>CM062818.1:2004001438-2005333339 GCA_031772625.1 Pinus tabuliformis | reverse complement strand
TGAGAGATTCGCCAAAAAATTATATATACATATCATATTATTGATAAAATCGCCTTCCATTTTTCCTATATACTATGGAGATTTGCCCATTTATTATAAATGTAAATTTAGGGGGGGTTCTTAAAATTTTCCCTGGTGGGGGTCCAAGTGGACTTTGCGGGTGGCCACCAATATCCACCTAGATCATAAGCCCCCACTATCGAGGGGTTTGTAGGCACTGCCCTGAGAATTTGTTTTTATGTAGACCCAATGATGGGGGAAGGACCCAAATATGGTGGGTGGACCTACCCATGGTTTTGGGCATAATGGTTTTCCTCCCATGGTATTTTGTAGATCTGGTAAAGGGAAATACAATTATGTTCAAATCTAGGGTTAATGGATTGGGGTTTATGAATGCTTCAACATGTATATATATGTATTGTAACATTGAAAGGAATATAATGAAAAATCATTCTAGTAGTCCGAGTTTTCAAATTCAGTAGAAAATATTTTTATTTTTTTTTATTCTCACCATTGTATATTTTATGTTTTAAGAATTTGTTTGCAGGTAATTTTTATACAAGTAAAAGACCTACATTTGTTATCAGAGTTATTTCATCTTCAAGGGGACACCTTTGTTGTTGAGGGGTTTTGCTCAGTCCTTTGGTAGACCCTGTTGAGTGGAAGATCTGTGGGATCGATTATTATGGTGAAAGAAGATGGTTAATAGTGGAAAGATAGAGAACAAAAAATTTAACGGTCAAATTTTTGAGTTGTGGAAGGTCAATGTGATGCAGGAAAGTGTTCCCTCTGCGGACAGAGGCAATCCCTCTAGCCCTAGAGTGGGTAGTCACAAACAAGGACAGATCAACAATAGCTTTCCTTAAACAATCATAGTTGGAGGCCTACCTCAACTGGTGATCGATGGAGTTTCGTTGCGCTGCTCCAGATTCTGCTTCCTTCTCCAAAAGAGTGAACAACCTGAAACAATATAAAGGAAATACAACAAAGCACGTAACCGGACAACAATGAACTATGTACTCACAAAGTCAAGAATTCATGAGCTATCAAGTACATTACATACAAGACATAGGAAAACATCATTGATTGTATTAATAATGAAATAAGAGTAAGCTTACAATCGGTAGTCTTGACGTCACAAGCTTTCTCAGAGGGATCCAGCCAGCATGTTCTTCAAGCATTCACTCTATGAAGATGGATCTCCCAACATATAAGATTCCCTCTCCCACTCATAAGTTTTACACAAAGATAAAGGCACTTCACAACCTTCCACAAGCTATCAACACTCTCACACTAGTCACACTCACACCAGCTACCTATCAAAACAGTAATAGCACTGCTCAATCCAATAATTTTCCAACTAGCTGATCATAACATAGGTGAGTGTTTAAATAGGAGAAGGAGTCTCCATGAAAGGTGGAAGAGTGAGCTTATCTCCAAGGAAGGTAGCACAAATGACGAAACAACCATGCCAGAGAAAGGAGGGCGATACAAACTATGTCAACAACCGAGCCTGGAGTCATCTGGAAGGCCGACTGTTGGAAAAAATCACCCAATCTGGATCATCGCGGGTACATAACTGGTCTTCAGCACTGACATCGCTATTGAGTAATACAGCCAGTCAGGTCATCGCCAAAGATTACAAGTAACCTCGCGCTGGGACATAAAATCGACCAGCGCGGGAATCAGGTGTACTTCCATGCTCGCAGCGCTTCTAGGCTACTTAGGAGTGCCCGTCAGTGCGTTTATTTTATAAACAGACGTGATGAAGTAGATAACTTTAGGAAAGTGGGTCATTTGGCAACATCAGAGAGAAAATGTTCAATATGAGCATGTTTGACTAGGACACATGACACAGTAGGAAGACTGGAGTGAAGGCAGTGACAAATTACTGTGTAACAGATGCCCCCTAAAATATGAAGCCCAGAGAGAGTGGGAGGGGTGAACTGCTTTACGAAACTGACTAAGCTGGAACACCATCTGGAAGAACCTCCACATAAGTACAACTAATATCTCTAACTGTGAAATACATATAATCTAGGCATGGGCGCAGCCATCCAAAAGACATAAGAACTAGTTTGTGGCATGGATGCAGCCATCCAGCTAGTAAGACCATGATAATAACAAAGGTATGGTCGCATCCATCCATGAAGACTCAGGTATGGTCGCAGTCATCCGTCAATGAGTCATCTAATCACAAACCAATCCACGCAGCCTGAACATATGTAATCTGAGTTCGGGGTCTTGAACCCATCTGATCATAGTATAGATTCTAACATGCGAATAGATGTGCCGAGGTCAAGCATGATAGAAAGTCGCTTGATTACCGCCCAATGATGGAAATTGTTAACAAGCGAGAGAGAGAGACCACCAATAATGCCAATGGTTCTCAAGGTACTAGCTAGCACAATCCACGAAGTGTGAAAAAGGAACTGGAGTCGAACACTCGTGGAATCACCCAATCGATGACCAATGATGAAAGTCAACCATCAGGTGCGAAGAACTTGCCATTAAGGCATGCAACCTCTAAGGTACTAAAGGGGATCTTTAGATCAATCTCCTGGATAATGAGCTAACATTGACAGGAGACAATCCGTCGCAGGAGGGCCATGATGTTTCCCCCATCAATGACACAAGATAAGGAACAAGTTGTAGATGGCGAAACAGAGTATCAGAGGAGACAAAGGAGGTAAACTGTAGAAGGATTATACTCTTGAACATGTCGGAGACACGACTCCGGAGGGTGGCAGCATTTAGATACCAAGGGATCAGAGGCATGATGGCATGATTCAGATGGAATGAGGCTAAATGACAACCCAACCCGTGAAGGCAGTGACAAATTACTGTGTAACACTCAAAATGGAGGACCCGTTGGTGGATAAATATCATTAGGTCGTGGTAGATCTAGTGACTAAATGAATGAAACTTTCAGCAGAAGACTAGGAAAATTTAGATCGAAAGGAAAAGAGAAAAATATGGTTGTGTATCTCAGATTCAGTATAGTTGAACGTATCAGGGGAAGCTACGACGAAGGCTTTATGGGAAAAGTTACGGACTTTGTACCAATCTAAGTCTCTGGTGAACAAATTGTTCCTACAGAAGAAGTTCTATAACCTGAGGATGAAGGATGGATACTTAGTAATAGATCATATGAACACCTTTAATATTGTGGTAAGCTAGTTGTTATCTATTGATATAAAAAATTCAGATGAAGATAAGTGCATATGTTGGTTGTGTTCTCTAATAGGTTAGTGGGATAGTCTAGTTGTTGCTAAGGGTAGCAATACAACTACCTTGAAGTTTGATGAAATAGTCTCATCCTTATTTTCAAAGGATATGAGATGGAAAAATATGGAGAGACAAAATGGAGATGGCTTGTCTATACGAGGAAGCTCCCAGAACATAAACAAAAATAACTCCTCGAGTGGGAGATCTAAATCTAGAGGGAGATATAAATATTTAGGAAAACCTGTAAAGGTGTGTTGGAAAAGTAGAAAGGAAGGGCACTACAAAAAGGACTATAGTTCTAAAGCTCATAATAAAGGAAAGCGATATGATGATACTCCTTCTATAGAGGCGAAAACTACCTTAGATGAGGGTGGGGATTTGTACTTGGCTTCTTATTATAGTACACATGTAGATCATGAGGAATGGTTGACTGAATCAAGTGCATCCATTCAATTCATTCCCCATAGGGAGTGGTTCTGCTAGTATCAAAAATATGATGGTGGTGATGTATTGTTAGGGGATGTCAGGAAGGCCAGAATCATTGAACATGGAAAATTCAAGATGAAGTTGCAAAGTGGAAGGATTATAACACCTCCTGGTGTTTTTCATATTCCTGTGTTGGCCAGAAATCTGATTTCTGTAAGCAAGATGGATGATGCAAGTGTAAAAATAATGTTAGATACCTGCAAGATGGTTCGAGGAGCATTGACATTGATGTTGGGAGTTCAGATTGGAACTCTGTACAAGCTTTTCGATAGCATTGTTATTGACGAGTGGAGAAGAAAACCTAGTGGTCTCTAGAGAAAAGAGCATGCTATGGCACCAAAGGATTGGACATATTGGAGACAAGGTACTTCAAATACTGCATGGTAATGGCATGGTAGAAGATATGTCTAATTTCTCTCTAGATTTCGATTTCTGTGAACATTGTGTATATGGGAAGAAGAATCGAGTGAGTGTCCCCTCTGGTGCTAAGAGGGCAAAAGGGATATTAGAGCTTGTGTACAGTGACATGTTTGAACCCGTGTCGGTTCCATCACTGGGTAACTTTGTGTACTATGTATCATTTATAGATCAATTCTCAAGGAATACATGGATATATTTCCTCAGGAAGAAATTTGAAGCCTTTGGCAGGTTTAAAGAATTTAAGGATCTGGTGGAAAACAAGATAGAGATAATGGTGGAGAGTTTTGCAAGAATGAATTTGAAGAGTTCTATAAGAAGTGTGGCATAGCATGGAAGAAGACTACTCCATACACAAATAAAAAAAATGGAGTTACAAAAAGAATGAAAAGGATGTTGATGGAAAAGGCAATAATCATGCTTAGTGGTGTCAAGTTAGGACAAGAATTTTAGGCAGTGGCAATGGATGTTGCATGTTATCTGGTTAACATATCACCTTCATCAGTGTTCGAGGATAATAATTCACATGAGGTATGGATTGGTAGGAAACCCTTTCTTTCACATTTCAGGGTCTTTGGTTGTGATGCATATGTACACGTTCTAAAGGAGAAAAGAACCAAGTTGGATAGCAAATCTGAAAGGGGCATCTTTATTGGGTATAAGGATGGTTTAGAAGGTTATAAAATTTGGAACCAAGAAGCAAGGAAGGTTGTGTACAACAGAGATGTGGTTTTTAGAGAGGTGAAAGATGTTATTAAACATGAAGTATTACCAAAGGAACCTAAGAAGGTAAAGTTTGAGCTAAAGGAGGAAGAATTAGACTCTACAAAAGAACGTGAATCAAAAGAGGAAAGAGCCACAAACTATATTTTTCAGAAGATCAGTTCGAGAAATAAGGTAGCTAGAAAGGTATAGTCCATATGCTTTCTATTCAAAATTTTGTTTACCTATTACTAATGAATATCCCAAATCTGTTAGGGAGGAAGTGTATTGAGAGGATAGAAAACTATAGAAAGAGTTCATGGTTGATGAAATAGCATCTTTGGAAAAGTATGAGGCTTCGGATATGGTGGCGTTTTTTGCTGTAAGGAAACCCATTTGTTATAGACAGTTTTGGGCCCTACAACCCCAAGCCTGAAATGTCCATAAACTAAGGGCTCCTAAGTCCCTAAAATTGTTGTTATAACCCCTAAAGGAACAAGGTCAACAGATTACAGCTTCTCCCAGAAGTTCTCCATGAAAAATTGCTCAGAATTGGTCAAAACATGATCCTTTCAGCTGCTCCACTGGCCAAGTGCGTTGCATCTCACCTAAATACACTGTGTGGGTGTGTTTCATTTCAAAAAGCCCTTCTATGGGATGCGATAGGTGAGAAATGACAAATGGCAATGTCATTCCGCGAGGTGGAGAGTCAATGGAAGCTTCCAGAAACTTCTCCTGTGACACTTGCCTCTCTGAATTCGACCAAGGATGAGTAAGAGATCATCAATCTCCAAGTGGAAGCAAGAACTATCAGAGGGAAGACACTAATCAAATCATAAGCTGACTCATCTCCATTATAGATATCTATATATGGATCCCTCATCCCAGAGATCCAGAGGCTGGAATTTTGCATATTGTAAGGAATTGTTGTTGGTTTCTTGAGACAAACATCAGATTGTTGGGTGATCTAAGATTTGTATGAGGTGAAGAGGGGCTTCTTTGCTAGGAGGTTGATGCTGGGTCAGAACAACGGGTTGTAACTCCTCTTGGCTCTTTCTTGTTTATCTATAAAAGCTATTCAAGTTTTCCTCCATACTTTTGTGTCATTCATGTTTGCTGCATTTGTATGGTCGATTTACATCTGATCCTAGATTGTTTATGATTATAGATCCATGTCTTTGTATAGTGCTATGCTACTGTGATCTTACAGGTACTTTGTGAAGCTGGGCATGCAAGGGAACAAGTAGCGAAAGACTATCAAGGAAGAGAGGAATCAAATCAGGAGATTAGCACAAGACAGAGGTTGGTCTTTCTGTTCCTCTCTATCTATAATTCATAAAGGAAAAATGAAAGTAGCTTTACTCTGTTTGTTTCTAAGGCAGCTATCACACCTTAGTGGGATAGAACAATTATGAGTAGACACTTTTCCCTGCAACAAAATGGTGACTCCGCTCGGGAAATGAATTAGTTTGTTTGTTTATCTTTCTTGTTTTCCATTTCATAAACTTACAGGTAGCATTCGAACTGCATTTGCCATAGCAAATGCAAAGTAGATAAATGTTACTTCAGTCCATCTACGAGACCTGTTTATGATTTAAGCACTGATTCACAAACTCTCTTATTGCCCTTGTGATAGCTCTTAGATCCTCCTTAGATCTACCCCTGATTGTTGCATTACTGATTACCTTTTGCTCGGCCAAAACCCATGAACTGAACTACAAACTGTGACCTGGAACCCAAACAGAGTCTCGTTTTTGGCCCAGCGCCGATACTGTCTAGAGAATCTGAACTTCAGCGCACTTCCTGAGTGGAGAAGGTGGGTTGCATTTCAAATTCTCTGTGTTACAGGTGCGCTGATCAGACTAGGCTTTGTGCAGTTTTGTTTTCTGTGATTCATTCTTTCCAGTTCTATTCCTGAATTTTGCTGCCTGTGATCAGTATATGTCTGTTTGAAACCCATTTTCCTTGCTATTATTCCGCCTCCTTTGTACAAAAGAGCTGTAAATTTTTTTGTGTGTTTGTTGAGTCATTTTTAGTTCTCCTTTGCAAAAGTAGCATAATCGTACTGTCGTCCTTTGATTTGAAACTGTCGCAAGTGTCGATTTCAATCGTAGGAAAGAGTTTGATTGCTGTTGATGGTCGATTATCCTGTTACTATTGTTTTTGGTCTGAATTTGTAATTTTCTAGTGTCAAGAACAAGTATTCATTTCAAAATCGTAAGGTGTTGTGATCGTCTCCATTTTTTGATTTCGAAAAGAAACTTGTTGATATTTGTCGCTTGAAAAGAAATTGAGATTTGTGCATCAACTTTATTTTTATCATTCATATCCTAAGAAAGTCAAAAACAAATACATGCATGTGCATTTGCATATAGACAGTCTTATTGGTTTGATTTAGGAAAGTGCATTTAGAGTGTGCTCTTTGCTCTTTGTGAAAAGATTATGTCTTTCTTTCCTTAGTAGCTAGGATTTTCATTGCTCAAAGAAGATAAAAAGATTGTTTATCATCTTAGATTGAATTTTAGGAATTACATCTACATTTCGAGGTGAACCTGAAGGGCAAACTTCATAAACAATATCAAATATAAAATAAATTCAATGAATCTAACAACGCTTTGGAACTTAACACACAACATTTACAAGTCTAGGCTAGAGACGTATTCCGGCGTCGTAAAGCCTGGTAACTGTTGTTCTCACTGATGGTTGGGTGATTCCTCCACTTTGAGACGATAAGTGCCAGTACGGACTTGTGCTCCCATGTACCGTCGAGTATATTTTGGGAGACCCCAATAGGCTTAATCCTTTATCCATAGGAAGCCGTGTCTGTCGCCCTATCGATCGCAATGCACTGAACACAGCATTCGAGAAGATTGACTGCCGTACCGTAAAAAGTATTCTGCAGTTTTGCGATTGGTTTGGTAATCCCTCTACCTAGATTTCCAGAGCAGTCCCTTTCATTCCTTTTTAGACTCTTTAATAGAAAAGGTCCATCTGAGCACTTGTCACTTTAGGCTCATTAAAAATTGAAGCAGACTAGAGTCATCTTCTGTTTTTTCTCAACTCTTAAAAATTGAAAAAACAAGTTGTGTCAAAGCGTCTAAAATTTATTTTAAAAGGAATATTCATTACCCTTTCCTACGTTGATCTTGGGTTGAGAAAATGGAATCCGCCAACCAAGGAATTCCCCTTGGAGGAAATCCTAGTCCCTTCTCCTCTTGGGGAGATGTTGGTGCACCCCATATGGCCACATTGTCGCTTCTAGGACTGACAATCGGCCTGCCTGTATGGCTCTTCTCAACCTCTGTCGTTCAGAACACCGCAATTCCTGAACAATTGAATCAGCAACTAGACGAGTCCGGAGTTACCCACCAACCTTCTACTTCCTCTAATTCTTCCTCTCCTCCTTCCTCTTCGCTTGACGGGGTTGGTAAAGCCAAAAGTCAAGAACCTGAGAAGATGAAGGAAAAGAAGAAGAAAGAGAAGAAGAAGAAGGAGCCAAAAGCGAATGGGGGCAAACGAGTGTCGTCTAGCAAAAATCCACACACTGCACCGACCAGGCCTAAATCGCGATGTGTCATTTGCAAAGGAGATTACTATCAGAGAGATTGTCCTTGCATCCCTCAGATCTTAAGGGACTGGTCTCCTTGTTTGCACAACCCGGTGTCGTCAACCTCTGGTGATCATGTTGAAAACACATCGTCGACTAGTGAAAGTGAAGCCCCAGGACAAAAAGGAAAATATAGATTTCCTTGTAAATTGTGCAAAGGCGATCATGCCGTCCACTGTTGTCCCTTCTTAGATGAGGCTAAAAGAGTTTTGGATGATCATCCGGTTTCACTGTTACGAATTCCTCATGGATATAAAAAACTCTTGCTGAGTCCGTAACTAGTTGAAAATCTGGCTGGCCCGCTTAGGTGGTCGGCTGAAGAATCTATCATTGAAGATAAACCATCTAAACCCATGCCAGACAAAATTCAAAAGGTCGAGGCGGTAGTTGACCTGGTCTTGCCTTCAGAGGTTCCACCTTCAAATGATACAGTCATCGAAGAGAACAAGGATGACACCGTCCAAATTCTTTTCGTAAGCACAGACTCCAATGAACATGGGGGCAATTTACCTGTTCCTTTACCGCAGGAAGGAAGTTCGTCAGAGTCATACCTGGCCGTCTATTCGGTCCCACCTCCAAGCAACCTAGTTTTCTCCTTCGACTGGAATCAACTAAGCAGACCCCATTTACCAGCTAGTGTACCATTCCGAATCATTGTTCAAATATATAGAATGGTTATGGCCAGTACCATCATAGATGAAGGGGCTTCTGTGAGTATCCTTTCCTCAACTGCTTGGAAAGCGCTTGGTTCGCCATCGCTTTTTCCTGAAATGAGAAATCTAACAGGCTTTGATAAAGGAACCAGTCGACAGTTAGGGATCCTTCCCAATGTGACCATAACATCAAGGGGAAAAACTGTTCAAATGAACGTAATGGTAGTTCAAGGACCCATGGATTATAATCTACTCCTTGGACGAGACTATATTTATTGCATGGGAGCCATTGTCTCCTCACTCTTTAGAGTAATGTGTTTTCCGCACAAAGGAAGAGTGGTCAAGCTCGCGGACCAGCTTTCATTCCCCAGTTCACGCATAGCAAATAGTCATATACCATCCCTGAATGGTCTTTTCACGAAAGAAATGTCTTAATCTCCAGTCCGCCCACCTGATGAGCGCGAGTGATTCGGGGGACATGACTGAAACCCAGGGGGCATGCACCCTGGTCTGCTTCGACAAGAAAACTTCGGGTATAGGGTAGGTTTCCGCGAGAGAATATGACTAGTCTGTACTCCAGTCCGTGATTGGAAGAGGGGGTTATTCTGGGACAAGATTCTCTTGTCAAAGTTACATGAGTGAAGTAGCCTCCTCCATTCACCTTTGTCTATTTTGGTAGACATCGCCGAAGAAGTGTTTTGTTTGCGCTGTGAATAGAACAATCTTTGGTAACCTGTAAGAGGTAGTCTTCTCTCGGTAAAACAAATGTTTTAACGGAAAGAAGAAGAGGTAACCTTGAAACTCTGTTTTATACCTGGGGGCATGCAAACCTTTTGGCATGCAAGCGAAGAGCGACTATTTATTTTTTTAAATTTGTAGGTCCTCTAACCCTTTAAACTCGTAGGATTGGTCGTTTCCTAACTTGCATAAAGAAAGGATGTGGGGAAAAACTCTTAAAGTTTTCGTTTTTATATATGAGACATTCTTATCACACGACTGGATTAATCGAGCAGTTTTAGCGCATAGTTCAAGCTCGTTAAAAAATAAACATAAGACATGAGAAAATGTTTCCCCCCGCATTTAAGCTCATTAAAAAATGAACTATTCCTCGGTAAATAACCATCGTGAATGTAGTACTTCAGCCATTAAAGCCTTGGTCGTGTTTGCACCATCACCTCCACTTTTGCATTGGCCGATCATTCACCTCCATTTGATTGTTTACCCATTTTGAGGAACAACTGCGAAGAGTGATCTCACTAGCCATCCTTGTAACACTGCCATGATTGGAAAATTCCAAACCTTACCTGGAATCAGTTGCTACCCATTTTATCACTCGTTCCTCAAAAGACGAGTCTCCTTTAAGCTCTTTTCAACTGACTCATAAAATATGAAAAGATTGCCAAGCCATTGGCCTCTCCAGCTCGTTAAAGGGATTGGAAGTGCTATCTCTCCTCTAAATTTTAATCTTTTTGGACATGAGAGATTATTACGCAAAAAGATCAAGCGCTTGTTTTGTTCGGCTCGTTAAAAGTATCGAAAATTCATCCCTTCTATTTTGTTTTATACTTTTTCGGACTTAAGGGATTAGATGACGAAAAAGGAATTTTGGAGTTTCCTTTACGTTCCTTTTCAGACTCTCTAAAATTGAAAAGGACAGAGTTATCTTTGTCGTTAAACTCATTAAAATTTTAATAGCGACAAACTTGTCTATAGACGGGAATGAGTTTCACTATCGCTAGGCTCTTTAAAACATAGTGATGGGTTTGCCCGAAGGGCAAATTATAGAACAAGCATATGTTATCCTCCTCAAGCTTGACAAAAATAAAGAGGTACTCGTCAGCAATGACTGGGGAAAATTGGGAAGAAAACTTGAAGAAACTTTGTTGGTAGCAAGTCGCTCTTGAACATGACACTTTCACTCCGCATCCAAGTCGGGTTGGGTTGTTTCATTCACCGGTCACATCAACATGGTCCCATCATACCATCCACATTTGGGGTTAATGCTACCAATCCATCACGTCAGTGTCACCGATATGTTCAAGAGAAGTCATTCAGAGAATTCACCTGCGTCTCACCCGCTACCATACATTTATACTCCATTCTTTCATGACCGCCACCCTGAACCTTATATCACCAGATCGTTTTCACCTCCATTAAAATCATTTGCTCCGTTCTGTGTCACTGATGTGGGATTCATTAAGGCCCTCTTGTGATGGATCACTTCTTGTTGACATCAACTCATTATCCAAGAAGTTGATCTAGGAACACCCCATTCAGTACTTTGAAGCTTGCATGCCTCAATGGCAAGTTTCTCACTTCCGGCGACAGGTTTACATCAATGGCCTTCGACCGAAAGATTTTGCGTGGTGTTCGATGCCAAGTCCTTTATTCACACCACGTGAATTGTACTGCAATACCTTGAGGGTCAATATCATTATCGGTGATTCCTCTCGCGCCTGTTAACAACTTACATCATTGGCTGGTAATCAGGCGATGTCTTTCCAAGTTCGACTCCAGAACATCTTTCACATGGATCAACTTGTACTTCGAGTGAAGATCGAATGAAATTGAAGACCCCGGATCTAGTTTCATCCATCCGGGCTACGATATATATTTAGGGAAATAAAGACATCAAATGTACATCATTGCTGCACAGATAATCATCCAATCAAAGGATGATGGCTCTACCAGAATCATCAGTCTACACTCAAACGATTGTCTGTCCTATGTACATGAAAATGGATTTATAAAACTGAGCATGGGAATGCCCGCCTCAGCTAGATCATGAAAATATTATGAAGATAATGTATTGTATTGTATCTTATTACAGGTCTCCTCCCAGCTTGAAAGAACTTCGGATCCTCATAATAAAGCATTTCACCCGACATCAAAAGATTAACGACCTCATGCTTTAGGGGGCAACTGTTATAGACATTTTTGGGCCCTACAACCCCAAGCATGAAATGTCCAGAAACCAAGGGCTCCTAAGTCCCTAAAACTGTTGTTCTAACCCCTAAAGAAACAAGGTCAAAAGATTACAGCTTCTCCCCGAAGTTCTCCATGAAAAACTGCTCAGAATTGGTCAAAACAGGATCATTTCAGCTACTCCACTGGCCAAGTGCGTTGCATCTCACCTAAATACAATGTGTGGGTGCGTTGCATTTCAAAAAGCCCTTCTATGGGGTGCGATGGGCGAGAAATGACAAATGGCAGTGTCATTCCACGAGGTGGAGAGGCAATGGAAGCTTCCAGAAACTTCTCCTTTGACACTTGCCTCTCTGAATTCGACTAAGGATGAGTAAGAGATCATCAATCTCCAAGTGGAAGCAAGAACTATCAGAGGGAAGACACTAATCAAATCATAAGCTGACTTATCTCCATTACAAATATCTATATATGGATCCCTCATCCCAAAGATCAAGAGGCTGGAATTTTGCATATTGTAAGGAATTGTTGTTGGTCTCTTGAGACAAACATTAGATTGTTGGGTGATCTAAGCTTTCTATGAGGTGAAGAGGGGCTTCCTTGCTGGGAGGTTGATGCTGGGTCAGAACAACTGGTTGTAACTCCTCTTGGCTCTTTCTTGTTTATCTATAAAAGCTATTCAAGTTTTCCTCCATACTTTTGTGTCATTCATGTTTGCTGCATTTGTATGGTCGATTTACATCTAATCCTAGATTTTTTATGATTATAGATCCATGTCTTTGTATAGTGATATGCTACTGTGATCTTACAGGTACTTTGCGAAGCTCGGTGTGCAAGGGAACAAGTAGAAAAAGACTATCAAGGAAGAGAGGAATCAAATAAGGAGATTAGCGCAAGACATAGGTTGGTCTTTCTGTTCCTCTCTATCTATAATTCATAAAGGAAAAACGAAAGTAGCTTTACTCTGTTTATTTCTAAGGCAGTTGTCACACCTTAGTGGGATAGAGCAGTTCTGAGTAGACACTTTTCCCTGTAACACCATTGGCATAAAATGGTTGTTTAAGAAGGATATTAACGCAAAAGGAAAGGTGGAGAAATATAAACCTTGGTTGGTGGAAAAAGGTTATTCCCGGGTGTTAAGAATTAATTTTTGTCATATTTGTTCTCGTGTTGCTAGGTTATCTTCCACAAGATTACTTTTATCTATATTCACATCTCTTGATTTTGAGGTGGAATAGATGGATTTTTAGACAATAGTTCTTCGCGGGGATTTGGAAGAAGAGATCTACATGAAATATCCTGAAGGCTTTGCAGTGAAGGGTAAGAAAGAACTGGTATGCAGGTTAAAAAGGTATTTGTATGGGTTAAAACAATCACCAAGGATTTTGTATCGTAAATTTGATACATATATATGGGGACTTGGCTTCACAAGAAGCAAAGAATATCACTATGTGTATTTTCGATTAATTCGTGACCATGTTATTTATTTGATCTTGTATGTGTGGATGATATGTTTATGATTGGAAATAACAAAGAAATTATCCAGGATTTGAAGACCCAATTGTCCTCCAAATTTAATATGAAGGATCTTTGTGCTGCAAACTATATTTTTGGCATGGAAATTAAACGAGATGAGGCAAAGAGGAAGCTCTGGCTAAACTATATGAAGTATCTCAAGACAATATTGTAGAGGTTTAATATATATGATAGTAACATGGTGAAGGTTCCTATTCCTATATGTGTAAATTCATTTTCTGAATAGTGTCCCAAGGCACAAGAAGAGTAAGAGGACATGTCCCATGTTCCATATGTGAGTGTAGTTGGTAGCGTAATGTATGCAATGGTCTATACTATACCAGACACTGCACATGTAGTGGGAGTATTGAACAGGTTTATGTCGAAACCAGGGAAGAAGTATTTAATAGCAGTGAAGTGGGTTTTCAGGTATTTGCGTGGCATTAGTGATTATAGTTTGTGCTACCAAGGAAGACTAGGATTGGAAGCAGTTTTCGACATTTGTGGCTTTGTTGATGTAGACTGGGTTAGAGATATGGATCAAAGAAGATCTACAAGTGGGTATGTGTTTAACCTATTTGGAGGAGTAGTTAGTTGGATGACTAAGATACAATGTGTAGTGGCACTTTCAACTACAAAGGTAGAATACATGGCAGCCACTCATGCAAGAAAGGAAGCAGTTTGGTTGTAGAGATTTTGTTCAAGTATGGGGGTTGGTACATAGAGATATAAGGATAGATTGTGATAGCCAAAGTGAAATTTTCTTGGTAAAGAACCCTTCTTTTCATTCAAAGACAAAGCACATTAATGTTTAGTATCACTTTGTGAGGGATATGGTTGACAAAAAAAAGGTGTTGCTAGTAAATGTGGACACTTTGAAGAATTTTACAGATGCATTGATAAAGTATGTGAGCACTAAGAAGTTTTCTTGGTGTAGAGAAAAAATGGGCATTGCAGGGCTAGATCAATGAAAATCTCTCCTATGACCCCCTGTGTGGAAAGAAAACAACAAGTGGGAGAATTTTTGGTGTGTGTTATATTCTTTCAACGAATAGCCCCACACTTTGTACATTGCATTAGGCACAACAAAGAGGTCATGGAGGGGAGGCAACTCCCTTTGTCGAGGGACCAGCCCCTTGCATGGGGTACGAGGTTAGCACCTTGTGAAATTTGATTTTTATGTGGACCAATAATAGTTGGGTGGACCCAAGGATGGGGGGTGGACCCAAAGATGGTGGGTGGACCTACCCATGGTTTTGTGTATGGTTTTTACACATGGTTTTTGGCAGGATGGTTTTTTGCCCATGGTATTTTGTAGATCTAGTCAAGGGAACTATGATTATGTTCCAATCCAGGGTTAATGGATTGGGGTTTATGAATTCTTTTCGGCATGTATATATATGCATTGTAACATGGCAAGGAATATAATGAAAAATCAATATGGTAGTCTTGGTTTTGGGATCTAGGGGAAAATCTCTATGTATATTTGTTTTATGTTCTCGCCATTGTATATTTTCTGTTTTAAGAATTCATTTGCAGGTAATTATTATATAGGGTTAAAACCTACATATGATAACAGTAAGAAAATTGGATATCAATTTGAATGAAAATGACATAAGTAAGATCACTACCTTACCCACAGAAGTGGACTAGGACAAAGGAACAAGAAATGAGGCAATGAGTGCCAAGAAAGTCTCCTTTTTTAGTCAAAACATGGTGCTACGGGACTTTGTACAAGATGCTACAAGAAGAATACAATGTGCTATAGGAAGTTGAATCTACCCAAAACTTCAAATAACAGAGGCAATAATTAGAATAGAGATGATGTTGTGGTGAGCAGAAAAAAGTGGATGTGTAGATAATGGAGCGGTAACAAGAACAGGGAGTAGGCCAATGTACAAAGTAGGAAATAAGTAAGCCAATGACACAAAAACAATGGAGGTGCATGGAGGAAAAGTAGAAGGATTAAGTTTCTCAGGGGTGAGAAATAGTTTGAGCAAGGGGGATATGATAGGCCCCATAATTGGATATTTTATAAGGTCCATTTGGTCTTTCATAGACAACTAAAAAAATAATTTAACCCCATCACTTGCACATTATAAAGTTAATTAATAGTATTAATGGATCCCTAGGAATTTAATTTTCCATTGCTTACTATCTGCCCAATATTATTAATTTTTGTAGAATATTGAGTGAACTCGAAAATATCTGCAGAATGAGAGAATCTAGGGACTTGTTCCTTGCCACAGGATGCTATAGGATGGATAATAAATGAATGGAATATTATGAAATTATTGAATAGATTCTAAAGATCCATTGATTGAGAAAAGGTATGGATGTTTTCCCCACCAAAAGAGTGTTGGAATTGATGTTGTGATGAGGTTGGAATTGATGTCAACATGGTAGTGTGTGAATATTGATGAGTGTTGTAGTGATTGATGGTTGGCCTCCTACAATTGGTTTGGAGATGGTATGCATGTGCTAGGATTATTTGATGGTATTGGTATTTATAGTTGCTATGGAAAATGTTTACGTTGTTAGTGTTTTGATGGATTTATTGGTTGGTTGGTCAATTAGGTCTCAATGTAGTTGATGCTTGAGGTGTTTATCTTTAGATGTGTCCTTGATGCTCATGTGATCCAGGTGGATATTGGTGCCCATCCGCATACTCCACCTAGAAACCCCAATTATTTTCATTTGTTTCCTTGTTCATTTCCACATTTACTATTTTTAGCAATTTTTCGGGTCCTGAACTTCCGGAGCAGTTTTGACCCCCTAAACGACATTTTTTTGGGGTCTGCAGTAGGCGCATAATGGTTGGCAAGGGCATGTGGCAAAAAATATAGTACTCAGAGAGACCTTGCCAACAAGGTATCGTATGTGCCAAACGGAGATGATATGAGCAAGTTACGACTCCGAGATGTTGGTTGCCCAACTAACCCCAACGGGCCCACAAACGCTTGGTGTTACATCTTCTTGGGTTAGGGTTTTGGTTTTTTAGGGTTTTATCTTGTTTTCCAATAATAAATAGGCCCTTGAGCCTCTTTGTAACATAGTTCAAAGGAATGTATATGCCTCATCTCTTCTCATAGATAAGCTAACATTGCCCGATCTATCTTATTTCCATTCTGTCTGTAAGCATAGTTCAATATTTTTCTATTAATGAAATGAAGTTTTTTTCTGCTGCATCTCTGTGTTTATGATTATAGCTATAAGTTTTTTCATTCCTGTTTAAGTTCAGATCAGTGGTATCAGAGCAATCTTCTCCTTCTCTGTTTTTCTTTGCATGTCCCCAATGAGGTAAGGGTATAAGGAGTTAGGGCTTGATCTGGTTGAACCATTGCAAGATCAACCTCACAAAACCCGATGACCTCCCATTGCGGAAGAAAAAAAAGATGAGGGGGTAGGAGATCCTTTCAAAATGTTGCTCAAGGAAGCCCTTAAGTGATAGAGGGATGCAATGATGGATAACTTTGCTCATATCCTTCGATGACTACCAATTGGTGATGCATCTTCATCTAGCAGCCACTCTAGAGGCACCACGCCTTTTAAGGTACAAGTTAACTTCAATATTCCCATATTTGAAGGCCTGATAGATACCGATGTCAAAGATAAATGGTTAAATATATTGGAAGGATATTTTTAAGTTTATGACTTTTCCAATCGGGAAAATATTACTTTTTCACTTCTTAAAGCCGCCCCACACATCAAGGATTGGTGGGAAACCTACTATGAGCAAATGGATGAGAGTGAACCCTCGCTATTTTCAATTGCACCCACTTGGAATTCTTTCTAAGATTCCAACAAGGAATGATATTACCAAGTCGGGAGATATGGAGACAAATACATAAAGTGGACCATGCTATAGCAGGGAAGGGACCAATATGTTCCATAGTTCACAAATACTTTCCATACCCTTCGCATGAAGCTGGGTATCAAGGATAATGAGCAGAATTCGGTGCTCAAGTACCACAGTTGTCTACACAAGTACATCCAGGATAAGATGGAGTTCCCGGACATTTCCTCGCTCAGAGCGATGTATCGGTATGCTATCAAGATTGAGAAAAATTTTAAACAGAAGAATCGGGACTTTGGATTTGCGAATCCAAAGCAAGGGAAAGGCACCCCCAAACTGCAGAATGAAGGACAAAGCCAAGGTGGCACTACCCAGGATAGCCCGCCGAAGCTACAAGCAAAGAAAAACACCCCAAAGGTGAATAAGGACATGGGAAAATGGCGTGAGTTCCATAAGAGATCCACTCACAATACAAGTGAGTTTCGGGCCAAGTAGTTACTGGTGGCTGAGGTGAAGGCGTCCAAATTAGATGCAGGTTTCGAATTTGAATAAGAACCTAATAAGGGAACTGACAACGGGAAGTAGATCATTGATGTAGAGCCCAGTGTCACAGTGACCACCACCAAGATCCATAAGATTGAGCCCGAAGATCTAGAGGAGGGGGAACGCCTCTTCCACTCACAGATGTGGGTGAAGGGTTCTTCACTATAGTTCATTGTCGATAACAGGAGCCAAAAGAACCTAATTTCAATAGAGGTCATGAAGCGGTTGGGCCTAAAGACTATAGCACATCCACATCCGTACACCATTGGGTGGCTTCACCAAGGATGAGATCTTCATGTCAAGCAACAGTGCCGCCTTCCCTACAACATCAAGCCCTTAACGGATGAGGTAATGTGTGATGTTGCTTCTCTTTGAGTTTGTGATTTATTATTAGGACAATCATACCTGTGGAAGTGACATGTTTTACATGAGTCTAGACCTCGCTATGTGATTATTACTTTGGCTAATAAGTTCTACAGGATACTGGAGGTAGCCCCACCTACCGCCATCTCTTTGATCAATGAAAAGGTAGTAAGATCATTTCCTAGACCAGTGATTTTTTTTTCCTTATGATTCACCCCCAAGTCAAGAATAAGGTTGTGGGCACAACTTCTAGGAAGGGCTCCTCTGCACAACAACAGAAGATGGACAAGGTCGTGGAGGAGTATAGGGATATTTTCACCTCACCTATAGGGGTACCTCTGCACTGTCAGGTCAAGTGCTCCCTTGATCTGACCCTGGGCATGCCACTGCTGAATGGACCGATCTATTGGTGCTCTGTTATGGAGAATGATGAGATCAAGATCCAGATTATAAACTATTGCAAAACGAGCACATCAGGCCAATCTCATCACCTTATGGGAACCTGATTGTATTAGTACAAAAGAAGGATGGCACCTGGAGGATCGGTATTCACAATCAGGGACTGAACAATATCACTGTCCAGAATAGATACCTAATCCTATGGATTGATGAGCTTCTTAACCAGCTCAAGGGGGACAAATATTTCAGCAAGATTGACTTGAAGTCAGGTTATCACTAGGTTCCTATCGAATGCCCTTGCAACCTTCATGATAGTAATGGATGAAATCTTGCGACCCTTCACCAATGCATTCATGGTGGTGTATTTATACGACATCTTGATCTTCAACCAGAATTGGGAAGATCACCTCCACCACATTCGACAAGTCCTTCAAACCCCACGCCAAAACAAGTTGTGTGCTAACTTGGAGAAATGGGCCTCACCCAGGTTCAATATTTGGGGTACATCATTAACGAGTAGGGTGTACATATGGAACCATCCAAGATATATGTCATTTGGGATTGGCCAGCCCCAACCACTCTAACAGAGCTCCGTAACTTTTTTTTTCTTGCCAATTTCTACGATAGGTCCATATTGGGGTTCTCTCGTATCACTTGACCATTAAGTCAAGTCACCAAGGGCAGAGTGAAAGAAAAGTTTTTTTGGTCGGAAAACCAACAACAAGAATTCTTTGAGTTGAAGAATCACCTCTATTCAGCACCAATGCTCACATTACCAGACCTTCACCAACCATTTGAGATTGAGAAAAATGCCTCCAACTATGCTATTGATGTGGTTCTAACTCAGCATGGGCATCCAGTGGCTTACCACAGTGAGACACTTTCAAACACAGTCTGAAAGTACCCCACATTCGACAAAGAAATGTATTCCATTGTGTAGGCCTGCGGTCAATGGAAGCATTACATTTTGGGGAAGGAAACGATAATCCACATAGACCACCCACCTCTACAGTTCATATTGACACAAGGGAAGTTGTAGAACAATCACCATAAAAAATGGTCCACCTATTTGCAACAGTTCCATTTTAAAATTAAGTATAAGAAGCGCAACACCAATAATGTTGTTGATTGCCTCAGCCGACCACCAGTCATGGCGATGATCATTGTGCTCAACTCTTGTGGGCACGAGACATCGTGGTGTACACATATTTACAAGAGCGATCCAGAATTCAGCAGCATATACCAGACACTTCTGGAAGGGAAGAAAGTTCCAAAATTTTACCTTCAAGATGCACTGTTCTACCACCTGGGACACATTTGTGTTCCTTCAAGTGAGCGTGCCAAGATGATTTGGGAGGCACACTACAGTTGGGTCGCTAGATATTTCGGAGTAGAGAAAACAATTGCGGTATTGCATAAGTATTTTTATTGGTCGAAACTTCATCAAGATGTTGGGAAGTACATTAGATCTTGCACTGCCTGTGCCATTTCCAAACCAACCATCGAGAAGAAAGGTTTGTATACTCGTCTACCTACTCTTACTCAACCTTGGGAATCTCTCTCCATGGATTACATGGCAGGCCTTCCTTCTACTAAGCACTACAATGATTTCATTTTAATGGTCATCGAAAGATTCTCTAAGATGGCCATCATGGTGGCCTGCAAGAAGAGTATCATAGAAGAGGCCACTGCTAAGCTCTTCTTTGAGAAAGTATGGGTATACTTTTGGATCCCACAATCCATTATCTCAAATTGGGACAACAGATTCCTGAGTGTATTTTAGTCAAGCCTCTGGTCGATGCCGGACACAAAAATTTCTAAGTCCACAACTTTCCATCCCCAAACTGATGGCCAAACAGAGATTGTCAACTAGATGGTCATACAGATTATGCACATGTACAACTAGGAGCATCCACACACGTGGGATTAAAGTCTCTCCTATGTCCAACACAGCTACAACAGAGCTCTCCACAACTCAACATGCCACAACCCCTTTCAGGTAGGGCTGGGATTTTATCCATTATGCCACATTGATGTGGCCATGCCATTTGCAGCCACTCGGGTAGATTTGGCTCACGTTCAATCTAAAGTTGAAAGGGCTAACAGTTTCATGGAGTGCATTCAACACATCCGCCAGCAGGTCCATGATATATTAGATAGAGCCAATGCTAAGTACAAGTGATGCCATGATCAGTATCAAGTGCTGCACAAGTTCGAGGTGGGCGACAATGTTTGGCTACATTTGTAGAAGGAGCGCCTTGTTGAACCCCACCGCAAGTTTTGCCCACTCCAATATGGACCATACACCATCACCAATTCCGTCGGTGACAATTCCTTCAAGCTTAACATCCAACTTGTCCTTGTCCTGCACCCAATGTTCAATGTATATCACCTTTGACCATACTTTCCACCATTGTTGGACACATCTGACATCGCAGAACAAATCACACCCATAGAGCTCAACCCAGATTGCATGGAAGAGGCCACAACTGATTATATCATGGACACACAGATGAAGAACACTCTCCAATAGAGGATACAACTATGTCATGTTTTCAAAGCAAGCCAACTCCTTCACCATGGCAAGTGGTTCACCAGGGACCAGGTTCAACAGAAAATTCCTCACCTCATGGAGCCTCTACACATAATGGGGACCATGGCTTCCTAAGGGGGAAGAATGATCCAAGTGGATATTGGTGGCCACCTTCCTATTCCACCTAGAACCCCCAGCCAGTTTCATTTGTTTCCTAATTCATTTCAACATTTACTATTTTTAGCAGTTTTTTCGGGTCCTGAACTTTTGAGTAGTTTTCAACCCCTAAAATACATTTTTTTTGGGTCTGCGATAGGCCCATGGCCATAGGTAAGGGCATGTGGCGAACCCTTTAGTACTCAGAGATACCTTTCCAACAATGTATCGTACACGCCAAACATAGATAATATGACCAAGTTACGACCCAGGACGTTGGCTTCCCAACTAACCCCAATGGGGCTCACAAACTCTTGGTCTCTTGGGTTATGGTTTTGGTTTTTTAGGGTTTTCTCATGTTTTCCAATAATAAATAGGACCTTAAGCCTCATTGTAACACAATTCAGAGGCATGTAGCCACCACATCTCTTCTCAGAGATAAGCTACCATCGCCCGAGGTATCTTATTTCCATTCTATCAGTAAGCACAGTTCAATATTTTTCTATTAATGAAATGAAGTGTTTTTTGGCTGCATCTCTGTGTTTATGATTATCTTTGTAAGTTTTTGAATTCCTTTTTAGGTTCGGATCATCCTGAGTGATGGTTTGGATTTCTGATGATGTGTAAAGGTGTTGTAGAGGATGTCATGATCCCTAGGGAAAATTTTAAGGATGGAAATTTATTTTAAAGTTTAGAAACCTTGGCGAATCTCACTAGTACATAATATGCAATTTGTAAAATGTTTGGTAATTTTTTTGTAAAAGTATTCAAATTTCTACTAATATTATATTGTCTCTATATAAAATTTTGGTGTTTTTAAGGTAAAACAATTTCACACTATAAAATTTGCACGAATAATTTTTAGAAAAAATGGAAATTAATGAATCGTTTTTTGGAAAAAGCATGGAAAATTAGCCCACTTGCGAATATTAGCCCCTAAAATTTTCCCTGAGATCTCATGTAGAACTGAGCTTCATGTTTGTTGCCACTTGTTATAGTTTTTTCTCTCTTGAGTTGGTTATTTCCCTTATGATGACTACATCATGTATGAACTCTTCAAGATGTTGTAGAGATGGTTTTGAGGTTTTTCATGGATTGGAAAAGATTTACAGATGTCAGTGATGTTGAGAAACAAGTTGGATGCAGTTATGAGTTGATTTGAGCGGTTTTCTATCATCACTCTGCCATAGTTGCATGGAGCCAATCGTGTGGGAGTGGGTTTAGGCTCCATTCGCTCGCTTGTGGGCTTGTGAGAGAGACTATGGATCACAGTCACATGGAGAGTGGGATTTTTACTGACTATGCATGTAGATGAAGTTTCTTTGGATTTCTTGTGCTCGTCGGATGATTTAATTGGTTTTATTGATGTATCTTCTTCGAGAATTTTCATGGAAGATTCCAATTGACTAAATCAACATGTCTTAATGTGTTTTGAAGTGTGAATGCATTAATGACGTGAGGAGTGGATTTAGTGGAAAAAATTATTTAAAATAAGGAGTAGCCACCATTGTGAGCGAGGAAACAAAGGAGAGATTTATGTAGAGAGCAGAGGGTGACCTCCCATAGAACATGATGATGCAAAGGTCGAATTTCTAGATAGGATTGCACAAAGATATAATATTATGAGATCAGAGAGCGAGGATATTTATGGAGAGGTCAACCATGATTTCAGAGAAGAAGGATTTGTTTTTCTGAATGTGATGGAGTTTGTAGAAGCTTGCAGCAGAGGATACTCATAGGGACATTCTATATTTGATTGTGTTAATGAAGAAACAATTTCATGTTATAGTTAGAAGTGATAGCCTCTTCTATGTTGTAGCTAACACGCTTATGATTGCAGGGATCAATGGTGTATTATTGAGATTTATATGTGTCTGATATGTGTGATTGCAGAGAAGGATTTGTATATGCTTCCAGTCACATTATGAATTGAGTTGCATGAGAGAGGACTTGTGTGTTGATATGATTGACAATTGTTGGTTATTGTTGGATCCATTTGAGCATGTTGTCATTGATATATATCCTTGTGTAGCTCAGTGAGAGAGATATAGTTGTGTATGTTGTTAAGAGTGCATATGTTGATGTATTGGGTTTGTTTTATTGAGATGATGTATTGAGCTTATCAAAGAGAGAAAGTTGTTGTTTTGTACAGGGGTCGAGTTTGAAACATTTTGAAATGTGGCCCTAGTGATCAACAGATCAAGATAACTTGGGGAAGAAAAGATGGGTGTTCCTAGCCTATGGGTGTAGGTAGCTTTAGTAGAGGAAGTAGCATTATCATAGTCCAATGGTTGTCAGGTGAGGCTTTTAGGGGATATGAGTCTCTAGTGGATGGGTGTTCTCATAGTCAATTTCACATGAGAAACTTCCTTGTTGTACATAGCTAGGTATGATGATGTAAATTGATTTTCTTGATTAATAAAATTAGAAGTAGAGCAGCAACAACATCAAATGGTGTTTTTTTCCTTGGAGGGGGGTTTTCCACCAGAGATCCTTGTGTCCTTTGTGAATGTGATTGTTTTGATTATGTTATGGCTTTCATATGATGATTGTTGTATTTGTCGGTTAATCTAATAATGGCATATTATGTGAATGTGTTTTAGTAAATTGAAAAGAAATAAAAAATTTAAGAAACATGGTCACTACTTTGTCACCCCCTCTTAGTAGTCAGCACATTTCCAACAAAGAGGATCTTGAGCTTGGTTGGCTTACAGAGGATCTATCCTCCTTGGAATTAAAAATCAATGAGGGAACCAAATCCACAATTTTAGGGAATTGGAGGGAAACAACCCCCCTCATCATGGAGGCTACTCTTCATCACTTTATGTATAAATAAGAGGGGCTAGTAGCCCACAGTGTATTTGAATAAGAGATTAGATTTTTGGAGCTAGGAGCAAGTCCTTTGTATTGAGAATTTTAACTATTGATGTATGAACAGTATTTCGAGTTAATGAAATCCAACTTATTTTCAATTTGAGTTGTCTTTATAGGATCCTGAGCTCCCTAGGGTTAGGGCCCAACCCTGGGTACTCAAGCCCCTTTATATTTTTTTCTTTTCTTTATGCATTCAATTTAGGTTAGTTTGTTGGTTATTACTTCATTTAAAAGCATTCTGGATAACAGAGTTTGTAGTAGATTTATAGTGTTAATATTCATGAGGGTTTTTTTTTTTTTTGTTTCAGGACTCGCTAAAAATATTTATGACTATCCATATGCTTTTTTAGTGACTAGTTTCCATTCGTTGCCCCTCTGCATTTCCATTTCTAAGTTCTATTTAATAACTAGTTTGCACTCAGTTAAAGGTTTTGGTTAGACAACATTATCACATGCATGCATTTATGGTGTACAATATTGTCACTTTTTTTAGCAACATGTTTAAATTATTCAGGTGCCCAAAAGTCCACCGTCATAACTCTGCTTCGATTTTCTACTATTTGTCCACAATTACAACTTTTCTACAAGAAGAGGATATATTTTTTTTTCTCTATATTATAAACTATATGACCCATATAAGGATTGGATAAGGCTCTTCCATCTCTCCTTTATCCATCCCAACCACCATCATTCACCTTCCCGCCTTCCCCTTCATTAAACTTGTTCTCGACATTTTCTTGTAACACTTACAAGACAATCCTGTAGCACTACGAAAAAACCTCCAAATGCATTATAATTTGCCCCATAACAATATTGACCACTCCTAGGCACTAAATAATGATCATAAAACCATAAATAAAAATAAAATGGATTCAGATACCTAGTAGGGACTTTCCTTTGGTTAATAAAGTAGATAGATAGTCATTCCCATGAATCCTGTAACAAAGCAGTAGCAATTTTCTGTTTATTTTTAGAACATATTAACGAGAATCTTTTGAGTTGAATACACTTGGATTGAGTCCTAAAAACATTATTCTTAATAACAAAATATACCCCATAGCATTTGCATTTGATCAGGTTAGGAATTTGGTAGGTTAATTAGCTCACTCATTCTCGAATTTCTAGTTTCTAGAGTAGTAATTTTCTACTAATTTTTAGCATATGTTAGAAAGGGTATTTTTGAGTGATTCCACTAGAATTGGAGTCCTAGGACATCCTAATTAATAAAAAAAAGTTACCCCATCTAATTTTCATTTGATTTTCTTGGGAATTTGGCAAGGTAACTAGAGAAACAACAATCTTGTAGCAATCATGTAACAATCCTGCAACAATTTGTTTTCAAGATATTCCTTTCCCAGATTCACTCCAAATTCATGGTAGAAGTAGATTTATATCCTTTGAATGCTCTAAGATCACTTTTTTTGAGTTAAGGCTTGGTTACGTCGCCATTTAGCTCTTATATTGCTTGCTTCTTGAATGTTGATTTCTACAATTAGTCTAGATTTACTTTCTAGTAAAAGTAGAATATATTTTCTTATTGTTATTTACCTTTTGCAGATTAGGATTGACAACTTACCTAGATCTTTTCTCATTTGAACTGTTTTCATTGCTTTCTTTCACTTGCATCGAAGAGAGTCAGACTAGGAAGAGGAAGGTGTCTGTTGCACATATAGTGTTGGTCCTCTTTAAGTTTGTACAAACCTCGGGTTGATAATTTATGTTGGTAGCCTTGGGAGTTACACCACTCTTCTTACAATACTGGGGTTCATAGAAGCATGGGTGATAATAATGAAGTGAGGTGATAATAGTCATGGTCAAGACTCAAGTCAATGAATACTCAATTCAATGAATTTTATGCATTTACCAAACCCTTGGGTGAAATGAAGCTTTCTTGATGTAGAGGCTAGTTGAACATTTAAACTAGCCATAATAATTATCAAGATGTAGCTTCTTAGGGAGTGTGCTAACTAGAATGAATACACAAAGAATACTAAAATGGTAAACTTATCAAATGTTATTATTGTTCATTCATAAGTTTAAATAAGAATTTTTATTAGTATTAAAATTTTCAACTCATAAATTTTATGACCTAGCTCTTATAATTGTTTTCTCTTTATAATTCCAGACTTCTAGAGAGAAGGATAAGCACACAAAAACAACTTTTCTCTGAAAAAACATTACACTCACACATAAATACATTTTCTTGTTGCGAGCTTGTCTAATTTTGTGTTTTTTTCCTTACAATATAAGTCTTATCCTAAGAGAGGAAAACTATACTTGAGTGGTTGGATAACAATGTGTTCTCTCATTCCTTTGACTTTAATTGGAAGAAAAACATAGTTTGACTTCTTGTGATAATGCTAAAAAACTAAAATATTACCCTTGCCCATAACATGTTTCCCGTTTTACTAAATCATATCTATCTTAATTTTTTTACTAATAATATTAAATTTGGTACTCTAAATTATATGTAAATAATATCTTAAACATTAAGATATTTATCCTTATAATATCTTCTCATATATGAAGTTTTTTAACTAGCTCTTCTGATCATATATTATTGTTACTTTCTTGTATTCTTACTCCACATTAATAAAATCTAACACTTTTTTTAAAACTTTATTTTAAACAACTTTGAAATCTCTAAATCAATATCTTCTCCAAAAGTATGAAAAATTAATAAGGAACCATGATGTCTTTTTTTCTTTCGTATTGAACCAATCACAACTGAAAAAATATAAATATAAGATTAAAAAAATTACAAAATAAAATAAAATATTTATATACTACTAAATATAAGATTAAAAAAATTACAAAATAAAATAAAATATTTAAATACTACTTAACATAAAGGGTGAAAATGCTATCATTATAAATATTAAAGGTTTTTTTGTTATTAAGTATTATAATTAAAGTATTTTTTAATTGAAATCTCAAATTTTTTTTTTTTAATTCCTCCTCAAATTAAAGTGAATGGAAACTAGTAAACAAGTTATATCCCTTTTATATCATAAATATTGATCTATGTTTGCAAATAATGTTAAATTTATATGTTTTTTTTTAATTCTTAACTTAAATCAATCTTATTTATCAAATTATCTAGCACACATTAAATATGTACTTTTTATATAGTGTAAAATTTATTATAATTTAGATGTGAGTAATGACAACATCACTGTTATGAGAAGGGAATACTTTCACTCACTCATGTCTCTGGGTCTTGGATCGTTAACCCGTTTCCTTATATGAATGGAAGACTAGCTCTTAGTCATACCTTGATATTAAACATGTATTAAAAATATTTTTTCAACTTTTATATAATTTTCAAGTTATAAATATTTAAAAAAATATTCAACATCCTATTTATTATTTTTTATATATATATTTTTAAATAAATAAAACTAAATATTGATAAAAATAATTAAAAACCATATGAATAATATATTTATATAAAATAGCTCATCATTATGTTACAAAGTATTAAGTAAAATATAAAATCAGGAATTCAAATTCCTTATTAGTCAAACTAACTCTATATATATATATATATATATATATATATATATATATATATATATATATATATATATATATACTTTATTACCATGCTTTGTCTTTATTCTTAATTTAACACATGAATGTCTTGTTTTAATAGGATGTCTTTTAACTTTTAATTTAACATATACTTTTTAGAATGAGTTTCTTTTTCATGGTGAATTGGTGTTTATTTTGCGGTAGAGTTTTTAATATTTTATTTTAATTGTCAATAATTATTTAGTGAATGGTAAAGGTTTGGTTTCTATTAAATATTTTAAAATATATTATTATGATTAGATATCATTTTTTGGGATTCAACTGCGTTAAGTAAGTCATTCAAACGTATGACCATTTCCATGAGAGGTAGTCGTAACTGACTAATTTCTCATGATTTTTGAATAGTTCACTTAGCACTCATTATGACCATTTCCATGAGAGGTAGTCGTAACTGACTAATTTCTCATGATTTTTGAATAGTTCACTTAGCACTCATTGCATCGGGTTAGTTCACTTAGCACTCATTATGACCATTTCCATGAGAGGTAGTCGTAACTGACTAATTTCTCATGATTTTTGAATAGTTCACTTAGCACTCATTGCATCGGGTGAGCAGATGCTCACACGGGTGAAGAAGTGGGATTGAAACTAGTGAAATGTGGAGAACGAATCACATAGCATCAATCATCACCTCCGGGGCTTGCACCCGGTAACCAGGACTTCCCAGGAGGTCACCCATCCCAGAACTCCTCTGGCTCAAGCGCGCTTAACTGTGGAGTTTTTTCCCCACAATCAAGCCCACTTAGCTTGCTACCCCATTTGCAAAACCTTAGCAAGTATTGTGCCTCATGAACCATTCAAGTAGAGATCCCTTGACTCTTTTCGAATTTAAGTATGGGGGATTTACGCAGTGCATTATATTAGATATCATTATTATGATTATTCAAGATTAATGATTGAAATTTATCATAGATATACTTAAGCTTTTATTTTTTTAAATTAAATTAATTAATTTTAAAAAATGTCATATTAACATGAATTATATTTTTTTTGACCATATGACATTAATAAAGTATGATACGATGAACCACACTAGTTGGTTCGAAACGCGTCGACAAATGATTTTCCATGTGATTTTCGCCGAAATCTTTCTCTAACATAGTATGATAATAACTCATGATATTGAAGAAAAATCTATTTCAAATTTCAAATTTTCCATTATAATATAAAAATGAATATATTTATAATTAATAATCTTGTTACGTAATATATATATATATATATATATATATATATATATATATATATATATATATAAATTTATATATATATAAATAAATAAATAAATATATATATATATATATATATATATATATATATATATATATAGAGGTTATTTATTTTAAATAATAATAATAAGTTTATGTACATGATCTTGGATAGATGGTGATAGGATGCTATGTTAAGGCATTCCATGATGTGAAGACAATGCTTCAATTTCTCACCCACTAAATTTTAAGTTATGTATTAGACATGATGAAAACATAGTTCTACCAAACTTACAAAAAAATTAATAAATTTATAACTATAACAATATAAAATATATTATAATTGAAATGTTTTCATACGTCTAAAGAGTCATCAAACTATTAATCTACTGATATTTAATATAATAAACTATGCAAATCAAAGATTAAATTTGCATAATCAATTCCTAATGACAGCTGCATAGTATTAAGCATATAATAACGACACTATGTTGTTAAAAACTATGTTTTACTTTTAATTATGTACATATCAAACACAATTTTAACCGTACATATGACATATCGTCTTATATGATCATTACTGAATATACGTAAGTTGCACATTCATATGGAACATATCGATGCAGGATCTGGTTTCCACTCTTTATGTCGCTTTCCCGTTTTTTGTGAGCATCTGCTATCGACTCTCAGCCCTCGGATTTAAACAAGTCTGGCTGCTCTAGTAGCAATCATGAATAAAGTATTGGTATGCTGCCAAGCTATGTAAAAACAACCACTGATTTTAACATTATCAAAACAAATTATATTCACGCTAAGCTTTATGATCTGACAGCGAGGAACCAAGTTCTATGATCCAACCGCTACCAAACTTAATCACCCAATAGATTTGACCAAAGACTCCAGGCGACACAACAGACCGGTACTCCTAGATTTAATGTGAAACACTAACCATTTCATTGAGCAAATCAAGCCATTCAGGTTTTGGAGGATGCATTCAGACTGACAGCTACGGCAAACGGTTGAAGGGTTCTGAAAGAGAAGTGTTCATTCCCACACTTCCACCGTGATCGTTGAACGTGGTCAACATAAAGCTAAATTCTTTAGCAACCTTTATAAACTGCTCTTTAGCAGACCACCCACAACCATTACCTGTTGCTTTCCATCAATTCTGTTTCCATACCATTTCATGGAAAACAACGTAGCCAAAGCAGCCTGTACATCTCCACGCTTTCCAAATAATGAGGGTTTTCCGGCAAGGCATTCTCCTTTTAATTTCTCGACGACCAAAGCATCGGATGCTGCAGTTGCCATTCATGAAATGTTGTCAATGGCATGAAATGTGTCTACAGTACTAAATCTGGAATATCATCTGTAACTATTTCAAAAGAAAAGCAAGAAAAATAAAGAAATGCAGAACAGCTGAGAGCAATCAGTGAAATGTAACAGGGAATAAAGTCTATAATTAATTGTTACAGATTATTATAATGGAATGGTTTTTTTTATAGATTATTATGATGGAATGGTTTTTACATGGAAAATTTATTATAATTCAGTTGTAAAATGACCAGTGAGGTTGTCATCAGTAAAAGTAGGCCAACTCAACATTGTCATTCAAGTAAAACCAGGTCAAGGAGGAGTTCAGCAAGGGGTGAGACTTTCACTCCTGACAAATGCCTCTTAAACAGTTAACCTATTTCCTTAAGTCAAAAAAGTTCTTAGCCCCACAAAAATAGCCAGTTGTCTATAATGGGACTTTTTGGAAGCTTTTCTGGTGGGGTTTTCCGGTCAAAATGACCCAGCAATTTATTGGAACAGCAAGTTTGATAGCTAGTTTCTGCACAATCAAAGTATCACAGGGGTTTTCAAGGGTGCTGAATCCAAATATGCAAAATATGCAGTTAAAAAACCATTTTAACTGCAACAAATCAAGATTTAACCTCAATTTCTTCCGCCAGATTCCGTCACGGGAATCTCCAAAAAATCACATTATAAACAATGACCAAAAATAGTTTTAATGAATAATTCAGACACAGTTATAATGAAAATATTAGAAAAACATCTGTTTATATGTATATCTATATATAGCATAATGTTAGTAAAACATCGGTTTATATATATATTGCAGACGGAACGCTGAGTACCTTTTGTAACGTTCACGACTGAGTGTGCCCCTTGCAGCCTTTTACTCCATTCATCCATTATGTCCCATTCTCCACCTGGGTTCGGATGCTCCTCCTTCATATCTATGTTGCCCGTTGCCTGCAATAAGTTGACCTCATTTCTTCTTTCTTGCCTTTGATCCAGAAACATCCTAACTGTCGACAAGAGTATTTGTATCTCCAGGATCTTCGCCACACCCCTGAGGACTAATTCCCCCATTTTCAAAATTTTGCCAAAGAATTCCAAATCCAACTCAAGTTTTGAGATATGATTATACTTGAACATGGTCAGAGCATCTACACTGGATACGAAAAATCCTTCTTTGACCTTCACGTACAAGCAGTACTCACCATAGCTCAATTCTGCTGAGTGTATGATACCATTATTGATTTGAAATCCATATGATTCTATGCAAGGCTTTGCTCTCTGAACCACATCAACAAATTGGCACTCATCCAAATTTTTGAATTTGACAAATGTAGTTACAGGGTAAACACTTTTCTCTTCTTCTGTTGTGGTGTAATAAGCATAGCCATACCTCCTATCACAAGCTGCCCATCTCTTGCTAAACCAACTGAAGAAAATATAAAGAAGCTTGCACTTTCTGAATATCCACAACTTCACTGCTTTGGTTAAATAAGACATGAAATGCTCGTACACTTTCAACAAAGGGGTCCTTACGAAATCTACAATAATCAGAATGAGCGTGCAGAGAGCTGATGGATTAGACAATCCCTTGGCCTGTAATAGCAGGGGTATCGTCGCTAGGAAGGCAGAAAGCCTCACATTCCATGAAATGTTATATTGCTTTCCGAATATGCAGGGTGCATACAACTCATTTATGTGGTACTCCTTGGAAAGCATAGTTTCAAACATTTCTTCTTTGCTGATGACTGTCCCCATAACCAATTCGTTGGCAATGAGCTCCACTTCTTTTAACAGAATCATACCATCATGAATATCATACATCGCCCACTCGAAAAGTATGTCTTGATGGCAGAAGTAATAACTTCCATTGAATTCAACGGTATACCAATACCAGTTAAAATCAATCAACTTAACACCATTGATATTTCTGTTACTCTTCTCATCGAAATAGTGCTTCTTAAATTCTTCCCACGATGGTTCCCACGATTTCCCAAGACTATATTTCTTAGATATGTGTATAACATCCGGCTTCTCGTTTCCATCTTCCATTTTAGTGTAAGGAACACCATAGGCGTCTTCCTGAATGTGTGTGTTCCTTCTGAACAAAAACTTCAGCTGGCCCTTTATTGCCATTTGGCAGAGATAATAGACAGAATTTACAAAGGTGGTGTCCCTGGCAATCTGCCAGATCGCATACAGCCATTGTATGAGGATGAAAATTTGCCCCTTCAAGAAATCACTGAAGCTCATTTTCTTTCACCTGTCTGTAAATTGCCTTGATTAATTCCGGCTTTCCCCAGCCAAAATGTTATACAATATTACAGCTCAACTATCGAGAACTATACCCACATTTCAATAAGATGCTCTGAGATACAAGGAAGAATTCCTCACCATATATTTTGGCTGGTTTGTCGCCTCTGTTTTCAACTTAAATAAACCCTTCTGTGGTATTATGTACCTGAGAATTGGGTTTTCCTAGCTCTTAACCTCCTGAAATTTAACTTGTAAAAGCGATGCAAAAATCAATTCCGTGCAACGAACAAAATTATTACTTGCTACTAAATTATTGCCATGAAGTTAATAAAACTTATACCCATCAAACCTTTGCATGAAGAAAATCAAAAGCTATTCTTTGTAACGAACGGAATTCTTTCTTGCTACTGAATTATTGGCATAAACTTTAAAAGACTTATACCAGTGAATCCTTTGCATTGGCATAAATTTTGAATAACTTATACCAATGAATCTTTAACATGTAGTAATTAAATATATAAATTTGAATTAAATGATAGGGAAATTTGATATATCAAAATTACAGTTTGAGTGGATTTAATGGTTAACAGTACGTTTTCTTTTTTTTTAAGAGGTCACAGATTTAAAAGTAAAGAGAGGTAAAGTATGTATGTTTTTCTAGAATTAGCAGTGAAATCACTGCAAATTAACTTTGACATAATTATTATCACTCCACTTAACATTTTTTTATAATTACATTAAAATTCTGGAAACAATCCTCCACATATTAGTAATATAAAATTTTTATATTTTTTCCTTAAACAATTGTGTTGAAATAATAAATTTGAATTATTAAAAATACACCATTCTAATATTATTTAATTTTCATAAAATTAAATTCATTTATACATTAAAAACACATTTTAAATTACCAAATAATTATAAACTTTCTAGTCTCTTCGAATAAAATAAATAAAAACATCATTCACTTCAAACCTTCACGTGACAATCAAAAGTTAATGTTAAAGTAATGGATGCAAAGTGATAACATCAATTCTCTGTACGCCCCCACGGACAAGGCTTCATTAGTACTGTTGTGTGGAATCTAGAAATTTCCCAGAAAAACAACGTACGTAGATGGCACTAATTTGACCGAGTGTCAGCCTAGCTAGAGAAAGAAAAGGAAAACGTTGCGAGTGAGTGGGGACCTTTTTCTAATGGGGTGCTAGGCCACAAATTTCCCGGAAAAATAACGTAGATATGAACATTGCCACTGATTGGGCCGAGAGTCTGTCTAGTTAGAGAAGGGAATTAAATTAAAGCATTGATAGTGAGCGGACCTTTTTCTTTTTCTTTTTGTCTTTTGTCAAGAATACCAAAACAGTATGGGCCGAGAGTCTGTCTAGTTAGGGAAGGGAATAGTGAGCGGACCTTTTTCTTTTTCTTTTATTCTTTTGTCAAGAATAGCAAAATAGTATCATTATAATACCTTTTTATTTTATTCCTTTAGGCTTTTGTGGAGTATCATTATAACCAGGGACCCTTTTGTCTTTTTTTTTTTTTTCTCCAGAATATAAAATTGACAATTGAAAAAGTATAGCTTAATTGTTGATAAAAACAAATTTTAAAGGGAACAAATTTTAAATGATAATTTAATAGGAAATACAAATCTTAGCTACTAATTAATTAAATGGAAACTTGAGCTACTAATTAAATGGAAACCTGAGCATTGACCAAGCAAATGTAAAGCCTATCTTGTCAACTACCGAACACAATCATGTAAACACTAGACAATCCAAGCTCTGCTAATGCCAAATAGGACTCTCAACTCAAAATAAAATCTCTATTCAAGTTCCTACACTAGGTTCAATCTTGAGTCCACTTTGTGTGCAACCTAAGGAATAAAATCATAGCGTGAATCAGATTCTAGTTCTTATCAACACACTCAAACGTGTTAACTTATGTGAGCATCATTTGTGTGCATAAAAAAAAACAACCTCACTCTATCCTAAAGTTCTCTCAAAATTGTAATCACACTTCAACAAATGACTTATCTCAATCAAACATGAATACTCGAAACTATGTTACCAACACACATGCAAAGAAGAAACTAGAGGCAGAGTGTTCTACAACCTTAGAAAATACAAACCAATATTCTTTAAACAACTAATTAAGCGATGTTAAACATGTATTAACTCAAACAATTAAAGTCTCATTTTCATTGAATCCAAATGATTAAAGGTATAATTTATGTGAATTAAATCAACAACAATGATGGGATGGGTGAACTTGGTAAATAAAACAACTACATAAATTAGATATGCAAACTCTGTTTTGCACCAATACAAAAGGGATCAAATAATGTAACAAAATTCAACTCAAATAGATCATGCTTTCAACTTGTGGTAACTAGGGTTATTATTGTTGACAAGCTTCAAATCTAGCCATGTTTCTTTTCAACCCTTGACAAAATTATTAACTTGTTTAATCTAAAGATCTCATTATATCATTTCCAACCCAACTCACTATATTGTAAGCAAACGGTTTCAAATACCCACATATTTTTTGCACCTATACTTTAGGGTTAGAGAGATCTTGTTTTAGAGTACCTTTGTATCACTACTTCATTAATTCACCACAAATCCGCAACAGGCATAAAACCCCAAAACAGAGCTTGCATTAAAATGTTGGTATAACAATTCACCTTTTACTATATGACAAAGTATTTTTATAGCTTTATCATTTTCATTCACATAATTGAATCTATATAATATTTTCAAAGAGATGTATCACACTTATACTATAAACTTCCATATCTGAATTCCAGATAATCATAAGCTTAAGAATTGAATGGATATCAAAGAGGCAGAGTATATGAAATTACCACACAACACCTGATAAATTTGTAAGCAAACCACACAATCAATGCTTCTCATCTATTAAAGAATGCACACTAGATTAGTAAACCACATAAGAAACAAATAATAAGAGAGGTGTCAAGTTGGTTGGTGGGCCCAACAAATCGAGCTCATGCCCTCTGTATAAAATTAGATCACAGAGTCAAAATAACCATTAGGTAAACTAGAAATGGAGAAAAAAAACCTCACATTAGTGCTTGTATTAATAAAATTCAATCTTTTACATATGAGGCCTTATGCTCCAAGCTCCTAGACCAGAAATATCAAACTAGAATAACATCCTTCTTCCATAAGCCATGGCTGGGATTTTTATGAAGGTTAAAAGACGATTTTTGGCTCTAACAACCCAATTTTTCAATTCTAGAAAATTATGCATTTTTAACAAATTGTCCTCAAAGAACCCCGCATAACTCTCGGGCCATGATGAATTTTGGAAACCTGTTTGAAGGGAGCATAACTATCCTTATTTTCAACAAAATCCATTTCTTAGAATTCTAAGATTTTTCTTCATCTGTATGAAAATTGAGGAAAAAAATGGCACTTTTAAAAATGTGCAAATGTTGGGGCTGATTTGTCAATTTACTTCTAGAAAATCACATGTGTGACTTGGGTCCATTCTAACTCATTTGGAGGTGTTAAAAAATTATTTTGGATAGAAAACATCTTTGAATTTTCCTGAAAAGTTGCAAATGTATGAAAGCCCCAAATTGGTGCACGAATGTTGCTCTTTAGTGTAGGAACAAATCAGTGAAAGATAAGTGCACCTCTGACTGTGAAATAGGCTCCAAAATAGTTCCAAACACATGTTTTAACTACCAGCTAGCATTTTCCTTTGTGGAAAGCCTCAATGATGAAGTTGTCCAGATATACTTGGTGCAGGATCCCTATGCAATGCAGGAACAAGACAATCTACATAAACAACATTTTAATGAACATTAGTCCTAAAAAATGCATATAACGAAGGTGTTCTTAGATAAAATAAAAACCAAGCACAAATCTTCGCTATTGCATCAAAAGAATGTAGAAGTGCAAGGTAGAAGTTCATAAGCCAGTAAAACAAGGGAATAAGCAGGGCATCATATAGGAAAAAAGATGCATTAAGTACAACAATTCCAAGGTGTGACATCTGCCTATGCCGATCATCTTGCATGTCCTCATGCAAGCGAATCAACTTTTGTATTAATGCTCCCTTGTAAAAAACTAAAATTGAAACATTTATGGGTGACCTTGCACTTGCAATAATGTTCCTGCAACTTTGTATAGACAAAAAATCCTCTGCTTAGGAATTGTTGTTCTGAGAAGGGAAATACATGTTGGTTTTTTTGTACTTTTCATTCATTAAGACTGATTTTCAAGAGAATAAATAATGCGAGGGCTACCCTAGGAATATTAATAATGTTGTTATTGCAAAGATATTGTTATCATGAAATAACCAACCATCAAAATTTGCACGAAGCATCTCAAGAGAAACCCTAATCAACAATTCTTCATCTCAATATCCTCATTACAAATAAAAGTGACATAATTTGAAAGAAATGGTGTTAAAAAATGGATGTAAATAGGGACAAGGAAAGATGACAAAACAAAACCTTCCCAGGATGACCATCTTACCGTTATCCAAGCATATAGCTGAAGCTCCTCTTGCTCATGCAAAGTGAATCACCTGCACTAAGGGTCCCACATCCATGAAAACCTTCATACTTCTAAAATATAGAACTCCAAAGAAAATTACTAAAAGGAGATATGATAATGAGTTCAGGGAAAGACAAAAACGACCAAGTAAATCAAAGTGTAAAATTAACTTTAATACCACATGCATGGCCCTACTGCCAACAAGCGTCTATAGCCTCGACAAGGATGCCTTTTAACCTCGTGAAATCCTTGTGTCCCATATATTAGATATAGATTCAGAGTGATTTAAAAGAATTTACTTTGGTTTAGGAATTAACTAAAGGTTGTTGTCCTCGCTTGGTAACCTACTAACGACAATGTCATTCACAAGAACTAACAAGAATAAACAAACCAACTCATGATGAGACCTCTTCTCTTCTAGATTTTCAACTCCAAGCTATTTCCTTGGCTTGGTGACCAATAGTGGTAATGTAATTCTCATTAGGACCTATGATCATGGTAGGCTGGCTGGTAATGAGATCTCCTATCACTTAACTGATTAATTTATGTTAAAATAAAGCATGATTATAATTAAACTTAAATGGGTTACTTAATAGCGGAGGTGGAAAATCTGCTCCTTAAGAGCACAAGTTGATGTGAAAATATTTTAATGACTAATATTAACTGGATGGTATTTCTAACCTAAAGACTTATTTTAAAGAAATCATCTCAGATAATGACTTAAGGGTTCCTCGAGTTAATCATGATAGGGTTCTCATGAGAGCTCATTAGGGTTTTATAGGAGTGGTCCACCATAGGAGGATTTTCATCAATACCTTCAAAGAGAAACTTGAAAATATTTCTTGGATGACAATTTGTTTAAATAACTAGGCGAGGGTTAGGGTTTTGGCTTGTGAATGGAAAGTATTAAGCATAACAATGACAAGTCCCCTTGACTGACTCAATGAATAACCAAACAATTGTGAAGAAGAACCACCCAATCAATTATCAATGTCACTTTACAAGATATGAGGTATTAAGAGTGATTAATTATAACAAGACTTACCACAAGAGTCCCATCAATAGGTCCCATAAATGGGTCCCGTCAATAGGTATATTTTTAGGTTCATTATGTTATCCTCCAACCTTTAAAACTCTCATTTTATCACATTAATTCACATTTTTATCCATAATATGCCTAGTAAGAAGACTAAAGGGTGTTTTTCATATTGCAAAGGGTGTTTTTCATATTGCATGGCCTAATGTGATTAGTATGTAGGAAAAATAAGCATTTTTGGAGATATTTACTATACAGGGGATTGATGGGGACAACCAGTGAGAATATAGTATGCTTGTCCACCTCATTAAATCTCCAACTCGGCTTGAGATAAAAAAATCCTCACCAACAACTCGAACTCACTAGAAGCCAAGCAAATCCGAGTACATATGAATATCAAAGGGAACCAGATCCACAAATCTCGAGATTTTGGAGGGAATCACTCCTCTTTTCAAGAGAGATGCCCTCAACTACTTTTTGTATAAATAAACTAGCCAAAAGGCTCATTAGGATTCAAATTTTTGTTGCAGCTAGGAGTAGCTACTGAGAGCCCAGTGATTGAAATTGTTATTCTTATCTTTGATATGTTGTATGTGACTCTTATTTTCTGTTAATAGGAAGTTCACTGTTGGTGTGCATTTGAGTTAGTTGTGAAGGGTCAAAATGCTTAGGTTTGGGCCCAACTGAGAGGCTTTAGTCCCTCTCTTGTATTTCTTCCTTGTTCTTGCTCAAGTTATTGCAATTCTTTTCTTCTTTTAGTAGGTGTTATATTACAAAATTTGTAGTTGCAGGTTTTCCTATAACCTCTCTTGTGGGAAGAGTGATTGGAAGATCTACAATAACAACCCAAAAATATTTGTTTATGATTTCTTGGAAATTTTTAAGTATGGGATTGTAATCCTTATGCATGTTTAGTTTCTGCACTTTAGGAGTTAGTAGCATTGGTTTGGAAATTATATGTTGTGTTGTAGGTTGGAGTGGATTATAATAAAATTCAACTCATCTTTCCATGTTAATTTACTTTGTTGTAAAAGTGATCATTTAATGAATGTGTTTGACTATTTTGCAGGGATTGAGTTGACGTGTAGGGGTGTGAATAACTTTCTACATCCACTTAGGGCACTCCATCTCCCTCCTAGACACCTCGCATTGCCTCCAAAATCTGTCATCGAGATCACTCTATAAGGTAAATGGAGGACAGTGTGGGCACAAACGTTGGTGCAAGATAGACCTCCCATAGGTACTAGGCTTGGCCAAAAGACTCCCACACCCTTCACACACCTTATTATACCTTCATCCTGTAGGTTTTAACCCCGTACAGAAATTACTTGCATACGAATTCTAAAACATATAAAATAAACAATGCGAGATCATAACACATAAAACACATATACAAAGAGATTTTCCCCTAGACCCCAAAACTGGGACTACCAGCTTGATTTTTCATTATGTTCCTTTCAATGTTACAACACATATTTATACATGCCAAAGCATCCAATACCATGGACCGAAAACCATCATGTCCAAAACCATGGACCGAAAACCATCGCATCCAAAACCATGTGCGAAAAAACATGCACAAAACCATAGGTAGGTCCACCCAACCTAATATAGGGTCCAATTTTTTTTTTTTCGTGGAATGAATATAACACAACCCAACATTCTCCCACTTGTTGTTTTCTTTCCACAGGGGGCCACAGGAGAGCTTAGTCATTTATCCAGCCCTGCAATTGCCATTGTTTCTCTACACCAAGAGAACTTCTCAGAGCTCACAAATTTTGTCAATGCATCTGCAGTATTCTTCAAAGTGTCCACCTTTACCAACAACACCTTTTTGTATTCTATCATAACCCTCACAAAGTGATATTGAACATCAATGTGTTTTGTCTTTGAATGATAAGTAGGGTTCTTTGCCAAGAAAATTGCACTTTGGATGTCAGAGTCTATCCTTGTAGCTCCCTGTACTAACCCCATACTTGAACACAATCTCTGCAACCAAACTGCTTCCTTGCTTGCATGAGTCATTGCCATGTATTCTGCCTCTGTAGTTGATAGTGCCACTACAGATTGTTTCTTACTCATCCAACTAACTGCAGCTCCAAATAGGTTAAACACATACCCACTTGTAGATCTTCTTTGATCCAGATCTCCAGCTTAGACTGCATCAACAAAGCTGTGAATATCCAACACTATGTCCAATCCTGGTCTTCCTTGGTAGCACAAACCATAATCACTATTGCCATGCAAATAACTGAAAACCCGCTTCACTCTTGTCCAATGCTCCTTTCCTAGTTTTGACATAAACCTGCTCAATACTCCCACTATATGTGCAATGTCTGGCCTAGTATAGACCATTGCATACATCAGGCTACCGAATGCACTTGCATATGGAAAATGGGATATGTCGTCTTCCTCTTATTATGTCTTGGGACACTGTTTAGTAGATAACTTCACACCTATAGGAATAGGAACCTTCACTGGCTTACTATCCTACATATTAAACCTTTGCATTATTGTCTTAAAATACTTCCTCTAGTTTAACCATAGCTTCCTCTTTGTCCAATCTCTTTTAATTTCCATGCCCAAAATATAGTTTGTAGCACCGAGATCTTTCATGTTGAATTTGGAGGACAATTGGGTCTTCAAATCCTAGATAATTTCTTTGTCAGTTCCAACCAGCAAGATATCATCCACATACAAGATCAGATAAATAACATGGTCACCAATTAATTTAAAATACACACATTGATCTTCTTTGCTTCTGGTGAAGCCAAGTCCCTATATAAATGTATCAAATTTTTGATACCACATCCTTGGTGACTGTTTTAATCCATACAAAGACTTCTTTAACTTGCATACAAGTTCTTTCTCACCCTTCACCACAAAGCCTTCAGGTTGGTTCATGTAGATCTCCTCTTCTAGATCCCCGTGAAGAAATGATGTCTTGACATCCATTTGTTCTACCTCAAAATCAAAAGCAATAGCAACAGATAAAAGTAATCTAATAGAAGATGTTACACAGTAATTTGTCACTATCTCCCTGTCAGTCACCCTACTGTGTCAAGAATTCACAATAATCAAGTCCATGCCTTCCGAACAGGTCCAAAACCCATTTTTCCAAAGTTTTCCTCATCAGCGCGTCTGTTTCTAAAATATCCGCGCTGACCGGCAGCTCTTAATGTTTTCAGTGCGCTGCCAGCGCGGAAGCACATCATTTTTCCGCGCTGGTCGCATTTTATGAGCCAGCGCACCTCTCCTTTGTATTGCGTCGCGTTGACATGACTTTCCCAGTTATTGAGGCGCGACATCAGCGCGTCAGTTGCCTTATAATCCGCGCTGATCCTGTTTGGGCGAATTTGTTCCAACAGCCAGCCTTCCAGATCACTCCAGGTCTGGTTGTTGGCTTTGTGAGTATCGACTCCCTTCTATGGCATGTTTGTTCGACTCTTTGCAACCACTTCCCTCAAGGATAAGCTCATCCTTCCACCTTTTTAGGAGGCTCTTTCTCCTATATAAACTCCCACCATTACCATGAGCAGCTAGTTTTGGAATAGCTTGGATTGTATAGAGCTTATAGTGCTCAGATTGCTGCTACTATAGGTATTTGGTGTGCTAGGTGTGGAAGTGATTGGTAGCTTAGGGAAGGTTCTTTTGTGTTGCTTGTGTGAGAGAGAGTTTCTTGTCTTGGGAGAATCATTTCCAAAGGTGAATGCTTGAGACGCTTGCTGACTGGCCCCTCCTGAGAAGGATACCGACGTCAGAACATTTGGTTGTACTCTTCTCTGTCTTGATTAATAATAGATGACTGCTATTATTGTTCCATTCTCATTTGTACACGCAATGATTAAATGTGAATTACATCTTTTCTGACCGATGTATGGTTGCTTTTATTAGATTTCACGCTTGCGTTTGTTTCCTCTTCGTGTGTGCAGGTGTCTGTTCGCGGGGATCGCGGAGGATTGTGACTAGCCAAAGCGAAGGAGCGAAGGCAGCATCTCTTCGTCAAACGACAGCGCTGGAATCCAAGTAGGTGTTCTTTACCTCTTGTTTAATTGTAATTAGGAACATGCATGGCAACATTGTGTGATTGTTGCTAGACCCTTGCTGGGCTAATAGGGATCGCCTCTATCCGTAGAGGGGATTTACCTCTCCAACAGAAGCTACCTTGGAAACAGGAGAAAACATATCACCAAAATCAATTCTCAGCACCTGGGAATAACCTTTTTCTATCAAAAGAGCTTTGTATTTCTCCAACTTTCCTTTTTCATTTGTCTTCTTCTTGATCCCATGCCTCATTTTTGAGAAAAGATGGCATTTCATCAACCATGGCCTCTTTCTAGAGTTTGCCATCCTCTGAATCTACTACTTCCTTCATAGTTCTGGGATCATCATCAGTAATAGATATATCAAAATTTCAATAGAAAGCATATGGACTATACCTTTCTGGTTGCCATCTTACTTGAACTGATCTTCTCACACCTCAAGTTTGTGGCTCTTCATCTTCTGATTCCGCCTCTACTCTAGAGTCTGATTCTTCATCCTTTAGCTCAAACTCTATATTCTAAGGTTCCTTTGGTTGGACTTCGTGTTTAATAACATCTTTCACCTCTATGAACACCACATCTCGGCTATACACAACCTTCTTTGTTACTGGGTTCCAAAGCTTATAACCCTTTAAACCATCCTTATACCCAATAAAGATGCACTTTTCAAATTTACTATCCAACTTGGTTCTTTTCTCCTTTGGAACATGTACATATGCATCACATCTAAATACCCTCAGATGTGCAAGAGAGGGTTTCGTACCAGTCCATACCTCTTGTGGAGTCTTATCCTCCAACGTTGATGAAGGTGATCTGTTGACCATGTAACATGTTGTCTCCACCACCTCTGCCCAGAATTCTTGTCCCAACCCAGCACCACTTAGCATGCTTCTTTCCCTTTCCATCAACATCTTGTTCATTCTTTCTGCAACTCCATTTTTCTCAGGTGTGTATGGGGTACTTTTCTGCCGTGCTATACCAGACTTCTTACAAAATTATTCAAATTCCTTGTTCCAAAAGTCTCCACCGTTATCTGACCTCAGCACCTTTGTCTTATTCTCTGTTTGGTTTTCGACCAGAGCCCTAAATTCTTTAAACCTGTCAAAGACTTCAGATTTCTTCTTAAGGAAATATATCCATGTATTCCTTGAGAAGTCATCTATAAATGATACATAGTACATAAACTTACATAGTCATGGAACCTTCAAAGGAATAATCACATCACTGTGCACAAGCTCTAATATTTGTTTCACCCTCTTACCACCAGAGGGGAAACTCACCCAATTCTTCTTCCCATAAACACAATTTTCACAGAAATCAAAATCCAGAGAGCTATTATTCATACCTTCTACCATACCTTTACCATGAAGTATTCGAAGGCCCTTCTCTCCAATATGTCCAAGCCTTTGATGCCATAACGTGGTCTTTTCTCGAGAGACCACTAGAGTTTCTGCTCCACTTTCAGGAACAATAGAACTATTGCACCCATCAACAACAATGCTACCTTGCAGCTTGTATAGAGTTCCAATCTGAACTCCACACATCAATACCAGTGCTCCCCAAACCCTCTTGCAGGTATCCTTCTCAAACACTGTTTTTACACATGCATCATCCAACTTGCTTACAGAAATCAGATTTCTGGCTAATGCAGGAATATGCAGAACACTTGGAAGTGTTCTAACCCTTCCACCTTGCAACTTCAACTTTACTTTTCCATGACCAACGATTCTAGCCTTCCTGTCATCCCCCAAGAAGACATCACCACCATCATATTTCTCATACTCGCAGAACCACTCTCTATGGGGATTGAAGTGAAAGGATGCACTTGAGTCAATCAACCATGCATCATGATCTACATGTGTACTTGAAGAAGCCAAGTACACATCCCCACCTTCATCTAAGGTGGTTTTCACCTCTACAGAAGGAGCATCATGAGATCCCTTTCCTTTGTCCGGAGCTTTAGATTTACAGTCCCTTTTGTAGTGCCCTTCCTTTCCGCATTTCCAGCACACCACCTTTATAGGCTTTCCTGGAGATTTAGATCTCCCACTCGATGAATTATTTTTGTTTCTGTTCTGGGATCGTCCTCGTACAGACAAGGCATCACCATTCTGGCTCTCTATATTTTTCCATATCATCTCCTCCATGAACAAGGATGAGACTATTTCATCAAACTGCAAGGCAGTTGCATTGCTACCTATTGCAATAACCAGACTATCCCATGAATTTGGTAGAGAACACATCAAACTAATGCACTTATCTTCATTTGAAATTTTAATATCAACAGACAATAACTGACTTACCATAATATTAAATGCATTCAGATGCTCTGATGCCTAATCTCCATCTTTGATCCTCAGGTTATAAAACTTTCTCCGTAGGAACAGTTTATTCACCAGAGACATAGATTGGAACAAAGTCCCTAACTTGTCCCACAAAGCCTTCGTCGTAGCTTCCCCTGTACATTCAGCAATACTAAATCAGAGACACATAAGCTTATTGTGCTCTTTGCCTATTGATCCAACTTCTTACATTCTTCATCGGACACTCCCGTTGGATTAGTACCTGGATCTACCACGAACCACTAATCTTTATCCACCAATAGATCCTCCATCTTAAGTTTCCATAACTCAAAACTCTAACCATTAAATTTGTTGATCTCTATCTTTCCACTGCTCGCCATCTTCTTTCACCACCAGAATCGATCCCACAGATCTCCCACTGAATAGAGTCTACCACAGGCCCGAGAGAAACCCCTCAGCAACAAAGGCGTCCCCTTGAAGCCAAAACAACTTTGATACCAAATGTAGGTTTTAACCCCGTACATAAATTACCTGTATATACAAATTATAAAACACAGAAAATAAACAATGCGAGAGCATAACACATAAAACACATATACACATAGATTTTCCCCTGGATCCCAAAACCAGAACTACCAACTTGATTTTTCATTATGTTCCTTTCAATGTTACAATACATATTTATACATGTTAAATCATCCAATACCATTGATCGAAAACCATCGCGTCCAAAAACATGTGCGAAAAACCATGCACAAAACCATAGGTAGGTCTGCCCAACCTAATATAGGGTCCAAAAAAAATTTTCTCGGGGCGCTACCCCAGAACCCTTAGAGGGGGGCTACCCCCACCCCCCCTCAAACCCCCCGGACAGGGGGAGTTGCAGCCCCCCCTGTGACCCCCCCTGCTGTGAAATCGACACAACGAAGTGAATACGTTTCTACATCCACTTAGGCCAATCCATCTCCCTACTAGACACCTTGCATTGACTCCAAAATCTGTCATCGAGATCACTCTATAAGGTAAATGGAGGACACTGTGGGCACAAATGTTGGTGCAAGATAGACCACCCAGGGGTACTAGGATTGGCCAAAAGACTTCCACACCCTTCACAGACCTTATTATACCTTCTTCCATGTTACACAGAATTTTATCGCTGTCCCTGTACTCCTCATTCCATGATCCTAGAGGACCTCTAGAGTGAACCCCACATGCTTTGCCTTCATGGCGAAACTCCCATTATGTCCCTCTTCGGGAGCAGATCATTTCCCTTTTGTACCATTTCCCCTGAAACTTTTGTTTTGCACAATTTACAAGACCGACGCTAATGACATTTGTCTCCCCCACACCGATGTACAGAGATTAGCACTATTCCCTATGCCGATCGGTGTGACTAAGTTGTGTTCTAGTTGTGGCGGTCCTGTTATGGAAAGTTTTTTAAATTAGAGCCGAAGCTTCCATCTCTAGAAGCTCCGTAACAGAAGTCTGGTAAATGGTTTGGCCGGATGGGGTCGAGGATGATAGTTTGGGCTACTTTCCCCTATAATGATGGAACTACCTCAAGGGATAAGTCCTTCTCCCATGAGAAGAGGATCCATCTCCCATCCATATTTCCTATATAAACCTCCCTTCTTCCCAAGCAAAAAATAGAGTGTGAAAATCAGTGTTAGAGTTTTGGCTGAGTGTGAGTATACTATTTTAGACAAGCAAGCTATTACTAGTTGTAGCCATCTATTTGTGTGAGGGATAAGTGTGTTTTTTTTGGAGTGAAGCCTAAAGGGAAGAGTTTTTAAACTATTGTTGTTTGAAGCCATCATGAAGTGCTAGCAGAAGTGTGTGGGAACCTGGTCTTGTCAGAGGAATACTGCTTCGTCAAGAAGAATGGTTGTAATCTCTCTTTGATGTTAATATATGCAACTATCAATTGATTTCCTACATGTTTTGTAATATTACATATTCATGTATTAATGCTTCTTGACTCATTAAATAGGTTGAATTGTAATTTGTCTATTATTATGTTTGTGTGCTATTGATGTTTACTTGTTTCAGGAGCTTGAAGAAGGAAGCAAGAGATTGCTGGAGCAAGAAAGCAAGGACATCATCAAGTAGGATGAGCGACCAAGAGGTAGGCCCTCTTGATTGGTTCTAACCTAAGGAAATCTTCCATATAATGTATTTGTTGTGGCTAGACCCATTATCGGGCTAGAGAAATTTGTTTGTGTCCGCAGTTATAATTTCACTTCACCACGAATTGGCGACTCCACTGGGGAGATCCAATCCTTTTGTTTGTTTTGGATTTCATGATTTCATGAGAAATTTGCTAGTTTCATGTTTTACCTTTGGTTCTGTTTCTTTTCTCCTGCTTACTGGCTTAAGTCTAAAATTCATAGTCGCAGATCTGGTCCTTTTTTTTTATTTTATTTATTTTTCCTTAATCGGCTGAGAGTCACGCCGATGAGTGTGAATTGTGGAGGAAGAGTCACACCGACCAGCCTCTCATGCTTGTTGTTAGTTAGGCAGTCGCGCCGATGCCTATAAGTGAAGATTAGGGCTTGACCCCAATCTTAGCCAATGTGTTCTGCTCTTGTGTTTTTGACCCCGTGAGCCTTTTTGACTGTCTTGTTCCTGACTAGAAAGGTTCATTTAGCTTGCTTTGTGTGCTTGCTTGGTTTAGCCCACCCTTTGATGTGTTAAGTCTAGCCTTGTGTGAAGTTCTTTTTCATTTTTTCTTTGAATCCCTAGACCCGTGCTATTTTTGACCCAAAATCCGCGCTGATTAGCAATCAACACTAGTTGTAGTACTAGTCAGTCGTACCGATCAACGCTACTTTTGGCCCAAAAGTCACTTCAATCTCAGGAGTAAGAAAAAAATTAGAATTTCTCCCATTCCAGTGCCAGTGTGTCTTGACCCTCAGACTCTCTTCTTCCTCCCAAAAGTGACTAGGATGCTTTGTTTTCAATTAAATGAGTGAAAGGGTCTCGTTTGTTCTCTTATTTCAAGTGTCTCTTTTCTCTTTCCAAGCATAGATTATAATGCTTGGCTTCTCGATTGGAGCATTTATGTGTTTGGTTTGTTCGATTCAAGGAATAAGTTTCTTTTAGTTTCATTTATAATGATTTGGATTTGATTAATGCTTGTTTGCTCGGAATTGTGAAAATTTTCATTAAAGTGCTTTATGTGAAAGAGTCATTTTGCATCTTATGAAAAGAAGAACATCATTCTAATTTACTTAAGCGAAAATATTGCATTAGTAGAGTTATTAAGAAGCTAGAATTACATCATCATAAGAATTACAAATGAAATGAAACTTCTTATGTTGTTATAGGAATATTAAGTGCATTTAGGAGATTTATTAATGAAATATTTCATTCTTCGATTGTTGCATTAATCTTGTGTTCGCTATCTCTCAATTAGTGATAACTTTCATCATAGACAAAGATCTCTTTTCTCATATAGCTGCATGTAGGAGTTTTTCTAGATGACAATGGTAGGGCCTTGTAATTGAAACCTAATTCAAGATCAACTGTTAAAACTTATTGAATTAACATAAGGAAGCATTGAAGCTTATCACTCACATTAAGTGGTCTAGGCTAGAGATGTGTTCCGGCATCTTTAAGCCTAGCATCTGTCATTTGCTTTGGCACTAGACAGCTCTAGTACGGACTTGTACTCCCCATACCATCATGTATATAAAGGGGGACCCCACTAGGTTTGCAATCCTTTATCCATAGGAAGCTGAGTCTACCGCCTTGTAAACGTGATACACCAAACACAACATTCGGGGAGATTTCCTGCTGATCTACGTTTGGGTGTGAAGAAGGACCTTTCCAAGACATTTTACTTTTGTGATGTGTTAAAATTTCATTTTAAAAGAACATTAACAAATACAACTGCACACTGTAAAGAAGAGGAACATAACAATCATCAACACATGAAAACAAAATCCGTTGATAACGGAGTTCGTCCAGGAGGGACTACGTCTCCGAGCCCCAGTGTCAAGATGGTGTAGGCCACTGCATTAAGTGTTGTCAATAAGGTGATGTACACAGAGATGATGTCTGGATCATATAAGGAAGAATTCCCTCACATAGGAGTGGCTCTAAGAGAATGTTCCACAACTAGAACTCTCAATCAAAAGACTCCTATTAGTATGACACAAAAACAAGCATGGTGCGCATCCCACCAACATGGCACAAAAGGGATGTCAAAGAAAAACACATGCATGATGACAACAAGAGTATCCCAGCAACATACAACAAGGGATCTCAAAGCATAACATGATGAGTTATGATAACAAGTACATCACATAAAAGATTTCGCATAACATGAAGCAAGGAATCATGACAACATGAAATAGACAAGATCCTGCATCAATATCAATCAAGGATCCTTGCAGCATAATGTAAAAGAAGAAGCACATGAATAATAATCATATACCTCACACCATGAGCCATCTGAAGAAGTGGATTTCTCACTGCTGAAGCTACTCAGACCACCGATCTCAAGGCATCGATGAAAGAAGATTGCTACTCGCACAAGAATGTGGACATCTGAATCAGACTATCAAAGTGCTGAAACTTGCTTAAACATCGATTTCACAGCATCGATTGCAAGAAGAAGAACCGATCAAAGAAGAATCAATCAAAGAAGAATCGATCTTAGAGAATAATCGATCAAAAGAATAAGAATCAATCATAAATAGAAGAATCGATCATAAAAGAGAAGGACTGCTCTGGACTCTTAGCTCTGTAGCTCACTGGCTATCGGCTCTGTAATACTCTTGCCTATGTCACTGCAACTCTGCGAGCTCCTCGATCAAACGCTCTCTGGCTTCATGCTTCTCTTGCATCGATCGTTTCCTGGCTTGTCGCCATCTGAGGCATCGGAAATAGAAACTGTTACAATGCTGAACCATTGATCTCACAACATCGCTTAAAAAGAAGATTGTTCTAGACTTCTCTGCAATGTAGCTCTTGGGCTATCTCATGTTTGCAGTGCTCTGCCTACATTACTGTAGCTTTGTAGCTCTGCCCGACCTTTTGGTTCTTGGCTACCTCCTTGCACTGCTTCGGTCACACTCTGTGGCAGTCAGGATCTGTGGCGCTCTAGCTAGAAAGCTGGCTGCCTTCCAGCTTCTCTGAGTGAACGCAACACCGTCTAGCTACCTCTAGCTATCTGGTCCTCTCTTGCTGCATCTCTCCATCGGGCGTAGTATCCTAATTGAGGAGATTTTGGCACTCAGCACAGGCTCTAGGGCTCTCTCTCCCTCTGGTACGTAGCCTTTAGCCTCCCTTTTTCCCCCTTTCATCTCTCTGAGTCCATCATGTTTTATAACACATTTTGGACATGACCGCATAAAAATCAGGGTCATTTTGTTTAGGAATAGAAGTCATTCAAACCAAAAGTTCGAATGGCGCAACAAAACTACAATAGTAGACTTTTCTTTGTTTGAACAGACAATACATAAAAAGCATTAACAAACCCGAAAAAACTATAAAGCCAGACTTTGAACTTCATCCAATCAAGATTATGAACCTATTGGTTCCGCGCTATATCACAATCGATATCACTTCTACCAATAGCCCTGCATATCGAGATATCTACCAACGCTGATCATCGATCGTTCCGATCGCCGATATTGGAAATCGCTAATCGCATTGGCTACACCCAGGGGTCCCGGTCCTCGGCCTTTGGGTTTTGTCGATGTCGATCCTCCATCGCTAATTTGCAAGCTTGTATAGCACTGATATTGCAACTAGCATGCCCTCGACCTCCGATTAGTCAGAGATCGTCGATCGGGGGTTCTAAAGGCCCGTCATCGCCGATTGCCTGCTCCTGATCCCAATTAATTTTAGATCGCTGATCAGGTGTTCCAAAGGCCTACCTTAAGTCCAACCTTGGCATGATTCCCGATGCGATTTGCTTTATAGAGGCTTTAAGTCCATTTTTATGAAAAAACCTGCTTTTTTCAAAGGAACCAAGGCAACTCTTTTCGTGATAAATTCATCATCCGGACTCAGATTGACAAACTGTTCACACCTCTGCGATTAGAAAGATGGATATATGCTCTGGTATTGTGTCAACATCATTCCAAACACTTTGATTTTCGAGCGTTTCCATGCCATGGTGTCTGAAGATCCACCTGGTTCAATCCTCCCCACTGAGGAGATTTTGGTCCTCCAAAAGCATAAAAAGTAATCTGCATCTTTCTCTATACCCTGTTTGCATCACAAATGTCCTGAAAAGGTCTCACTTCCATCTCCTTCACCTTTGTTCTTCGGAGCCTTAAGCGACGAATTGACACCTGCTACATCTGCAACCTATAGTCCATTGTTTTGCAAATCACTTGCATTGAATGACATGACCAACTAAATACCCAAATGTCCCATAATTTCCACGAGTTTATAACTCATACTTGGTGGACAAGTTTACAATAAAATGAACGTCATACTCCAGATATGACAACAAGGCCAACCTATCATGGTTGCTTCAAAAAGTGATGGAAAACACCTCATCACTGCAACGCATGATTCACATACACAAGGCCAAACACTATTGTTTTGACATGTGATGTAAACATAACATCACTTTCATAGTATTAATATGTGACTCAAAACATGACCAAACATCATTGTTGCTGACCAAGTGATGGAAACACATCATCACTTTTACACTTTAAAATGAAACAAATGATTTACGAAAGAATCACCATGAAACGACAACATGTCTAGAAACCATTTCGCACTTATCTTTGTGAAAGGGTCACCTCCTTGAGGTGTTTTTTCTTGTCGAATAACTGCTTTACCTGGTTCACGCACTGACGCTTTGTCTTTAAGGCACTGCTTTGGATGGAGCTTCCAGCAAGTGGCTCTTTGATGGCCATTTCTATTGCAATGACTCCAGTATCTTTTATTCCTCCATATCTGCTTAACCTACTTCTTTTCATGCTGTTGAGAGGGTTTTTCACACCTCATGAGTGCTACCATTCTTTTCCAACAATTGGAAAAGGTATGGTTAGGTAAACCACAAAAGGTGCATTTTTTCTAATGCCTTGATCTTCGTTCATTATTAACAACATGATCATGATGAAAATGAACATTCGAAGATCAAAAGTGATTATATCTTCCTTTGCTATCGTTGATGTCATTATGGTGATGAAAGCTTGCCTCCACTCTCTCCCTGCCATGGAAACTGCCATGGGATGATGGGGATGTTTTCCCATGATTCTCTTTCCTTGACGATGTCTCGGATGACTCTGACACCTTTGAGCACTCTCCTTTAGAGTACCTCGATCCTGTAAATCGATGCTCATGCACAAGCTCCAAAGGTTGAGTTATGCCTTGGTTGTTAGCACCAAGCTCTTTCTCCTCGTGCCTTGTCTTTGTAAGGAACCTCATATTTGTCCCTGTAATCGAGATCTCCAAATCTCCAACAGACATCATACTATGAGAAGATGAAATCGAAATGAAATTAGCATATTTTACCTTTTCCTTCGATTTGGAAAGAACTGATGAGGGATTCTCATCATCCATCGTTGGTGGTTTGCTAACTATCTCACCGCATTCCCAAACTTCTTTCCTAACATACCCAAGTCCTGCTCGACACGGTAATTCCTCTACTTGGATGGGATTGACAATGCCTTGGCCATTAACACCCAAGCCTTTTCCTTCATACCCCATTCTCTTCAACAGTTTGGAGCCAATTCCTGTGGTGTGATTTTCAAACACAGCGAAATCATCATCAGGAAACATACATGAAGATGGAGAACTACTTTTTACCTCACATGGGTTACGCTGCAGCTTTTCCAAGGCCTCGTCCTTTGCTTGCAGCTGTAGTAGCAAACTTTTCTTCTCCTCCTTCTCTTCATGTAGACGCATATTCAATTCATCATTCTCTGTTTGAATATGATGTTTGTTTTTCTTCAGTTCCTCCATGGCCTCTTCTGTGGCTTTCAACTGAAGCTGTAACTGCTCCTTTTCCTCTGTTTCTTTCTGTACAGTTTCATACACAGTTTCCACTTTCTTGGAAATGTTGAGCATGGTCTCACAGCCTCTGTCATTGCACGTTCCATTGTTCACATTGCAATTCACATCAACGCAAAGACATGCTATGATACCACTTGATCCATGTCCAGGTGTGAAGAAGGACCTTTCTAAGACCTTTTACTTTTGTGATGTGTTAAAATTGCATTTTAAAAGAACATTAACAAATACAGCTGCACACTGTAAAGAAGAGGAACGTAACAATCATCAGCACATGAAAACAAAAGCTGTTGATAACAGAGTTCGTCCAGGAGGGACTGTGTCTCTGGGCCCCGGTGTCAAGATTGTGTAGGTCGCTGCATTAATTGTTGTCAATAAGGTGATGTACACAGAGATGATGTCTCGATCATACAAGGAAGAATGCCCTCACACAGGAGTGGCTCTAAGAGATGTTCCACAACTAGAACTCTCAATCAAAAGACTCCTATCAGTATGACACAAAAACAAGCATGGTGCACATCCCGCCAACATGGCACAAAAGGGATGTCAAAGTAAAACACATGCATGGTGACAACAAGAGTATCCCAGCAACATACAACAAGGGATCTCAAAGCATAACATGATGAGTTATGACAACAAGTACATTACATAAAAGATTTCACATAACATGAAGTAAGGAATCATAACGACATGAAATAAACAAGATATTGCATCAATATCAATCAAGGATCCATGCAACATGATGTAAAAGAATAAGTACATGAACAATAATCATATACCTCACACCACGGCCCATCTGAAGAAGTGGATGTCTCATTGCTGAAGCTGCTCAGACCACCAATCTCAAGGCATCGATGAAAGAAGATGGTTGCTCGCACAAGAATGTGGACATCTGAATCAGACTGTCAAAGTGCTGAAACTTGCTTAAACATCGATTTCACAGCATCGTTTGCAAGAAGAAGAGCCGATCAAAGAAGAATAGATAAAATAAGAATCGATCAAAAGAAGCAGAATCGATCATAAAGAGAAGAATCGATCATAAAAGAGAAGGATTGCTCTGGACTCTTGGCTCTGTAGCTCGCTGGCTATAGGCTCTATAGTGCTCTGGCTTATGTCACTACAGCTCTGCGAGCTCCTCGATCAAGAACTCTCTGGCTCCATGCTTCTCTTGCATCGATCGTTTCCTGGCTTGTCGCCATTAGAGGCATCAGAAACAAAAACTGTCATAATGTTGAACCATTGATATCACAACATTGCTAAAAAAGAAGAGTGTTCTAGACTTCTTTTCAATGTAGCGCTTGGGCTATCTGGTGTTTGCAGTGCTCTGGCTACATTACTGTAGCTTTGTGGCTCTGCCTAACATTCTGGCTCTTGGCTACCTTCTCGAAGTTCTTCGATCATGCTCTGTGGAACTTAGGCTCTACGGTGCTCTAGCTGGCAAGTTGGCTGCCTTCCGGCTTCTCTGGGTGAACGTAGCACCGTCTAGCTACCTCTGGCTATCTGGTCTCCATCAGGCACAATCTCCTCATTGAGCATATTTTGGCACTGAGCACAGGCTTTCAGGCTCTCTCTCCCTCTGATACGCAGCCTTTAGCCTCCCTTTTTCCCCCGTTCGGCTCTCTGAGTCCATCGTGTTTTATAACATGTTTAGGACATGGCCGCATAAAAATCGGGGTTGTTTTGTTTAGGAATAGAAGTCGTTCAAACCGAAAGTTCGACCAGCACAAAAAAACTACAATAATAGCCTTTTCTTTGTTTGAACAGACAATACATAGAAAACATTAACAAACGCGAAAAAACTATAAAGTCAGACTTTCAACTTCATCCAATCGGGCTTATGAACCAGTTAGGTCCGCGCTATATCACAATCACTATCGCTTCTACCAATAGCCCTGCATATCGCGAGATCTACCGACGCTGATCGCCGATATCAGCGATCGCTAATCACATTTGCTACACCCAGGGGTCCCTGTCCTTGGCCTTTAGGTTTCACCGATGCCGATCACTGAAACCGATCCTCCATCAGTGGTTCGCAAGCCTATATAGCACCGATATCGTAAATAGCATGCCCCCAACCTCCAATTAGTTGGAGATCACTAATCGGAGGTTCTTAAGGCCCATCATCGCTGATTGCCTACCCCCAATCCCAATTAATCGGAGATCGTTGATCGGGGGTTCCAAAGGCCTGCCTTAAGTCTACCCTTGCCATGATTCTCGATGCGATTTACCTTATAAAGGCTTTAAGTCCATTTTTATGAAAAAACTCCTTTTTTGAAAGGAACCAAGGCAACTCTTTTGGCAATAACTTCATCATCCAGACTCGGATTGATGAACCGTTCACACCTCCATGATTAGAAAGACAAGATCTATGCTCTAGTCCTGTGTCGACATCATTGCAAACACTTTGAGTTTTGAGCATTTTCATGCCATGGTGTCTGAAGATCCACCTGGATCACCTGCCCATACTTCTTAGTTCGCCGGGAGGTATTCTGCGGTTCACGGTTTCCTGGTAATCCTTTTTCCTAGATTATCCTGAGCAGTCGTTTTGGTCTTTTTGACTCTTTAAATTTAAAATATCATCGAGCACTTGTCCTTTCAATCTCGTTAACTCCGAAAGTGACTAGAGTCATCTTTTGTCATTTTCTCGACTCCTAAAACATGAAAAGGTAAAGTTTTGTTTCAGTGTTCTAAAATTAACTTCCCACGAAATATTCCTAGTAAACATTATCTTCCCTAGTAATTCCTTAGGGCCAATTCTAATGGCAACATTTCCAGAGTCCACCAGTCAAACGTTCACCTCAGATGGGAATCCTAGTCCTTTTCCTTCTTTTGGAAATGCTGGTGCTCCTTATATGGCAATGTTTTCCCTCCCTAAGTTAACCATTGGTTTACATGTCTGGTTATTTTTGACCTCGATGATGTCGAATGTCCCAACTCCTACCCCTCCATATCCTTCATTTGGATCATGTCACAATGATTCTCAGGGTGACGCCTTGTTACACTAAAAAATGTCACCTTGACTACTTACAGTTAGTATGGCTCAAATCAACAGTCATGCTACCCTCTTAGGCAAGTCTCATGCCTCTGTTATCCATCTCAAACTCAAAGAAGAGAGAAAGTCTTGTAAAAACTATGTTTATCTCTGGGGTCGCAGGTTCTCTCTAGCCTTACCTGCGGGGACGCTGACCTTGTTCACAAAATATGCGTCCATGGACGCTCTGTATGTTAAGGGACAGGTGCGTCCCTCTGTAAAAGGCAAAATGCGTGAGTTTTATCTTGAAAAAGTTACTTGTGGTTACTTCTAGAACATTCTAGAGGTCGGTTTGATGAAATGGATGCGCCTCCAGTTGGTTCATGTATCTCTATTAAGGGGGAACTTATCCCATCAATAAGGGAGCTATCCCACCCATAGAGGGGGATGATCCCATTGATAGTGGACCTGAATAACCTCTTTACAGCACTATAAATAAAGGCATTGAGCCAGAAGGAGAAGAGGTTGGAGCTATACATTTTCTTTGGGTAAATGCTGCAGGATTTAGGTCTTCCATTAGAGCCTTTGTGAGGAGAGATTGTCTTCACTTGATTCTACTTGGGAGAGGGTGAGCTTTGTCAAAGTAGAGGAAAACCCTTGATGGACCCTGGGAGGAACTTGCACAACACCAAGGCCAGGTTGTAAGAGTTTCTTTGTTTCGTTATTAATACAAACTGGTTTATTTTTCTCAATAGCTTGTGTTAATGAGTTATTTCATGTGTTCCTTGGTCTGCATGTTGAATATATGTTTTATTATATGAAATGCAAGTGCTTGGTAATTGTTTGATTGTTTGTGGTTGCAGGAATTGACTTGAAGGAGGAGCTCATCCGGATCGTCAAGAACGGACTTCAACAACAGCGTTTTGGAATAAGGTAAGCCTAAACACTTGTAGTTTTCATGTTGTAAAAGGTGTATTTAGAGAAAGATCACTCCATTTTGTCTTGTTTGTCATTAGAATGTCTTAGACTACTAGGAAGGTCAGTCGTGTCCGCACCCTTGACAGATTCCGTGTGACAAATTGGCGACTCCGCTGGGGAATCCATTAATGAGAGAGTCTTTTCCTTTATATGAACTTTGCTTTGAGAAAATCATTTTTATTTTCTGGTTTTTGACTGTGAGAATTAGTATTTGGGTGGCTTAGCTTCAGATTTAGTTAGATTTGGTTTTTCTTAACTTTTCCAGAAGGACGCACCCTCTGAGTACTGCACAGTGCGTCTTTGGACGCGCTGTTGCCGTTTGCACAGAGCGGGCCCGCGCCTGTTCTAACGGGCTGCCTGCGTCTTCCTGTAAAATTTAGGAAAATTCCATTTTTTGCTTTAATTGCTTTTAGATTTTGGTTTTTCTTAGTGTTTTCTGCCCAGATCCTTTAGTACCCTGTCAAAAATTTTCACCTGAGCTTGTTCCTGCTCTTAGCTTTCATCAATTGGGTGTTTTGAGTCTCTTTTTTGAGAAATTCTTAATTTGATTTCCTTTGGTCATTACTTGGAGGTTTCTCTCAGTCTTTTCACAATTTTGCATCTTTTTGCTTCTGTTTTTGCAAAAAAATTTCCCCCTCATTCGCCGGGGGGGGCTAAATTGTGTATGAGTGTTAATCGCCTTTGAGTGTTTTTATGTTTTGATCTTTGGAACTCTCACCCAATTTTCTCGATTTGCACTTGATTGGTTCTTAGATCACATTAGAATCGTCTTGTGTTTGAGAATTCTTTTGCATAGATCACATTTGCACAATTAGAGTTCTCAGTTTCAAAATATGAATGAAAAATGTGCATAGATTACATTTGCATACTTTTCATGTGAATTGTGCATAGATTACAATTGCATAGTTTACATTCTGAAAAATCAATCGTAGATTTAGATCAGCTTTCTTTGATTTGAATTTACACAAAAATAAAAATAAAAATTGGTTTGGAATTGATTTGCATTAGTTTTTCTTGATGAAATTAGTGCATTAGAGAATTTGTTAAATTTTCTCTTAATGATCAATTTTTTGCATTGTTGGAAGTGAATGGAAACTCTCTCCTTACTCTAGTTAGGATTCATCGAATTGAAAGGATTGCATTATCATATTCAATTGCATTCAGTTGAGTCGGGTCATAACACCATTGGTTTCATCTCCATTTACCCATTTGAGTAATAACAGCCTTAATAACACAGCGCTTAATTAAAATTCATCTAGTAATTTTTACATTTCTAGGGCTCTGAAACACCAACATAGCTTAGGCTAGGGTCTTGGAGTAGGTGAGTACTTAACTCTCCAAGACTACAAAACCAAACAGATAGTTTATCTTGAGTAGAATAAATCCAATTGTTTCAATTGCACTCTGGGAAAGCTCCTCTTAAAGGAGAAGCACGAGCTCGTGTCCGAACCAGTGAGGGGATCATTCCCCCCTCGTTGGGAACGACGCCAGACAGTACGTATTACAAACGGTAAACCTCGGATTAACCATTGTCGAGGAGCCAGGGGTCACTTATCGGTAAACCTTGGATTGTTGTCAAGGAGCCGGTAAGGGGATTGAGCTTGCTACTCTGCCCTTGCGTGCTGTCGGAGTTTAGACTGTTCCCCCAAGTGTATTTGTTACTGTTGGTGACCTTAGTGACCATAATCTTTAGGGTTCTACCGAGGTGACGGTGGAGGGAAGGTCCCACTGTACCTGGAGCAGACGTCGGTTATACTCACTTGGATTTTCCGGGGGGTTCACTTCACTTCGAGACGGTTAAAGTGGAGGAACTTGTGCCGGTCTATTCATTAAGCAGGTTGCCGGGGTAACTGTTCCACCCGCCATTTCTGTACTGAATTCTGCGAGGTTGGGCTTCATCACCAACTAGTGTTTTCGGTCCGGAGAGCTTACTGTTTGTGTGTGGTTTGACTCCTAGATTTGATAGCGCGTGTTAATTTGTTTGTTTTTACTTTTAGAGACCATAGGTGTGAATTGTGATTTTTAATTGTTAGGTGTAAATTGTGAATTGTTAATTTTAGTTTTAAAAATTGTTAATAAAATTCACTGAAGTTGGATATAATGGCAAATGTTCCAGAATTTATCAACCTAGGAACCCCTCCTGACGAGAATCCTAGTACTTTTCCTTACTTTGGAAATGTTGGTCCTCCTTATATGGCTACTTTGTCATTACCTGGATTTACAATAGGTTTACCGATATGGTTATTTTCAACTTCGTTGGCCCAAAATACTCCAATTGTTCCACCTCAACCGAATGCTTCACCTCAACAGAGTTCACCATCTCAACATCACCAACCTTCTGTTGACCCTTTACCTTCTTCGCCTAATTTTTCTTCCTCCATTTCTTCCTCTTCGCTTGGTAAAAGCCTTGATGCTACTAACCAGGAGGTTAAGAAGAAGAAGAAAGGGAAGAAGAAGAAGAAGAAGAAGAAGCAAGATAAGAAAGAAGTCAACCAACCAACCATGGCTGTAAGTGTTAGTCGTGTTGAGGAAAACTCCGACATGCATCGTAAACCCAAATACCCTTGCAGGCTTTGTAAGGGTGACCACTTCCTTGTCAATTGTCCTAGTATTCCAAAGGTCCTGGAAGTATGGTCAGAAAAATCTCATCAACTTTCCGTTGATCCATCAACCAGTGATAGTCAGGTTCCTGGGAAAAAGGGTAAAGTTAGGTTTCCTTGTAAGTTATGCAAAGGGAGTCATCAAACTCACATTTTCCCTCACATGGATGAAGCCTCAACATTGTTGGAAAATCTTACTATTCCACAGCAAGAATTTCCAACTGGTTACCGTAAACTTTCTCCCAACCTACCGTCAACTGACGGAGTGATTGATCAAACTTCAAGTACAGTTAATCACACTCTTCCATTGGAGAGTGAAACTCATGTCACTCAGGTTGATGATCCATTAGTTGATCAAGTGGTCGATTCAATTTCACATTCGGTCGATCACACTCTCCTTTTCGAGAGTAAATTTCATACCGCTGATGTTCTTCTTGTTACATCAGATTCTTCTATGCCGGCGGGCATTTCACCTGTTTCTACAGAACCCCCTCCAAGCAGTGAGGTCTTTTCCTTTGATTGGAATAGACTGACAGAACCTCGTCTTCCTTCCTCCATCCCTTTCCAAATCATTGTCAAGGCTGGTGGTAGGGACGTACATCGTACTCAGGTAGATGAGGGTGCTTCTGTTAGTATTTTATCCTCAACTGTTTGGAAAGCTTTGGGTTCCCCTCAGCTTGCACCTATTACGCAGAATCTGAAAGCTTTTAACAGAACCATTAGTGAACCTTTAGGGATCCTTCCTAAGTTTTCTATTACCTTGGAAGGTAAAACTGTCTGTATCGATCTTATGGTAGTTCGAGGTCCCTTAGATTTCAATTTACTCCTTGGGCGAGACTATGTTTATGCAATGAAAGTTGTCGTATCGACACTCTTTCGCGTGATGTCTTTCCCTCACAATGGCAGTATTGTGAGTGTAGACCAGCTTTCGTTCCCTAGTCTTATCTCAACTACCAATAATATGACACCCCTAAATGTTCCTGATTCTAAAGTGGTATCTACCCTGCCACGGGTTAATTATGTGGCAACTGGTCCCATGTTTTCAGTTACCGATGTAAGTGAGCCTCTCACTGTTGATTTAGCTCTGGTAATTGACATGGAAAACTCTATGGGATTACTTGAACATGATGTTCTTATCCCTTTTGAGTCCCTTGACATGTGTTCCTTCCCAAGAAGTATTCTTCCTTCAGATGAAGACCTCTTGGAAGCCATGATCAAGGTGTGTCCATTGACATGTCTTTCCTCCAGTTGGAAGCCATGATCAATGTTACGAGGATAGTTTTTTTTCCTGTATCAACCTCGTTAAAAAATGAAATAGGCTAGCATGAGGACAGTTCTTTTACTGAGTCAACCTCATTAAAAAATGAATCAGCTAGATTTTAGGATATGTAGGTAGATTGTAGAAAGTAGGGCGAGGACAGTTCCTTTTACTGTGTCAACCTCGTTAAAAAATGAATCAGTGAAGCGAGGACAGTTCCTTTTACTGTGTCAACCTCGTTAAAAAATGAATCAGTGAATCGAGGAAAGTTCCTTTTACTGTGTCGACCTCGTTAAAAAATGAATCAGTGTGTACGAGGAAAGTTCCTTGTACTGTGTCGACCTCGTTAAAAAATGAATCAGTGAGTACGAGGATAGTTTTTTCCTGTATCAACCTCGTTAAAAAATGAAATAGGCTGTAATGAGGATAGTTCTTTTACTGAGTCAACCTCATTAAAAAATGAATCAGGTAGATTTTAGGTTATGTAGGTAGACTGTAAAAAGTAGGTTTTTGAGGATAGTTCCTGTTACTGAGTCAACCTCGTTAAATAATGAATCAGGTATGAGGATAGTTCTTCTCTTGTGTCAACCTCCTTAAAAATGAAACAACTCCCTTTTCAAGTTAAATATTGAAAGTAAACCTTCATTTCATCCAGCCGGTTGAATGCAATGAAGCCTGGGGGGCATGTACCTCGCTTTGCATCATTATGCTGGGGGCATGCGAACTTTTTGAGCATAGTTCCTTGTCTTGTGTCAAGCTCGTTAAAAAATGAAACAAGGGTAGGTTAAGTAGGTAGATTGTAGCGAGTAGTCATGAGCATAGTTCCTTGTCTTGTGTCAAGCTCATTAAAAAATGAATCAAGGATTTTAGAGCATAGTTCCTTGTCTTGTGTCAAGCTCGTTAAAAAAATGAATCAAGGTTTTTAGAGTAAAGTTTTTGTTAGGTAGATTGTAGAGAGTAGTTATGAGCAAAGTTCCTTGTCTTGTGTCAAGCTCGTTAAAAAATGAAACAACTCCCACAATTCTTTCCAAGATCTTGAAAGTAAAGCTTCATTCCATCCACCTCATTGAATGCAATGAAGCTTGGGGGGCATGTACCTTGGTTTGCATCTTTATGCTGGGGGCATGTGAACTTATAACAAGCATAGTTTTTCGTTTCAAGCTTGCATAAACATGAAACTGAATCCGAGCATAGTTCTTTTCCTGTGTCAAGCTCGTTAAAAAATGAAACAAATCCTCCTCTACTTGAGTCGAGAGATTGACTAGATCTTGTAAATACTTCGTTGTATGTTTAGGTTAGTTATTTCAGTTTTTTGCATAATTTTCTTATAGTTTTAGGTCGAGTCTTTCAAATGATCTCGTACTTGAACCTTCATTTCATCCAACCAATTGAATGAAATGAAGCTGGGGGGTATGCGCTCTAGCAGTTATGCTTAGGGGGCATCAAGCACAGTTTTCTCTCTGTTTCAAGCTTGTGAAAAAATGAAACTACTTTAAAGCATAGTTTTTATCTGTTTCAAGCTTTTGTAAAAATGAAACCTATCTCGAGTCAATTTCAGTTATTTTCAAGACTCGTTAAACTCATGAAAATCCCGAGATTATTTTGCTATCTTTCATTCTCGTAAAACAAACGAAAATGTCGAGTTCTTTCCGTCTTTTCCTGCTCGTAAATTAAATTGAAAGTCGGCCATATGAGTACATTTTTATCATTTTTTCGAACTCATTAAAATTTATGAAAAAGTGAAAACCATGAGTACATTTTTATCCCTTTTTCGAACTCGTTAAAACTTATGAAAAAGTGAAACCTCAGAGTCATCTTTTAAGCCCTTTTCTGACTCCTAAAACATGAAAAGATTGCCGAGCGTTTCTTTTACGCTCGTTAAAACGGAATTAAGAGACGGTCCCCTTATAGCCCTTTTCTGACCGTAAAAACAGGAAAAGATTGCCGGGTTTTTGTCGTTTCAAACTCGAGACTGGAAATAAAACGACGTGTCCTTGATCGCTTTTTACTTTTCAGGTCAGTGGCACTAATTATGAAAGTACTCCTTGGTCGCAAGATCAAGCGGTTCCCCCAGGTATTATTTTATACTTTTTCGGGCTTGAGGGACACAAATGTACGAAAAAGTTCAACGTGGAGTCTCCTTTAGTTTTTTCAGACTCTCTAAAATTGAAAAACGCCGAGTTTCTCCTATACTGGGCTCGTTAAACTTTTACAGTAGAGGACCTGTTCAATTACAAACAGGAACGAACCACTCCTTCCTAGGGTTCGAATTTAAACTAGGTTGGACTCGTCCGAAGGATGAGCTTATAATCAAGCATATGTTATCCTCCTCAAGCTTGTTAAAAATAAAGAGGTACTTGCCAGAAATGGTGGGGGAAAAAAGAGAAGAATGAACTTATTTGTCACCTTTTGTCTCAGAAGAAACCTTATTACCGCTCTTGAACACGACACTTTTCATTCACCTGGGTTGGGAAATCTTTTACCTCACAGTTGACCAAGTCACGTTGAAAGTCTTTAACCGGGTTCCGGGGATTAAGTTTGAGTTATTCGTCACCAAACCATCTGTTGTGTCGTTATGTGTTCAAGAGGTCTGCAAGCAAAAACTTTCATCTGCAAAATACTTGTCATCCATTTGATCATCCCTGAGTCAGTCCTTATAGCAACATTTCTTCAACTTGAACAATGATTTCGTGTTGCGGGCTTGCCTGCAACGGGTCGCTTTCTATCGACATCGACACATTATCTAGAAAGATGACTTAGGAATCGACAGTACCTTGAAGTCTGCATGCATCAATGGCAGGTTTCTCGCCTTTGACGTCAGTTTACATCATTGACTTTCGATCAGAGGATTCCGTGAAGTGTTCGACATCAAAACATCTATTCACATTTCACGGGTTGTGCTTGGTACTTTGAGAACCATTGACATTACTGGTGGTTTCTCTCACGCTTGTTAACAGTTTACATCATTGACTGGTAATCAAGTGGTTTCTACCATGTTCGACATCAAATCATTTAATCACATGGCTAGAATCGTACCAATTCGGGAAGTAGAAGTGAAGACCCTGGATCTAGTTTCTACCATCCAGGCTGCGAGGAGTTTTGTATTCATTATCTATGTAGACTAATCATAAACAGATGGCTGCGTCCATACTGTGTCTACAAAAGTCTATAAAAATGATGTACTGCAAGATCATTCCTGTATCAGAATAGTTAGTCCATTAGTTAAAGTTTTGAATCTGAGTATGGGAATGCCTACCTCAGTAATGATATAATCTTATCCATGTATTTTGTGTTGAAAATTGCAGGTTCCAACCAGGCCATCCACAAGGCAATCCTTGAAATGATAAAGCGCTTCACCCTTCCTAGAATTACAAAACCCTATTCTATTCCAGGCTTCGCACTTTAGGGGGCAATCTGTTACACTAAAAAATGTCACCTTGACTACTTACAGTTAGTATGGCTCAAATCAACAGTCATGCTACCCTCTTAGGCAAGTCTCATGCCTCTGTTATCCATCTCAAACTCAAAGAAGAGAGAAAGTCTTGTAAAAACTATGTTTATCTCTGGGGTCGCAGGTTCTCTCTAGCCTTACCTGCGGGGACGCTGACCTTGTTCACAAAATATGCGTCCATGGACGCTCTGTATGTTAAGGGACAGGTGCGTCCCTCTGTAAAAGGCAAAATGCGCGAGTTTTATCTTGAAAAAGTTACTTGTGGTTACTTCTAGAACATTCTAGAGGTCGGTTTGATGAAATGGATGCGCCTCCAGTTGGTTCATGTATCTCTATTAAGGGGGAACTTATCCCATCAATAAGGGAGCTATCCCACCCATAGAGGGGGATGATCCCATTGATAGTGGACCTGAATAACCTCTTTACAGCACTATAAATAAAGGCATTGAGCCAGAAGGAGAAGAGGTTGGAGCTATACATTTTCTTTGGGTAAATGCTGCAGGATTTAGGTCTTCCATTAGAGCCTTTGTGAGGAGAGATTGTCTTCACTTGATTCTACTTGGGAGAGGGTGAGCTTTGTCAAAGTAGAGGAAAACCCTTGATGGACCCTGGGAGGAACTTGCACAACACCAAGGCCAGGTTGTAAGAGTTTCTTTGTTTCGTTATTAATACAAACTGGTTTATTTTTCTCAATAGCTTGTGTTAATGAGTTATTTCATGTGTTCCTTGGTCTGCATGTTGAATATATGTTTTATTATATGAAATGCAAGTGCTTGGTAATTGTTTGATTGTTTGTGGTTGCAGGAATTGACTTGAAGGAGGAGCTCATCCAGATCGTCAAGAACGGACTTCAACAACAGCGTTTTGGAATAAGGTAAGCCTAAACACTTGTAGTTTTCATGTTGTAAAAGGTGTATTTAGAGAAAGATCACTCCATTTTGTCTTGTTTGTCATTAGAATGTCTTAGACTTCTAGGAAGGTCAGTCGTGTCCGCACCCTTGACAGATTCCGTGTGACACGCCTTGCCTTCTTCCCCTTTTTCCTCACCCTCCTCTTCTACTTTGCTTGATGAAAGTTTGAAATCCAGTAACCAGGAGGCTAAGAAGAAGAAGAAGAAGCTGAAGAAGAAGAAGTCAGATAAGCGAGAGGCCAACCGTGCAGTTGTTGCTCCAAATGCACTTTCCACCGATTCCCTTGCAAGTTGTGTAAGGGTGACCATCTCCTTCAAGACTGTCCTGGCATTCCCAGATTCTTAGAGGTATGGTCTCAAAACCTGAACCAACCATCCCCATCGACCTATGGAGATCATGTCGATGTTGCATCCTCAGTTAGTGATGGTAAGAAGAAAGGGAATATTAGATTCCCCTGTAGGTTATGTGAAGGAGAGCATCTTCTTCACCTTTGTCCTCTTATGGATAAAGCTTCCAAAGTTTTGGAAATCTTTGCATCTCCTCAACCCAACTTCCTGTTGGTTATCAGAGGCTTTCTTTTGACCCTCTCCCGATTGCTAAATAGCTTGACTTGGATTCGTCTATTTACCATCTTTCTCTTCCTGAGCGAGACTCTCTTGTGTCTATTCCTGGCCAACCATTGGTCAAAAAGAGTGTCAACTTGTCTCCGCCTTTAGTTCCTCACTCTATTCCTGAAGAGAATGGTGATCATACTACTCATGTTCTTCTCTTCTCCTCAGATTCTCGTGAATCGAAGAGTGACCCTCCTGTCCTGGTTGTTCAAGACAATCCTTATCCTATTCCTGTAGAGCATGGGGGTGATCATATGGTGACCCCACCAATTAGTTATGTCGTTTCTTTCGATTGGAGTCACCTGATTGCTTTCCGCCTCCCATCTTATGTGCCTTTCTAGATCACAGTAGAAGCCTATAATATGATAGTACATGGCACTATATTAGATGAAGGTGTGTCTGTTAGCATCATTTCTTCTACTACTTGGAAAGCTTTGGGTTCCCCATAGCTTGTGCCTATCACCCAGAATCTGTTGGCTTTCAACAGAGGAACCAGTCAACCCTTAGGGATCCTTCCAAAGTTCCCTATTACTTTGGGAGGAAAGACCATTTATATAGACGTGATGGTAGTCCAAGGTCCTTTAGATTTCAATCTTCTCCTTGGACGCGACTATGTTTATGTCATGGGAGCTCTTGTTTCTTCACTTTTCCATGTGGTTTGTTTTCCGCACGAAGGAAGAATAGTGATCATTGATCAATTGTCGTTCATTGGTCACCAGGTCCCTGCTTTCCCACCATCATCCCCTATCGGCTCTTGTTTGTAATTAGTACCTTCCCCACCATAGGTCAATTATGTGGCTACCAGTTCCATGTCCGCATCTGCTGATGATCACATAGGTGGTATAGTACGTCATGTACTGGGGGCATTGGAACCTGACCTGTCTATGGTACCAATTGACATGTATTCCTCCTAGAGCATGGTTCTTCCGTCTAGCACAGACCTCTTGGGAGCCATGTTCTTGTATGGTTCATGAACAGATGTGATGAGGATAGTTCCTAGTCTTGTGTCAACCTCGTTAAAAAATGAATCAAGATTTCCAAGCATAGTTCCTTGTCTTGTGTCAAGCTCATTAAAAAATGAAACAAGGGTCTCGAGGATAGTTCTTTTACTATGTCAACCTCGTTAAAAATGAAACAAGGAGTGTAGAGCATAGTTCTTGGTCTTATGTCAAGCTCGTTAAAAAATGAATCAAGGAGTCTGAGGACAATTTTTTCCTGTATCTACCTCGTTAAAAAATGAAATAGATGTCTGAGGATAGTTCTTTTACTGTGTCAACCTCATTTAAAAATGAAGCAACTCCCTTTTCCAAATTGAGTCTTTGATTAAGATCTTGTAATATCCCAGTCGAGTCTTTCCAAGATCTCAAAAGTGAACCTTCATTCCATCCACCTAGTTGTTTGAAATGAAGCTTGGGGGGCATGTACCTCGATTGAGTCATTATGCTGGGGGCATGCAAAATTATAGGAAGCATAGTTTTTCATTTCAAGCTTGTGTAAATATGAAACCAAATCCAAGCAGAGTTCTCCATGGTTCAAGCTTGTAAAAATGAACTCATGCCCGATTTAAATCTCGTGATTTCCATTTTAATTAGATGATTTCTGCTAGATGATTGTTGGTTGTTTTATTCCATCACCACCATCACTTTGGCTGATCATATGCTTTCACTTGGTTGTTTTTCCTTTTCTTGAGTAACCACAACGATGAGTGGTTTTGTTAGGCAGCCTCTTGACCATTACATGTTTTGAGGAGTTCCACCATTCTCGGAACTAGTTGCTACCCGTTATACCACTCGTTCCTCCAGGACTTGTCTCCTTTAAGCTCTTTTCTGACTCGTAAAAAATGAAATTATTGCCGAGTAGTTTTTCCCATTTTGAATCGTTAAAGTGAATAAAAATGGGGGGTCCGCTTTTAGCTCTTTTTTGACCCTTTAAAAATGAAAATATGGTCGAGCCCTTGTCATTTCAAACTCATTAACGGATGCAAAACGTCTTGCGCCCAGTATATGTTTACCCCTTTTTCGGGCTGGGAGGCATTGTTTACGAAAAAGGCACTCCTTGACTGAAATGGTCAAGTGGTTCTCTGAAGTATTGTTTTCTACCTTTTTGGGCTCGAGAGACACAAATGAACAAAAAGGGACCATGTGGAGTTTTCTTTTAGTATGTGTCTTTTTCAAAATATCTAAACATGAAAAAGATACTGAGTCACACCTTTGTTAGACTCATTAAACTATTAAACGACATCGGACTTGTCACCATGATGAACATGAGCTTCTCCTTCCTAGGGCTCATTAAAACTTACTAGGTCGGATTCGTCTAAAGGATGAACTTACAATGCAAGCATATACTATCCCCTTCAAGCTTGCGATTAAAAACTAATTGGGGTAGTCACCAAAAATGGTGGGGGAAAATTTGGAAATCTATCGAGTCGTGTTAGCAAGTCACTCTTGAACATGACACTCTTTGCCTCATGTCAGGTTGGGGTATCCTCCTTTGTATCATTGACCTTCCTCGGTTTGGGCCGTTCAATTTTTCCTTCCATTTGATCTCTTCCATGTCATCATGACCATCGATCCTATGGATCCAAAAGCTGCCAAACTTCCAGTTGTGTCGTTGATATGTTCAAGAATTGTCCTTATGTAGTTACACTTACCTCTGTTTCTCTGTATCATCCAAAATCATTTTGCATCCTCTCATCTCACATCGATGATGTGGGATTCATTATGGCCCTCCTTTGACATGGTCCCTTTCTGTTGACATAAACTCATTATCTAGGAAGTTGATTGAGAGACTCCCTTTCAGTACCTTAGAGCTTGCATGCCTCAATTGAAAGTTCTTCACACTCGATGACAAGTTCACATCATTGGCTTTTTATCGAGTGATTTCACGGGTGTTCGACTTCAATTCTTGTATTCACATTCCATGAATTATGCTGATAGTACCTTGAGGGCCATTGTCATTATTGGTGGTTTCTCTTGCGCTTCTTAATAGTTTACCTCATTGAATGGTAATCAAGAGAATTTCGAGCATGTTCGACGTCAACACATCTATTCGCATGCTAAAATCTGTACTTTGATCAGGTCATGTTGGAGCGCAAGACCTTGGACTCAGATCACAAAAGTCCAGGTTGCGAATTGGTGTGACATGGTTATGATGATATGCATGTCTCTTTCAAATGGCTGGCTGCGACTAGACCAAGAGTTATCATATGTGATCCTTCTCATTATTGGATGGTTGCGACCATACCTTGGTTTTGTTATGATCCTCCTTGACGGATGGCTGCGCCCATACCTGGATCTATTTACATGATTATTCTCTGTATGGTTGTGGCCACACCATGATTCATGTATCATTTGATAGAGATATCAGTCTATGTATATGTATATGTACTTGGTTGCAGGTTTTGCAATGGCAGACCAATTCCTCACACTGATTTATAAAGCATTTCATCCCTCACCCTCGCTAGGCCTTCATGCTTTAGGGGGCATCTATTACACAACATTTTGTCACTGTCCATGTACTCCCCATTCCTTGATCCTGGAGGACCTTTACAGTGAACCCCGCATGCTTTGCCTTCATGGAGAAACTCCCATTATGTCCCTCTTCATGAGTAGATCATTTCCCTTTTGCACCATTTCCCCTGAAACTTCTGTTTTCCCAATTTACAAGACCGACGCTAATGACCTTTGTCTCCCATATGTTGATGTGCCAATATTAGCACTATTATCATGCCAATTAGTGTGACTGAGCTGTGTTCCAGCCATGCTGGTCCTGTTATGGAAAGTTTTTTAAATTAGAGCCGAAGCTTCCATCTCTAGAAGCTCCGTAACGGAAGTCTGGTAAATGGTTTGGCCAGATGGGGTTGAGGATGAAAGTTTGGGCTTCTTTCCCCTATAATGATGGAACTACCTCAAGGGATAAGTCCTTCTCCCATGAGAAGAGGATCCATCTCCCATCCATCTTTCCTATATAAACCTCCATTCTTCCTAAGCACAGACTAGAGTGTGAAAATCAGTGTTAGAGTTTTGGCTGAGTGTGAGTATACTATTTTAGACAAGCAAGCTATTACTAGTTGTAGCCATTTAGTTGTGTGAGGGAGAATTGTGTTTGGTTTGGAGTGAAGCCTAAAGGGAAGAGTCTTTAAACCATTGTTATTTGAAGCCATCATGAAGTGCTAGCAGAAGTGCTTTGGAACCTGGTCTTTTCAGAGGAAGACTTCAATGTCAAGACAAATGGTTGTAATCTATCTTTGATATTAATATATGCAACTATCGATTGATTTACTACATGTTTTGTAATATTACATATTCATGTCTTGATGCTTTTTGACTCATTAAGTAGGTTGAATTGCAATTTGTCTATTATTATGTTTGTGTGATGTTGTCGTTTACTTGTTTCAGGAGCTTAAAGAAGGAAGCGAGAGATTGCCGGAGTGAGCAAGCGAGGACATCATCAAGTATGATAAGCAACCAAGAGGTAGGCCCTCTTGATTGGTTCTAACCTAAGCAAATCTTCCATAGAATGTATCTGTTGTAGCTATACCCATTATCGGGCTAGAGGAATTCATTCATGTCCACAATTATAATTTTACTTCACCACAATCCAGCTTCTTCTACCTTCAATACACCATTCCTATCCTCAAAAATCTGTTGGACCCCTTCTTATAGCAAAAAAGGGACTCTTGTAGGAATGTAGGGCCTCCTGTAGCATTGTTTTCCTCAACCAGATTCGCTCCATATTTTGACCCTTGGGTATTAAATCTTAATAATGGCCCCCAAGCCTTGATTTCATGGTCTAGGACGATTCTAAGACTACTCCAACTCCATTTTTTCCTCACTACAAACATAAGACAACAAATAGAATTATAATTAACATTTTTTTCATAATTATGTTGAAGGTTGAATTTCTCATTTTCAAGCAAGTGAAAATAGATAGATGATTCATGCAAGTATGTTGTTACATTTATTAGTTCTATAAATAGAATATCATGGTTTACTTCTGCAACTAGACTAGCCTTTTTTCTTTCATGCAATTTCAATTCAACATTTACATTGAATGTATGGCATCTTTCACTTCTATAGTAGAATCATGTTCATCTCCTTGAAACTGTGACTTGTTTTTCACCATGTAGTTAGCTGAAGGAGTGGTATATGAACACCTTGATTTGATCTGATGATTGTGGGTGACATGAGTACAACCTAACCTGTTGTGCATATAACACTGTCACCTCTAAGTTTGTATGAACCCCGTGTTGATAATTTAAGTTGAGAATCCCTTGGGAGTTGCAACATCCGTGGTACAATACCAGGGCTCATCACTTTTTAGTGCAATTTCTGGGGATGTGTCTAAGTATGCTTGTTATATTTTTCCCTAGATGTACTAAGAGACATCCTAGGAATGAGTTCCCATTGAATGTCATAGAATTCTGCATAGTGTGTGAAGAGAACCATGCAACACAAAAATGTACCTGTCTTTTAGGCCTAAAGTTTGTATACCAAGGAGGGGTAGAAGGTGGGTTAGAGCACTTGTGCTTCATTAACCAAAGGAGGCCTCCAAGTCTTCAGACATATCCATAGGGCATGCAAGGTGCACATTATCCTCATTACAATCAAAATCATAATGCACCTTTCTAGCCATAGTACCCTTCCACTCATCCATCATTGTCCACACCTCTTCCTTGTCCTTATGTTCCTCAATATTCTCCTCATCCTATCAACCATCCTCTCCCACCATATCCACCCCAGTCTTCCTAATGGGGTAACGCCTCACTAGGGCAAAGGCCTCAAACAACCCAACCTCTTGCTTTAATGCCTCCACCTCAACTTCAACCACAACTTCCTAACCATAATCCACCTAAGCAACCTAAAATGCCTACCTAACCAAATATGAACCCAAAAATAAGCAGACACAAGAGGTTTACTGTTGGGATACATCCTATCCTACTTGTGTTGTGGAAATCCAAGATATCAACCTTTGGTGTGGGAGGGTTCTCCAAGATAATCAACCACCTTCTCCACCTGAAGAGCTTGAAGAAGAGAAGGAAGGGAGTTCCCCTCAATCCAATTCACCTCCTTATCCTAAAAGGTTGGTCCACCCTAACCAACACACCCTAGAAGAGGTTGAACTTCTGAGAGAATTGAAGAACTTGTGTGTCAAGATACACCTTCTCCAGGCCATAAAAGATGTTCCTATTTACAACAATCTAATGAAGGAAAATTGTTTCAAAAGTCATGTGAAAAGAAGAAGAGATACCCCCACCATCAATGTTGTTGGACAATTATCTGATTTGATGCTTAGAAGAGTCATATCCTCAAAGTACTTGGATCTTGGTAGCCCAGTAGTGGATGTGAACATTGATGGAATTAGGGTCCCTAATACCTTGATTTATCTTGGGGCTACAATCAAGGCGATGACCGGGGAAACCATGCTGAAGCTCAATCTCCAAGGGGATTTGAGGAAGACCACTACAATGTTGCAACTTGCACATAGATCCACAGTGGCTCCCAAGGGAGTTATTAAGATTTTCATGGTCTCAATTGATTCTTGGGAGGATTCCATAGATTTTATGGTCTTCCAACCCAAAACCAAGTTTAATGGCTATGCTATCATTGTAGGAAGACCTTGGTTGGCCATTGTTAGTTCCTACATTATTTGTAGGGCTAGGAATATGACTATTAATAATGGAAAATTATCAAAACAACTTTTATTGTATCCTCCTGCTCAACCCTCTACTAAGCATGATATACCATTATGTTTAGAGGATGAGGAAGAGGAATAATTTTATCAGATAACCCCCTACCTAGTCTACACACTAGACACTATTATAGGGAGAGGGAAACTTGATGATTATGACCTTATTGACCATATCTTACTGAATCAACCGCCCACTTCCATACCAGTTGATGAACTAATGAAAGAATCTAAGAGTAATCCTTGGAATGATTTGTGCTCTGTTGACTTTAGCCTAGAACATGCCAAAGTTGTGGATATTAGCCCATCTATAACTCTAAAGATAAACCCCTCTATCTCTGTTGAGCATGAAGAATAATTATGCAGTGTGTTAAGGGAACACCTGAATGATTTTTCTTGGGATTATAAGGAAATGAAAGGTGTGCATCCATTAGTTTGTACTAATCATATTTACATCAAAGAAGGATGCAAGCCTGTTGTTGGGCCATGAAAATGGTATAATTCTTCTCCCTATTTCTTTAAATGAATGTTACATTTTTAAGCAGTTTGCCTTAATTTGTAATGATTTAAGAGAAAAATGATAATGAAAGCGAGTTGAAGATAGCATAATTAGTTTGAGTCTTTTAGACATCGAAAAGGTTATAATTTGAGAAAATTGTTATGCAGATTAGTCCAATTGAACGATTGTTGTTCCATCGAGATATTGGAGCAATATTTTGGATCAGCCAATGCCTATTTATTGCATACAACAATCTGAATTTGAACTTTCTCAAGGTCATTGGGTAAAACTCTTTGAAGTTAATGATTTTGCAAAAGATCTTACCTTAATCCTCAGTATCGAATTTATCTAAGACAATACTTCTGGAGACTGTGGGCCCAGTCATCGGAGGTTCTACTGTCTGTGATGTATCATTATTAGTTAGTTAGTTTTCCACATTCACATTAGTTGTGTTTCTATTCACTTGCCTTTTATTTCGTGATAGATAATTAATTGAATTATGTATATTGTAATTATGTTATGCATCTCCTAAAATCATTGATTGGATTGCGTTACATGAATGTAAGGTTTGAGTTTTTGAATTCCGTAAGTTATCTTTGAGAAGTAAGACTTTTAAACGTTCGTGTGATTTACTAGTCTTCCTTAAGCATATGATTTTTTGAAGGATAGATAAAATGGTTGATGAATTAAAATAGTATTCTTTCATAGAACTATAATTGTAGGATTAATTATTTGTTGTTATCATTTATCTCTACAACGATTGAATTAGGATAAAGCTTATGTAACTTTTTCTGTAGCAATCATTTACACTCTTTCATAATCTAAGAATCTATTCTTGCATAGTTTGTGGTGATAACCTTGAAATAAGAGACAAATCCTAGGTTGATAAGATTAATGAAGGTAGGATTAAGTTGATTTTAAAAATTCATCTTAGTGCCCAACATTTTGGTATCGTTTCCAGGGACATTGTCAAATCATAGGATGTATCTCTGGGAGGCCGATTATTGAAGACGGAAGGTAAGAACCTAAGAACACGACAAGTAAAAAGCTTGTGCACATCACCCACTTTCGGTTGATACAATTAAGCTATGTAAGTGTGCATGACTAAGAAAAAGAATAGGAATCAGGTAGTAACAAAACAAAAGCCAGTATCAAAAACCATAAAAACCGAGGGACCAATGAGCCTTCGGAGAACAACCTTCATCGACAAAATTATTTGAAAAGTAGAATCTCAAGCATCAATAAGACCCTAAAAAGTATCTGGGAAGGGATCTATTGTAATCCCTCAAGTAGCAGAATTACCAACTGCAACTCATGCTAAGATTCACAACAAAACTAAAGGATCTAAGAAATGCTTCCAAAGCACATTTCTTCAACACTCTAGTCATTCACAAGAGGGAAATTCTTGCAATTTGAATGAAGGGGAAGGAGAAACTAGTGGAGCAAATCCATGCTCCTCAGGGTCAGGATCTCATGTGATATTGATAGAAGATAAACCGCCTAAGATCCCAGACTTAGGCAGCATAGTAAAAACCCCTCGAGAGATAAGTAATATCCATAACTTCCCTACTCAAATAATACTTCCTGATTAAGGAATCCTTGAAAATTACTGGTAGATTTGTTATTAGATGGAAACCCAAGGGAAAAAAACAAACATCGACATTGGAATATCCTATTGTCGACCCAGTGGCTAACGCCCCAATGAAGGCTATCCCTTTAAAAAATATCCCAACCTTTCATGGGATGACCTCAGAGGATCTAGATGCCTTTTATTTGATTTCGATGTGTTATGCAGAGGTTATTATTGTATCACCAATCCACAAAAATTGAAACGGTTCCCTTCTACTTTTAAAGGAGTAGTGTTACGATGGTTTATGGACTTAGGAGGAGGCACTATAAATTCCTGGGATGATATGAAAAATACCTTTATCACAAAATACTAGGATTACTGTTGAACCAGAGACTTAAAGGATGGAAATTTAAAATGACTACAAAAGACAATGAAACCTTAGAATAATATATTGAGATATTTTAGTACAACTTACAAAGATCACCTTATACTACTTTACCAAATGAAGTACTGAAAGATGATTTAATAAAAGCCATGAAGGATGAATGGATAGAAATGTTGAATTTAATGGGAAAAGGTGATATCTACCAAGAATAATATGATAGTATTATAAAGTTGTGTATCAGGTGTTCAAGTGGCAGTACACGAACCAAATCTGGAATATGGGATCCCCTCTCCTGAATTAGTAAGACCACAGGTGGTGGTGTAACATGAACATAAATTGGCAATCTGTTAGAAGATGTTAAAACTAACATCTTGGGCACAGTGGCTATGCAGTTAGATGTTTTTTAGTCTAAACAGAAGCAATCCAGGGTAGATCGAGTATTGGCCATATTCTTTCCACGTTTCCGAAAGAAACACATTGAAAGGGAATGACTGCTCGAGATGGTTCGAGCCTGCACTATTTTGACCAAATAACATTCGATAGAACAATGTCCATCACTTCTAGGATTAAAATATGTATTTAAAGAAGTCAAGGAGGAAACATAAATTGCATACCTGATGACTCAACCTTGAAAATCACACCCTTCAGGTATGATTCAAGATCCCTCCTTATTTTATTTTGGATAGTATAGTCCACAACAGAATCTTGCAAATGCATGGTAGGGACAATCACCATTCAATCCCACTTGGCAATCCCAATCATATCCTACATCACCATGGTTGAATCAATCTTTTGCTAGATCAGGATGGCGAAATTCACAATATCCTACCCCATTATGGCAGAATCCAATTACCAATTCTTATCCCTCATAATGGTCGAATACGTCTATGCAGAATCCAATGTGGCCTCAAGCTTGGCAGTGCCCTGTGGGATTGGTAAATCCACCCATAGGGATGATCCCTCAACCTCAACTGACATTCCAAGCTCCATTTCAGTTGCCTCCTAATCCTCAAACTCTGATGTGTCCTCAACTGTCGACTCAGCCAAATCCTAACCCAAACAATAGACCTGTCCAATACATGAAAATCGTTGAAAATCCAGTCTATGAAATAAATCCCTTAGGATGTAATGAGATCCAGCTGAGGTCTAGACGTATTATTTCTCCTGAAGAAAATAAAAATGATTAAGAACAATAAAACAATAAAGAAGATAAAATTATCATAAATCCTTCGACTGCGGTTATTTCTGAAACAAAACCAACAAGAAACATAGTCAAGCAACACGAATCTGAGAAAATTAAAACTACTTCCCCTCCATTCCCTGAAAGACTCACGATAACTAAACCAACCATCTACTCTGAGTTTGATATTGTAGGGGAGTTGAAGAAATATGTGTATAAAAATTCCACTCCTGTAGGCTATACAAGATATCCCAATTTATGCCAAAACAATCAAGGAATTATGTGGGAAAAATCCTGGAAGAAAATTGAAAGATCCACCCACAGTTCACGTTGTAGGAACATTATTTAACCTTATTTTAGGAAAACAAGTTCCCTTTAAATACGAATACCCAAGAAGTCCAGTCATCACTGTCCAAATACGAAGCTACACTTTTCCAAACACATTCGTAGACCTAGGAGCAACTATTAACCTTCTCACCTATGAAACCTGTAATGCCTTGGCTATTACAACTTTAAAACCAACCTTAAATTTGCTAGAATTAGCTAATAGGTCGGTGGTCAAGCTGGAAGAAGACATTACTATCTCTGCAGACTCATAGGAATATCCTGTAGACTTCCTAGTCATTAGTCCGAGAAGTAGATTAGACGGACATTTGTTAATACTAGGAAGACCATGGTTAGCAACGATAGATGAATATATAAGATGTCGAAATGGAAACATGATGATTGTGAAATGAAACGTTGTCAAAAATCTTATTATGTATCCTCCTGCTCAGCCTAGTCTTCCTGCTATAAATCTTCAATTACGCCCACCGAGATATCAAAAAAAAAATTGCGTTCTCCCCTTTCCTTAGATGAATCTCTGGGACTTAAAAGTCAATTAGAAGATGATGTAATCAACAACTTCATCAATAAACCAGCTGTTATTGGAAACCCAACATGAGAAATCCTAAAAGCTCTGCTGGATAATGATGCATAAGGAGACCCCTTAGAGATTTTAAATGACAATCATATTCCCACAACCACAGACCATAACAACATTCCAATTGAAATAGAACTAGGAAAACCCTTAATATTAATGCTGATTTGGATAAACATTAGCAATAGAAATTAATTCAGGTTCTCAGTAAGTACAAGCAGGCTTTTGCCTGGGAGTATTCAAACATAAAAGGTCTTGACATGCAGCTATGCACCCAACATATCTATATCGAAAAAGTTGTCGTCCTATCGGACAATCCCAAAGGAGGTTGAATCCCCACCTAAGGGATATTGTAAAACAAGAATTGCAAAAATTGCTACATGTAAACTTCATATACCCAATTTTAGATAGCCAATGGGTTTCCCCATTAGTAGTCATCCCTAAGAAAAATGGAAAATGGAGAATTTGTGTCGATTACAGGGAACTCAATAAAGCCACCCAAGAAGACCATTTTTCCCTTCCTTTCATAGACCAATTCCTTAACACTTTAGCTGGGAAGAAATTATTTTCTTTTCTAGATGGTTTTTGCAGTTACAATCAAATTCAGATTTCTCTGGAAGATCAAGATAAAACCATGTTTACCTATCCATGGGGTACATTCGCATACAGGGTTTTACCCCTTGGCCATGTAATGCTTCAATGACATTCCAAAGAGAAATCTTGATTATTTTCTCCAACCTAATCAATTAAGGACTCGAGTTGCATATGGACGATTTCACCCTATTTTGCGATGACTTTGATCAAGCCATAAAAAATTTAGAAAAAGTCCTTGAACAATGTATTGCTACCAGATTGTGTTTAAGCAACGAAAAATTCCATATGATGATGATTGAAGGTGTTTTTTTAGGGCACTGTATTTCTACTGCAGGGATTCAGGTGGATCCAACTAAAATTGATGTAATCCTTAAGTTACCTACACCCCGCACACAAACTGAGGTATGCATTTTTCTCAGTTATGCAGGGTACTATCGCAAATTTATAGAGCACTTTTCAAATAGAGTTTCACCTTTATATGCTTTAATATGAAATGTTGAATTTGAATGGTCTAACAATTGTGATGTTGCATTCGCAGATCTCAAGAAATTTGTTTCTCTAGCACCAGTGTTAAGAGGACCAAACTGGGAGCTACCTTTTCACATCTCCTCCGATGCATCAAACACAACCATATGCACTATTCTTGGACAAGAGGAAGACAAGAAACCTTATGTTATGTATTATATCAGCAAAAAAATTGCTCCTGCTGAGTTAAACTATACAGGAACAGAAAATGAATTTTGATCTATTATACATGCTATGAATAAATTCCGACATGATATAATAGGCTCTCTAGTTTTTTTGCACACTGATCACTATGCTATTAGATACTTACTAATAAACCCGTTACTAATGGCCAAGTGACGTGATGGTTATTGTTGCTGTAGGAATTCGATATCACCAATAAGGATCGACCAGGAAAAGAAAATTTTGTGGCATATTTCCTATCTCGATTACCTAAGGTGGATGACTATCATCTGGTAGATGACCAATTTCTGGACGAACATCTATTTACAGTAACAATAAAAACATTGTGGTACGCTGATCTGGAAAATTACTTAGCGGTAGGGAAATTGCCAAAACATCTGTCACCACGAGAAAGGAAATTGATCATACATCGGAGCGCATGTTTTTCCTGGATCGATGGTTATATTTTCCACATTGGTTCTAATTTTCAAATCTGAAGGTGCATCTGAGAGGATGAAGTTTATGAAATTCTAAGGGTTTTCCATGATGAACCCTATGGAGGACACTTTGAACATCGTCACACTGGACATAAAGTTCTTCAAATGGGCTATTATTGGTCCACAATATTTAAGAATGCAAAAAGGTATGTTTGAGCATGGGATAGTTGTCAACATATGGGCCATCCTGGCCAAGCTGACGAAATGCCCTTACAACCACAAGTGTTGGTGGAACCATTTGAAATATGGGCGCTGGATTTTGTCAACCCCTTCAACCCACCATCAAATCATAAAGTGAACATATTTATTTTCATAGATTACATAACTAAATGGGTCGAAGCAGTAGCTTTGCCAAGAGCCACAGAGGAGACAGTGATTAATTCCCTGTTTGAACTATTTTTGTGATACCGATTAACAAGCGAAGTAATAATAGGCGGAGGGCCACAATTTGTACGACATATAATTTCATCCACCCTTCAGAACTATCATATTAAGCATAGAGTTACTTCTCCATATCATCCCCAAGAAAATGAACAAGTGGAAAGCACTAAAAAATTCTTGGAGGCAATTCTAACCAAAACCGTATCCACAAATCATCAAAATTGGGCAGCCAAGCTTCCATAGGCCCTATGGGATTATCATACAACATGGTGAAACACTACTGGTCACTCGCCATATCACCTTGTCTTCGGAAAAGAACCAATTTTTCCAATAGAATTCAAAATAAAAGCTGTCAAGGCTACAAGGGACATTGTATTAGATTTGAGAGAAGCACAAACCCAGTGCCTACAAAAAATTAATGAGTTAGATGAATCACATCTATTTGTTGTCGAGCACACTACTATTATACATTATAAAAGAGATAAATGGCATGATTGACTGATTAAAAAAAATCATTCCAAAAAGGTGACTAGGCGTTGCTATATGATTCCAAGTTTCAGGATTTTCTAGGGAAATTACAGACAAGGTGGTTCAGGCCATATGAAATCAAAGAAGTCCGAATAATGGTACCATAACTATAAACACTATTAATGGATCTGGTACCTGTTTTCTAGTAAACTAACATTGATTATGCCTCTAACCCAAACCACCCACAAAGGAGTCTTTCTATCATAAGATAAGTAACGATCCTACTTTCCAGATTATAGCTGACTTGGGTGGCAACCCAACAACTCCATCTCTTTAAAAATATGATTTTCTTTATCATCTTGTATATACTGTATATATTTTTCTTTAGATTTTATTAAGTTCTGCTTTTATTTATTTATTTCTCTTTTTGCTTTCCTTTTCCTTATAAGAAAAATGGGATAAAAGACCTTATTGTGACTACTATTCCCTTTATCGCGACTGCTGATCCCTTTATCATGACTATTGTTCCCTTTATCACGACTATTTTTCCCTTTATCATGGTTGTTGTACCCTTTATCATGACTTTTGTTCCCTTTATCACAGTTGTTTTTCTCTTCGGCATAGTTGCTATTCCCTTCGGCATAGTTTTCGTTCCCTTTGCGCCAAGTTGTCTCTATCTTCCACACAATTGACGACAATCTTTAAAAGTAAACTTAAAAATAACTGATCTTTACTCTATCATGGTGTCAAGAATAATGCCTTATCTAACATCCTATGAATAACATTTTCTTCCTCTGTCACATCCTATCAATTTCAATATTTGTTTTATATTCAGAGTTTTCTGAAAGAATCATAAACTGTTCATTGGTGATCACCACCATAGTAGTTTCATCTTTTATGTACATCTTTAAATGGTGATTCTCTTTTAACACAACAAAGTACTAATGCATACTTTATTTGGCATCTTCTTTCTTCCTTTCACCATCCTTAAACTCTTAAGGAGATGATGAGCCACCCTTGATGATAAACAAATCATTTCTAAAAAACATGACACTTAAAGTTAGATGTTCTCAAAGGATAGGGGGTCTCATCATGAGCCGACCTACCATGATCATAGGACAATAACATAAGTGACATTCCCACTATGGCCACCAAACCAGGGTAATGGCCTTTGACACTAATGTCAAAAGGACAAGAGTTCTCATCATGAGCCAACTTGTTCACTTTGTTATGATCTAGTGAGTGACATTGTTGTTATCTCGTCACCACACTAGAACAATGACCTTTTGAGAAAAATCATTTAAAATAATAATATGATCTATCATTCATAGGACACTGGCTCATCTATAGGTTAAAAAGGAAACCTTGTCGAGGCTATGGACGCCTGCTGGCAACAGTGGCTCTGCATGTGGCATTGGAATATATCTTGAATTTCCTTATCATGCTTATGTCATTATCCCTCCTTTCTCTTAATAAAGAGATCACCATCATCAATATCTACGCTTATCTTTGTAAAAACAACTAGAGGTGGTATATTAACTATGACATGAACAACTTCTAAACTTTCGTAGCTTCGTAATACACATTTTACTTATAAAGGAATGTTGCCCGATATATGCTTTTATGATATTCAAAGGTTATTTATTATGGGAATATTTTTACATATGGTATATAGTTATAATTATTCTTTTTAAAATTTCCTAATGATTACTGTATGTTAGCAATCCACACATTTATGACTAATTAATTAATTCTTCCATCTGGCTGTGCCCGATTTGACCATTCTCCTTCGTGATAACGTCTGCTTCACTGTGAACATTTAATTTCCAAAACTTTCCTGGTTGTGGTCGACCTTTCCTATTGGGATGGGGTAAGGCATAAGACGTGCATGACATGACTAAGCACAATTAACAAATATGACAAGTCCTGTCACATAAAATCACACAGGATGATGTTACTCTGGCATATTTCTCATTCTATTAGAAGAATTCTAGATTGAAAAAACTTTGTATATAGTTTATTTGCAACAATCTCTTCCATACCAACAACAATGGGGGGTAAATCCATCCGAGAGGGGCCTGTTACACTACAGGTGTGTTGTATTGTTCAACATACCCTGTTATGAAACCAGCTCAAGAAATGATAGAAAAGATAGATCAACGCCTTAGAATTCAGCCTCTTCGAGGGGGCAACCTCCTTTACATTACATAAATGAACAATTATTCGATGATTCAAATGACAAAACATCCTTTCTATATATATGAGTCTAAGGAGTCACAATATAATCCAGCCGACCTAACAATAATAATATAAAGCCACAAAAATAACAATAGAGGGATTCTATGGGCACATTAATAACAATATGGGGGCAATGGGGGCACAACAATATAAATAAGGGGTATAACTACAATAGTAATGGGGTAATCACTAGTATTATAGGGACCCAACATGCCCCTCGCCTCCAAAAAAGTGTTGTCCTCAACGCTTGAGTAGTTCTGGATACTTCTACATAAAATTCTCATCCTCCCATGTGGAATCTTCAGCGGATAAGTTTTTCCACTTGATAAGGTACTCTAAAATTGATCGATTTCGTAGCTGTCGAGTTCTTCTTTCTATAACTGCTCCCGGTTCCAATATAATTTTTCCTTCCTCGTCAAGTTCTGGAATATTGTTTGAACTGGGAGCTTGTCGCCTATAACCTTCTTTAAGCATGAAACATGGAAAACTGGGTGCAATCGAGAAGCTGCAGGAAGCTCCAATTTGTATGCCATAGTACCAATCTTTTGCAACACCTTGTACGGACCATAATACTTTGGTGATAATTTATTATCCTTCTTAGCTTGCTTGAGGGACATTTTCTTATATGGTTGTAGCCGTAGTAATACCCAATCACCTACATCAAAACTTCTTTCACTGCAATGTTGATCTGCCTGTTGTTTCATTCTATTCTGTGCCAACACGAGGTTATCCTTTAAGAGTTGGAGGACTTGTTGTTGATGTTCGATGTGATGTTCCACTGCCTGAACCTTAGAATTTTCTCTTAAATATGATGTGATGGATGGTGGTTGATACCCATAAAGTGCCATAAATGGGGTCATTTTTGTTGTTGTATGAAAGGAAGTGTTATACCACCATTCAGCCAGAGGAAACCATTTGACCAATTGTGTCTGTTTATCAGATACAAAGCAACGAAGATATCCTTCCAAACATTTGTTTACTATCTCAGTTTGCCCATCAGATTGAGGATGATAAGATGAGCTATGAGCTAACTGAGTACCAAGACAAGAAAATAATTCTGTCCAAAAATTTCCAGTGAAAATGGGATCTCTGTCACTTACAATAATCTTTTGGTTTCCATGTAGCTTTTGAATTGTTTCCATAAATGCAGTAGAAACTGTACTGGCTTTAAATGGATGTGATAATGCACAAAAGTGTGCATACTTTGTAAGTCTGTCAACTACCACCATGATGACACTCTTTCCCTCAGACTTGGGTAAACCTGTGATAAAATCCATTAATACCTCCTCCCAACGTTGGCTTGGAATGGATAAAGGTTGTAATAGACCTGGTGTCTTAATTGTTTCAACTTTATTTTGTTGGCAAACCAAACATTCTGCCACAAACTTTTGAATATCTGATTTAAGGCCATCCCAAAAAAATTCCTTCTTAACCCTGTGGTAAGTTTTTAAAAATCCTGAGTGCCCTCCTAAGGGAGAAGTGTGCAATTCCATAAGAATCTTTTGTTTTAGCTGGGAATTCTTACAGAGGTATAAGCGATCTTTGTACCATAACAAATCATTTTGCCAGCTAAATGTATCAGACATACTGGAATCTTGTTGTAGCTTTCGAATAAGTGCCCACACTTCTTCGTCATTCTTCCATTCCTCCCTTGCTTCATTTATCCAATCTGGTTGGATAATAGAAATAGCGCACAACAATGCTTCCACATCCTCATCCTTTCTTGAGAGTGCATCTGCCACCACATTTTGCTTCCCTTTTTTGTAGATGATTTCAAAGTCATAACCCAACATCTTTGTGACCCACTTTTGTTGCTCTTCAGAGGATAATCTTTGTTCTAAAAAGTATTTAAGGCTATCATGATCCGTTTTTACCTTGAAGTGTCTTCCCATTAGGTAGGGTCGCCATTTCTTAAGTGCATGGAGTATTGCCAACATTTCCTTCTCATAAATAGCTTTGCTTAAAAACTTTCCCTTGATTGGACGACTTTCAAAAGCAATGGGTCTTTCATCTTGCATTAAAACAGCACCAATTCCATTTCCTGAAGCATCACATTCCACAATAAAGGTTTTTGTGAAGTCCGGTGTAGCTAAGACCGGTGCTTGGCACATTGCCTCTTTAAGATGTTCAAAGGCCTTTGTTGCTTCCAGAGTCCATGAAAATGCATCTTTCTTCAATAATTTGTTAGAGGTGCTGCTATTCTCCCATAATTCTTAACAAACTTGCGATAATACCCTGTCAACCCAAGAAATCCTCGCAGATGCTTTATGGATGTGGGGATTTTCCATTCCTTAATGGCTTTAATTTTGCTAGGGTCTACCTTAACTCCTTCATGAGATACAATATGACCCAAATATTCCACCTCCTGGACTCCAAAGAAACATTTGGATCTTTTTGCATATAATTGTTTCTCCTCCAATAGTTGTAGCACCCTGTCAACATGTTCAACATGATCCTTCCAAGACTTGCTGTAGATTAGTATATCATCAAAAAATACTAACACAAATTTTCTAAGGAATGGTTTGAAAATTGAATTCATCAAACCTTGAAATGTTGAAGGTGCATTGGTAAGGCCAAAAGGCATGACCAAAAATTCATAATGACCCTCATGAGTTCTAAATGCCGTTTTCGGAATGTCTTCAATCTTCTGATTTGATGATATCCTGAACGAAGATCCAACTTGGTGAAGTAAATTGATCCATGCAATTCATCCAGTAATTCATCAATGACAGGAATGGGGAACTTATCTTTAATAGTGAGCTTGTTGAGCTCCCTATAATCCAGACACATGCGCCATGATCCATCCTTCTTGTGCACCAATACTACTGGAGCAGAGAAAGAACTTTGACTCGGTTGAATTATACCAGCCTCTAGCATTTCTGCAACCATACGTTCAATTTCACTTTTTTGGACATAGGGATATCTGTACGGCCTGATGTTTGGAGGAACACTTCCTGGAATCAGATGAATAGCATGATCATGATCACGCATAGGTGGGAGACCTTTGGGAGTCTCAAATACCTTGGAATGATTGTCCAGGACTTTTTGGAGATCTGGAGAAATAGATGATTCTAATGTGGAAACATCTAGCGAACATAATTGTGCAATTACACCCCTTTGCTCCTTTTTTAGAAGCTTTGTCATACCATTAGAGCTGATTATCTTTCCTGGTTTCCCTGCAATACCCCTTAATTCAACTTCCTTTCCTTTCGTAGAAAATTTGATGAAAAGTTCTTGAAAATTAAAAGCTATTGTACCCAAGGATTGTAGCCATTGGACTCCTAGTACAACATCAGCACCTCCCATTGGAATGGAAAGCATTGGGCTAGTCAATACATATTCTCCCATGGATAGCTTGATATTATGGCACTTTCCAGAGAAATTTATTGTTCCTCCATTTGCAATCATCACTTGACACTCTGGTGCTGGATATAGGAAGCAATTCAATTCTTTTGCTACCCTACAATGAATAAAATTGTGGGTGCTTCCTGAATCAATCAACACTATTACCTTTTTCTTCTTGATTTGTCCTTCTATCTTGATGGTTTGAGGAGTGGTAATTCCCGCCAATGCATTACAAGATATGGTCGGATTTATTTGTTCTTCATCTAGGCTTTGTTCCTGGAACATATCCTCTTCTTTTGACCTTTCTTGCTCCTTTTCTTCTTCCTCTTCACAATCTATGTAGAATAATTTCTTCTCAGCACACTTATGACCTTTAGTGTATTTGCTATCACAACTGTAACAAAGCCCTTTTGCTCTTTTTTCTTCCAATTGTTGTGGTGTCAACCTTATAGGTTGTGGAAGACTAGGGACAACAACACTTCCGTCTTTATAGTTGTGAGTGGTATGCTTCCTGGTTGCCATAATTTTGCTTTCCATTTTTCTTGCTAACCTGAATGCCTTCTCTAATGAATCAGGTTCCCAAAGGCGAACATCATGTTGGATATTATCCTTTAAAGACCCTATGAACACATCAATCCTATGCTCCTCTGGAATATCTTTTACCCTTATGTTCAATTTTTGGAACTCCTCAATGTGCTCCATTATTGAACCCTTTTGTTTGAGACTTATCAATTGGCTAAAAAAAGTGTTGCTTTTTGTATCCTCATAATGTGCTATCAATTCTTCCATAAAAATTGCCCAAGTGATAAATTGTTTACGAGAGCAAAGCCATTGATACCATACAAACTGATTTGGTTCCAAATATAAAGTTGTCATACGTACCTTTTGTGCGTTTTGCACATTATTGAGATCGAAGAATTGCTCCATCTGTAATATCCATGTGGCGGGATCCTTGCCATCAAACTTCCTCATATCGATTTTTGGAATATGGTGGGTCTTCGATCCAACATTAGAGTCTATGGAATCATGATTAACATTTCTTTTGTTCACATCATGAGTTTCCTTTACAACCTTTTCACCATTAGTAAGTATTTCTTGTAGAAAATTTGTCAAATCTGTCTTCAAATCTGCCATGTCTGTCTTCAAATCTGTCCTCAAATCTGTCTTCAAATCATCCATCTTAGCTTCCATGCCCTTTATCTTAGATTCCACGCCATTTATCTTATATTCTACGCCATTTATCTTAGCTTCTGTTAGCTTTTGTGAGTGTGACATTTTTTGCACTTGCTCTTGTAATTTTGATATATCATGTAGCATTTCTTCCTTTTATTCATGAGTCATGCTAGAGCTTTTAGGTTCCTTACTAGCTGTTTTCATTTTCTTTCCTTGGGGAATTAGTTACCGATAATAATGCTTTACTATGCCCTTTGAATTCCTTCAAACCAAGCTTATGCAAAAATAAAAAATAAAAACTACACACCTTTTTTCACTTTGTAGAAGCCTGATATTGAATCTGATGTATCTCTGTAATTTCAGATCATCCAGTTCTGAAATTTTGACCTGTAGAATCCTTCTAAGTCCTCTTTCCAATGCCACAAGTCTGACCCAAATTGGTTTCTCCAAGGAAGAGTTATACGAAATCTCCCACAGTGACTTGCTTATAGACTAGTTCAGTAGAGCAAACTTGTACGACGTGCCACGAGTCATTTTTTCGACCTATGTATATGAAAAATGCATACAAGAAACTACAGTCCGTACTCTTTCTTTACCTTCTTATGAAATTTCAATCCGATCCTCAGAGAGAAAGTTATGATGATTTTCCCCAGGTCACCTGTTTTGAATGTAATTCAGGAGTCTCCAAAAGGACCAACTTCCTCAGATCATATCTCTGAAAATATCACGGGAAAAGCTCTGAAATTTGGACCCAAGGTTCCACGTGATTGCTTCTCAAATGGGTTTTTTTGCGACTTCTGAAACGTCACAGAAAAGAAGTTATAGTGAAAATTCCACGATGACCTATTTGGAGCAGTGAAACCCTAGAATCCCAAGCTCTGATACCAAATGTTATGAAACCAGCTCAAGAAAAGATATAAAAGATAGATCAACGCCTTAGAATTCAGCCTCTTCGAGGGGGAAACCTCCTTTACATTACATAAATGAACAATTCTTCGATGATTCAAATGACAAAACCTCCTTTCTATATGTAGGAGTCTAAGGAGTCACAATATAATCCAGCTGACCTAACAATAATAATATAAAGCCACAAAAATAACAATAGAGGGATTCTATGGGCACATTAATAACAATATGGGGGCAATGGGGGCACAACAATATAAATAAGGGGTATAACTACAATACTAATGGGGTAATCACTAGTATTAAAGGGACCCAACATGCCCCTCGCCTTCAAAAAAGTGTTGTCCTCAACGCTTGAGTAGTTCTGGATACTTCTGCATAAAATTCTCATCCTCCGATGTGGAATCTTCAGCGGATAAGTTCTTCCACTTGATAAGGTACTCTGAAATTGATCGATTTCGTAGCTGTCGAGTTTCAAAGAGTCAAGCCTTATGCCAAGTGTGATTGTGATATGATCTTTCATGCCAATTTCAATATGACGTCAGATCCATGTCATCCTCCATGTCGGCTACCACATCATCTGCCATGTCACACACCATGTCACATCATGATGTCACTACCACATCAACTTGAGATTTTACAATCGCAAGTTTCAAAGGGACACGACTTATAACAAATCCTTCACCCCAGCTGATTTGCGATTGCGATTGGGTCACCCAGACTTGATAAAATATTTAAACGAATATGAATGATTTCACATCCGGGATTATTGTAACTTTCATAATCCCACCCGTACCTATGCCTCTGCTCCGAATGTTGATTGCAATAATATCCAAAGCTAGACTTGGATGAACAGCTGGGATCTAATCTGCCTGATCAATGACATATAAGATTTCAGACCCCCTGCGCTTAATTTTAGGTTTCTCACAAGGGGGGGTCCGAAAAGTTGTTTTCCCCGTTCAGTCATATATCCATGCGTCACTCCCTTGTTCTTTCGGGCCACCCTCTTCACAAACCACTTACCACTTCCATCCCCTCTGAAATAAACCATAAGCCATTCACCTTTCCATGATCGCGATTGCGATTTCATTTGCAGTACTCCCAGTCTCCAAGCAATTGTGATATGATTTAAAAAAAAAAAATGTGCCTTTGAATTTTATTTGGAATACCCCAAATTCTAATCTCATTGTAATTGTTTTATGATCTGACCCAAACTTTGATTTCCGATTGCAATAGACCAAAAATTACACCCCCTCACTCCACATTCTTCTCCTTGATGGTTGTATTCGTAATTTATTGCAACTCTATGGTTTTCTTGATTTGCTGCAAAAGTGATTTGTTTCAAATAAAACTTGCTTATCCGTTTCATTTATTTCCATCTTATCGATTCCTATTTTCTTGTTCAGATTCATGAAAGAGGAAGACAGTTGTGCTGATAAGTGGAAAATCAGTTCAAACAAGCAGACAAACATCCAAAGAATTCAATGGAACAGATGAAGCTGATGAAGAAAGAAAATCTCTTTCAGAAACTTCTACCAAAAAAATGTTTTCCTCTAAGCATTGTTGAAGGGATCTGTTTAAATTCCCTCAACGCCCTGCAAAATAGGTTCAATTATTTTCTGTTATTTAAGCTTACTCGTTGTATGAAATAAAGGTCCTGAATTTTATGAAAAAAGGCTTATGAAAGCTCGCACTATTGTACTTTCATCCTTTTCTCAATAGAATGACTAGAACATTGTTTAGGAATTTTCATAAAGAATTTTGAGAAGTTACACTACTGTACTCCTAGAATCATCTTTGTGGGAAGGAATAAATTGTTGCTACTTTTTTTAGGAGATGAGCAATGCACATCTGGTATTTCTATCTTTGTACCTCTATTTTGTTCATGAATAAATAGTGAATTTATATTTTTCATATTTCTTATTACATGTTATTTAAAGAACAAGTGTTACATGTATTCATTTCTGATCATGCTGCCATTGATATTTTTAAATACATGTTAAGAAATTTGCTTTGATATTCTAAATGCGATATGAGTTATACACATGATTTTGATTAACTATTTAATCAACATAATCATATTAAAATATTTTCATTTCCATTGGTGTTTCATCAATATATATATTTTCATTAACTAAGGAAAAGCATTGTAGATCACATTTAGATAAATGTTAAACAATCTTGGGTTCTAGAGTAGATTAATGCATATGTTTTTGATTTAATTCATTGCCGAAAATCCATCTATTTCACTCCACTATAAGCATTACACATTCACTCAATCATCTTTCATTAGGAAACTGGTCGCATTATCCCTAGTCAGAGACACTACCTAAATGGAAAAGGAGTTGTGTTAAGGTCTGGACTGGGTGGTTTTCCTCCTGTTTTGAAGTAGCGATTTTTTAGGCCTCAACACATTTTGGCACTAGAAGGAGGGCATGCAGACTATGAATGGAAAGTAAGTCCAATCCAAAAACAAAAGTCTATTCCAAGAGTCATTCTCCCTCCAAATCTCCTACAACTTCCAGATCCCCTTCAGAATCTCCTACTTTTAGACCAGGAGTTGTACAATCACCTCCAAAGTCTTGTAGAATACTTCTTGAGATAATCCCTATGGATTATACTCCAGAATCACCAAAAATTATAGCTTTGATAAAGAAATTGGAATACGTCTCCATTTCAGCAGAAAAGCCTGAATCATCCAAAGATTCGGAAGGAAGAATAACTTATATTTTTCGAGGAACTCATTTTTAACTTGGTCCCATAGTGCAAAACTTGGCATCTCGCCATTTGAATTTCCACTTCAATCCTTTTGAATGAAAACTACACCATAAGATTCTCAAACATCTACTAGTGAGATTACCTCATTCTCTCATTCACCAACATCTCCATTTCTTCCTTTTTCATTTCCTTGCACTCTACCGTTCACTTCATCTATTTCCATTTCCTCTACACAAACGACTAGTGCTGCCTCAAGCAGTACAATCACAGCTACCAGATCTTCTTTCATCACATAAACCTCCCCAACTATTACAATGGCAGCAAGACCATGGTCCAATCCGAGAGCTGTTCAATTGCCAACACCACTTCATCCTCTACCAAAACATCCTAAAAGACGGTTTCCCAAATGCAATATTGATGATGGGTTACCAACTGAAGAGAACCTTCATAATTATATGTTAACCATCAATCTCAATCTCAGGATCATCAGGGTCTTGGTACTTTTCATTACCAGCCAATTCTATTACTAGTTGGGATATTTTTGAAGAACAATTTTTTACTAAATTTGGTGATGATCACTCAACCACATCTCTTTTCACTGACCTTTCCAATTTAAAAACGAATTTGGGGGGGAAGATAAAATATTTCAATTCCAAATTTAAAAAATTGATAAATAAAATCCTAGCCACTTCTAGACCTGGTGTCGATGTACAAATTGAATGGTATATTTCATCTCTTCCTTCTAACGTAGGAATTTTTGTAGATAGAGCTAATAAATATGCCTTGGCAGAAAACATGAAATAAGTTGTGTCTATAGAGAAGGAGATAAATGCACTAGAAAATAAAAAATATGAGGAAGATAGAAAATTAAAAAGAGTTACATTTAAGGATGAAACTAAAAAGAAAGCACCTAAAGATCCCTTTGATATTGAAGGCTTACAACAAGTCATTAAAACTTTATCTAACGAGATGGTAGAGATCAAAAAACAAGTAGCTGAATCATCTTCCAAAAAACATTTTAGACCATTCAGAAGAAATTAGCCAACTAATCCACAACCTCCAAACACAATCTCTAATGCAGAAACTAATGATGAAGATGACAAGGATGCAACTTTTGTTGCTAATGAATCCCAAGATGAACAAATAACTGAGTTAAATGGAATGTGGGAATTTATGCTTCCTATTTCTGATAGTGAAAATGAATATGAAGCATTACCTATTAGCACAAGAAGTAAAGGTCCAGTTGATCAGATACACCCAAATAAAAAATATGAACCTTCAACTTCCACTAGTAGAGATAAAGATGTTAAAAAATCCACTTCCATTTCTCCACAAGTAATTCCATCTTCATCCAATTCTCCATCTTCACCTAGGACCTTTGTAGTTTCAGATACTATGTAGTACCATATAGTTGAGGATATAAAGAAGATAAAATAAAACATTTCCTTCATGAACTTACTAAACTCAAACAACAACATAAATTTATACTTAAAGAATTGAATGCAGTCCCTGCTTGTCCTCTTCCTACTACTGTAGTATCCAAAGCTTCTAGCGGAATGGGTAAACCTCTTGGTCATCCATTATTCGATTCCTCTAATGTTATTCCAATAGGTGACAAGGCTAACTCACATACTCCTCTTTTTCTTTTGACTTTTGAAATATTTAATAAAAATGTACATAATTGCTTGGTAGATTCAGGGGCTTCTTCGAATATCATGCCATATTCAGTTTGTCTGAAATTAAATATGTCACCCCAGAAAACCCTAGTTCACATTGTGAAACTTGATAGGACAAAATTCAAAGTCATAGGAGAAATGAATTCAATTCTTATTAGATTATTTTCGAATCCTAAAGTCTGTCAAATAATTGATATACTTGTTTCTCATATTCCATATTTCCATGATTTAATTCTTAGTAGATATTGGTGAGAAAAACTACATGGTTATTTTTCCATTGATTGGTCTCACTTATGGCTCCCATTTAATGGAGAGCTGAATCAAATCAGAATCAACCGATAAAAACATATGAAATATTCAGTAATAGAATTCGAAGGTGAAAATGAACGAGTAGCATTTAATAACAACATTCTTGGAAACTACTCTACTGAATCATTTTTTGAGAATTTTAAAGCACAAACATCACCATTTCTGTAACTTCTCAAATTGAAAAATTTTCACAGATAAACTTTTCCATATGTGTAAATATGTTAGAAAAACCATTAGTTAATTATTTATTATGGACATTGTATTTTGATGGTTCAAAATCAAGTGATGGTGCAGGAGCAGGTTGCATATTGATTAATCCTCAAGGTGTGAAGATAATGCTGACTTGCAGATTGGAATTTTGAATGCACAAATAATATTGCATAATATGAAGCATTAGGCCAAGGTATGTATAAAGCAATTAGCCTTGACATTAAATACCTTCAAGTTTATGGAGATTCAGAAATTGTAATTAAACAAGTAAAAAACATGATGGATTGTATCTCTACACACTTGAAGCATTATCAGTCTTTGGTTTAGTCTCTCACTTCACATTTTTTAGCGTTTAACATTTCTGCTATTCCCTGGATTTAGAATGCCAATGCAGACCTTCTTGATAACGTTGCATCAAAACTGATCCCATCTGAAGATTACAGTCCCGATAGATTTTCTATAGAATAAGTGGTCTTAATCCTTTGTAGATCAGATATGCCTTTGCGTAGATCGGTATCCTTCAATGGTCCACTACTGTAACTCTAAGAAAAACAACTTCTAGACCTTCGTGAAGGTCTTTGATCAGTCTTTAAATACCCTAAAGAGGCAAACTATCCACTTTCGCTCAATAATTAATAACCCTAGATCTGCCTTCGTGCAAATCTACCCAATTCATCAGAAATCATAATAGAATTAACCCTTATCTTCGCGAAATCAGATAATTACTTAGTTCATTGTTAACTATTATAGACTTAATATATTTGCGCAACAATTACCCATTATTTCATAGAAAACATATCACCAAGCGATAAAACAAAACATAACATAATTAACAATAATACTCAAAGGCAAGTTATATATTCAAAATCAGTCTTTATTTAGTTCCAGTATTCAATTTACAAACTTCTCCGCCCTGTGCACTTAGCTGCAGGGGTCTGTGCACCCAACTATAGACTTACCAAGGCCTCCTGCACACTCATCTGGAAGAGCCTTCCCCTTTTGCCTAAGTATAGGATGCAAAGCCTTCCAGCCTTAACTCTTGCCCAAACAATCTCTATCCTGACTTCTCTTCATTACTAACTACCTCTTATAAACTTGTTATCACTTAATTATATAGCATTTCCAATACAATAGCATGGCTCGTGGCCCATGGGTGAGTCTCAAAACCAACCTATTACTTACCCAAACAAGGGGCTAAACCCCCTTTGACTCCTATTTAGTTGCGCACTCTGCATCCATATTTCACAGAGACTTTACATTCTTAACAAAAAATTTAAAAACTTGGGTTAAACTAACCCTAAAATTGACCATGGGAACCCTATCCCAACAGGCCCCCAACACAAATATGGTGACTTTCCCTTGAGTCACTCAGATGGCACCTCGATCTTGCTACAGTGGCCACCTAACTCGACCTATAAAGCTGTGATGTCAGCAGCGCTCTGCATCGCGGTCTATTGCACTTCTTCTACCAATTTCTCTATCGTCGAGCCTTCCACTGCTAGGCGCATTGTTCTCTGAGTCTTATTCAGTATCTTTAACTTTTCTTGAAGTGATAGAGTAAGATGGCAGGCTCCCTCTATCCATGGCTATAATATGGCCTGAAGAAGGGCCTCCTTTCTCTGTAGTTCTTCTGTCTGTGCTTGCCACTGCTTGCCTTCCTCCAATTTCACAAGGCGTTGTGCTGGTGCCAAAGTGTGCGTAGTTGCTTGGAATTCATCATACTTTCACTGTATCTCCTTGGTATTTGTTTTCAGCCTCTGCAAGTTTGGGTCCTCCTACAAGTTCGTCCACAACTCCATGGCATGATAAAAACATCATTGTGCAATCTGTGACTGCAATATCTAATGGACTCATATTTTCTCTGATAGCTGCTCCGAGTTGATCCCAAACCTCTGGCAGAGTAGTTGGTTGCAACTTCAGTTGTAGTTCCCAGATCTTAATTTGAAAATCGAAGGTAACTCTACCAATATCATCCTTTCATGTGCGGACCGCAGTAGCCAATTTTCTGACTTTTTCTGTAGCTGTGGCATCTTCCAAGATGTTCAACTCAGGAACTATACTACATTCCTGTTGGAATATAATCCTAACATTTACATTTATTTTTTAGCCTAAGTATCCTTGACTTAGCAGCATGCACTAAAACTCATGTTCACACTTGGTTTTTGGTAAACTAGCTCAGTGGGCCAACTTTCCCTTGTTTTTTGCCTTTAAAGGCTTAATATTATGGAAATATTGGTCCAACCACTTTCCTAATCCATTTAAACATCTAAGTGCATGTTCACACCTAACCACACCTCATGCACTTGAGTTATCTGAGGATTGGTGCCCAACATGAAGATTCCCCTTTAAATCAAGGGATTTGGTCCCCAAACCATTTTATCATGTTTTAAAGTTGCCTTACTTGGGAAATGAGCCCCTCCTCATGCTTTCATCGTGGTTGATAGTTTTCATAGGGTGCCTTGAGTCATTTTTGCCATTTTAGGCCTCCCTTTAGCTTTTCTTAGCCTTTTCTAGTTTTTTCCTAGTTTTCTAGATTCAGCAATTTCTATATAACCACCTCCCTTTGGGATTAGAGGTTTGGTTGTTCATGTATTACTATTGTTCATGAATTTAATACATTTAATTTATGGAGAAAATTATTTCTCTCCTCTCTTGAAAATCAGCAAATTACTTGTGTTTAATTTAACTATAATTCTAGATCTATCGGAGTTTTTGCAGGAATTCTACATGGTATCAGAGCTAGTTCGAATCTAGTGGATTGTACACGGTTTTATTTGTAGGTAGAGATCATTAGGAGGTGCATAAAATAGCAATGGATCATCTATCTTAGACCATAAAACTCATTCTAAGTCCTTTCAATTACGTCAAATGGAAGACAGAGATTACTCTGCTCCTCCGAAGCAAAGGGATTTACAGGGTAACAATGGGAATGGAGACTGAACCAACTTTTGCAGTGGAGAAGATCAAGTATTTCAATAAATTATATGAAGAAATTGGGCTGATATGCCTATCAATTTCCAGAGAACTCCTCTTTCATGTCAGCGGAGCCACTACTCCCGATGCGGTCTGGACCACATTGGAAGAACTATTTGGCAAGCAGGATGAAATGAGAGTGCATCAACTGGAGAATGAACTCGTATCCCTTAGTCCAACTCATTTTCGCAGCGTGCAAGAATACTTCACCAAGCTTAAATCCCTCCTCATTAAACTTGATGCATGTGGAGTCAAGAAAGAGGAAGATCAACTCATCCTTTCGATTCTCTCGGAATTAGGCCTTGAATATTTCGTATTTGTATCGTCTTTTCAAGCATCTAAATTGACTCAAGAAAATTGGAAAATGCCTCCATTGAATGACTTCATTGCAGCATTAACTCAAGATAAAGTTAAGTTATTCCAAATGGGTGCCATCAAGCATTTAAAGTACCAAGCACTTGCGGCTACTGCTGCTCCAAAGAGCAGTGGAAGAGACAACCAAAAAGGGAAGGGTAAATTTAATGAATTGAAGAAGGAGAGACCCGTACAATCTTCAGAGGGCTATTCTTTGCCTAAGGGTAAGAAGAAGAAGGAAAGAACACTTTGCATCTACTGTTCCAAATGTTTTCATCCCAAAGAAAATTGCATGAGGAAAACAATCAATGAGATGGCTAAGCAATTGCAGCAGCACAATCTCACCATGCCTGAGAATGCAAAGAAGAAGGATGATAACAGAACGGGAGATGGGAGAGGGAGAGCATGAGATGTTCATGCTTTAATGGCTGTCACATCCACTCCATCAGCTTGGATCCTTGATTCAGGTGCATCAAACCATATGGATGCATCAAAAGATGAGTTTTCCTCCATTGAAGAAAGCACCAGATCCCCAATTTACCTGGAAGATGCCACACCCACAAAGGTGTGCAGAGAAGGAATTGTAGACCTTGAAAGGGACTACTTCACAAATGTGCTTCCTGTCCCCTTGATGTCCACAAATATCCTCTTGATATATCAGATCACTGATTCTGGCTCTGGAAGAAAGGTGGAGTTCACTCCGAACTCTGTAGTGATTACCGACATTTCGATGGGCTCACAGCTTGCACATGGAATTGCAGATCACGGTTCTCATTTGTATTTATTCACCCACTTTGTTCCTAAATATATTAGCCCTATATTTTTGCCACAATATAATGATATAAGTAGGTTATGGCATGAAATATTTTGCCATCTAAACTATAAGTACTTGCATCAACTCAGCAAGGAAAACATGGTAGAAGGATTGCCCACTATTAAATTCATAAGCAATGTATGTCAAGGATGCATTCTTGGCAAGCATCCGGAGAAAAAGTTTGACAAAGGGAAGGCACAGAGAGCTTCTTCACCTCTTGGACTGATTCAAAGTGACATCACAAGCCCTTTCCCGCAGCCTTCAATCAGTAAGGCTCGATATGTACTCACCTTCATAGATGATTTCTCTCGCTTTACTTGGGTATTTTTTCTGAAATTAAAATCAGAAGTATTTGAATGCCTTATCGAATTTAAAGCACTTTCTAAGTATGAGTTTGGGTGTAATATTAAGATACTCGATACTGATAATGGGGGGAATATCTCAACAAATATGTGCAACAAATTTGTATTTATGTAGGTATACAACTACAACACATAGTGCCATATACACCACAGCAGAATGGTGCCGCGTAGAGGAAAAACTAGTCGTTAAAAGAGATGGCCAATTGTATGCTACAGTGCAAATCGTTAGCTCCTAAGGTATGCGCTGAAGCTATTAATTGTGAAGCATACATTCATAACCTCATTCCTCACAAAGCACTCAAAGGCACCACTCCATTTGAATGTTGGACTGGTAAGAAATCAAAAGTGTCGCACTTTCGCATTTTTGGTTCACGAGCATGGGCTCATATTCTGACAGATAAGAGGAAGGATTTGGAGCCTCAAAGTGCTGAGTCTATCTTTTTTGGATATCTTGACAGTGTCAAAGGATATAGATTTCTGGACTCTCACATTGAAAAGTTCCTTGTAGCTCGAAGTGTGAAGTGTGAAGAAGAATCACTGCATGATTTTTTAGCAGACCCTGCCGAGGAACCGCTTGTTGCCACTGATGAGGAGGAGTCTGAAACTTCTTTGAGCACCTCAAAGTAGCCATTAGAGAAGAATATTGGGTTTGATTTAGAGGATGAGGAGAAGTTCATGGCTGCTGTTACACTAAAAAATGTCACCTTGACTACTTACAGTTAGTATGGCTCAAATCAACAGTCATGCTACCCTCTTAGGCAAGTCTCATGCCTCTGTTATCCATCTCAAACTCAAAGAAGAGAGAAAGTCTTGTAAAAACTATGTTTATCTCTGGGGTCGCAGGTTCTCTCTAGCCTTACCTGCGGGGACGCTGACCATGTTCACAAAATCTGCGTCCATGGACGCTCTGTATGTTAAGGGACAGGTGCGTCCCTCTGTAAAAGGCAAAATGCGCGAGTTTTATCTTGAAAAAGTTACTTGTGGTTACTTCTAGAACATTCTAGAGGTCGGTTTGATGAAATGGATGCGCCTCCAGTTGGTTCATGTATCTCTATTAAGGGGGAACTTATCCCATCAATAAGGGAGCTATCCCACCCAAAGAGGGGGATGATCCCATTGATAGTGGACCTGAATAACCTCTTTACAGCACTATAAATAAAGACATTGAGCCAGAGGGAGAGGAGGTTGGAGCTATACATTTTCTTTGGGTAAATGCTGCAGGATTTAGGTCTTCCATTAGAGCCTTTGTGAGGAGAGATTGTCTTTACTTGATTCTACTTGGAAGAGGGTGAGCTTTGTCAAAGTAGAGGAAAACCCTTGATGGACCCTGGGAGGAACTTGCACAACACCAAGGCCAGGTTGTAAGAGTTTCTTTGTTTCGTTATTAATACAAACTGGTTTATTTTTCTCAATAGCTTGTGTTAATGAGTTATTTCATGTGTTCCTTGGTCTGCATGTTGAATATATGTTTTATTATATGAAATGCAAGTGCTTGGTAATTGTTTGATTGTTTGTGGTTGCAGGAATTGACTTGAAGGAGGAGCTCATCCGGATCGTCAAGAACGGACTTCAACAACAGCGTTTTGGAATAAGGTAAGCCTAAACACTTGTAGTTTTCATGTTGTAAAAGGTGTATTTAGAGAAAGATCACTCCATTTTGTCTTGTTTGTCATTAGAATGTCTTAGACTTCTAGGAAGGTCAGCTGTGTCCGCACCCTTGACCAATTCCGTGTGACAAATTGGCGACTCCGCTGGGGATCCATTAATGAGAGAGTCTTTTCCTTTATGTGAACTTTGCTTTGAGAAAATCATTTTTATTTTCTGGTTTTTGACTGTGAGAATTAGTATTTGGGTGGCTTAGCTTTAGATTTAGTTAGATTTGGTTTTTCTTCATTTTTCCAGAAGGACGCACCCTCTGAGTACTGCACAGTGCGTCTTTGGACGCGCTGTTGCCGTTTGCACAGAGCGGGCCCGCACCTGTGACAACGGGTGGCCTGCGTCTTCCTGTAAAATTTAAGAAAATTCCATTTTTGCTTTAAATTGCTTTTAGATTTTGATTTTCCTTAGTGTTTTCTGCCCAGATCCTTTAGTACCCTGTCAAGAATTTTCACCTGAACTTGTTTTGTGAGCTTTGAGTGTTTTAGTGGTTTTCAACGAAGTTTAGACCTAGGGTTTGATTTTTGGATAGGTTTTGTAGTGACTTTGATAGTAGAAAGTTGTCCAGCCTTAGATCTCTCTGGTTAGTCAACCTTCTTAGAAGTCGGGCCTGTCGTAAAGTCTCCTTGTGTGAGCAACTTGCCATTTAAGTTGTTTTGGGTCAAATTTCGAATTACTTGTTTATAAAGTATTGATTTCCATTTTACAAAAGAACAAAAAGATTAGAGTTTTGTTTTGACTAGTTTTTGGTTCTGCAATAAGCTAGTCCTTGATTTGATTGTGATCAAGTAAAACACCTTAGAATAATCATTGTTAGTTTTGGCCTCGTTAAGATTGCTTAGAATAAATTTGCCTTTAGTTTGCTTATGAGTGGATTTTCATAGATTTTAATAGTTGTTAAGATTGATTTTTGGTTATATTAGATTTATTTGCTTTATTAAAAGAAAAATACAAAAACATCTTCTTTAAAAAGTCTTGTTTCAAGTAGCTTTTTGTTTTTGAAAGAAGAAAAGAGTTTTTTCGTGCATGTAAAGAGAGGTTATGTTTTTATGCTTGGAAAAGAAAAACGAATTGTTTCTTTGATTGTCTTCAATTAAGAAGTTGCTTTTATAAAGATTGCATTCTCTCAACTTTTTAGTTAAGCAATTCATCGAAAAAGTAAAGTAGTGGATAAATCATTCTAGGTGCATTTTGTAGTGGTTTCGAGTCGAGTCAACACACCACTGGTTTCACTTCCATCACCTTTTGACTTAAGAAACAACCTTAAAAGTAACGCTTAAATTAAAATCAATCTAGTAATTTTTATTTTCTAGGGCTCTGAAACACCAACATAGCTTAGGCTAGGGTCTTGGAGTAGGTGAGTACTTAACTCTCCAAGACTACAAAACCAAACAGATAGTCTATCTTGAGTAGAACAAATCCAATTGTTTCAGTTACATTCTGGGAAAGCTCCTCTTAAAGGAGAAGCACGAGCTCGTGTCCGAACCAGTGAGGGGATCATTCCTCCCTCGTTGGGAACGACGCCAGACAGTACGTATTACAAACGGTAAACCTCGGATTAACCATTGTCGAGGAGCCAGGGGTCACTTATCGGTAAACCTTGGATTGTTGTCAAGGAGCCGGTAAGGGGATTGGAGCTTGTTACTCTGCCCTTGCGTGCTGTCGGAGTTTAGACTGTTCCCCCAGGTGTAATTGTTGTGATTGGTAACCTTAGTGGCCATAATATCTAGGATTCTACCAAGGTGACGGTGGAGGGAAGGTCCCACTGTACCTGGAGCAGACGTCGGTTATACTCACTTGGATTTTCTGGGGGGTTCACTTCACTTCGAGACGGTTAAAGTGGAGGAACTTGTGCCGGTCTATTCATTAAGCAGGTTGCCGGGGTAACTGTTCCACCCGCCATTTCTGTACTGAATCCTGCGAGGTTGGGCCTAATCACCAACTAGCGCTTTTGGTCCGGAAGACTACTGTTTGTGTGTGGTTTGACGCTCTAGATTATTTAGGCGTGTGCTTCAAATTTGTTTGCTTCTTTAGAAGACTTTAGGTGGTTTGATTTGAAATTTTTACTTTGTTTTCGTGTGTTGTAGTTAAAAATCTTTAATTGTGGCGGAATTACCGAGAAGGTCCCGTCGAATTGCGGGCCAGTCTCCTGAAGTTGTTTCTGTGGCCGAATTGTTGAGAAGATCCCGTAGACTTAGGGGATCCCCTCCTCGAGACGACCCAGGTAATTTAGAAGGGTTAAAGGTCCTTGTAACTCCTCCTAGTGGCAGTAGAGTAGGTTCACCTGAAGAAGGAGAATCTTCCTTGGTAGTCCATCCAGATTACCAAAGTTTAGAAACAGGTTACAATCCCGAAGCTGTTACAGTTTCCGAGCTTGCTGGTAGTTTTTCATCTGCCAGTGAAACAGGCGAAGAACCTGAAATTTCCGAACCTGTTACTCCAACTCCTAGTGTTCCTGATTCACCAAGAATAGAAAGAATTATCACCGAAAATCTTCCTGTTGGATTAATTGCTATAGAAGAACTTGTTCCAGAGGAAGAAATAGGCGTTTCTGATTCTGAAGATCTAATTACCCTTGATCTAAGGGAGCGTGAATCCATCTTTTACAGTCCTCCTAGAAGTGAATCTTGGTACCTTGCATTAACCAATTTTTTAGACAACTCAGTAGGTTTTTCTACACCTCGTACTCCTTTTCCACCTAGAGGAATTCATTCTCCTGTAAATATGTCTGGTCAGTCATCTGTGTTTACGCAAAGTCCTGAATCATTTTTACATGGCGGTCCTTCTGTTCCTACTGGGTATCAATCACTTTCTGGTACCTTTGCGGGAGCATCTCCTCAACCCATTGATCATGGGTTATTAGTTGGAAACAGTGGTAATGTACCATTGAGTATAGGTGATGTTTATATGATGTCAGGTTCAACTCCCATTAACCAACCTCAAGGTGGCCAATTACCGCCTGGGGGGCAACCTTCGTTAATGCCTGGGGGGCAACCTCAAGGTACTTCATTCGTGACTGGGGGGCAACCTCAAGGGTATCAACCCCAGCCTCAATATGTACCCCAAAGTCAACCTCAGTATCAATATCAACCTCAAGGATGGCAACCTCAAGGATGGCAACCCCAAGGGTATCAACCTCAAGGATACCAACCCCAAGGTCAAGGTCAACCCCAGTATTCGTATTTACCTCAAGGTTATCAACCTACGGGTCAATACCCTGGTCAAGGTTATCAACCACCTCAAGGGCAATCATATGGGACTGCACCTTACAGTTATCAACCCTATCCTCAATACGGCTATGGATCTCAGTATCCTCAACCTGTTACGAGTCAATACCCTGGAATGTTAACATGGGATCCGTCACAGGGTCAACAGATGTCGCAACCAAGTATACAGTCGGTACCTCAAGCAGGACAACCTGCAGTTCCTGGTCCACCCCAGCAACCGCAACCTGTCCAGTCAAGTGTTCAGACCCCTGTAACTTCCGTAGTTACTCAGCCGCCAATTGCACCTGGTACTCCACCTCACACGGCTGCAGCAACTACCGCTTCATCTACCATGCTTACTTCTGGAGTATCGGCAGCTCCGGTTTCTACTGTCCCTGTAACCACTCCTCAGACATCTGTACCGTTGTCTGGACCTACGGTTCAAACCACAGTCCAGATGCCTGCAGGCCAACCTGGTACAAGTACGGTTGTTACTACTCAACCTCAATTTGTTCAACCTCCGTACCAGGGACAGTATCAACCTGGGCAAGCTGCCCAACAACCGGTTTACCAGTATCAACCGTATCCTGGGTACACTTATCAACAACCTCAGCAACCCCAGTACGGTCCGGTTAATCCTGGTTTTCCAGGAGGATATAATATCCCAAATGCGACTCCTGTTCCTAGTTATCCTGGATATCCTCCTCCTGGGGCTGGTATTGTGACTCAGAGTTTTAGAGATCCTAACCGGCAGTTACCGTTTATTGCGACTTTAGATTTACCCGACTTGACGCGCCTAACGAACGATCCAATTCAATATCTTCAGTTCTGGCCGCCAATGCCAAATAAGTTGCCCAGCGATATACCCAAGTTCGAAGGTAAGTCTGGAGAGGATCCGTCTAATCACGTGATGACTTACCACCTCTGGTGTGCATCAAATTCCATCTCAGATGATTCCATCCGCTTACGTCTTTTCCAGCGTACACTCATTGGTCTCGCAGCCAAGTGGTACATTGAGTTACCACGGGCCTCTTTTTACAACTTTAGCCAGTTAGCTACCTCGTTCTTAACTCATTTTCAGTTACCAGTCAGATACGATAATGGTACAGAATTATTAACTTCGCTAAAACAATCGACATCCACGTACATTTCTGATCACATTCATGAGTGGAGACGTCGAAGGAGATTAGTGAAAGTTTTTATCCCGGACCAAATCTTAGCTGAATGGTTTGTCAAATCATTATTACCAAGAATTACTGAAGATGTAGCTAAGGCCGGAGTAGTTACTGAGGAGCAAGTCATTGCTCAGGCACAATACCTTGACTTAGTTTACACTCAGTCGGGTACGTTACACGAGAAAATTCCGGATCTTCCAAAGTCAAACCAAATCGCTGCTGCTCCTTCGGGATCTCATGCCGCTGATGGTATGATTGGTATCGTGACTACGAAGAGTAAGAAGAAGTCTTCCAAGGCTTCAATACTCCAATTATCACTTTGCCTGATTCTCCGACAGGAGAGTCTTCTCCTGAACTTACCGCCGACATTCACGCTGTAGAGTCATCTACGGCCAAACCAAAAAACGGTGGAAAGAAGAAAGGAAAGAAGAAGGCTAAAGCAGACAAGGCTCCAAAGGAGAAAACGGAAAAGTCGGAAACCAATGACGAAAAGCGCAAACCTCGATATCCTTGTCTCATTTGTGAAGAAGATCATTTTACGAGAGACTGCCCTCATCGGGCCGAGGTAGTGAAAATAGTCAAAGGTTCTCCCACTCCTGCTGTGTTAAAAAATCCATTTCCAGAGCAGGAGAATAAGATGATAGGTTCTTCTTCGAATGCCAGTGAAGAACCCATTTTGATGATGTCTCATGTCAGGATTGCGACTCGATCGCAAGATTATGGTAGTAAGGCTCCTGTTGATGGTAAGGAAGCAGAATCTTCTCACTCTAACCCATCAACCTCAGCTCCTGGTTCCGATCCACTACAGATCGAAAAACCTAACCCAGACTTAGTGATTAAGCCGCCCGCCAAGGGTGTACTTCGAAGGTCTGCTTTCAATCCACATGCGAGAGCAGCCCAGAATTACAACATTGTTGAAGACTTAGCTGTTTCACCTTCAGCAATGTCGGCACTCGAAGTGCTGCAATCATGTCCAGCGCAACGAAAATTGCTTTTGTCGGCTATCGGAGCTGTCGATGTTCAGGACCCGAACCTAATGATCTTTGATCTAGAAAATAGTACACCGCGTCTCCCCCATCAAATGGCTTTCCAAATTCCAGTGATAGTCAAAAACAGGCCTATTCATCGGACTGTGATTGATGAGGGAGCTTCTACGTGTATTATGTCGATTCAATGTTGGAGATCGCTTGGTTCTCCTTCGTTGAACCAATCCCCCACCATCCTTAAGGCCTTTGATGGCCGTGGGTTCCGTCCGTTTGGTATTCTACAAGAATTGCCTATAGGGGTCGAAGGTAAAACCGTTAGTCTGGATGTGGAAGTGGTTGATGCCCCTCTAGACTACAACCTTCTTTTGGGTCGAAGTTGGTCATATGCTATGACAGCGGTCGTTTCATCGGTCTTCAGAGTCATTAAGTTTCCACATAACGGTAAGATCGTGACTATTGATCAGCTGACATACTTTTCATCCGACCCAACCTCTTCAGAGAGTATCCAGCATGTTGGTAAAACGACAATCCCTTATAGGGACATTGGTGTAGGTTTAGTTAAGGATTCCGGTTTACTGGGAACTTTTCCTCTCCCTCCACTCAATGCAGACCCTTCGTTTGCAACAATTCATATGATCACGTCAGAAAACATTATTTATGATGATCCTTGGTATGTTCCATCTGACTCTGAGCTAGACTCACTCGGTGATGTTATGCCGTTGAGTCCGTATGAGATTGCTTATGAAGCTCTTATGTCTTTTACCGACTTTCATTCAACCGAAACCGACCAAATGAATGTGGTCAGTGAAGAGTCACTTTTCACCTCACCCTTAGAACGGATAACGTTTCCCGAAGAAGTGTCATCTGACGAACAACTTCGCGAAATCCTAAGTGTAGATGATCTACCATGGGAAGATCTCCATCACAGATCTTCGTTTTTACCTAAGGATGATGCATTTGAAAATGATTTTTCATCTATCTTTACCGCTGAATATGTCAAAGACGCTCAGGATCCAACGAAACATTCTGATTCAGAGCTGAATTTAGGGAATATTTCTCGTACTATTCCCATTGATATTTCAGTGAAGCCCGGAATCGAGGAGAACATTCATATAGGTGCCGCATGTACTGAAGAAGAAATCCAAACTTACAAGGCCCTATTCCAAGAATTCCGCGACGTGTTTGCCTGGTCTTACGAGGAAATGCCAGGAATCGATCCTGCCATTGTTGTTCATGAAATCAAAACCTACCCGGATGCTAAACCCATTCGGCAACGGTTGCGTCAGATTCACCCTCGAAAAGCGGCTGCGATTAAAGCAGAAGTCGAAAAGCTGTTGAAAGCAGGTTTCATTTATCCGATCCCGTTAACGGATTGGGTATCGAATATTGTTCCCGTCAATAAAAAACAAGGAACAATAAGAATCTGTATCGACTATAGGGATATCAATCGAGCTTGTCCAAAAGACAACTATCCTACGCCTTATATCGATCAAATTATTGATGATTGTGCCGGAAGTGAGATGTTTTCCTTCATGGATGGTTTCTCAGGCTATAATCAAATCAATATTCTACCTGCCGACCAACCAAAAACGGCATTCATTTGTCCATGGGGGACATTTGCTTATTGCAAATTACCTTTTGGGCTTAAGAATGCCGGCGCTACTTTTCAACGGGCGATGTCTTATGCATTTCATGACATCAAGCACATTGTGCAACCCTATCTCGATGATTTGCCTGCTCATTCTTTACATCGAGCTGATCACCTTGTCCACCTACGAGCAATCTTTATGAGGTGTAGGCATTATCGAATTCGGTTGAATCCCCACAAGTGTGTTTTCTGTATAGAAACAGGTCGATTGCTGGGATTTGTTGTTTCAAAAGCCGGCATTCGCGTCGATCCCTCGAAAGTCGAGGCTATCATCAAATTGCCTCCTCCTTCGAGTTTGCGCCAACTCCAAAGTTTGCAAGGGAAAGCGAACTTTTTACGCCGATTCATCCCAAACTACGCCGAGGTCACTAAAGGTTTTACACGGTTGTTGAAACAGAACGCACAATTCTTTTGGGACGAGATTGCCCAACAATCTTTTGATGCACTTAAACACGCGTTGACCCATGCACCGTTATTGCATCCTCCCAACTACAACCAGGACTACTTCTTATACCTCGCAGCTTCGCATTCCACCATTGGAATGGTGTTAGTTCAAGAAGATGAATTCAAAGCAGAGCATGTGATATATTATCTTAGTAGAACCTTAAATCCCACTGAGTTAAAATATTCGCATGTGGAGAAATTGGCCCTGGCAGCCGTTCAAGCTGTCCAGCGTTTTCGTCACTACATTCTTCTCCGCAAAACTACAGTTATTTCGGATTGCAACCCTATGATTTATATTTTGACAAAACAACTGCTAGGGGGCAAGTACTCTAAATGGATTGTTATCCTGCAAGAGTTCGACTTGGAGTTCGAGAAGTCCAAGTCTAAGAAATCTTTAGTTTTTGCGGAATTGATGTGTGATTTCCCGAGTGCTGACACAGAGACTGTGGCAGAGGAGTCCATTGCGGACGAATCTTTGTTTCTTATTAGCACTTTAGATCCGTGGTATGGGGATATAATCATCTATCTCCAAACCCAAACCTTTCGGCCTGAAGCTTCCAAGGAAGACCGTCGAAAAATTCGGTTTCGATCCCAGCAATACAGAATTATTGGAGATACACTTTATCGCCGGGGGGCAGACTTAGTTTTTCGACGTTGTTTAACTCACGAAGAGGCTGAGAGAGTTTTGAATGATTGTCACTCTGGAGCATGTGGCGGTCATATGTCTGGGTATGCCACAGCTCAGAAGGTGTTGCGCGCTGGCTATTTCTGGCCGTCTATGTTTAAAGATTGTATCCTTGCCGTCAGAAAATGCCACAACTGTCAAGTGTTTGATCGAAAGATGCGCGCTCCACCTGCTCCTCTCCACCCTATAATTGCCGCTGGTCCATTCGCCAAATGGGGCATTGACTTTATTACTTGTAACCCTCACTCGGCCGGGGGGCATGCGTATATCATCCTCGCGGTTGATTATTTTACTAAATGGGCCGAGGCGATGCCTACATTCGACGCAAGCGGCAAGACAGCTGCAGTTTTCGTATTCAATCATATCATAACTAGGTTTGGTGTCCCACAAGCAATCATTACTGACCATGGGAGCCATTTTCGAAACGTCATGATGACTGAGCTTACAAGCCAGCTTGGTTTGCGCCACGATAGCTCTACTCCTTATTATCCGCAAGCCAACGGTTTGGTTGAGTCAATCAACAAAGTTCTAGTCATCATGATTCGACGGATCATTGGTATCCATCGAACGAATTGGCATAACATGTTATTTTCGGCGCTATGGGCATATCGAACTTCAGTGAAAAATTCAACAGGTTTCACCCCTTTCCAGCTAGTTTATGGCTTAGAAGCTGTGTTACCTATTGAATGCGAAATCCCATCACTTCAAATGGCTGTCGAATTACTTCCAGCTACTTCCGAAGAGGAGAAACGGTTATTATACTTGGCTAAATTAGATGAGACTCGACGTGACGCTACTTTAGCTATCGAGACTCACGCGAAACGAATGAAAGCTCAGTACGATAAAAATGTAACCCCTCGAAGTTTTTCGGAAGGAGACCTAGTACTATTATATGATCAAGCTAACGATAAGCTAGGTGCCGGAAAATTCGTTCCCATGTGGCATGGGCCCTACATTGTAAAGCGAAAGCTAGCAAAAGGGGCTTATGAGTTAGTTGATTTTGATGGGGACTCTTTGGGTAAACCCAGAAATGGACTTTACCTAAAGAGGTATTATGCTTAAAATGATGGGTATGGAGAAATTTTTAGATAGGTTAGATTTCCTTTCTAGCTAGCAAGTGTGTTAGTTTAGTCAGTGTGCTTAGCTTAGCGAGTGTGGTTTTTCGTCATTATTCTGGCTTATCTTGGTTTTACTCTTGATATTGTAGATGTCGACGCCTCTCCAAACATACATTGGATTTGCTGATGGTGCTTGTCGTAATACACGGAATATCTCTTCCGCAGCTTGGGTTATCTATTCGCCCTCTGACGAGTTAGTTTCTATGCATGGGGTAAGCCTCGGTCAAACAACGAATAACATTGCAGAATACAGTGCAGTGGTTGAATTATTATCCGAATCTATTTCATTTGGAATTCGACGTTTGATAGTGAGGTTAGATTCTGAACTTGTTGTATTACAGCTTAATAGAGTTTATGCCATTAGAAATCCTGTGTTATTAAGGTTGTTTTTGAGAGTGCGTCTCTTGGAACGTGAATTTGATTACATTGAATATCAACATATTCCAAGGTCTTTGAATACATTAGCAGATGCAATTGCTTCTCGAGTGTTGGACAGACATTTATAATAATCATGCAAGTAAATTTAAAAACATTTCATCATACATGTTAAACAAGATAAGCCGGTAATAGTGATATATATAGATAGAAGTGTGTCAAAAAATATATACATCGTCTTCGATCATAGGTTGAAAACACCTTATGATCGGCAAAATGATAGTACAAAAAGTCAAAATGTCACATGTGACTACAAAAGTGACTAGTCAATCACTGGTGGTGCTCTCTGTACGACACCACTGCGCGGGCTACCTTACGCAAAAATCTCCTAAACGGTCCAGGGACCGCGACTACGAAGCGCTGAAGCCTGATAGGAATGTCGTCCATAGTAGTCTCAGGTATATCTGCCGTGAGACGCTCTAGATCATGCTCCAACTCAGCTAGTACTTCTGCTGTCGCGTCCTGTGGGGCCGGTACCGGTGCAGCTGGATGTAGTCTATCATAAGGCCGGAGGTTGGCTGGACGCTGTGGACCAACATCTGCATTTTGAAAGTTTTACTATTAGTTTTGAGACGATATATATAAAAAATACAAAAAATACATAATTAGAAAACTTGTGAAAATAAAAGTACCTCTGTCGTCCCATTGTTCTCCCTGTGGAAGAACCATGTCCGGATCACCTCTGAAATCCATTCCGGCATACGGAAAGTCCTGTATCACAAAAAGCTGGCCCTCTAACCAGTCAAAATAACTATCTGAGAATCGAACCACTGTCGCGCCCTCGTCAGGATGCCGGGCCATCACCGCAACCCATCGTATCAGCTTTGGCTGCCGAGGACCCAAGATATCAACAGTGAGTTGCTGAGGGATCAGCATTGGAACTCTCTCCAAGGCAAAGCTCACGACTATAGGCCCATATCCAAAAGTCTTTAGTCGTCCGTTCTTTGCCTTGGTCAGTTGGCTCTTCATATGAGCCGACACAGCTTCACACCAGTTGAAAATGGTGCCTTGGTAACAGTCAATTGCCATCCGCATTTGGGATCCGGAAGCAATGTGTAAAGCGGCCGCGCCGCAAATTCTGGTAACCGTGAACGCTATGACTTTGAGTTCCGGTAGAGTGATGTGTTTTATCTCTATGCCTTTTGAATGGTGAGCCCCACGTGTGCACCAATCCTCGCGGAGACTATCAAGGGATTGGCCACCCGGCCTAGTCCCCGCAAGACTGAGTTGCTCACCTCTGTTTGGCAAGCCAGTGAGAAAGTATACATCCGAGGGCTCTATCTCGAGCTGGTGCCCTCCTATGTAAAAGCATTGTTCTTGAACGTTCCATCGCTCAACCAGCCATTCCAAGAATCTTACCTGGCCCCTCATGCCCGGTATGGTCCAATATTTGTATAATCCGCATGCTCTTAGGGCATCCAGGGAAGGTTGATGATTTATTGCAGCTTCATCTTCCTCTACATGCTCTCTTTCTCTCCAGTCTAACATGATTAATGCCCTGCATATCAAAAATAGCAATTAGAAATTGATTTGGGAATTTTTGGTGGTTTTTTGAGAGAGTTGGGGTTTTGAAATGCGCGTTTCTCGGAAGACGCACCCCGGCTTTGTAGCACAGGGCGCCCGGACGCAGCTGGCCTGAAGGCGGGCTGCGTCTTCCGACCGTTTTCCCGTATGAGAAAAAGTCGGGGGACGCAGGTCACCCGAAGGGCACCTGCGTCCGCCGAGAGGCGCATTCCAAAACCAAAACCCCCCCAAAAAATGAAACTAAGACCTAAAAATTGATTCTAAACGGATAGAAATGCAGAGTAGGATGTGTAAAATACCTGGATAAGACGGCGTTCGATTCCGACGGTCAGATTTTCCGCAGCAACCACGGGAAGTTTCTTGTCAAAAGCTCCTTTTTCAACCTCCAAAGTCAAACGGTAAAAATGACATGGTAAAAGGTCTTTTTATAGGTTTTTTGGATGAATTAGTTCATTTTTTACCATGAAAAGATGTTTTTGAATGTATTTTTGCCTATTTTAAACAGGTATGAGTAATGTGTTGCTTTTGTGCAGGACAAAGGGATTTCGAGGGAAATTGTAATTTTTCACAAACAAAAATATCAGAGTCATCTTTTAAGCCCTTTTCTGACTCCTAAAACATGAAAAGATCGCCGAGTGTTTCTTTTTCACTCGTTAAAACGGAATTAAAAGACGGTCCCCTTTTAGCTCTTTTCTGACCGCAAAATCAGGAAAAGATTGCCGGGTTTTTGTCGTTTCAAACTCGATAAGGAAATAAAACGACGTGTCCTTGATCGCTTTTTACTTTTCAGGTCAACGACACTATTATGAAAGTACTCCTTGGTCGCAAGATCAAGCGGTTCCCCCAGGTATTATTTTATACTTTTTCGGGCTTGAGGGACACAAATATACGAAAAAGTTCAACGTGGAGTTTCCTTAAGTTTTTTCAGACTCTCTAAAAATGAAAAACGCCGAGTTTCTCCTATACTGGGCTCGTTAAACTTTTACAGTAGAGGACCTGTTCAATTACAAACAGGAACGAACCACTCCTTCCTAGGGTTCGAATTTAAACTAGGTTGGACTCGTCCGAAGGATGAGCTTATAATCAAGCATATGTTATCCTCCTCAAGCTTGTTAAAAATAAAGAGGTACTTGCCAGAAATGGTGGGGGAAAAGAGAGAAGAATGAACCTGTTTGTCACCTTTTGTCTCAAAAGAAACTTTATTACCGCTCTTGAACACGACACTTTTCATTCACCTGGGTTGGGAAATCTTTTACCTCACAGTTGACCAAACCACTTTGAAAGTCTTTAACCGGGTTCCGGGGATTAACTTTGAGTTATTCGTCACCAAGCCATCTGTTGTGTCGTTATGTGTTCAAGAGGTCTGCAAGAAAAACTTTCATCTGCAAAATACTTGTCATCCATTTGACCATCCCTGAGTCAGTCCTTACAGCAACATTTCTTCAACTTGAACAATGATTTCGTGTTGCGGGCTTGCCTGCAACGGGTCGCTTTCTATCGACATCGACACATTATCTAGAAAGATGACTTAGGAATCGACAGTACCTTGAAGTCTGCATGCATCAATGGCAGGTTTCTCGCCTTTGACGTCAGTTTACATCATTGACTTTCGATCAAAGGATTCCGTGAAGTGTTCGACATCAAAACATCTATTCACATTTCACGGGTTGTGCTTGGTACTTTGAGAACCATTGACATTACTGGTGGTTTCTCTCACGCTTGTTAACAGTTTACATCATCGACTGGTAATCAAGTGGTTTCTAACATGTTCGACATCGAATCATTTAATCACATGGCTAGAATCGTACCAATTCGGGAAGTAGAAGTGAAGACCCTGGATCTAGTTTCTACCATCCAGGCTGCGAGGAGTTTTGTATTCATTATCTATGTAGACTAATCATAAACAGATGGCTGCGTCCATACTGTGTCTACAAAAGTCTATAAAAATGATGTACTGCAAGATCATTCCTGTATCAGAATAGTTAGTCCATTAGTTAAAGTTTTGAATCTGAGTATGGGAATGCCTACCTCAGTGATGATATAATCTTATCCATGTATTTTGTGTTGAAAATTGCAGGTTCCAACCAGGCCATCCACAAGACAATCCTTGAAATGATAAAGCGCTTCACCCTTCCTAGAATTACAAAACCCTACTCTATTCCAGGCTTCGCACTTTAGGGGGCAATCTGTTACACTAAAAAATGTCACCTTGACTACTTACAGTTAGTATGGCTCAAATCAACAGTCATGCTACCCTCTTAGGCAAGTCTCATGCCTCTGTTATCCATCTCAAACTCAAAGAAGAGAGAAAGTCTTGTAAAAACTATGTTTATCTCTGGGGTCGCAGGTTCTCTCTAGCCTTACCTGCGGGGACGCTGACCATGTTCACAAAATCTGCGTCCATGGACGCTCTGTATGTTAAGGGACAGGTGCGTCCCTCTGTAAAAGGCAAAATGCGCGAGTTTTATCTTGAAAAAGTTACTTGTGGTTACTTCTAGAACATTCTAGAGGTCGGTTTGATGAAATGGATGCGCCTCCAGTTGGTTCATGTATCTCTATTAAGGGGGAACTTATCCCATCAATAAGGGAGCTATCCCACCCAAAGAGGGGGATGATCCCATTGATAGTGGACCTGAATAACCTCTTTACAGCACTATAAATAAAGACATTGAGCCAGAGGGAGAGGAGGTTGGAGCTATACATTTTCTTTGGGTAAATGCTGCAGGATTTAGGTCTTCCATTAGAGCCTTTGTGAGGAGAGATTGTCTTTACTTGATTCTACTTGGAAGAGGGTGAGCTTTGTCAAAGTAGAGGAAAACCCTTGATGGACCCTGGGAGGAACTTGCACAACACCAAGGCCAGGTTGTAAGAGTTTCTTTGTTTCGTTATTAATACAAACTGGTTTATTTTTCTCAATAGCTTGTGTTAATGAGTTATTTCATGTGTTCCTTGGTCTGCATGTTGAATATATGTTTTATTATATGAAATGCAAGTGCTTGGTAATTGTTTGATTGTTTGTGGTTGCAGGAATTGACTTGAAGGAGGAGCTCATCCGGATCGTCAAGAACGGACTTCAACAACAGCGTTTTGGAATAAGGTAAGCCTAAACACTTGTAGTTTTCATGTTGTAAAAGGTGTATTTAGAGAAAGATCACTCCATTTTGTCTTGTTTGTCATTAGAATGTCTTAGACTTCTAGGAAGGTCAGCTGTGTCCGCACCCTTGACCAATTCCGTGTGACAGCTGCTCCAACTCAGCTGCCAACTTGGGCAGAGAAAACCCAGCAAGATGCGGGTGCACTAGTCAGTGATCCTGCGGATGCGAGAAGGATTAGATCACAGTTTTTTGGGGATTCTCAAGCCCTAGCTACCACCGAACCATTGATTCCAATACATGGCTATATGACACTTGGTTCAGATGCACAGTCACACTCTAAGGCTGCCATGGATGAAGAGTTCTCTACTCTCACGGAAAACAACACATGGGAGTTCATTCCACTTCTGAAAGGAAGAAAACTTGTTCGATGCCGATGGATCTATCGAACAAATATTGCTGTAGATGGTGAGATAAATAAGTACAAAGTTTGAATTTTTTCAAAAGGATACTCATAGGTACATGGCATAGACTACACAGAGACATTTTCACCTGTTGCAAAAATGGACTCCATTCGACTAGTTTTAGCCATTGTTGCTTCTCACAGATGGGAAGTTCATCACATGGATGTGAAGAGTGCATTTCTTCATGGAGATCTCAAGGAGGAGATATATATGGATTATCCATAGGGATACATTCATAACTCTTCCCTCGTTTGCAGATTAAATAAATCTTTGTATGGCCTAAAACAGGCTCCCAGAGCCTGGTATGCAAAGATGGATTCTTTCCTGCTTTCCATTGGATTCATTTGATGAAAATCTGATCTGAATGTTTATTTTCTACAACATGATGATTCCCTTTTTCTGATAGTACTTTATGTAGATGATTTACTGATGATAGGGAACCTTACCTCAGCTATTGATTTGGCAAAATCAACATTTCATGATCGATTTTCCATGACAGATTTGGGACTGTGGCATTACTTTCTTGGTCTTGAAGTTTCTCAGTATACTTTAGGGATCAAGATGGCACAGGCTAAGTATCCATCAGATCTACTTGTTCGCTTTCAGATGACAAAATGCAAGCCAGCAACATCTCCCTTTCTTTCGTGGATCAAATTTGAGGATGTGGATATTACACCTTTGGTGGACAATACACTGTATCAACAGTTGGTTGGGAGTTTGTTGTATCTTACTCACACCCGACCTGATATATATTTTGTAGTAGGAGTTTGTTCCAGATATATGCGGAAGCTCCATGAGCTTCACTGGAAAGTTACAAAGAGAATCCTTAGATATGTGAAAGGTACTTCCAGTTTTGGTATCTTTTATGTTGCAGATTGCCTACTTTCACTGATTGGGTACACAGATTCCAATTGGGCTGGCAATGGTACAAACAACAAGTCCACCTCTAGTTATGTTTTCAGCTTTGGTTTAGGGCCTTTTTGTTGGTCTAGCAAGAAGCAATCCATGATTTCTTTATCTGTAGCCAAGACAGAGTATAGAGGTGTAGTGAATGCAGCTACATAGGCTGTTTGGTTGTAGGGGCTTCTCTCTGAGTTTGGTATTCAGTATCCACTTCCAACTATCATATTTTGTGACAATCAGGGGTCCATTCATATATCTATTGATCCAGTTCAGAGGTAGAAGACCAGGCACATCAAGATTCACATGCATTACATCCGCGAGCTGATCCGTGATCGAGTCATATCATTGCAATACTACCCCACTAAGCAGTAGGTTGCAGACATCTTCACCAAGTCTTTCAGTAAAAAGAAATTTTTAGAACTAAGATCTATGCTTGGAGTGGTGGAGACAACTGAGTAGGCCCTTCTAGCAACTTAGCCCTTTTTTTTCTCATTTGGTGGTTGGGGGGGGGGGGGGGGGGGTTCCCACGAGGTTTTCCCTCTTTCTTCATTTTATGAGGATCTTTTATTTATTGTACCTGAGTACCTAACATGGCATCATGTCTGGGACTTAGTTTAGATAAGTGAATTAGGATGAAGGGGGGCTGTTGGAATATAATCCTAACATCTACATTTATTTTTTAGCCTAAGTATCCTTGACTTAGCCACATGCACTAAAAATCATGTTCACACTTGGTTTTTGGTAAACTAGCTCAGTGGACCAACTTTCCCTTGTTTTTTGCATTTAAAGGCTTAATATTATGGAACTCTTGGTCCAACCACTTTCCTAAACCATTTAGACATCTAAGTGCATGTTCACACCTAACCACACCTCATCCACTTGAGTTATTTGAGGATTGGCGCCCCACATGAAGATTCCCCCTTAAATCAAGGGATTTGGTCCCCCGGACCATTTTAGCATGTTTTAAAGTTTCCTTCCTTGGGAAATGTGCCCATCCTCATGCTTTCCTCGTGGCTGATAGTTGGAATACGTTTTTTTGAGTCGTTGTTGCTATTTTAGGCCTCCCTTTAGCTTTTCTTAGCCTTTTCTAGTTTTTTACTAGTTTTTTCCTAGTTTTCTAGATTCGGCAATTTCTATATAACCACCTCCCTTTGGGATTAGAGGTTTGGTTGCTCATGTATTACTATTGTTCATTAATTTAATACACTGATTTAATGGAGAAAATTCTTTCTCTCCTCTCTTGAAAATCAGTAAATTACTTGTGTTTAATTTAACTAGAATTCTAGATCTATCGGAGTTTCTGCAGGAATTCTACAATGCCTGCTCAATTGTTGTCTCTAGACTCAGACTTCACGCTTGCAGTCCCTCCTTTTCCTTCAGAGCCTAAGATTTTTCCACAAACATCTATTCATTATTCACCTTGAACTCACTGATGACTACAAGGGCGCACTGCTCTCTAATCCTTAACTCATCTGAATCCCCCTGATGTAGTGCATGGAGAGTCTGAAGTGCTAGCACGACCAAGTTGGTTTCCATGTCCTTTAGTGTACTTAATACAACACGGTCCTCCTCTGATTCCACGCGAATATATCCCTCATGGTAAAGGTATCACCGTAAGGTCTAGAATCCATTCAATCTCTGCTACTATCCCATTTCCTTGCGCCAGGCTCGCTTGCACCCTACTCTCTTGCCCAACGATCGCTTGAATCTTGATGGTTTGGATATGCAACTTTTCAAGATCCTTCTAGATTCTCCCTAGCATCTGCATATATTGTTGTTAAAACTACTACCACAACTTTTTCGGTGTGTCTCTGACTTTGCCACCAATCTCACCAAGATCCCCTTCTGTGAGAACCATCAGGTCGTGTTTAGTCAATTTAATTTTCTTAAATTGTAAGCATAAATTATTGACCAAGGTAGGTAAATGAACTAAGTACAAGTGCATTGTATTTGCTAGAAGTTACTTATGTTGTTAAGGTGTTTATGTTATGGTTAATGTCTAAATCTAGAATCAATATGGAGATGATGTTACTGTCTATATTAGAGTATTATCTTTGAGATTTGTTAATTGGTTATTCTAAAATTAATCCTAATTGAATTGAACTTTGTGGGATGGTTGAATAATGATCCTAACTCTACTCTGTTAAACTGTTTTTTATTATGTTTGGATTTTTATGCTGCAGCTAAACTAGGCTAATTATGAAAGCATGTGAGGGAGATTCTATTTTATCAAATTGGAAAATAAAAGATGCTTGAATTCAGATGCTAAGAAAAGACTGTCACTCTTAACTATTGCAACTTCATTCAATGCAAAAGTAAAACAAGAACGAGATTGATAAGCTATGAAATAACTAAACTATGAAACAAAATGACTGAATTATATTAGGTAGAAAGAAAATGAAATGATTGAGTTATGCTAGGTAGAACACAAACGAAATGATTGAGTTATGCTAGGTATAAAGAAAATGAAATTATTGACTTATGCTAGGTATAAAGCAAATGAATTTACTGATGCAGATATCAATTTAATCGCGAACTCCATTGGACTACATCCTAAAAATATAAAACAGAGCATCCACGAATTAATTCTAAGAAACAAAAGAAATTCTATTTGCAGTGAATGAAAGCCTTGATCCGGATGTAGGGGCCCACCACGAGGCAATCAAAAGCTTTAAAAATTGCAACATATAATGTATGAACCAAGATCTATTAATCTTAAAATAGTTTCAATAGGATACTTTCAAAATTACATACGATGGTGTGCCCTAAAACACAAAGAAACCTTTGTTCTTATAGCATTTTCTTAATTAACAACATGAGGAATTCAAGCCTAAGTATCTTCGCTACAATCCTTATCAAACCAAATCATATCACTTATTCATTGATTTTCTATTTGAAAAAGCAAATCAATAATATCTCTTGAAACTTAGACTCTATTCCGGCACATTATCTTGCAGTTGACTGTCATGGTTGACCGTGTTGTAGTGCGATCATCTTGATGGATTGGTTCGAGTAAGCAGGAAGGAATCCATGAGAGGATCATTCTCTATCTACCCATGTACTCCTTTGCTGAGCTGGCGCACCCGAACCCTATCAATAATGGAAGTAGTTGTGGATCTGTGGATTAGCTACAGAACTAGATCAATTATGTAGCTGAATGAAAGCTTTGTTAGAAAATTATATATTACAGAGCAATGGAACACATAAAATATATTGCAGAAATACAAACACAAAAAACACATAAAACAAGAGAGACACAAATATACGTGGTTCACCCAATTTGGGCCATGTGCATGGAGAAATAGCCAGTCCTTCCTTTTATATTATCCAACAAACTGAAGAGATACAACCTACAGAAGATCCATTGTAATTCCCTCTTTGCTCTCACATAATATCCTCTCTCTTTCTCACTCAGAGTACACATCTACATAGATGCAATGCAGTTCACTCATATATAGCGAGGGATTGCCTTCTAGAGAAAAAATCCTAAATTAAACATAACTTCTACCATTAGATCTCTGCTTAATGAACGGCTCAGATTGACTACAAAATTACAACATTTTACAAGCCAATCTTACATCTATTTTTAGCTTCGAGGGCACTGCCCCCGATCCCCCACTAGGGGGGGGTTTCCAAAGGTCGCAGCCGCCCCCCCCGTGGACCCCCCATGCAGCATAAATATTATGGGCGGAGTTGCTGCCACATTATGAACTAGGATCTAATGCGGTGATACCTCTGAATAAAGAAGGTAATCAGGCTTCACACCCAACAATCTCCCAGTTGGAGACTGATTATAGCAACTTCATCACTGTTTCATTTGTTGGACAATGACTCCACTTCAGACTTGTCTATTTCTCATCTTCTTCATCATACTTGAAGACCAATTGAAATTGAGAAAAATCTCAGTTTCTCCCTTGTTACAACTTTTGTTAACATATCTGCAGGATTTTGGCTAGTGTGTATCTTTTCCAGCTTCATTTGTCCATCTTCCAATGTTGACCGTATGAAATGATACTTGAGCTATATATTTTTTATCTTGGAATGAAATGCAAAGTTCTTTGCAAGATGTATGACGCTCTGGGTGTCACTATATAACTTGTTAAACTCCTATTTGTTATCCAATTCATCAAGAAACCTTTGTAACCAAATCATTTCTTTAGTAGACTCTATAGCAGCAACACACACTACTTCAGTTGCTGAGAGTGCAACAACACTTTGCAATTTTGAAACCCAACTGACAGCTGTTCCACCTATAGTAAACACATACCTTGTTGTGCTCCTCCTGTTATCTCTATCACCCACCATATATGCATAAACATATCCCTGTAGAGAAATGTTTGAACCACCAAAGCATAATGCTTGATTTGTGATACCTCTCAAATACCTGAGAATCCACTTCATCGCTGTCCAATGTTCTTTCCCAGGTTTGTTAATGTACTTGCTTACAACTCCCACTGCGTGTGCAATATGAGGCCTTGTGCAGATCATTGCATACATTAAGGTTCCAACTGCTGATGTATATGGAACTTTAGACATATCAACCATTTCTTCCTGAGTCTTGGGACACACCTCCTTACTTAGTTTGAAATGGCTAGACAAAGGTATACTAACTATTTTTTCATTTTGCATATTAAATATTTTCAACACCTTTTCTACATACTCACTTTGAGACAATGTTAATTTTCGATTCTTCCTGTCTCTAATTATTCTCATACCAAGGATTTGTTTCGCAGCACCCAAATCCTTCACTGCAAATGAGTTCGCCAATTTTGTTTTGAGCACATTTATTTCCTGCATGTTAGAACCTACAACAAGCATGTCATCTACATACAATAACAATATCATTTTTCTTTTTGAGATAAACACAATGATCAGAGTGACATCTAGTATAACCTCGTTCAGATATAAACCTATCAAATTTTTGATACCACTACCTTGGAGCTTGTTTTAAGGCATACAAGCTCTTCTTTAACCTACACACTAGTTTCTCCTTACCTTTTACACCATATCCTTGTGGTTGCTGCATATATATCTCTTCCTACAAATCCCCATGGAGAAAGGATGTATTTACATCTAATTTTTCAAGACGTAAATCTTCAGTTGCTACTAGACTTAAAATAGTTCTGATTGAAGTCATTTTAACAATAGGAGAAAATATCTCATCAAATTCTATACCCTTCTTCCATGAAAACCCTTTCACCACAAGTCTAGCTTTATACCTTTTTCTACCTCCATCTTCTTCCTTCAACCTCTAAACCCATTTATTCTGCAATGCTATTTTACCTACAGGCAACCTGACTATGTCCCAAGTCTGGTTATGTGCTAAGGAGTCCATCTCTTCTTTCATGGCTTGCTACCACTTCTTCCTAGTTTCTACCTGTACTACTTCTTCATAACATTCTGGTTCACTAGAATCAGTCAACAATACATAATATAATTAAGGAGAGTATCGTTCAGGGGGTCTACTTATCCTTGTAGATCTTTTAAAACCACTTTTAGGTGTTTGAAGTGCTTGTTTTTGTTGTGGTTGTTCTTCTGGCTGTTGATCATTATGATTTTCAAGTACCATCACTTTTTATGTGATCTCATCAAGCACTGTGTATTCTATGTTTTCTTTTCCCTGTTTATTTTTTAGCAGCCGATCCTTATACAAAAACTTTTCAATGAATATGACATCTCTGCTCCTAATGATTTTGTGTTTTTCATAATCATAAAAGCGATAACCAAAATCATTAACACCATATCCAATAAAGGTAGATTTCTTTTATTTTGCCTCAAGATTTGTTCTATTTTAATTATTAATGTGGAGAAAGGCTTCCCAACCAAAAGTTTCTAAAAATGAGTAGTTTACCTTTTTACCTGTCCATGCCTCCTCTGGGATACCACCATCCAAGGAACTTGAAGGACCTCTATTTATTAGATAAATAATAGTATCTATAGCATCTTCCCAAAATTGTAAAGGCAATCCTGCATGTAATCTCATGCACCTTGCATGTTCCATGATTGTCCTATTCATCCTTTCTGACACACCATTTTCTTGAGGTGTTCCTGGAAATTTCTCTCTACAAATTCGATTCTCCAAACAGTACCTATCAAAATATTTGTTGCAATATTCACCTCCATTGTCTAATCTAAAACACTTCAACCTTTTTCCTATCTCATTTTCAATCAAATCTTTCCATTTCTTGAAAGTATCAAATACATCATATTTATATCGAATACAATAAATCTAGGTCTTTCTGGTTGCATCATCAATAAAAGTAACATAATAATCAGAGCCACCGAGAGATGATACCTAAGTAGGTCCCCATACATCTGTATGCACAAGCTCTAATTTTTTTCTCTTCTTTTCTTTCCCAACTCTGAGGAATGTGACTCTCTTCTGTTTTCCATAAACATAATTCTCACAAAATTTGAAATCAACATGCTTCAAACTTGGCAACAAATGTCTTGAGTGAAGAATTTACATCCGCTTCTCACTCATGTGGCCGAGCCTATGATGCCACAATGTCGCATCGTCTCCTATAGAGGTTAAATAATTAACATAATTAGAAATACCATTACATAAATACAATGTACCAGCCTTTTCTCCTTTTGCTATTACCAAGGATCCATTAGTGACCTTCTAGGTTTTATCTGTAAAAGTAGTTACATAGCCTTCACCTCCCAACTGCCCTGTTGAAATCAGATTTTTCTTCAGATCTGGAACATCTCTTACCTCCTTCAATAGCCATTGATTTCCATTTTGTTGTTTTATGAAAACTATACGCATTCCAATGATTTTACAGGGCTTATCATCACCCAAGCGAACCTGTCCAAAATCTCCTTGAACATAATCATGAAAATGTTTCCTATCAGGTGTAGCATGGAATGAGGCCCCTGAATCAACCACCTAGGCATCAATATTATTTTCTAATGAAAGAATCAAAGCATCTTGTAACACATCACCTATCACATTCACTTCATGATTGTTTTCTTGTTGCACGTCTCCTTCTTTTCCCTTCCGAGACTTGAAGTCTTTCTTCAGGTGTCATTTCTTCCCGCATTTCTAGCACGCTATCCCAAATCTATACTTGGATCCTCCTTTCCATGTCTTACTGCAATATCCTAGACTCTTTCCTCTTTCCATTTTTCTTCCCCTAGTCTCTGCAGTCAAAGCATTACCTGATGTATCACTAGAACTTTTCCATCACATTTCCTCGCTAAGGATTGCACCGACAACATCATCAAACTTTTAAGTACTAGATCCAGAGACAGAGTTAATAAAGGCCATAACTAAACCATTCCAACTTTATGGCAACGAGCACAAAAATAACAGAGCCCTAACTTCATCATCAAAAGTTACCCGTACAAAATGTAACTGACTGGTAACTGTATTAAATTCATTTAAATGATCAGCAACAGATCCACCTTCAGACATTTTCATATTAAATAAACGCTTCGTAAGAAATGCCTTATTTTAGGGTGAGGGTTTTTCATATAGTTTGGCCAATGCTGACATTAAACCCTCTGTTGTCGTTCCCTTTGAAATATTGACCGCTACTAATGCTGCTAGGCACAGCCGTATTGTTCCAAGTACCTTTCTATCGAGAATATCCCATTTTGTGTCTGTCATACTCGTTGGCTTCTTTGCCATTCCGCTCAATGGTTGGTACAAATCTCTCTGATACATATAATATTCCATCTGCATCTTCCACAACTGGTAGTTTTGACCATTAAATTTTTCAACCCTAAACCTACCATCTTCTACCATTGCTCCCACTTGAACTACAAACCCTTCTCTCTTGCGCGTTTCTCTGCCAAATAGACTTTCGGCTCTGATACTAGTTGTTAGAGAATGATATATTACAGAGCAACGAAACACATAAAATATATTACAGAATTACAAACACAGAAAACACATAAAACACATAAAACAAGAGAGACACAGATATACGTGGTTCACCTAATTTTGTCTATGTACATGGAGAAACAACCAGTCCTTCCTTTTATATTATCTAGCAAACTAAAGAGATACAACCTACAGTAGATCTGTTGTAATTCCCTTTTCGTTATCACAATATCTCCTCTCTCTTTCTCACTCAGAATACATATCTACATAGACGTAATAAAATTCCCTCATATATAGCCAAGGGTTACCTTCCAGGGAAAAAAACCCTAATTAAACATAAATTCTACCATCAGATCTCCGCCTAATGAACATCTCATATCGACTACAAAATTACAACATTTTACAAGGCAATTTTACATCTATTTTTAGGTTTGGGGGTGTTGCCCCATATTCCCTGCTAGGTGGGGGATCCCAAAGGTCGCAGTCACCCCCTCCTGGATCTCCCCTGCAGTGTAAATATTACGGGTGGCGTTACCACCACATTATGATCTGGAGTCCAATGTGGTGATACCTATGAATAAAGAAGATAATCAAGCTCCACACCCAACAAACTTTAATAAAACAATAAGGCATATGGAAAAAATATGAAAAAGAGGACATATGTGTGCTTACCTTAACAAAAACTTATATTTATTGCATTTATTTGGATGATAATAGTAGGAAAAAGGAGGAAATATGGGCAAAAAAGGTGTCAAGATAAAGCGATTCTTGGACTCTACATTTCCCCACAGTGGAGGTTTTGTATGTCCTCATACAACACAACATTGTCATTCTCCTATACATTCTTGCTATCACATCCAGGATTCACTTTCTTCTTCTTTATGGTAGCCACTGCCATTCTTGGTTTCTTCATGTGGATCTTATATTTTAGGTTGATGATTTCTCTTTGCATTGCCCTGTTTTCTTTCTTCAACCTCTTGTTCTTTTTGTACCATATCCGTAAGTGAAGAATAAGGTTGTCACTCTTGGAAATTTGAATTCCATTATGTGCCTCCAGTGTTTTATTTTTATTTTTGAGGTATTTGTTTAATGTCTATAGATCAAAGATTTCATGCTTCAAAAAATTAGATGCTAAAGTTTCTTGTGGCTCATTAAATTGGTTGCTTCCTTATCCTGGACTTTGGATTGATCCTTTGGTTGTTGCTTGCTTTTTCTCTAATGAATCTATATACTAATAAATTTCTTGTTGAACAAGATCAATACCTGGACTTTGTATTGGAATTCTTGGAGGTGAACTGAAGGGAGGTGGTGACACCCTTGGCTACAGTCTCAGTGATTGTCTTGGAGAGTCCTCAAGATCTTCAGTTTGTTCTTTTGACTCAAGATTGATATATTATGAAACTCCTAAGGCTTACTTTTGTACTGTGTTCAATCTGGTACTTCTTCTTAAACCTATGGTTGGAAATCCCTGAGTTTTCTTTTCTTTAGCTTTTGGATTTTATTTCTGAGGAAGGATCTTGGTTTGGGGTAAAACCTTTGTTTTCTTTCTTGCTTTCCTTCTTCTAAAATTCCCTGTTTTCTTTTTCTGCAAAATATCTACAATGGGTAGTTCATCCTCTGATATTTCTTGTTGAGACTGGGGTTCCTATTCTATTATTGTTTCCATTTTTATCTTCCTTCCCCTTAGGGTTTTGCTACCACTTGGTTGTTCAGGGGTTTTCTCTTCAAATGATTTCTTACTAGAAAATTTTGCCAATTGTCACATATGATTTGAAGATGAAATTCATTCAAAAATTTTATCATTCCATAATGGTATATTATATTGTCTATAGAATGGATTTTCTTTTGAATAGTCACTGACATTTGCTTAAGGCTATGCAAGAGAAAGTATGGAAGATTCATTTGATGTTTTTCAAGGAAATTCATCATTATCCTAATGTGGTAGAAAAATATACATCCAAATTGACCTTTGCAAGTAATAAAATTCTGAAGTACAAGGAGAAAATTTCTCCATTTACTTTTGAGGGAAAAACTAGGAATACCTTTTCTAAAGATGGCAGTGTCCATGTTTGGGTTTTTAAAGAATATTTTCCAATCTTCTCCTTCGATTCCTCTATTTTCGAACCATTTTTCTCCATCTCTAGGCAATTCGGTGGCTTTTGCAACCAGGGATTGTGTTACTGGGAACTTGACATCACCTATTTCAACCTCTGTTCCATCAAAAGATCATGCAAAATTCTTTGTTACCTCCCTATGGAAACCATCAAAATTTTCTATGAATTTTAACCACTATACTTTCTGTAACAGTTCTCTCATCTGAAGGTATCCTTCCAAGAACTTCTTTCATGTTGGTTCTGTTCACACAATAATGCCCATGGTGAGAGATGTTTTATCTCAAGAACTATTTAACTGATAGGGAAAAATGGTGTTGGTAGGTTTTCTTCATGTGATGGAGAGAGATGGAGAGGCTGTATGAATTGGAGGAATGAGAGAATAAGTGAATATAATGAAGGCTTGCAGAAATCAGTTAGTCATTGGAACGCATTCAATTCAATTATTCAGTGATAAAATCAATGGATTCAAAGTGAGGATGAGACAGGAGTTAAAATGGTGGACTATAATGGATTTGACAAGCGACTATCACCCATGATTTGCAATGATTTCATTTTATTTCGGTAGTGCTATGTCCACATAATTCATATATGCAATATGTTAACCCTTATTGTAAAATTAAAGTGTCACATACCTTTGAATGATTTGCTAACCTTTATTTTTCCTCTGATATCTTCTACACATACTTTGCACTTGAAAGGAGTAAATTATTCTTCAATTTGAGCCACCAAGTGTTCTTGTCAAATTGGATATAGAAATATTATTAGAGCTGCAAAAACTTGTCTGAGCTGCAGAAAGTCACTAATTTTGTAGTTGAGAGATTTTTTTTTTAAAAGAAAGGGATACTTAGGAAAAGGGAATTTTCTTTTTTGGAAGAAATGGTAAAGAGAGAAAATTTAAGGTGCCAACAAGAGTTGGTTTTCATGTTTATATATCTTTATTAGAGATATATATATATATATATATATATATATATATATATATATATATATTAATTTATTATTATTATTATTATTATTATGATAGAGAAAAATAAAATTTCTAAGGTGGAAAAGAAGAAGAATTCTTCTCAACCATCTTCAATTCTAAATTGTCTTGGAAAATTTTGACAAATTCTTCTTTTGTCAATGGCTTCTGATAAATTCTAAGTCGATGTCCATTTACTAAAAGAGGAATTTTCTCTTCATCAATAGTCCTGATTCTAACTGCACCATTGTCAAAGACATTTTCAACTTCATAAGGTCCAAGCCAGTGAGTTTGGAATTTTCCTTGGAAGTTTTTGAACTTTGAATCAAAGAGTAATGCCCAATCTCCTGGATGAAATTTTCTTTCTTTAATGTACTTGTCATGCCATTTGGATCTTTGTTGTTGAACTAGGCTGGTCTTCTGGAAGGATTCTTGTCTTATTTCATCAAGCTCATTGAGTTGTCCCATCCTTTGCTTTTGTGCTTATGATAAGTCAAGATCCAACTAGACTACTATTTTATAGGTCTAGATCTGGAACTCTAATGGAAGTAATACCTACTTCCCATAAACAAGTTCATAGGGAGTATGTCTAGTATTACTTCTCCATGTAGTTCTATAAGCCCACGAAGCTTCTTGAAGCTTTTCTACCCAACCCTTCCTATGTAAGTGTACAAGCTTGGTAATAATAACTTCAATCCCCTTGTTTGTAGACTCAACTTTTCCGTTAGCTTGTGGATGGTATGGAGTGGACTTTCGATGCTTGATTTTGTACTGGTCCACAAGCTTCCGTACTAATCTAGATGTAAAATGTGTTCCTTGATCTGTTACAATTTCTCTTGGAACACCAAAACGAGTGAAAATATCCTCAAAAAGAAATGAAACACAACATTTTAATAGAAAAAGGAAGTTCTTTAGCTTCTACCCATTTAGTGATATAATCAGTACATACCGAAATATACCTTTTTTTCTTTGAAAGTGGATTGATTGGGCCAACAAAATCTAGTGCCCATTTTTCAAATGGTTCAATGAGTACCTGAGGCTACAATGGAATTTCATTTGAAAGAGTAGGTTTTCCCATTCTTTGATAACTGTCACATCTTTTAACATATTCCTTGGTATCCTTGAAAATGGAAGGCCAATAATATCCTAAAAGTAGGAGTTTATAAGAAGTTCTTTTGTGAGAAAAATGTCCTCCACATGGTTCATCATGGCATGATTTAAGTATTTCTGGTATCTCATATTCTCAAACACATCTTCTGATGATGAGATCTGGTCCTGTTTTGTATAATTCTTCGTTTATCCATGAATAAGATGTATTATTATGAAATATCCTCCCCTTTTATCTAGGAGACAAATGAAATGGTATTTTCCTTGTAGCTAAATAGTTAGCAATATCTGCATACCAAGGTGATTTAGTAGATACTGCAAAAATATATTCATCAAGAAATTTATCCTCCACAGGTTGATCATTATTATCATTCTAAATTCTAGATAAAAAGTCAGCAATTGTATTTTGTTTTCTGGGTCTATCTAGAATGGTGATGTTGAATTCTTGTAACAATAAGAGCCATCTAGTTATTATTCCCTTAGTGATTAGTTTATTCATTAGGTATCTAATGGAAGAATGGTTTGTGTGAATGAAAGTTTCATAGCCAGTTATATAATGTCTGAATTTGTTAATGGCATGAACTATAGCTAAAAAATACTTCTCAGTTACAGTATAATTTAGCTCTCTTGGAGTTAAATTTTTACAGGTGTAATAGATTGCATAAGGATTAACGTATTTTTTCCCTAGCATAGCTCCTAAGGTTGTATCTGAAGCATCAGTTGATATATGGAAAGGCAATTTCCAATTAGGTCCTTTTAAGATAGGTGCTTCAGAAATTTTCTTTTTCAAAGTTTCAAAGGCATCTTGACAATCAGAATTCCAACTGAATTCACAGTCTTTGGTAAGTAGTTTAAAGAGTGGAGATGCAATTTTTGTGAATTTTTCTATAAATCTTCTATAATATCTAGTAAAACCAAGAAAACTCCAAACGTCTCATTGACAGATTGGCACTGATAATTAAGAAATGACCTCAACTTTAGATGAGTCTACCTTAATTCCATCTCATAAAATATGGTGACCTAAAACAATTCCTTCATTAAACATCATAAAACATTTCTTATGACTTAAAAAAAGATTTGTTTCTTTACATCTTATTAGAAATTTTTCTAAATTTCCAAGTGCTTCTTTAAAAGAGTCTCCATAAACTGTGAAATCATCCATATACACTTCCACACAATCATGAATAAGGTTAGAGAAAATTTCGAGGACTGCTCTTTGTAATGTTTCCAGAGAATTACATATTCCAAAGGGAAGCACCCAGTAAGCATAAGTTCCCCATGGAACCGTAAATGTGGTTTTGTCTTGATCTTCAGGTCCTACCCGAATCTAATTATATCCACTAAAACTATCCAAAAATGAAAAATACTTTTTCCCTGCTAATGTGTCCAAGACTTGATGTATTAAAGGAAGTGGAAAATGGTCTTTTAATATTGCTTTATTTAATTCCATGTAATCGATACATACTCTCCATTTCCCATTTTTCTTCGAAACGATTATTAGGGGTGAAACCCATTGACTGTCTAATATTGGATAGATGAAATTTATATTTAGCATCTTTTGTAATTCCCCATCAATTTCTTTTAGATTTGGGTTCATTCTTCGTTGTGGTTGTTTAATTGTCTTGGAATTTGTTCAATGTAGATATTATATATGCAAACTTTTGGATCAATTCCTCTCATATCAGTGTATTCCCATGCATAAGTAGAAGAATGTTTTTGTAAAATTTCTACCAGTTGATTATTTTGTAATTATTCCAGGTTTTCATTAATATTCAAAGTTTTACGTGGAAAAATTTATATTGAAGAATTCCCAATTTCTCCATAGAGAGCAAAGATACTTGTCTATATGAGAGATATTCATTTCAACTATGGTCATAATGTGAGGAAGATTCATTATTTTCCTGTAGATTTAAAATTTGGTCCTCCTCTCTTGTTCAATAGTGAAAACAAGTTGTATATCATCTTAATCATCTATCCATTCCTCATTCTATATTTCTATTGTTGCTTTTGCAGGTGGGTATAATGTTAATTTCTTTGTAGAATTTCCATCTGAGATAAACATGCCACTTGATCTACAACCGATGAAAGCATCAACTATAGCTAACCAAGGTCTTCCTAAGATTAATGGATGTCCTCCTAGATTATTCTTGGGTGTTAAGACCATGAAATCGACAGGATGTTCCCAAGAATCTAAGGATACACAAACATATTCCAACACATGATCAAGTTTAATTACAAACCTAACTACTAATTGTAATAGTGTTGGTGTGTATTGAAGGTTAGGAAGCCAAAGTGAATCCATAACTTGTTTGCTAATTATGTTTATGGATTCTCCTAGATCAATTCGTGTGTTTGGTATTTCAATACCATTGATGTGAATTTTCACAATGGGGCTTCCTCGATCTAGATATTTTTGGATTATTGCTTTCCCCATCATGATGTCTACAATTTTCCCGATTAACTGAATTCTTCTTATGTCTTTTCATTTTCTTCGTGATCTTTGAGTACTTAATTCATTAATTGTTTTTGCAAAGATTGGTATTTCTTTTATGGATTGCAATAAAGGAATTTTAATACATACATTTCTTAATTCAATCAACATATTGTAATTGGGTAATCTGATTTGGTTTTCTACTCCTTCATCAATTTTCAACCATTCAGGAAAAGGTGGTCTAATGGATACTCAGGGTTGTTCTATAATAGGAGTATTTATTGGAACATTTTCTGTTTGATTATTCTCTTTCTGAGGGAGAGAGGTTTCTCCTTCTTCAGATTGTTTTTTATGATTTAGAAGACTTGTCCTTCGTGGATAACAATAAGGGCTTTTCCTTGCAATACTCTTCCAGAACTTAATTGAACATTATTTAGATCTAGTGGAGTTATTACATAGGTTTGAGGATTTTGCCCTTCCATGTTGCAAACAGGATGTTGTTGTGACATTTTATTATTTGGATTCGAAAGTGGTTGACTGGGTAATTCATTTGATTTTCATGCAAATGGTAGGGAGAGCTGTGGATTTTGATTTTGAACTTAGACTTGATGTAATTGATTGGCTTGAGGAATTTTATTAGATTGGGGCAGGAATTGTGGTGGAAAATTAGGATAGGATGGTGAAAATTGTTGATATTGAGCATAAGCCCCAGAAGGATTTTTCCATCCTTGATTGCAATATTGTGATTGTGGCTGAGCCCAAGGTTGCCAAGATGGATTCCAATTATTTTGTGAAGACTGAGAAAATTGTTGTGATCTAAAGCCTTGTAGTTGATTTGTTTGAGAGTTCTTCCATGGTCTCTTGGCAATAAAGTAAAGAGGGTCTACTTGTTCCCATATCCCTTCATCATTAAATACAACCTTGAAACCCAGTAAAGAAGGACTTTCCTTAGTTTCATGGTTATCTGCACATATGGCACAAGTTTCTATAGTTTTTATGTCTAAAGGACATTCTCTTAGAGCATGCTTCTTTCGACATATAGGACAGAAAACGGATAATGCAACATTTTCGGATTAAGGGTGTCTATTTTTTCACTTAGACTCCCTAAAATATGTTTCTTGAAAGTATCAAGAAAGCTTCCCAATTTTTCCCTATTGACTATCTTAGCTGTAGATTTATTGGTCTCTAAGACTTTTTCCAACTCGTGCCTTACCCCTTGAGATGTGTACACATAAATCACAGATATCTATAAATGGTAATTGAGAAATATCTCCTTTTCTTGTTAATTTAAGGAGATTGATCCATTCATCTTTGATAGCTTTGCGTAGGAGGCTTTTCAAAGTTTCCTCATCCAAATTATCCATTTTTTCTCTTTTAAGATTATAGACAAATCTCTCGACTAATTCTTCAAGGTTCTCATCTGATTTTTGTGTCATTTTGAGGACTTCATATTTAATGTTATGAGGCATACAATAATATTTATATTTCTCTAAGAAATCATCTTTCATTTTCTCCCATGTCCTTATGGAATTCGTCCCTAGACTCATGAACCATTTTAATGCTAAATCCTTTAAGGTAGCAGGGAACAATTTCAATTTTTGAGCATCATGTAGATAGTCATATGATCTACATAATACTTCAAACTCGAATAGAAATGTCTATGGGTCTTCACACATTTTTCCATGGAAATTTGGAAGAATAGAAGGTGAAATATTTTTCATTGTGAGGGTTGTATCTTCATCAAAAATAGGAAATCCAAAAGGATCTTGATTTCCTCTACCTCTACCCCCTCCTCTATTTCTATCTGCACCTCCTCACCTACCTCTTACTCCTCCAATCCTCTTTTTCTCACTATTGACATTGTGTACCTCACCTTCTCCTTCTTCAACCATGATATATTCTTCAGAACTAATGTAAGGTTCTTCTAATTCTTCTGGTTCCTCTATCAATGGATAGCCAAAATAAGTTTCTTGTTCCTCTTCTTCACTGGGAATTTCTAATTCTTCTCCTAGAATTTGTTCACCAATGGAAGATTGAAAAACTACTCCTGTAGTTGGGGATGTAGGATTTTCTTCAATTACAACTTCAGTAGATGAAGTAGCTGAAGTTCTAGATTATATTTCTGATCTTGAGACTTCAGGAAGTCTTCGTTGTCCTACAAATTGAATTCGGGTTTGAGTAGGGGGTGTGGAACTTCGAAGTCATAGTGGAGTGAGTGGATTTGTGGGGATTAATCTTCTTCCTCATCCTACAAATCTACCACTAGAGTCTCTTTCCCTACACATATCTAATTTTTTGATTGATGAATTTTTTTCAACTTCTATTTGTACTTCCCCGACAACAGCACCAAAATGTTTAGTCAATTTAATGTTCTTAAATTGTAAGCATAAATTATCGACCAGGGCAGGTGAACTGACAAAGTACAAGTGCATTATATGTGCTAGAAGTTACCTATGTTATTGTCTATATTAGAGTATTATCTATGAGATTTGTTAATTGGTTATTCTAATCTTTTTACTAATTGAATTGAAATTTGTGGGATGGTTGATGATGATCCTAACTCTACTCTGTTAAAATGTTTTTGATTATTTTTGGATTTTTATGCTGCAGCTAAACTAGGCTAATTATGAAAGCATGTGAGGGAGATTCTATTTGATCAAATTGGAAAATAAAATGTTCATGAATTCATATGCTAAGGAAATACTGTCACTCTTAACTATTGCAACTTCATTCAATGCAAAAGTAAAACAAGAACGAGATTGATAAGATATGAAATAACTAAACTATGAAACGAAATGACAGAATTATACTAGGTAGAAGACAAACTAAATGATTGAGTTATGCTAGGTATAAAGAAAACAAATTTACTAATGCAGATATCAATTTAATTGCGAACTCCATTGGACTGCATCCTAAAAATATAAAACAGAGCATTCATGAATTAATTTTAAGAAACAAAACGAAGTCTATTTGCAGTGAATCAAAGACCTAATCCACACATAGGGGCCCTCCACGAGGTAGTTAGCAACTTTAATCAATGCAACATAAAATGTATGAACTAAGTAATATTAATTGTGAAATAGTTTCAACATGATGCTCTCAAAATTACATATAATGGCTGCCCTAAAACACACAGCGACCATTGTTATTATAGCATTCTCTTAATTAACAACATGAGGAATTCAAGCCTAAGTATCTTTGCTACAATCCTTATCAAACCAAATCATATCAATTATTCATCGATTTTCTATATGAAAAAGAAAATAGATAATATCTCTTGAATCTCAGACTCTGTTTTGACACATTATCTTGCAGTTGACTGTCATGGTTGATCATGTTGTAGTGCGATCATATTGATGGATTCATTCAAGTAAACAGGAAGAAATCCATGAGAGGATCATTCTCTATCTGCTAATATACTCCTTTGCTGAGATGGCACACTCGAACCCTATCAATAATGGAAGTAGCTGCGCATCTATGGATTAGCTACAAAACTAGGTCAATTCTGTAGCTGAATGCAAACTTTAATAAAAAATAAGGCATATGGACAAAATATGAAAAAGAGGACATATGTGTGCTTACCTTAACAAAATCTTACATTTATAACATTTGTTTGGATGATAACAATAGGAAAAAGGAGGAAATATGGGAAAAATGGTGTCAAGGTAAAGCAGTTCTTGGATTCCACAGGTTGATGCGTGTCCGCTTATCTGATTTAGGTTTCTTTCATGGCCCAACAGTCATCTCCTTTCTATGGTTCTTCAATGTGAAGGGAGTGTTATGCCCTTATCCATCACCTCCTTCCTGTCCCGATAGTTCCTGCACATATTCATGCGTGCAAGATGACTCTCTGACTTCCTATGTACCAGTACGCTCTGCCTCAAAACGCTCCTTTACAGCGTGCTCTTTCTCCTCAGCTACCTTAGCAACAACTTCTTTCTTCTTCTGTTTAGCCAGAGACTGCACTGCCTTCTGTTTTGCCTCTTCATGCTTTTGTGCAGCAGTCGACTATGTAGCAAGGTTCTCAGCACCCTTGTTGGTACCTGCATCAAGGTTTATGGGTTCGCACCACTCTACTAGCTAGATCCCCACAATCTCCTGTACATCCGTTGTTGAGACTAAGTATGAATCTTGTGCCATGTAAGCTTAGCGTCCTTCCGCACCCTAATTGATATGTTGTGGAAATCAACCTTGAACTCCACAAAGTCCCTTACTTTCTCTTACAATTTTGGGGACAGCTTAGGCCACTGACTGATAACTATCCTTAGGTCCATCTCCATCAACATCCACATTTTTTTTATTCCTTAATCCTCTCTGGATCCTTTGTTGACCACTGAGAAGCGAACTTCCCTACCTCCGGTAAGTATTCTAGCTACGAGGGAAACTAAATATCCTCCGACAATCTAAATGCTACTAATACAGTTGACAATTATTCATGCCAACCAAAAAAACCCTAACTCTTGGCCCTTACGGCAACAACCTACATAGTGCAGGCTATAGTCTCACCCGAAGAAGTATTTGGGGATGCTAGAACTAGGTTTCTGCATTCAGAGACGATGTGATAAGTGCTCTTAAGCCTTTGTAGCTTAGATTTGCCTTCATGTAGATCGGTATCCTTCTATGGTATGCTACTGTAACTCTAAGATAAATAGCTTGTAAACCTTCGCAAAGGTCTACGATCAGTCTTTATAGACCCTAAAGAGGCAAACTATCCACTTTCGCACACTAATTAATAACCCTAGATATTCCTTCATGTAGATCTACCCAATTCATCAAAAATCATAACAGAATTAACACTTATCTTCGTGAAATCAGATAATTACTTATTTCATGCATAACTATTATAGATTTAATAGATTCGCGAAGCAATTACACATTATTTCTTAGAAAGCATATCACTGAAAAATCACAGTGCCAACTATTATCTCCTTCTTTTGCTGGGTAGAATATCCTTCTAGAGCTATTCCCATTGTTAACAATTGAATAATATCCGTGAAATGGTCATTCACGACATGCACTACAAGGAGTTGCGCATCCAGTAGTCCTTCCTCCAAACTACTTGGTTCTTCACCCATTTCAATCCTTGATAGATGGTTTGGAACTACATTTAGTCCAGCCTTCACAATCCCTTCAAAGTCATATTCCTGAAACAACAGTAACCATCGGCATATCTTCCCCCCCAACAAAGGATTATTTACCAGGTATTTTAGTGCAGAGTGATTTATATACATTTTAAACTCTCCACCCTAAAAATAATGCCCAAACGTTTGCAGCAAGTAGACCATCTCCAACCCTTCACCCTCTGTAGTGGAGTAATTATTCTCATCTTTTCATAACTTTTTGCTCGCGAAGGCTATCGGATGATCAATCTCTCCTTCACTTGCCTATGTTAATACCACTCCACGCACAATGAAAGAGGCATCTACATGCACATGGAACTATTTCTTCTAGTCCAGAAACACCAAAATAGGCGTGCTCACCATCTTTTCCTTCATGACATCAAAATTGCGCTTACAGTCATCATCCCAGCAAAACATCACATATTTCTTTAATAACTTCTCCATCGGCGTAGTTATCTGGGCATATGCCTTAATAAACTTCCTGTAATACCCAATGTACCCCAATGTCGCACGCAGTTGTTTCACATTACTAGGAGCTTCCAAATTCACAATTACAGTGATCTTCGCAGAGTCCACCATCAATCCCTTCTTACATACAACATGGCCAAGCAAGATCCCAAAGGGTGCATAGAATATCCACTTCTTCAAGTTCAGCACTATCTGATACCTTCGACATGTATCTAGGATAAGGTGCAGACTTGCAACATGGCACTTCACTAATCTAAACACAGTCCAATCATCAAAATACACCTCCAATAATTTATGAATAAACTCTTTGAACGCCGCGATCACAACCCGAGAAAATATTGTAGGCACGTTATTAAATCTGAATGGCATAAATATATATTGAAAGTAACCCCATTCTATCGCAAAGGTTGTCTTGCTTCGATATTCTGACACGATCTTTATTTGATGATACCCCGAAAATCCATCAGTGAATGAATAAGCCTCCTATCCGCCAACATTTTCTAATACTTCATCAGTAACTGGTGTAGGAAACGGATCGTGTATGCATTCATCTTTCAGCTTTCTCATATCCACACGTATACATATTTTGCCTTTCTATTTCTTCTCTTGGACCACCACTGGGCTTACCTAGTCTGATTCCTCTACTAGCTCAATAATATAGGCATCCAACATCTTATCCAATTCTTCGCGCACCTTCTCTTTATATTTTGGATTCAACCGATAGGGCCTCTGCTTGACAGGCTTCACATATGGCTTCAATGTAATCTTCATAACACCCAAATCTCCGATGATCCCCTTCAAATTTGAAAAATTCGTTGGGAATAAATATTGGTACTCACACAATAGATCAGCTACCTTATCAACCGTATCTTCATCCCAATAGTCTCTTATCTTTGCGAACTTAGGTTCTGCTTCAGATCCAATGTTTACTTGTCGAGTTTTCAAAGGTTCAGATATATCCAGGTTCGCCACCTTCGGTCCTTCGACTTCGCACTTTCCTTCAGACTCTTGAATGGTAATATTCCATGGATCTTCCTCATCTTCTTCAACAGTCACACTATAACATTTCAATGCATGGCACAACTGTGTACTCCAATTTGGCTAAGTCCATTCTACTGGTTCCTTTGGTGTTATGAAAATCACTTCTTTTATCTCCTGGAGAGCCTCATCAATGCTCTCAAACCCATCCTCAAAGTTGAATCTTTAAATGAAAGCTCTCCCTTAAGATGTCCCATTTAGTAGTTCCATGCTGAAGATCCTCCTCCAAATACTAGTTCATTGGGATTGTATCCAAGGTTATGACAGAAAATGTGCACCCATTCTAGTTGTGGTTTTGTTCCCCAGGCCTTATTCCATCGTGCCAAATGATCACGTGGATTATCATTCCCACTCCATTTTTCTGTCATTCTAGTATTAGCATACCCAAACCTTAACTTCATCATTCTTCTGTATTCTCTCCATCCAACAAAGTTCTCCTTGTGCATACCCCACGAACGGGTAGGTGTAGCGCACAATGCCAACTCCAATTCATAGAAGCGATGTTCTCCCAATACTTCCCTTTCAAATTCATCTAGAACAACTCTACATCAGTCAGACCATCATAATGTGGAATATGTTTTACCTAAGTCGAGGCACACTAGAGTGATTTGGTCATCATATTGCAACAGAGCGTAGATACTTCATGAAGCCGATTCTGCCAATGTTCAAGTTCTTCATCCGAATTTGAGGCGCAGGATCTATCCCTATCCCACTCAATTCATCCATCGACTATGGGATTGATCCAACCTTCATCTCACATTGTGATCTTGTATATCTGATCCAGTTCATCATCACTTTCTACATAGTCACGAACAGGTTTAGTGTAACGTGCTCCTTCTCTAGGATCTAGTGGTACTACAACCGTGAGCGACTTCTTTTCGAATGTCATCTTGCGCTTCTTCATGTTGATTACCCCATTCATATCAATAGCCCAGTCAATCCCTAGTAGTGCGTGGTATGTGTTACTATCATCCACTATTTCAATGACCTCAAAGTCAGCCAGCATGCTCGCACCCTCAATGTCTATTGTTACACCATATAAGTGCTCCATATGGATAGTATTCTATTGATTTTCCATTCGTAGCTGAATAGGAGACCACTGCAGTGTAGGTATCCTGATCCTTTCCCACATCTTCTTAGGTAGGACAATCGCATTAGACCCTAGATCCAATATTACCTAGTCCATTTCATATTCACCTATCTCCGTAATCTACCTCATCTTGCACCCCGTTCGTGTCTTATGCTTACCAGTCTTCCTTACTGTGTGTTGTTTAGTAGGACTCTTTTCTTTATTATCACACTTGTCTATTAACTCTTGCAACCCTTCTACCGCTTTCTGATCATGCAGAAGCTTCATACAAGTTTTAAGAAAAGTAGCTAGCACTAAAGTATCTACCTCTTATGACACACTGGTCTTTGGAAATTTGTCCTGATTTCTTGAGGTCGAGGCTTGAGAAAAGTTCTTCTTTTCTTCCATGAAGGTCTCTTTAGCATGATTATGATCAAAATATACTTCCTTCTCAGTAGCCTTGCGCACCCATCTGTCTTCCTCAGGTTTCTTACCTTTATCTGCACCAGTTTCCATACCACTTCTGGTCACTATATTTATGCTATGATCTTCCTCGCGAGGCTTAGCCCTCATCATTTGAAGGTTTTTTATGTAGGCTTCTGGGGCTGCACCTTCTTTCTTTCATCTTTTCCATAAGGAGCAGACATTATTCTATGAAATGGTCAAACTATCGACAATACTGAAATGATGGATGCATGGGATTTGTACAATCTCGCGCGAAGTGCCCTGCTTCGCCACAATTATAGCATATTACCGCCCACGCCCTCGACCTATTCCACCACCTCTTCCCTCGTCCTCGGCCTTGGAATCCTCCATGCGCAACTCCCGCACCCTGATCCTAATGCTAGTTTTCTACCTGCATTCGGTAGGTAGGGGTTATATCCATTTTCAATTCATAACTTCTATAATGGCATTCATTATGGCCTAGAAATTTATAGAAATTGCAAAAATAATTCTGAGGGGTCTTTGCAAAATTTTGTAGTAAATGGCAGTTATCATTCGTGTGTTGTCCTATAACCTAACAGATGGTGCACCATATCGAATCTCCCGTGCTTGTCCCAATGTTATTCTCAAGCTTTAGGAGAAAATGCCCTCCCCCAATAATATAGTTCTTGTAGACTAGGAAATGGTCCTTATTAGGTCCATGGCTCTTGCACTTTAAATACCAGACCTCAGCGTGCACCTCTGGCTGAGCATCCTTTCCTTTCTTCAAGATCTGCAACTCCAAGTGCAAGCATTCTAGATGTGAGTGAATCCGTTGCACTCCTAGGTTCATATTCTGTATGGGCGAGGCATCCAGCCTCATCGTGATCTATAAGGCTTCAACTTGTGTTTCTATCTTTTGTTGTGGCGAAGGCACTCTCAAATGCGGCAAGAGTGATGCTATATACCAGTCACAATGTTGCAAATCCATGATTATCATACTGCCCTGCCTAATTAGGCATTTCAATATTTGATCGAAGTCCGAAGGAGTCTCATCTACCTTTTGTTGAATTTCCTTAAATTAAATTACTGACAGTTCCTTTGACTTAGGCTTTCTAAACTCCATATTCAGAGCTTGCTAGGTATCTGCCAATGTCACGTTGGGGTTATCAGTGAAATATTTGATGTACCACTTTAATGCGCAATCCTGTAAAGTTGTAACTAGTTGTGATTTCTTAATATTATCATCTTTAATCTTCTGTGTTGTCCAAACATCTCCTGCGACAAACCAAAACTGCTAAGGATCTTCACTCCATATTCCTTTAAAAATTGGCATCTTCATCGCGTTTGACATGCTGAATGATGGAAGTGGAGGTGGAGGGGGTGAAGGTGTAGGTGTATGAGGTGGAGATGGGCGTGGAGGTGGAGTGGATGGATGAGGTATCCTCAGGATACCCTACGTAATTAATTGATCTTCACTTTGCAGCGTAGTCAACACCTTCCCTTCGTCGTTACTGGAAGGGGGTTCAATAAGCGGACTATATTCTAGACTTGATCCCCTGTTTCTTCTAAATAGTCTCTCACTTTGCGTAGCCCAAAACATAAAGGTAATTGCATAACCCTCTTTTCATATAACATCATTTTAATCCTAGTTTTTAATGATTTCAAATACTTACCTCACGGTCCTTTAAAGAGCCTTCGTTCTGCTTTGCTATAGCTGATATTTCTGTCGATCGTGAAATAAGTCACGAAACTTCCCAATGTGCGATGAATCCAGTGATCCATAGCTCGCGCAATATTGCTTTCTGATTCCTCCAGATGTCACACCAGTTCAGGATCCAACACTATAGGACTGTCAAGCCTCCACGTCCCTTGACTGTTAGCCAATTTACACAACCACTCATGTAGTTCATCGAGGAAGAAACAAAATAACCTGTCGATCTCGTCTATGTACAAAAATCTATGCAACCACTGTTCCTTGGATAATTTAGGGCTCTTGTTCTCATGAGCTATGAATGCATGCACATTTTTTTCAATCCACTTATAGATTTCTTTCTTCATAGGAAACCATTTACCAGACATATCTCATATATGTTAGACTAAACAATGCGCAGCGGAAATAAAATAAACAAACATACACAACACATTAAAAACACAAAACCATAACACACAGATTTAACGTGGTTCACCCAACCAATCTGGGCTACGTCCACCAGAACAAAGGCATCAGCAATCTTATTATTCAAAGGAGATTACAACAATTTTTAATTCTTCACACATACTCTCAGCTCTCCCTATTTTCTCCACACTCTCTACATACACTCACAATCCTCTACAGGATTACATTTCTATATAGCTGGAGCATAAAAATGAATCATAAATTCCCTCACAACAAATATAGGATGCATTAACTCCTCCTCAAAAAATACTGGAGCTAATATAGCAACTAACCCTATTGTTGTCACATACATGAGATTTTCCCAAATTTAATAAAACAGAAAATCTCGACAATCTCCACCTTGACAACAATTAGCCTGATGCCCTGTTCATTTATTATTTTTATCTTTTCTGCAAGCCAAGAGAAGCCAGACACCAACTTAGCTTCTCTAACAAAACTGGTTTCGTGAACATGTTTGCAGAGTTTTCCTTCGTATGCACCTTTTCAAGAGAAACACCCCTTTCAGTGATAACCTGTCTTACAAAATGGCACTTGATAGTTATATGCTTTGATTTACTATGATAGGCTGGATTCTTAGCCAAATGAATTGCACTTTGACTATCACAAAATAAATTGATGTTGTCCTGTAACCTACCAAACTCACCAATCCAACCTTTCAACCAAACTGCTTCTTTGCAAGCATGCGAAGCAGCTATGTATTCTGCTTCAGTAGTGGATAAAGCAACAACATTCTGTACCTTTGACATCTAGCTAATAGCTCCACCTGCAAGAGTAAAGACATGCCCTGAAGTTTACCTTCTCTTATCCAAATCACCTACAAAATCAGAATCAACATATCCGCAAACAAATTCACTACTTCTGTTATAAGTGATACAATAATCACTTGTGCCTCTCAAATACCGAAGCACCATTTCACTGCTGACCAGTGTTCTCTTCCTGGATTTTCCATATACCTACTGACAACCCCAACCGCATGTGAAATATCTGGTCGAGTACAAACCATCACATACATTAAACAACCTACTACATTGGCATATGGAATTCGAGACATATATTCCTTTTCTTCATTTGTACTAGGACATAAACTTGAAGAAAGCTTAAAATGGGAAGCTAAAGGGACTGGAACAGGCTTCACATTGTTCATACCAAACCGCAAGAGTATTTTCTCAATATACTTCTGTTGTGATAGCCACAACTTACCATTGCTCCTGTCTCTGAAAATCTCCATCCCCAAAATTTGTCTTGCTGCTCCTAGATCTTTCATATCAAATGTCCTACCCATCTGAGACTTTAACCTGTTGATCTCTATTATGCTTTTGCTTGCTAAATGCATATCGTCAACATATAACACTAAGATAATGAACATGCCATTACTTAATTTCTTAAAGTAAACATAATGATCATATTCACTTCTTATATAATTTTGACTCAACATGAAAGAATCAAACTTCTTGTACCATTATCGAGGCGACTGCTTCAGACCATACACTGATTTCTTGAACCTACAGACAAATTTCTTGTTGCGATCTTGAACAAACCCTTCCGGTTGTTCCATGTAAATATCCTCATCTAAATCTCCATGTAAAAATGCATTTTTAACATCTAGTTGCTGTAATTCTAAATCAAGTAAAGCAACTAATACTAATACAATTCGAATTGAAACAATTTTTACAACTGGTGAAAATATCTCATGAAAATCAATGCCTGCTTTTTGAGAAAAAGCTTTTGCGACCAGCCTTGCTTTGTACATGTCCTTTGAACCATCAACATCCATTTTCAATTTGTACACCCATTTACATCCCACAGTTTTTCTATCTTTAGGAAGTTCTACCAGATCCCATGTGTCATTCTTGTCTAATGCCATCATCTCGTCCTTCATAGCTTCTTTCCACTTTTCACTTTTAGAACCTTCTACAGCTTCCTGATAGCACAAAGGTTCATCATCATTAGTGGTTGAAGCAACTGAAGTAACATAATCATCATACCTTCTAGGAGGACGTTTAATTCTTGTGGACCTCCTTAAAGATGTTTCTGGTACTTCCACAATTTGCTGATTATTATCTGTAGGAACTTCTTCATGATCAGCATCTGAATCATGTTCATGATCTACATTTGAAACTTGTTCATGACCTTCATCTGAAACTTGTTTATGACTTACATCTGAACCATGTTCATCTTGATCATCATCAATATTTGGATTGGTTTCAAACTGAATGTGTTGAAGCTTAGATACATTATCCTGTTTCACTTTATCATCTACATCTGAACTTTCAAGTGAGGATTCATTAAATTTAACATCTCTGTTAATGATGATCTTGTGAGTAGTAGGATCCCACAATCTGTATCCCTTAGTCCCATCACCATTTCCAACAAAGATATATCTTTTTTATTTAGGATCTAATTTAGAACGCTGATGTTTTGGAACTAGAGCATATGCATCACAACCAAAAACTTTCAGTTTAGAATAATCACAAGGATGACCTTTCCATACCTCTTGAGGAATTTTGCATCCTATTGCAGTTGATGGTGATCGATTTATCAAATAGCAAGCTGTAGCAACCACTTCTGTCCACAATTCCTTCTACAAATTGGTGTTACTCAGCATACTTCTTGCTCTCTCTAAAAGAGTCTTGTTCATGTGTTCAGCAACTCCATTTTGTTGAGGAGTATACACAGTGGTTTTATGTCTTTCGATCCCAGCTTCCTTGCAATAATTATCAAATTCCTTTGAAGTAAACTCACCACCATTGTCATTTCTTAAACATTTAATAGTTCTTCCAGTGATGTTTTCAACTAATGCTCTAAACTGTTTGAAAACTGTAAACACATCAGACTTCTTCTTTAACATGTAGACCCACACTTTTCTAGAGAAATCATCAATAAAAGATACAGAAAATGACGAACCTGCATATGAGGTTGTAGGAGACAGACCCCAAACATTAGAATGGATATAATCAAGGATTCCTTTACTAGTATGTTTTCTAGTTTGAAACTTCTGTTTGCTTTGTTTCCCAAACAAACAATGTTTGCAGAAATCTAACTTAACCGACTTTAGACTAGGAAGTAACTTGCGATCAGATAAAATCTTTAATCCTCTTTCACTCATATGGCCCAACCTTTGATGCCATAAACGAATAGAATTACTTTCGTTTTCGGACACTATAGAAACATGATATAAATCTGTTCTTCCTTCTTACTGAAAAAGATTTCCAACCTTCTCTGCTTTCATTGCTAGTAAAATTCCTTTATAAATTTTCATTACTCCACCTTGAATAAAGGTTTTATATCCATTTGTGTCGGGTACTCCTAATGAAATGAGGTTTTTCCTTAGTTTAGGTACATGTCTTAAATCAGTTAAAATTTTATTTGTCCCATCAAACATTTTAAGCTGAATAGTTCCAATTCCCACAATATTGCATGTGACATCATTTCCCATGTAAACTACTCCATCATTGATTGGTTTATAAGTTTTAAACCATTCCCTATGAATACACATGTGATTTGATGCACCAGAATCTAACAGCCAATGTTGATCATGACTAGACAAATCAACTGATAACACTTCATCACTCATACCTGTCTTGGATGCCGAACCTGTATTTGTCGTGCTTGCTTCTTGCTTCGCTGGTGAAGAGTCTTCTTTGGATGCTTGCTGTCTCTTCCAATAGTCCTTCTTCAAATGTCCTGATTTGCCACAAAACAAGCACTTTACCTTACTCTTCTTCCCTTTCGATTTTGAACGCGAGTTGTTGTGCTTACTGGAGCGTCTTTCTCTAGAACTATCTCTAGCCATCATTGCTTCTGATGTAGAGGTTTCAGAATTTGACCTCTTCCTTGTCTCTTCGGACAACAAAGCTCCAACAACATCATCAAATTCAAGGGTTTTTGATATACTTAGACTTATATAAGTAACAAAATGATCCCATGACTCGGGCAACGAGCACAATAAAGTTATTGCTTTATCTTCTGATTCAAATTTTACTTCTATACTTTCTAATTGCACCATGAGAGTATTAAGTACATTCAAATGATCAGTAATAGCTGTACCTTCCTTCATGCGCAGACTGTACAATTTTCGCTTCAGAAGAATCCTATTGGTCAAGGATTTTGTCATGTACAGCTTCTCAAGCTTTGTCCACAAACCAGCAGCAATTTTCTCTGACACGATGTTAAACAAAACATCATTCGCCAAACACAGTCGAATACTGCTCAGAGCTCTTCCATCCAATTCATTCCATTCATCATCTGTCATGGGGTAAGGATGTTTGGATCTTCCCAATAGTGCCTTCGCCACACCTTGTTGCACAAGCAGATCATGCATCTTCACTTTCCAGATTTCGAAGTTATTTTTGCCATTGAACTTCTCGATCTCAAAACGAGCACTTTGAGTTTTTGCCATGTCGTAACAAACTAAATCTCCAATTCCAACTTAATAAACAAAGTTAATATCTAACAAAAGATGCCTTTGCCTTGTATTGTGCTACCTTTACCTTATCATACAATCTCTCTGCTGTACAAACTGCAGTTTACAAATAAAAACAAATAACAAAAGTGCAGTTTTACCAAAGCGATCCTCGCTTGGCGTGGTGGCGCTTCTTTGACAGCTGACGATCTGCGCCGGAACAAAAAAACTGTGAGTGACAAACTATTGGTACGCTTAAACCAGTTGATTCCGCGCCAATCAGGTTACTCGCACTCTGGCACGAGTATTAAACTCAGATCCGTGCCACTGGCGTGACTGTTCTAAGATAAAACACGCCAATCCGGTTATAGTTCAGAAATTGGCGCGACTATCTCTGCCGAAATCGTGCCAATCGCCAAAGCTCCACCTTCAGCAGCTCTGTCACACGCACCAGCTCCATAACCAGAGACTTGTAGGTTATGGGCCCTCCACGCTTCCGCTGCGCCGCTCTGATACCACTTGTTAGACTAAACAATGCACAGCGGAAATAAAATAAACAAACATACACAGCACATTAAAAACACAAAACCATAACACATAGATTTAACGTGGTTCACCCAACCAATCTAGGCTACATCCACCAGAACAGAGGCATCAGCAATCTTATTATTCAAAGGAGATTACAACAATTTTTAATTCTTCACACATACTCTCAGCTCTCCCTATTTTCTCTACACTCTCTACACACACTCACAATCCTCTACGGGATTACATTTCTATATAGCTGGAGCATAAAAATGAATCATAAATTCCCTCACAACAAATATAGGATGCATTAACTCCTCCTCAAAAAATACTGGAGCTAATATAGCAACTAATCCTATTGTTGTCACATACATGAGATTTTTCCCAAATTTAATAAAACAAAAAATCTCAATAATATAGATCCTAGTCACAACAATAGAACGATTTTTTTTCTTAAGGTGGCCTGACCTAGGTTGAGAGTTATTTGCACCAACCAATAAAACCATAAATCGTAGCCATTTTTGCAAAAACCTGCATAGCGTAGGCTGTAGTCTCACCCGAAGCAGTAATGGGGGATGCTAGAACCAGGTTTCTGCATCCAGAGACGATGTGATAAGTGGTCTTAAGCCTTTGTAGCTCAGATCTCCCTTCGTGCAGATTAGTATCCTTCTATGGTCTACTATGTAACTCTATGAAAAACAAATTCTAGACCTTCGCGAAGGTCCGCGGTCAGTCTTTATAGACCCTAAAGAGGCAAACTATCCACTTTTGTGCACTAATTAATAACCCTAGATATGCCTTCGTGAAGATCTACCCAATTCATCAAAAATCATAACAGAATTAACCATTATCTTCAAAAAATCAAATAATTATTTAGTTCATGCATAACTATTATAGAGCCAATAGATTCGTGCAACAATTACACATTATTTCATAGAAAAAATATCGTTGAGCGATAAAAAAAAACATAAACATAATTAACAATAATACCCAAAGGCAAGTTATTTCTTCAAAATTAGTCTTTATTTAGTTCCAGCATTCAATTTACATACTTCTCCCTACACACTCAGCTGCAGGGGTCCACGCACTTAGATGCAGACTTACCCGGGACTCCTGCGCACTTAGCTGCAAGAGCCTTCTGCTTTCACCTATGTACAGGAAGCAGAGCCTTCCTGCCTTAGAACTTGCCTAAACAATCCCTATCTTGACTTTTCTTCATTACTAACTGCCTCTTCTAGACTCAATATGACTCAATTATATAGAATTTCCAATACAATACCATGGCCCACGTCCCATGGGTGAGTCTCAAAATAGACCTATTACTTACCCAAACAAGGGGCTAAAGCCCCTTTGACTCCTATCTAGTTGCACGCTCTACATCCATATTTCGTGAATACTTTACATTCTTTACAAAACTTTTACAAAATTGGGTTAAACTAACCCCAAAACTGACCCTAGGGACCCTATCCCAACACTTAGGACAAGACGAAAATCAACAATCCTATGTTATCTACTTCATCAGTAAAAACTTGTCATCTGCCGAATTAAATTACACAGTAACTGAGAAACAATTTCTAACTATAGTTTTTGCTATTAATAAATTCATACACTACATTACAGGCTATGAGGTATTTATACATACAAATCATTCTGCCATAAATTATTTAATGAAGAAACCTTACTAGTGGTAGGATAACTAGGTTGTTACTTTTACTACAAGAATTCAATGTTACCATAATTGAAAGGAAAGGAAAATCAAATGTAGTAGCTTACTATCTTTGTAGATTAAATAATCTCGGTGTTGTAGCTACTACAACCACCCTCAAAAAATTTTCCTTAGCTTCGTTTTGGAGCCTCCCTACCACCCTTTCATAGCAGCATGTCTTTCCCTATCAAGTACACAAGCTTCAGTGATTTTGTTGCAGAATGACAGCCTATCCATCAAATCTTGTTGCCTCCCCCTCACAGGTTGTTTAACTGGACTTGGTCCAGCTACAAGTGTCACGCGGAAAGAGTCGTTAGTGCGGACACAACCGACCTTCCTAGAAAGCCTAAGACTCTCTAATGACAAACAAGACAAATAAGAGCAATCCTTCTCTAAATATGCTTTTACAATATGAGAAATCAAGTGTTTAGATCCTACCTGTAATCCAACGCTGTTGTAGTAGTCCAGCTCCGTTGATCCGGATGAGCTCCTCCTTCACTTTGAAACCTGCATTCACCAACAATCAAACGATTAAATAGCACCTGAATATCACATAAAATAAAACATATTTAACATATAGACCAAGGAGTATATGAAACAACTCATTAATAACAAATTGTTGAGAAGAATGGACTAATTTGTATTAAAAGGTAACAAAAGGAACCGTTACAACCTGAGCCTTGGTGTTGTGCAAGCTCCTCCCAGGGTCCACAAGAGTTCTCCCTTACTCTGATCAGCTCACCCACCTCCCAATGGAAACAAGTAAAGATGGTAATCTCTCCTCACAAGCTTCTACAGGGAAGTCCTAATTCCAGCAGCATCTACCCTTAGGAATGTTCAGCTTTTTAACCTCCCCTCCCTTTGGCCCAATGCCTGTATTTATAGTGCTCTAGAGGAAGTCATTCAGGTCCACCATCAATGGGATAAGTCCCTCTTTGGATGGGATAGCTCCCCTATTGATGGGATAAGTTCCTCTTTGGTAGGGGTACATGAACCATCTGGAGGCGCTTCATACACGTCAAACATACTTCTAGAAGACTCTAGAAATGACCACAAGTAACTTTTTTGGAGTGAAACTTACGCCTTTTGACCTTTACAGGAGTACGCACCCATCCCTTTACATACAGAGCGTACAAGTACGCAGGTGTTGTGAACTTGGGTTGCGTACCCGCAGGTGAGGATAAGAGAAACTGCGTACCAGAGATAATTGACTTTTAAATGACTTTTCTCTCTTTCTTGAAGTTTGACATGGAAAGAAGAGGCATGAGACTTGCCAAGGAGGATAGTATGACAGTGGATGGAGCCATACTAACTGCAAATAGTCATGGTGACATTTTTTAGTGTAACAGATTGCCCCCTAAAGTGCGAAGCCTGTAGTAGATTAGGGTTTTTTATGATCTAGGAAGGGTGAAGTACTTTTCATTTCAAGGAGTATCTTGTGGAGGACCCGGTCAGAACCTGCAAATATTCAACACAAAATACATATATAAGATGATATCATCGTTGAGGTAGGCATTCCCATACTCAGATTGAAAACTTTAACTAACAATCTAACTACTGCTCTGATACAAGAATGATTTTGCAGTACATCACAATCATAGACTTTTGTAGACACAGTATGGACACAGCCATCTATTTATGATTAGTCTACTGTATAATGAATACAAAACTCCTCGCATCCTGGATGGTGGAAACTAGATCCAGGGTCTTCATTTCTACTTCCCGAATTGGTACGATTCTATCCATGCGAATAAATGAGTTGATGTCGAGCATGGTAGAAACCACTTGATTACTAGTCAATGATGTAAACTGTTAACAAGTGTGAGAGAGACCACCAGTGATGTCAATGGTTCTCAAAGTACCCAGTACAATCCATGAAATGTGAATGAATGAGTTGATGTCGAACACGTCACGGAATCCTCTGATCGAAAGTCAATGATGTAAACTGTCGTCAAAGGCGAGAAACCTGCCATTGATGCATGCAGACTTCAAGGTACTGTCGATTTCTAAGTCATCTTTCTAGATAATGTGCTGGTGTCAATAGAAAGCGACCCGTTGCAGGCAAGCCCACAACACGAAATCATTGTTCAAGTTGAAGAAATGTTGCTGTAAGGACTGACTCAGGGATGGTCAAATGGATGACAAGTATTTTGCATATGAATGGTTTATTTGCAGAGACCTCTCGAACACATAACGACACGACATATGGTTTGGTGACGATTGACCCAAAGTTAATACCCAGAAACGGTTGAAGACTTTCAAAGCGGTTTGATCAACTTTTAAGGCAAAGGATTTCCCAACCCAGGTGAATGGAAAGTGTCGTGTTCAAGAGCGGTGATAAGGTTCTTCTGTAACAAAGGATAACAAATCAGTTCATTCTTCTCTCTTTTCCCCCACCATTTCTGGCAAGTACCTCTTTATTTTTTACAAGCTTGAGGAGGATAACATATGCTTGATTATAAGCTCATCCTTTGGATGAGTCCAACTTAGTTTAGATTCGGACCCTAAGAAGGAGTGGTCCGTTCCTGTTTGTAATCGAGCAGGTCCTTTACTGTGAAATTTTAACGAGTCCAGTATAGGAGAAACTCGGCGTTTTTCATTTTTAGAGAGTCTGAAAAGAAATAAAGTAGACTCCAAGGTGAACTTTTTCGTAAATTTGTGTCTCCCAAGCCCGAAAACGTATAAAATAATACCTGAGAGAACCTCTTGATCTTGCGATCAAGGAGTACTTTCATGATTAGTGTCTCTGACCTGAAAAGTAAAAAGCGATCAAGGACACGTCGTTTTATTTCCGTATCGAGTTTGAAACGACAAAAACCCGGCAATCTTTTCCTGTTTTTATGGTCAGAAAAGAGCTATAAGGGGACCGTCTTTTAATTCTGTTTTAACGAGTGTAAAAGAAACGCTCGGCAATCTTTTCATTTTTTAGGAGTCAAAAAAGAGCTTAAAAGATGACTCTGATTTTGGTTCGTGAAAAATGATGATTTTGCTCTAAAGTCCTTTTGTCCTGCACAAAAACGACGCATTACTCATACATGTTTAAGATGGGTAAAAATACATTGAAAAACGTCCTTTCATGGTGAAAAATAAACAAACTTAGCATTCATTCATACAAAAAACCTATAAAAAGACCTTTTACCATGTCATTTTGACCATTTTACTGCTGAGGTTGAGAAAAGGGCTTTTGACAAGAAAACTTCCCGTGGACTTTGCGGAGAATCCGACCGCCAGAAACGAACGTCGTCTCATCAGGTATTCTACAACATCCTTCTCTTGCTTTCCATCCGTTTAAAATTCATTTTTAGGTTTTTATTTGATTTTTTGGAAGTCTTGGGGTTTCAAGATGCGCCCTTCGGGGTATGCAGGTCATGCACTGCTGACCTGCGTACCCCGATATTTTCTCAAAGGGGAAAATACCGGGCGTACGAGCCCGGCCTTAAGGGAAGCTGCGTCTGGACGCTCTGTTCCTAAAATCCGGGGTGTGTACCCCGCAAAACGCATTTTGAAACCCTCATTTCTCCAAAATGGACCAAAATTTTAAAATTTTATGGATTCTAACAGATGTTTTATGATGTGCAGGGTGCACACCATGCTTGATTGGCGTGAAAGAGAGCACGAAGACGTTGATTTGGCCGCAATAGGTCATCAACCTTCTATTGATGCGCTAAAGGCATGCGGTCTCTACAAGTACTGGGCCATACCTGGCATGAGGGCCCAGGTGCCATTCCTTGAGTGGCTGGTTGAAAGGTGGAACATTCAGGATCAGTGTCTCTACATCGGAGAGCACCAGCTCAAGATAGAGCCCTCCGACATATATTTTCTCACTGACTTGCCTAACAGGGGCGAGCAACTCTCTCTATTCGGGACTAGGCCGGGTGGCCAATCCCTTACTAGTCTCCGGCTAGAGTGGTGCAACAATCAAAACCAGGAGAAGGGGATAGAAATCAAATACATATCCCGACCTGAACTTATGGTGATAGCCTTTACTGTTACCAGACTTTGCGGCGCGGCCGCTTTGCACCATGCCATCGGGTCCCAAATGCAGATGGCTATAGATTGCTTCCAAGGCACCATTTTCAACTAGTGCGATGCTGCGTTGGCCAATATGAAGGGCCAACTAACCAGGGCAAAGAGAGGACAACTGAAGACCTTTGGATATGGGCCTTTAGTCGTGAGCTTTGCCCTAGAGAGAGTTCCAATGCTGATCCCCCAGCATCTTACAGTTCCAGTTGGGGCTCCTCGAGAGCCTAAGTTGATGAGATGGGTCGCGGTAATGGCCCGTCATCCTGACGAGGGAGCAGCAGTTGTTCGATTTCCTGATGGTTACTTTCACTGGCTGGAGGGCCAGGTCATTGCTATTCAGGATTTTTCGTATGCCGGAATGGATTTTTGCAATGATCCGGACATGGTTCTTCCACAGGGAGAACAATGGGACGACAGAGGTATTTCATTTTTCACAAGTTTTTAAATTATGTATTTTTTTTGTTTTTTATATATCGCCTCAAAACTGACAGCACAAATTTTCAAAATGCAGATGTAGGTCCACGGCGTCCGGCCAACCTCCGAGCTTTTGAGAGGAGAGTACCAGCTGTACCAGCACCAGCCCCACAGGATGCGGCCGCAGAGACCTTAGCCGAGCTGGAACAGGATCTAGAGCGTCTGACGGCGGATATACCAGAGACCACTATAGATGACATTCCTATCTGACTTCAGCGCTACGTGGTCGCAGTCCCAGGACCTTTCAGGAGGTTCCTGTGTAGGGTAGCGCCGGCAGTGGTCTCGTATAGAGAGCACCACCAGTGATTGACTAGTCGCTTTTGTAGACACATATGACATTTTTGGTTTTTTGTACTTATCATTTTTGCCGATCATAAGGTGTTTTTCAACCTATGATCGAAGACGATGTATATTTTTGACACACTCCTATCTATATATATCATTATTACCGGCTTATTTTGTTAAACATGTGTGATGAAATGTTTATAAATTTACATTTATGATTGTTACAAATGTCTATTTAACATTCGAGACGCCATTGCATCTGCTAATGTATTTAAAGACCTTGGAATATGCTGATATTCAATGTAATCAAATTCACGTTCCAAGAGACGCACCCTCAAAAACAACCTTAATAACACTGGATTTCTAATGGCATAGACTCTATTAAGCTGTAATACAACGAGTTCAGAATCTAACCTCACTATCAAACTCCGAATCCCAAATGAAATAGATTCAGATAATAATTCAATCACTGCACTGTATTCTGCAATGTTGTTTGTTGTTTGACCGAGGCTCACCCCATGCATAGAAACTAACTCATCAGAGGGCGAATAGATAACCCAAGCTGCGGAAGAGATATTCCGTGTACTACGACAAGCACCATCAGCAAATCCAATGTACGTTTGGAGAGGCGTCGACATCTGCAATATCAAGAGTAAAACCAAGATAAGCCATAATAACGACAAAAACACACTCTTTAAACTAAGCACACAGCCTAAACTAAGCAAACATACCAGTTAAAAAGAAAATTAACCTAACTAGGACTAACTAAATCTCCATACCCACCATCTAAGCTTAATACCTCTTTAGGTAAAGTCCATTTCTGGGTTTACCCAAAGAGTCCCCATCAAAATCTACCAGCTCATAGGCCCCTTTTGCTAGCTTTCGCTTGGCAATGTAGGGTCCATGCCACATGGGAACGAATTTTCCAGCACCTAATTTATCGTTAGCTTGATCATATAATAACACTAGATCTCCTTCCAAAAAATTATGAGGGGTCACGTTACGGTCATACTGAGCTTTCATCCTTTTTGCGTGAGTCTCGATTGCTAAAGCAGCATCACGTCGAGTCTCATCTAATTTAGCTAAGTATAACAGACGCTTCTCCTCTTCGGAAGTAGCTGGGAGTAATTCGATAGCCATTTGAAGTGATGGGATTTCGCATTCAATGGGCAACACTGCTTCCAAACCATAAACTAGTTGGAAAGGAGTGAACCCTGTTGATGCTTTTACTGAGGTTCGATACGCCTAAAGCGCTGAGAATAACATGTTATGCCAATTCGACCGATGAATACCAATGATTCGTCGGATCATGATAATGAGAACTTTGTTGATGGATTCAACCAAACCGTTTGCTTGAGGATAATAAGGAGTAGAACTAGCATGGCGTAAACCAAGCTGGCTTGTAAGTTCTGTCATCAAAATGTTTCGAAAATGGCGCCCATGGTCAGTGATTATCGCTTGTGGGACACCAAACCTAGCAATAATATGATTGAATACCAAAATCGTTGTTGTTTTGCCGCTTGCCTCGAATGTAGGCATCGCCTCGACCCATTTAGTAAAATAATCAACCGCAAGGATGATATACGCATGCCCCCCGGCCGAGTGAGGGTTACAAGTAATAAAATCGATACCCCATTTAGCAAAAGGACCAACGGCAATTATAGGGTGGAGAGGAGCAGGTGGTGCGTGCATCTTGCGATCAAACACTTGGCAGTCATGGCATTTTCGGACCATAATGATACAATCTTTAAACATGGACGGCCAGAAATAGCCAGCACGCAACACCTTCTGAGCTGTGGCATACCCAGACATATGACCGCCACATGCTCCAGAATGTCAGTCATTCAAAACCCTTTCTGCCTCTTCATGAGTTAAGCAACAATGAAAAACCAAGTCCGCCCCATGACGATAAAGAGTATCTCCAATAATCTTGTATTGTTGGGATTGGAATCGAATTTTCTAGCGTTCTGACTTTGAAGCTTCGGGCCGAAAGGATTGGATTTGGAGATAGACGATTATATCCCCATACCATGGATCTAAAGTGCTGATAAGAAACAGAGATTCGTCCGCAATGGGTTCCTCTGCCACCGTTTCCGTGTCAGCACGCGGGAAGTCACACATCAATTCCGCAAAAACTAAGGATTTCTTAGACTTGGACTTCTCAAACTCCAAATCGAACTCTTGCAGGATAACAATCCATTTGGAGTACTTGCCCCCTAGCAATTGTTTTGTCAAAATATAGATCATAGGGTTGCAATCCGAAATCAATGTAGTTTTACGGAGAAGAATGTAATGACGAAAACGCTGGACAGCCTGCACAGCTGCCAGGGCCAATTTCTCCACATGCGAATATTTTAGCTCAGTGGGATTTAACGTCCTGCTAAGATAATATATTACATGTTCCATTCCGAATTCGTCTTCCTGAACTAAGACCATTCCAATGGTGGAGTGGGAGGCGGAGAGATACAAAAAGTAATCCTGGTTGTAGTTGGGAGGATGCAACAACGGTGCATGGGTCAACACGTGCTTAAGTGCATCAAAAGATTTCTGAGCTATCTCATCCCAAGAAAATTGAGCGTTTTGTTTCAACAACCGGGTGAAACCCTTTGTAACCTCGGCGTAGTTAGGAATGAATCGACGTAAAAAGTTTGCTTTCCCTTGCAAACTTTGGAGTTGGCGCAAACTCGAAGGAGGAGCCAATTTGATGATAGCTTCGACCTTCGAGGGATCGATGCGGATACCGGCTTTTGAAACGACAAATCCTAGCAATCGTCCCACTTCTATGCAGAAGACACATTTGTGTGGGTTCAACCGAATTCGATAATGCCGACACCTCATAAAAATAGCACATAAATGGACAAGGTGATCAGCTCGATGTAAAGAATGAGCAGGCAAATCATCGAGATACGGTTGCACAATGTGCTTGATGTCGTGAAACTCATAAGACATTGCCCGTTGGAAAGTGGCTCCGACATTCTTAAGTCCGAAAGGTAATTTGCAATAAGCAAATGTCCCCCAAGGACAAATGAAAGCCGTTTTTGGTTGATCGGTAGGTAGAATATTGATTTGGTTGTAACCGGAAAAACCGTCCATAAAGGAAAATATTTCACTGCCGGCACAATCATCAATTATTTGATCGATATAGGGTGTAGGATAGTTGTCTTTTGGACAAGTACGATTTATATCCCTATAGTCGATACATATTCTTATTGTTCCTTGTTTCTTGTTAACTGGAACAATATTCGATACCCAATCCGTTAACGGGATCGGATAAATGAAACCTGCTTTCAACAGCTTCTCGACTTCTGCTTTAATCACAGCCGCTTTTCTAGGGTGTATCTGGCGCAGACGTTGCCGAACGGGTTTAGCGTCCGGGTAGGTCTTGATTTCATGAACAACAATGGAGGGATCAATTCCTAGCATTTCCTCATAGGACCAGGCAAATACGTCGCGGAATTCTTGAAATAGGACCTTGTATGTTTGAATTTCGTTATCTGTACACGAGGCACCTATATGAATGTTTTCAATAACTCCGGTTTTGACTGAAATGTCGATGGCAATAGTTTGGGAAATGTTTCCCAAATTCAACTCTGAATCAGGATGTTTCATGGGATTCTGAGCGTCCTTGACATATTCAGCTGTAAAAATTGATGAAAAATCATTTCCAAAGTCATCAGCCTCAGGTAAAAACGAAGATCTATGATGAAGATCTTCCCATGGTAGATCGTCTACACTTAGGATTTTGCAAAGTTGTTCGTCAGATGACACAACTTCGGGAAACGTTATCCGTTCCGAGGTTGACGTGAAAAATGATTCCTCACGGACCACATTCATTTGGTCGAATTGGGTTGAACTAGAGTCGGAAAAAGACTGCACGGCCTCATAAGCAATTTCATATGGACTCAAAGGCATTGCATTACCGAAGGAGTCTATTTCAGATTTAGATGGGACAATCCAAGGATCATCGTAAATAATAGTGTCTGAAGTAATCATATGAATGGATGCGAATGAAGGGTCTGCATTGATGGAAGGAAAGGGAAAAGTTCCCAGTAAACCAGAATCTTTAACCAATCCTACACCAACATCCCTGTAAGGGATAGTCGTTTTACCGACATGCTGGATACTCTCTGAAGAGGCTGGGTCGGATGAAAAGTAGGCCAGCTGGTCTATTGTCATGATCTTACCATTATGTGGGAACTTTATAACTTTGAAGACCGATGACACAACCGCTGTCATAGCGTGTTATCTCAAAATCAGGCCCTGGAAGGCTGCTGACCAGGAAGACTTCAATTAACTATTTCAGACCAATCTTTTGACTAAGGCTTAGCCTCCTTAGCCTGAGAGGGCTCTCTCAAAGGGTTATTGATTTTGACTATTAATAAGATGGCTAACTCTCTTGAAATAACATTAACAAATATGAAGGCTGGACAAATATTACATAAGTTTCCATTGGGCTTATGGAGTCAATCAAACCTCAGTAAATGATATTGCTTTAACATAGAAGTCAGGGCATGTGACATTTAAATGTTCAAAATACAACTCTTATAAAACCACAGTTCATAGATGAGTACAGGAAGTCAGAGCAGCATAAGTGAATTCTGAGTGATTACTCATCTAAGCAACTGAAAAAAAAGACATGAAGGACAAAGTAAAATAACACATCTTGAACATGGAAATGCTGTATGAATCCTGAGAAGAAAAGCATATAACTTATATTACTGAACTCTGTTCTTTACATAAGCCAAAACAGCACTCTGTTTTTATAAAATATCCAACCCTCATTACATAGATGTTCCAGCTATATATAGAAAATCCTTATTCTAACTACCTCGAGCTTCCTCCTCCCACATGAGGGGAACTCGAATTCTGCTTATGATGACACCTATTTGCTTTACAACAAACTATTAAATACAATTAGTGCTAACTGGAGTTCTAAAGAGTTCTAATTTGACTATGACTCTAACTCTATCTTCTTCGTAGAATGATTCCTTCTTGTTCTTTGACACTTGGACTCCTTGCAGTTTGGCTGAGATGGCTGAGATGAGTATTTAAAGCTCTATGTTAGCCTCGGATGCTGAATACCTTAACTGCTCAGTGATGTATCCCTTGCTTTTCGGTTCCAGTCCTCCATAACTTCGAATATACAGCAGCATGTTTTTAGCCCTTTTAATAACCCAAAAATATAGGAGATCACCATGTTCCTGATGTGTTGGAGGCTTCATCGATGGCCAAGTGTGCAAGCCAAAATTCCTCGTATGTAACTCATTCAAAACCCTAATGACCGGTAATAAAGTGGCTTTATAACAGAAACTTTAAACTTGAGTCAAAACATTTCACCTTTTTAAAGGTACACCTGTCTTGATCTGAATGGCTGTGATAGCTTCATTTGGTCTCTCACATGTCCTTCAGGTGTTTCCTTTAGTAAATTCTCGATCATTTTACCAAACTGTTTGTCTGCGTTTAAAATCAACACCTACAGCAGTTTCGTAGCGCGCTACGAAACTGCTGAATTGTTTAAACAGCTTGTCTTTTCCCTGAGATATTTACCGCCCAGACATTTGATTGCAAAAACTTCTTTTGACCTTGGATATATATAGCAGGGATCTACATGTCTTTAAAACAATAAAACTAAGCAAAATTTAACAAAATTTGGAACAAAACCTTTCTTTGAACAGCAATTTCATTCAGCAGCTAACTGGCCTAGCTGTGCCTTCAAGTCTTCCACTTTCTTTCTCATAGCTTTATTCTCATCTCTTAGATGCATGTTTATCTTTCTGAGGAGTTTGGCCTCTTTAATGGCAGGTACTGTCCATGTGTAAACATCGGCTACTGAATCCACCTGGTTTACTAAGTTTTCACTTCCTTTCAATACAACTTTACGATAATTTGCATATCTGACTGCAGACTCCCTAGTGGCATTCTTCACCTGAGCAATCTCATGTTTAGCTTCTTCTAACTGGTTCCTTATAGCTATAATATTACCTCCTTGAGATATGATGAGTGTTCTTTTTGTGTCTTTTTGCTTAATTTTCTCTGCCTCCTCTGTTCTGGGAAATTCTTCGGCTTCCTCTGTTCTGGACAATTTCTCAGCTTCCTTTACTTGCTTCCTTGTAATAGGTCTTCTGGGTTTGAAAATGAATTCTTCACCTGGTTCATCAAACTTCAGCCTTTTTGAGGCCTTAGGCTTCTTGGTACTTTCTGGTGATGACTGTGTCAAATCAATATGCACTGGTTCAATTTGCTCAAACTCGATGGCCTCTAATAAATCATTCAGGCTTGCTTTAGATACTGGGCTCTCTTCAACAGCTATGGCTTTACCTTTTTCTTTACTTATTTGGCTTCCTGTCCTTACTCTTGAAATTGCTTCAGCTCTGCTTGTTTCAGCTACAGTCTTCTCATCCTGAGTCTTTTCTTTTGTTGCTTGTTGAGGTTGTTCTTTAATGATCAGTGGCTTCACTGGTTTTTTAAGTTGTGACTTGGTTTGCTTTTTAGCTCTAGCCTCCTTCTGAAGCTCAGCTATTGTGAGTTCTTTGACTGGTTGTTCTCTGACTGGTTGTGGAGTAAGGCCAGTTTTGCTTTGAAATCCAGCCATGAAGATGAACGAATTCCAGTCTCTGCCTATCTTCTGGAGGCCATCTAAAACTAACAATTTAACCAAACCATGGCGAAATAAAGAAGTCTCGCAATCCTCTTTTCTCAGCTGCACCTTATCACACATTTTACTTAGACTGCGAAATAAGTAAAAAGGAATATCTATGGAAGCCTTCCCAGTAAAATGTAAAAGCAACTTGAAATGATAAGAGTAAACCTTATTGTATCTTCCTTCACATGTCAAGTATTTCTGAATGCAGGTGAGAAGAAGGGCATAATGCTCCTTAACATAGTTTCTGGGCACTGCTTTTGTTAGGTCTTCATTCACATATGCCTCTTTTAAGAACTCTTTACATGGATTCATATCAAATTTAAAGTTCTTAAACCATTCTTGCTGCCCTCTTGGGATTTCTGTTACAGCAGCTATTGCCTCCGGAGACACTTGAACTTCCAACATAGCTATTTTTGAATTTAAACCAGTGAAGTTCAAAGCAAACTCTTTGGTTACCTGCGCATGTCCTCCTTGCAGTTTTTTACAGAAGTTCCAGCACCCGGCATCTTTGAATGCTTTCTTCACGCCTTCATCCCTCAATGCTATGTCTAAACCTTCAGGTTCGGTCCTCTGGCATTTTCCAGATCTGTGTTCTTTCCTCTCCATTTGTTTTTTGAAATCTTTACACTCACAATGAGCAACAGCTTCAGTTGAAATGGCGGTTCAGTTCTTTTTAACTCGGGCTCGCTTGTAATCAGGCTCGCTTGAAAACAGCCTCGCTTGAAAACTCAAATACATCATCCGATAAGCTTGTCACTTATGTAACACTCGAGATCATCATCAAGATCCATGCACGGTACAATCCATCAGAATGATATTTCTGTGCGTTTCATCAAATCTATTGGTGGAGTGATGACTAATGAGCGCTTAGACATGCTACGGGAGGTACACAAAAACTGACATGAGAGGACAGAATTGGTGACTCATTAACAGACTTGACACTTTAGGAAAGATTCGCTGCGAAATGCACGAATCCGCGATTTCGCAGTGCGGTTAGTTTAAAATTCTAATAATGCACTGCGAAACGGCTTAATGATAACGCGCTGCGAAATGACTGAACAATGATTACGCTGCGAAATTGGCCAATAGGAGATTACGCTGCGAAATCACGAAAAGACTCGGTGAATAGGATAAGACAAGACATGGCTTATAACACAATGATGGTGGAGGAGAACCAATAGGATTAGAGTATAATTTAAAACAAACACCTTTAAAACTCCAAATCCTAAGTATGAAACATAAAACGAAAACCATATGACACAGACCTTTGACATTGAACTAGGACCAAGGACTATATGCATAAAATTTTTATTCTAAGTGATAACATAGCGTAAGACCAACTGCGACCCAAACGAAGGTTGTAGTCTAGAGGGGCATCAACCACTTCCACATCCAGACTGACGTTTTTTCCTTCAACCCCTATAAGCAAATCCTGTAGAATGCCAAACGGATGGAACCCACGGCCATCAAAGGCCTTAAGAATTGTCGGGGATTGGTTCAGTGAAGGAGAACCAAGCGATCTCCAACACTGAATCGACATAATACACGTAGAAGCTCCTTCACCAATTATAGTCCGATGAATAGGCCTGTTTTTTACTATCACTGGAATCTGGAAAGCCATTTGATGAGGGAGACGCGGTGTACTATTTTCTAGATCAAAGATTATCAGGTTCGGGTCCTGAATATCAACAGCTCCTATAGCCGACAAGAGTAATTTTCGTTGTGCTGGGCATGATTGCAGAACTTCCAAAACCGACATTGCTGAGGGTGAAACAGCTAAATCCTCAACAATGTTATAATTCTGAGCTGCTCTCGCATGTGGATTGAAAGCAGACTTTCGAAGTATACCCTTGGCGGGCGGTTTAATTATCAAGTCCGGGTTAGGTTTCTCGATCTGTAGTGGATCGGAACCGGGAGTTGAGGTTGATGGATTAGAATGAGAAGATTCTGCTTCTTTGCCATCAACAGGATTCTTACTACCATAATCTTGCGATCGAGTCGCAATCCGTACATGAGACATCATCAATATGGGCTCTTCACTGGCACTTGAGGAAGAACCTATCATTTTACTCTCCTGCTTTGGAAATGGATCTTTCAAAACAGCAGGAGTTGGGGAACCTTTGACGATTTTCACAACCTCTGCCCGATGAGGGCAATCCCTTGTGAAATGATCTTCTTCACAAATTAAACAAGGATAGCGAGGTTTGCGCTTTTCGTCGTTAGATTCCGACTTCCCTTTTTTCTCCTTTGGAGCCTTGTCTGCTTTGTCCTTCTTCTTGCCTTTCTTCTTACCATCGTTTTTTGATTTAGCTGTAGATGACTCTACAGCATGAATATCGGCAGTAATTTCAGGAGAAGATTCTCCTGTCGGGGAGTCCGGTAAGGTTATTATTGGAGAAGAATTCTTTGAGGATTTCTTCTTACTTTTAGTATTCACCGTACCAATCATGCCATCAGCAGCATGAGACCCCGAAGGAGCAGCAGCAATTTGATTCGACTTAGGAAGATCTGGGATCTTCTCGTGCAACGTACCTGACTGAGTGTAAACTAAGTCAAGGTACTGGGCTTGAGCAATGACTTGCTCCTCAGTAACTACTCTGGCCTTAGCTACGTCTTCAGTAATCTTCGGTAATAATGATTTTACAAACCATTCAGCTAAGATTTGGTCCGGGATAAAAACTTTCACTAAACGTCTTCGACGTCTCCATTCATGAATATGATCGGAAATGTAAGTGGAGGTCGACTGTTTTAATGAAGTTAATAGCTCCGTGCCGTTATCGTATCTGACCGGCAACTAAAAATGAGTTAGGAACGAAGTAGCTAACTGGCTAAAACTGTAGAAAGAGGCCCGTGATAACTCAATGTACCACTTGGCCGCGAGACCAATGAATGTACGCTGGAAAAGACGTAAGCGGATCGAATCATTTGAGATAGAATTTGAAGCACACCAGAAGTGGTAAGTCATCACGTGATTGGACGGATCCTCTCCAGACTTACCTTCGAACTTGGGTATATCACTGGGCAACTTATTTGGCATTGGTGGCCAGAACGGAAGATATTGAATTGGATGGTTCGTTAGGCGCGTCAAGTCTGGTAAATCCAAAGTTGCGATAAACGGTAACTGTCGGTTAGGATCTCTAAAACTCTGGGTCACAAGACCAGTCCCAGGAGGAGGATATCCAGGATAACTAGGAACAGGAATCGCATTAGGGATATTATATCCTCCTGGAAAACCAAGATTAACTGGACCGTACTGGGGTTGTTGAGGTTGTTGATAAGTGTACCCAGGATATGGTTGATACTGGTAAACCGGTTGTTGGACAGCAGGACCGAATTGGTACTGTCCCTGGTAGTGTTGGTGAGTAAATTGAGGTTGAGTTGTTACAACAGTACTTAAACCAGGCTGCCCTACAGGCATCTGGACCGTGGTTTGAATCGTAGATCCGGACAACGGTAAAGATGTCTCAGGAGTGGTTGCAGAGACAGTAGAAACTGGAGCTGTCGATACTCCAGAAGTAAGTGCGGTAGATGTTGCGGTAGTTGCAGCAGCCGTTTGAGATGGAGTACTAGGTGCAATTGGCAGTTGAGTAACTACCGAAGTTACAGAAGTTTGAACATTTGACTGGACAGGTTGCGGTTGTTGGGGTGGACCAGAAACTACGGGTTGTCCAGTTTGAGATACCAACTGTATACTTGGCTGCAACACCTGTTGACCTTGTGATGGATCCCACACTATCATTCCGGGGTATTGACCCGTGACAGGTTGAGGATACTAAGATCCATAACCGGATTGAGGATAGGATTGATAACTGAAAGGCATAGTTCCCATACCTTGAACATATGACTGACCTTGAGGTGGTTGATAACTTTGACTCGAGTATTGACCTTGAGGTTGATAACCTTGGGGTAAATACTGATACTGGGGTTGACCTTGACCTTGAGGTTGATACCCTTGAGGTTGATACCCTTGGGGTTGATACCCTTGAGGTAAATATTGATACTGAGGTTGACCCTGGGGTACATATTGAGGTTGGGGTTGACCTTGAGGCATGTATTGTACCACGGGTACATACTGACCTTGAAGCTGCCCCCCAGACACAATTTGTGTACCTTGAGGTTGCCCCCCAGGTGTTAATTGAGGCTGCCCCCCAGGCGGTAATTGACCACCTTGAGGTTGAGAAACGGGAACTGAACCTGACATCATGTAAATGTCTCCTACACCCAACAGTTTGTTACCATTGTTTCTAGGTAATAACACATGATCAATGGGTTGAGGAGATGCCCCCGCAAAGGTACCAGAAAGTGATTGATACCCGGTGGGAACAGAAGGACCACCATGCAAGAAAGATTTAGGAGATTGAGTAAACACGGACGACTGACCAGACATATTTACAGGAGTATAAATACCTCTAGGTGGAAAAAGAGTACGAGGTGGAGAAAAACCTACCCCTGAGTTGTCTAAATAATTAGTTAACGAAAGGTACCAAGTAGTACTTCTAGGAGGACTGTAAAAGATAGATTCACGCTCCCTGAGATCAATAGTAGGTTGATCTTCAAGGGTAGATACACCTAATTCTTCCTCTGGAGCAAGTTCTTCAATAGCTATCAAACCAGTAGGAAGATTTTCGGTGATGACTCTTTCTACCCTAGGTGAATCTGGTACACTAGAAGTTGGAGTAACAGGTTCAGATATTTCAGGTTCTTCGCCTATATCACTAGTAGATGAAAAACTACCAGCAAGCTCAAAAACTTCAACTGCTTCAGGATTATAACCTGTTTCTAGACTTTGGTAATCTTGATGGACTACCAACGAAGACTCTCCTTCTTCTGGTGAACCTACTCTACTGCCGATAGGAGGAGTTACAAGGACCTTTAAACCTTCGTAATGACCCGGGACGTCTTCAGGAGGTCCACCCCGTGATCTACGGAGTTTCCTCAACAAATCGGTTCCGGTAACAATCTCAGGTGACTTGCCCCGAAGTCTATGGGACTGTCTCGGTAATTCCGCCACAGTTAAAAACTTTTAACTACTGCACACGCAAACAAAGTAAAATCTCAAAACAAACCACCTAAAGTCTCTAAAGAACCAAACAAATTTGAATCATATGCCTAAAGAATCTAGGGCATCAAACCAAGCACAAACAGTAGCCTTCCAGACCGAAAACGCTAGTTGGAGATGAAACCCAACATCGCTGGATTCAGTACAGAAGTGGCGGGTGGAACAGTTACCCCGGCAACCTGCTTAATGAATAGACCGGCATAAGTTCCTCCACTTTAACCGTCTCGAGTGAAGTGAACCCCCCGGAAAATCCAAGTGAGTCTAGCCGACGTCTTCTCCAGGTACAGTGGGATCTTCCCTCCACCGTCACCTCGGTAGAATCCTAAAGATAATGGTCACTAAGGTTACCAACCGCAACAAATGCACCTGGGGGAACAGTCTACACTCCGACAGCACGCAAGGGCAGAGTATCAAGCTCAATCCCCTTGCCGGTTCCTTGACAATAATCCAAGGTTTACCGACAAGTGACCCCTGGCTCCTCGACAATGGTTAATCCGAGGTTTACCATTTGTAATACGTGCGTGTCTGGCGTCGTTCCCAACGAGGGAGGATTGATCCCCTCACTGGTTCGGACACGAGCTCGTGCTTCTCCTTTAAGAGGAGCTTTCCCAGAGTACAAATGAGACAATTGGATTTATTCTATCATAAGATAAGCTACTTGTTTGGTTTTGTTGTCTTGGAGAGTTAATTACTTTCCTACTCCAAGACACTAGCCTGATCTATATTGGTGTTTCAGAGCCCTAGTAAATAAAAGTTACTATGTTGATTTTACTTTAAGCGTTAATTTTATGGTTTTTCTTAAAGACAAAAGGTAGTGGAGATGAAACTGGTGGTGTGTAGACTCGACTCGCAACCACTACAAAGATGCACCTAAGATGATTTACGCTACTTTCCTTTTCAATGAATCTCCTAACTAAGAGAGTTGGAAAATGCAAATTTTATAGAAAACAACTTTCTTAGTAAAGACAATCAAAGAAACAGTTCTTTTTATCTTTTCAAAACGCACAAATCATGACCACTAATTACTCTACGAAATTTCCTTTTTCTTCCAAAATCTACAAATGCTACCAAAGCAAACTTTTTCCAAAAGATTTTTTGTGTTTTTTCTATGTTAATAAAGCATATAAAACTATTTTATCAAATCGAATTTAACAAATCTAAGGCAATCAAATCAAATTCATTCAAAAGCAAATCAAAAGCAAATTTACCTAAAAGTAAAAATAACGAGGACAAAAGCCTACAAGGATGATTCCCGGATGTTTTACTTAGTCAAAATGCAACTAAGGATCAGTTCATGCAGAATCATAAACTAACCAAAAAACAAAATCGAAATCTTTTTGTTCTTTTTTCTCAAAAATGGAATTCAAGGCTTTAACAAACAAACTTTTCGAGATTTGCAAAGAGAAGACACAAAGGTAGGTCTCTCACTAGGGTGACTTCTATAACAGGCCCGACTCCTAAGAGGACTGATCAAAACCAGGGAGATCCAAAGTTTGACAACCCCTAACGCCAAAGTCACTACAGGACCAGTTAAAAATCAAACCCTAAGGCAAAATCCCTATGAATTCCACCAAAACCCTCGACACTAACGGGACAAGTTCAGGTGAAGATCTTTGACAGTAAACTGATGGATCTGGGTAGTAAAAACAAAGTAAAAGCAAAATCTCAAAGAGCAAAAAGCAAAAATTGAAATTTTCTTAAAATTGACAGGGGTACGTAGGTCATCTGTTTACACAGGCGCGGGTGCGCACTGTGCACAAAGACGCAGTGTGTACAAGTACGCACTGTGTTAAACCCAGAGACTGTGTACTGCTGGCAAGACTAAGAAAAATAAAAAACTAAATTGACTCTAAGCTAACCCACCCAAATACACAGCTAGACAACCAAAAATCAGAAAACAAGCAATTTTTCTCAGATCAAAATATCAAATCAAAAAGAACTCAAACACATTAATGGAGTCCCCAGTATGGTCGCCATTTTGTCACGCGGAAAGAGTCGTTAGTGCGGACACAACCGACCTTCCTAGAAAGCCTAAGACTCTCTAATGACAAACAAGACAAATAAGAGCAATCCTTCTCTAAATATGCTTTTACAATATGAGAAATCAAGTGTTTAGATCCTACCTATAATCCAACGCTGTTGTAGTAGTCCAGCTCCATTGATCCGGATGAGCTCCTCCTTCACTTTGAAACCTGCATTCACCAACAATCAAACGATTAAATAGCACCTGAATATCACATAAAATAAAACATATTTAACATATATACCAAGGAGTATATGAAACAACTCGTTAATAACAAATTGTTGAGAAGAATGGACTAATTTGTATTAAAAGGTAACAAAAGGAACCGTTACAACCTGAGCCTTGGTGTTGTGCAAGCTCCTCCCAGGGTCCACAAGAGTTCTCCCTTACTCTGATCAGCTCACCCACCTCCCAATGGAAACAAGTAAAGATGGTAATCTCTCCTCACAAGCTTCTACAAGGAAGTCCTAATTCCAGCAGCATCTACCCTTAGGAATGTTCAGCTTTTTAACCTCCCCTCCCTTTGGCCCAATGCCTGTATTTATAGTGCTCTAGAGGAAGTTATTCAGGTCCACCATCAATGGGATAAGTCCCTCTTTGGATGGGATAGCTCCCCTATTGATGGGATAAGTTCCTCTTTGGTAGGGGTACATGAACCATCTGGAGGCGCTTCATACACGTCAAACATACTTCTAGAAGACTCTAGAAATGACCACAAGTAACTTTTTTGGAGTGAAACTTGCGCCTTTTGACCTTTACAGGAGTACGCACCCATCCCTTTACATACAGAGCGTACAAGTATGCAGGTGTTGTGAACTTGGGTTGCGTACCCGCAGGTGAGGCTAAGAGAAACTGCGTACCAAAGATAATTGACTTTTAAATGACTTTTCTCTCTTTCTTGAAGTTTGACATGGAAGGCAGAGGCATGAGACTTAGCAAGGAGGATAGTATGACAGTGGATGGAGCCATACTAACTGCAAATAGTCATGGTGACATTTTTTAGTGTAACAACAAGCTAAGCATATCCCTCAAAAAATTGCACAATTCTGGAGGGAAAACAACCTTCCCTCCAGAAATTGTGCAATTTTGTCTGGTAGCCTACTACGCTCCAGAATTTCACAAATCTTCCTATCACTGTTCACTGGAAAAGTTGCGCAATTTCTCCCAGCAGGACTGCTTAATCTAGAAATTGTGCAATTATGGGCAGCAGTTAGCTACTCTGCCCAAAAATTGCATAATCCCTCTGATCAGCCAGCCCAACTCCCTCCCATAAATTCACCTTTTTCCCTTCTAGTTGAGAAGACTATTGCATGTGCAGTTCAGTTGACCGGTTCCCTCCGAGACCGGGAAAAAATGTTTTGCATGCATGGGCGACTTCCCCCAATGCAGCATACAAAGGCATCCATTGAATGAGGGATCTACTTTTAGCAGTGAGAGGTTGCATGCAAGGATCATTTCAGAAACCTCCCACTAAGTGTCGCTTTTCATAGATTTGTGGCATGCGTGTTGCAACCGTGATTTTATCAAAACTCACCAACCAGACACTGAAAAGCTCATTCCTCAAATCGGCCTTGTATCTCTAACATCCCACATTGCATCTAGGAGTTGTTGACACATTCAACTCAGTGGTCTTGGGGTAATCCTGTTGTTCATGACTTGCACTGTGTTTCTGTCACTTTTTTTGTTTCACATTGTGTGAGTGTTGTCTGCTTGATTTCAATGATCGTTTGCTATCGCTTACATGCAGACTAGCTTGTAATAGCACCATTTCAGTTTTCATTAACATCTCTCAGTTGTCACATGCATGAAACTAGTCTTGCATGGATTGTTGTCATTGTGATGACTCGCTTCACACACATGCCTGTCTTCCCGTTTCCTGAATCCTCCACTTGTTGTTTGCATGAATGATCATTCACTCTTATTTGCACTCATCTCCTCATGCATTCACACTCCTCATGCTTTTAGTCGCCCATCAGCCAGACTGGGATGCCTTGGCCCAAATCATGACTTGCCTAGCTATCACTACGCATTTCCAGAAGTGAAGGCTTTGCCTTCCGCCCAGAAATTGTGCAAGTCTAGCCAGCCACTATCCTCCAATCTTGCATTGTGTAATTCCTAGGGGTAGTGTCCAGTTGTGCCCAGAAACTGTGCAATGCAATTTGTTGGTTGCATGTCACCGTTAACTGAAATTTTACATTACGCAGTTTCAGTCCTCAACAGGCTAGGCTGGACTATGAATTGCATAGTTCCAGGAGTCAGTCAGCGTTGTGATTGCCCAGACTGTACCTTGCGTTGTTTTTCTAGTCAGGCTCCCAACCTCTGAGTGGAAATTTCACAACTTTCATGATCAGTCACACAGGTATGTTGCAAGTCAGTTCTCAAGTTCGTTTTGGTTTTTTACTAATAGATTGCTTTCCATGAGTTTTGACATGTCTCCAAGTATCGCAAGTGTTCATCTGCCTCTCAACAACACAAGTACAATGGCCTTCAAGAGAGAAGAGTCAAAGGACACCATTGAGAGCACAATGTGGGTTGCAGCCAAGCAAGTGTCTATGAGCTTGCCTACCTATGAAGACATCAAGTTGTTCATAGACATTGACATCAAGATAATGGAAGGAACATCACGTCGATTAGCATCACAACGAGTAGCACCATCAGCAGCAGTAGAAGGCAGCACACCCACATGCGGCAAATGCAAGAGGAAGGTTGTTGACAACAAAGAGGTGGAACAAAGTTGCAAGCTCAAGGAGATCCACTTGTGATGAAAGCAACTTTGGAGATTCAGGCTATGAGGTGATGACGCGACAAGATGATCGCGTGAGAGCAGAGAAAATAAAAGATAATGAGTTGTAGGTGATGAAGCAACAACTCAAGCAAGAAAGAGAGTTGCACAAATGAGAGAATGAATTGTAGTAGGAACATGTACAAAAGATGGTGCAACATGCACTCACAGATGAAACTGTGCCTGTACAAGTTATAGATCCATCCCAGCAGCTGGCATAGAGTAGACATGGTGAGAAGTGTTGTTGATCGCATGCAAGTGAATTCAGCAGCATGCATGTCATTGTGCGTGTTGGATACCTATACTAATAGGTTTCATATTTCATGATTGGCCAAGGAAAGTCCAAATATGCTCTGCTTTGGTATTACAAAGATCCCATATTTCCTAGAGAACAAGAGGTGTGTAATCTGTTTCAAATATTGAAGACCTTTATTTAAATTTTGTGGATGATTCAACAGTTTAAGCTGGATCATGCCATGTTTCAATTTTGAGTTATAGAATAGAGAAAGAAGTCTGTCCAAACTATTTAATCTTGGCAGACAAGTAGTTTAGGTAGAGAAGCAAAGGTTCCCAACAGCTTAATCTGGGACCTTGGAAGAGATAAGGGTAGAAGTAGATAGAAAAGAATAAAGAAAAAGCCAAAGAAAAGAAAAGGCAAGTGAGGGTTTGCAAGCCTAAATGCACCCTCCAATGGAGAAACAAAAAAATGCTAGGAAAATAGCTGGGTAAGCAGTTGTGGTTGCAGAAAAGGTATTTTCACCATTACACATATGTCAAGAGGTGTTTTGCCAAGGCAAAAATCTGTCAATGGACAAAGTGGTTAAATCCATCAAATTACAGCAAGGAGCATAACTAACCTCCCTCTTCCCCTCTATTCCATTACTAACACTCCCTTTCTTTAGCTGAGATTTATGAAGAGAGATCATGGTTTTATGATGGTTCTTGTTCTTTTAGAAGCCACATTCCTTGTCTAAGATCTTTTCATTTTGATCTACTCTCAAAACTAAATCAATTTCAGATAAACTCAGTAAAATCCCCTTCATTTGCTCCCTGCATTCATATTAACCTCTAATTTTACTACATAGCTCCCTTATCTTACCCCTTCCCCTAATAATACTAACACTATGGTGTATAAAGCCCTAAATCTTATAAATACTCCCTCCCCTTGGCATTATAGCCATACGTTCTTCAAAAGGAACCAAAGTGACCTCTGGTCACCTTGGTGAACCTATCACACCCCAATCCCCCTTGCTACAGGCAGCTTGCTCCTCAAACTACCCTTTGCATTGAATAAACCCTTATAAAACCTCTTTTGCCTTTAAATCCTTTGCAAAAGTTACCAAAGTCAAAAACCCGCCTCTGGCGCATTTCCAAAGGTTAGCGCATTATTTGTTAAATGGAAAACATTCAAAAAACCATTGAAAAACCCATAAGCCCAAAGTTTTCCGCCGCGCATATAGCCTGAGCATGTGGATGCTCCGCCCACCGTCGGATCAGATCTTAAAGATCTGACGATCCACAATGATATCGGAGCAACCCCCGCAGCCGTCCTTTACCGCCCGAGAAGGTGACGTTGCGTCACGTCAGGGCCTCTCCACGCGTCAAACGTTAAGGACTCTCGGAGCCGGGTCTGACAGCTCTGAGACCGTACCTAAACCGCCCCGAGAGACCGTAGCGGCTAGCCCTAACCGTAACCGCTACGGTCCTAACCGCCACCTGTTTCCCATCAATGCATCGCCACGTCACGTTCGCTTGTACTCGCCCCTGCTATTCATCCACCTGGCCGCTGACATGGCTGCCACCTCATTGCCCCCTTGGACCAATAGTCTACCGCCACGTCACCCAATGACGTCATGCTGACGTCATCACTAAAAAGCGCCAAAATGGTAAAAAAGTCCATATTAACCCAAAAAAGCCGTGTTTTTCTCACTTTTCACTCCTGTCGCCACTGTTCTCTCTGCATGACCGTTTACGTTCAAATTTCCGCCAACCTGCTGAGTTAACCCGGGCGACCTCCTCAGCAGCAACCGTGCATGCCTGCGCAACCTCTGTTCATCAATTAATAGGTATTTACCGTTGTTCTGCCCTCCATACGACTGTTATTGAAATTTAAGTTGCTCAGAAGGCTAAGGACACCTTACAAACTATATTTGCACCGCCCATTTCCCTCTGCACGTCCACAATTGTAACTGTGAAGTCTAAAAACACCAGCCAAGCCATAATACCTGTAATTTCACTCAAAAATAGCGTTCACTGCGTATTCCCGGCAAATTCCTTGTTGACCTCAAATCACCCGCTGAAAGAGGGCATAGTGACACCCACAGTAGCCTTGACTCCTAGTATAAGCAGTATTTCAATTGCTGCTGTATAAACTCCTCCTCTGATACTTAAATTTCAAGACTATTCTTACAAAAAGCACTTCTGTTCTGTGCTGGAGCTTTTACAAGCCACTTTATTACAATTGTTGAACTTGAAAGAATCATGGAGACTCCTATTGCTCTAAATATCAAGCCCCTCAATGCTCCTCACCAGGAATTAGCATGGAAAGCTCTGGGAGACATGGATTACCAAATGCTGGACTGGTTCCCTATGGGAACCAAATACAATATCCAGATGATGAATGAGTTAAAAGCCCAGCAGCTGAGTGGGGCAGACATCTTGGGAATTTGGGACTCAAATTTGCCCATCTACAACCTTCCCCAAGTAAATCCTATGCCAGAACTGATCTACAGCTGCCAGGAATGCTATGACCCAAACCAAAGAGCTGTCATCAGCCCCACAGGCTCAATCCTATTCCAGATTACCCCAGAGAGTATAAATGGAATGCTGCACTTCCAAACTGCCAAGCAATTGACCCCCATCTTTATGCAGAATTTGATAAACAAAGGGACCAAGCTGTCAAATGACCAAATCATTAAAATCAATCAGTTGTTTGTAAGACCAGGCTCTGAGTCAGTCAGAACCCCTCCTATTAGGTATCACTACTTGAATGATTTGGGCAGGATGTTAGTGGATTTAATCAGTTATGTCCTAGGATTCAGGGGGATGGAGGATGTGGATGATAGCCTAATGGCAATGCTGTCTATATTCTCTCCTGGTAAGCCCCCAGCTGTACATTATGACTATGCAACCTACATTGCAGATAGAATCCATGAGCAGTTTATGAACTTGAAGAGGGAAAGACTGTTCAGGTATACCTCATACATATACCACCTCTTCTTGTTTTATCAACCAGCCACCTTCTCTTTTCCTTTGAAGCAACTCAATGCCCAGGGAAATCCAAGATCAGTTGTGTTCTGGACCTCTGTTTTTCATCATACCTCTGTGTCACCTTATACATACAATGAGTTCATTGACTTATTCATTTATCCAGCCATGACAGTACTACAGGGTACTCCTCCTCCTAGACTAACCGATGACATGAGGAGAATTCTCCATTTGAACAAGTCCTACAGCATTGGTAATTGGTACTTCTACCAAAACCACACAGTCATCAGGATATATGGCTGTGAGTTGACCCCTTTTAGGTTGCCAAGGTATGTCCCCATGAGGCTTTTTGCCTTGGAATATTTCAGACAGTTTGGGAACTCAGACTACCTGCATTTTCAGAGCAAGAACAAGAAGTCACAGCTAAAGGTGAGGAGCCAGCTGGGTTCTTTCCTATATAACAGAAAATAGGAAGGGTGGAAGGAGGCAGACAGTATCCTGGAGGGCCTCAGACTGCAAACCAGCTTTGAATGGATACCCTATGACCCCAATCATTCTATCTCCCTCAGGAGGATTAGATACAAATTGGGTAGCTATGCACACAAGAGACAACCCGAGATTGAACAGTATGCCAATGCATCAAATTGGGAAGAGGGTACCCTAGAGGAGGAAATTACTAATGAAGAGTTACTTGAGAGAGAGGCTAGAAATATGCAAAAGGAAGCTGACTTGGAAACTTGTGGACAAGTGCCCCTCTCCTACAAAAAGCAACTTGGAGCAGCTGCTACATCATCAACAGCACAGCAGCAAACTGCCGAGAAAGCACCACAGACAGCAAGCAAGGATAAAGGGAAGCAGGTGGAACAGCCACCTCCATTGACAGAAGAACAAGAGGATACATTGCTACAGCAGCAAGAAGAGATGGAGTAGCAGGAACTCGGGCAGCAACAGGAAGAGGAACAATTTAGTGAACAGCAGCCCTTGCAGCAAGAAAAAGTGATTAATGCTCCAAGCTCCACTGAGCAACAGGCTCAGACAATAGTGCCTCCTAGGGCAGAAACTACTGTTGATACCTCAGTCCTCCAAACCCCACAAAAGGAGGACTTAACCAGGAAAAGGGATAGAGAGACTCCCCTGACTTCATCCATCAATCGGGGAGAGAAAAGACAAAGACTAAATGACTCTCAAGAGGATGACATAGCAGTGAGGCAAGCAATGGGCATGGGCCCACCCAGTGGAGAAGTTTCAGCCAGTTCATTTCAGCATGAACATGATAGAGCCGTGGGAGGAGAGGTCAGCTCCTCCAGCCAGCATAGAGAAGGACAGTCAAGCATCAAACAGCAATTTATTGACATTAAGAGGAGGAGTGATCCTATTAAAGTACAGCTGTACAATCATTTGCTGAACCTGGCTCCTACCAATCAGCAAAGACTCATGTCTGCCTTTGATGTAAGTGAAGGCAAGATGATCATGAGTCACTTCATGCCCACAACGCTGCATCCTCAATCTACCTCGGATTACCTAAGAATCAACATGGAGGTTCTGGCCAAAGACATACACCCTATGGATAAGATTGAATTACATAAACAAACTGGTGAAATGGTGTATGCCTCCTTGGCAGATGAAACGTTGGAGAACTACAAATTGAAGAGCAGCCTTGATAACACAGCATCTCAGCTGGAATTGGAGAGAGCATCATCACAAGCCAAGGACAACAGGATTAAGTCCTTGGAAGAGGTAATTATAGAAATAGGACATGATCCTAAAGATGTTAAGGGTATCCAAGAACTCTTGAAGCTAAGGGATGCAGACTTGGCGGCCTTAAGAAAGAAAATCAAGCTTCCAGCTACCATCCACCCTCAAACAGATGAAGTTGCCCAGCAAAGGCAGGAAAAGGATGCTACAGACCTACTGATATCCCTGTACAAGGAGCTGGTTCGGACTCAAGACCAGCTAGGACAATCAGAAGCTGCGAAGGCAGCATTACAGACAGCATTGAAACAAAAAGAAGAGGGCCAACCCTCCCAGCCTCCTCCGGTGATAATCAACCTTGAGGAAGTCCAGCCAACGACTACTCCTCCTCCTCAACAGACAGGGCCTACAGCACCATCTACAACAACAACTACACCAACAACAGAGCCAACTCCTACTCTGGGTATGCAGAAGCTGCAAGCTGAGATCCAAGTTCTTGAATCCCAAATGAAAGAGCTTGATGAAGTCAAAAGGTCTTTGACCAAGGTGAATGAAAAATTTGACAAAAGCAAGCAGAATGAGGCAGCAAAGGAAAGAGAGGTAAAAGCTCTAAAAAAGAGAATAGCTGAACTAGAAAAAGAGCTTGCACTAGAAAAAGTAACAGCAGAATTGAAAGCAGTCCTCTGGGGCAACATTGGTCGATCCATCACCAATCAGTGGCAGTATATTGAGACTATGGATGAGCAAATAGCACTCATCACGAAGGCAAACAGGGAGGTACAGAGAGCAAGAGCAAGCCTTGGCCACATGCCAGATGCTGCCAGCAGAATGATCAATATTTTGAATAACAAAACCAGCTCTCAACTAGCCACCATGGGAATTACTAACAGGACTGAAACAATTTCAGTAGTTAAAAGAGTCTTGACACTAAGAAGCCTAATTGGAACGCTGGAGAGGAGAACACAGGATATGCAGACCGAGATCAACAAATTCCTAGACAGATTTGTGGCATTACAAAACAGAGGCCTCCCCAGCATATTAAGCAGTGTAGGAAGGCTGCTTACTCTGGAAAATTACATCAAAAGGGTTGATGCGCAGGCTGCAGCACAAATAGCAAAACAACCCAGTACCTCAGCTGAAACAGGGCCAGCAACAGGGCAGAATTTGTATGATAGGGTGGATAACATGTTCTTTATTATGAATGAAATTGATCACCTGTTTGATACCCCACCAAATTTCTTTAAGTATACAGAGGCAGATGAAACTTTGGGGGCAATCATAAGACACCAATTGCCCACACAGGAAGAGTGGAGGAATTTGACACAGATAATTTTATCAGGCCAGAACCTGTAGCGCTAATTTTTTCCAGTATATGAGCAGTCATGCACAGGCATAATTTTGATAGATAAAATCTACAAGGAAGAGACAGATGCTGAGCCAACTCAGCAGAGCTATTTACTCACCACAGCAGCAGTCACAATCACAGGTGACAAACCCAGAATACAGCGTACAAGCCATAAAGTCGGGTTCCCCAGCATTTAATCAAAGTATCTCAACCGACTCAGCAGATCCCAAAGGCCAAAATATCTTCTGACAGAAAATTAAGATGCCTTTATTTTGTATTCAATGCGGTAATAAATTTCTGATAATAATATCTCAAAAGTTGGTGAGAATATTAAAGTCTGAGATAACTTAGAACTCAGATATTTTGTAAACAATCGCAAGTATATATTCACCCCTCGCAGAAGCTGAAGGGGTTGTTGTTATTTTCCTTTTAGAAGTCTCACTTGCTGTAAGATTCTCAGAGAAGTAATACAAAGGGAGAATGGAATTTCCAAAGCTTGGTGTATGTGATGCGTTGTGATGAATGGTGAATGTTGCAGGATTCCAGAGTGTTTCATAAAACAATAAGTTTTCTTAAATCTCTGTATTACATGTTTTCGGGTCTTTTGTTCTCTTTTGTTGTTTAAATGTTTTACACTTAATAGCAAAGTAGAAGAATGGTTCCAGGATTTAATCTATGATTAACCTGAACTCAAACTAAGCTATTATCCATGTTTTCTTCAGATACAGTGAATGAAGTGTAATTCTTAATTGCTGCACTTTAAAACTATATCTTTTACAGTGATAGACATCCCCAGGGATTCAAGTTTTGCTCCTGAGGCATCTATCTGTTTCTCATACCTAGTTTGGTGGAAATACTCGGATATTTTAGTGAAAATTCTTAATTACTTTCACTGTTTTTTTCACCTGTTTGTGTTATAAATCAAAAATTTTGTTGTATGAAGTATCCAAATGGCCCTGTAAGTTTCACCAGTTCACCTCAAGGTTTCTAGACACCTATACAGCCATAGACTCCATTGCCCAATGATATTTGACTCTTTGAATACTACATCATAAGACCTAAAAGAAACTCTTCAACCAAAACATAAACAAAACCTGTGCATAATAGCTAGCCTAAAACCCTATCATAAACAGTTACAAATCATAAAGAGAGAGCCCTCTCTGATCACAGTTTGGCTAGAAACAGTGATCCAAAGATTGGTTAGTGGTTACCCCGGCCGTATTCCCTTGGGAGTCATAGGGAACAACCTGGGTGTTAACATAATTGGCGACTCCACTGGGGATTTCATAAAGATTTTTCAATTACTATCTATCTTCCGAAGCTACCATCAAGCCCGAAACTAGCCAAGAGGCCTTAGGACTGTTTCTGTGCCACAGGAACAGCTTTAGGGAAGAGCTGATTAGGGAATCTTCATCCTAGCTTTGAAACATATATAGCCATTCCAAAATTTTCATCCAGTCCTTGCATATATATAAACTTCTTGTACAAATTCAAAAGAAATTAGAAGCTGGCTCCCAAAAGAAACCCAAGGCACACTAGGGCAAACCCTGACCCTAATCAACCCATCATTGTTGATAATCCAAATATCATTCCAAAGAACATAAGGAGACAGCAAAAGCAGGAGAAGCCTGCTGATTCAGATATAAGTTCAGACCAACCTATCCTCATTCCAACTCCTTGCAAAGTCCTTTTCCGTTCCACACCTAATTCCCCTAGTTCATCATCAACCCCTCAAAGTCCTCCTCTTCCATCTTCACCATCTGCACATACTCTTTTAACCAGCCCCCCGCTTGTTACCCATCCTATTAACCCTGTTACACCTGTAATCCCAGCTGTCCCATTTGTTCCTATTAACCACATAAACCCCATAAACATGGCTAACAGATATGCACCTCTGCAGATACCAGCCAATGCTCCAGCTCTACCCCAAGACTACCAAACCAAAATCTCATTTTTTTACTCCCATGGCCCTTTGACAGCTGTCCAGCATGCTAAGAAGATGCAAGACCACTTTGAGACCTATGAAATAGATGATGACAGTGTCAGGATGAGAATTTTTGTTCAAAGCTTAACTGGGGATGTCAGAACTTGGTTTAGATCCCTGAATGCAAATTCCATTGCAACCCCTGAGGTCCTGTACCAAGAGTTTACCAACAGATGGGAGAAAAAGAAAGATCCACTCCACATACTCGGTGAATATAACACTATTAAAAGAGGTCCCCAAGAAACAGTTTTGGAATATTGTGCTAGGTTTAACAATGTATATAATGCTATCCCCCAGAACTTAAGGCCCCCTCCTGATTTGGCCCTGTATAACTTCCCTGACGGTTTTGACTCTGATATGGCCTATCAGCTGAAAGAAAGAGATCCTCCAACCCTTGCAGAAGCTCAAAGAGTTGCAGTCACTGTAGAGGCCAACCTAATTGCCAAGAGAAACAGGGCAAAGCTGGAAAAGAAGGCTGGCTTCAGAGAAGAGCCCTCGGGTTTTGATCAAAAGCTGGATGCAATACTAAACAGCATGAAGAGATTGGGTGAAAGAGTGGAATCAGTTGAAAGAAAATCATCATGGGAGACATCACAAAGCAACCCTCCTAGAAACCCAAATTTTAGGAGAAATCAGAACCCAAACATAGGAAAAACAAGTGCTGACCAAGACATTAGACCCCCTTTTCAAGAAAACTATGCAGAAACCTCCACAGCCAATCAGCTCAATGAAGATCCCGAAATTAACTTAATGGGTCTGGATGGTAAAAGCCATGTTTTCTTAACACAAGAAGACCATGAGGAGGATGAAAGCAAAACATTCCAAACTAAATCAGGAGAATCCTTTGACTTTAAACAAGGGTATGACACTGCTGTCTATGAAGTCCATAAACAATACAAACTAAGGAGTAGGACTGTAAATGTAAATCAGCCCGAAAAGATAAAGGAGAAACAGCAGTCCAAAGAAACCATGGGCACATAACCTAATCACAACACAAACATGCCTACAAAAGAAGTAGTGGTTGAGGAGGTTACTGAACTACTGTCCCCACTACAACAGCCCACGGCAACCTCGTCCTCCCACCCAAATCCGAACATTACCCCTCAAGACATGAGTATAAGGGGCAGGTTTCAAAGTCAAGAGGAAATCCAACAAGAAGATTTAGTGAACAAAGAAAAGACTGCTATCCGTGACTCTAAAACCCAAGTTGACAAACCCTTTGACCTAGGTACAGAGATTGGCAAGCTAAAGATAGCAATTCCCCTCTCAGAGCTAGCCAAGCATGACATCTATAAGCAACAGATCAAGAAATCCCTTCAACTCACTACCAGCAAAGATGATGTAAACGTGCTAGATGACACCCCAGAATTACTGTTTGGCCCAGAGGTAGATGGAAAAACAGTAGTCACAGGGGTTTTACCTTTTTATGTCAGCTTGCATGTTCATGATAAAATACTGCATAATGCAATGTTCGACTCAGGCGCCTCTCACAACCTTATGCCAAAAGTAGTCATGGAAAGATTAAACTTGGATATAACAAGACCATACAAAGACCTGTTTTCTTTTGATTCCAGCCAAGTCAAATGTTTAGGCCTAATAAAAGATTTATGTGTGTCTCTGGTTCAATATCCCAACAAGACTAGTCTAATGGATGTTGTAGTTGCTGATATCCCACCCAAATATGGGATGCTGTTATCAAGATCATGGGGAGCCAAGCTCCAAGGATCCCTGCAATTAGACATGTCATATGCAACTATTTCTGTCTTTGGGCAACCAAAAAGACTTTATAGGGAAACACTCATGAAGTATATGGTCAGCAGTGAAGAAAAGCCCCAAAATTTTCCAATATATGCTGTCCATTCGGACATAGACTCCTTCATCCTTTTCAATGATAGCGCAGACCTTTCAAACAATGAGATTAGGACCGAAACACTCATACAAGAACAAAACATTGATCAGACAAGTAGCACCTGCCAAACATCAATCAGCCCAACAATACACATTAACCCTCCTCTAGTTGTTAAAGATTGTCAAACAAGTGATAAAGCTGTCCTAGAAAACAAATGGGGGAAGAAACCCCAACTCCTGCTCACATTGCCATCTCATGAACAGAACTTTAAATCTTCTGTCCAGCAAGATATCCTGTGGGTCCTAGAATTTGATGGGTCAGTCAACAAGTTAGGGGCAGGAGCTGGAGTGTGGATATATAACAAAGAGAAAGGCTATGCAGAAGGCAGGGCTTACAGATTGAATTTTAGGTGCACTAACAACATGGCAGAATATGAAGCTCTCTTACTGGGCCTAAAGCTAGCAAAATCACTACAAGCTCCTAAACTCTCCATTATGGGAGACTCTGATCTAGTAATTCAACAAGTGAAAGGACATTTTGTCACCAATGACAAAAGATTGAGGTCCTACAGATCTGCTGTAATTGAAATATTAGAAACCTTCTCTGAGTTTGTTATCACAAAAATTTCAAGGGGCCACAATCTCCATGCACACAGCTTGGCAACGTTTGCCAGCACCTTCAAATTCCCATTAGAACCCAATAATTGTTTCACAGCCGAGGTCAAATACAGACCCTCTATTCCGAATAATGTCAAAGAATGGCAAGTATTTGAGGATGACATGCAAATAAACAATTTCTTGACCTTGCAACAAGAGTTCATAGGATTAAATATTGATCTTGATGGAGCAAGTCAATCACAAATACTTGAGGAAGCAAGTCCATCACAAATACAGTTTCAACAGTCTGCTCACCCAATGTCACCTAGAACAGCAAAACAATTACTGAGTCCAACCATTTTCGACAATGAAAACATTCAGCAAATTCACCAAATTGACTGTGAAGAGGTGAGCAACGCTGAAGATGAAATCATACAACTCAAAGACAATTTCCTTCCAGCAGGCCTTACCCCACTAGAGGACATTTTTGACTCAAATGATGTCCCCAGGAAACCAAAGATGCAGCCATTAGATGCAGCAATTGAAGAATGCAACATTGGTACCACTGACAAGCCTAAAATAATAAAACTATCTGCTGCTTTGCCCCCTGATCAAAAACCCAAATATATTGACCTCTTTAAAGAGTTTCAAGATGTTTTTGCTTGGGGTTATGAGGATCTAAAGTCCTATGATACCTCTGTTATCCAGCACACCATTCCCCTCAAGCCTAATCAAAAACCATTCAAACAGAAATTGAGAAGAATCAATCCTGTGCTCCTTCCTTCCATTGAAAAAGAATTACAGAAAATGTTCAAAGCTGGTATCCTAGCACCAATCAGATTCTCTGAATGGATTTCAAATTTGGTCCCTACAAGAAAGAAAACTGGTGAGATTAGACTTTGTGTAGACTTAAGGAATTTGAATCAAGTATCACTCAAAGATAACTACCCTTTACCCAAAATGGATCATATTCTTCAAAGAGTAGTAGGGGCTTCAAGGATATCATTGCTTGATGGATTCTCAGGCTTTAACCAAATCCTAGTACACCCTGATGATCAAGACAAAACTGCATTTACAACCCCATGGGGAACTTTCAAGTATGTGAAAATGCCCTTTGGATTGAAAAATGCAGGGGCAACGTTTCAAAGAGCAATGGACATTGCTTTTGCAAAAGAAATTCATGACTTCTTGGTCATTTACCTAGATGATCTTACACCCTTTTCAAAATCAGACCAAGAACACTTGAAACATTTGAGACAGATTTTCATAGCATGCAGGAAATATGGCATTTCCTTAAACCCCAAGAAGTCATTATTTGGCTTGGAAGAAGGGAAACTCTTAGGACACATTATTTCAAAAGATGGCATAAGAATTGATCCAGATAGGATACAAGCTATCCTACAAATGCCTCATCCAAGGAATGTCAAGGAATTGCAAGGATTCTTAGGGAAAATCAATTTTTTAAGAAGGTTTATCCCGAATTTAGCAGAATTAATCAGATTACTAAACAATATGCTAAAGAAAGATTCAAAGGTCAAATGGACTGTTGAAGCAAAACAAGCCTTTGAAAGCATAAAATTGGCCTTGACTCAAACCCCAGTGTTAACCAATCCACAGTTTGACAGAGACTTTATCATTTTCTCCTTTGCCTCCCAACATACTATTGCTGCTGTTTTATTACAGAAAGATGACCACGGGAGTGAGAAACCTATTGCTTTTTTCAGCAGAGCTCTCAGAGATGCCCCTCTAAAGTACCAAATTGTGGAGAAACAAGCCTATGCTTTGATCAAAGCTATTAAAGACTTTAGGATTTACATCCTTTACTCCCATGTTGTGGCTTATGTACCAAGTCCTATTGTCAAAGACATTCTCACCCAAGAAAACTTAGAGGGTAGAAGAGGAAAATGGATTGCCAATATACTAGAATTTGACATTGAAATAAAACCTACAAAGCTGATAAAAGGGCAAGGTTTGGCCAAATTAATGACAGAAGCAAATTTCCAAGCCTTAGATATCAATCAACTGGACAGTGAAACAGAGCTGGCGACTCCAAAGATCAATGTAGCCTTTGAACAATCTCCCTGGTACTCTGATATCTGTTATGTGTTACAAAACCTGTGTGCTCCCCCAGGACTGTCCAGAACTAAGTGTAGGTTCCTAAAAATGAAAACATCTAGATTTTGTGTGATGGATGGAAATTTACTTTGGAAAAACCATGAAGGTATCTTGCTGCACTGTCTAATAGAGAATGAAACTAACAAAATCATGCAAGATTTCCATGCTGGAGATTGCGGTGGACATTTGTACTGGAAGTCCACTGTGGACAAGATATTGAGGGCTGGGTACTACTGGCCCACTATGTTCTCTGATGCTAAGAAATTTACAGCCTCATGCCACAAATGCCAACTATTTGAAGGCAAAAGACAGTTGCTGCCACTCCCTTTGAAGCCCATTGCAACAGAGAGACCTTTCCAACAATGGGGCTTGGATTTCATTGGGGAAATTCATCCCTCATCTTCAGGGCAACACAGATGGATTCTGACAGCAACAGACTACTTCACCAAGTGGATTGAAGCTGCCCCATGCAGACAAGCAAATGATTCAGTAATTATTCAGTTTTTGGAAAACAATATACTGGCTAGATTTGGCTGTCCGGACAAGATAATAACAGACAACGCTGCTGCCTTCAGATCCAAGAAAATGGTGAACTTCTGCCATAAATTTCACATTACTTTGGGCCATTATACGGCTTACTATCCGCAAGGAAATGGCCTTGCTGAATCATCAAACAAAAGTTTGATAAATATCATAAAGAAAGTGCTGGAAGAGAACAAAAAGAACTGGCATAAGAAACTAGTAAATGCTTTATGGGCAGACAGACTAACAACTAAAAGATCAATTGGGACCAGCCCATATGAGTTAGTCTATGGATTAGAGGCCAGATTTCCGTCATCACTAGGAGTGCCGGTTATGAAACTTCTGCAAGAAAGCCAAGCAGAGCCAAATGACATGCAAAGAAGGATTAACCAGATAATTTGTTTACAACAGACCAGAGAACAAGTTTTCAGCAGAGTACAGATACTACAAGAGAAACTGAAAAAGGCCTTTGATAGAAGAACCAAAGCAGAAGATTTCAATATAGGGGACAAAGTTTTAAAGTGGGATGCAAGAAGAGAAGAGAAAGGGAAACATGGAAAGTTTGACTCTTTATGGAAAGGACCATTTGCTGTCCAAGCAGTGCAAGGTAATAACACCTACTTCCTCAAAAGTTTGACTGAAACTGACTTGGATGAAGGTCCTGTCAATGGCAGGATGCTGAAGCACTACTTTGACTGTTCACTATGAGTGGAATCCAAGGATTCATTGTATATATGCAGATGTACATATTGTTTTCTGTTTTAGATTGTAAAAAGCAGTTTTCCCAAGTGATTCACCAAACAGCTAGAGGCAAGTAGAATCAGAGGTCTTCCAAGAAAAAAGCACACAATTTTGACACATTTTTGCAGCAAATTTCAAAGACTGGGATGGGCAGTCAAAGAACAAGGCAATCTGACCTGCTGTTCTTGGTCTTTCAGAAGAAAAACCATCCCCATGTGGAGCCACTGTTGGATACCTATACTAATAGGTTTCATATTTCATGATTGGCCAAGGAAAGTCCAAATATGCTCTGCTTTGGTATTACAAAGATCCCATATTTCCTAGAGAACAAGAGGTGTGTAATCTGTTTCAAATATTGAAGACCTTTATTTAAATTTTGTGGATGATTCAATAGTTTAAGCTGGATCATGCCATGTTTCAATTTTGAGTTATAGAATAGAGAAAGAAGTCTGTCCAAACTGTTTAATCTTGGCAGACAAGTAGTTTAGGTAGAGAAGCAAAGGTTCCCAACAGCTTAATCTGGGACCTTGGAAGAGATAAGGGTAGAAGTAGATAGAAAAGAATAAAGAAAAAGCCAAAGAAAAGAAAAGGCAAGTGAGGGTTTGCAAGCCTAAATGCACCCTCCAATGGAGAAACAAAAAATGCTAGGAAAATAGCTGGGTAAGCAGTTGTGGTTGCAGAAAAGGTATTTTCACCATTACACATATGTCAAGAGGTGTTTTGCCAAGGCAAAAATCTGTCAATGGACAAAGTGGTTAAATCCATCAAATTACAGCAAGGAGCATAACTAACCTCCCTCTTCCCCTCTATTCCATTACTAACACTCCCTTTCTTTAGCTGAGATTTATGAAGAGAGATCATGGTTTTATGATGGTTCTTGTTCTTTTAGAAGCCACATTCCTTGTCTAAGATCTTTTCATTTTGATCTACTCTCAAAACTAAATCAATTTCAGATAAACTCAGTAAAATCCCCTTCATTTGCTCCCTGCATTCATATTAACCTCTAATTTTACTACATAGCTCCCTTATCTTACCCCTTCCCCTAATAATACTAACACTATGGTGTATAAAGCCCTAAATCTTATAAATACTCCCTCCCCTTGGCATTATAGCCATACGTTCTTCAAAAGGAACCAAAGTGACCTCTGGTCACCTTGGTGAACCTATCACACCCCAATCCCCCTTGCTACAGGCAGCTTGCTCCTCAAACTACCCTTTGCATTGAATAAACCCTTATAAAACCTCTTTTGCCTTTAAATCCTTTGCAAAAGTTACCAAAGTCAAAAACCCGCCTCTGGCGCATTTCCAAAGGTTAGCGCATTATTTGTTAAATGGAAAACATTCAAAAAACCATTGAAAAACCCATAAGCCCAAAGTTTTCCGCCGCGCATATAGCCTGAGCATGTGGATGCTCCGCCCACCGTCGGATCAGATCTTAAAGATCCGACGATCCACAATGATATCGGAGCAGCCCCCGCAGCCGTCCTTTACCGCCCGAGAAGGTGACGTTGCGTCACGTCAGGGCCTCTCCACGCGTCAAACGTTAAGGACTCTCGGAGCCGGGTCTGACAGCTCTGAGACCGTACCTAAACCGCCCCGAGAGACCGTAGCGGCTAGCCCTAACCGTAACCGCTACGGTCCTAACCGCCACCTGTTTCCCATCAATGCATCGCCACGTCACGTTCGCTTGTACTCGCCCCTGCTATTCGTCCACCTGGCCGCTGACATGGCTGCCACCTCATCGCCCCCTTGGACCAATAGTCTACCGCCACGTCACCCAATGATGTCATGCTGACGTCATCACTAAAAAGCGCCAAAATGGTAAAAAAGTCCATATTAACCCAAAAAAGCCGTGTTTTTCTCACTTTTCACTCCTGTCGCCACTGTTCTCTCTGCATGACCGTTTACGTTCAAATTTCCGCCAACCTGCTGAGTTAACCCGGGCGACCTCCTCAGCAGCAACCGTGCACGCCTGCGCAACCTCTGTTCGTCAATTAACAGGTATTTACCGTTGTTCTGCCCTCCATACGACTGTTATTGAAATTTAAGTTGCTCAGAAGGCTAAGGACACCTTACAAACTATATTTGCACCGCCCATTTCCCTCTGCACGTCCACAATTGTAACTGTGAAGTCTAAAAACACCAGCCAAGCCATAATACCTGTAATTTCACTCAAAAACAGCGTTCACTGCGTATTCCCGGCAAATTCCTTGTTGACCTCAAATCAACCGCTGAAAGAGGGCATAGTGACACCCACAGTAGCCTTGACTCCTAGTATAAGCAGTATTTCAATTGCTGCTGTATAAACTCCTCCTCTGATACTTAAATTTCAAGACTATTCTTACAAAAAGCACTTCTGTTCTGTGCTGGAGCTTTTACAAGCCACTTTATTACAATTGTTGAACTTGAAAGAATCATGGAGACTCCTATTGCTCTAAATATCAAGCCCCTCAATGCTCCTCACCAGGAATTAGCATGGAAAGCTCTGGGAGACATGGATTACCAAATGCTGGACTGGTTCCCTATGGGAACCAAATACAATATCCAGATGATGAATGAGTTAAAAGCCCAGCACCTGAGTGGGGCAGACATCTTGGGAATTTGGGACTCAAATTTGCCCATCTACAACCTTCCCCAAGTAAATCCTATGCCAGAACTGATCTACAGCTGCCAGGAATGCTATGACCCAAACCAAAGAGCTGTCATCAGCCCCACAGGCTCAATCCTGTTCCAGATTACCCCAGAGAGTATAAATGGAATGCTGCACTTCCAAACTGCCAAGCAATTGACCCCCATCTTTATTCAGAATTTGATAAACAAAGGGACCAAGCTGTCAAATGACCAAATCATTAAAATCAATCAGTTGTTTGTAAGACCAGGCTCTGAGTCAGTCAGAACCCCTCCTATTGGGTATCACTACTTGAATGATTTGGGCAGGATGTTAGTGGATTTAATCAGTTATGTCCTAGGATTCAGGGGGGTGGAGGATGTGGATGATAGCCTAATGGCAATGCTGTCTATATTCTCTCCTGGTAAGCCCCCAGCTGTACATTATGACTATGCAACCTACATTGCAGATAGAATCCATGAGCAGTTTATGAACTTGAAGAGGGAAAGACTGTTCAGGTATACCTCATACATATACCACCTCTTCTTGTTTTATCAACCAACCACCTTCTCTTTTCCTTTGAAGCAACTCAATGCCCAGGGAAATCCAAGATCAGTTGTGTTCTGGACCTCTGTTTTTCATCATACCTCTGTGTCACCTTATACATACAATGAGTTCATTGACTTATTCATTTATCCAGCCATGACAGTACTACAGGGTACTCCTCCTCCTAGACTAACCGATGACATGAGGAGAATTCTCCATTTGAACAAGTCCTACAGCATTGGTAATTGGTACTTCTACCAAAACCACACAGTCATCAGGATATATGGCTGTGAGTTGACCCCTTTTAGGTTGCCAAGGTATGTCCCCATGAGGCTTTTTGCCTTGGAATATTTCAGACAGTTTGGGAACTCAGACTACCTGCATTTTCAGAGCAAGAACAAGAAGTCACAGCTAAAGGTGAGGAGCCAGCTGGGTTCTTTCCTATATAACAGAAAAGAGGAAGGGTGGAAGGAGGCAGACAGTATCCTGGAGGGCCTCAGATTGCAAACCAGCTTTGAATGGATACCCTATGACCCCAATCATTCTATCTCCCTCAGGAGGATTAGATACAAATTGGGTAGCTATGCACACAAGAGACAACCCGAGATTGAACAGTATGCCAATGCATCAAATTGGGAAGAGGGTACCCTAGAGGAGGAAATTACTAATGAAGAGTTACTTGAGAGAGAGGCTAGAAATATGCAAAAGGAAGCTGACTTGGAAACTTGTGGACAGGTGCCCCTCTCCTACAAAAAGCAACTTGGAGCAGCTGCTACATCATCAACAGCACAGCAGCAAACTGCCGAGAAAGCACCACAGACAGCAAGCAAGGATAAAGGGAAGCAGGTGGAACAGCCACCTCCATTGACAGAAGAACAAGTGGATACATTGCTACAGCAGCAAGAAGAGATGGAGCAGCAGGAACTCGGGCAACAACAGGAAGAGGAACAATTTAGTGAACAGCAGCCCTTGCAGCAAGAAAAAGTGATTAATGCTCCAAGCTCCACTGAGCAACAGGCTCAGACAATAGTGCCTCCTAGGGCAGAAACTACTGTTGATACCTCAGTCCTCCAAACCCCACAAAAGGAGGACTTAACCAGGAAAAGGGATAGAGAGACTCCCCTGACTTCATCCATCAATCGGGGAGAGAAAAGACAAAGACTAAATGACTCTCAAGAGGATGACATAGCAGTGAGGCAAGCAATGGGCATGGGCCCACCCAGTGGAGAAGTTTCAGCCAGTTCATTTCAGCATGAACATGATAGAGCCGTGGGAGGAGAGGTCAGCTCCTCCAGCCAGCATAGAGAAGGACAGTCAAGCATCAAACAGCAATTTATTGACATTAAGAGGAGGAGTGATCCTATTAAAGTACAGCTGTACAATCATTTGCTGAACCTGGCTCCTACCAATCAGCAAAGACTCATGTCTGCCTTTGATGTAAGTGAAGGCAAGATGATCATGAGTCACTTCATGCCCACAACGCTGCATCCTCAATCTACCTCGGATTACCTAAGAATCAACATGGAGGTTTTGGCCAAAGACATACACCCTATGGATAAGATTGAATTACATAAACAAACTGGTGAAATGGTGTATGCCTCCTTGGCAGATGAAACGTTGGAGAACTACAAATTGAAGAGCAGCCTTGATAACACAGCATCTCAGCTGGAATTGGAGAGAGCATCATCACAAGCCAAGGACAACAGGATTAAGTCCTTGGAAGAGGTAATTATAGAAATAGGACATGATCCTAAAGATGTTAAGGGTATCCAAGAACTCTTGAAGCTAAGGGATGCAGACTTGGCGGCCTTAAGAAAGAAAATCAAGCTTCCAGCTACCATCCACCCTCAAACAGATGAAGTTGCCCAGCAAAGGCAGGAAAAGGATGCTACAGACCTACTGATATCCCTGTACAAGGAGCTGGTTCGGACTCAAGACCAGCTAGGACAATCAGAAGCTGCGAAGGCAGCATTACAGACAGCATTGAAACAAAAAGAAGAGGGCCAACCCTCCCAGCCTCCTCCGGTGATAATCAACCTTGAGGAAGTCCAGCCAACGACTACTCCTCCTCCTCAACAGACAGGGCCTACAGCACCATCTACAGCAACAACTACACCAACAACAGAGCCAACTCCTACTCTGGATATGCAGAAGCTGCAAGCTGAGATCCAAGTTCTTGAATCCCAAATGAAACAGCTTGATGAAGTCAAAAGGTCTTTGACCAAGGTGAATGAAAAATTTGACAAAAGCAAGCAGAATGAGGCAGCAAAGGAAAGAGAGGTAAAAGCTCTAAAAAAGAGAATAGCTGAACTAGAAAAAGAGCTTGCACTAGAAAAAGTAACAGCAGAATTGAAAGCAGTCCTCTGGGGCAACATTGGTCGATCCATCACCAATCAGTGGCAGTATATTGAGACTATGGATGAGCAAATAGCACTCATCACGAAGGCAAACAGGGAGGTACAGAGAGCAAGAGCAAGCCTTGGCCACATGCCAGATGCTGCCAGCAGAATGATCAATATTTTGAATAACAAAACCAGCTCTCAACTAGCCACCATGGGAATTACTAACAGGACTGAAACAATTTCAGTAGTTAAAAGAGTCTTGACACTAAGAAGCCTAATTGGAACGCTGGAGAGGAGAACACAGGATATGCAGACCGAGATCAACAAATTCCTGGACAGATTTGTGGCATTACAAAACAGAGGCCGCCCCAGCATATTAAGCAGTGTAGGAACGCTGCTTACTCTGGAAAATTACATCAAAAGGGTTGATGTGCAGGCTGCAGCACAAATAGCAAAACAACCCAGTACCTCAGCTGAAACAGGGCCAGCAACAGGGCAGAATTTGTATGATAGGGTGGATAACCTGTTCTTTATTATGAATGAAATTGATCACCTGTTTGATACCCCACCAAATTTCTTTAAGTATACAGAGGCAGATGAAACTTTGGGGGCAATCATAAGACACCAATTGCCCACACAGGAAGAGTGGAGGAATTTGACACAGATAATTTTATCAGGCCAGAACCTGTAGCGCTAATTTTTTCCAGTATATGAGCAGTCATGCACAGGCAGAATTTTGATAGATAAAATCTACAAGGAAGAGACAGATGCTGAGCCAACTCAGCAGAGCTATTTACTCACCACAGCAGCAGTCACAATCACAGGTGACAAACCCAGAATACAGCGTACAAGCCATAAAGTCGGGTTCCCCAGCATTTAATCAAAGTATCTCAACCGACTCAGCAGATCCCAAAGGCCAAAATATCTTCTGACAGAACATTAAGATGCCTTTATTTTGTATTCAATGCGGTAATAAATTTCTGATAATAATATCTCAAAAGTTGGTGAGAATATTAAAGTCTGAGATAACTTAGAACTCAGATATTTTGTAAACAATCGCAAGTATATATTCACCCCTCGCAGAAGCTGAAGGGGTTGTTGTTATTTTCCTTTTAGAAGTCTCACTTGCTGTAAGATTCTCAGAGAAGTAATACAAAGGGAGAATGGAATTTCCAAAGCTTGGTGTATGTGATGCGTTGTGATGAATGGTGAATGTTGCAGGATTCCAGAGTGTTTCATAAAACAATAAGTTTTCTTAAATCTCTGTATTACATGTTTTCGGGTCTTTTGTTCTCTTTTGTTGTTTAAATGTTTTACACTTAATAGCAAAGTAGAAGAATGGTTCCAGGATTTAATCTATGATTACCCTGAACTCAAACTAAGCTATTATCCATGTTTTCTTCAGATACAGTGAATGAAGTGTAATTCTTAATTGCTGCACTTTAAAACTATATCTTTTACAGTGATAGACATCCCCAGGGATTCAAGTTTTGCTCCTGAGGCATCTATCTATTTCTCATACCTAGTTTGGTGGAAATACTCGAATATTTTAGTGAAAATTCTTAATTGCTTTCACTGTTTTTTTCACCTGTTTGTGTTATAAATCAAAAATTTTGTTGTATGAAGTATCCAAATGGCCCTGTAAGTTTCACCAGTTCACCTCAAGGTTTCTAGACACCTATACAACCATAGACTCCATTGCCCAATGATATTTGACTCTTTGAATACTACATCATAAGACCTAAAAGAAACTCTTCAACCAAAACATAAACAAAACCTGTGCATAATAGCTAGCCTAAAACCCTATCATAAACAGTTACAAATCATAAAGAGAGAGCCCTCTCTGATCACAGTTTGGCTAGAAACAGTGATCCAAAGATTGGTTAGTGGTTACCCCGGCCGTATTCCCTTGGGAGTCATAGGGAACAACCTGGGTGTTAACAGTGCGCACTCATGTGATCCCACCCATTCAGCGCACTCACTAAGGCAAAGACAAGAAGCAAGTCTGACTGGAGTTGAACATGCAGTTGAGAGTTGAAGCACATAACCAATAGCACACACTGGAAGATCAGCATGGAAACTATGCATCAATGTGTTTCCGGTTTGGCCACACCCAAGAAGACCAAGTGCATGCTAGCAGACGAGTTGGACGGAGAAGCCATACCAATGCACCCAGATGCAACGGAGGTAAGAGTTCACTTCAACAAGATATCACCATTCAGTGCATGCACACCATCATAAATGACCAAGCTTAGCATCATCTCACCACCTTCACCATCACAAGCATGTGAAAGAATTGCTCTCACCATAATGGACCGAGTGTCAGTGATGTCTTGCATGGATTTTTCAAGCCATATTATCTCAAATGGGCACATGTGCATTTTAATGTTGCATCTTGTCAAGTGGACGTTCAAGTTTCGATAGTTGGATGTAACAGTCATAGAGTAGATGAAGAGTCATGAGAGTACTTGAACTATCACAAAGCGGAATGTCAAGGGCCACCCCACCCTTTGCTATAAATAGTCCCTCATAACTCATTGTAAAGGATTTTTGTCAGCCAAGCTTCCGATAGGACTATCTTAGAGAGAGCTTGGATAGTATTGTAACGACCCTTGGTTTCTCCACTGCACAGAGCTCGTAAATCTCTTTGGAGGAGTAGGGGGTTGTGGTTGTGACGTTCTGCTGTAAGAACTAGTGGTTGGACATGGATGTATTGTATGACTGGAACTTACACTTCTTAATATAACAAGAGCCAACACGTTTCATGCATATGTTGTATTTTATTTCAGCTATCTGTTTACTCTAAATGATATATGTATCTGTTTACATATGCATGCATGTATAGATTTTTATTTGTATGTATGTATGAATCTTTCTGAAACGTATTGTTGGTTTAACCATCACTATGGATTGCTACCTAAATTGCCTTCCATGTTGTAATTCATCTTTGCTCGTGTGTTCCCTTCCTAACTCCGTGCTATAATAGGTTTGCAAGGGAGCACTCATCTCAACCCCCATGTGTTTGAACCTCTCATGCACCTTCCTTGGCTTCCTGCAGTTGTCACACCCTTTCTACCAACAGAGACATCTTACTTGCCTCTGTGCAGAATTGTAGTCAAGGCATTACAGTACAACCCACTGCTGGGACTCCTACACCAAACTGTCTGAGGTCTAATTGGGACTTCTTACTAGGGAGATCCCCTTACATGTTGGTGGATCTAGTATCGTCAATATTTTGGCGCTAGAAGGAGGGCCTCATGACAAGCTGAGTCCTCACATCTATTTTGAATCTCTACACATCTATCATGACTAACTACAAAGTTGCTCTTCTGGAGTGTATGTCTTATAGAAACAACTTCATTATCTCATAAAAGCTCTCTGATAACTTTTCACATAAAACATACGATGGTGGAGGCCATGTACCCTTGGTTAGGTACACGGTCAGCATTGTAGGCTCATGTGAAAGACATGGAATCTTTGAAGAATACATGACCTGCGCATTGTTTGTCTACACGCTTTGAGGGCACCCAAATCACTGGTGTTCCATGCTACCAGAAAAATCCATTCATTCTCTTGCTCATCTGGTCGCAAAGATAGATCGTGATTTCAATCACTTTAACGATAAAGCACTCGATCAAGAAATTCTGAAATTACGAAAAGCACCTGATGAATCCATTGATTAGTTTTACACATGCTTTTGTAATCTTACATACTGATTTCCCGAAGATGAAATTGATTGGGAATTTATTTATGGAAGATTTGACTATCTTCTTCACATATCCAAACCCTACTCAGAACACTTCGGTGATGGAGCTACACAATCATAGGTAGGCACAATTTCTGTCACAAGTGACTGTCACCTCATCAAACAACTCCACCATCGTGGAGTGATGTGGGAGATCATGCACACACATCTGTTGAACTGTCACATTCTCCCACCCCACCTGCCCTTGATATCTGCACATATTATCCTTTCAAGCTTGTTGGTTTTCACGTGGATTCATTCCCTCAACCTCTGTCCCTATGTTCTATTGATCCTCCAAATTGTATTGTTTTGTATTATCCCATTCCAGACTCCTCACTTGTTGTGAATGAGGATCAAGTTGTCGACGGAGTTGGTGTTATGCAACCAACCTATGCCATCATTCATGATGAGTGTGTGCAAGAATATAAAGAAGAACTTGCGGTGAAGCATGACTCCCTTCTAGCCGTGCCTCATTCGCTTTATCCTCACATCCCTTGTGATTCTGCCACTGCTAATTTCCCATGTGAAAACTAATTTCCGAATGTTTCTACTTCTGATCGTTCATAGGACATGTCATATGCCAGTCTCTCATTATAGTGTTGAAAGGAGACATCTTCCTCCAGAAATCCATCCAATATGTCATCTGTCATTTATGAAAACACAGAGGATGAACATCTTTTCTTCCCATATACCCTTCTGTCCGATTCATCAAATCTTGAGGATGCCAACAAACATCGTGAATTTTCTGATCTTGGTTGTCATGATCTCTCTACTTCTTCATCTAATCACGATGTTGATTCAATCATTGTTAATCTATCTAAGAAAATGGTCAACGATGATGTATCTGTCAACGAAGTTGAAACCCCACAGACTGTCGAGGCACTTGAGCCCAAGATGATGGTTATGTCAGCGCCTTGCTATCCTGAGGTAGGTTTCACTTCGGTCAAGAAATTGTTGAAACACCCAAGGGTCCTCATCACTCTCTTCTTTGCATTGAAGATCAACCAAACAAAGAAATTTTGACTTCCTCCACTTAGACTACACGATCCCATCGCTTATGTGTTGGAAGAATCTTACACAAAAAGCACACATACACAACGTAAGTGGTGTACCTTTCTCACATTTGCTTTGACATCATAGTCACGAGAATTTATACACCCAACATTTTCACGCAGTGTAGCAAAGCACCATGGAAAGTCCACAGAGTGCATGTCATGTGCTTTCACTCATTTTTGTTCTGTGGACGCTTGTAAGCTCGGAGTGTGTTTGTCTTCATTCTTGTATATTTCACATCTATTGGTTCGCACAGCTCTGTTGTTCGTGAAACATGCCTTCATCAGCATGGGTCGACCAATGCACTGGTGACTGCATTGGAAGTATCCCTTCACATGAGACGACATATGCACTATTAGCTTAGGAGTAGGAGTAGTGTTTCTTTTTGAGTTGTTTTCTTGCAGGCATGTTTGCTTCTTTCTTTGTGTGCTTGTTTTCTTGATTGTTTGTTTGCTTACTTACTTTGCTTCCGCATTTGCTTCTTCTTCTTGGTTTGCTTTTTGGTTTTTTTGCTTGTTATTGTTTGTAGGTTAGTTTCACATGGACCGTGTGGGACTCTCAAAACAAGCTCGGTAAAGTATGAGAGGACTTGTACAACTATAAACATTTGGTTATCTATTATCCGCTCTCTTATGTAAGAAATTGTTTTCTTCATTCCATGATACATCAATGGAAAATACGTACTATTTGAAGTGAGTCGTGGTGAAAACACAACACTTGCGCACTAACTAGTATCACCTACTCTAGTCGATTTTTTTTGGGTTAATCCTTGTCAGCTCAGTTAAGTAGAGTAAGATGAGGGGTTAATATTAACAAGCACGTAAAAGATACACATAAAATACTTCTCTGAAGGAATAACCTCTTCTTCTCTCAATAAGTCGGGATCCCTCTTCCGCCTCTGAAATGAATAAGTGTTATACATAGTTTTGAAGATGAAAAATGAGAAAATGAAAAAGTGAAAAAAGTTTGAAAAAAATGAAAAATGAATAAGGCGAAAGAAGAGAAAGGATTCTTGCACAAAGATGTGATGCAAGTAACTCTACCCAGTACTGACTAGGCTCATTGGTAGTGGATCCATTCTTGTGCTCCTGCGTAACTCCGCCGGGGTACTGTCCAAGCCTGCTTCTAGTAGAGCAACACCAGAGATGAAACTAAGACTCTCATGACTATTCTTCTAGTGCATCATGTACTCCTCAACCCCAATCGAAACAATTATGTTGACTTGGCTTAGAATGTGTGTCAATCGACAAAGAGCTCATCAGATGCTACATATTACAATGAAGCAAGTGTGGAAACCAAGATGAACTGAGAACTGAAAAATACTTCCGGAGGTGTTAGACTTGCTTTTCATGAACAAGGTCCATTCAGAGAGTTGGATTTCTAGAAGTGTGTCGCCAAGTGTTGTAATGGCTACAACTAGCCTCCCAAAGTTTTCCTTAAATTTGTTTTGGAGCCTCCCTACCAACCTTTCACAACAACATGTCTTGCCCTGTCATGTACACAAGCTTCAACAATTTTCTTGTAGAATGACAGCCTATCCATCAAATCTTGTTGCATCCCCCTCATACGCTATTTCACCGGACTTGGTCCAGTTGCAGGTTGAATGGATCCCCTAATAAATTGCACAATTCTGGAGGGGAACTGACCTTCCCTCCAGAAATTACGCAATTTTGTCTAGCAGCCTGCTGGCATCTAGAATTGTGAAAATCTTCCTGTCATTTTTCACTGGAAAAGTCGTGCAATTTCTCCCAGCAGGATTGCTTAGCCTAGAAGTTTCACAATTCTGCGTAGCTGTCAGTTTCTCTACCCAGAAATTGTGCAATCACTTTGGGTAGCCAACCCAGCTCACTCCTAGAAATGCACATTTTTTCCTCCCAGCTAAGCAGATTGTTGCATGTGCAGTTGATTTGACCGGTTCCCTCCGAGATCGGGCAAAAATAATCTGCATGCATGGGCTGCTTCCCCTAAGGAAGCACGCAAACACATCCCTTGAATTAGGGATCTACTTTTAGAAGCGGAAGGTTGCATGCAAGGATCATTTCAAAAACCTCCCACCAAGTGTCACTTTTCCTGGATTTGTGGTATGTGCATTGCAACCTCGATTTTATCAAAACTCACCAATTGGATGCTGTAGAGATCATTCCTCACATCAACCTTGCAATTCTGACATCCCACATTGCATCTAGGAGTCGTCAACACATTCAGCTCAATTGTCTTGGTGTAAGCCCGTTGTTCATGACTTGCACTGCATTTCTGTCATTTTTTCTATTTTGCATTTTGTGAGTGCTTTCTACTTGATTTCAGTGAATGCTTGTTGTCATTTACATGCATACTAGATTGTGCTAGCACCATTTCAATTTTCATTAACATCTCATTGCTTTCATATGCATGAAACTACTTTTGCACGGACGGTTGCCGTCGCAGCGACTCGCTTCACACACATGCATGCCTTCCTGTTTCCTGAATTCTGCACTTGTTGTTTGCATGAATGATCATTCATTCTTGTTTGCACTAATCTCATCATGCATTCACACTTCTTATGTTTTCAGTCACCCATCCGCCAAACTGGGCTGCCTTGGCCTGGACCGTGCCTTGCCTGCATAGCACTGCGCATTTCCGAAAGTAAAGGGTCTGCCTTCCCTCCATAAATTACACAAGTCTAGCCAGGAACTGTCCTCAGGCTTGCATTGTGCCATTCTTCGAGGTAGAGTCTTGTTGGCTGCAGAAACTACATAATAAAGTTTGCTGGTTGCATGTCACTGCTAACTGAAATTGTACATTGCGTAGTTTTACTCCTCAACAAGCCAGGCTGGACCGTGCATTGCGTAGTTCCAAGAGTCAGTCAGCCTTGTGATTGCCCGACTGTGCCTCGCGTAGTTTTTACAGTCAGTCTCCCGACCTCCCTGCCGAAATTATACAAACTACATGATCAGTCACACAGGTATGTTGCAAATCAGTTCTCAAGTTCGTTTTGGTTTTTGACTAATAGATTGCTTGCCATGAGTGTTTCCATGTCTCTAGGTATCGCAAGTTTTCATCTTCCTCCCAACAGCACAAGTACAATGGCCTTTAGGAGAGAAGATTCAAAGGGCATTGTTGAGAGAAAAATGTGGGTTGTAGCAAAGCAAGTGTCTATGAGCTTGCCTACCTATGAAGACATCAATTTTTTTGTAGACAAGGACATAAAGATAAGATGGCAGTAGCATCATAACGGTCAACATCATAGCAAGTAGCACCATCAATAGCAATAGAAGGTAGCACACCCGCATGTGGCGAATGCAAGAAGAGGGTTGTTGACAACACATAAGGGGAACAAAGTTGCAAGCTCGAGAATATCCACTTGTGATGAAAGAAACTTTGGAGATTGAAGTTGTGAGGTGGCAGCACAACAAGAAAATCATGCATGATCAGAGAAAAGAATAGAGAAGGCATTGCAGGTGATGAAGCAACAACTCAAGGAAGAACAAGAGCTGCACAGATGAGAGAATGAGTTGTAGAAGGAACAATTACAATAGGGGGCGTAACATGCACTCACGTATTAACCTACACCCGTACAATTTATAGATTCATCCTAGCAGCTGGCACAGAGTAGACATGGTGAGCAATGTTTTTGATTGCATGAAAGGGAATTCAGCAGCATGCATGTCATTGTCCACACTCATGCGGTCCCACCCATTCATCACACTCACCAAGGAAGAGACAAGAAGCAAGTCCGACTGGAGCTAAACATGCAGTTGAAATTTGATGTGCATGACCACCAACACACACTGGAAGATCAGCATAGACAGTATGCATCAGTGTGTTGTCGGTTCAGCTGCACCTAAGAAGACCATGCACATGCTAGTAGATGAGTTGGATGGAGGAGCCCAGCCAATGCACCCAAATGCAACAGAGGAAAGAGTTCGCTTTAGGAATATGTCACCATTGAGCGCATGCACACGATCACAGATGACCAAGCTTGGGATCAGCTCACCACCTTAACCATCACAAGCATGTCAAAGATTTGATATCACCACAGCATACTGAGTGTCAGTGATGTATTGCATGGCTTGCTCAAGCCATATTGTCTCACGTGGGCACATGTGCATTATAATGTAACGTCTTGTCAAGTGGATGTTGAAGTGTCGATAGTTGGATGTAACGGTCATAGAGTAGATGAAGAGTCATAAGGGTAGTTGAACTCTCACAAAGGGGAATTTCAAGGGCCACCCCACCCTTTGCTATAAATAGTCCCTCATAACTCATTGTAAAGGCTTTTGGTCAGCAAAGTGCCTAATAGGACTATCTTAGAGAGAGCTTGGAAAATATTGTAATGAACCTTGGCTTCTCCACTGCACAGAGCTAGTACATCTCTTTGGAGGAGCAGGAGGTTGTGGCTATGATGTTTTGTTGTCGGAACTAGTGTTTCGACATGGATGTATTGTATGGATGGAACTTACACTTTTTAATATAACAAGAGCCAACACATTTCATGCATATGTTATATCGTATTTCAGCTATCTATTTACTCTAAATTATGTATGTATGTGCTTGCTTACACATGCATGTATAGCTACTTCCATGTATGTATGTATGAGTCTTTCTGAAACGTGTCGTTGGTTTAACCATCACTTTGTATTTCTAGCTAACTTGCCTTCCATGTTGTGATGCATCTTTTCTCGTGTGTTCCCTTCTTAACTCCGTGCTATCACAGGTTTTGAAGGGGCGCACTCATCTCAACCCCTGTGTATTTGAACATCTCATGCACCTTCCTCGGCTTGTTGCAGCTGTCACACCCTTGCTACCAATAGAGACATCTTACTTGCCTCTGTGTGAAATTACGGTCAAGGCATTCCTGTACGATGCACTACTTGGAATCCTATACCAAACAATCTGAGGTATAATTGGGACTTCTTACCAGGGAGATCCCCTTACATGTTGATAGGTCCAGCAACGTTAACACCTGGCGAAGTAATTCCTATAGATGATTCATTTCCTAACGAACATATTTTTTTTGTTTCAACAAATTCTTCTTGGTTTGTTGATATAGATAATTATCTTCTCATAGGAAAAACACCACCACACCTATCCTCGAGACAGAGGCCGAAAATTATACAAAAAAGTGCTTGATATTCCTCGATTCAGGGAGACCTCTTCAACAATGGACCCGACCTTATTATTCCTAGATGTGTGAGAGAAGAGGAAGTGTTTGATATTTTGAAAGCTTCCCATGATGAACCTTGTTATTTTGACTTCGTCTTTAATGTTATGAGGCATACAATAATATTTATATTTCTTTCTGAAATCTTCCTTCATTTGTGCCCATGTCCTTATAGAATTCATCCCTAGACTCATGAACCATTTTAATGTTGAATCCTTTAAGGTAGCAGGGAACAATTTCAATTTTTGAGCATCATGTAGATAATCATATGATCTGCATAATACTTAAAATTTGAATAGAAATGTCTCTCGGTCTTCACTTCTTTTTCCATGGAAATTAGGAAGAATAGAAGGTGAAATATTTTTCATTGTGAGGGTTGTATCTTCATCAAAAATAGGAAATATGAAATCATATTGATTTCCTCTACCTCTACCCCCTCCTCTATTTCTATATCTACCCCCTCTCTACCTCTTCCTCCTTCAATCCTATTTTTCTCACCATTGACATTGTGTACCTCACTTTGTCCTTCTTCAGCCATGATAGATTTTTCAGAACTAGTGTAAGGTTCTTCTAATTCGTCTAGTTCCTCTATCAATGGATAGCCAAAATAAGTTTCTTGTTCCTCTTCTTCACTGGGAATTTCTAATTCTTCTCCTAGAATTTATTCACCAATGGAAGATATAAAAACTACTCCCGTAGTTGGGGATGTAGGATTTTCTTCAATTACAGCTTCAGTAGATGAAGTAGGTAAAGTTCTGGATTCTATTTCTAATCTTGAGACTTCAGGAAGTCTTCGTTGTCCTACAAATGGAATTCAAGTTTGAGTAGCTAGTGTGGAAATTCAAAGTCATGGTGAAGTGAGTGGATTTGTGGGGATTAAGATTCTTCGTCATCCTACAAATCTACCACTAGAGTCTCTTTCCTTACGCATATCATGTTTCTTGATTAATGATTTTTTTTTAACTTCTATTTGTACTTCCCTGGCAATGACATCGAAATTTTTAGTCAATTTAATAGTCTTAAATTGTAAGCATAAAATATCGACTAGGGCAGGTGAGCTGATGAAGTACAAATGCACTATGTGCTAGAAGTTACTTATGTCATTAAGGTGTTTATGTTATGGTTAATGCCTAAATCTAGAATCAATATGGAGATGATGTTACTGTCTATATTAGAGTATTATCTATGAGATTTGTTAATTGGTTATTCTAAAATTAATCCTAATTCAATTGAACTTTGTAGGATGGTTGAATGATGATTCTAACTATACTCTGTTAAACTATTTCTTATTATTTTTGGATTTTTACGCTGTAGCTAAACTAGGCTAATTATGAAAGCGTGTGAGGGAGATTTTATTTTATCAAATAGGAAAATAAAAGATGCTTGAATTCATATGCTAAGGAAAGATTGTCACTCTTAACTATTGCAACTTCGTTCAATGAAAAAGTAAAACAAGAACGAGATTCATAAGATATGAAACGACTAAACTATGAAACGGAATCACTGAATTATACTAGGTAGAAAGAAAATTAAATGATTGAGTTATATTAGGTATAAAGAAAATGAAATGATTGAGTTATGCTAGGTATAAAGAAAAAAACTTTACTAATTCAGATATCAATTTAATCGTGAACTCCATTGGACTACATCCTAAAAATATAAAACAGAGCATCCACGAAATAATACTAAGAAAAAAAAGAAAGTCTATTTGTAGTGAATCAAAGACCTGATCCACACGCAGGGGCCCTCCACGAGGCAGTCTAAAACTTTAATCAACACAACATAAAATGTATGAACCAAGATGTATTAATGGGAAAATAGTTTCAACATGATTCTTTCAAAATTACATACGATGGCGCGCCCTAAAACACATAGCGACCATTGTTATTCTAACGTTTTCTTAATTAAGAACATGAGGAATTCAAGCGGTTGATTGTCATGGTTGAACGTGTTGTAGTGCGACCATCTTGATGGACTGGTTCGAGTAAATAGGAATAAATCCATGAGAGGATCATTCTCTATCTACCCATATACCCCTTTGCTGATCTGGCGCACTCGAACCCTGTCAACAATGGAAGTAGCTACAGATCTATGGATTAGCTACATAACCAAGTCAATTTTGTAGCTGAATGAAAACTTTAATAAAACAATAACGCATATGGAAAAAATATGAAAAATATGACATATGTGTGCTTACCTTAACAATACCTTATATTTATTGCATTTATTTGGATGATAACATTAGGAAAAGGGACGAAATATGGGAAAAAGGGTGTCAAGGTAAAGCAGTTCTTGGACTCTACAGGTCGATGCGTGTCTGCTTATCTGATTTATCTTTCTTTCGTGCCCCAACAGTTGTCTCCTTTCCATTCTTCTTCAATGTGAAGGGAGTGCTCTACTCTTCTCCTCTGCCTCTTTCCTGTCCTGATAGTTCCTCCTCATCTTCATGCGTGGAAGCCAACTCTTTGACTTCCTCTCTACCAGTACGCTCTGCCTCGGTACACTCCTTCACAACATGCTCTTTTTCCTTAGCTACCTTAGTAACAACTTCATTACTCTTCTGCTCAGTCAGAGTCTGTGCTGCCTTTTGTTCTACCTCTTTATGCTTCTGCGCAGGGGTCGACTATGTAACAGAGCTCTCAGTACCCTTGTTGGTACCTGCATCAAGGTCTATGGGTTAGCGGCACTCCGCTGGACAACTCCCCACAATCTCCTGTACATCCATTGTTGAGACTAAGTATGTAGCTTGTGCCATGTAAGATTAGGGTCCTTCCATGCCCTAATTGATATGTTGTGGAAATCGGCCTTGAACTCTGTAAAGGCCCATAGTTTCTCGTACAATTTTGGGGACAACCTAGGCCGCTGACTAATACTTGTCCTTGGGTCCCTCTCCATCAATATCCAGAAAAAATGTATTCCTTAATTCTCTATGGATCCTTTGTCGACAACAGAGAAGCGAACTTCACTTCCCCTGGTAAGTCTTCTAGCTGCGGGGGAAACTGACTATCCTCTAAAAATCTAAATGCTACTAATAAAATTGACAATTGGTCGCGCCAACCAAAATAACCCTAACTCCTTGCCCTTATGGCAAAAACCTACATAGCGCAGGCTACAGTCTCACCCGAAGCAGTATTAGGGGATGCTAGAACCAGGTTTTTGCATCTAGAGACGATGTGATAAGTGGCCTTAAGCCTTTGTAGCTCAGATCTACCTTCACATAGATCAGTATCCTTCTATGGTATACTACTATAACTCTAAGAAAAATGGCTTCCAGAACTTCGTGAAGGTCTGCGATCAGTCTTTATAGACCGTAAAGAGGCAAACTATCCACTTTCACGCACTAATTAATAATCCTAGATCTGCCTTCATGCAAATCTACCCAATTCATTAGAAATCATAATAGAATTAACCCTTATGTTCAAGAAATCTAATAATTACTTTTTTCATGGATAACTATTATAGATTCAATAGATTTGTGGAGAAATTACACATTATTTCATAGAAAGCATATCACTGAAAAATCTGTAGCGCAGACCACTATCTCCTTCTTTTGATGGGTAGAATATCATTCTATAGTTGTTCCCATTGTTAACAATTGAATAATATCCGTGGAATGGTTATCCATGACATGCACCGCAAAGAGTTGCGTATCCGACAATCCTTCCTCCAAACTACTTGGTTCTTCACCCATTTCAATGCTTGATAGATGGTTGGACCTGCATTCAACCTTCCAGCCTTCACAACCTCTTCAAAGTCAAATTCCATAAACAGAAGTAACCATCGGCATATATTTTCCCCCAAAAAAGGCTTATTGACCAGGTATTTCAGAGTAGAGTGATCTGTATACATTTTAAAGTGTCCACCCAACAAATAATTCCTAAAATTTTGTAGCGAGTAGACCATAGCCAACCCTTCGCACTCTGTAGTGGATTAATTCTTCTCAACTTTTCATAACTTTCTGCTCATGAAGGTTATCAGATGATCAATCTCTCCTTCAACTACCTATGTTAATACCACTCCAAGCACAATTCAAAAGGCATATACATGCACATGGAACTATTTCTTCTAGTCCGAAAACACCAAAATAGGCGCAGTCACCATCCTTTCCTTCATGACATCCAAATTACGTTTATAGTATTCATCTCAGCAAAACATCACATCTTTCTTTAATAACTTCTCCATTGGCACAATTATCTGAGCATATGCCTTAATAAACTTCCTGTAATACCTAGTGTGCCCCAATGATGCACGCAGTTGTTTCACATTCCTAGGATATTCAAATTCACAATTACAGTGATCTTCGCAGGGTCCACCATCAATCCCTTATTACATACAACATGGCTGAGCAAGATCTCAAAGGGTACACAGAATATAAAATTCTTCAATTTCAGCATGATCTGATAGCTTCGACATGTATCCATGATAACGCACAGACTCACAACATGTCTCTTCACTAATCTAAACATAGTCCAATCGTCAAAATACACCTCCAATAATTTATGAATAAACTCTTTGAACGACGCAACCATAACCTGGGAAAATATTGCAAGCGCTTTCTTGAATCCAAATGGCATAAAAGTATATTGAAATAAACCCCACTCTACACAAAGGTTGTCTTGCTTCGATCTTCCAGCGCGATCTTTATTTGATGATACCCAGAAAATCCATCAGTGAATGAATAAGCCTCCTATTTGCCAACATTTTCTAATACTTCCTCAGAAAATGGCGTTGGAAACGGATCATGTACACATGCATCATTCAGCCTTCTCAGATCCACACATATACGGATTTCACCTTTCTATTTCTTCTATTGGACCACCATTGGACTTACCCAATCTGATTCCTCTGTTGGCTCAGTCATACAAGCATCCAACATTTCTTTCTAGTTCTTGTTGCACCTTCTGTTTATATTTTGGATTCAACCGATAGGGCCTGTTCTTGACAGGCTTCACATTTGGATTCAATGCAATCTTCATGACACCTAAATCTTCGATGACCCCTTTCGAATCTGGAAAATTCATTGGGAATAAATCTTGGGACTCACGCAACAGCTCAACTACCTTATCAACCGTATCTTCATCCCAATAGTCTCCTCTCTTCACGAACTTAGGTTCTACTTCAGATCCAATGTTTACTTGTTGAGTTTTCAAAGTTTTAGATATATCCGGGTTCACCACCTTCTGTTCTTCAACTTTGCGCTATCCTTCGGACTCTGGAATGGTAATATTCCATGGATCTTCCTCATCTTCTTTAGTAGTCACATTGTAACATTCCAACGCATGGCGCAACTGTGTACAATGTTGTAGCATTTTTTGGTTTGGGTAAGTTAGCATCAATTAGTCAAAAAATGAAAATCATTCCAAAAAATGTTAAGTTAGGATATGGACAAAAAGAATATTGAATCAAAAAATGTTAGGTATATTTCGATGAATAAGTCCATATCAAATAAAATGTTAGAATAGATGCGCTAAAAAGGGAAAGCAAAAATAAAAAATGTTAGATTAGAAAGAAAAGAAAAAATAATAAATTCTGAAAGTGTTGCAAATCCAAATGCCACTACTCTTAGTCAAATTTTATCTTTTCAAATAAAAGTTGTGTGTAGATTGTTTAAATGCCACACTAGTTTATAGAATCCAATTGTATAGCTTAATCATGATTAGATTTGATTTAAATTGTTTGTCAATAGGTAGCAAATAAAATTAGCTCAACAGTTTCATCTAAGCCAATGGAAGTAATAAGTGAGAGAAGTAGATTAGTCATTAAAAGTAAAATGTTGAGTTGCTAGTATAAGTGCACTCGGGTAACTAAGATTGAAAAAATGTTAGGAGTTAAGAGTAGGTAGACAAATGAAATACAATTGGAGCATGAAAGGATTTTTATCCTAAGATATAACATTGGAAATATGTGCATATGGTGACGGGTTTTACTAACCATAAATTATAAGTATCAATGTTATTTTGTAAATATCCAGACTTCATCCATTCATTCACAAATACCCCATGCATGTCACATCCAACAGAACTCTTGGCCCCACCATCACTTCCGCCTTGCGTTGTTAAATTTAATTCATTTTATTTTTCATCCCGCACACTGTCACGAGATCTGATGACCTACATCATCTTTTGGCCCTCATTTGTCGTTCTAACTTTATTGCCGGGGGGTGGTTTCGAACTAGGCAATTTTCGAAACCGCCCTTTGAAACTACTTTTCCTCCATCCTAGTATTTTGGGAATTAAAATACTGGAACAACTTACCACCCTAACTTGCTCCTGAACGTGGTTTTCATTTAACCATTTACCGTTGCTCCTACATCATCATCCACATCTGCTCCCAGTCACTTCTTCTATCCAATCAGCTACCACCTATCCATTATTCATTTAATTCACCACTCCTACGAATTTATACGCCATAGACCCATTTATCAGTCTTTTTGGATAATTAGTGAGGATTTAGCCATTCATCAAACAAGCCCGCTCCATTTTATTCATTATAAGCCTTGTTCCTTCATAAAAATCATTGCAGAGTACATTTCTGAAACTCAATTCACCATTGGAGATTTTTTGCTTGCAACCTAAATGAAATATTCATCATTCAATCGAATTCTCCATTCCTTTTAGAACCAAACTGACATCCAGGTCCACCTAATCCATTTTCCATTATACTATTTGTCTTTTATTATTGTGTTTCAGATCAATTCTTCCCGTTTCCCTCCAATTCAGCTTGTAATTCACCTAACAAAATGCCTCCTAAGGGAAAGGAAATTGCAGAAATACCAAATCCCCTTATTCATCAACAAGTTGACTTCCATCATACTCCCCTACCCGATAGAGACTGTAAAATCACTGAGTCTTCCTCTCAATTTGATTTGTGTGAAATCTACTATTGGATGGAGGATCAACTAGTTGATCAAACAGATGAAATAGGAATTTGGGACTCCCACCTTCCTCACTACATTTCCCCACAGATACACATAACACCTGAATTTGTTAGGAAATGCCATGAATCCTATGATCCCAGTCAAAGAGCTATCATTTCACCTACAGGAGAAATCCTCTATTTCATCAATGATTAGTCTATTGAACAGATGTTGCAGGCCCTAGCTATTTGACCAACCCATCCCTTTTCTCATGAAAGCCTAATAGAAGCCTATCAAAAGCTAGATTTCACTAAAATATCTCAAACTCTTGAACTTTTCCTAGTTGTAGATAGTCCTCTGCCTAAACGAAACCCTCCCTATGATTCATCCATGTTCCTAGACAGAAACAAGCAAATTACCACTATTCTTTCTTATTTGCTTGGTTATAATTCTGATCAATATGTAAATGAAGCCATCCTAGGTTTCTTGTTTATGTTTTCTGTTGATTCCAAACCCACTATTCTCTACAATTTTAGCCAATTTCTAGGTGAAACCATCCATGAACAATTTGTCCAGTTTAATACCAAAGAAGTATTCAAGTATGCTTGAGTACTTGTATATATTTTTATACATTTTTAGAGAGATAAGTTTCCATTTACCTTGTAGAAGTTAGATGAAGAAGGCAATCAACAATCAGTGATATTTTAGACTTCTATGGGAATGAAGGAGAATGAAGAATTTACATATAAACAATTCATATAATTGTTTGTTCATCCAGCTATTAGTCTTATGAGTAGCACTCCAGTACCAAGAATCAGTAATGAAATTGTGAAAGTATTGCAGCTGGTTGATCAAGCCATAACGAGATAATGGTATCTTTACCAAAACTATACAGAAATGAGAGTCTATGGCTATGAGCTTCCACCCTACAAACTTCCTAAGTACCTCCCTATCATACTCTTTTCATTGGAATATATTAGGCAAAGGCTAAATGAAGACAAAGTACATTTTGTAGCTATAAAGAAGAAATCACAATTCAAGCTAAAGGCTCAGGTTGGTCCTTTCATCTGTAACACTAGAGCAGCAGGAGAAGAAGCAGATGGGTTATTTAAGGAAATGAAGTTTGGTCTTAGCTTCACTTGATCTTATGACCCAATGGGAGTAATTTCAAAACTCAGGGTTGAAAATAAGTTTACTCCATACCACCACACAGTCAGGCCTGAAATAGAGTAGTACAAAAATCAGTGAGAATGGAAGGAGAACAACCTTCAAGAAGCTAAAGAATAGTTAGTCTCTACTTCAAATGTACAAATTGCACTTGCACAGGAAAAGACAACTAAATGAGGAAGGGAAGAACAATCATCCCCTACAACTAAAGCATCAAGCCAAGGCTTTAGAATTGTACATCGAAAGAAGAGACCTAGGATCTCTATGAAGGTTAGTGCAACAAATGAGTCACATAAAACAACATTTGATGGACTTGGAGAGATTTTTATTTTTACACGGTCTGGTAGAAAATCTACTGAGTGTCCCACTCATTCCACTACTTCTCAAGAACAACAGGTTATTCAGACCAGTGGAACCAGTTAGAAGGACAAAGAAGATGATATCTTTCATGTCTTCAGTGAAATTAAGAAGAAGAATGAGGAATTGAAGTTGAACACTTATACTCAATTCTAAAAACACTCTTCCAACTCTCAAGCTATATGTCTTTCAGTATTTGACTCTAAAAAGGGTAAGATGTAGATGGATTTCTTACAAGCTCAAATTCCACAACCTAGGACTCCTGGACATTAACAGAAGCAAACCTCCTTTGAGTTTAATGTAAAATATGTACATCCAATTCACCAAATTTAGATGCACAAACAGGCTAGCCAGATGATTCCTTCCACTTTAACTCACACTGCCATGAGTTTATCAAAGTTGCACGTCACCTTAGCCAATACATAGTCACAGCTCGAGTTGGAAAAAGCTTCCTCACTGGCAAAGGAAACCAAGATCAAATCTTTGGGAGATCTGGTGCTAAATATGGGATATGATCCCTCAAATATAAATGTTGCAAAAGAACTTGTCAAGAAGAAAAATGTTGAGCTTTCAGCATTAAGGAAGCAACTCAAACTTCCAGCTTCTGAGGACCCGATGACCAAGGAGATTGAAGAAACCGAGACTTAGAAATCTAACATGATGAAGCTCATCAGGGAATCAAATCTGCAAATAAAATAGATGGAGGAGAAAATGGAGAAAATTATCAAAGAGAGAGAGGAAGCTGTGAAAAGGGCTCAAATTCCAATGGATTTAGTTCCTATTTCAACACTCTCTATAACCAAAGTTTCTACTTTAGGCACAACAACAACTATAGGTGCAACAAAAGGAGCTGAACAATTTGCTGAAGTTGTTTAGAACCTGCCCATTCAGACAGTAGAAATTAAGAAGTTTTAGGATGAACTGAAGGAATTACAACATATGAAAGTAGTTGCAGACAATTCACACGCAGCTTAGTTACAGAGGGAAAAAAGGAAGATTGAAGTTTTGCAGAAAGAAATCAAAGAATCTTACCTTGGAAACAAATTGGTTTTGGAAAAAGAGATTTTATGGGAAGATATTACTAAATCATTCAAGGATATATGACCTTATATCAAGATAATATTTGATCAAAAATACTTGTTGCAGAAAGCTCAGGAAGCTATTGAATCTATCTCCAAGGAAATTGAGAACATGCCAGAAATTTCCACTGAGGTAATCAAGTTTCTGAATTCTAAAGATAGCTATGAGCTTGAAGAATTAGGTATAATTGACATCACAACAACCATATTGGAAGTGAAGAAGATAATTACAAAGAAAAACCTCATTCTTTAGTTGGAGGAAAAATGCAACAATGTTAATGTCATAGTTCAAAGATTTTTCAGTAGGTTAGAACCCTTGACCAGCAAGGGTTTACCATCTATGCTTGTAATAAAAGAAAAATCAATGCCCATTGAAGATTATGTTCAAAAGCTTACAGAGGTAGGTACCAATGAAGCTTCAGTTTCAAACATAAGAGGTGCAACAACACCAATGGTTGTGTTAAATGCACTCAGAGATGCCTTTTCATTCTAAATGAAATCAAACATATATTTCCAGTAAAACTGTCTTTTACTAAATATATAGAAACGGATGAAGTTTACTGAAGGGTAACTAAGTTACCTATCCCAGATAAGAAATGTTGGGAATAGTTAACTGATTTACTTGACTGAAAAGAGGACCAAACAAAATTCAGTGTTTCCAGAAAAGGTCATCAAAAATTCAACAGTTTTCATCTTTTTCAGGAACAGTCATCAACAGTTCAGCAGTTATCAGATTTTCTAGGAACAATCATCAACAGCTCAACAAAAAAATAGTGACAGATCGACTATCAGTTTATATTCCTAACTTTGTATTGATCTATTTTTGTAAATTTCTTTAAGATATTTTCTTAGCTCTAAGATTGTATAAATAACTCCCTTCCATGAGTTATTGAGGGTTGCGCCCTTGAAAGACACGTTTGTAAGCATTAAATGTACTTGGCTTTTTCTTAATCATTAATACAAAAGCAAAGGATTCTGAGTTTTGATTCATACAGTCTTGTGTTCCCTGTAAGTTTTACAATTTTCATTTACTATGTTCTTTCTTCATATTCTTAAGTTTTACAAAGATAAATAGGTAGGAGTAGTTGCGCTTCAATTTACTCCTACAAGCTTCTAAAGTGATCACCATTAAAGAGAATGAATTATATAAACTGTTTGTTTAACTAATTCCCTATAAATCATAAAATCATCAGCATCTTTTGTAATCTTAGGCATATTCTATTAAACTTTCTAAAAATTGTTTGAAGGTTTTCTTACTTATGATTATCTAATTTTCTATTTGAAAATTGTAATAGTCATGTCATCTATTTCTGCTCATCACTAAACAAGCTATATCACTGTGTGGATTTTAATAGCAGCCCTCTGTTTAAATATTAATACTATTCAAAAAGATTAGGCATGACTGTTTTAAATCCATTTCATACATTGGTCCTCCAAAATTAAAGCAAAACCACCCCAAACAAACATCTTAGATGCCTTGGCATGATAGCTGACCATTATCATCTTAGAGATACAACATTCTCCAATCTGGCTAAGCCCATTCTACTGGTTCCTTTGTTGTTATGAAAATATCTTCTTTTATCTCTTGGCGTGCCTCATCAATTCTCTCAAACCCATCCTCAAAGTTGAAAGTTAATATAGAACTCTCCCTTAAGATGTCCCATTTAGCATTTCCATGGCGAAGCTCCGTCTCCAAATACCAGTTCATTGGGATTGTATCCAAGGGATGAAAAAAATTGTGCACCCATTCTGGTTGTGGTTTTGTTCCCCAGGCCTTAGTCCATCGTGCCAAATGATTGCGTGGATCATCATTCCCACTGTATTTTTCTGTCATTCTAGTATTAGCATACCCAAACCCTAAATTCATGATTTGTCTGTATTCTTTCCATCCAGCAAAGTTCTCCTTGTGCATACCCCACCAACGAGCAAGTGTAGCGTGCAATGCCAACTCCTGTTCCTAGAAGTGATGTTATTCTAGTACTTCCGTTTAAAATTCATCTAGAAACAGCTCTACATCAGTCAAACCAACATAATGTGGAATATTTTTTACCTCAATCAAGGCACATCTAAGTGATTTAGTCATCGTATTGCAACAGAGCGTGGATACTTCATGCAACTGATTCTACCAATGTTCAGGTTCTTCATCTGAATCTTTGGCATAGGATCTATCCCTGTCCCATGCAATTCTTCCATTGGCTGTGGGATTGCTCCAATCTTCATCTCATGTTGTGATCTTGTATATCTGATCTAGATCATTGTCACTTTCTACATAGTCACGAAGAAGTTCAGTGTAACGCGCTCCTTTTGCAGGATTTAGTGGTACTACAACCCTGAGTGACTTCTTTTCGAATGTCATCTTCCACTTCTTCAAGTTCATTACCCATTCATATCAATAGCCTAGTAAATCCCTAGTAGCGTAGGGTATGGGTTACTATCATCCACTATTTCAATGACCTCAAAGTCATCCAGCACGCTTTCACCCTCAATGTCTATCATTACACCATATAAGTGCCCCATAGGGATAATATTCTGTTCATTTTCCCACATCTGCTTAGGCAGGACATTTGCATCAGGCCCCAGATCCAATATTACCTGGTCCATTTTATATTCGCCTATCTACATGGTCTGCCTCATCTCGCGCCCCGTTCGCATCTTACGCTTACCAATCTTTCTTACTGTGCATTTTTCACTAGGAGACGTTTCTTTATTAAAGCACTTGTATATTAACTCCTGCAACCCTTCTACTGCTTTCTGATAACGCATAAGCGTCATACAAGTTGAAGAAAAGTAGCTAGTATTAAAGGATCTACCTGTTGCGACACACTAGTCTCTGGAAATTTATCCTGACTTCCTGAGGTCGAGGCCTCAGTGAAGTTCTTCTTTCCTTCCATGAAGGTCTATTTAGTGCAATTAAGATCAAAATCTACTTCCTTCTCAATAGCCTTGTGCACCCATCCATCTTCCTTAAGTTGCTTGCCTTTATTTGCACTAGTCATCATACCACTTCTCGTCACTATATTTATGCTATGATCTTCCTCGCAGGGCTTATCCCTCATCATTTAAAGTTTTTTTGTAGGTTACTCTGGTAGTGCCTTCTTTTCTTGCATCTTTTCCATATGGACCAGACATTCTTCTATGACATGTCAAACTATTGACAATACTGACACAATTATAGAAGATTACCTGCCCACACCCTTGACCTGGTCCAGTGCCTCTTCCCTGTCTTCGGCCTTGGAATCCTCCATGCTATTGGGTACAGGATCCTCGAAGGGATGTTTTGGGGCTAAAATCCCAGATTTTGGTTAAAAGATGTAAATCTAATGTAAAGACTCTGCATTTTGTGGGCGCGGAGTGCGAAGTTTGTACATGAGTCATAGTGATGTCCACCCTTAGTTTTGTAATGTAATGTCATCTATAGAGATCACGAACCATGGGAATGTATAAATAGAGCAAGAATCTAAGTTAAAAGAAAAAAGAGAAGGAGAATGAAGATGGAATAGAAGTGTTGGCTTACATGGGCCTGACCTAGGTTCAGAGGTGATTTAGCCAAGAAAATCCCAGTACTACTGGCCCTTTGGCAACAATCCATGGAGCGCGGACTGAGGTCTCACCCGAAGTAGTATGGGAGGGTGCTAGAACTAGGTTTCCGCACCATGGGGATGTCTGATGAGCATCTAGAGGTCCGCGGCTTGACCCTGTGTGCACGTCGCTATGCGCCCCTATTAGTCCCTTGCAACATGTGATGCTTCCTCCACGCAGCTCTACTCGTGGTGCGATTCATATTATACCCAATTTCCTCACTATTACCCTGTTATTACCTAATTACTTAACTTATCTGTGTAATTCTAGTGATAATTAACAGTGTGTCCAGTAATAATATAAGTGTCAGAGATAAACAAAATAGTATAGATATAAAGAATGCCATAAAAAAGCAGATGCACAAGATTTGGAATCAACTTCTTGATTATTCTTCGTTCAAGATTACAGACTCAACATCGCCCTGCGCACTCAGCTGCAGGGGTCCGCGCACTCAGTTGTGGACTCTACTAGGTCTCTGTGCACTCAGCTGCAGAGCCTATTCCTACTACTACGACCCAATACACTTAGACTCTTACTCTATGCTCGAACCATTCGTCTTCATCTATTTCTCTCATTCGCTCTCTTTACACCCTATAGCCTTGCTCTATTTATACAATCCCATGGTCCACGGACCATGGGTAGGCCGACATGATTACATTGCATTACAAAACTTAGGGCAAACAACCCTATGACTCAACCTATACTTCGCACTCCGCACCTGCACTTCGCAGAGTTTTACAATACATTTGACCAAAACCTCAGCATTGAGCCCCAAAACATGTTGTGGGGGGATACGATGCCCAACAGGCCCCCAACACAAACAACGTGACTCACCCTCGAGTCACTCTAATTGTGCGGAGATCTTGGCGCGGAGTCCCTCCAGCTGGTCTCAAACGGCCTGAATGTCAGCAGTGCACTGCTGTGTAGTTTGCTAGACCTGCAGCATGCGATCTTCCGATGCTTCTTTGTGAGGATCCGATACCTATCTTAATGCATAGAGCCCCTGCATCTGTGCAAGCTTTCCCTCGATATCTGCCGTAATGGTGAAGGCCTCGTCAATCCATGGCTGGACACGTGCTTTTAGGAGTGCCTCTTTCTGTCTTGTGGCATCCACCTGCTCTTTTAGTGCCCGTTCTTGCTGCATCTTTGTGAGCCATTGGGTGAGGATGACTATCTGCGCAGTTCCCCTTACATTGTCATATTGTTCCTAAAGCTCATGTGCCTCTGTTTCTAGGCGCTGGATATTGGGGTCCTCCTGCAAGGATGTGAGGAATCCAAAGGCTTGGTCCAACATACTTGTACAGTCCTACATTGCCCATCCAATTTCTTCCAATCCTGTTTGGATAGCACTAACACACTACTCTATAACTTCTAGAGGAGTGGAAGGTTGTGCCTTTAGCTACAGCTCGGCAATGTGGAGATTCAGCTCTAGCTACACCCACATTGTTTCCTTGAGCGTGTTTCAGACTCCACATGAAAAATAGTGGATCCTCATTTCTATTGGTAGGTCCACGGTGATGGACAACTCTCGGACACACCAACATGCTTCATCCATTGTCTGTACTAACTACTAGATTTGTGACACTAGCTCGTCTTGCTACAGGTTGAGCTATTCAATGTTTATCTTTTGCTCGCTCATCACCTGAATTGCACAGCCTTCCCTAGCGTAGAGCTCTACTGTTATTGCATCCTGCAGTTGGTACAATGTGTCTCGTAGAAGGGCGACCAAATTAAGGCCAAATCCGTTGACCCTGCCCACCGCGGCTCTATCAATCTCATTCTATGTTGTTAGTGCCCCTTTTGATAGCACTATGGTGTTGGCCATCTTTGCGCGTAGTAGTTGCGCTACTGTTGATGTGCATGTTGCGCTGTAAGTGGCTCTAGTTCCTTCCTGTAGGGTCCACACCTATAGTTCCTGCAGCTGCACCCTTAAGGCCCCTAACACAATCTACTGGTCCGACATTGCTTCTTGGAGCGCCTCCTTGGTGACCTCGTGAACTGTGTCACCGATGTCGTAGAGGTCACCTTCTATTAACGTGATCGGGTCAATGGCCAATTTTGAGGCCTTGACCGTTTTTTGTGGACCCAATCTCTCTGTGGGGCGTGGCCTTTTGAGTTGGGTGGAAGTTGTGCCCAGGTCTATGCCTTCCTCTATATAGTTTGTGTCCTCCACCCCTTGTCCTGTAGACAATTCCTGGCCCTCCTCTTCCTGCATTATTGTGGCCCCTATTGTCTGCGTTGCTGCTGCTACTTCGGTGGCCTTTACTCGCTCCGCGACTACCTTCGCTGCCTCTTGGACTGCCCTTACCTCTATTGCCACTTTCTCATTACACCTTTGCTTGGAAAACTGTGTGACGCATAACTTGGTCTCATCCTTTCTTTTCTGTGCTGCTATCCTATCTAGCTCCACCAAATTTAGGATGCACCACTAGGGAGGCCAGGATTCTGGCACTGTAAAAATTGCATCATCAGTGGCGATGAAGGGGAGCTTGGTCCATTGCTGCTTCGGATCCTTTCACACCTTGATGTAAATGTTGTGCATGTCTGCCTTGAAGTCTGCAAATCTCCACAGACTGTTATGCATTGTGGGTGATAGGCGCGACTACCTATTAATCCACAACCAAATGCTCACCTCCATGAACACCCAAAATATCTTTGTCTCGCGAATCTTCTTCGCGTCCTTGGTAGCCTAGAGCGATGTGTACTTTGGGGCCTCTGGTAAGTTCTGCTCAATTCTTGGGAATTGACTATCCTCTAGCAGTTCTCCCGCTACAAAGAAAATGGACAAGAGCAACCACGCATAGTGGAAGGTCTTGCCCTACTCCTGGGATTCCTTGTAGTTGGTCAAGAATTCCTCGCAGAGGAACTCGGCCCAGTTGAATTGGACCCCCTCTATGCATTCTTCAGCCAACGCAACTACCGGCGCTGGTACCTCATCGTTGTGGCATTTTCTCATTACCTTCCCGGCCAGGAGTTGGGTGGCTACGCGCATGCCTTTATCTTTGATGCTACTGATTACGTAACCTCACTTTTTATTCTCAAGCTTATATTTTTTCTTCATGGCATCTACGAGAGCCAAATCTCCGCTTTTTCCTGCTATTGCTGCAGGGTCCTTTCCCTTACAGGGAAGCTAGGAAATTCTATGGATGAGATCCGCCGTGATGGGAATAGGCTCCTCTAGCCATAACTACCCATCATGCACTAGGTAAAGCAACTGCCTGATGATGAAAATAGTGATGGGCACATGGTGAAAGTGTGGCATCCACAAGCGATGAAGCAATACGACCTTCTCCAGACCGCGAAGCCATTTTTGCATCTCTAATGTTGTGACTAGCCACTCCGTGCTTTGCTTCATGAGGCTCTCCATCTCCAAGTGTGGGAACTTCTCACTGTTTGCGACGTCCCAATCTTCAAACTTCATTATGGGCACGCGGCCTAGGTGCGAGCACTCAAATACAATCCCATCAGGGAGGAGCTGGGTCTGTAGTGTGCTCTTGGTGGCTTCTAGATCCTTTGGTATCTTAGTTTTCCCTTTCCACGGAGGGACGTACTTCAGAAATTTCACTGCAGAGCGCACTAGCTAGATGTCCTCTTCCATGTCCTTTACTTCCTCTATCTCATCACCGAGAGCCTATAGGTTCTCCTCCTCGTCATCTGTCTTAATGGTGACAACCTTGCCCTTTTATTCCATTGAGAGCTTACCAAACTATGGAATCCTTAGGGAGATGCGAACTGGTCCCGCTACCTACTTATCTTTCTTGGGCCTTGGCGTCTGAGGTGATTTCGGGATTTCTGGTGTGACCCTAGTACCTTCGGGAACATCGTGTATCCTGGGGTTCTACGCGGCCTCATCGTCAATTCCTTCTACAAAGCCCAAACCTCTCCTGGTAGTCGTCATCTTGTTTGAACTGTCAGTGGTCATTCACGAACTTTGGGGCTCGAATATCGCTTGGCACTCAACACTCTGTGCTCCAATCAACTACTCAAATATCAAGTGAACAAGTTTTGTCTCATGGCTAGCCCCTGGAGTTTTATAGCACCTTTTGAATTCAAATTCGACCATTCCCCCCAATTCTGGGTCATCAATGCTTTCTTGGTGGCAGATTTTCCCAAATCTTTCCCTTCATTCGCATCTTAAATGCCCATCGCCCGCTCCTTTTTGCCTTAAATCGAACATCCCATCATGAACAGTGACACCAACGGTCACTTCCCAACCTACCCGTGTGGCAGCACAGCCCATCGTGCACGGGAGAAAACCTTGTGACATGCTGATTCTGCACACACCTCCCTTATCGCGCAGCTCCCAAACAAACTCTTTTATAGTCCCGCGCTCTCTTTCAACTGCCTGGAGCGCTGAGACTGTGCTCCCTATGGCTAGTCAGGTGGTTGCACCACCTATGCGAGACTTCAACTCACCTTCTAGCATAGTCTGCAGAAATTCCTTTATTACCTTTGCCATAACTTGTGTCACGCGTTCTGCTGTATGTAGTGCACTCCCCAAGTTACTCCGTTTGGTGAGGTCCAGTCGTAGCCATGGAAACACAGTCATAAATTATCATCGGCAATCTTCTAATGCAGTGGTATGATCATCTGCACCTTGTTTTGTCATCCTTGGTTTATCAACGAGACATACTTGCTTGACCTCATTTTCCAGCCTCTTAATTTCGGCATCCATCAAAATTATTTTCTTCCTCAGTCATTTCCAGTCTTTTTCGATTTTGCAAAGTCTAAGGTTCCCTCGCCGAATGGCCTCCTAAACCATTATATGTTCGACCTCGCGTACTTGTGTGATTTCTTTGTCATGGTCTTCGCGCAATGTCATAGCTGCGGGAGCCCTTATGGGTGGACTCCTCTTTTCATTCTCTTCAGAAATTACGGTCTCTACTCTGTTCGCCCCTTGGGAATCGTCTTCGCGATCAGGGTTTTTCACATGGTCTTATAGGCCCATCGACCCGTTGGTACATGTAGGTCCCAATTAGTGCATTTCACCTGGTGAACCCTATTCAGTACTTCACACACCCTATCGAATGCCTCTCCATGGATAACTGGTAGTGTGCATCGCCTTTCTTGCTACTATGGTTTGTTCTGATTCTCTATTCTTCGAATGGTGTGCATCTGTGCAAGTTGTACAACATATGCTCGTACCCATCAGGAAAGGTGGGCACACAAGTTATTGCAGCCCTACTGACTGGCTTTCGTTCTAAACTGGGGTTTTCCAAAGCGTAGGCACATCATCCTTCTGTATCTGTGCCAGTCCTCAAGACATCCTTGATGCGTACCGCACCATCATGCGGGCATTGCGCACAGTGCCCACTTCAACACATCAAACCACTATTGTTCTGGTACTGTGCTTTCAAAGTTGCTAAGGAATTCATCCAGCACTGTCAGCCAATCATGTGTTGGCAGTCCCCTTACCTCTGTTGTCACGTAGCACAGTGACCTAACCATCATGTTGCAATTAAGTGTTGTTACTTCGTGCAGCCAATTCTGCCATCGCTCTATCTCTTCATCTGAATCCGAAGTGCAAGAGCTTTCGCGCTCCCATGAAATCATTCCATCCACAATCAGATTCACCCAATCCTCTTCTCATGTGGTTATCTTGTAAATACAATCAAGATTGCCATCACTATCGTTGTCGCACACTAGTTCAGTGTATCGCGTTCCTTCGGCTGGATCTAGTGGTACTAATACGCGTAGTGATTTTTTCTCAACGATCATTTTGCGCTTCTTCAGATTTATGACTTTGTTCATATCGGTGGCCCAGTTTATTCCTAGTAGCACAGGATAGGGATTACTGTCATTGAAAATCTCTATCACTTCAAAATCCACCTGCGCGCTCACACCTTCAATATCTATTGTTACCCCTTGCAGTCTTCCCATGGGTAAGATATTCTATTGGTTCACCATTCGCAGCTAGATAGGAGACCATTGTAGCATGGGTCTACCCATGCGTTCCCATGTTTGTCTTGGCAGTACATTCACGTCCAGTCTTAGATCCAGGATTACTTGATCCATTTCATATTCACTGATTTGCACAGTCAACCTCATTTCCCTTCTTGTGCGTAATGCATGCTTACCAAGTTTCCTGACTACGTGCGGCTCTCTTGAACCTGCGCACCTAGTGATAAGTTCCCGTAGTCCTTTTACTGCCTTACTATCGCATAGTAGTTTCATGCATGTCTCCAAAAAGGTAGTGAGAATGGAAGGATCCATCCATGGTTCTACTTAATCCTTACTACCTGAAGTGGAGGCCTTCGTGAAGCTCTTCTTAGCTTCCATGAATGTCTCCTTCGCGCGTTCTAAATCAAATTCGGGTTCCTTTGTAGGATCCTTGTGAACCCATGCACTTTCTTTTGACTATTTCCCTTTATCATCACCAGTGGTCACACCACTCCTGAGCATCATGTTTACATTTGGGTCTTCTTTGCGTGGTTCAGACCTCATCATCTACAAATTCTGAGTCGAAGGGGGCTGAAGTACCCCTTTGCGCGCAGTCTCACTATCAATGTAGGGCAGTCTTCTGCCTCATGATCAAACTAAGTACAGGACAAACAAGATGTCCCTGTTGGATTTGTACAATTGCGGGAATAATGCCTTGGCCTTCCGCAATTATAACAAATTAACTATCGGCGACCCCTTCCTGGTCCCATTCCACCTCGTCCTCGACCACGCCCCTAAAATCCAGTATGTGCCAGTTCTGCATTCGGGTCAAGGGCTCACGTTTTGGTCTGCACCCTGTAGGCAGGAGTCTGATCCATCATTAGTTCGTAGCTTCTGCAGGTGCACTCATCATGGCCTACTGACCTGTAGAAGTTACAAAACAATTGTTGGGATGTTTGCGTATACTTCTACAATAGATGACAATTGTCCATAGTGTGTTTTCCTCCTATCTGATAGATTGTGAACCACAATGCAGGCACCGTGCTCGGTCCTGCCTGTGCCTCAGGCCTTAATAGTATCGGCCCTCCTCCTGCCAAGTAATTCATGAACATTGGAAAGTGATCCTTGTGATGCCCCTGACCCTTGCATTTTATGCACCAAACCTCCTCACGCTCCTCTGGCCGAGGTGTCCTGTCTTGTTTGAAACTCTGCATTTCTAGAGGAAAATTTTGTAGTTGTGCATGGATTTTTCGGACTCCCTGACTAGGGTCTTGTATAGGGGTCTCTTGCAATCTCATCGCCATCTCCAAAGCTTCAACCTGGGTGGAAAGTTTTTGTTGTGATAGCGCCATCCGTAAGTGTGGTGTTAGTGACGCTACAAACCAAGCATGGTGTTGTCCATCTGTCAACGTCATGTTGGCTTCACGAATCATACCATTTAGTATTTGGTCCAATTCCCAAGGAGTCTCGCTTGGGAGCATCACAATCTCCTTAAACCCGATGATTGATTGTGTTTCTGACTTTGGCCTCCTGAATTCTCTGTTCAGCGCAGTCTGGATTTATGTGATTCCTGTGTTTGTATGGTCATTAGAATGCTTGATATACCATGTTAGTGCGCGATCCTGCAACGCACTCAACAGCATAGCCTTCTTGATATTGTCATCCACAATGCCCTGTGCTTCCCATACTACTTTTACCACGAACCATAATTGGTCTGGATCTTCATTCCCCACTCCTTTGAATACTGATAGTTTGATCGCACTTACCATACTAAACTGGGGTGGTGGCAGATGTGGGGTGGGTGGAGATGGAGGTAAGGTGGGTGAGACGTGTGGCAGTGTAGGTGGAGGTGGTAGGCATGGAATTCGTTGCCTTATCAGACTAACTGCGCTTCTCGGAGAGACTTTCGCGAGCTCTTCCTCGCTTTCCCACGAGGGGGAAATTAAGGGACTGGTTTCCAATTCTTCACTACTTCTGCTACTGTACATCTTCCCACTTCACGTAGTCCCAAACATTAATTTATTCGCATATCCCTTTTCTCACACAATAGCATCTTAATCCAATTATTCAATGATTTAATATACTTACCTCGCGGTCCCTTGAGGAAACGTCGCTCTGCCTCACTGTAGCTGACGATCGTGTCTACCACAAACTCAGTGATAAACCCTCGTATAATTCGGTCGAACCAATGGTCCATAGCTCGCACGATCTTATGTCCTAATGCTTCTAGTCTTTGCATTAATTCCGGAGTCCACACGATTGCTTTTTTGAGCCTACACTTTCCCTGACTATTTGCTAGCTTCGTGATCCACTCATATAGTTCAGAAGGAAAGGATATAAAGAAAATTTCATGGATCTCCTTATACAAATAGCGCTCCAACCACTGTTCCTTAATTACTCATGGATTTCTGTTTTCCTGCACCACGAACTCATGAATATTCTTGTCCAACCACTCTTCAATTTCTTTCTTTGTTGGATTACAGTGGCACGACATCAGACATCCCTTATGTAGATCCCAGTCTCAACAACAGAACCATTTGTTGGCTTGTATGCACCTGACCCAAGTTCAAAGGTGACTTGGCCAAGCAAATCCCGGTACTATTGGTCCTTTTGACAACAGTCCGCGGAGCGCGGACTGAGGTCTCACCCGAAGTAGTATGGGATGGTGCTAGAACTAGGTTTCCACACCTTGGGGATGTCTGATGAGATTCCAGAGGTCTGTGGTTTGACCCCGTGCGCACGTCACTACGCGCCCCTATTAGTCCCTCGTAAGCTGTGATGCTACCTCTGTGCAGCTCTACTCAGGGTGCGGTCCGTATTATACCCAAGTTCCTTACTATTAACCTATTATTACCTGATTACTTAACTTATCTATGTAATTCTAGTGATAATTAACAGTGTGTCTAGTAATCATATAAGTGTGCGCAATAAACAAAATAGTATAGATGTAAATAATGAAATACACAAGTAGATGCACAGGATTTGGAATCACTCACCTGCAGGGGTCCGCGCACTCAGCTGTGGACTCTACTAGGCCTCTGCGCACTCAGCTACAGGGCCTCTTCCTACTACTATGACCCAATACACTTAGACTCTTACTCTATGCTCGAACCATTCGTCTTCATCTATTTCTCTCATTCACTCTCTTTACAACTTAGAGCCTTGTTGGCTATGTGGGGCCTGGCCCAGGTTCAGAAGTGATTTAGCCAAACAAATCTAGGTACTACGGCCCTTTTCGCAATAGTCTATGGTGCACGGATTGAGGTCTCACCCTAGGTAGTATGGGAGGGTGCTGGAACCAGGTTTCCGCACCCTAGGGATGTCTTGATGAAGGTTTTGGTTTGAACCTGCACGCTCGTGCTGCTCATGCAGCTGTCTATCCCTCGTGACCTGCGCCACTTCCCTCGCGCAGCTCTGTAAGGGCGTGAATAAATTACTACCCCGATCTCTTTACTTACTATGCTATTGTATTAATGCTTAACTTAAATTGTGTGAGCCCAATGTTCTTATTACTCATTCAACATACAGATAAATGCGTGTAACCATAAACAGGATAAATGCATAAAGATAAACATAAACACAGATGCATAGTATTTTGAATCAAACTTATATTTATTATGTTTCAAGTTCCAATTACAGACCCAACTCTGCCCTGTGCACACATCTGTAGGGGTTTTCAAACTTAGTTGCAGACTCTACTAGGCTTCTGCGCACTTAGCAGCAGAGCCTTCACCTACTACTACCACCCAATACACTTTAGATCCACTTCTATCTTCTAACCATGCCTTTGCATCTTTCTATTACTTTCTTGCTAAAAACTATCTTTACACTTAGAGCCTCGCTCTATTTATACAATCCCATGGTCTGCGGACCATGGGTAGGCCAACACAACTTTACATTAAATTACATTATTTTAGGGCGGACAACCCTATGACTCATCCTAGACTCTCACACTCCACACCCGCATTTCATGGGGTCTTTACATTACATTGACCAAAACTCGGGCTTTAAGCCCCAAAAACATGCTATGGGGGGATCCGCTGCCCAACAGGCCCCCAACACAATCATCGTGACTCGTCTCGAGTCACTACACTGGTGCGGCAATCTTTGCGTGAAGTCTATCCAGCAAGTCTCGTGCAGCTTGGGTTTCCGCAACACACTGTTCAGCTGTCTACTGGACTTGTTGCACACGTATCTTTGAACCTTCATGAGTAGGGTCACCTTGCTATCCAACTGCATAAAGTTCCTGCATCTAAGTCAGCTTCCCTTCAATGGTAGCTGTAATTTTGAATGCTTCATCGATCCATGGTTGGATGCATGCTTTAAGCAGGGCTTCCTTTTGGTGCATGGTGTCTAATTGGTCCTTCAGTGCCCTTGCTTATTGTAGTCTACCAAGTCGTTGAATAAGGGAAACCATCTTCACGGTGCCCCAGACACTATCGTACTCCTGCTACAACTCACGTGCCTCTATTTCTAGGTGTTGTAGGTTCAGGTCTTCCTGTAGGTGCGTAAGCATGGTTAGTGCTTGCTCCAACAACCTGGTACAATCTTGTGTTGCCTGGCCAATATACTCCAACTCCGTTTAGATAGCACGGGCACACTACTCTCTGACTTCTAGGAGCATGGAGGGTTGTGCCTTCAGTCGCATCTCGATGATCTCCAGGTTCAGCTACAACGGAACCTTTGTCATTTCTTCCCGAGCCTCACGAACTTCGGCCGCCAATCTATGGACCCGCTCTGCTGCTGGTAGCTCTGCCAGCACGGCCAAATCTAGAACTTTCTTCCATGCATCCTCTATGGCCTGCTCCAATTCGCGAACCTATGCAACCAACTCATCTCGCTGGATGTTGAGTTGGTCCATGTTGATTTTCTTCTCATGCAGGACCTGGATCGCTCGACCTTCCCAGGCGCGGAGCTCTACGATCACCCTGTCCTGCAGCTAGTATAGAATTTTGCACGGAAGTGTGGCCAAGTTCAAGTCGACGCGTTTCATGCTACTAGCATGCCTTCGGGCAACACGAAGGTGTTGGCCATACAGGAGCGCAACATCTATTTGGCCTCGGCAGTTCCTGTTGTGATGTATTGGACCATTGTACCTGTTAGGGGGGGTTGTACCTGTAATCCTTGTAGCTGTGTGCTGAGTGCCCCCAACATAGTGCTCTGCTCCATCCTCAGTTCCTGGAGCGTGTCCTTTGTGACCTCACGAATTGTTTTACTGATGTCAAACAGATCACCTTCTATGAGCGTGATCAGGTCGACGGATGTCTTTGTGGCTTTTACCTTCTTCCTGGGAGCTGTTTTTTCAGGGCCGCGCAGCCGCTTTAGTTGGGTCAATGTGGAACCAGGGTCTACGCAGTCCTCCTCTCTGTCCGATTCCCAGTCTGCTGCCCCATGGAAATCTCCTGGCCCTCCTTGGCCTCTCTGGGTGGTGCTATTGTGGTTTCTACTGTCTGCGCCACTGCTACTACATCAGCCACTTTCTGATGTGTGGCTGCTTCGTTTTCCTAGCACCTCTTTTCAACTAGCTATGCAATGCCCAACTTAGTGTCCTTCTTTCTTTGCTGGGCTACCGTATTCTCCATTTTTGCCAAGTCTGGGGCATGCCACTCTGGAGACCATGACTCCATTACTCCGAAGATCACATCATCTGTTGCGATGAATGGAAGCTTCACCCATTTTTGTGGTGGATCCTTGCACGCCCGTATATACGGGTTATGCATATTTGCCTTGAATTCTGCCGTGATTTGAAAGTTGTTATGAACCGTAGGGGATAAGCGCAGCCTTTGGTTATTACACTTTCAGATGCTCGCCTCCACAAACACCCAAAACAACTTTATCTCGCGAATCTTCTTCATGTCTTTTGTAGCCCAAAGCAAGGTGTACCTCGCGGCTTTAGGTAGATCATCGTCAATAGTGGCAAACTAACTGTCCTCTGGCAGCTCCCCAACAACCAACAAGATGTATAAGAGCAACCATGTGTAGTGGAAGGTCTTACCCTGCTCCTGGGCCTCCCTGCAGTTCGTCAAAAACTCGGCACAAAGGAACTGCGCCTAGTTGAATTGGACCCACTCTGCACACTGCTCTGCCAACGCAATCACAGACGGTGGTACTTCGCCAGCGTGACATTTCCTCATTAGCTTGCTGGCTAGCATCTAGGTGGCTATGCGCACCCCTTTATCTTTAATGTTTGCTATTGCTTACCCCCACTTTTTCTTTTCTAGCCTATACTTGGCCTTCATGGCTTCTGCGAGGGCCATGTCGCTGCTTTTTCCTGCTATGACTGCGGGGTCGTGTCCTTTGACTGGTACTTGAGAAATTCAGTGAATTAGCTCAGCTGTGATGGGAATAGGCTCCTCGAGCCAGAGATACCCATCATGCACCAGGTACAACAACTACCTGATGACAAAAATGGTGATGGGTGTGCGGTGGTAGTGGGGTATCCATTGCAGATGGAGTAACCCAACCTTCTCCACATCGCGCAACCATTTCTGCTTCATCAACCTCTTTGCGGTTAATTGTTGGAACTTATCACTGTCCACGAGGTCCAAATCCTCAAACTTCATGTTAGGTACCCGTCCCAATGGCAGACCTTAAAACCTTATATCATCGAGGAGGAGTGGGGTTTGGAGCGCACTCTTCGTGGCCTCCAGGTCCTTCGGTATCTTGGATTTCCCCTTCCACGGAGGGATGTATGGAGGTAACTTTGTCGCGAAATACATTTGGGAGACATCCTCTACTTCATTGTCTTCCGCATCAATTTGGACGATCAGAGCTTGCAATTTTCCAAACCATGGGTTTCTTGGGGATACACGGACTAGCCCCATAGTTTTCTTATCTTTCTGCGGCCACGGCATTCGTGGTGACTTTGGAACTTCTGGCATAGCTGCCGCCTCTCCAAGCTCCTCATGGGTCATATGGGGCTCCGCGGTAACTTCGACGAATCGCACTCTTGTTCTAGCAGCTGTCATCATGTCTACACTTGAAGGTTGTAAGAGTACGCGTGTTGGGTCCCTATAATACTAGTGATTACCCCATTACTATTGTAGTTGCATCCCTTATTAATATTTTTGTGCCCCTATTATCCCCATATTGTTATTACTGTGCCCCATAGAATCCCTCTATTGTTATTTTTGTGGCTTTATATTATTATTGTGAGGTCGGCTGGGTTATATTGTGACTCCTTAGACTCCTATATATAGAAAGGAGGTTTTGTCATTTGAATCATCCAAGAATTATTCATTTATGTAATGTAAAGGATGTTTCCCCCTCGAAGAGGCTGAATTCTAAGGCGTTGATCTATCTTTTCTATCTTTTCTTGAGCTGGTTTCATAACATTTGGTATCAGAACTTTGGATTCTAGGGTTTCGCTTCTCCAAATAAGTCATCGTGGAATTTTCACTATAACTTTTCTTCTGCGATGTTTCATAAGCTAAAAAAAAAAAACATTTTAGAAGACATCACGCTGAACGTCGGGTCCAAATTTCAGAGCTTTTCGTGCTATATTGGCGTAGATATGATCTGAGGAAGTTGGTTTTTTTGTAGACTCCTGAATTACATTCCAAACAGGTGACCTGGGGAAAATCGTCATAACTTTATCTCTGAGCATCGGATTGAAATTTCGTAAGACGTTATAGAAATAGGATGGACTTTAGTTTCTTTTAGATATTTTTTAGAGCCAAAGGTCGAAACAGTGACTCATGGCATGTCATATAAGTTCGCTCTACTGAACTAGTCTATAATCAAGTCACTGTGGGAGATTTCGCATAACTCTTCCTTGGAGAATCCAATTTGGGTCAAACTGGTGTCATTAGAAAGAGGACATAGAGGGATACTATAGATCATAATTTCAGAGCTAGATGATCAGAAAGTACAAAGATACATCAGAGGCAATATCGAGCTCCTACAAAGTGAAAAAAAGTGTGTAGATTTTTTTAAAGTTTTACTTAAGCTTGGTTTGAAAATTTATTTTGAAGGAATTCAAAGGGAATAGTAGAGAATTATTATCGATAACTGATGCCCTAAGGAAATAAAATGCAAACACCTAGTAAGCAACCTGAAAGCTCTAGCATGACTCATGAAGAAGATGAAGAAATGCTACTTGATATATCAAAATTACAAGAACAAGTGCAACAAATGTCACTCTCACAAAACTAACAGAAGCTAAGATAAATGGAATGGAATCTATGATAAATGGCGTGGAAGCTAATATGGATGATTTGAAGATAGATTTGAAGACAGATTTGAAGAGAGACATGGCAAATTTGAAGACAGACATGGTAGATTTGAAGACAGATTTGACAAATTTTCTACAAGAAATACTTACTAATGGTGAAATGGTCGTAAAGGAAACTCATGATGTGAACAAAAGAAATTTTAATCATGATTTCTTAGACTCTAATGTGGGATCTAAGACCCACCATATTCCAAAAATCGATATGAGGAAGTTTGATGGCAAGGATCCCGCAACATGGATATTACAGATGGAGCAATTTTTCGATCTCAATAATGTGCAAAACACACAAAAGGTACGTATTGCAACTTTATATTTGGAACCAAATCAGTTTGTATGGTATCAATGGCTTTGCTCTCATAAAAAAATTATCACTTGGGCAATTTTTACAGAAGAATTGACAGCACATTATGAGGATACAAAAAGCAACACTTTTTTTAGCCAATTGATAAGTCTCAAACAAAAGCGTTCAATAATGGAGCACATTGAAGAGTTCCAAAAATTGAACATAAAGGTGAAAAATATTCCAGAGGAGCATAGGATTGATGTGTTCATAGGGACTTTAAAAGATAATATCCAACATGATGTTCACCTTTGGGAACCTAATTCATTAGAGAAGGCATTCAGGTTAGCAAGAAAAATGGAAAGCAAAATTATGGCAACCAGGAAGCATACCACTCACAACTATAAAGATGGAAGTGTTGTTGCCCCTAGTCTCCCACAAACTATAATATTGACACCACAAAAATTGGAAGAAAAAAGAGAAAAATGGCTTTGTTACAGTTGTGATAGCAAATACACTAAAGGTCATAAGTGTGCTGAGAAGAAATTATTCTACATAGATTGCGAAGAGGAAGAAGAAAAGGAGCAAGAAAGGTCAAAAGAAGAGGATATACTCCAAGAACAAAGCCTAGATAAAGAAGAAATGAATCCGACCATATCTTGTAATGCATTGGCAGGAATTACCACTCCTCAAACCATCAAGATAGAAGGAAAAATCAAGAAGAAAAAGGTAATAGTGTTGACTGATTCAGGAAGCACCCACAATTTTATTCATTGTAAGGTAGCAAAAGAATTGAATTGCTTCTTATATCCAACACCAGAGTGTCAAGTGATGGTTGCAAATGGAGGAACAATAAATTTCTCTGGAAAGCACCATAATATGAAGCTATTGATGGGAGAATATGTTTTGACTAGTCCAATGCTTTCCATTCCAATGGGAGGTGTTGATGTTGTACTAGGAGTCCAACAGCTACAATCCTTGGGTACAATAGCTTTTAATTTTCAAGAACTTTTCATGAAATTTTCTATGGAAGGAAAGGAAGTTGAATTAAGGGGTATTGCAGGGAAATCAGGAAAGATAATTAGCTCTGACGGTATGACAAAGCTTCTAAGAAAGGAACAAATGGGTGTAATTGCACAATTATGTTTGCTAGATGTTTCCACATTGCAATCATATCTTTCTCCAAATCTCCAAAAAGTCTTGGACAATCATTCCAAGGTATTTGAGACTCCCAAAGGTCTCCCACCTATTCGTGATCATGATCATGTTATTCATCTGATTCCAGGAAGTGTTCCTCCAAACATCAGGTCGTACAGATATCCCTATGCCCAAAAGAGTGAAATTGAATGTATTAGTGCACAAGAAGGATGGATCATGGTGCATGTGTCCGGATTATAGGGAGCTCAACAAGCTCACTATTAAAGATAAGTTTCCCATTCTTGTCATTTATGAATTACTGGATGAATTGCATGGATCAATTTACTTCACCAAGTTGGATCTTCGTTCTGGATATCATCAAATCAGGATGAAGACTGAACACATTCTGAAAACAACATGTAGAACTCATGATGGTCATTATGAATTTTTGGTCATGCCTTTTGGCCTTACCAATGCACCTTCAACATTTCAAGGCTTGATGAATTCCATTTTCAAACCATTCCTTAGAAAATTTGTGTTAGTATTTTTTGATGATATACTAATCTACAACAAGTCTTGGAAGGATCATGTTGAACATTTTGATAGGGTGCTACAACTATTGGAGGAGAAACAATTATATGCAAAAAGATCCAAATGTTTCTTTTGAGTACGAGAGGTGGAATATCTGGGACATACTGTATCTCATGAAGGAGTTAAGGTAGACCCTAGCAAAATTAAAGCTATTAAGGAATGGAAAATCCCCACATCCATAAAGCATCTGCGAGGATTTTTTGGGTTAACAGGGTATTATCGCAAGTTTATTAAGAATTATGGGAGAATAACAGCACCTCTAACAACATTATTGAAGAAAGATGCATTTTCATGGACTCCAGAAGAAACAAAGGCCTTCGAACATCTTAAAGACGCAATGTGCCAAGCACCAGTCTTAGCTACACCGGACTTCACAAAAACCTTTATTGTGGAATGTGATGCTTCAGGAAATGGAATTGGTGCTGTTTTAATGCAAGATGAAAGACCCATTGCTTTTGAAAGTCATCCAATCAAGGGAAAGTTTTTACACAAAGCTATTTATGAGAAGGAAATGTTGGCAATACTCCATGCACTTAAGAAATGGCGACCCTACCTAATGGGAAGACACTTCAAGGTAAAAACAGATCATGATAGTCTTAAATACTTTTTAGAACAAAGATTATCCTCCGAAGAGCAGCAAAAGTGGGTCACAAAGATGTTGGGTTATGACTTTGAAATCATCTACAAAAAAGGGAAGCAAAATGTGGTGGCAGATGCACTCTCAAGAAAGGATGAGGATGTGGAAGCATTGTTGTGCGCCATTTCTATTCTCAAACCAGATTGGATAAACGAAGCAAGGGAGGAATGGAAGAATGACGAAGAAGTGTGGGAACTTATTCGAAAGTTACAAAAATATTCCAGTACGTCTGATACACTTAGCTGGCAAAATGATTCTTTATGGTACAAAGATCACTTATACCTCTGTAAGAATTCCGAACTAAAACAAAATATTCTTATGGAATTGCACACTTCTCCCTTAGGAGGGCACTCAAGATATTTAAAAACTTACCATAGGGTTAAGAAGGAATTTTTTTGGGATGGCCTTAAATCGGATATTCAAAAATTTGTGGCAGAATGTTTGGTTTGCCAACAAAATAAAGTTGAAACAATTAAGACACTGGGTCTATTACAACCTTTATCCATTCCAAGCCAACGTTGGGAGGAGGTTTCAATGGATTTTATCACAGGTTTACCCAAGTCTGAGGGAAAGAGTGTCATCATGGTGGTAGTTGATAGACTTACCAAGTATGCACACTTTTTTGCATTATCACATCCATTTAAATCCAGTACAATTTCTACTGCATTTATGGAAACAATTCAAAAGCTACATGGAAACCCAAAGATTATTGTAAGTGACAGAGATCCCATTTTCATTGGAAATTTTTGGATAGAATTATTTTCTTGTCTTCGTACTCAGTTAGCTCATAACTCACCTTATCATCCTTAATCTGATGGACAAACTGAGATAGTAAACAAATGTTTGGAATGATATCTTCGTTGCTTTGTATCTAATGAACAAACACAATGGGTCAAATGGTTGCCTCTGGCTGAATGGTGGTATAACACTTCCTTCCATACAACAAAAAAAATGACCCCATTTATGGCACTTTATGGATATCAGCCACCACCCATCACATCATATTTAAAAGAAAATTCTAAGGTTCAAGCAGTGGAACATCACATCGAACATCAACAACAAGTCCGACAACTCTTAAAGGATAACCTCGTGTTGGCACAGAATAGAATGAAACAATAGGTAGTGTTAGCACCTAAATCTGCCTTAGGCTGAAGGAAGGCAAAAATTAGGGTAACCAAAAACCACGCTCAGTCTAGTAGCTAGCCCTACCAGAGCAGGAGAGGGCTCTCTCCGAGTCACACTCAGCGAATGGATATGCAAAATGGTCTGAGATGACGTACAATGCAATATTTACCTTAGGCTAGTAAGTGAAAAGGGATTTTGGAAAAGATCTTTTGAAGTGACCGAGCTTTTGGGATGTATATGGGACTGGCGCTCAGCAAAGAACAGAGAATCGAATATGAAAGCACGGATTATTCCGTGAGGCAAAGTAGGCAGCAAGCGCAGCAATTTCGGCTTAAGGTAATGACGAATGGAAATATTGCTGAAGACAGTGAAAAGTTCATGGTCGCATGAATCCTTTTCAACAGAAGAATAACACTGTACATGAAATTTTCCCACAGGCAGAGCAATATAAATTGAATTCTACCTAATCTCACTTAGAAAATTTCACTGAAATGAAGCATGAAATGAAATATGAAACATAACAAGATACCTATGGAACATAATGTAGGAATTTATAGGGTAAGTTCCTCAGAAAGAATACCAAGAGGACACCGCTCACAACCAGATCTCAAATCAATACACCAGTATTTTTGACGTGGTTAAAACCCTCAGAGTGCAAGGAGGGAAACAGTCCACGGCCTGTCCCAACGTGGGTACAGACAATTTATTAATCAAAGAATGAAAATTTACATAAGCTTCTCTCATGCACGGATTGCCCGAACAATGACCCTCCATGCACTTTAAATAGAACTCATGGACCAATCGGGTGTCAAGCCACGGATCAAGTGTCGGTAATACCGAGGTGAGAGTGAACCGTCGGATCACTACATATCGTGACCGTCGGATTGTAAGTTACAAAATGTACAACGGTAAAGAAACACACTTTACCTAACTCTAACCTAACTCTATACTAGACCAAGTTGAACTTAACTATATCCTATGTGTCGGAATATCCTAACATCCCCCCTTAAGAACAACTTGGGATAGGATTGAAGGATTTACAAATATGACACAATAGGAGAAGGAAGGAGGCACTAGAGCCTATCCCCCCTTAGTGACAACTTCCTGAACTCCAAGCATATATCGAAGTTTAGTGAACTTCGCCTCTGTGAGAGCCTTTGTGAAGATGTCTGCAACCTGATCATCTGTTGGACAATATTGCACTTCAAGAACATGGTCATGAATGAGCTTTCTGATGAAGTGCATGTGTAGTTCAATGTGTTTGCTGCGCTGATGCTGGACTGGATCTTTGCATAGCTGAATGGCACTTTGATTATCACACCAAAGTGTGGTTGGATGCTGCTGCTCAAAGCCAAACTCTGATAGGATCTGACGAAGCCACAAGGCTTCCTTACTAGCTTCCACGGCACCACGATACTCTGCTTCTGCTGATGAAAGAGAAATGGCAGCCTGTTTCTTACAAGCCCATGTAATAGGTCCTGAACCAAGAGTGAAGACATAACCGGCAGTAGACTTCCGATCATCAAGGTCACCAGCCCAATCAGAATCAGTGAAACCAACTAACAGAGGAGCTGCTTTGGCACTGTAATGAATCCCAAACTGTATTGTACCTCGAACATAACGAAGTATTCTTTTAGCTGCTTTCCAATGACTTTCACGGGGGTTTTGCATAAAACGAGCAACAAGGCCAACAGCAAAGGAAAGATCAGGACGAGTATGGGTTAAATACAAGAGTTTTCCGACAAGTTGACGGTATAAGGTAGCATCAACTTCAGGAGAAGTACAAGAGACTGAAAGTTTGACTCCAGACTGAAAGGGAGAAGTGGCTGGCTTACAGTCTTCCATGTGAAAATGACGAAGAATATCACAAGCATACTTGGACTGGGAAAGGAAAATACCCTCTTGGGATTGCAAGACTTGAAGACCGAGAAAATAGTGTAAGTGTCCTAAGTCTGTCATTTCAAATTTCTTTTTAAGGCTGGACTTCACATGGTTTATAAGGTTGGGATCACTACCAGTAAGAATAAGATCATCAACATAAAGAACAAGGATGATGAGAGAGTTGCCCACTTTCTTGGTGTAGACAGTATTGTCAGAATGACACCTAGAAAAGCCAGATTCTAAAAGAAAGCTATCCATTTTGGCATACCAAGCTCGAGGAGCTTGCTTGAGGCCATAAAGGGATTTCTTAAGTCGACAAACGAGGCTGGAGTCTGTTTGTATGAAGCCAATGGGTTGTTCCATATAGATTTCTTCCTGCAAGTCACCATGCAAGAAGGCAGATTTAACATCCATTTGATGGACTTCCCATTTTAAAGAGGCAGCAAGGGAAAGAACAAGGCGGATAGAGTTCATTTTGGCAACTGGAGAGAAGGTTTCAGTGTAGTCAATGCCTTCAACCTGTGAAAAGCCCTTAGCAACTAGACGAGCTTTATGTTTATCAACTTTCCCATCTGGTCCATACTTGGTTCTGTAAACCCATTTGAATCTAACAAGTTTGCGTCCCTTTGGTAGAGGAACAAGATCCCATGTATCATTTGTCATCAATGAATGATATTCTTCATTCATAGCTGTTTCCCAATGTGGATGGCCTGAAGCTTCTGCAAAAGTGTCAGGATCATGATTTACTGGAGCTTGAGCCAGTAAAGAAGAGGCTCTTTCAAACTGAGAACGTGTACGTCGCTGATCTGTAGGATCACCGGCAAGATCACCTGCTGCATCCCGAGTAGCACGGACCCATCTTGGAAGTTGAGGATCCTGAGAAGGTGGGGAAGGATTATCATCCTCGCTTTCATCATCAGAAGAAGAAATGTTTTCAAAGATAGAAGAGATAGGAAGAGGTGGCACATCCGCCGGACTAGGCTCGCAGGCCGATTTATTTTCATCAAATTTTACATCTCTTCTAATGATAACATTTTTGGACTTAAATGGAATAAGTCTATAGCCTTTTACATCTTCAGAATATCCAACAAAAGTACATTTCTCACTCTTAGGTTCTAAGGCTTTATGCTTTTCATCTGGAATATGGGCCCATGCTTCACTTCCAAACACACGAAAGTGACTTACATCTGGTTTAATGGAACTCCAGGCTTCTTCTGGAGTGATATTCTCTAGAACCTTAGTAGGAGTGCGATTGATTATATAATTTGCACAATTAATTGCTTCGGCCCAAAAACTAAGACTGAGTCCTTTAGATTGCAGCATACAATTAGCCATTTCCTTTAAGGTGCGATTTTTCCTTTCAGCTACACCATTTTGTTGTGGAGTGTATGGAACAGTATGTTGCATTTGAATTCCATTTTCGGTGCAAAAGTTGATGAATGCATTTTTAACATATTCTCCACCATTATCAGTTCTTAGCTTAAGAATTTGATGTCCAGATTGTTTTTCAACGAATGCTTTGAAGGCCAAAAAGGTGGTAAATACTTCGCTCTTGAGTTTTAAGAAGTATACCCAAGTGCGTCTGGAGAAATCATCAATGAAAGTTAAGAAGTACTTGCAGCCAGAGAATGAAGCAACAGGAAGAGGACCACATAAATCACTGTGCACAAGCTGTAAAGGGGCTGAGGCGTGCCAAGAGGCACGTTTGTCAAAACTGTCCCGATGATGTTTTCCGAGTACACATCCGGAACAAACACCATCTTTGCAAGATACCATAGGAAGACCTGTCACCATGTTTTCTTTACATAGATGCTGAAGGGAGCGATAGTTTAAGTGACCATACCGCTCATGCCAAAGTTTGCTCACTTCATCATTATGAGCAACAAATACTGAGGGAAGATGGGATGACCCAAAGTTGTGAAACTTATACAACCTTTTGGAATCATCAGCAAGACCAGTAGCTAGAATCTGTTTAGGATCTTTTAGATCCTTGATTACAACATCATGAGGTGAAAATTCAACAATTTTACCTTCACCTGAATGAGTTATCTGATAGACAGATAGAAGGTTGCAGGATAAGTTTGGAACACATAATACATCATTGAACTGACCATTGTCTAGATGAACAGTTCCAGTCCCTACAACATTAAGAGATCTATCATCACCAACATATATATTTTTGGTGTTACAATCATTTAAAGAAGAAAACATGGCTTGGTTTTTGGCCATGTGACAAGAGGCTCCAGAATCAATGAGCCACTCATGAGAATGAGAAGAAGAAGAAGATACATTTAATGCATAACCAGACTGAGATGATTGACGATGACATGCAGAAAATGCCGTTCCGGAAGTTGAAGTTGAAGTAGGCTCCAGATGGATGTTATGTTTCTTCATTGCGGCTTCCAAGGCTTCCATCTTCTTAAAGCATTTAGATTCTAAGTGGCCATCTCGATTACAAAAGTTACAATGTCTGTCAGTCTTCTTCCATTTGTTTTTATTGGTCTTGTCATATTGCTGAAATGATCTTTCATCTTGAGGCTGAGTTGGTTTAGGACCATTCCTTTGAGGATAAGACTTCTTAGGATTCTTTGAATTTGGTTGCTGCTGGGCGGCTAACGCTTTCGAGGAAGAGTTTCCAAGATTAAGAAGACCAAGGTGTAAGAGTTTTTCTTGTTCTCTTATTAAGGAATCACAAAAGGAGTCAAAGGAAGGGGGCTTGTAGTCTTTGCCTTGACAAATGAAAGCTTCCCTGGTAGAATGGAAAGTGGAAACAAATACAGAGTAGGCTGGTCCCAACTTAGTAAGGATGGAATAAATAAGGTTACCATCTTCTTTCTTAACTTTAACACCTTCCAAGAGATATCTAAGGGTCTTGAATTTGGACAAGAAATCTTCAATGCAAGAAAAATTATTAGGATCCAAAGTAAGCAACTCATTCTCAAGTTGATGGGCTCTAATTTCATTTTTAATCCCAAAAACTTTAGCAAGTTTTTCTAATGCTTCATGAGGAGTTTCAATTTCTGCAATGTGGAATCTAAGATCAGGAGAAACAGACATTCCTATCAAACCACGTGCTTGATCTTGTCGATTTTCCCATTTTTCGGCCTTGTCTTCATCTTTGGGTTTCTTCTCTTGGTCTGTGGCTATTCTGAAGAGACCTTTACTTCTAAGTAAATCTCCCATGTAGGCTACCCATTGGAAGTAGTTAGTGCTGTCAAGAATGACTTGGCATGGACTTTCCATTTTTTGAAAAGCAACTGAAGCTGAAGATGCTGAAAGTAAGTGGTCCAATGGATAGATCTCGAAAAAATAGGCGGTTTTAAAAAAAACGGCTCTGAAAAAGGCTTCCGGATGAAGAAGTTATGGCTTTTTGAAAAAAATTGTTGACGTTGCCGGCAAAGTGCGCGAATGTGCGGGAATGAAAAAATCCGCCCCCACAAAATGGAGACTTGAACCCAAGACCTCTACTTTCTTAAAAGGTCTTTGAACCAATTGATCTATACAAAATATTTGAGAGAGAGAGAGAGAGAGAGAGAGAGAGAGAGGGGGGGGGGGGGCCTCGATTTGCGTGCTTGCCTTGGGAAGACTCTTTTCCCCTACAAAACACAAAACACAAAACCCAACACGAATATCCAAAGAAAAACGAACCTTACGGCTCGAAGTTAGCTTTAGCCAAAAAACTAGAAATTTTAAAAAAAATCTCAAAGTTAGCTTTTAGCCGAAAAACTAAATATTTTTCTCAATGTTTCTGATTTTCCGAGATCACACTAAGGTGCAGGGAAAAGAGCATACGCATGAGAAAAATCCTTTCTTTCTGTTTCTGATTTGCCCAGATCGCACAGAGTCACAGGGCAAAGAGCATACGCAGAAATGAAAGGTATAGATCCGGAAAAAAAAAGGCTAAATAAACCGAAACCGAAATAAGCAGAGAGAAAATGACAGTAAACTGCAAAAAAAACACTGTATACCTCCCGATCTGAAAAATGATGCAGCTAGGGCTACCGGAAACCTTTTCGCGTGAAACGAAAGGGGTTCCTCACTGAAACAGATGCTCTGAACGCAACAGAGCAGTCCTCTTGGCCCGAAAGCAGTCAGAAACAGCAGATCTAGGAAACGACAGCCGCATGCAGTTCTACTGGCTTCAGATTTGGATCACCAACGGACGCGGCCCTCAAATAGCTCTGATACCATGTAGGAATTTACAGGGTAAGTTCCTCAGAAAGAATACCAAGAGGACACCGCTCACAACCAGATCTCAAATCAATACACTAGTATTTTTGACGTGGTTAAAACCCTCAGAGTGCAAGGAGGGAAACAGTCCACGGCCTGTCCCAACGTGGGTACAGACAATTTATTAATCAAAGAATGAAAATTTACATAAGCTTCTCTCATGCACGGATTGCCCGAACAATGACCCTCCATGCGCTTTAAATAGAACTCATGGACCAATCGGGTGTCAAGCCACGGATCAAGTGTCGGTAATACCGAGGTGAGAGTGAACCGTCGGATCACTACATATCGTGACCGTCAGATTGTAAGTTACAAAATGTACAACGGTAAAGAAACACACTTTACCTAACTCTAACCTAACTCTATACTAGACCAAGTTGAACTTACATATATCCTATGTGTCGGAATATCCTAACACATAAGAACACATTTTCTACACTCACGACCAAAAGAATCTCATGAAATAGAGCCGCTGCCTTCCATTAATTCTCTGTCAAAAATACACAGTGCAGAAACAGAGTTTCTTTCCCACAGTCTCCCAGAAGTTACAAGCCACCCAACCCTTCGAAAATAACTTGCATACAATATACAGAAACTGTAGAGAAGAGATGGAACACCCAGGGGTTGGTAAGTTACTCAAATCATTTTGAAAAGGAGATGGAGAGCCAACCCTCAGCTACAAGTGCAGTGCTCTCAAGCATGACATTTGGCTCGGGTGACCCTTTGCATCCTTTGCCTCTTGGATAGATGCCCACTTGGAGATAAAATTCTTTAAAAGCTATCCTTGGTGCCAAAAAACCAAAGAGTAGATGACCGGGCCCACTTGGAGAAGTCGCGACCCGAAATTTCATGAAATGGGAGCAATTTGGCAGTTTTTTCCCCTGTGTGCCGCGCCAAATTCCCTGTGTGTCACGCGACTTTGGAGCCTGTTTTGGGGAACTTTCAGGTGTCCAAAATGTGCCCAAGTGGGCTTGTTGGAAAGCCTGTCCTGTCTACATTCCAACGCAACTAGAATTTCTGAATTTGAAGCTCAGTTTCCCCTCACAAACTTCATTCTCCCAAGACTGCTTTCTGTGTGTTCAAAAAGTGGCAGAGAGGCCATTTTTCTGTGTTTTTTGACATTTAGGAGACCCAAAACTTGTCAAAATTTCTTTCCCGGACACCAGTAGATGTATTTTTCGATGCTAAATCCAAATATGCAATCCATTCCTCGATTCTAGTGCTATAATTTTAGCGTCGCGCCAGTGGCGCGACGCACAGGGAGGAATTTCCTGTTTTGTGGCCAAAACTTTTGCCTGTGACAACAATTTGCCCAAATTTTTTGGAATTTGGGCTGGAGGTTACCTACGAAGTGATTTGCTATGCCAAGGAAGCCTCAGCCAAGATTCAAAGCTGATCTTTCTCCTTTGCCTCCTTTGCCTCTTTTGCCTCTTTTCTCGCTTTGCTCAAATTTTCCTTTAGGCTCCTGATTCTTGCCTTGGAACTCATGTTGCGGGCCTGGTAGTGATAAGTCATGTGCCTTAGCATGTATTTATCCCTATTTTCTTTGTCCAATAGCCTCTCCAAATGCATGTTGACCCTCTCAAGGTTGGACTCCTGGTCTTCATTGATTTCTTACTCCAAAGATGTGAGCATAACCCTTCTTCTTTGAGCAACTTGGCGCTGCTCACAGATGTTCTACAGCTCCATGATCGTCTATTGGTCCTCAAGCTATTTGTTTCTCCGCTCCAGGTAGTTCTTGTTCCACTTGGCCCTTTCTATACCAATGATCAAGTCTTCAATCTATGATTGCTTCTCCTTGATGATCTCTATAAGCTCCTCATTGGTGGGTTCTGCATCTGTCTCATCATCCTGGAGGAGAACAAACTCGGTTTCTTGCTCACCTGATGGCCCCTCCTCCGACACTGGCTCCTTGCCCTTACCCTGGTCCTGGGGTGCCGATGTTGGAAGTGAGGCCCCTTCCACCCCGGGTGGAGATAACACTCGCTTTGCTGCTGCAAACAACAGTCTGGTGCCTTTCGGATAGCCTCTCTGGTACGTGATGAAAACTGGCATGGTGGCAGTCTCATGACTCTCAAACTGAAGTGAAGGACCTCTCATCTCAGGCTCAAACTGATATGAAGGACCTCCCAGCTCATGCTTAGACTGATGTGAAGGACCTCTCACCTCATGTTCTGCCTCTGATATCACCGGTGGAGCGCTGAAGAAATCAAGGGAGATGAAGTCCTCCCAAGCAATACCCTGTAATCCCAACTGATGGTCCACCAAAATCCAGATGAGAGAAAAATGATAGACACTATTTCGCTACTGTCGTGGGGTCTTGCGCTGCATGAAGTTTTTCATCTTCTCAGTGTTGTTGTGGATGAAAAATGGGAGGCTCATCATCTTCACCCTGGTGAAGTGCATGAGCAAGCGGATGTGATAGGCACAAAGGCGAGAAAACCTCCCGTCGCAACTGAAATATTTCATGATCAATCTCATCAGTGGGGCATACTCATCCCTCAGAAATCTGAATCGAAAAACCCTGGTGAGATGGCTCAAGCAACTGTTCTTGATGTAAGGCTCATAGTGATGCCTCTCCACCTTCTTTTTCTTATGTCACTGCTCCCCAACGTTAGGTATCCCTGTTGCCACTAATATAGCCTCCGGTGTCAAGGTGAAAGTGACCCTAGCTAAGACAGATTGGCCTTCCTGTAGATGAAGTGCAAAAAGGCGGGCCAACTCATGATGTACTCTGACATTTGCCACCCTTTGGCAAAATTCATAACACGCCAAGTGCTGGAAGCAAGACATGGCAAGTGGGCATGCTTGTAGCTCTGTGAGGGTGTTGGGCTCGTCTCTCAGATGTCTGCCACTCTGGTGATGTCTCCTATGGGCCCTCTCTACTGAAGATGTGTCACTGTGTGTATCCCCCTCATAATCTGATGAATTTTCTGATGCCATCACTGCTGCTTGTACTCTGAGTTTAATGCTTCCCTTTGAATCCAATGACACTGATGAATGTTCTGAAAATTTGTCACCAAGGGGACAATAAAACAGGGGAGTGTTAGGAGGGGAATGATGAAAAGGAGAATAGGGGTTTAAAGGAGAAATTTATCAAGGATTTGGGAGTGTTTGGGGTATGGTTTTGATGGGGTAGGGTTTGGGATTTTTTGGGCTATAGGGATAAAACGGATGAATGGATATTATTACAATATAGCTAGGGTGATGGTAAGGGGAAAATGCTACAGGGAAATTAGTTGATCAAGGTAGGATAGGAGCTTATTTAGCAATTGTATTACTGTAGCAAAAACCCTAGCTTTTTGTCCTCCTTTATGTCATTTTTGGGTTTGGTTAAAAAAAAAAATATTTCCTTCAATTTCATGGTCACCAAAACATGTTTTTCTTTGAGTTAAGGATCAATGGTTAAAAGATCTATGGCCACCTTTGCAAATTTGAGAGCCATTTACAAAAATTTGGGTGACTTCGGTGTTTTTTTAGGCTCACAGGCTTGTGCGCCACGCGCTTTGCCCAGTGCGCCGCACGCCGAGAATGCGCCGTGCCAGTGCAGTGTTAACACTGTGGCCGGGCTCCCAGTGCGCCGCACGCCCTGAGTGCACCGCACCACCTTGTGTGTGCACCGCGCGCTTTCAAACGGCACTCATTTGCTTGGAAAAATAGGGGAGAGGGTTTTAGGGTGATTTAGGGTGGTTTCTTTAGGAGACAAGGTGGAATGGAGGTGACTATGACGAGGAGTGAGGGGACAAGGGGAGGGGAAACAAAACCTTGGTGGTGTCTTCGAATTTACAAACCCTGTTTATCATTTTGTTTTGGTGATTATTTGCATGGATGGCCAATATGCTTTGGATCTCACTCGATGTCTTAGAAACACTGCTATTGACCAAATTGACAGAGAAGAGGTTTCATTTGGGCCTACCTCTTGTTTGCTAGACTTCAACCGGGATATAGAATGAGTTTGCAAGTGTTTTTGAGCTCCCTGGCCCTGTGCGTCGCGTGCCAAGCCCAGTGCGCTACCCGCCCTGAGTGCATCATGCCCTTGTCAATTTTTCACTATGGGTTGGCTGCCAGTGCGCCGCGCCCTCCGTGTGCGTCGCGCGCATGGTGTGTGCGCCGCGCCACCTAGAAATCTGCCCTCCTTACTCAAATTCCTCCTCCTTAGCTCTCTTTTCTTCAACAATGCCTCTCTCAAGATTTTCCTTATCACAATGACTTAGTTTTGGGTCAAAACAAATATATATAGGCTTTGAGAGAGTTGGGTTCAATTTTTACCTCTTTGAAAACCCAGTTTATAATGTTTATGTTTTGCACTTTTTATTGACTTTAAAACACTCTGATTTTTCCCTTTTTCTTTGGAATTTTGACTCTCATGATAAATTTTTCGACATTTCTTTGCAGGGAATGTGTGACTGGGCCTCTGGCTTTGAAATCCATGACTGCATCTGAAAATGTCAACTGTCGATTTTTGGAAAATTTTGTCATAGTTGACCTTGTTTGATTTTTCTTCAAAACAGAGTTTTGAAGAAGAGTCCATGTCTTTTCAGGTGATGATGAAGCTTTCTGAACTGTAGGTGTATAAGGTCTATTTCTGGCCTGCATGGCTTGTTCTGGACATGTTTTTCAAGGACCACATTGATGATTTCGTAGACCCAACCATAAAAATGACTCTGTCCTATAATATGGCCAGACCTTGACTATAATGAAATTTCAGTGATTATGTACAAAGACTTGAACCAGCAGGGGCCATAGATGAGGGAAAATGAGTAGCATGACTATCTCCGTCAGACCATGACATGTCCTAGCGAAATGCTGCTGAGTGGATGGAGCAGGACACCTAAAATTGAAATGCACAAAGAGCTTTGATCTCTGACGGACAGCTGACCAAATCGACTCTAACATTGGCTCCAACGTGGGATGGTAGCTCCTTGGAGGTGCCAAGAACAACAGATCTCTGGAGGAGCTAGACAGTGCCTCTGGGTCCATTGGGCTATGGAGTCATCATTTCGATAAACATCACAAGACTCTGACTAATTTACAAAACTGGAATAACCAAGAAATTGACTTAAACTTGACAACTGGAATAACTCAAAAACTGACTTTACATACTGAAACCAAACTGAAATAAAAATGGTATTTACAATGACATTGGAAGCAGCGTTAATAGATCAACAATGATACTTCTTGAGCAGCCGACCATTGATCGGCCCTCCAGGACAGTCTTCCCCATTCATTTCTTTCAAAAGAAAGGCATTCTGACCTCTATATGCTGCAATCTTGAAAGGACCTTTCCATAGATTTTTGAACTTTCCATGCTTGCCTTCCTCCTCATTCCTTGCATCCCACTTTAGCACCACGTCATCAAACTGAAATTTATCTGCTTTTTCTTTTCTGTCATAGATTTTCTTTATCTTCTCCTGCAACTTGGATGTGTTTTTGAAAACTTCTCATCTTGTTTGCTGCAAGTGGATCATTTGATTCAACCTTCTCTCCATGGGATCTTCCTCACAGCCTGCCTCCTGAAGAAGTTTGACCACCGGGGCAGCAAGGGAAGCGGGAAATACTATGTCCACACCATAAACCAGCTCAAACAGTGACATACCAATAGACTTTTTCTGACTAATCCGGTCTGCCCAAAGTGCATGGACTAGCCTCTTGTTCCAGCTCTTCTTATTTATTTCCAGCAGCTTCTTGATGATGTTGACCAAAGATTTATTCGAAGATTCTGCCAATCCATTGCCTTGCGGATGATAGGCAGTTGAATGACCCAAAATTATGTGATATCTGTGACAAAATTCTACCATCCTTTTCGATTTAAAGGCTGCTGCATTATCAGTGATTATTTTGTTTGGACAACCAAAGCGAGACAAGATGTTATTTTCGAGAAATGAGATGATTACCGTGTCTGTCACTTGTCTGGTAGGTGCTGCCTTAATCCATTTTGTGAAGTAGTCCGTCGCTGTAAGGATCCACCTATGCTGTCCGGAAGAGGTGGAATGAATTTCCCCAATGAAACCCAACCCCCACTGCTGGAATGGAGTGCTCACTTCGATAGGTTTGAGTGGCAAAGGCTGTAGTTTCTATTTTCCTTCGAAAATTTGACACTTATGATAGTGCTTTACCATCTTATGCACATTAGTAAACAAAGTTGTCCAGTAGTACCCCTCTCTCCAGATTTTGTTCGTTTTTGACTTCCAAAAAAGATGTCCACCACACTCTCCTCTGTGGAAATCCTCCATGACTTTCTTTTCCTCCTCTTCCACCAGACAATTTAGTAAAATGCCACCGGGATCTTTCCAATACAGTGCAGAATTCAAGATACAAAACTTGGCAGCTTTCAATTTAAGTGTTCTCACTTTGTTTCTAGGCATGTCGGGCGGTGGTGATAGATTTTTCAGCACATATATTATATCAGAATACCATGGGGACAAAGCAAACATTTCAGATATCTGAACTGACATTCCTTCATCATTCTCATCGGACATGGCAGCGATTAGATTTATGTCCAATGCATGCAAATTTGATTCAGCCATTAGTTTCGCCAACCCCTGTCCTTTGACCAGCTTTGTAGGCTTTATCTCCACATCGTATTCTAGCAAGGTTGTGATCCATTTGCCCCTTCTCCCTTCCGGATCGGTCTGCACTAAAACATATTTCACAACAGTGTTAGGAACATAGGCCAGAATGTGAGAATGTAAGATATACACCCGGAAAGCCTTCAGTGCCTTCACCAATGCCAGGGCTTGCTTCTCAATGATGTTGTACTTCAAAGCTGCACCCTTTATAGCCCTGCTGAAGAATGCAATGGGTCTTTCATGATCATCCCTCTTCTGCAATAATACCGCTGCCATAGTGTGCTCAGAAGCAAATGAAAACAATATGAAATCTTGAGTGTAATCCAGGCTGACTAGAACTGGAGCTGAAGAGAGGGCCAATTTGACCAAGTTGAAGGATTTTACAGCCTCATCCATCCATTGCACCTGGCTGTCCTTCTTAAGCATGTTGGTCATTTCTTTCAAATGTTCCCCAAGATTAGGCACAAAGCGACGCAGAAAATTCATCTTACCATTGAATTACTGTATCTCCTTTTTGTTCCTAGGCAGATCGATTTGCTGAATTGCTTGGACACGTGCCGGGTCTATGCGGATGCCATCTTTTGAAATGATATGCCCAAGTAATTTTCCTTCCTCCATGGTGAACAAGGTCTTCTTAGGATTCAGTGATAAACCATATTTCCTGCACTTTTGAAAGACAATTTTTAGGTGATGCATGTGCTCTTCATCAGATTTTGAAAACACCATCAAGTCATCCAAGTACACCACCAAAAACACATCCTTCTCATTTGCAAACGCCAAGTCCATTGCACACTGAAATGTGGCACCTGCATTCTTCAAACCGAATGGCATTTTGGCATAGTGAAATGTTCCCCATGGAGTTGTGAATGCTGTCTTATCCCTATCATCTTCATGGACTGAAATTTGGTTATATCCGGAATAACCATCAAGCAGCGACATACGAGATGCCCCCACTACTCTCTGAAGTATATGGTCCATCTTGGGCAGCGGATAGTTTTCCTTCAATGAGACCTTGTTTAGATTTCTGAAATCAATGCATAGGCGGATCTCACCGGTCTTCTTTCGTACAGGCACTAAGTTAGATATCCAATCTGAAAATCTGATAGGCACAATGATACCTGACTTGTACAACCTATTTACCTCTTTTTCGATGGATGGCAGCAACTTTGGATTGATCCTTCTCAGCTTTTGTCTAAATGGTTTCTGATTAGGCTTGATAGGTATTGTGTGCTGAATGATGTTCGTATCATAGGTCTTTAAATCAGAATAATCCCAAGCAAATACATCTGCAAATGAAACCATCAAACTGATATATTTGTCCTTGATCTTTGGTGGTAGTGTCTTGGACAATTTTACCAATTTTGGATTTGCTTTTGTACCGATGTTTACTTCTTCTACACCTTTCTCCGTGGGCGGCAAAGTTGGCTTGCGGTCTACATCATCGTGATCGAAAAGTTCTTCTAGGGGTATCAAGCCTTTAGGAATGATGTTGTTCTTCAGCTGCAATACATCCATTTGATTGATTTGTACTTCTTCTATACCATTCCCTTTGTTCTCATCGTTTTCCACATCGATTAAGGTTTCTTTGAACTTGCCTTTGTTGAGTAGAAAATCCTTAATCTCCTCATCATCTTGGAACACTTGCTAATGTCGTTGATTGTCTGGAATGGTTGGATGATGCTTGACATGGATTTAAAATTTATTGCTGGAGTTCATGGGGATCTTCAAGCTGCTCGCTGCCTTGGCAAGAGCATCAACAATACTATTTTGTATTCGTGGCACACATGTCAAGGTGTATTCGGAAAATAGCTTCAAAATGTCCAAAACTGCATTGCGATAGGCCCGCATCCTAGGATGTTTTTCTTGGTACTCACCTCTGACCTGTTTTATTACCAACTCGGAGTCGCCATATACTGAAATCCTCTTTTCATTCAGCTTTCTAAGAATCTTCAGGCCAGTAATCACAACTTCATATTCAGCTTCATTATTGGAACATTTGAAGGCCAGCTTGTAGGAGCAAACTCTCACGCTGCTAGGTACTTTGTTTGGGGCGGAGAAAGGACTTCGTAGCCAAATACCAATACTAGCTCCATCATTCCCTACTGCTCCATCAAAATCCATGGTCCATAAGCCTTCTTCTTCTTCTTGCAAGTGCTGAAAATCTTTTTGCTGTCCATTGTTTGTTTGTTGTCCATCGTTTGTTTGTTGTCCATCGTTTTCAACTGATTGCCCAATCTTTTGTTGCTTTTCTTGTCTTTCTTTCTTCAAAATCTCTCTAAAATTTTCTGTTATCTCTAGAATGTCGTCTGCTTCTACTATCTGACTATCTATTTCATTTAAACTATCTGAAAACAAAACAAAAGACTCTAAATCTGTATGTACATAGTTTATAGGATGATTTATCGCTTTCTCCTTGCTTGTGATCATATACTTCAACTTTTGTTCCTGATATAATTTCCTCATTTGTCCACACACCGGGGTTGTTGCATAGGAGAAATCCAGCTGTAGTGTCCCCTTCAATTTTGCCACCCAAGACTTGGAAAGAAGCATACCAAACCTTGGAGGAATGTCTGCTACCACTACATCCATCAGAACATTTTTCATAGGAAGCTGATCCAAACTCACAACTAAGTCTTTGATGAGCCCTATGCATCTTACTCTTCTGGAGTCCAATGACTAGAGATCATGATATTGGCGGTTGATGTCTAGAACAAGCTTATCCATGATAGCTTTGGGCATGAGATTGTGAGAGGCTCCGGAATTGAACATGGCATTGTGTAGCACAAAGTCATGCAAGCGTAAACTGATATAGAAGGGTGGCACCTCGCTCTCAGGAGACTCACCATTCGTTTCTGGCCCAAAAATCATTTCAGGCTAATCATCTTCCACGTTTACCATGTCGGACATTGGGTCCAAGTTCAACATTTTAGAAATCTGTCCTCTATAGCTGCTGTTCTTCATGATTTCAGTCAAAGGGATGGATACCTTTAGCTTAGAAATCTCATTCTCTAGGCTGAAAGTGGGAGTTATTTCTACCTCTTTGACTGGGATCTCTTTCCTTTCCTTGTCATTTGAGGTGGCCGATTGTTGTGATTGTTCTGCTGATTTCTATTTGCTGCTCTCCGGAACAACCACCTCCTTTCCCTTTCTTTGTGTAGCTAATAGATCTTTCTTTGTTGTATCATCCTCCTTCTTTTTCTGAATTTGTTTAGCCGGTACATCTCTGTTTCAAAGGGAATATCACTGTTGTTGTGTGGACAAAGCATTCATATACCCCCTTTGATATTCTTCTGACTCTTCTTCCAACACGGCTTCATTAGCTAGGATAAAATCGGTGTCTTGGTGTGTAGTTGAATTCGCTGCACATTCCTCTTCTTCGGTGATGTAAGTAGGCAGATCATCTGGAGTAAAGAGATGGTTTTCCTCACCTATTACATTCCCGTCCTCATCTGACTCCGGTCCATGCATGAAATTCTGCTGCAAAGGTGTTTGTACTGGCTGTTGTGCTGTCTGCTCTTGAGTCCACTGATGTCTTTGTCTTATCCTATATTGTGGCTATTGTTGGCCACGGAAGTTAGGATTCCTAACTTGTGGCTCTGCCTTGTCAAGTTTTACTCTCTCAAGCATCTCTTCTACCTTTTTGAGCAGTTGATCCATTGAAGAAGATTCTTCTTTCACCGTGGTTTTCTTCTCCAATTTCGCTCTTGCTATTTTGGATAGCAGATTTGCCTCAACACTGACTGCAATTTTCTGCATATCTTCCATTGTAGCCGGTTCTCTCTCTCTCAATTGGTACGCCATGTCAGCATCAAAACCATCCAGAAACTTCATCATTGCTAGTCCCATAGGTGGCTTTAGATGGTCTGGGATGTCGTTGTAGACTGCATTAAATATAACACAATAATCTTGGACCGACTCACCGGCATTCCGCTTGATTTGTTCATACTCAGCCAGAATTTGAAGGGGATTCTTTTTTACTTCCCACCTGTTCAAAAATTGTCTTTGTAGCTCAGCCAAGGTGGTGATGCTTGCAGCTGTCAAACCTCTGAACCATTTCCTCACATCACCTGCAAACGTTTGTACGAAGAGCCTCATTGCCACGTTCTCAGCATCGATCTCGTGGAGTTCATAGAAGTCTGCCATTTTATCCACATGTTGTTGAGCTGTAATACTGTTAGGAGTGCCATCAAAAAAGGGGATTTTACTTTGATAATCATTTGGCATGTCATCTAGGACTTGGGGCAGAACAAGCGGTGCAAAACAAGCAGCCATCATTCTTGGTGGATTTGGCCTTGGGGGTGTTGGAGGAGTGTGCACAGTTTGCAAGGGGCTTGCACTTGGATTTTGGGGCTATGTGGCAATGTAGTTATTGATTAATCTATTAGCTCTTTCCGTCTCAAGGTCTACAAGAAATTTCGGATCGGGGATGGTGTAATCAACGGCCTTTTCAGATTTAGATTCAAACATTGATATCTCAGACCGTTCGTCAAACTCAAGCTCCTCAAGATACTCAAAAATGTCGGGACATGAATGGGATTTGAACACGGGGGTTATGTTGCTTTCTTGACGAAGGAGTCTTGGGATAAAATTTGGATTTTCGTAAATGTGAGGAGGGTCCGGGTCTAGATTCGCTCTGGTGTATCATCTTGAAGCTAGCGTGCTATTGAGAGGAATTACGGGACACAACCAACTTACTCAGCCTTTCCAACCCTAAGCTCATCATCCGGGAGCCTAGAATTCTTATGAAACAAGGGGATTTGATTTTCAACTTAGTTCCCCAGTATGGTCCCCACTATGTTATCACCTAAATCTGCCTTAGGTTGAAGGAAGGAAAAAATTAGGGTGACCACAAACCACGCTCAGCCTGGTAGCTAGCCCTACTAGAGCAGGAGAGGGCTCTCTCCGAGTCACACTCAGCGAATGGATATGCAAAATGGTCTGAGATGACTTACAATGCAATATTTACCTTAGGCTAGTAAGTGAAAAGGGATTTTGGAAAAGATTTTTTGAAGTGACCGAGCTTTTGGGATGTATATGGGACTGGCGCTCAGCAAAGAACAAAGAATCGAATATGAAAGCACAGATTATTCCGTGAGGCAAGGTAGGCGGCAAGCGCAACAATTTTAGCTTAAGGTAACGAGGAATGGAAAGATTTCTGAAGAGAGTGAAAAGGGCATGGTCGCATGAATCCTTTTCAACAGAAGAATAACACTGTACATGAAATTTTCCCACATGCAGAGCAATATAAATTGAATTCTACCTAATCTCACTTAGAAAATTTCACTGAAATGAAGCATGAAATGAAATATGAAACATAAAACGATACCTATGGAACATAAGAACACATTTTCTACACTCACGACCACAAGAATCTCATGAAATAGAACCGCTACCTTTCATTAATTCTCTGTCAAAAATACACAGTGCAGAAACAGAGTTTCTTTCCCACAGTCTCCCAGAAGTTACAAGCCACCCAACCCTTTGCAAATAACTTGTATACAATATATAGAAAGTATAGAGAAGAGATGGAACGCACAGGGGTAGGGAAGTTACTCAAATCATTTCGAAAAGGAGATAGAGAGCCAACCATCAGCTACAGGTGCAACGCTCTCAAGCATGACATTTGGCTGGGGTGACCCTTTGCATTCTTTTGCCACATGGATAGATGCCCACCTGGAGAGAAAATTCTTTAAAAGCCATCCTTGGTGCCAAAAAACTGAAGAGTAGATGACCGGGCCCACTTGGAGAAGTCGCGACCCGAAATTTCGCGAAACGGGAGCAATTTGGCAGTTTTTTCCCCTGTGCGCTGCGCCAAATTCCCTGTGCATCGCACCATTTTGGAGCCTGTTTTGGGGCACTTACAGGTGTCAAAAATGTGCCCAAGTGGGCTTGTTGGAAATCCTTTCCTGTCTAATTTCCAACCCAACTAGAATTTCTGAATTTGAAGCTCATTTTTGCCTCCAAAACTTCATTCTCCCAAGACTGCTTTCTGTGTGTCTAAAAAGTGGCAGAGAGGCCATTTTTGGTTGTTTTTTGACCTTTAGGACACCCAAAACTTGTCAAAATTTCTTGCTCGGACACCAGTAGACATATTTTTCGACGTTGAATCCAAATATGCAAGTTGTTCCTAGATTGGAGTGCTAGAATTTTAGCGTTGCGCCATTGGCGCGGCGCACAAGGAGGAATTTCCTGTTTTGCGCCCAAAAATTTTGCCTGTGACCAAAATTTGCCCAAATTTTTTGGAATTTGGGCTGGAGGTTCCCTATGAAGTGCTTTGCTATGCCAAGGAAGCCTCAGCCAAGATTAGAAGCTGATCTTGCTCCTTTGCCTCCTTTGCCTCTTTTGCCTCTTTTCTCGCTTTGCTCAATTTTGCCTTTAGTTTCCTGATTCTTGCCTTGGAACTCATGTTGCGGGCCTGGTAGTGATAAGTCATGCGCCTCAGCATGTATTTCTCCCTGTTTTCTTTTTCCAACAGCCTCTCCAAATGCATGTTGACCCTCTCAAGTTTGGACTCCCGATCTTCTTTGATTTCTTGCTCCAAAGATGTGAGCGGAACCCTTCTTCTTTGAGCAACTTGGCATCGATCATGGATGTTCTGCAGCTCCATGATCGTCTGTTGGTCCTCAAGCTATTTGTTTCTCCACTCCAGGTAGTTCATGTTCCACTTGGCCCTTTCTAGATCAATGGTCAAGTCTTCAATCTCTGATTGTTGCTCCTTGATGATCTCTATAAGCTCCTCATTGGTGGGTTTTGAATCTGTCTCATCATCCTGGAGGAGAACAAACTCGGTTTCTTTCTCACCTGATGGCCCCTCCTCCTGCACTGGCTCCTTGCCCTTACCCTGCTCCTGTGGTGCCGATTTCGGAAGCGAGGCCCCTTCCACCCCGGGTGGAGATAACACTCGCTTTGCTGCTGCAAACAACGGTCTGGTGCCTTTCGGATAGCCTCTCTGATACATGATGAAAACTGGCATGGTGGCAGTCTCATGACTCTCAGACTGATGTGAATGACCTCCCATCGCATGTTGAAACTGATATGAAGGACCTCCCAGCTCATGCTCAAGCTGATGTGAAGGACCTCTCACCTCATGTTCTGCCTCTGATATCACCATTGGAGCGCTGAAGAAATCACGGGAGATGAAGTCCTCCCAAGCAATACCCTGTAATCCCAACTGATGGTCCACCAAAATCCGGATGAGAGCAAAATGATAGACACTATTTAGCTGTTGTCGTGGGGTCTTGCGCTGTATGAAGTTTTTCATCTTCTCAATGTTGTTGCAGATGAAAAATGGGAGGCTCGTCATCTTCACCCTGGTGAAGTGCATGAGCAAGCGGATGTGATAGGCATAAAGGCGAGAAAACCTCCCCTAGAAACTGAAATATTTCATGATCAATCTCATCAGTGGGGCATACTCATCCCTCAGAAATCTGAATGGAAAAACCCTAGTGAGCTGGCTCAAGCAGCTGTTCTTGATGTAAGGCTCATAATGATGCCTCTCCACCTTCTTTTTCTTATGCCACTTCTCCCCAATGTTAGGTATCCCTGTTGCCACTGATATAGCCTCTGGTGTCAAGGTGAAACTGACCCCAGCCAGGACAAATTGGCCTCCCTGTAGATGAAGTGCAAAAAGGCGGGCCAACTCATGATGTACTCTGACATTTGCCACCCTTTGGCAAAATTCATAACATGCCAAGTGCTGGAAACAAGACATGGCAAGTGGGCATGCCTATATCACTGTGAGGGTGTTGGGCTCGTCTCTGAGATCTCTGCCACTCCGGTGATGTCTCCTATGCGCCCTCTCTCCTAAAGATGTGTCACTATGTGTATCCCCCTCATAATCTGATGAATTTTATGATGCCATCACTGCTGCTTGTACTCTGAGTTTAATGCTGCCCTTTGAATCCAATGACACTGATGAATGTTCTGAAAATCTGTCACCAAGGGGACAATAAGACATGGGAGTGTTAGGAGGGGAATGATGAAAAGGGGAATAGGGGTTTAAAGGAGAAATTTATCAAGGATTTGGGAGTGTTTTGGGTATGGTTTTGATGGGGTAGGGTTTGGGATTTTTTGGGCTGTAGGGATAAAAGGGATGAATGGATATGATTACAATATAGCTAGGGTGATGGTAAGGGGAAAATGCTACAGGGAAATTAGCTGATCAAGGTAGGATAGGAGCTTTTTTATCAATTGTATTACTGTAGCAAAAACCCTAGCTTTTTGTCCTCCTTTATGTCATTTTTGGGTTTGGTTAATAAAAAAAAAATTGCCTTCAATTTCATGGTCACCAAAACATGTTTTTCTTTGAGTTAAGGATCAATGGTTAAAGATCTATGGCCACCTTTGCAAATTTGAGAGCCATTTACAAAAATTTGGGTGACTTCGGTGCTTTTTTAGGCTCACAAGCCTGTGCGCCACACGCTGGGTATTCGTTGCACCAGTGCAGTGTTAACACTGTGGCCGGGCTCCCAGTGCGCCGTGCGACATGAGTTCGCCGCGCCACTTTGTGTGTGTGCCGCGCACTTTCAAACGGCACTCATTTTCTTGGAAAAACAAGGGAAAGGGTTTTAGGGTGATTTAAGTTGGTTTCTTTAGGAGACAAGGTGGAATGGAGATGACTATGATGAGGAGTGAGGGGACAAGGGGAGGGGAAACAAAACCTTTGTGGTGTCTTCGAATTTACAAACCCCGTTTATCATTTTGTGTTGGTGATTATTTGCATGGATGGCCAGCATGCTTTGGATCTCACTCGATGTCTTAGAAACACTGCTATTGACCAAATTGACAGAGAAGAGGTTTCATTCGGGCCTACCTCTTGTTTGCTAGACTTCAACCGGGATATAGAACGAGTTTGCAAGTGTTTTTGAGCTCCCTGGCCCTGTGCGTCGCGCGCCAAGCCCAGTGCGCTGCGCGCCCTGAGTGCATCGCGCCCTTGTCGATTTTTCACTGTGGGTTGGCTGCCGGTGCATCGTGCCCTCCTTGTGCATCCCACGCCCTGGTGTGTGTGCCACACCACCTAGAAATCTGCCCTCCTTACTCGAATTCCTCCTCCTTAGCTCTCTTTTCTTCAAAAATGCCTCTCTCAAGCTTTTCCTTATCACAATGACTTAGTTTTGGGTCAAAACAAATATATATAGGATTTGAGAGAATTGGGTTCAATTTTTACCTCTTTGAAAACCCAATTTATAATGTTTATGTTTTGCAATTTTTATTGACTTTAAAACACTCTGTTTTTTCCCTTTTTCTTTGAAATTTTGACTCTCATGATAAAATTTTCGGCATTTCTTTGCGGGGACTGTGTGACTGGGCCTCTAGCTTTGAAATCCATGACTGCATCTGAAAATGTCAACTATCGATTTTTGGAAAATTTTGTCATAGTTGACCTTGTTTGACTTTTCTTCAAAACAGAGTTTTGAAGAAGAGTCGATGTCTTTTCAGGTGATGATGAAGCTTTCTGAACTGTAGGTGTATAAGGTCTCCTTCTGGCCTGCATGGCTTGTTCTGGACATGTTTTTCAAGGACCACATTGATGATTTCCTAGACCCAACCATAAAAATGACTCTGTCCTGTAATATGGCTAGACCTTGACTATCATGAAATTTCAATGATTATGTACAAAGACCTGAACCAGCAGGGGCCATAGATGAGGGAAAATGAGTAGCATGACTATTGCCATCAGACCATGACATTTCCCTAGCGAAATGCAGCTGAGTGGATGGAGCGAGACACCTAAAATTGAAATGCACAAAGAGCTTTGAACTCTGATGGAGGGCTGACCAGACCGACTCTAACAGGCAGATCAACATCACAACGAAAGAAGTTTTGATGTAGGTGATTGGGTATTCCTACAGCTACAACCATATAAGCAAATGTCCCTCAAACAAGCTAGGAAGGATAATAGATTATCACCAAAGTATTATGGTCCGTACAAGGTGTTGCAAAAGATTGGTACTATGGCATACAAATTGGAGCTTCTTGCAGCTCCTCAATTGCACCTAGTTTTCCATGTTTCATGTCTAAAGAAGGCTATAGGCGACAAGCTACCAGTTCAAACAATATTGCCACAACTTGACGAGGAAGGAAAAATTATATTGGAACCGGAAGCAGTCATAGAAATAAGAACTCGACAACTACGAAATTGATCAATTTCGGAGTATCTTATCAAGTGGAAGAACTTATCCACTGAAGATTCCACATGGGACGATGAGAATTTTATACAGAAGCATCCAAAACTACTCAAGCATTGAGGACAACACTTTTTTGAAGGAGAGGGGCATGTTGGGTTGGTATAATACTAGTGATTACCCCATTATTATTATAGTTTCATCCCTTATTAATATTGTTGTGCCCCTATTATCCCCATATTGTTATTACTGTGCCCCATAGAATCCCTCTATTGTTATTTTTCTAGTTTTATATTATTATTGTGAGTTCGGATGGGTTATATTGTAACTCCTTAGACTCCTATATATAGAAAGGCGGTTTTGTCATTTGAATCATCCAAGAATTGTTCATTTATGTAATGTAAAGGAGGTTGCCCCCTCGAAGACGCTGAATTATAAGGCATTGATATATCTTTTCTATCTTTTCTTGAGCTAGTTTCATAACAACGCGCGCTCAATGCTTTGTACTTGCTCAATTCTCAAATAACCAAGTGTTTCCTTGTGGCTAGCCCTAGGGGTTTTATAACATCTCTTGAATTTGAATTTGTTCCTTCCCCCAACTTCTGAGTCATGAATGCCTTCTTGGCGGCAGACCATCCCAAATCTAACTCTAATTCATGTCTTAATTGCCCGCTGCCCGCTCCTTTTTGCCTTAAATTGGACCTCTTGTCATGAACAGTGACACCAATGGTCACCTCCCAGCCTACTCGTGCAGCAGCGTAACCCCCTATGCACGGGTGTGAACCCTGTGACATATTGACCCTACGCGCAACCCCCTTATCGTGTAGCTCCCCTATAGACTCTTTTATATTCCCACGCTCTCTTTTAACTGCTGGGAGCGCTGAAACTATGCTCCCTATGGATAGTCAGGTGGTCATACCACTTGTGCGAGGCTTCAATTCAATTTCCAGCCTAGTCCACGGGCACTCCTCAATTTCCCTTGCGACAGCCAGCACCACGCATTCTTCCTTATGTGGTGCACTTCTCAGATTACTTTGTCTGGTAAGGTGTGGTTGCATCCATTGTAGCAGAGCCACAAATTCTTGGCAGAAATCTTCTAATGTAGTAGTATCGCCGCTCATATCTTGTGATGTCATTCTTAGTTTATCTTACATGATTTCGGTTTCTAGTTTGTTGATTTATTCATCCATTAACCTGCTTTTCTTCCTCAGTCGTAGGTGATCTTCTTCAAGTTTGCGATGTTTAATATTCTCTTGCATAATTCCTTCGTTCGGTTCCACGTGTACTATCCCAACTGTAGGAGCGGTTGCATTAGGATTCCTATTCGATCTTATGGTCTCGTCTCTACTCTTCAGCGTTGGAATCATTTCTACACTTAGGTCTTTGCACATGGCCCTACATGCCCATCCAACAGATGGTACACACAGGTCCTAATCAGTTCATCTTGCCTAGTGAACCCTGTTCAAGATTCCACATACCTTCTCGAAAGCTTCCGCGTGGAACATTTGTGGTGCACGTCGCTTTTCCTGCAACTGTGTTCTATTCTGATTTTTGATCCCTAGTTTGGGGTATGTTCGTGTGGACTGCACAACACATATCTGTACCCATCGACACAGGTGAGTGCACAAGCTGCTCTATCCTGGCTGCCCGACTCTTGGTCGAAGCTAGGGTCTTATAAACTGTAGGCACATCATCCTTCTACCTATGCACCAGTCCTCAAACTTGCCTTGACGTGCACTCCACCATCATGTGGGTGTTGCATGTAGTGCCCATTTTAACACATCGAACCGTTGCTGTTCCGGTACTGCGCTTTTAAATTCGTCCAGGAATTCATTCACCAGTGTCGCTCCATCATATGTTGGCAGTTCCCTAGCCTCTATTCTCATGCAGTGCAGTGATCTAATCATCATGTTGCAATTTAGCATTGTCACTTCGTGCAACCGATTCTGCCATCGTTCTATTTCCTCATCTGAATTCAAAGTGCAGGAGCTTCCACACTCCCACGAGATTCTCCCATCTATGGTCGGATTCACCCAATCCTGGTCACACTCCATTATCTGGTAAATACAATCCATCTCATTGTTGCTTTCATCATCGCACACTGGTTCATTATAGCGCGCTCCTTCGGTTGGGTCTAGTGGGACTACTACACATAGTGATTTCTTTTCGAATATCATCTTCCACTTCTTCAAGTTGATGACTCCATTCATATCAGTGGTCAAGTCTATTCGTAATAGGGGAGGATAGGGATTTTTGTCATCAACAATCTCTATCACTTCAAAGTCCGTCTGTGTGCTCGCACCTTCAATATCAACTATTACCCCCTACAACCTCCCCATGGGAAAAATCTTTTATTGGATTTCCATTCGTAATTGAATAGGGGACCACTGCAACACTGGCCTCCCCATGCCTTCCCATGTTTGCTTGGGTAACAAATTCGTGTCCGACCCCAGGTCTTGGATTACCTGATCCATTTCATACTCACCAATCTGTGCAGTCAATCTCATCTCCCTTCTAGTGCGCAAGGAATTCTTTCCCAATTTCTGGACTACGCGCAGTTCTCCTGACCCCGTGCACCTAGTGATCAGCTCATATATTACCTTCATTGCCTTATTGTCGCGCAACAGTTTCATGCATGTCTCTAGAAAGGTAGTAAGCATAGAAGGATCCATCCCTGGCTCTGGTTGATCCTTACTACTTGAAGTGGACACCTCCGTGAAGCTCTTTTTAGCTTCCATGAACATCTCCTTTACACGTTCTAGGTCAAACTCAGGTTCCTTCTTGGGAGCCTTGCAAACCCATGTATCTTCCTCTGGGTTCTTCCCCTTATCTTCCCCTGTGGGCACACCATGTTCACATTTGGGTCTTCTTCGCATGGTTCAGATCTCATCATTTGGATATTCTGAGTTGAAGGAGGCTGGAGTACCCCTTTTTCGTGCATCTATGTGATCAACGTAGGACAATCTATCATTTCATGATCAAACTGAGCACAGTATGAATAGGATATCCTCATCAGGTTGGTGCAATCGTGGGCATAGTGCCCTAGTCCTCCGTAATTGTAACAAATTAACTATCTGCGGCCCCTTCCTGGTCCCATTCCTCCTTGTCCTCGACCTCGCCCCTGAAATCCAGCATGCGCCATCCCCGTAGCTGGGTCGAGGGCTTGCGTTTCTGTCTGCATCCTATAGGCTGGGTTCTGATCCATCATTAGCTCGTAGTTGCAACAAGTGCACTCGTCGTGGCCTACCAACCTACATAAATTACAAAACAATTGCTAGGGATTCTGTGTATACTTCTGCAACAAATGGCAATTGTCCATTATGTGTTTTCCTCCTATCTGGTAGATCGCGCACCATAACGTGGGTGTCGCTCTCGGCCTTGCTTGTGCCTTTGGTCTTAACAGCATTGGCCCCCCCTACCAAGTAGTTCTCGAATACTGGACAACGGTCCTTGTCATGGCCCTAGCCTTTGCATTTTATGCACCATACTTCCTAGTGCACCTCTGGCCGCGGTGTCCTATCTTGCTTCAAACTCTACATTTCCCAACATAGATTCTGTAGTTGCACGTTGTTTTGTTGAACACCCAACCCAGGGTCTTGTATCAGGGTTTCATGCAACCTCATCGCCATTTCCAACACTTCAGCCTAGGTGGAAAGTTTCTGTTGTGACAGCGTCATCCTCAAGTGCGGTGTTAGGGACGCCACAAACCATGCGCGATGCCGGGAATCCGTTAGCATCATATTGGCCTCGCGGATCATACTCTTCAGCCACTGATCCAGATCCCAAGGGGTCTCGCCTAGAAGCATCACGATCTCTTTAAACCTGATGATTGATTGTGTCTCTAATTTCAGCTGGCTAAATTCTCTTTTTAACACATTCTGGATCTTTGCTATCCCTGTGTTTGGGTGCTCATTAGAGTGCTTGATATACCATGTCAATGTTCAATATTGTAGTGTGCTCACCAATGTAGCCTTCTTAATTTTGTCATCCATAACCTCCTGCGCTTTCCACACTCCTCTTACGACGAACCAGAACTGGGCCGGATCTTCATTCCCTACACCTCTGAATACAGGTAGTTTGATTGCACTTGCCATGTTGAACTGTGGGGGTGGTGGAGGTGGAGTGGGTGGAGATGGAGGTGTGGGAGGTGAAATGGGTGGTTGCGTGGGTGGAGGTGGCAACTGCAGAATGCACTGCCTTATCAAACTGACCGCACTTCTTGGAGAGACCAGAGCGAGCTCTTCCTCATTTTCTCACGAAGGTGAAATTAAGGGACTATTTCCTAATTCCTCGCTACCTTTGTAGATCTTTCTGCTGCCCATCGTTCCAAACATTAATGTATATGCATAACCTGCTTTTCATATAATAGCATATTAATCTAGGTATTCAAATATTTAATATACTTACCTCGCAGTCCCTTGAGAAAACATCGTTCTGCTTCACTGTAGCTCACGGTCATGTATACCATGAACTCAGTGATGAATCCCCCTATTATTCGGTCGAGCTAATGGTCTACAGCTCGCACAATCTTATCTTCTAATGCCTCTAGTCTGTGCACTAATTCTGGAGTCCACACTATCGGTTAGTTGAGCCTACGCCTTCCCTGGCTGTCAGTAACCTCGCGATCCACTCATATAGTTCAGAAGGAAAGGATGCAAAGAAAATCTCATGGATTTTTGTATACACATAGCGATCCAGCCACCTTTTCTTAGATACCTACGGAGTTTTGTTTTCCTGTGTCACACACTCGTGAATCTTCTTGTCCAACCACTCTTCAATTTCATTCTTTGTTGGGTTCTAGTGGCACGACATTAGACATCCCTTAGGGAGATCCCGGTCCCGGCAACGGAACCATTTGTCAGCTACGTGGAGCCTGACCCAGGTTCAAAAGTGATTTAGCCGAACAAATCCCAGTACTACCGGCCCTTTCGGCAATAGTCCATTGTGAGAGAACCAAGGTCTCACCCAAGGTAGTATGGGAGGGTGTTGGAACCAGGTTTCTGCACCCTAGGGATGTCTTGATGAAGGTTCTGGTCTGAACCTGCACACTCGCGCTGCTTGCACAACTATCTATCCTTCATGACCTATGCCACTACCCTCGCGCAACTTTGTAAGGGAGTGAATAAAGTACTACCCTGATCTCTTTACTTACTGTGCTATTATGTTAATGCTTAGCTTAAATTGTGTGAGCCCGATGTTCTAATTACTAATTCGACATACAAATGAATGCGCATAACCATAAACAGGATAAATGCATAAAGATAAACATAAACACTGACCCAACTCCGCCCTGTGCACATAGCTGCAGGGGTCCGCGCACTCAACTGCAAACTCTACTAGGCCTCTACGCTCTCATCTGCAGAGCCTTCACCTACTACTACAACCCAATACACTTCAGGTCCACTTCTATCTTCTAACCATGCTTTTGCATCTTTCTATTACTTTCTTGCTAAAAGCTATCTTTACACTTAGAGCCTTGCTCTATTTATACAATCCCATGGTCGCGGACCATGGGTAGGCCAACACGACTTTACATTAAATTACATTATTTTAGGGTGGACAACCCTATGACTCATCCTGGACTCTCGCGCTCTGCACCCACATTTCGCAGGGTCTTTACATTACATTGACTAAAACTCGGGCTTTAAGCCCCAAAAAGATGCTATGGGACGATCCACTGCCCAACAAGCCTCACTCTATATATACAATCCCATGGTCCGTGGACCATGGATAGGCCAACATGAAATTACATTACCTTACAAAACTTAGGGCATAAAACCCTATGACTCAACCTATACTTCATGCTCCGGCCCACATTTCATAGAGTTTTACAATACATTTGACCGAAACTTGGGCTCTGAGCCCCAAAACATGCTATGGGGGGATCCGATGTCCAGAAAGAAGGATAGAAAAAGATTTAAGTGTAGAGTCGAGTCTTTGTGTCGTAGGATAGGAGAAGGCTCTATAACTAAGTACATAGAGGCCTAGTAGTTCGCAGCTGAGTGCGTGGACCCCTGCAGCTGAGCGCATAGGGCAGGTTGAGTCTGTAACCGATTGAAGCATTAATAAGGAGAAGTTTTATACCATTCCTATGTATTTATTTCCTAATTTCTGCATTGAATGTATTGGGTATAAATTACATTTTTACTGTTTATATGATGCATGAACATATATGATTGTGCTAGTTAAGTAAATGTGAGATAAAGTGCGTGTTTACGCGAAGTTAACTACCATTTGTAAGAAGATAAGTAGGATACACAGTGTATTTTGGGGAAATAGTGTAGATTGTTGCCATAGTAGTATGAAAGCACCTCAGCCTTGGTGAGGGCTGCGCGAAGGCAGTTATAATAGATCACAAAGGTATCGCAGGTCGGGATAGTGTGCAAAGTGACCTGCGCGAAGGTATTCATAGTTGTACTAAATCGACCCCTTAGACATCTCGAGGGTGCGGAAACGTGGTTCCAACATCCCCCATACTACTTCGGGTGGGACTTTAGTCTGCGCACCATTGGCTGATGCTGAAAGGGCCAGTAGTGTAGTGATTTATTTGGCTAATTAACTCTGAACCTGGGTTAAGCCCCTTCAAGCCAACAAATGGTTCCATTGTCGGGACCAGAATCTGCATAGAGATGTCTGATGTCATATCATTGGAATCCAACTAAGAAGCAAAATTTAAGGTTGGTTGGATAGGAGGATTCACGAGTTCATGACGCAGGAGAGCAGGAATCCACAACTAACAAAAGAGGAGTGGTTAGACTAGGTACCTGTACATAGAAATCCATGAGATCTTCTTGGCATATTTCCCTACCGAGCTATAAGAATGGATCATGAAGCTAGAAGATATCCAAGGAAGGTGGAAGCTTGACAATCCTATTATGTGGACCCCAGAGTTGGTGCACGGATTGCAAGCATCAGAGGATCAAATCGCGCGTGTTGATGATCACTGGCTCGATCGGATTATAGGAGGATTCATCACTGAGTTCACGGTAGATACTTCATTCAACTATAGTGAGGTAGAGTGAAACTTTCTAAAAGGATTACGAGGTAAGTACATAAAGTCTCTGAATACTTGGATTAAAATGCTATTGTGTGAAAAGAGGGTTATGCAATTACCTTGATGTTCGGAGATATGCGAAGCAGAAAAACCTACAGGAACGAAGGAAGTAAGGGACCAGATAATAGTCCTTTGATTTCACCTCCACAAGGGGACGAGGAAGAGCTTGCAGAGGTCTCACCACGAAGTGCGACGCATTTGATAAGGTAGAGAATTTTGCACATACCACCCCCACCCACACCACCACCAACTTCACCAGCTTCACCTCCATCTTCACCCGTACCACCTCCATCACCATCGCGAGTCAGTATAACAAGCACGATAAAGATTCCTGTGTTCAAGGGAGTGGGCAATGAGGATCTGAACCAGTTTTGGTTCGTGATAAGAATAGTATGGGAAGCACAGGGAGTTACAGATGATAATATAAAGAAAGTGACACTGGTCAGTGCTCTGTAGGATCGCGTGCTGACTAGGTATATTAAGCACTCCAATGATAATCCAAATGCGAGAATCACAGATATTCAAGCAGTGCGAAACAGAGAATTTAGTAGGCCAAAGTCTGAGCACAGTCAATCATTGGGTTCAAAGACATCACAATGCTACCAAGTGAATCTCCTTGGGAGTTGGATCAGAGGTTGAAGTGTACCATTCGCAAAGCTAATATGAATCTGACAGATGGACAACATCATGAATGATTTGTAGCATCGCTAACGCTACATTTAAGGAGCGCGCTATCACAATAGAAGTTAACAACTTAGGTAGAGGCCTTAGAGATTGCGATGAGGCTGCATGAGACCCCGATGCAAGATCCTAACTTGTGAGTTCAATAGATCCACGCGCAGTTGAAGAACTTATGGCTTGAGATGCAGAGTTTGAAACAGGACAAGACAGCTCGCCTGGAAGTGTGCGAACATGTGTGGTGCATAAAATGCAAGGATTAGGGTCATGATAAGGACCTCTGCTTGGTGTTAACAAATTACCTCGTGGGAGGAGGACTGATGTCGTTAAGACTAGAAGCACAAGCAGGACCTAGCACGGCACCTGCTTTGTGGTGCGCGATTTGTCAAATAGGAGGGAAACACGCTACAGACAACTGCCATTTGTTACAGAAGTATACACAAAATTCGCAGCAATTGTTCTGTAACTTTTGTAGATCAGTGGGACACGATGAGCGCACTTGTAGAAGCTATGAGTTGATGATGGATAGAACTCCCACCTAAAGAGTTGAGACCGAAACACAACCCCTAGACTAGAACGCACAAGTTGTGCAAATAGGATTTCAGGGGCGTGGATGAGATGAGGTGGAGGAGGATCTGGAAGAGGTTGCGGACAGCTGATATGCTACAATTGTGGAGGGCCAGGACATTATGCCCATGATTGTACGAACCCAACGCATCCATCATGTTTGTATTGTACCTTGTTTGATCATGAGACAGAAGATTGTCCTACGTTGATAGCTAGGATACGCGATAAAGGATTGCTACCGCCTCCCCCGACTTAGAACCTACAGATGATGAGGTCTGAGCTGCACAAGGAAAATCTGAATCTGAACATTGTACTCCGAGGTGGAATTATGATGGGAGATGACAAAGGCAAATAGCCTGAAGATAGTACTTGGGTTCGTAAAGCTCCAGCGAAAGAAGTGGATTTTCATTTGGAGTGCGCTAAGGAAACCTTCATGGAAGCTAAGAAGAGCTCCGTTGATGTCTCCACTTCAAGAAGCAAAGATAGATGAGAGCTGAAAATGGACCCATCTATGCTCATGATGTTCCTGGAAACATGCATGAAGTTACTGCGTGATAGTAAGGCTATAAAGGGATTATAGGAACTCATTAACAGATGCACTGGGACCTCCCTAGGAGAACCGCAAGTAGCCTGGAAGATTGGAAAGCATAAGATGAGGATGGGAAGAGAAATGAGGTTAACCACACAGATTAGAGAATATGAGATGGTCCAAGTAATTCTAGATTTAAGATCAGACGTGAATGTTCTGCCGAAGAAGACATTGGAGTGAATGGGGAAACCTATGCTACAATGGTTTCCTATTCACTACGAATGGTGAACCAGAAAAAAATAATACCCATGCGTCGATTGCAGGGAGTCACTGTGGATATTGAGGGAGAAAGCACACTAGCAGACTTTGAAGTGATAGAGATTGTTGATGACAGCAATCCCTATCCCGCGCTCTTAGGAATTGACTGGGCCACTAACATGAATGGGGTGATTAATCTGAAGAAGTGGAAGACGATTTTTGAAAATAAATCACTACACGTAGTTATACCTTTGGAGAAGGATCGCACTATAAATAGCCGGTGCGCAACTATGAAAGCGATGATGATTTGGACTACATCTATAAGATAACAACACGAAACCAGGACTAGGTGAATTCCACCGTGGATAGATGGATCTCATGGGAGTGCGTAAGCTCCTATACATCGGATTTAGATGAGGAAACGGAGTGATGACAGAACCAGTTACATGAGGTGACTACTCTAGATTGTAATATGATAACCAGGTCACTGCGCTACGTATTGACGGAAGTGAGGGATCTGCCTACTTATAATGGGTTAAGTGAGGTAGATACTTTCCTAGATAAGTTTGAAAGGGAAGTGCGGGAAAAGCAACGCTTCTAGGATTTGACTTGGGTACTACAGGTTACGCCTTCGAGATGGTGGGGTACGCACAAAGGGAGCTTTAAGGACTGGCGTGAATGTAGGAGAATGATGTCCATGCATTTTGGGAAGCCTAAGGTGCGACTAATAGATAAGTATGATGGAAGGGACGACCCGCGCGCACACCTGGCCAAGTGGATGAAGATCTATGGAGAAAAGCCACAACCTGAGTGGGTGCACCTGTTTTGTCATACCCTAGATGTTATACCCATGAATTGGTATATAGAGATGGAACTCCGCCATGGGACAGGTGAATGGGATATCTTGCATGAAGGGTTTATGATGACCTTTAGTTTTGAGGATAGATGGTGGGACAACATTGATGAAGCGCTACAAAAGGTAAAAGTAGCTATCTTTAGGATACCACAGGAGTCGGTAGAATCGATTAAGCCTGAATGGGCTGCTGAGCTGAGCTGCATGCTGGAATGTTATAATGTAATTACTAAAGAAGAAGACGAATATCCATGGAAAATTAACATTCTAGAAACAGAAGGCCATCATGAGGTTCAAGGACCATAGATTGAGAACCCTCACATAACTGCACCGGTAAAAACAAAGCAAGTGAACATTAGTACGGAGGCCGAACCTAAGTTTGCAATGCTCGGTGACTACTAGGATGACGCGATAGTGGATAAGGTCACTAAGTTACTCCGTGAGTACCAGGACTTATTCCCGACCAAGTTTATAGAGTTAAAGGGAATCATTAGAGATTCAGGAATGATGAGGATCATGTTAAAACCTGACATGAAGCCAGTTAAGTAGAGGTGTCGGGTAGCGGAAACCCTGTGTAACGGTCATGGGGCATGAAGACTGCAATTTTGGGTAAAGATTCCACAAAGAGCATAGAATGCGATTTGTAATATGTTGAAGTCAAAGGGTAGCCCACCCAAAAGTAATGTAAAGAAATGTAAGTTGAGTCGGCCCACCCATGGATCGCGGTCCATGGAAAGGTATAAATAGAGTGCAACTCTATGAGGGAAAGGTAGTGCTTTTTGGGTATGGTTTTGGATCTGTCATGTAATGGGTTTTTAAGAAAAGCATTCTGAAAGCATTTGTAAGTCCGAGTCGAGGGTTTGGGTAGTGGATAGAGGCTCTATAACTATGTGCGCAGAGGCCTGGAAGAGTCTGCCACTGTGCGCATGGACCCTTGTAGCTGAGTGCGCAGGGCGGATCTGGATGTATTAGTGATAAGTGGAAATAAAGATAAGTTCCTTCTGAGAATTCTGTGTCAAATCTGAATTATCACGAATCTGGAATTTTGTATGAATAATAAGCCTATCTTGATCTCTGTGCATATGAATACTTATTGAATACTTGTGAATTTGGGTTTAATCTTAATATGCGAACTGAATGAATCTAATAAATTTTTGCTTAAAGACCATTCTAAAGTAGATCCGAGTTGCAATACTTCATCCAATAGATTAGATGTCTAGACTATGCACTAATAGACAATAAGAGGTATTCAGGATCTGTGTGAATATAGCACAGCGCAAAGCTGCAGAATGGGCGCAAAACCTCCAAACCACTTCTAGACATCCCAAGGGGGCGGAAATCTAGTTCCAGCACCCTCCCTTGCTACCTCGAGTGAGACCTCAGTCCACGCTTCGCAGGCTGTTGCCAAAAGGGCCAGTCGCTGTGGGATTTTCTTGGCTAAATAATTCTTCCGAACCTATGTCAGGCCCATATAAGCCAACAAATGGTTCTGTTACCAAGACTGGGATCTACGTAAGGGGTGTCTGATATTGGGACGATGGAACCATACAAAGAAAGAGATTGAAGGGTGGTGGGATTTGAAACTCCACGAGTTCGTAACTCAGGAGAACAGAAACCCGCGAGTATCAGAGGAAGATTGGCTAGACTGATATATATTCACAAACATTCACAAAATCTTCTTTCCGACATTTCTGGAAGAGCTATACGAGTGGATCACGAGGCTAGCTGACAATGTGGGAAGGTGCAGATTGCACCAACCTATTGTGTGGACCCCATAACTGGCGCACAGGCTAGAAGCCACAGAAGATAAAATCACGCGTGCAGTAGATCATTGGCTGGATTCGGTAATAGAAGGATTTATTACCGAGTTCGTGATAGATACAACTGTGAGCTATAGCGAAGCAAAAAGGCGGTTTCTTCAAGGACCTCGGAGTAGGTATATCAAATCATTGAATACTTGGATTAAGATGCTGTTGTGTGAAAAACAGATTATACGTGTTTATTGATGTCTAGAGTAGCGCGGAGTGGAAGAGGTTATCATGGAATGGGAGGAGTAGAGAACAATCCTTTAGCTTCCATTTCCCGAGAAAGCGAGGAGGTGCTCGCGAGGTTCTCACCAGGAAGTGCAGTCCGGTTGATTAGGGAGCGCTTCTCACTAATACCACCTCTGTCTACATCACCACCTGCTTCACCTACATCGAATCCGTCCACAACAACCTCGAACTAACCTCCAACCCCACCACCACCAAAGTCGGGATGGTGAGCACAGTCCAGTTGCAAACATTTAAAGGGATAGGAAATGAGGAACCAGGCTAGTTTTGGTTTGTGATAAAGTCTGTATGGGACACTCAGGGCACCACAAATGATAACATCAAGAAGGCTACCTTAGTTAGCGCGCTGTAGGACCGTGCATTGACATGGTACATGAAAAATTCAAGTGATCATCCAAATGAAGGAATGACAGCAATCTAAGAAGCACTAAACAAGGAATTTAGGTGACCCAAGTTGGAAGCACGGTTAGTTATTAGGTTCAAGGAGATTGTAATTCTCCCTGGTGAAACCCCATGGGATTTAGATCAGAGGTTGAAAAGCACCATCTGCGAGGCCAATATGACATTGACGGATGCACAACACCATGCTTGGTTTGTCACATCGTTAACACCATATCAGAGATTGGCTCTGTCGTAGCAAAAGATCTCAAACCAAGCTGAAGCACTAGAGGTAGCAATGCGGCTGCACGAAACCCCAATATAGGACCTAGGGTTGACACTATAGCAAATCCAAGCACAAATACAAAACTTATGTCTAGAGATGTGAAGCTTGAAACAAGGACAGGCACCTAGGACAGAGGTACGGGAAGAAGTATGGTGTATCAAATGTAAGGGACTAGGCCACAATAAGGACCATTGTCCGATCTTTGTGAAATATGTGACAGGAGGGGGGCCAATAACGTTGTGACTAGAGGTACAAGTTGGGCCAAGCATGGTGCCCGCACTCTGGTGTGCAATCTGTGAGGTGGGAGGAAAGCATGCCATGGACAATTGTCACCTATTGCCAAGTTTAAGACAACCCCCTCCTCAATAATTATTCTGCAAATTTTGCAGAATGGTGGGCCACAAGGAAACAAATTGCTGCAATTACCAAATGTTGATGGATTGAACACTTTCTTATAGGATGGAAATAGAGGTGCACAAGCAGGATCCCACCACACCATTCATGTGGGGAGGGTACCAGGGACGCGGACGCGGCCTCGGAGGCATGGGACCTAGATGGGGACAATGGCAATTAATTTGCTACAATTCTGGAGGGTCGAGGCATTATGCGCAGGATTGCATGAACCCGACCAAAGCCTGTTGTCCTTACTATTACCAATTTGACCACGAAGCAGTCAATTGTCCCATGCTGATTGCTTAGATGCGAGGAAAGGCGGTGCTTCTAGCCAACCCCACTTAGAACGTGATGAGCCCCGAATTGGGTAACTTATTGGGCTCATTTCGCCTAATTGTTCTTGATCAATCCACCATTTTTCATAGTTTATGCATGTTTTTTGAGTATGTTTATGTTAGTTGAACGAATGAGGGTGGTCACTTTACCAAGATTGCTAATACGTGGTTATTTCAAGTTTTTTGGACAAATTTTGGAACAAAGCCAAGCAATTATGAGCCAGATGACAGCGAAGCATGAAGGAACAGGGGTTAGGATTCATAGGGAGGTTGTCTCTTGCATTAAATAGACCTTCCTCGAAATCTCCACCCTCAACTCGGAGCTCAGCAGGCCACCAAAACAAATCCTAAAGGTAGCCGAGCATCTTTGTGAAGAGTGACTATTTACTAGCAGTTTGAATAGTCGAGTCCCTTGAGTTAAGGAGGGCTGCTAAAGACCCTGGTAGGCATAAATAGGAAGGCTTTCAGCCTTCGTAGGTTACACTCTTTGAACTGTTGTTTATTCACTATAGTGCTATCATTCTCTCAGCTCATTTTTGTAGCTGTTGGCATTTCTTATGAACATGGTTATTTTTGAGTAATGGAGAGCAGCTTTATTTGGCATCAGTTCTGAGTTTCGTTAGGAGCCTGTAGCTCTTGGGGTTGGGCCCAAACCAGGAGCCAAGGTTTCCTTTGTGTACTGTTATTTATTTTTTTATGTCTTTGCAAAATAATTTCTGTTTAGTAGATTAACATCTTGCTGGTTACATAGGTCATGGTTGATGATTAGATAAAGCTTTTCATGTTCAGATTGCATTGACAAGTTAATAACAGGGAAGAGCTTCAGAAAAAGGCTATCAAACACCTCTGATTTCACCTCTCCCTCAGTGGGATCATGAGCTGGGACATAGGTGACCTTGCTGCCAACAAAAACACTAACTTTGCCTCCCCATGCAATCATTAGTGTTAGATTTTCATTTGTAGAAATTGCTACCAGTTGTGGTTACATGTTTAGGTTCATGAGTGCTCAGTTGTATAGCTATTTCATGTGATTTCATTGCAAATAAACTTCTGTTCATTTCATTTGCTATTACTTAGGTTAGACTAGTGTAAAATAGCTAGGTCATTGGTTTTCCAAGTCATTGTTTGTTCAGTTTGAGAAACAACTTGCAGAGCTCTTGTAATACCTCTCCATCTACATGTGATCCATCAATCCCATATGCTCCATCCTCCACTTGGATTCTTGCCCCACGTTTGCCATTTTCTCACTTTGCTCTAATTCCCATACTTGTTGTGTGCAACATTGCTCCACTTCTCCTTGAACAAATCCAACCATCCTTTCCACTCCTCAGCTCCATTCCCCAAGTCCTGGACCTCCTCACACCCCTATCTCACCTCCTTCCATCCTCCAAAATCCCATTTCTAAACATCCTGTAGAAAATTACAGACATCCTGTAGAAATTCCAAAACATCTTGTAGAACCCCTGAAGACTTCCTGTAGAAGCTCACGAATGAGGTTTCTTGATAGCCAAACTCTGTGTAACTCTTTGGAAGGGTGTTAGGGACCCCTTAGGCCCTCTCCAAACCTTCCTAACCTCCTCCAAGCATTTCCTCTCGCCAATCCACCTCTGCACAGTCAAAAGCAGTTAAATCGCATGCATGATAATTCTGACAACTTATTCAAAAATAATACAGGGGCCCACCAGAACGTCAAGATGATGAAGGCTGAACCTCGTGAGGAAGAGAAAAACATAAATATGATGCTCCGGAGTGGTGCTACCACCAGAGAAGATAAGGGGAAATAGCCAAAGACGGATGCATGGGTCTGTAAGCCCCCCCCCCCCCCCCCCCCGCGAAACAACCAGACTTTGACTTGGAGAGTGCGATGGAAACCTTTATGGAAGCCAAGAAGATCCTCATGGAAACTTCTACGTCAGGAAATAAGGATAAGTTAGGCTCAGAGAAGGATACATCTGTGCTAACCACCTTTCTGGAAACTTGCATGAACTTACTCAGGGATGCTAAAGCGGTAAAGGGGCTCCAGGAATTGATAACTCAGTGCACAGGAGCGGATGAACCAAGAATGATCCAAAAATTAGGTAAACATGCTTTTGGCACTGGACGGGAAATGTGACTCACTGTCTAGATCGAAGATTATGAGATGGATCAGGTTGTATTAGATTTGGGGTTCAACGCGAATGTCTTACCAAAGCAAACTTGGGAATGCATGGGCAGGCCTCCACTACAATGGTCATCGATTCAACTACAAATGGCTAACCAACAAAAGATTCTGCCCATGGGATGCCTGCATAGAGTTGCAGTAGACATCGATGGCACCAACACCCACACAGATTTTGAGGTCATCGAAATTATGGATGATAGTAACCCATATCCTGCATGTTGGGGATAGATTGGGCAACGGATATGAATGGAATCATCAACCTCAAGAAACAAAAAATGAAATTCCAAAAGAAAGCTCTCTGCGTGGTGGTTCCATTGGACCCTACAGAAGGGGCGTGATATACCGAGCCTGTGCGCAATGAAGACAGTGATGGAGAGTTGGACTATATCTACTAGATTACACTGCAAGATTAGGACATGGTTAATCCAACAATGAATGGTCAACTCTCATGGGACCACGATAGTTCTTACATGTCGAACTCGGATGAAGAGGTTGAATGATGGCAGAGTCAACTGCATGAAGTAACCACACTCAATTGTAATCGGATCGTGATAATAGGAGCAAAGAAGCAGCCGGAGGTAAACCATCTCGCACAACTGCTGCTTCCGGATGGTGTGTAACCCCAAAGATGCGAACGGTAGGATGCAGATGTCGAAGGAAGGCGCGTGCATGACCAGAAGAGAAAAACAAAGTAAGCATTCCTTACCAGCATAGGCTACAAACATCCACCCAGCTTAGAAGTAGGAGCTTAGAGCCACCCCTAAAGATGACTGCCCAAGCAGCCGATGCCAAAATTAGCAAGGGCTCAGGGAAGGTGTGGATACCAAGGGTTCGCTGGACTTGTAATAGATGACAGAAGGAAGCTCAGAAAAGACGGAGTGGATGCGGGCCCTTCAACACCAATAAATTGTGGTTACGGCTAAAGAAACAAAGTGCGCGAAACAGAGTAGCTCGAGACCGCGCTGCAACCCTGCTATCATGGCTGCACCTGCACTCACGGAAAAACATAACTCCCAGACGGATGATCCAAATGCTTCAAAGGTGCTCATAGCCCGGGCTAACAGGGACTATCCGAATTCACACCAGAGGTGTGACCACATGACTAGCAGTAGAAACTGCAGTCCCAGCGCCTCGAGTAGTTGAAAGAAGGCGCGAGACTATAAACCAAGCTGTGAAAAACTAGTGCGACAAAAGGGTTAGGCAATCCCCAAGTTCGTAGTTGCACCCCAAGGATAGCGCTACCGCGGGGAAAAGTCAAACTATGACTGTTAGCCACATTGGCCTTGACAGGAAGGTCTAATCACGTCAGAAGGGAGCATGCAACAGGCCATTAAGACAAATGTTCTAGACGAGATAGGCAAACATCTACCAACTCGATGCCACTAATGAACTAAAAATGGAGGGAGGGGATTTTTTCAAATCTCATAGTTTGTGGCTAGCACTGGACTTTTGGCACTTTGGACCAGCACAAAGCAGCAAGTACGCAGCTACCCGGCACTCCATGAGTACTATGGCAAGAACCCGAACACGGGTCGCAGAAGAAACAGAGATCTTGATGAGCAACCACAGTACACATTTCCTGAATGAGATGATAAACGCGCTGAAAAAAGAGTTTGAGGTGTATCATCAGAAAAGCACACTGTATCACCCATAAGCTAACAGGACAGTAGAAGAATTTAACAAAGTACTGGAAACTATTTTGACCAAAGTATGCAATGTGCAGCAAAGTGATTGGGCCCTGCACGTACCTGCAGTATTGTAAGCTTATAGGATGACATGAAAGAAAATAACGGGACAGACACCTTTCCAGTTAGTCTATGGAGTGGAAGCCATAATGCTGATGGAATACATCGTGCCTGTTCTACGCATAACAGTGCTCACAAGTATGACGGACCACGGAGCCCAAGATGAGAGGCTCGTGCAGTTGGAAGAACTCGAGGAAGATCGATTTTCGGTCGGCTTTCGCCACCAAGTACAAAAGCAGCGCGAAAAGGCCTAGCACGATCGACATATTAAGTTGCACACATTCAAGGTGAATGATTTGGTGTTACTGTATGATAGAAATTTTGATAAATTCCTAGGAAAATTTAGAATGCATTGGCTGGGACCATCTGTTATTATGGAGGTCACAGACGGAGGCGTGGCACAACTGTTAAAGTTAAATGGAGAACCTTTCCTAGGAAAAGTGAATGGCAGTCAGTTGAAGCCATACACGAGTGTATCGACTATCAGAATAGCTGACAAAAGCACAGTCTTAGTGCTCCCGACAATGGAAAGGAGGTGTGGGACTATGAATAGGTGTAGGGCAGCAGTTCAGCTACATTAGTCTCTGAACAACATGTCCAAGAGGTACAACAGGTAGCTACTCAGTGCACTGCCAATCTTGCAGCAGTCCAAGTAGAGTTGGGAGGTCTCCGCGCGAAGATCTCCACACTAACAGAGTGACTTGAGGGTGAGTCACGATGTTTGTGTTGGGGGTGTATTGGGCACAAGATCCCCCAAGGGAAGTTTTGGGGCTAAAAGCCAAGGTTTTGGTCAAAAGATCTAAATCCAATGTAAAGACTCTGCATTTTGTGGGTGTGGAGCGAGAAGTTTGTACATGAGTCATAGGGATGTCCACCCTTAGTTTTGTAATGTAATGTCGTTTTTAGAGATCTACCCATGTGTTACACAGTAATTTGTCATTGGCTTTGCATTCCCTGATCCCGGATACTGTCAGTCCATGTTACTGATGTCTATGTTGTGTCACGTTGCCAACTATGTGTCATTACCTTCCTTGCAATCTCAGGAATAGTGTCTCATTTCATTATCCTTGAAGAAGACCCTTTTTACCTAACTTTCAAGGTCAGCGCGAGTCAAAAGTTATCCTCCTCGCGAAGATTGACAAGTTAACACTAGCCCTAGCGAAGTCTTCACTCTGTCATTATGTTCCACCCATGACGAGCCATATTTGGCAAGTGTTTTCAACAACTCATCAAACTTCTAGATGAAATTGCTTCATGAGTGGTCCTAGTGATCCAGGAGGCTCTAGAGAGACACATAGGAGAAATATGGCTCAAAAGTCAAAGTGTTTGGATTATGCTCGAACTAGCATTAGAGCGTAGATCTTTTCTTCCTAATCACAGAGGTGAGAACAATTTTTCAATCTGAGTCTAGATGATGAAGTTATCACGAAAAGAGTTGCCTTAATTCCTTTGAGAAAAGGAGGTTTTTCTCATAAAAATGGCTTTTAAGCCTTTATAAGGCAAATCGTAATCGAAGGTTGGCCGATGGCCAATATCGATGTTATACAGGTAGTGATCGGCAATATCGGCACTTGCGAATTGGCAATGGAGTGTCAGATTGGTGGATCAGGTCGGCGGAACCCAAAGGCCGAGGACCAAGACCCCTGGATATCAACGAATGCGATTAGCGATTGCCAATATGAGCGATCGGAATGATCGGCCTCAGCAGATGCTGAAGGAAGGAGCCCAAGCCATACCGATCAGTGATATGTGATCCCAACTGGCAATATAGTGCAGACCTAATCGATTTATAGGTCTGATTTTATAAAACTTGAAATCCAAACTTTCGGATTTTTCAATGTTTTCCAGTGTTTTTCGGGTTTTTGTATTATTGCTTTAAAACGATAAAAAGGCTATTTTTTTAAAGGTTGTTGTGCCCGCCGATTGTTCTATACAAACAACTTCTACTCTTAAGCAACAGACTTTTGATTTTGAAGCAGCCTTGTCCCAAACGTGTTATGAAACACGATGGGTGACAGAGAGCCGAGGCTAGAGGAGGGAGAGAGCCTGCATGCCAGAGAGTGCCCGAGAGCCCGAAAGCCTGTGCTGGAGTGCTGAGAGCATGGATGCAGAGCCAAGAACGGCGAAAGGCTGCGTAACATAAAGCGAAAGCTGCATAACAAAGAGCCCAAAAGGTTGCATGGAGAGACACCCAAGAGCCTGAATACGCAGAGAAGCATGATGCCAGAGCAACCCTTCAAATCCACTGAGCTACAGAGCTATAGAGAAGAATGAAAGTCATAGAGCGCTTGAATTTTTGACAGATCGCAGAGATGTAGTGACATAAGCCAGAGCACTATAGAGCCATATAGCCAGCGAGCTACAGAGCCAAGAGTCCAGAGCAGTTATTCTCGTTGAGATCGATTCTTCTTCTTTGATCGATTCTTCTCCTTATGATTGATTCTTCTTTATCGATGTAGTTAGAATCAATGTGTCAGCGAGCTTTAGCTTATTGACAACTATTTCAAATGTCCCGCTTCTTCATATGGCCATTCGTAGTGAGGCCATGACAGATTGGTAGCGAGCTGTGCCTACGCATTGATAATGTGAACAATGTATTCACTGTGGATTGTCTTATGAACATCCACTTATTTAGATGGCCCATGGTGTGAGGAATATGATTATTTTTCATGTACTTCTTCTTTCTACATTATATTGTACAGATCCATGATTGTTGTTGATGCAGGATCTTGTTTATGACATGTTGTCATGATTCCTTGCTTGATTTGATGTGGAATCTTCTATGTGATGTACTTGCTGTCATAACTTATCATGTTATGTTTTGAGATCCCTTGTTGTATGTTGTTGGGATACTCTTGTTGTCGTCATGCATGTGTTTTTCTTTGACATCCCTTTTGTGCCATGTTGGTGAGATGTGCACCATGCTTGTTTTGTGTCATACTGATAGGAGTCTTTTGATTGATAGTTCTAGTGTTGGAATATCTCTTAGAGCCACTCTTGCGTGAGGGAATTTTTCCTTGTATGATCGAGACATCATCTCTTGTGTACATCATCTTTATTGATAGCACATAATGCAGTGGCCTACACCATCTTGACATCGGGGCCCGAAGACGTAGTCCCTCTTGGATGAACTCCGTTATCAACGGCTTAGGTTTTCATGTGTTGATGATTGATATGTTCCTCTTCTTTTCCACATGTAGATGTATTCATTAAATTTCTTTTGAATAGCAATTTTAACACATCACGAAAGTAAAAGGTCTTGGAAGGGTCCTTCTTCACACCCAGACCTGGATCAAGTGGTATCAGAGTAGGTATTTATGTTGATGTGAAATGTAGTGTGAACAATAGAATATGCAATGACAGCGGATGAAAGAGAAATGTACGAGACCATGCTTAACATTTCCAAGAAGGTGGAAATTGTGTATGAAACTCTACAGAAAGAAGCAAAGGAAAAGGAGCGATTACAGCTTCAGTTGAAAGCCACAAAAGAGGCCATGGAGGAACTGAAGCAAAAAAAAAAAAAATCTTCAAATAGAGAATGATGAATTGAAGATGCACTTACATGAAGAGAAGGAGGAGAAACAAAGTTTGCTACTACAACTGCAAGCAAAGGACGAGGCCTTGGAAAAGTCGTAGCATGACTCATGTGAGGTAAAAAGTAGTTCTCCATCTTCATGTACGTTTCCTAATGATGATTTCGTTGTGTTTGAAAATCATACCACATGAATTGGCTCCAAACTATTGAAGAGAATGGGGTATGAACGAAAAGGCTTGGGTGTTAATGGTCAAGGCATTGTCAACCCCATCAAAGTAGAGGAATTACCCCATCAGGCAGGACTTGGGTTTGTCAGGAAAGAAGTTGGGGAAGGCGCTGAGACAGTTATCGATCCACCAACAATGGATGATGAGCACCCCTCATTAGTTCTCTCCAAATCGAAAGAGAAGGTAAAAGATGTTGATTTCCTTTCGACGAGGCCTTGAAAAATTCATAGCGTGACTCATGTGAGGTAAAAAGTAGTTCTCCATCTTCATGTATGTTTCCTGATGATGATTTCGTTGTGTTTGAAAATCATACCATAGGAATTGGCTCCAAACTGTTGAAGAGAATAGGGTATGAAGGAAAAGGCTTGGGCGTTAATGGCCAAGGCATTGTCAACCCCATCAAAGTAGAGGAATTACCCCATCAAGCAGGACTTGGGTATGTCAGGAAAGAAGTTGGGGAAGGTGCTGAGACAGTTAGCGATCCACCAACAATGGATGATGAGTAGCCCTCATCAGTTCTCTCCAAATCAAAAGAGAAGGTAAAAGATGTTGATTTCATTTCAATTTCATCTTCTCATAGTATGATGTTGGTTGGAGATTTGGAGATCCCCATTACAGGGACAAATATGAGGCTCCTTACAAAGACAAGGCACGAGGAGAAAGAAATTGGTGCTAATAACCAAGGCATCACTCAACCTTTGGAGGTTATGCATGAAGCACGATTTGCTCAAAGGTGTTAGATTTGTCTGAGACTTCGTTAAGGAAAGAGAATGATGGGAAAAAATCCCCATCATCACATGGCAGTTCCCATTGTAGGGAGAGAGCTTAGGCAAGCTCTCATCGCCATACTGACATCAGAGACAGCAAAGGAAGGTATAATCACTTTTGATCTTCGAATGTTCATTTTGATCATGTTGTTAATAATGAACGAACGTCAAGGCATCGAAAAACATGTACCTTTTGTGGTTTACCTAACCATACCTTTTCTAAGTATGAGGCATGGAAAACCCTCTCAACAACATGAAAAGAAACAGGTTAAGCAGATATGGAGGAAGAAAGCCTACTGCAGTCATTGCGACAGAAATGGCCATCAGAGAGCCACCTTTTGGAGGCTCCATCTAGAACAACGCCTTAAAGACAAAGCGTCGGTGCATGAACTAGAAAGAGCAATTGTTCAATAAACAAAACCACCTGAAGGAGGTGACCCATTCACATTGATAAGTGAAAAGTGGTTTTTTTGACATATTTCATGATCGTTCTTTTGTAAATCATTTGTTGCATTTTTAAAGTGTAAAAGTGATGATGTGTTTCCATCACTTGGTCAGCAATAATGATGTTTGGTCATGTTTTGAGTCGTATTTTGAGTCGCATGTTAAAACTCTAAAATTTATTTTATGTTTCCATCACTTGTCAAAACAATAATGTTTGGCCTTATGTATGTAAATCATGTGTTGCAGTGATGATGTGTTTTCCATCACTTTTTGAAGCAACCATGATGAGTTGGCCTTGTTGTCATAGCTGGGGTATTACATCCATCTTGTTGTAAACTTGACCACCAAGTTTGTGTTATAAAATCATGGCAAGTATGGGACATTTGGGTCTTTAGTTTGGTCATGTTATTCAAAGCATGTAATTTGCAAGCAATGTACTACGGGTTGCAGAAGTATTAGGTGTCGGTTTGTCGCTTAAGGCTCCGAAGAACACAAGTGAAGGAGATGGAAGTGAGACTTCTTCAAGATGTTTGTGATGCGGACTGGGTACAGATAGAGATGCAGATTATTTTTCATGCTTTTGGAGGACCAAAATCTCTTCAGTGAGGAGGATTGATCCAGGAGGCTCCAGAGAGACACAAAGGACAAAGATGGCTCAAAAATCAAAGTCTTTAGATTATGCTCCTAGGACCAGAGCGTAGATCTCTTCTTCCTAATCATGTAGGTGCAAATGGTTCGTCAATCCGAGTCCAGATGATGAAGTTATCGCAAAAAGAGTTGCCTTGGTTCCTTTGAAAAACGGAGGTTTTTCTCATAAAAATGGGTTTTAAGCCTTTATAAGGAAAATCGCAATCGGAGGCAGGGAATGGCCGATATCGACAGTATACAGGCAGTGATTGGCAATATCAGTGCTTGTGAATTGGCGATGTAGTGTCGGATCGGCGGATCAGGTCGGCAGAACCCAAAGGTCGAGGACTAGGACCCTTGGATATCAATGAATGCGATTAGGGATCGCCGATATCGACGATCGAAACGATCAGCGTCGGTGATCAACGTTAGCGGATGCTGAAGGAAGGACCCCAGGCCACAGTGATCAATGATCTATGATCCCGACTGATGATATAGCATGGACTCGATCGATCTATAGGTCCAATTTTATAAAATTTGAAATCTGAACTTTCAGATTTTTCATTGTTTTCCAGTGTTTTTTGGGTTTTTGTATTATCGCTTTAAAATGATAAAAAGGCTATTTTTTTAAAGGTTGTTGCGCTCGCTAATTGTTCTATACAAACGACTTCTATTCTTAAGCAACAGACCTCCGATTTTGAAGCAGCCTTGTCCCAAATGTGTTATAAAACACGATGGGTGACAGAGAGCCGAGGCTAGAGGAGGGAGAGAGCCTGCATGCCAGAGAGTGCCCGAGAGCCCGAAAGCCTATGCTAGAGTGCTGAGAGCATGGATGTAGAGAGCCAAGAGAGGTGAAATGCTACGTAACAGAGGGCAAGCGTGGCGTAACAGAGAGCCCAAAAGGTTGCGTGGAGAGAGACCCGAGAGCCTAAGTACACAGAGAAGCATGAAGTTAGAGCAGCGCTTCAAATCCACTGAGCCGTAGAGCTACAGGGAAGCATGAAAGTCAGAGAGTGCTTGAAGTTCTGAGAGATCGCCGAGTTGTAGTGACATAAACCAGAGCGCTACAGAGCCAGATAGCCAGCGACCTACAGAGCAAAGAGTCCAGAGTAGTTATTCTCATTGAGATCGATTCTTCTTATTTAATCGATTCTTCACCTTATGATCAATTATTCTTGATCGATGCTATGAGAATCAATGTGTCAGTGAGCTTCAACTTATTGACAGCTGTTTCAGACACCCCACTTCTTCATATGGCCATTCATAGTGAGGCCATAACAGATTGGTAGCGGGTTGTGCCTACACATTGATAATGTGAACAACGTATTCACTCTGGATTGTCTTATGAACATCCACTTCTTCAGATGGCCCGTGGTGTGAGGTATATTATTATTGTTCATTTACTTCTTCTTTCTGCATTATGTTGTACAGATCCATGATTGATGTTGATGCAGGATCTTTTTTATGACATGTTGTCATGATTCCTTGCTTGATTTGATGTGGAATATTCTATGTGATGTACTTGTTGTCATAACTTATCATGTTATGTTTTGAGATCCCTTGTTGTATGTTGTTGGGATACTCTTGTTGTCATCATGCATGTGTTTTGCTTTGACATCCTTTTTGTGCCATGTTGGCAGGATGTGCACCATGCTTGTTTTGTGTCATACTGATAGGAGTCTTTTGAATTAGAGTTCTAGTTGTGGAATATCTCTTAGAGCCACTCCTGTGTGAGGGAATTTTTCCTTGTATGATCGAGACATCATCTCTTGTGTACATCATCTTTATTGACAACACCTAATGCAGGGACCCAGAGATGTAGTCCCTACTGGACGAATTCTGTTATCAATGGCTTATGTTTTCATGTGTTGATGATTGATATGTTCCTATTCTTTTCCACATGTAGATGTATTCATTCATGCTATTTTGAAAAGAAATATTAACACATCACAAAATTAAAAGGTCTTGGGAGGGTCCTTCTTCACACCTGGACCTGGATCACCTAGGGCTAGTTGTTGGGTCAGTTGAGCTTGCCTTTCTCCTCTGGGAGAGTTGTTCCACCTTTTGTGCAACCTCCCTAAGCGATAAGCTCTTCCTTCCTTCTCTTATCGGGCCTCTCCCTCCTATAAATATCTCCTCCATGAATAACATCAGCTTGGATGTAATGGAATGATAGCTAGATGTAATTTGGTAATCCCAAGTTTCTAAGAGAGGAGTAGAGGTAGAAAGTGTTATTGGGGTGTGGAAGTAGCCTCATTTGTATTTTGATTTGAGAGGTGCTTGAGTAGAGTGGGCTTGAGAACTTTCTAGTATCAACCCTTTTGGACAGAAGAGAGAGTCATATGTTCCCTTGGGAGATGGTTCACAAGTAAATGCTTACGGAGACATACAGATAGAACCCTTCAAGGAGGCTTACGTCGTCAAGGCCCAGTTATAAGTTTACTTTGATTTATATTAATACAAATCAATAGCTTGTTTCCTATATCGTGAGTTAAATTATATGTCAATAGCTTGAGGTTCCTTGACTCTTCAAGTAGATTGTTTGGTCGTCTTCTATTTGTGTTTGTGGTGTTTCTCTACATGTTGTTTTCAGGTATGAACGACTAGAAGAACAAAGAGTTGGAGCAACACGATGAGGAATTCTTTGAACATCAAATTGAAGGTAGGTCTTCATAACTCCAACTTTCTAAGGAAATTAGCTTTGATGTTTTCTGTGCAGTGACTGGACCCACTCTAGGGCTAGAGGGGTTGCCTCTATCCATAGAGAGAACTTACCTGTGTCACAAGTTGGCAACTCCATTGGGGACTTGTATTTTGTCATTTTGTGTTGATTGGATTTGTTGGTTTATTGTCTTCCTTACTATTTCAGTAGCATACTTCATTCTGGAAGCTTTTGAACTACTTCTATAGCCTTCCCAACCTTCTGAGTGATAGATCTGGCCCTGCTCCAGTCAAACTTTCATTTTTTTCTTTTGATTCTGGGTCGTCGTTGTTTATTTCCTAACAGTCGTGAAGTAGTCGCACCTGCGTTGACTTTTGGGTTGCAATTTTTACTGTACGACGCAAATAAATTGTCTAACAGTTGTGCCAAGGCCTGAAATTGGCTCAGTGTAGCTAACTGATGTACTTTCATGACGGCATCACAAAGTGCTTAGTTAGGGAAGTATGACGATTTGTTGTCAACGCATGTTGCTAGTGTTTTACTTGCGACGATTCCTGTGATTTTCAAATTTTGAGGTTTGTTTGGTTGATCTTCCAGTGTGTTTTTTCCTTAGAGCTTGTTTTGATTCTTTTTGTTGTGTCAAAACTGTTGGTTGTTAATATTTTTGACTCCAGTTTTCAAGTCTTTTCAAATCCTCCCTCTTGAACCATGTGACTTGTTATCACTCAGATGTTTTCCCTAGAAGTTATCAAAGAAGGAATTGTCCGAGGTAACCACAAAACTAATATTTTAGACTCAGGTTCTAGCCAACCTAAGTCCAAAGAGGGCTCTCTCTTTATAATTTAACTTTGTTCTGGGTAGATTTCAGGCTAGTTAATAGTGCTCATGATGTTTTGTTTCGATTTGGGTGGTGGAATTAAGAAAACAGATGGGCAGAGGAAGTATTTAGGCCATTGGGCTATGGAGTCAATCAAGAGTGGCTTAATTGGATCTGATCAATCACTAAGGTAGGATTCCACTGGGTAGGCTAGCACAGCAAAAAGCAAATCTGCAGGTTCAAATGGATGAAGTAATCCTAACTAGGGCAAAGGGCAATGAAGAATCCTTAACAGGGATTAATATGAAGCAAGGAAGTATGATCAGTGGCAAAGGGCAATGAAGAATCCTTTACTATGGACCAAAGGGTGGGTAAAATATGGATGTAAGGGAGCAATTAAGAATTCCCAGACCAAGATAGTTTAGTAGAAAACATATAGAAAGTAAACAGTTAAAATAGAGAGCATTCATATAATTTTCAGATATCATTCCTTGTTTACTTTACAGATTTTATAAGAGACACATATGAATATTCATAACATGAAGAGAAAACAATATTTAAACATGAAGAGATAATACTTATTTGTTCCAACTGTGCACAAGAATCCAGTGAAATGTCCTTAGCTTTATTTCATATCCAGCAAAACCAGTCTAGTCTTGAGTACAATAGCTCCTTGGCTCAATATAAAATTTCTACAGAAATGTATTTTAATCCACACTAATCACTTAAATTTTTGAAGTATTTATACAAAAAATGTTACAAAAATATCTCATAACAATATGAGAATTATTCTAGGAAACGAAAATATCTTCAACATGAAGATAGAGACATATGGAGAACTATCTTCTTGTTGTCCCTTTTATTGTGACTGTGTTGGCTATTGTAATTCGCATTTGGATCTTTCAATTTCTTTGATACATATGTGCTGGATTAAATTTAAATCTTCTACCTACTGATACTCTTTACCTGTTCTGCTTTGACTCTATCTTACCTGTTTCACTTGGCAGTAATGTTTTACCAGGTAGATTTACTGCAGTAACTTCATAGTAAATCAGTCAGATTTGTCCACCATTCATTGTCAGGTAATTTCATCGTTATCATCTTTCTATATATTTCGTCAGCTTATGTATACTTAGCAAAATTTGGCCTGGTGGTAAACAAGTGTTTTACCTCATGCTCTATGAAAAACAGCTTTTCAACATTGTCATATAATACTTTTCCAGTGGGCAAAGATTTTACCCCTCAAGTACTAGCTTAGCTTCTACCCAGCTTATGTAATCTTTCAATATAGTCATCCTGGGTCATTAGTTTTTCATGTATTACCATGGTACTAGGGAGTCCTTTTTCTCTTAAAATACAATATTTTTCCATAAATCTGTCAATGTCTGCTTGGATACTCTGGCATTTTTTCTCAAGGTTAAGCATAAGGTTTCTCTTAGTGAGAACCTTCTTTATTTCTATGATTGTTGTTGTTCTGTCTTCTATTTCCAATTCATCAAGCTGATACCTGTTTCTACTGTTCAGGAATGTTATCAATTGGTCGGCTTCTTCAGGCTTCTCTCCCAACTCTTCCCTGGTCTTGTGGATTGCTTCTGTAGCCACTTTTACTAGTTCAGTTTGTTCAAAAATAACTTGAATAGAAGGCCAAACATCATTGATGGAATCAATGATGTTGGTCCAAAGAATCTCTTTCATGTCTCCAAGTGGTTGTTGCAGTGTCAAGTCCTTTTCAAGGACTTTTATTCTTTCTCCCATTCTCTGATTCTTTTGAGCTTCTTCCTTCTATTGAATCTGTGCAAGTTTGTAATCTGTTTCCAAACTTGACACTTATTCTCTAAGCTTTTTGTGCTTAGTAACCTGGATGGTCATCTCCTCCATGGCTTTTACCAATTCATTGGTTTTTTCCTATTGATGTACCTGTATTTGTTGATGTACCTGTAACTGACAGAGCTAGCTGGTGGAACGGTTGGTGCTAATGCAGCAGCCAATGTGGAGGGTACTGCCATAGAAATTGTAGGAATTACAGTCTAAGCAGTGGTGGCCAACTCACTCTGTTTAGAATCTATCAAATTATCCAATTTGTTCTTTGTTTCTTTTAATTGCTCATTCAGCTTCAGGACCAAGTCCATAAGCTCTTCCTCCTTCTGTGCTTCTAGCACTTCATCTGTCTGAGGATGATGCTGGGCAGGGATCTTGAGCTTCTTTTTTAGTGCAACTATGTCATCATTTTTCTTGTTAATAAGCTTTTCTGCAGCTTTCAAATCTTTGGGATCATGGCCCAGTTCTATGACTAACTCTTATAAGGACTTTATTCTGGTACCTTTGGCCTGTGAAGAGGCCTTCTCTAACTAGAATTTCGGTGACATATTATTCAATGAATTTTGGAGTTGGTGAGCTACAATTGCCTTGCTGTTCAAGGTGGAATAAACCGTTTCCCCAGTCTACTAATGTAATTCAATTTGGTTAATAAGATGGATATCCTTTGCCAATACCTCAAAGTCTGTTTTTAAATAATCTGCAATTGACCTGGGATGTTGTGTTGTTGGCTTCATAAAGGTCATCTGCATTTTACCTTCTTTCACATCAAAGGCCGACATTAGCCTTGTCTGATTAGTAGGATCCATCTTTAGGTAATGTGCATAACTTTGGGCCTTCAATCTTTCATTCCTAGCCTTTATTTCTTTATATTTCTCTCTAATGTCTTGGTTCTGGCCAGTTCGAGCACTAAAGTAGGATACTTCCATGCTCTACTGTCTCTCTAGCATTTGAGCATGGGAGGTGGAAGGTTCTTGTGTATTTCATGAAGGAGTAGTTTGCTTGCTTTCTGTACATGTAGTTCCTATTGTTTCTTCAGTAAAATCCTATTTTGAAAATGGATTCAACCTTTGCCTCTTGACATAAGTTTCAGTGACAGGTTCGCTGGAAGGAGTAGCCTCCTCCCTATCCCTTTTAGGATTCCTATCCTCATTTAGAGGAGTTTGTAAAATGGGAGGATTACTCATTGTTGTGGAGGTAAATCCCCTCTGCGGATAGAGGCGATCCCTACTAGCCCAAATGGGGTCTAGCAACAATCAAACAACGCTAACATGCAGGTTCCTAGTTGCAAATCAAAGACCGATGATGAGGGCCTACCTGGATTCCAACGCTCGTATTTGTAGAAGAGTCTTCGCTCCCGTTCCTTTGCTCCGGCTGGTCACAATCCCCACGATCCTCATGAATGGACACCTGCACATGCAAAGAACGACACAAACACAAGCATAAAATCCAATAGATGCAACTATATATCAGTGAGAAAGGATATAACTCAACATCATTACAAAGACAATAATAGTGGAACCATAATGATAGTCGTCTATTATTGATAAATAAAAAAGAAGAATACAACCATAGTTCTGAAGTCAAATCCTCCTTTGGCTTGGTGATCAGCAACACATGCCTTGCAAAGCTTGTTGGGAATGGGGAACAAGCCTCTCTCCTTGGTTACTTGGACAAGAATCTCCTCACTTAAGATTTAGCTTCATGGGAATGAATAAGGCTCCTTGTAGCATGAACTTGGAAATTCTCAAACTTTGGGACTTGGAGACTAACTTGTCAAAGCCAAAAGGACAAGCTTTTATAGATAGAGGAGAAGGAGTTAGGGTCATCTACAAGATTCATGGGATTGGATTTATCACTAAGAAGCTTCCATGAGAGGTGGAGAACTACTTCCCTTCTATGGAGATTCGAAGCCAAACTGGCCCAACTCAATATAGATTCAGTTCATGAGTGGGTTAGGACGAACCTTCGTAACTTGATTTGTTAAAAACTTTACCCAACTGGGCTGGCGCGAGTGCGACTCTGAGATAGAGCGCCAGCTGGCACGCCCTCTTTGGAGGATTTCCCCCATTGGCGCGAGTGATACACAGTGGAACCGCGCCAATGGAAAAAAGGCTATTTTTATGGGTATCTTGCAGAAGGTGTCTTCAGGGCATATGAAGTACATACTCAAGGGGATACAATGCAAGTGTTTGCAGGTTATGTCACTTCTCACAGGTCCCGGAATAAGTCCTCCAATGTGCGGGAAAAGGGGTAACAGGGACGGTGACAAATTACTATGTAACACTCATGATATGTTCTGGTTGAGCAAGTTCTTTTGAGATCTATGGTTATTCTGATTCCTCTAGCTGCTCTGATGGTCCTTCTTCAGTTGTTTCCCCACTATATCCCTGTGATTCCCTTTGAGATTGGGACACTCCTGGCACCTGTACAAATGAATCTTCATCAAGTCTTCTATCTAACTCAATCAATACATTATCAACAACAACCTCTGTGCTATCTCGGTCTACCAAAATGTTCTCCTTCCATTCTAGTTTATTAGCATGCTATTCAATTTCACAATTATGTGTTGGATGTAAGGAGATAATTTGTTCTTTTGTCTCCTATTGCAAATGAAGTCTAAAGGGTCATATCTCTAGATAAAACTTTGTTTCAATCTAAGTCTTTGGAGGATTTCCTCTGCTACCTTTCCTACTTCCCTACTGTTACATATGAAGGGGCCAAGCTGATCTTTTATCCTAAGTTGAGCTTTCTTCTTGGCCTTCACAAAGTGCACCTCATATGAATTGATCATTTGCCTGTAGTACTCCAAAGCAAACAATCTCATAGGCTGGGCAGTTTGTAAGGAGTCAGCTCACATCCATAGATTCTGATTTCAGTGTGGTTTTGGTACAAGTACCAATCCCCCACTCTATATTGTTTTGACAACTGAAGGACCCTCCTGATATCTGCACTGATTCTGGGGGGAGGGCTTCCTAGTAACATAGTTGCCACTGGATGCACAAAGAGATCTATGAAATTAGTATAAGAATATTGAGAGTCATATAGGTGGATCAATGAAGTCCAGAAGACTACCGATCTGGGGTTGCCTCTGGTATCAAGCTTCTGGAGTGTGATTGGGAATTTGTCAGCTTGATAATATAGGAAAAGATGATATAAAACTGAGGAATATTTGAACACTCTTTCATTATCCATCCTCATGAATTGATCATGCATCTTATCAGCAATGAACTTAGCAAAGTCAAACATGATGGCTGGGGGCTGTCCAGGAGAGTAGATAGACATAAAGGATACAATAATTTCATCAACAATTTCACTTGTGGTTTGGCCTAACACACTAAATATCATTTCTATGATGTCTCGACCAAGATCATAGAAAATAGACCACATGTAAGGGGGAGGACCCTTTGGAGTGTATTGTTTTTCCCTAATGAATGTCTGGAAAAACCTAGCAATTTTGATTGAGGTGAGTGTAGGGAATCTATTAAGTAAATCTCAAGCAAAAAGTGGGGTTAGGTTTTGGCTTGGTTGTAACTGCAACATTTGATTTATGGACTCAGCAGTGATGGTAAACAATACAGACTGGTCTGGGGCCATTACTTCTCTATGAGTAGGGCTATAGTTCATGTGGCAGTAGTGGATAATCTTTGGGAAAATATGAACTCTGGGGAACTGCTATTTGGGTAAACCTGATTCCCAAAGTCCTATGCAGTCTGCATGGTTTAGGTATTGGTATTTGTACTTGCAGTATAGTTTCAAAGGGAATTCCTGGACAGAGGTATCTTTAATCTGGAAATCTTTATCTGCCAGTGGAAGATGGTCTAAATCCGTGTGACGAGTAGAAATGGGCATGACATTTAATGCAATTGGGGTAGACATCCTTGGTTCTTGAGGACTCAAGGACGGGGGCGAAGGCTTTTGAGTGAAATTTAGGAAAAAATGGTCCAATTCATAGTATTTGGGGTCACTGCACAATTTTCTTTATTGAATTACTTAGTAATCTGAAGCAATTGAGTTCAGGTTTGGGAATAAAATAGGGTTTCTTGGTGAATTTGGGTAAATACCTAGTTTCGGCTCTTGAACGGAGTAATGGTGACGGTGCACTGTTTGCAGGAAGCGCACATGTCTGGAAGGAGGTCTGGAGTTTCAGCAGCTTCAGTGAGTTAGCAGTTGGACATGGGTTGATGGTTGCATGTACTCTAGTGCTTGCATGGAGGTCTGAGCGGTCTTTTTCCATCATAAAATGTAAAAAAATGAGTTTTTTGGTTTTATTCGTAAAGTCAATGATTTTGGTGGGTACGCTAGGAAAAGGACACTTGGCATTGAGTCGGGGATGTGATATTTTGTCGCTTAGCGGGAGGCAGTAAATGGGATTGTATCGCATCGCTTTTGGGATAAAGTGGTTTTGGGGGCAGGTTTTTGGGGGAGGCTGCCCGATGCCATTCATCAGGCACCACGTAGCATTGGGATGAATAGTAAACCACCCATATCAGGCAGGTAAAGGTCATCCTTTGGAGGCCGCCTGATATGAACGTCAACTGTTGGATCAACGGGGTTCAGATCACATGGTGATCGGGGCGATGATTTGATGTGATGTTTAATGGAGGGGCATGGCGAGGTTTTACTGTGCGGAGGGATTAGTTAATTGTGGTTTATGTAGGTTTAATGACGTCGAGAGCGATTTCATTGATGGGGACAGATTATTAATTAATCACTGATTGATTAATTAATTTCTTTTATTTGGCGGTGGGTTAAGGTTATTAATTAGTCGCTGATCAACTTAATTAACCCTTTAATCATTTTATTAATTAAGTTTATATTTCAAACTTTGGGGCGGGATATTACCATATGGGTTTTTAATAAAATATATGGGAAAGGGGTGTTTTTGGGATTTAATACATATAATTAAAATTAGGAGTTAATATGAATGAAAGCGGAAAATGGATTCGCGCTAAGTATAATATGTTTTTGTAATTCATTTACTTTACACATAGAAACATTTATAACTTAGGCTAAATGCGCATTTGTGGGTTTTTATGAAAAAGGGGTTTGCTTGGGGGTGATTACTTTCCCTAGGCAAATGGTGGTTTTACCTTAGGAAAAGGGATTTTTTAGGGGAAAATGAATGAATTGAAGGGGGTGAATGTTTGTGAGGGGGATTTTAGTACTTAGGACTTACAAGTTATTCAGCCGAGGGTCTGGTCCCTCTAGAAGTTAGAGAAATGTTCTGAGCCCCTTTAACTTAAGGTTTTAGGTTTTTTACTTTGCTTATGGGAAATTAGTAAAATTAAGGGTAAAATACATGGGGGAATTAATCACTTGACTTTGTGTAAATGCTCAATTATCATCCATACTTTAGCAACTTGATGATGCAAGTAAATGATATGACTTTATCTAATCAATCATCACGATTATACAACCATGCAACTACTTACCCATCTACTCATCCTACCATTTTATCTACTGTTTATTAGGGTGCACTTAAGTTGGAAAACCCTTATCAAAACATTTTTCTTTTCTTTTATAATAGAAATCTATCTAAGTCTATCCTTATTACATCTAAGGGCTCAGATTAAACTGTTGAGCTCCTTTTATTTACTCTACCTATCCACTTATCTGCCAATATTAAACAGTTTGATCAGATTTTATTCTCTATCTGTAAGCATGAAATTCAAAGCATTGAATAACCAAGATTAAACTGTTTGATTACCATGAATTGTGGCATGACTAACAAGCTGCACACAATCATTATTATGCAGAAAAGTAAATAGTAGTGGCATTTATACTTGCACAGTTTCATTGTCTTTTTGTTTCTTGGGGTTCATTTTTCATCTTTTTTTAACCTTTTCATTCTTTTGGTCCTTTGATTTTTCTTTTAGGACATACCCTCTTTACATTTTTTTTATTTTTTTTATTTTTTGAATATGGAAAACATTTGTAGAAAGCAAAGGTATGTACATATTATAGATTTGACGTTAGCCATTCAAAAATTATGACTCCTATTGGTATAGGAACATAACAGTGGCTCCACTTGGGGATGGCATTTCTTGGTGAAATGTCAAGGACTAGTAGATCAATGGCCTTCTAAATTACTATGATTTTACTCTCCAACTTTCCCTTTGACTTTGCTGCCTTATTGATATTTATGATAGTGAAACTTTTGAAGCTTAGGGCCTTCTCTTCGGGATTCAACTCCAAAATTTACCATCCAATCAACACTAAACTTTGTGAAGGATATGATATGTACGAGTGATTAGTGAAACCATTGACTGGGATCTATATTGCTTTAGCATTCAACCATTAACTGGTCCTCCTTCTACTTCAACACCATCCAATTCTTTAAGAAATAAGCATTATTACCTTTGAAAGCATAAATAATGTAAGGGCCTTTCCATAGGAAGTCAAACTTCCCATGTTTACCTTTTTCCTCCCTTCTTGAGTCTCATTTCAAAACTTTATCTCCTAGATAGAAATCTTCTGCCTTGGTTCTTTTGTCAAAAGCCTTTTTCACTTTCTCCTCCACAATTTTGGACTGGATATACACTTCTTCCCTAGTCTACTACAAATGTATTGTCTGGTTCATCCTCCTTTGAATGTTATTTGGCTCAACCTGTGCTTCTTGGAGAAATTTCATTACTGGTGTTCCCAAGGAAGAGGGGAAGACAACTTCCGTTCCATAGAATAGCTGGTAAGGACTGGTACCAATGGATTTCTTAGTGGTCAGCCTATCTGCCCACAAGGCATTTACTAGCTTCTCATTCTAGGTCTTCTTATTATCTTCCAATAGCTTTTTGATGATATTCACTAAGCTTTTGTTGGAAGACTTTGCTAGTCCATTTCCTTTGGGATAGTAGGCAGTGGAGTGACCCAGGGTTATATGGTATTTGTTGCAGAAATAAATCATCCTCTTTGATTTAAAGGCTGGTGCATTGTCTGTGATGATCTTCGTAGGGCAACCGAATCTGGACATAATTTTGGCCTCAAGGAAACCTATTATGACAGTATCAGTAGCTTGTCTTGAGGGTATGTCTTCTATCCATTTTGTAAAATAATCTGTGGCAGTCAAGGTCCATCTATGATGGGCAGAGGAAGGGGGATGAATTTCACCAATGAAGTCGAGACCCCATTGTTGAAATGGTGGTTCAGTAGATATAGGTTTCATAGGTAATGGCAATAGTTTTCTTTCTCCTTCAAAAATCTGACATTTGTGGCATAAAGTTACAGATTTTTTCACATCAGAAAACATAGTGGGCCAGTAAAAACCAGCTCTTAAGATTTTATCAGCTGTGGTCTTCTAATAAATATGTACCCCATAGTCACCTACATGAAATTCTTGTAATATTTTGTCAGATTCTTCCTTTAACAAGCAATTCGAAAGGATGCCTTCATGATTTTTCCAAAATAAAGCATTGTCAATTATGCAAAAATTCAAAGATTTCATTTTTAAGAACCTACTTTTAGTTCTGGACAACTCAGGAGGAGCTTCAATATTTTGTAGAATGTATATTATGTCAGCATACCATGGTGAGTCTTTAAAGGCCTGGCTAATCTGTGGAGTCGCCATCTCCTCTTTGTTATCCAATTTTGCAATGAAATTTATGTCTAGGGCCTGACAATTTGATTCAGCCATTAGCTTGGCTAAAACTTGGCCTTTGATCAATTTTGTAGGTTTAATTTCTAAATCATACTCTAATATGGTAGCTATCCACTTACCTCTCTTTCCATTTGGTCCATCCTGTGTTAGAATGTCTTTGACTATAGTATTGGGAACATAAGCTACTATATGAGAGTACAAGATATAAACTCTGAAATCTTTAATAGCTTTAACTAGAGCAAAAGCTTGCTTATACATTATATTATACTTTAAAGGTGCAATAGTTCTCACGACTGGAACTGCATCGAAATAGTACTCTTTCCAGCAGAAGAAGGAACTAGTGGTGCATGCGGCAGATTTCTTTATCATTGTGGGGCACCTATATAAGATGGGGAATGATGAGATACTACGAAGGTATGTACCTGAATTTGAATGAATAAATATCCTTGCAGATGCTCATGGGGGTGCTGCAGGAGGACATTATGCAGGGAGAGCGACCACGTAGAAGATTCTTCGTGCACGATTCAAAAGCACATTGCAAGGCCTTTGATGTATGTCAAAGAATAGGTAAACCATCGCGGAGGGACAAGATGCCTTTGAATCTGAGAATGACATTGCAGCACTTTTAAAAGTGGGCGATCGACTTCGTATGACCTATCAAACCTAAAGGAAAAACGGGCGTGAGATATACTATCACTACGACAGAGTACCTGACTTGTTGGGCAGAAGCACAACTGGTAAAAGATTGCACAGCTGTGACAACCACAAAGTTTTTGTTTGAACATGTATTGACACAATCTGGATGTTTGAATATCTTGATGAGCAACCGTGGTACACATTTCGTGAACGAGAGGATCAATGCGCTAACAAAAGAGTTTGAGGTGTATCATCAGAAATGCACACCGTATCACCCAAAAGCTAATGGGAAAGTAGAAGAATTTAACACAGTACTGGAAACTGTGTTGACTAAAGTATGCAATGCGCAACGAAGTGATTGGGCCCTGCATGTACCTGCAGTATTGTGGGCTTATAGGATGACATCAAAGAAACTAACGGGATAGACATATTTCCGTCTAGTCTATGGAGTGGAAGCCGTAATGCCGATGGAATACATCATGCCTATTCTGCGCATAACAGTGCTCATAGGTATGACGGACCGCGGAGCCCAGGAGGAGAGGCTCGTGCAGTTGGAAGAACTCGAGGAAGAACAAATTTTGGCTGGCTTTTGCCAACAAGTACAAAAGCAGTGTGAAAAGGCCTGGCACAATCAACATATTAAGTTGCACACCTTCAAGGTGAATGATTTGGTGTTACTGTATGACAGAAATTTTGATAAGTTCCTAGGAAAATTCAAAATGCATTGGCTGGGGCCATATGTTAATTATGGAGGTCATAGGCGGAGGTGTGGTGCAATTTTTAAAGTTAAATGGAGAACCCTTCCCGAGAAAAGTGAATGGTAGTCGTTGAAGCCATACACGGGTGGCCTGACTATCTGAATAGCCGACAAAAGCACGGTCTTAGTGCTCCCAATAGTGGAAAGGAGGTGTGGGACTATGAATAGATGCAGGGCAACAGTTTAGCTAAATCAGTCTCTGAACAACATGTCTAGGAGGTACAACAGGCAGCTACTCAATGCGTTTCCGATCTTGCAGCAGTCCAAGCAAAGTTGGGAGGTCTCCGCGCGCAGATCTCCAGACTAACAGAGTGACTTGAGGGTGAGTCACGATGTTTGTGTTGGGGGCCTATTGGGAATGATATCCCCCAAGGGAAGTTTTGGGGCTAAAAGCCCAGATTTTGGTCAAAAGATCTAAATCCGATGTAAAGACTGCATTTTGTGGACACAGAGCGAGAATTTTTTACATGAGTCATAGGGATGTCCGCCCTTAGTTTTGTAATGTAATGTTGTTTTTAGAGATCTACCCATGTGTTACACAGTAATTTGTCACTGACTTTGCATTCCCTAATCCTGGATACTGTCAGTCCATGTTACTGACATCTGTGCTGTGTCATGTTGCCAACTATGTGTCATTACCTTCCTTGCAATCTCAGGAAGAGTGTCTCATTTCATTATCCTTGAAGAAGATGCTTTTTACCTAAGTTTCTGGGTCGGCGCGAGTCAAAAGTTATCCTCCTCGCGAAGACTGACAAGCTAACACTAGCTCTAGCGAAGTCTTTGCTCTGTCCTTATGTTCCACCCACAACGAGGCAGATTTGGCAAGTCTTTTCAACAACTCATCGAAACTTCTAAATGAAATTCCTTCATGGATGGTCCTAGTGATCCAGGAAGCTCTAGAGAGACACATAGGACAAATATGGCTCAAAATCAAAGTGCTTGGATTATGCTCGAACTAGTACTAGAGCGTAGATCGCGTCTTCCTAATCATGAAGGTTCGAAATATTTGTCAATCTGAGTCTAGATGATGAATTTATCGCGAAAAGAGTTGCCTTGGTTCCTTTGAAAAAAGGAGGGTTTTCTCATAAAAATGGCTTTTAAGCCTTTATAAGGAAAATCATAATCGAAGGCAGGCTGATGGCTGATATCAATGCTATACAAGTAGCGATTGGAAATATCGGTGCTTGCGAATTGGCAGTGGAGTGTCGGATCGGCGGATCAAGTCGGCGGAACCCAAAGGCCGAGGACCAGGACGCCTGGATATCAGCGAATTTGACTAGCAATCACCGATATCGATGATCGGAAAGATCGGCCTCGGCAGATGCTAAAGGAAGGACCCTGGGCCATAGCAATCGGTGATATGTGATCCCGACTGGCAATATAGCGTGGACCTGATCGATTCATAAGTCTGATTTTATAAAATTTGAAATCCGAACTATCGGATTTTTCAATGTTTTCCAGTGTTTTTCGGGTTTTTGTATTATCACTTTAAAATGATAGAAAGGCTATGTTTTAAAGGTTGTTGCGCCCGCCAATTGTTCTATACAAACGTCTTCTATTATTAAGCAATAGACCTCCAATTTTGAAGCAGCCTTGTCCCAAACGTGTTATAAAACACGATGGGTGACAGAGAGCCGAGGCTAGAGGAGGGAGAGAGCTTGCATGCCAGAGTGTGCCCGAGAGCCTGAAAGCCTATGCTATAGTGCCAAGAGCATGGATGCAAAGAGCCAAGAGCGGTGAAAGGCTGTGTAACAGAGGGCAAAATCTAAGTAATAGAGAGCCCAAAAGGTTGCGTGGAGAGAGACCCGAAAGCCTGAGTATGCAGAGAAGCATGAAGCTAGAGTAGTCATTCAAATCTACCGAACCACAGAGCTACAGAGAAGCATGAAAGTTAGAAAGTGCTTGAAGTTTTGATAGATCACACAGCTGTAGTGACATAAGCCAAAGCACTATAGAGCCAGATAGCCAGCGAGCTATAGAGCCAAGAGTCCAGAGCAGGTATTCTCGTTGAGATTGATTCTTCTCCTTTGATCGATTCTTCTCCTTATGATCGATTCTTCTTGATCGATGCAGTGAGAATCAAGGTGTCAGCGAGCTTTAGCTTATTGACATCTATTTCAGATTCCCCACTTCTTCATATGGCCATTCGAAGTAAGGCTATGGCAGATTGGTAGCGGGCTGTGCATCCGCATTGATAATGTGAACAATGTATTCACCATGGATTGTCTTATGAACATCCACTTCTTCATCCACTTCCTCAGATGGTCTGTGGTGTGAGGTATATGATTATTGTTCATGTACTTCTTCTTTCTACATTATGTTGTACAGATCCATGATCGATGTTGATGCAGGATCTTGTTTATGACATGCTGTCATGATTCCTTGCTTGATTTGATGTGGAATCTTCTATGTGATGTAGTTTCTGTCATAACTTATCATGTTATGTTTTGATATCCCTTGTTGTATGTTGTTGGGATACTCTTGCTGTTGTCATGCATGTGTTTTGCTTTGACATCACTTTTGTGCCATGTTGGCGGGATGCTCACCATGCTTGTTTTGTGTCATACTAATAGGAGTCTTTTGATTGAGAGTTCAAGTTGTGGAATATCTCTTAGAGCCACTCCTACGTGAGGGAATTTTTCCTTGTATGATCAAAGACATAATCTCTTGTGTATATCACCTTTATTGACAGCACTTAATGCAGCAGCCTACACCATCTTGACACCGGGGCCCAGAGACATAGTCCCTCCTGGACGAACTCCGTTATCAACGACTTAGGTTTTCATGTGTTGATTATTGATATGTTCCTCTCCTTTTCCACATGTAGATGTATTCATTAATGTTCTTTTGAAAATCAATTTTAACACATCCCGAAAGTAAAAGGTCTTGGAAGGGTCCTTCTTCACACCCGGACCTGGATGAACTGGTATCAGAGTAGGTCTTTGCGTTGATGTGAATTGCAGTGTAAACAATGGCATGTGCAATGATAGAGGATGAAAGAGCAATGTACGAGACCATGCTTAACATTTCCAAGAAATTGGAAATTATGTATGAAACTCTACAGAAAGAAACAAAGGAAAAGGAGCTATTACAGCTTCAGTTGAAAGCCACAAAAGATGCCATGGAGCAATTGAAACAAAGAAAACATAATCATCAAATAGAGAATGATGAATTGAAGATGCACTTACATGAAGAGAGGGAGGAGAAACAAAGTTTGCTACTACAGCTGCAAGAAAAGGACGAGGCCTTGAAAAATTCATAGCGTGACTCATGTGAGGTAAAAAGTAGTTCTCCATCTTCATGTATGTTTCCTGATGATGATTTCGTTGTGTTTGAAAATCATACCACAGGAATTGGCTCCAAATTGTTGAAGAGAATAGGGTATGAAGGAAAAGGCTTGGGCGTTAATGGCCAAGGCATTGTCAACCCCATCAAAGTAGAGGAATTACCCCATCAAGCAGGACTTGGGTATGTCAGGAAAGAAGTTGGGGAAGGTGCTGAGACAGTTAGCGATCCACCAACAATGGATGATGAGTAGCCCTCATCAGTTCTCTCCAAATCAAAAGAGAAGGTAAAAGATGTTGATTTCATTTCAATTTCATCTTCTCATAGTATGATGTCTGTTGGAGATTTGGAGATCCCCATTACAAGGACAAATATGAGGCTCCTTACAAAGACAAGGCACGAGGGGAAAGAACTTGGTGCTATTAACCAAGGCATCACTCAACCTTTGGAGGTTATGCATGAACCTCGATTTTCTCAAAGGTTTTAGATTTTTCCAAGACTTCGTCGAGGAAAGAGAATGATGGGAAAACATCCCCATCATCGCATGGTAGTTCCCATTGTAGGGAGAGAGCTAAGGCAAGCTCTCATCGCCATACTGACATCAGAGACAAGAAAGGAAGGTATAATCACTTTTGATCTTTGAATGTTCATTTTGATCATGTTGTTAATAATGAACGAAGGTCAAGGCATCAAAAAACATGTACCTTTTGTGGTTTACCTAACCATACCTTTTCTAACTATGAGGCGTGGAAAACCCTCTCAACAACATGAAAAGAAACAGGTTAAGCAGATATGGAGGAAGAAAGCCTACTGCAGTCATTACGATAGAAATGGCCATCAGAGAGCCACTTGTTGGAGGCTCCATCTAGAACAACACCTTAAAGACAAAGCGACGGTGTGTGAACCAGGAAGAGCAATTGTTCTACAAGAAAAACCACCTCAAGGAGGTGACCCATTCACATTGATAAGTGAAAAGTGGTTTTTTTGACATGATGTCATTTCATGATCATTCTTTTGTAAATCATTTATTGCATTTTTAAAGTGTAAAAGTGATGATGTGTTTCCATCACTTGGTCAGCAATAATGATGTCTGGTCATGTTTTGAGTCGTGTTTTGAGTCACATGTTAAAACTCTGAAAGTGATGCTATGTTTCCATCACTTTTCAAAACAATAATGTTTGGCCTTATGTATGTAAATCATGTGTTGCAGTGATGATGTGTCTTCCATCACTTTTTGAAGCAACAATGATGCGTTGGCCTTGTTGTCATAGCAGGGGTATTACGTCCATCTTGTTGTAAACTTGACCACTGAGTATGTGTTATAAACTCTTGGCAAGTATGGGACGTTTGGGTCTTTAATTTGGTCATGTTATTCAAAGCATGTAATTTGCAAGCAATGTACTACAAGTTGCAGAAGTAGTAGGTGTTGGTTTTTCGCTTAAGGCTCCGAAGAACAAGGGTGAAAGAGATGGAAGCGAGACCTTTTCAGGATGCTTGTGATGCAGACAGGGTATAGATAGAGATGTAGATTATTTTTCATGCTTTTGGAGGACCAAAAGCTCCTTAGTGCGGAGGATTGATCCTGGAGGCTCCATAGAGACACACATGACAAAGATGGCTCAAAAATAAAATTCTTTAGATTATGCTCAGAGTAGGACCAGAGTGTAGATCTCTTCTTCCTGATCGCGGAGGTGTGAATGGTTCGTCAATCCGAGACCGGATGATGAAGTTATCGCAAAAAGAGTTGCCTTGGTTCCTTTGAAAAAAGGAGGTTTTTCTCATAAAAATGGGTTTTAAGCCTTTATAAGGAAAATCATAATTGGAGGCAGGGCGATGATTGATATCGATGCTATACAGGCAGCGATCAGCAATATCATGGCTTGTGAATCGATGATGGAGTGTCGGATCGGCGGATCAAGCCAGTAGAACCCAAAGGCTGAGGACCAGGACCCCTGGATATCAGCGAATGCAATTAGCGATCGTCGATATCGATGATTGGAACGATCAGCGTTGGTGATCAACATCGGCAGATGTTGAAGGGTGGACCATGGGCCACAGTGATCAGCGATCTGTGATCTTGACTGAAAATATAGCATGGACCTAATCGATTTATAGGTCCGATTTTATAAAATTTGAAATCCGAACTTTTGGATTTTTCAATGTTTTCCAGTGTTTTTTGGGTTTTTGTATTATCGCTTTAAAATGATAACAAGGCTATTTTCTTAAAGGTTTTTGTGCTCACCAATTGTTCTATAGAAACGAATTCTATTCTTAAGCAACAAACCTTCGATTTTGAAGAAGCCTTGTGCCAAACATGTTATAAAACATGATGGTTGATAGAGAGTTGAGGCTAGAGGAGGGAGAGAACCTGCATGCCAGAGAGTGCCCGAGAGCCCGAAAGCCTGTGCCAGAGTGTTGAGAGCACAGACGTAGAGAGCCGAGAGTGGTGAAAAGTTTCATAACAAAGGGCAAGAGTGGCATAAGAGAGAGCCCAAAAGGTTGCGTGGAGAGGCTGCGTGGAGAGAGACCCGAGAGCCTAAGTACGCAGAGAAGCATGAAGCCAGAGAAGTGCTTCAAATCCACTGAGTCGTAGAGCTACAGAGAAGCATGAAAGTTAGAGAGCACTTGAAGTTCTGAGAGATCGTAGAGCTGTAGTGACATAACCCACAGCACTATGGAGCTAGATAGCCAGCGAGCTACAGAGCCAAGAGTCCAAAGCAGTTATTCTCACTGAGATCGATTCTTCTTCTTTAATCGATTCTTCCCCTTATGATCGATTCTTCTTGATCAATGCTATGAAAATCAATGTGTTAGCAAGCTTCAGCTTATTGAAAGCTATTTCAGAAACCCTGCTTCTTCATATGGCGATTCGTAGAGAGGCCATGACAGATTGGTAGCGGGCTGTGCCTGCGCATTGATAATGTGAACGCATTCACTATGGATTGTCTTATGAACATCCACTTCTTCAAATGGCCCGTGTTGTGAGGTATATTATTATTGTTCATGTACATTTTCTTTCTGCATTATGTTGTACAGATCCATGATTGTTGTTGATGCAGGATCTTGTTTATGACATGTTGTCATGATTCCTTGCTTGATTTGATCTGCAATCTTCTATGCGATGTACTTGCTGTCATAACTTATCATGTTATTTTTTGAGATCCCTTGTTGTATGTTGTTGGGATACTCTTGTTGTCGTCATGCATGTGTTTTGCTTTGACATCCCTTTTGTGCCATGTTGGTGGGATGCACACCATGCTTGTTTTGTGTCATACTCATAGGAGTCTTTTGATTGAGAGTTCTAGTGTTGGAATATCTCTTAGAGCCACTCCTGCGTGAGGGAATTTTTCCTTGTATGATAGAGACATCATCTCTTGTGTACATCTTTATTGACAACACTTAATGCAGTGGCTCGGAGATGTAGTCCCTGCTGGACGAAATCCATTATCAATGGTTCATGTTTTCATGTGTTGATGATTGATATGTTCCTCTTCTTTTCCACATGTAGATGTATTCATTAATGTTCTTTTGAAAAGAAATTTTAACACATCACAAAATTAAAAGGTCTTGGAAGATTCCTTCTTCGCACCCTGACCTGGATCACCTAGGGCTGGTTGTTGGGTCAGTTGAGCTTGCCTTTCTCCTCTGGGATAGTTGTTCCACCTTTTGTGCAACCTCCCTAAGCGATAAGCTCTTCCTTCCTTCTCTTATGGGGCCTCTCCCTCCTATAAATATCTCCTCCATGAATAACATCAGCTAGCTTGGATGTAATAGAATGATAGCTAGATGTAATTTGTTAATCTCAAGTTACTAACAGAGTAGTAGAGGTAGTGAGTGTTATTGGAGTGTGGAAGTAGCCTCATTTGTATTTTGATTTGAGAGGTGCTTGAGTAGAGTGGGCTTGAGAACTTTCTAGTACCAACCCTTTTGGACAGAAGAGAGAGTCATATGTTCCCTTGGGAGATGGTTCACAAGTAAATGCTTATGGAGACATATTGACAGGACCCTTCAAGGATGCTTACGATGTCAAGGCCTGGTTGTAAGTTTATTTTGATTTATATTAATACAAATTAATAGCTTGTTTCATATATCGTGAGTTAAATTATATGTCGATAGCTTGAGGTTCCTTGACTCTTCAAGTAGATTGTTTGGTCGTCTTCTATTTGCATTTGTTTTGTTTCTCTACATGTTGCTTTCAGGTATGAACGACTAGAAGAACAAAGAGCTGGAGCAAAATGATGAGGAATTCTTTGAACATCAAATTGAAGGTAGGTCTTCATAACTCTAAATTTCTAAGGAAATTAACTTTGATGTTGTCTGTGCAGCGACTAGACCCACTCTATGGCTAGAGGGGTTTCCTCTGTCCGCAGAGAGAACTTACCTGTGGGACTTGTATTTTGTCTTTTATGTTGATTGGATTTGTTGGTTTATTGTCTTCCTTACTATTTGGGTAGAATACTTCATTCTGGAAGATGTTGGACTACTTCTATACCCTTCCCAACCTTCTGAGTGATAGATCTGGCCATGTTCCAGTCAAACTTTAATTTTTTGCTTTTGATTTTGGGTCGTTCGTGTTTATTTCCTAACAGTTGCGAAGTAGTCGCACCTGCATTGACTTTGGGTTGCACTTTTTACTGTACGACAGAAATAAATTGTCTAGCAGTCACGTCGAGGCCTGAAATCGGCTCAGCGTAGCTAACTGATGTACTTTCACAACGATGTCACAAAGTGCTTAGTTAGGGAAGTGCGACGATTTTTTGTCAGCGCATGTTGCTAGTGTTTTACTTGCGACGATTCCTGTGATTTTCAAATTTTGAGGTTTGTTTGATTGATCGGCTAGTGTGTTTTTTCCTCAGAGCTTGTTTTGATTTTCTTTGTTGTGTCAAAAGTGTTGGTTGTTAATATTTTTGACTCTGGTTTTCAAGTCTTTTCAAATCCTCCCTCTTGAACCATCTGACCTGTTATCACTCAGATGTTTTCGCTAGAAGTTATCAAAGAAGCAATTGTCTGAGGTAACCACAAACCTAATCTTTTGGAATTAGGTTCTAGCCAACCTAAGTCTAGAGAGGGCTCTCTCTTTATAATTTAACTTTGTTTTCGGTAGATTTCAGGCTAGTTAATAGTGCTCATGATGTTTTGTTTCGATTTGGGTGGTGGAATTAAGAAAATAGATGGGCAGAGCAAGTATTCAGGCCATTGGGCTATGGAGTCAATCAAGAGTGGCTTAATTGGATCTGATCAATCACTAAGGTAGGAGTCCACTGGGCAAGCTAGCACAGCAAAAAGAAAATCTACAGGTTCAAATGGATGAAGTAGTCCTAACTAGGGCAAAGGGCAATGAAGAATCCTTAACCAGGATTAAGATGAAGAAAGGAAGGATGATCAGTAGCAAAGGGCAATGAAGAATCCTTTACTATGGACCAAAGGGGGGATAAACTACAGAAGTAAGGGAGCAATTAAGAATTCCCAGACCAAGATAGTTTAGTAGAAAACATATAGAAAGTAAATAGTTAAAACAGAGAGCATTTAAGCTAATTTTCAGATATCATTCCTTGTTTACTTTACATATTTTATAAGAGACACATATGAATATTCATAACATGAAAAGCAAACAATATTTGAACACAAAGAGATAATACTTATTTTTTACAACTGTGGACAAGAATCGAGTGAAATGTCCTTAGCTTTATTTCATATCCAGCAAAACCAATCCAGTCTTGGGTACAATAGATCCTTGGCTCAATATAAAATTTCTACAGAAATGTATTTTAACTGACACTAATCACTTCAATTTGGCAAGTATTTATACAAAAAATGTTACAAAAATATCTCATAACAATATGATAATTATTCTAGGAAACGAAAATATCTTCAGCATGAAGATAGAGACAGATGGAGAACTATCTTCTTGTTGTCCCTTTTGTTGTGACTGTGCTGGCTATTGTAATTCGCATTTGGCTCTTTCAGTTTCTTTGATACTTACGTGCTGGATTTACTTTATATCTTCTACCTACCGATACTCTTTACCTATTCTACTTTGAGTCTGTCTTACTTGTTTCACCTAGTAGCAATGTTTTACCAAGTAGATTTACTGTAGTAACTTCATAGTAAATCAGTCAGATTTGTCCACCATTCACTATCAGGTAATTTCATTGTTATCATCTTTCTATATATTTCTTCAGCTTCTATATACTTAGCAAAATTTGGCCTGGTGGTAAACAAGTGTTTTACCTCATGCTCTATGAAAGGTAGATTTTCAAGACTATCATACAATACTTTTCCAGTGGGCAAAGATTTTACCCCTGAAGTACTAGCTTGGCTTCTGGCCAGCTTATGTAATCTTTCAATATAGTCATCTTGGGTCATCAGTTTTTCATGTATTACCATGGGACTGGGGAGTCCTTTTTCTCTTAAAATACCATATTTTGTCATAAACCTGTCAATGTCTGCTTGGATACTCTGGCATTTTTTCTCAAGGTTAAGCATAAGGTTTCTCTTAGTGAGAACCTTCTTTATTTCTATGATTTTTGTTGTTCTGTCTTCTATTTCTAGTTCATCAAGCTGATACTTGTTTCTACTATTCAGGAATGTTATCAATTGGTTGGCTTCTTCAGGCTTCTCTCCCAACTCTTCCCTGGTCTTGTGGATTGCTTCTGTAGCCACTTTTACTAGTTCAGTTTGTTCAAAAATAACTTGAATAGAAGGCCAAACATCATTTATGGAATCAATGATGTTGGTCCAAAGAATCTATTTCATGTCTCCAAGTGGTTGTTGCAGTGTCAAGTCCTTTTCCAGGACTTTTATTCTTTCTCCTATTCTCTGATTCTTTTGAGCTTCTTCCTTCTGTTGAATCTATGCACGTTTGCAATCTATTTCCAAAATTGACACTTGTTCTCTAAGATTTTTGAGCTCAGTAGCGTGGATGGTCATCTCTTCCATGGCTTTTACCAATTCAGCTGTTTTTTTCAGTTGATGTACCTATACTTGTTGATGTACCTGTAACTGGCACAACAATAGCTGGTGGAAGAGTTGGTGCTAATGCAATAGCCAATGTGGAGGGTACTACTATAGAAACTGTAGGAATTACAATCTGAGGAGTGGTGGCCAACTCACACTATTTAGACTGTATCAAATTATCCAGCTCTTTCTTTGTTTCTTTTAGTTGTTCATTTAGCTTCAAGACCAAGTCCATAAGCTCTTCCTCCTTCTGTTTTTCCAGCACTTCATCTTTCTAAGGATGATGCAGGGGAGGGATCTTGAGCTTCTTTTTCAGTGCGACTATGTCATCATTTTTCTTCTTAATAAGCTTTTCTGCAGCTTTCACATCTTTGGGATCATGGCCTAGTTCTATCACTAAGTCTTATAAGGACTTTATTTTGGTATCTTTGCCTTGTGAAGAGGCCTTCTCTAACTAGAATTGTGATGACATATTATTCAGCAAATTTTGGAGTTGGTGAGATACAATTGCCTTGCTGGTCAAGGTGGAATAAACCATTTCCCCAGTCTACTTATGTAATTCAATTTGGTTAATAGGATGGATATCCTTTTCCAATACCTCAAAGTCTATTTTTAAATAATCTGCAATTGACCTGGGCTGCTGTGTTGTTGGCTTCATAAAGGTCATCTGCATTTTTCCTTCTTTCACATCAAAGGTTGACATTAGCCTTGTCTGATTAGTAGGAGCCATCTTTAGGTCATGTGCATAACTTTGGGCCTTCAATATTTCATTCCTGTCCTTTATTTCTCTATATTTCTCTCTGATGTCTTGGCTCTAGCCAGTTGGAGCTCTAAAGGAGGATACTTCCATGCTCTACTATCTCTCTAGCATTTAAGCATGGGAGGTGGCAGGTTCTTGTGTATTTCATGAAGGAGTAGTTTGCCTGTTTTTTGTACCTGTAGTTCCTGTTGTTTCTTCAGTAAAATCCTGTTTTGAAAATGTTTTCAACCTTTGCATCTTGACATAATTTTTGGCGACAGGTTTGCTGGAAGGAGCAGCCTCCTCCCTATCCCTTTTAGGATTCCTCTCCTCATTTAGAGGAGTTTGTAAAATGGGAGGATATTGATGATATGTTCTAGTTGAGCAAGCTCTTCTGAGATCTCTGGCTGTTCTAATTCCTCTGGCTGCTCTGATGGTCCTTCTTCAATTGTTTCCCCACTTTGTCCCTGTGATTCCCTTTGAGATTGGGACACTCCTGGCACCTATACAAATGAATCTTCATCAATTCTTATGTCTAACTCAATCAATACATTATCAACAACAACCTCTGTGCTATCTCAGTCTACCAAAATGTTTTCCTTCCATTCTAGTTGATTAGCATGTTGTTCAATTTAACGATTTCTATGGTGGATGTAAGGAGATAATTTTTTCTTTTGTCTCCTATTGCAAAGGAATTCTAAAGGGCCATATCTCCAGATAAATCTTTGTTTCAATCTAAGTCTTTGGAGGATTTCCTCTGCTACCTTTCCTGCTTCCCTACTGTTACATATGAAGGGTCTTATAGACATATTTGGGAACTGCAACCCCAATATTATATGTCCATAAACCAATGGCTTCTAAGTCCCTAAAAGTTTTGTTTCATACCCTAAAGGAACAAGGTCAGCTAATTACATCATCTCCCAGAAGTTCTCCATGAAAAATTGCTCAGAATTGGTCAAAACTAGACCATATCACCTGCTCCATGGTCAAAGTGCGATGCATCCCACCTAATGCACACAAGGGGTGTGATGCATACTGTAAATCCCTTCTATGGGGTGCGATGGGTGAGAGTAGACAAATGGCAGAGACAGTTTGCAAGGTGGATGATCATGGAATCTTCCAGAAACTTCTCCTTTGACACTTGCCTCTCTGAATTCGCCCAGGGATGAGTAAGAGATCATGAAATCTCCAATTGGAATTGAGAACTATTAGAGAGATGAAACTAATCAAAAACCCAGAAGCTGACTCACCCACCTGCAAGCATCTATATACGGATCCCTCATCCTAGAGATCCAGAGGCTGGAATTTTGTATTTTTGTAAGGAAGTGTTGTTGGTTTCTCTATGTGACATTGTTGGGTGATGTAATCTTTTCATGAGGTGAAGAGGGCTTTCATGCTAGGAGGATGGCACTGGGTCAGGCCAATGGGTTGTAATCGTCTCTTCTACTACTTCTATCAATAAATCTATTCGAGTTTTCCTCCATATGTTTGTGTATCTCTGAATCTTGTATTGATATATGCATTTGTATGGTCAATATATATCTGATCCTATATTTTTTATGATTGTATATCTCTATACTTTGATGGTATTATGCTGTTTTGACTCTACAGGTGTTCTTTGAAGCGGGACAAGTGAGGAAGGAGCGGCAAAGATCTATCAAAGGGGAGAGGAAACAAGCAAGGAGCCAAGCGAAAGACTGAGGTTGGTACTCTCTGCTTCTCTCTCATCTACTTCTCATAAAGGAAAACAAAAGTAACTTTAGTTGTTTGTTTGTAAGATATCTACCCATCTTAGTGGGACTAGCAGCTCTGAATGGACACTAGTTTTACGATAACAAAATGGCGACTCCACTGGGGAGCGAATAAATTGTTTGGTTGTTTATATTTTTTTTCTTTATAAACTACAGACGGAGCCTAAAGTTAAGCCAGCTAGCCTTCAAACTGATTTTGCTATGCAACTGCAAAGTAGCTCAATGCTACTTCAGTCCATCTATGGGTTTTGTTTATAAACTGAAGAACTGATTTGCAAACATCCTAATTGCCCTAGTGGTGGCTCAAGTAACCTCATTATATCAGCTCCTGTACTTTGTATTTACTGACTATCATTTACTCAGCCTAAATCCCTGAACTAAGCTGCAAGGTGTGACCAAAAACCAAGTTAAAGTCTTGTCCCTAGACCATTGCACTGTCTCCTTTTGGTAGTCTAGATGCATCGTACCTCCCGTGTGCAGTAGGTGAGATGCATCCCTCTTTCCCTCTGTTACAGGTGCGATGATCAGATAAGACTGTCTTTGCCTCCAGATTTTGGTTTTTTCTTCATTGTCTTCAGCTTTATTCAGGAGTTTTGCTGTCTGTGATCAGTATACCACTGTTGGAACTCCCTTCCTTTTCATTATTCAGCCTCCATTGTACAAAGAATTGTGAATGTTTTTATGTATTTTTCACCATTTACAGTTCTCCTTTACAAAAAAGTAACTTAATCGAACTATCGTCTTTTGATTTGGAAGTGTCGCAAGTGTCGTTTTCAGTCAAAGAAAAGAATCCTCCTATTTTTGATAGTCGATTACACTATTACTCTTGTATTTGATTTGAATTAATAGTATTTCAAGTGTCGAAGCAGTTTTCAATACAAAATCGCGAAGAGTCGTCCTTGTCTTCCTTTCGTCTTTTGAAAAGAAAATTGTTAGTACTGTTGCTTTGAAAAGATAATTCAAATTTGTACCTAGCATTCCTTTTGTCATTCACACATTAAGAAGGCAGAAAACAAATACATGCATGTGCATTTGCATTTAGATTGCTTGTTGATTTTGATTTAGGACAGTGCATCTAGTGTGTGCTCTCTGCTCTCTGTTGAAAGAATTTTGCTTCTCTTTCCTTAGTAGCTAGGATTTTCATTGCAAAAAGAGAAATAAACGATTGTTTATCATCTTAGATTGCATATTTAGGAATTGTATATCTACATCATGTGGTGAACCTTAAAGGCAAACTTCTTAAGAAAGATCAACTATGAAATAAATTCAATGAACATAAAAACGCTTTGGAACCTAATGCACAACATTTAGAAGTCTAGGCTAGAGACGTATTCTGGAGTCGTAAAGCCTGGTAACTATCTCTTTCATCGTAGGTTGGGTGATTCCTCCTCTTTGAGATGACAGGTGCCAGTACGGACTTGTGCTCCCACGTACCATCGAGTATATATTGGGAGACCACAATAGGCTGTATCCTTTATCCTTAGGAAGCCATGTCTGCCACCCTATCAATCGCAATGCACTGAACATAGCATTCGGTAAGATTGACTGTCGTACTATAAAAAGTATTCTACAGTTTTGTGATTGGTTTGGTAATCCCTCTATCTAGATTTCCAGATTAGTCACTTTTGTTCCTTTTCAGACTCCTTAACAGAAAAGGTCCATCTGAGCACTTGTCACTTCAGGCTCATTAAAAATCGAAGGCGACTAGAGTCATCTTTAGCTTTTTCTCGACTCTTAAAAATTGAAAAAGAAAGTTGTGTCAAAGCATCTAAAATTCATTTAATTCGGAATCACATATTCCCCTTTTTATTTTGAGTTGATCAAGTAATCTGCAATCATGGAAGAAAGTCAATCGAAACCCCGTCGGTCGCGGAGACTAACAAGTCAACCGTCTTTGACTCCGGAAATGAAACTATTCCGGGCCAAGCGAACTCATTTAACTGGGTCAAAGTCTCCTAATTTATTTGAAAATTGTGTTTCAATATCTTCAGAGACTCCAGTTACTCCAACCATTTCTGGTATCCCTACCTCTACAGAAGAAGTTTCGCAGTCACAAGAGGACATTAGAACTGATCCTACTATAATGGTAAACACTTCTATTCCCGAACCAGCTCCATCTAGGGTTGATTTGGAAGGTGTTGCCCCTCCAGTACCTGTCGCTGCAGAGTCTATACCTTCTTCGGCACCAGAAATATTTTACAGACCTAACGGTCTACCTCTTCCGCCTGGACTGATTGCTATAGAAGAAATTACGGAGGATCTTCCATCCAGTACTCCATTGCATTTTGGAACTGGGATCCACCTATATCCTTCTACTTCAGAAGATAGTCTCCCTTCATCACAAGTTCCTGTAGAATCGCTAGGAAGTCTTTTGGATAGACTCGATATGTCTGGACAACCATCGACATCTAGGACTGTGTCATCCGATACAGTGGCAGCAGAACCACCTGCCGCCACTCCGATAATGTTCGCTGGTATACCATCTGTCCCAACTAGCTCTCAACTGCTAGAGGAAGTCCACCCAAGGACTATTTCGACAGTATGGTCTGTTCCCGTTTGTTCATCCAGAATAATATCTGGAATTTCTTATGTTGAGTCTCAGCAAATTGATCCTTCGCAATAGTATCAATTTGGGCAGTCTGGTCTCCAAAGGCCAATCTTTCCTTTGAGCACTAGATTGCCACCGTATGGGGGGCAGTATTCCCTTTCATTGTTCCCTTCTAGAGAACAACCATACGAGAGTTCACAACAGAATTCAGGTCAAGTTGGAGTCACATCCAGTGGTTGGGTGCCAATACTGCCTCAACAGCCAAGAGTTATATATTCAATGCAACCAAGTCTACCTGTGTTGAATATCCCCACTACACCGGCTATTGTGACATTGTCGCAAGTACAAGCATTGCCTGTTGTATGTCAACCTCAAGTTTCTCAGGTCGTAATACAACAGTCTCTTGTCCCTACCACACAACCACAATTGCCAATTAGTGGCTCCTTAACTGGAGCGACTCAAGCTCAAACGGGTAGTATTACCCCTCATCTTGGTCAAGTATCCAGTATTGGACAACAACAAATGGCTTCCTAGCAATGGCTTGTGCAATATCAACAACCGCAATTCCAACAAGCTTGCCGAGGACCTGAGCAACAAAGCTTTGCAGGTAATGGGCAGCCATATTTTCAAAACGGTCAACATCAGTCATATTATAATGGTTATGCCCATCAACCTTATCAAAGTTATCAGCATCAAATACATTATGCTAGTATGCAAAGAGCCACTACTCAGGCGATCCCATCTTATCCTGGGTATGCTTCGCCGAACCTGAATCAACAGATGCCTTTCGTGGCTACTTTAGAGTTACCAGATCTAAATTGGCTAACAAATGATCCAATTGCTTACGCCCTTTAGTGGCCAACGATTCCTCATAAACTTTCTTCAGATATTCCTAAATTAAATGGAAATCCGGGTGAAGATCTGTCGAATCATGTGATGACCTTTCATCTGTGGTGTTCAACCAACACTCTCAATGATGATTCAATTAGGCTTCGTATTTTTCAATGAACGTTAACTGGTCTGGCAGCAAAATGGTACATCGAATTGCCTAGAGCTTCATTCGATAACTTCAGCACCCTTGCCACCACCTTTTTAACCCATTTTCAATTACCAATAAGGTACGAAATAGGAACGGAGCTTCTTACCAATTTTAAGCAGATGACAGCCAGTCACATATCTAATCATATTCATGAGTGGCAGCGTCGTTGTCGAATGGTGAAAACATATGTTCCTGATCAGCTGCTGGATGAATGGTTTATTAAGTCATTGTTACCTTCTATTACAGAAGATGTGGCTAAAGGGGGGGTTGTCACTGAAGAGCAAGTCATCGCTCATGCGCAATAACTAGACTTGATCTATACTCAATATGGCACACTCTATGATAAAATCCCTGATGCTCCTAGACCAGATTTTTCTTTTCTCCTCCTCGTAAATCAAACAAAGACTCTCATGCTGGTGATGGCGTGATAGGTATGACTAGCATGAAAACCACCAAGGTTACATCTAAGAAAGCCCGTACGGTTTCTGGTCAAAATGCAAGTGAAGAACTTCTCGCCTTGGAGGCTAATGCCGTGTCGACCGACAAAAGCAAAGAACCAAGGCAACCAGGAGGCAAGAAGAAAAAGAAAAGGAAAAAGAAGAAGCAAGATGATTCATCTGCTATGTCGACACTTGATGTACTACAAAATTGCCCCTCCCAAAAGCAGGCTCTATTATCAGCAATAGGTGGGATTGACCCAGCGGATTCCAATCTTGTGGCCTTTAATCATAAAGGATATGAACCTTAGTTACCAGCTCAACTCGCTTTCCTCGTACAAGTGAAAGCCCTCAACAAAACTATTCATCGAACAATTATTAATGAGGGGGCATATACATCCATTATGTCAATGAGTTGCTGGAAAATTTTAGGCTCTCCACCCTTGTCAAGATCGTCAATGAAATTAAAAGCATTCAATGGATGAACATACACCCCGTATGGGATTTTAAGTAACTTGCATGTTGAACTGGGAGGCAAGACAGTAGAAATTGATGTCGAAGTTATTGATAGAAACCTCGATTACAACATCCTACTGGGAAGGCCCTAGGTTTATGCAATGGTTGTTGTTGTGTCAACATACTTTAGAAAGATTGCATTTCCTTTTCAAGGAGGAATTACAATCGTTGATCAACAAACCTTCCTCCCCAACAGTTCACAAGTTACAGGAAGCATTCCAATGATCCATGGAAGCTCTCATTCGCTTCAAAATATCGGAGTAGGCCTCCTAAAAGACCCTACTTTAATGGGTAATTTTTCCCTACCGCCTCCGAGTAATCTGGCAGAAGTGGCCACAGTGGAAACTTGCAATATGATATCTTCCATATCTAAAAGATTCAGAAGATTCCCAAACATTTTGTCAGCATGGATCACCGCCAGGTATTACCCCCAAGCCCAATAGAAATATTGTAGCAATCAATTTTCTTGGTCTACGGGGAAAACCCAAATCAGCACTCATCGAGTGTTTGGATAGATAGGTCTAAGGAATATGGCACCTCTTCATATCCTTGGTCACATGTACATTCTATAGACGAAAGAATCATTCAGTCAATGATGATAGGAGAGGCACCATGGGAATATTACCACCATTGTTCCCATCTTCCGGATTACCACAAATATTATTCCAACGACCTTAATCATCCTTCAGTTTTTATCAAATACTGTTAATACGGTTGATTATGAGGACAGTTCTTATCCTATGTCAACCTCATTAAAAAATAAAAAAAATCCCTTTCCAAATCGAGTCTTTGATTACGAACTCGTAAAATCCAAGTCGAATCTTTGAAAGATCTCGAAGGTAAACCTTCATTCCAACCACCGGATTGAATGCAATGAAGCTTGGGGGGCATGCACCTCGATTTGTGTCACTATGCTTGGGGCACGCGAACTTATAACGAGCATAGTTTTTGTTTCAAGATTGTGTAAACATGAAACCGAATCTGAGCATATGTTGTCACATGGTTCAAGCTCATTAAAAAATGAACCAGGCCACGAGCAGTTTTACGTGAAGTTCAAGCTCGTTAAAAAATAAACCTAGCAATGAGTATATGTTCCACCAGAGTTTAAGCTCATTAAAAAATGAACCTGCCTCTCGTAAATAACCATTGTGATCGCATTATTATCAGCTTTTGAGCATTGGTCGTGTTCTTACCATCACCTCCACTCTTTTTTAGCTGATCATATGCCTCCATTTGATTGTTTACCCCTTTTGAGGAACAACTGCGATGAGTGATCCTATTAGCCACCTTCTTTACACTGCCATGATTGAAAAAGTTCCAAACCTTACCTGGAACCAACTACTATCCGAAAACATCACTCATTCCTCAAAAAACAAGTCTCCTTTAAGTTATTTTCGTCTAACTCATAAAATATGAAAATATTGCCAAGAAATTAGCCTCTCTAGCTCATTAAAGCGATCGAAAGTGCTATCCATCCTCTAGATTTTAATCTTTTTGGACCTGAGGGATCATTACACAAAAAGATCGAGCGTTTGTCTTGTTCGCCTCGTTAAAACTATCGAAAATTCATCCCTTTTGTATTGTTTTATACTTTTTCATACTTAAGGGATTACATTATGAAAAAGGAATACTGGAGTTTCCTTTCCGTCCCTTTTCAAACTCTCTAAAATTGAAAAGAATCGAGTTTTCTTTGTCGTTAAACTCATTAAAACAATAGTGACAAACTTGTCCATGCAGACAAGAATGAATTTCACTGTCGCTAGGCTCGTTAAAACATAGTGACGGGTTTGCCTGAAGGGAAAATTATAGAACAAGCATATGTTATCCTCCTCAAGCTTGACAAAAATAAAGAGGTACTAGTCAAAAATGACTGGGGAAAAATTGGGAAGAAAACTTGAAGAAACTTTATTGGTAGCAGGTCACTCTTGAACATGACACTTTCACTCCATCACCATGGTTGAGTCCGGTTGGGTTATTCCGTTCACCGGTCATATCACCAATGGTCCACCGTACCATCCATTTTTGGGGTTAATGCTACCAATCCATTTTAGTGTCGCTGATATGTTCAAGAGAAGTTGCTCAGAGAATTCACCAACCCAGCTTGTGTGTCATCAGTTGCAATACCTTCACCCTTCATTCTTTCATGACTGCCACCCTAAACCTTATATCATCAGATCATTTTCACCTATACAAAATCATTTGCTCTGTTTCGTGTTGTAGATGTGGGATTCATTAAGGCCCTCCTACGACGGGTCACTTCTTGTCGACATCAACTCATTATCCAAGAAGTTGTCCTAGGAACAACCATTTTAGTACTTTGAAGCTTGCATGCCTCAATGGCAAGTTTCTCACTTTCGGCAACAGGTTTACATCAATGGCCTTCGACCGAAGGATTTTGCGTGGTGTTCGACGTCAAGTCCCACTTTCACACCATGTGAATTGTACTGCAGTACCTTGGGGGTCATTATCATTATCGGTGATTCCTCTCGCGCCTGTTAATAGCTTACATCATTGGCTGGTAATCAGGCAATGTCTTTCCATGTTCAACTTCAGAACATATTTTCACATGGATCGACTTGTACTTTGGGCGAAGATTGAAAGAGTTTGAAGACCTTGGATCTAGTTGCATCCATCCGGGTTGTGATATACTCAGGAAAATAAAGACATCAAATGTACATCATAGCTGCAGAGATAATCATCCAAGCCAAAGGATGATGGCTCTACCAGAATCATCAGTCTGCCATACAGATGGTTGTCTGCCCAATGTACATGAAAATGAATTTATAAAGCTGAGCATGGGTATTCCCACCTCAGCTAGATCATGAAAATATTATGAACATAATGTACTGTATTGTATCTTATTACAGGTCACCTTCCAGTTCAAAAAACCTCGGATCCTCATGATAAAGCATATCACCTGACATCAAAATATTTACGACCTCATGCTTTAGGAGGCAACTTTTATAGACATATTTGGGCAGTGCAACCCCAATCTTATATGTCCATAAACCAAGGGCTTCTAAGTCCCTAAAATTTTTGTTTCATACCCTAAAGGAACAAGGTCAGCTGATTACATCATCTCCCAGAAGTTCTCCATGAAAAACTACTCAGAACTGGTCAAAACTGGACCATCTCACCTACTCCATGGTCAAAGTGCGATGCATCTCACCTAATGCACATGGGGGGTGTGATGCATACTGAAAATACCTTCTATGGGGTGCGATGGGTGAGAGTCGACAAATGGCAGAGACAGTTTGCAAGGTGGATGATCATGGAATCTTCCAGAAACTTCTTCTGTGACACTTGCCTCTCTAAATTCACCCAGGGATGAGTAAGAGATCATGAAATCTCCAAGTGTAATTGATAACTATCAGAGAGATGACACTAAGCAAAAACCTAGAAGCTGACTCACCCACATGCAAACATCTATATATGGATCCCTCATCCTAGAGATCCAGAGGCTGGAATTTTGTATTTTTGTAAGGAAGTGCTATTGGTTTCTCTGTGTAACATTGTTGGGTGATCTAAGCTTTTCATGAGGTTAAGAGGGCTTATGCTGGGAGGATGGCGTTGGGTCAAACCAATGGGTTGTAATCCTCTCTTCTACTACTTCAATCAATAAAGCTATTTGAGTTTTCCTCCATATGTTTGTGTATCTCTGAATCTTGTATTGATATATGCATTTGTATGGTTAATATATATCTAATCCTATATTATTTATGATAGTAGATCTCTATGCTTTGATGGTATTATGCTACTTTGACTCTACAGGTGTTCTTTGAAGCAGGACAAGTGAGGAAGTAGTGACAAAGATCTGTCAAAGGGGAGAGGAAATAAGCAAGGAGCCAAGCGAAAGACTGAGGTTGGTACCCTCTGCTTCTCTCTCATCTAATTCTCATAAAGGAAAACAAAAGTAACTTTAGTTTGTTTGTTTCTAAGATAGCTACATGTCTTAGTGGGACTAGCAGCTCTGAATGGACACTAGTTTCTCGATAACAAAGGGGCCAAACTGATCCTTTATCCTAAGTTGAGCTTTCTTCTTGGCCCTCACAAAGTGCACCTCATCTGAATTGATAATTTGCCTGTAGTACTCTAGAGAAAATGATCTCATAGGGGTATCTAGGTAGTTTGTAGGGAGTCGGCTCACATCCATAGATTCTGATTTCAGTGTGGTTTTGGTACAAGTACCAATCCCCCACTCTATATTGTTTTGAAAACTGAAGGACCCTCCTTATATCTGCACTAATTCTGGGGGGAGGGCTTCCTAGTAACATAGTTGCCACTCAATTCACAAAGAGATCTATGAAATCAGTATAAGAATATTGAGAATCATATAGGTGGGATCAATTAAGTCCAGAATACTACTGATCTAGAGTTGCCTTTGGTATCAAGCTTCTAGAGTGCGATTGGGAATTTCTCAGCTTGATAATACAGGAAAAGATGATATAAAACTGAGGAATATTTGAACACTCTTTCATTATCCATCCTCATGAATTGATCATGCATCTTATCAGCAATGAACTTAGCAAAGTCAAACATGATGGCTGGGGGTTGTCCAGGAGAGTAGATAGACATAAAGGATACAATAATTTCATCAAAAAATTCACTTGTGGTTTGGCCTAACACACTGGATATCATTTCTATGATGTCTTAGCCAAGATCAGAGAAAATAGACCACATGTAAGGGGGAGGATCCTTTGGAGTGTATTGTTTTTCCCTAATGAAAGTCTCGAAAAACCTAGCAAGTTTGATTGAGGTGAATGTAGGGAATATATTAAGTAAATCTCCAAAAAACGCGGGGTCGGGTTTTGGCTTGGTTGTAACTGCAACATTTGATTTATGGACTCAGCAGTGATGGTAAACAATACAGACTGGTCTGGGGTCATTACTGCTCTCTGAGTAGGGCTATAGTTCATGTGGCAGTAGTGGATAATCTTTGGGAAAATATGAACTCTGGGGAACTGGTATTTGGGTAAACCTGATTCCCAAAGTCTTATGCAGTCTGCATGTTTTAGGTACTGGTCTCTGTACTTGCAGTATAGTTTCAAAGGGGATTCTTGGACAGAGGTATCTTTAATATGGAAATCTTTATCTCCCAGTGGAAGATGGTCTAAATCCCTGTGAGGAGTAGAAATGGGCATGACATTTAATGCAATTGGGGTAGACATCCTTGGTTCTTGTGGACTCAAGGATGGGGACAAAGGGTTTTGAGTGAAATTTAGGAAAAACTAGGCCAATTCAGAGTATTTGGGGTCGCTGCACAATTTTCTTTATTGAATTACTTAGTAATCTGAAGCGATTGAGTTCAGGTTTGGAATAAAACAGGGTTTCTTGGTAAATTTGGGTAAATACCTAGTTTCGGCTCTTGAACGGAGTAATGGTGACTGTGCACTGTTTACAGGAACCACACATGACTGGAAGGAGGTCTGGAGTTTCAACAGCTTCAGTGAGTTGGCATTTGGACATGGGTTGATGGTTGTACGTACTCTAGTGCTTGCATGGAGGCCTGAGCAGTCTTTTTCCACGATAAAACAAAAAACAATGAGTTTTTTGGTTTTATTCATAAAGTCAATGATTTTGGTGGGTACGCTAGGAAAAGGACACTTGGCATTGAGTTGAGGATGTGACATTTTTTTGCTTAGATGGAGGCGGCAAACGGGATTGTATCGCATCAATTTTGGGATAAAGTGGTCTTGGGGGGAGGCTGCCCGATGCCATTCATCAAGCGCCACGTAGCGGTGGGGTGAATAGTAAACCACCCATATCAGGTGGGTAAAGGTTGGCCTTCGAAGGCCGCCCGATATGAACCACGACCGTTGGACCAACAGGGGTCAGATCACATGGTGATCGTGGCGATGATTTGATGTGATGTTTAATGGAGGGGCATGGCGAGGTTTTACTGCGCGGAGGGATTTGTTAATTGTGGTTTATGAAGGTTTATGACGTCGGGAGAGATTTCATTGGTGAGGACAGATTATTAATTAATCACTTATTGATTAATTAATTTATTTTATTTGGCAGTGGGTTAAGGTTACTAATTAGTCGTTGATCGACTTAATTAACCCTTTAATTAGTTTATTAATTATGTTTATATTTCAAACTTTGGGGCGGGATATTACCATATGGGTTTTTAATAAAATATATGGGAAAGGAGTGTTTTGGGATTTAATACATATAATTAAAATTAGGAGTTAATATGAATGAAAGCGGAAAAATGGATTCACGCTAAGTATAATATGTTTTTGTAATTCATTTACTTTACACATAGAAACATTTATAACTTAGGCTAAATGCGTATTTGTGGGTTTTTATGAAAAAGGGGTTTGCTTGGGGGTGATTACTTTCCCTAGGAAAATGGTGGTTTTACCTTAGGAAAAGGGATTTTTTAGGGGAAAATGAATGAATTGAAGGGGGTGAATGTTTGTGAGGGGGCTTTTAGTACTTAGGACTTATAAGTTATTCGGCCAAGGGTCTGGTCCCTCCAGAAGTCAGAGAAATGCTCTAAGCCCCTTTAACTTAAGGTTTTAGGTACTTTTGACTTTGCTTATGGGAAATTAGTAAAATTAAGGGTAAAATGAATGGGGGAATTAATCACTTGACTTTGTGTAAATGCTCAGTTATCATCCATCCTTTAGAAACTTGATGATGAAAGTAAATGATATGAATTTATCTAATCAATCATCACTATTGTGCAACCATGCAACTACTTACCCATCTACTCATCCTACCATTTTTTCTACTCTTTATTAGGGTGAACTTAAGATGGAGAACCCTTATCAAAACATTTTTCTTTTCTTTTACAATAGAAATCTATCTAAGTCTATCCTTATTACATCTAAGGGCTCAGATTAAACTGTTGAGCTCCTTTTATTTACTCTAACTATCTACTTATTTGCCAAGATTAAACAGTTTGATCAGATTTTATTCTCTATCTCTAAGCATGAAATTCAAAGCATGGAGTAACCAAGATTAAACTATTTGATTACCACGGATTGTGGAATGACTAACAAGCTGCACACAATCATTATTATGCAGAAAAGTAAATAGTAGTTGCATTTATACTTGCACACTTTCATTGTCTTTTTGTTTCTTGGGGTTCATTTTTCATCTTTTTTTTACCTTTTCATTATTTTTGTCCTTTGATTTTTCTTTTAGGACATACCCTCTTTTTTTTTATTTTTTTTATTTTTTGAATATGGAAAAAATTTGCAGAAAGCAAAGGTATGTACATATTACAGATTTGACGTTAGCCATTCAAAAATTATGACTCCTATTGGTATAGGAACATAACAGTGGCTCCACTTGGGGATGGCATTTCCTGGTGAAATTTCAAGGACTAGTAGATCAATGGCCTGCTGAATTACTATTATTTTACTCTCCAACTTTCCCTTTGACTTTGCTGCCTTATTGATATTTATGATAGTGAAACTTTTGAAGCTTAGGGCCTTCTCTTTAGGCTTCAACTCCAAAATTTACCATCCAATCAGCACTAAACTTTGTGAAGGATATAATATGTACAAGTGATTAGTGAAATCATTGATTTGTATCTATATAGTGCTTTAGCATTCGACCATTAATTGGTCGTCCTACTTTAGCACCATCCAATTCTTTGAGAAAATAAGCATTATTACATGTGAAAGCATAAATAATGTAAGGGTCTTTCCATAGGAATTCAAACTTCCCATGTTTACCTTTTCCCTCCCTTCTTGAGTCCCATTTCGAAACTTTATCTCCTAGATAGAAATATTCTGCCTTGGTTCTTTTGTAAAAAGCCTTTTTGACTTTCTCCTACACAATTTGGGACCAGATATACACTTCTTCCCTGGTCTACTGCAAATTTATTGTCTGGTTGATCCTCCTTTGAATGTCATTTCGTTCAACCTGTGCTTCTTGGAGAAATTTCATTACTGGTGTTCCCAAGGAAGAGGGGAAGACAACTTCCATTCCATAGACTAGTTGTTAAGGACTAGTACCAATGGATTTTTTAGTGGTCAGCCTATCTGCCCACAAGGCATTTACTAGATTCTTATACCAGGTCTTCTTATTATCTTCCAACAGTTTTTTGATGATATTCACTAAGCTTTTGTAGGAAGACTCTGCTAGTCCATTTCCTTTGGGATAGTAGGCAGTGGAGTGACCTAGGGTTATATGGTATTTGTTGCAAAAATCAATCATCCTCTTTGATTTAAAGGCTGCTGCATTGTCTGTGATGATCTTGGTAGGGCAACCGAATCTGGACATAATTTTGGCCTCAAGGAAACCTATTATGACAGTATCAGTAGCTTCTCTTGAGGGTATGGCTTCTATCCATTTTGTAAAATAATCCGTGGCAGTCAAGATCCATCTATGTTGGGTAGAGGAAGGGGGGTGAATTTCACCAATGAAGTTGAGACCGCATTATTGAAATGGTGTTTCGGTAGATATAGGTTTCAAAGGTAATGGCAATAGTTTTCTTTTTCCTTAAAAAATATGACATTTGTGGCATGAACTTACAAAATGTTCACATCAGAAAACAGAGTGGGCCAGTAAAAACCAGATCTTAAGATTTTATCAGCTATGGTCTTCCAGTAAAGATGTATCCCACAGTCACCTGCATGAAATTATTGTAATATTTTGTCAGATTCTTCCTTTAACAAACAATTCGAAAGGATGCCTTCATGATTTTTCCAAAATAAAGGATTGTTAATTATGCAAAAATTAAAAGATTTCATTTTTAAGAACCTACTTTTAGTTCTAGACAACTCAGGAGGAGCTTGAATATTTTATAGAATGTATATTATCTCAGCATACCATGGTGAGTCTTTAAAGGCCTGGATGATCTGTGGAGTCGCCATCTCCTCTTCGTTATCCAATTCTGCAATGAAATTTATGTCTAGGGCCTGATAGTTTGATTCAGCCATTAGCTTGGCTAAACCTTGGCCTTTGATCAATTTTGTAGGTTTAATTTCTAAATCATACTCTAATATGGTAGCTATCCACTTCCCTCTCTTTCCATGTAGTCCATCCTGTGTTAGAATGTCTTTGACTACAACATTGGGAACATAAGCTACTATATGGGAGTACAAGATACAAACTCTGAAATCTTTAATAGCTTTAACTAGAGAAAAAGTTTGCTTTTCCATTATATTATACTTTAAAGGTGCAGCAGTTCTCATGAATGGAACTGAACCGAAATAGTACTCCATCCAGTAGAAGAAGGAACTAGTGGTGCATGTGGCAAATTTCTCTATCATTGTGGGGCACCTATATAAGATGGGGAATGATGAGATACTACAAAGGTATGTACCTGAATTTGAATGAAGAAATATGCTCACAGAGGCTCATGGGGGTGTTGCGGGAGTACATTATATAAGGAGAGCGACCACACAAATGATTCTTCGTGCAGGATTAAAAAGCACATTGCAAGGCCTATGATGTATGTCAAAGAATAGGTAAACCATCATGGAGGGACAAGATGAATTTGAATCTACAAATGACGTTGCAGCCCTTTTAAAAGTGGGCAATCGACTTCGTAGGACCTATCAAACCTAAAGGAAAAACAGGCGTGAGATATATTATCACTGTGACAGAGTACCTGACTTGTTGGGTAGAAGCATAGCTGGTAAAAGATTGCACAGCTACGACAACTGTGAAGTTTCTGTTTGAACATGTATTGACACGATTTGGATGTCTAATGATCTTGATGAGCAATCGTGGTACAAATTTCCTGAACGAGACGATCAACGCGCCGACAAAAGAGTTTGAGTTGTATCATCAGAAAAGCACACCGTATCACCCATAAGCTAATGGGACAGTAGAAGAATTTAACAAAGTACTGGAAACTGTGTGGAACAAAGTATGAAATGCGCAATGAAGTGATTGGGCCCTGCACGTACCTGCAGTATTGTGGGCTTAGAGGATGACATGAAAGAAACTAACATGACAGACACCTTTCCGGCTAGTCTATGGAGAGGAAGCCGTAATGCCGTTGGAATACATCGTGCCTATTTTGTGCATAACAGTGCTCACAAGTATGACAGACCGCGGATCCCAGGAGGAGAGGCTCGTGCAGTTGGAAGAACTCAAGGAAGAACGATTTTTGGCTGGCTTTCGCCAACAATTACAAAAGCAGTGGAAAAAGGCCTGGCACGATTGACATATTAAGTTGCACACCTTCAAGGTGAATGATTTGGTGTTACTGTATGATAGAAAGTTTGATAAATTGCCGGGAAAATTCAGAATGCATTGGCTGGGACCATATGTTATTATGGAGGTCACAGACAGAGGTGCGGTGTAGTTGTTAAAGTTAAATGGAGAACCTTTCCCAGGAAAGGTGAATGGCAATCGGTTGAAGCCATGCACGGGTGGCCTGACTATCTAAATAGCTGACAAAAGCACAGTCTTAGCGGTCCCGATAGTGGAAACGAGGTGTGGGACTATGAATAGGTGTAGGGCAGTAGTTCAGCTACATCAATCTCTGAACAACATGTCCAGGAGGTACAACAGGCAACTGCTCAGTGTGTTGTCGATCTTGCAGTAGTCCAAGCAGAGTTAGGAGGTCTCCACGTGAAGATCTCCACACTGACAGAGTGACTCGAGGGTGAGTCACGATGTTTGTGTTAGGGGCCTATTGGGCACGGGATCCCCCAAGGGAAGTTTGGGGCTAAAAGCCTAGATTTTGTTCAAAAGATCTAAATCCGATGTAAAGGGTCTACATTTTGTGGGCACGGAGCGAGAAGTTTGTACATGAGTCATAGGGATGTACGCCCTTATTTTTGCAATGTAATGTCATTTTTAGAGATCTACCCATGTGTTACACAGTAATTTGTCACCGACTTTGCATTCCCTGATCCTGGATACTGTCACTCCATGTTACTGACATCTGTGTTGTGTCACGTTGCAAACTATGTGTCATTACCTTCTTTGCAATCTTAGGAAGAGTGTCTCATTTCATTATCCTTGAAGAAGACCCTTTTTACCTAAGTTTCTCGGTCAGTGCGAGTCAAAAGTTATCCTCCTCACGAAGATTGACAAGTTAACACTAGCCCGAGCGAAGTCTTCACTCTGTCCTTATGTTCCACCCACGACAAGCCAGATTTGGCAAGTTTTTTCAACAACTCGTCAAAACTTCTAGATGAAATTGCTTCATGCATAGTCCTAGTGATCCAGGAGGCTCCAGAGAGACACACAGGACAAAGATGGCTCAAAAATCAAAGTATTTGGATTATGATCAAACTAGGACTAGAGCTTAGATCTCGTCTTCCTAATCATGGAGGTGCGAACGATTTGTTAATCTAAGTCTGGATGATGAAGTTATCGCTAAAAGAGTTGCCTTGGTTCCTTTGAAAAAAGGAGGTTTTTCTCATAAAAATGGCTTTTAACCCTTTATAAGGAAAATCATAATCGACGGCAGGCCGATGGCCGATATCGATGCTATACAGGTAGCGATCAGCAATATAAGTGCTTGCGAATCGGCATTGGAGTGTCCGATCGGTGGATCAGGTCAGCGAAACCCAAAGGCCGAGGACCAGGACCCCTGGATATCAGCGAATGTGATTAGCGATCACCGATATCGGTGATCGAAACAATCGGCCTGGGTGGATGCTGAAGGAAGGACCCCGGGCTGTAGCGATCGGTGATATGTGATCCCGACTAGAAATATAGCGCAGACCTGATCGATTTATAGGTCTGATTTTATAAAATTTGAAATCCGAACTTTTGGATTTTTCAATGTTTTCCAGTTTTTTTTGGGTTTTTGTATTACACTTTAAAACGATAAAAGGCCATTTTTTTAAAGTTTGTTGCACCCGCTGATTGTTCTATACAAACGTCTTCTATTCTTAAGCAATAGACCTCCGATTTCGAAGCATCCTTGTCCCAAACGTGTTATAAAACACGATGGGTGACAGAGAGCCGACGCTAGAGGAGGGAGAGAGCCTGCATGCCAGAGAGTGCCCGAGAGCCTGAAAGCTTGTGCTAGAGTGCCGAGAGCAAGGATGCAGAGAGCCGAGAGCTATGAAAGGTTGCATAATAGAGGGAAAAAGCTGCGTAACAGAGAGCCCAAAAGGTTGCGTGGAGAGACACCCAAGAGCCTGAGTACGCAGAGAAGCATGAAGCCAGAGTAGCCCTTCAAATCCATCGAGCCACAGAGCTACAGAGAAGAATGAAAGTCAGAGAGCGCTTGAAGTTTTGACAGATCGTAGAACTACAGTGACATAAGCCAGAGTGTTATAGAGCCAGATAGCCAGCGAGCTACATAGCCAAGAGTCGGGAGAAGTTATTCTTGTTCAGATTGATTCTTCTTCTTTGATCGATTCTTCTCCTTATGATCGATTCTTCTTGATCGATGCTGTGAGAATCAACATGTCAACAAGCTTCAGCTTATTGACAACTATTTTAGATGCCCCACTTCTTCATATGGCCATTCGTAGTGAGGCCGTGACAGATTGGTAGCGGGCTATGCCTGCGCATTGATAATGTGAACAATGTATTCACTATGGATTGTCTTATGAACATCCACTTCTTCATCCACTTCTTCAGATGGCCCATGGTGTGAGGTATATGATTATTGTTCATGTACTTCTTCTTTTACATTATGTTGCACAGATCCTTGATTGATTGATGCAGGATCTTGTTTATGACATGTTGTCATGATTCCTTGCTTGATTTGATGTGGAATCTTCTATGTGATGTACTTGCTATCATAACTTATCATGTTATGTTTTGAGATCCCTATTTGTATGTTGTTGGGATACTCTTGTTGTCATCATGCATGTGTTTTACTTTGACATCCCTTTTGTGCCATGCTGGCGGGATGCACACCATGCTTGTTTTGTGTCATACTGATAGGAGTCTTTTGATTGAGATTTCTAGTGTTGGAATATCTCTTAGATCCACTCCTACGTGAGGGAATTTTTCCTTGTATGATCGAGACATCATCTCTTGTATACATCATCTTTACTGATAGAACTTAATGCAGTGGCCTACACAATCTTGACACCGAGGCCTGGAGACGTAGTCCCTCCTGGACGAACTCCGTTATAAAGGGCTTAGGTTTTCATGTGTTGATGATTGATATGTTCCTCTTCTTTTCCACATGTAGATGTATTCATTAAAGTTCTTTTGAAAATCAATTTTAACACATCATGAAAGTAAAAGGTCTTGGAAGGGTCCTCTTCACACCCGGACCTGGATCAAGTGGTATTAGAGTAGGTCTTTGCATTGATGTGAATTGCAGCGTGAACAATGGAATGCCCAATGACAAAGGATGAAAGAGCAATGTACGAGACCATGCTTAACATTTCCAAGAAAGTTGAAATTATGTATGAAAATTTACAGAAAGAAACAGAAGAAAAGGAGCGATTACAGCTTTAGTTGAAAGCCACAAAAGAGGCCATGGAGGAGCTGAAGTGAAAAAAAACATAATCTTCAAACAGAGAATGATGAATTGAAGATGCACTTAGATGAAGAGAAGGAGGAGAAGCAAATTTTTCTACTACAGCTGTAAGCAAAGGACGAGGCCTTGGAAAAGTCGTAGTGTGACTCATGTGAGGTAAAATGTAGTTCTCCATCTTCATGTATGTTTCCTGATGATGATTTCGTTGTGTTTGAAAATCACACCATAGGAATTGGCTCCAAACTGTTGAAGAGAATGGGGTATGAAGGAAAAGGCTTGGGCATTAATTTCCAAGGCATTGTCAACCCCATCAAAGTAGAGGAATTACCCCATCAGCCAGGACTTGGGTATGTCAGGAAAGAAGTTGGGGAAGGCACTGAGATAGTTAGCGATCCACCAACAATGGATGACGATCAGCCCTCATCAGTTCTCTCCAAATCGAAAGAGAAGGTAAAAGATGTTGATTTCCTTTCGATTTCATCTTCTCATAGTATGATGTCTGTTGGAGATTTGGAGATCCCCATTACAGGGACAAATATGAGGCTCCTTACAAACACAGGGCATGAGGAGAAAGAACTTGGTGCTAATAACCAAGGCATCACTCAACCTTTGGAGGTTATGCATGAACCTCGATTTGCTCAAAGGTGTTAGATTTGTTTGAGACTTCGTCGAGGAAAGAGAATGATGGGAAAACATCCCCATCATCACATGGTAGTTCCCATTGCAGGGAGATAGCTGAGGCAAGCTCTCAACGCCATATTGACATCAGAGACAACAAAGAAAGGTATAATCACTTTCGATCTTTGAATGTTCATTTTGATCATGTTGTTAATAATGAACAAAGGTCAAGGCATCGAAAAACGTGTACCTTTTGTGGTTTACCTAACCATACCTTTTCTAACTATGAGGCATGGAAAACCCTCTCAACAGCATGAAAAGAAATAGGTTAAGCAGATATGGAGGAAGAAAGCCTACTGCAGTCATTGTGACAGAAATGGCCATCAGAGAGCCACTTGTTGGAGGCTCCATCTAGAACAACGCCTTAAAGACAAAGCGTCGGTGCGTGAACCAGGAAGAGCAGTTATTCAACAAGCAAAACCACCTCAAGGAGGTGACCCATTCACATTGATAAGTGAAAAGTGGTTTTTTTGACATGATGTCATTTCATGATCATTCTTTTGTAAATCATTTGTTGCATTTTTAAAGTGTAAAAGTGATGATGTGTTTCCATCACTTGGTCAGCAATAATGATATCTGTTCATGTTTTAAGTCGTATTTTGAGTTGCATGTTAAAACTCTGAAAGTGATGTTATGTTTCCATCACTTGTCAAAAAAATAATGTTTGGCCTTATGTATGTAAATCATGTGTTGCAATGATGATGTGTTTTCCATCACTTTTTGAAGCAACCATGATGAGTTGGCCTTGTTGTCATAGCTAGGGTATTACGTCCATCTTGTTGTAAACTTGACCACCGAGTATGTGTTATAAACTCGTGGCAAGTATGGGACGTTTGGGTCTTTAGTTTGGTCATGTTATTCAAAGCATGTAATTTACAAGCAATGTACTACAGGTTGCAGAAGTAGTAGGTGTCGGTTTGTCACTTAAGGCTCCGAAGAACAAAGGTGAAGGAGATGGAAGCGAGACCTTTTCAGGATGCTTGTGATGTGGACAGGGTACAAATAGAGATGCAGATTATTTTTCATGCTTTTGGAGGACCAAAAGCTCCTTAATGGGGAGGATTGATCCAAGAGGCTCCAAAGAGACACACATGACAAAGATGGCTAAAAAATAAAAGTCTTTAGATTATGCTCAAACTACGACTAGAACGTAGATCTCTTCTTCCTAATCGCAGAGGTGTGAATGGTTCATCAATCCGAGACCAGATGATGAAGTTATCGCAAAAAGAGTTTCCTTGTTTCCTTTGAAAAAAGGAGGTTTTTCTCATAAAAATAGGTTTTAAGCCTTTATAAGGCAAATCGCAATCAGAGGCAGGGCGATGGCCGATATCAATGCTATACAGGCAGCAATCAGCAATATCGGCACTTTTGAATCAGCAATGGAGCGTCAGATCGGCGGATTAGGTCGACAGATCCTAAAGGCCAAGGACCTGGACCCCTGGATATCAGCGAATGCGATTAGGAATCGCCAATATCGATGATCAGAACGATCGACATCGGTGATCAGAATTGGCGAATGCCGAAGGAAGGACCCAGGGCCATAGTTATCATCGATCTGTGATCCCGAATAATGATATAGCATGGACCCAATCGATTTATAGGTTCGATTTTATAAAATTTGAAATGCGAACTTTCGGAATTTTCAATGTTTTCCAGTGTTTTTCGGGTTTTTGTATTATCGCTTTAAAATGATAAAAAGGCTATTTTTTTAAAGTTTTTTGTGCTTGCCAATTGTTCTATACAAACAACTTCTATTCTTAAGTAACAGACCTCCGATTTTGAAGTAGCCTTGTCCCAAACATGTTATAAAACACGATGGGTGACAGAGAGCCGAGGCTAGAGGAGGGAGAGAGCGTGCATGCCAGAGAGCGCCCGAGAGCACAAAATCCTGTGCTAGAGTGCCGAGAGCATGGATGTAGAGAGCCGAGAGCAGTGAAAGGCTACGTAACAGAGAGCAAGAGTGGTGTAATAGAGAGCCCAAAAGGTTGCATGGAGAGGCTGCGTGGAGAGAGACCCAAGAGCCTAAGTACACAGAGAAGCATGAAAGTTAGAGAGTGCTTGAAGTTCTAATAGATCGGAGAGCTGTAGTGACACAACCTAGAGCGCTACAGAGCCAAATAGCCAGCGAGCTACAGAGCCAAGAGTCCAGAGCAGTTATTCTCGTTGAGATTGATTCTTCTTCTTTAATCGATTCTGCCCCTTATGATCGATTCTTCTTGATCGATGCTGTGAGAATCAACGTGTCAGTGAACTTCAGCTTATTGACAGTTGTTTTAGACACCCCACTTCTTCATATGGCCATTCGTAGCGAGGCCATGACAGATTGGTAGTGGGCTGTGCTTGCGCATTGATAATGTGAATAACGTATTCACTATGGATTTTCTTATGAACATCCACTTCCTCATCCACTTCTTCAAATGGCCCATGGTGTGAGGTATATTATTATTGTTCATGTACTTCTTCTTTCTGCATTATGTTTTACAGATCCATGATTGATGTTGATGCAAGATCTTGTTTATGACATGTTGTCATGATTCCTTGCTTGATTTGATGTGGAATCTTCTATGTGATGTACTTGTTGTCATAACTTATCATGTTATCTTTTGAGATCCCTTGTTTTATGTTGTTGGTATAATCTCGTTGTCGTCACGCATGTGTTTTGCTTTGAAATCCCTTTTGTGCCATGTTGGCGGGATGCGCACTGTTATCACAAAATCATGTACTGATGGCTGCTAATCAGTTAGACTTTATGTAACTATTTCAGACTAGACTCTTGGCTCAGGATTAGCCTCCCTAACCTGAGAGGGCTCTCTCAAAACAAACTACTGATTGTGATTAACACTAAGAGGGCTAACTCTTGAAATGAAAACTTAATAACATGCTGGTTGGACAGACAACATAAGATTTCTTCCATTGGGCTCATGGAGTCAAACACCATTTCAGTAAACCATTCAACTACTCATTCATGGAAGTCAAGGCATGTAATGTTTAAACACTCAAAACATTTTGCAAATGAACCTCAACTCATAAATATACACAGGAAATCTGAGCAACTAGGTGAATTCAGAGTGATTGTATATCTATAGAGCTGTAAAACACAAAGGATAAGACAAAGCCAGATACATCTTGAGCATTTGAACAAAGTATGAATCTTGAGAAGAAAAAGTAGTCTATTATATTACTGCAACAAGTCTTTTACATAAGCCCATATAAAACTCTGTTTTTTCAATAACATCCAACCCTCATTACATCAGAGTTTTCACTATATACAGGAAAACAAACTTAACTACTTTGAGTCTCCTCCTCTAGCATGAGGGGAGCTCGATCACTTATCATTAACTGTCCTTATCTATTTTAAACAGACTCATTAAATACACAAAGTGTTGAGCTGTAATTACAAAGAGTCCTAATCAAACTAAAACTCTAATTTCATCTCCTCGTAGCATGATTCTTTTCTTGATCTTTGATAGCTGTCTTCTGTTGGTTAGGCTGAGATGACTGAGCTACAGGTGCAAGGAACGCTGACTTTGGATACCTGAAGGCGCTGATGGATCATTTATCATTAGGATCAAAACCCCTATTTTTATGGTCCCTGTCTCCTACCATCCTCCGAAAATTAAGCAACATGTCCCAGCTCCTTTAATATCCCAAAACTTACGAGCCTCACCATACTTCAAATGTGTAGGAAGCTTCATGGATAGCCAAGTGTATGAACCAAAAAGATACTCCTCATATGCCATTCTGCTAAACCCTAACTTGTCATAAAGTAGCTTTACACAAGTTTAACTTGAGACAAAAATTTTACTTTTACCAAAAGGTCCACCTGTCATTCTCTGAATAGCCAGGATAGCCTTGAGTGATATCTCTTTCATTACTTTGGCGTTTCCTTCAAAAATCTGCTGACCTCACCATTAAACTGCTCATCTTCCTTATAAAACAGCACCTACAGCAGTTTCGTAGCGCGCTACGAAACTGCTGTTTTTGCTGAAACATAGTATATTTGCCTTGAAACGTTTTTTGCTTAGACTCATGACTCTTTAGACTTCTTCCACAGGTATAAAAGACTTATATGACTTCAAAATAATGGAGCTTAAACAAAATTGACCCAAAACTAAGAATGGCACCTTTTTCTTCAAGTCAGTGAGCTAGTTGACCTAGCTGTATCTTCAAATTTACAACCTCCTTCTTCAAGGCATTGTTTTTAGCTCTCAGGCTCACGTTCATTGTCATCAAGGGTATCTTCAACAACAGCTTTAGTAGCACTATCAATTGAGAAAACTTCCTTCACTTCAGCTTCATATTTAACCCATAAATCTGCAATCGAACCAACTACTCCCATATGTTCTGGCTGAAAAATATGTCTTGAGACAGAGCTCGTAATTTCTCACAGAAGACGTATTTGGAAAAACTGAAGGAGGTTTTTGTAAAAAAATCTATACTTAACAAAAACCTCTTTTTGTTTTTTAAAACACTTCTCCAGCTGCCCAGAATCTGTCTTTGAAGAAGATGTGTAAAACAGGAAATTAAAAACTGCACCTACAGCAGTTTCGTAGCGCAACTTTTAGTCACTCGTTTCTCCCAGCTCATAATCAATTTGAAGAAACTGAAAGAGGTTTTTATAGTTCAGTATGGTAGGAATAAAAATCTCTTTCAGTTTTCGAAAATATTCTTTCAGCTGCTCTAAATACCTCCTGGAAGTTGACTACTTAAAGCAGAGAAATATGCATGTAGAAATAAGCGGTGAGACTAGAGTCCGCCTTTTACTTTGGCATAATCCAGGTCCACTGACACCATCCTTTACTCAATATTCAGACAACACATCATCTGGAGATTCCAACAGTTCATTATACTTCTTAGCTAATGAACCGGGTGTTATAAAATTATCATGAGCTTTTGTTCTATCTGCTGCTTTTTTTACTCTGGTTTGCATCCACAGGAGTTGAAACATCACGTAACCGTTTCCTTAATATAGAGGGAGTATTCATAAAGTTCTTGGCAGCACTCTTCAGTATAGATCCTGGGCTCTTGTCATTGAAAGCAGATCCCCATGGGTTGCCAGGAGGAGTAAAACAATCAACTGATGACATTATCATTTGCCGCACACCAAGTGGACTATATGCTTGATGAAGATAGCCACATGAATTAATCAAATCACAATTAGCAGATGGAATATCCCAATTTGACAGAGGAGGTGGCTCATAAAACAAGGACTCAGAATTTGGATTTTCTGATTGAACATCAGTATTACCCCCAGCACCCATTTCACAAACATCCTTCCTATTAACATCAGCTGTCATTTACAGTGAAGCTGATTGAGGACTTTTATCCTGGTTAACAAGCTTTAAACTCTCACTAGAAGGCAAGCAAGCCTGTAGCCATAACTCAGATGAATTACAAACTTCACCATCAATTTGCCGAAACAGGCTTTTCTATGCATATATCATATTCCCACAGAACCCATAGGAGACAAAAGTGATATGGGTGAGCAATGGTTTCGGACAAATTCCCAATTTCGTAGCGCAGCCAGTGCAAATTATGAATTATGCGCTACGAAACCACCTAAAAGAAGTTGCGCTGCGAAAATGCTAAAAGGATCTATGCGCTGCTGAAACACTTTGTCCTTAAGCTAGTCTGAGCAATTTAGGCAACAGAATTTTCAGTGATAACAGTGGCTCCACTTGGGATAGTGTGCCCTTGTGGTACACTAAGAACTCGCAGGTCCAGTGCCTTATAAAATTTATTTGACAAACATCTTCTTTAAGTTCCTTGGGCCTTCACCTCGGGCTTTAGCTGAATGATCACTGTAGGAGAAAGAAAACTACATCTACTAAAAAAAATGCTCAGTCAACCTTGAGCTTATTTGCATTTACCTACCTACCTACCCTATCAGCTTCAACTTCTTTCTGCTCAATCTATGTGAAATTTCCAATGTAGCCAATCTTCTATTTTATCTGATATTTGACTTCTTTGACTGCATCGGAGTTCAGAGCCAATATGATAGTGTGATGACCGCTGCCACTGGAATTGTCTCTGATCTTTATAGGCAAACTGAAACATTGGAGTGTAAAACTCCTCCATGTAATCAGCTATAGGATCCCAGAATACACGATCAGCTTGATTTTTCTTGTAACTTTCTGGCTGTGCAAACTGATCTTCAACAACAGTGTTCAGTTCCTCAATCGTGAAAGAGAAAGGAACCGGCATTCTCTCCTTGCGTTCTGCCATAGAAAACTTTTGAAAATAATGATCATGATTATGAAAACTATATGCCTGAATTTGACCTTCTAAACCTTCAATTTCTTTCTCAATGTCCTCAACAACTTCATCCAAAAATCTCATCTTATCCTCTGCTTTACAGTCAAATGACTTTAGATACGAGGACAAGGACAAAGAAAAATTTTCACCTATTTTTTCATTAATATGATCATCATTCCATTGTTTGAAACCCTCAACTGAAGGAGAGTTTGCCACCACCTCTGACCTATCTATCCATTCCTCCAAAAACATAAGCCATAAGTCTTGAAATGACTTAACGGATTTGATAGGAAAACTTTCAATCCATTGTTTACATTTCCCTTGAAGTGAATCATAGAATAACATAATGCAAACATCCTCATGTTTAACTCTAAGAAGCTCAGCAAAATGACAGAAATCTGAGATATGATTCAGAGTTAAACTCAAATCTTCTCCATTAAATCTGGGACCATTCCTTAGAAAATATGCATCCTTGGGAAAATGATTTGGGAAACCATGAATTCCTGAAAAATCTATGCATGCATACCTTGAACTAAGAATGGTAGCTTCTGGGTCCTTCATAACTCCAGTGGAATCACCATGAATGTATGAATTTTGAATTCTTCAACAATGGAGTCGCCAAGGTAGTTTTGCAGCCTCGAAAACCTTCTGAGCTCCTGCTACCTTCAGAAGTTCAGCTTCATGATTTCGGGAAAGAATAATCTTCAGGCTCCCGGCAGACGCACCAAAATGTTATCACAAAATCATGTACTGATGGCTGCTAATCAGTTAGACTTTATGTAACTATTTCAGACTAGACTCTTGGCTAAGGATTAGCCTCCCTAACCTGAGAGGGCTCTCTCAAAACAAACTACTGATTGTGATTAACACTAAGAGGGCTAACTCTTGAAATGAAAACTTGATAACATGCTGGTTGGACAGACAACATAAGATTTCTTCCATTGGGCTCATGGAGTCAAACACCATTTCAGTAAACCATTCAACTACTCATTCATGGAAGTCAAGGCATGTAATGTTTAAACACTCAAAACATTTTGCAAATGAACCTCAACTCATAAATATACACAGGAAATCTGAGCAACTAGGTGAATTCAAAGTGATTGTATATCTATAGAGATGTAAAACACAAAGGATAAGACAAAGCCAGATACATCTTGAGCATTTGAACAAAGTATGAATCTTGAGAAGAAAAAGTAGTCTATTATATTACTGCAACAAGTCTTTTACATAAGCCCATATAAAACTCTGTTTTTTCAATAACATCCAACCCTCATTACATCAGAGTTTTCACTATATACAGGAAAACAAACTTAACTACTTTGAGTCTCCTCCTCTAGCATGAGGGGAGCTCGATCACTTATCATTAACTATCCTTATCTATTTTAAACAGACTCATTAAATACACAAAGTGTTGAGCTATAATTACAAAGAGTCCTAATCAAACTAAAACTCTAATTTCATCTCCTCGTAGCATGATTCTTTTCTTGATCTCTGACAGCTGTCTTCTGTTGGTTAGGCTGAGATGAATGAGCTACAGGTGCAAGGAACACTGACTTTGGATACCTGAAGGCGCCGATGGATCATTTATCATTAGGATCAAAACCCCTATTTTTATGGTCCCTGTCTCCTACCATCCTCCGAAAATTAAGCAACATGTCCCAGCTCCTTTAATATCCCAAAACTTACGAGCCTCACCATACTTCAAATGCGTAGGAAGCTTCATGGATAGCCAGGTGTATGAACCAAAAAGATACTCCTCGTATGCCATTCTGCTAAACCCTAACTTGTCATAAAGTAGCTTTACACAAGTTTAACTTGAGACAAAAATTTTACTTTTACCAAAAGGTTCACCTGTCATTCTCTGAATAGCCAGGATAGCCTTGAGTGATATCTCTTTCATTACTTTGGCGTTTCCTTCAAAAATATGCTGACCTCACCATTAAACTGCTCATCTTCCTTATAAAACAGCACCTACAGCAGTTTCGTAGCGCGCTACGAAACTGCTGTTTTTGCTGAAACAGAGTATATTTGCCTTGAAACGTTTTTTTCTTAGACTCATGACTCTTTAGACTTCTTCCACAGGTATCAAAGACTTATATGACTTCAAAATAATGGAGCTTAAACAAAATTGACCCAAAACTAAGAATGGCACCTTTTTCTTCAAGTCAGTGAGCTAGTTGACCTAGCTGTATCTTCAAATTTACAACCTCCTTCTTCAAGGCTTTGTTTTCAGCTCTCAGGCTCACGTTCATTGTCATCAAGGGTATCTTCAACAACAGCTTTAGTAGCACTATCATTTGAGAAAACTTCCTTCACTTCAACTTCATATTTAACCCATAAATCTGCAATCGAACCAACTACTCCCATATGTTCTGGCTGAAAAATATGTCTTGAGACAGAGCTCGTAATTTCTCACAGAAGACGTATTTGGAAAAACTGAAGGAGGTTTTTGTGAAACAATCTGTACTTAACAAAAACCCCTTTTTGTTTTTTAAAACACTACTCCAGCTGCCCAGAATCTGTCTTTGAAGACGATGTGTAAAACAGGAAATTAAAAACTGCACCTACAGCAGTTTCGTAGTGCAACTTTTAGTCACTCATTTCTCCCAGATCATAATCAATTTGAAGAAACTGAAAGAGGTTTTTCTATTTCAGTATGTTAGGAATAAAAACCTCTTTCAGTTTTCGAAAATATGCTTTCAGCGGCTCTAAATACCTCCTGGAAGTTGACTACTTAAAGCAGAGAAATATGCCTGTAGAAATAAGCGGTGAGACTAGAGTCCGCCTTTTACTTTGGCATAATCCAGGTCCACTGACACCATCCTTTACTCAATAGTCAGACAACACATCATCTGGAGATTCCAACAGTTCATTATACTTCTTAGCTAATGAACCGGGTGTTATAAAATTATCATGAGCTTTTGTTCTATCTGCTGCTTTTTTTACTCTGGTTTGCATCCACAGGAGTTGAAACATCACGTAACCGTTTCCTTAATATAGAGGGAGTATTCATAAAGTTCTTGGCAGCACTCTTCAGTATAGATCCTGGGCTCTTGTCATTGAAAGCAGATCCCCATGGGTTGCCAGGAGGAGTAAAACAATCAACTGATGACATTATCATTTGCCGCACACCAAGTGGACTATATGCCTGATGAAGATAGCCACATGAATTAATCAAATCACAATTAGCAGATGGAATATCCCAATTTGACAGACGAGGTGGCTCATAAAACAAGGACTTAGAATTTGGATTTTCTGATTGAACATCAGTATTACCCCCAGCACCCATTTCACAAACATCCTTCCTATTAACATCAGCTGTCATTTACAGTGAAGCTGATTGAGGACTTTTATCCTGGTTAACAAGCTTTAAACTCTCACTAGAAGGCAAGCAAGCCTGTAGCCATAACTCAGATGAATTACAAACTTCACCATCAATTTTCTGAAACAGGCTTTTCTATGCATATATCATATTCCCACAGAACCCATAGGAGACAAAAGTGATATGGGTGAGCAATGGTTTCGGACAAATTCCCAATTTCGTAGCGCAGCCAGTGCAAATTATGAATTATGCACTACGAAACCACCTAAAAGAAGTTGCGCTGTGAAAATGCTAAAAGGATCTATGCGCTGCTGAAACACTTTGTCCTTAAGCTAGTCTGAGCAATTTAGGCAACAGAATTTTCAGTGATAACATGCACCATGCTTGTTTTGTGTCATACGAATAGGAGTCTTTTGATTGGGAGTTCTAGTTGTGGAATGTCTCTTAGAGACACTCCTGCGTGAGGGAATTTTTCCTTGTATGATCGAGAAATCATCTCTTGTGTACATCATATTTATTGAAAACACTTAATACAGCGACCCAGAGACATAGTCCCTGCTGGATGAACTCCGTTATCAATGGCTTATGTTTTCATGTGTTGATGATTGATATGTTCCTCTTCCTTTCCACATGTAGATGTATTCATTAATGTTCTTTTGAAAAGAAATATTAACACATCACAAAATTAAAAGGTCTTGGAAGGGTCCTTCTTCGCACCTGGACCTGGATCACCTAGGGCTGGTTGTTGGGTCAGTTGAGCTTGCCTTTCTCCTATGGGATAGTTGTTCCACCTTTTGTGCAACCTCCCTAAGCGATAAGCTCTTCCTTCCTTCTCTTATGGGGCCTCTCCCTCCTATAAATATCTCCTCCATGAATAACATCAGCTAGCTTGGATGTAATGGAAAGATAGCTAGACGAAATTTGATAATCTCAAGTTTCTAAGAGAGGAGTAGAGGTAGAAAGTGTTATTGGAGTGTGGAAGTAGCCTCATTTGTATTTTGACTTGAGAGGTGCTTGAGTAGAGTGGGATTGAGAACTTTCTAGTATCAACCCTTTTGGACAGAAGAGAGAGTCATATGTTCCCTTAGGAGATGGTTCACAAGTAAATGCTTACGGAGACATACCGATAGGACCCTTCAAGGAGGCTTACGACATCAAGACTCGGTTGTAAGTTTACTTTGATTTATATTAATACAAATCAATAGCTTGTTTCCTATATCGTGAGTTAAATTATATTTCGATAGCTTGAGGTTCCTTGACTCTTCAAGTAGATTGTTTGGTCGTCTTCTATGTTTGTGGTGTTTCTCTACATGTTGTTCTCATGTATGAACGACTAGAAGAACAAAGAGCTAGAGCAAAACGATGAGGAATTCTTTGAACATCAAATTGAAGGTAGGTCTTCATAACTCCAACTTTCTAAGGAAATTAGCTTTGATATTGTCTGCACAGTGACTAAACCCACTCTAGGGCTAGAGGGGTTGCCTTTGTCCAGAGAGAGAACTTACCTGTGTCACAACTTGGCGACTCCACTGGGGACTTGTATTTTGTCTTTTGTGTTGATTGGCTTTGTTGGTTTATTGTCTTCCTTACTATTTGGGTAGCATACTTCATTCTGGAAGATGTTGAACTACTTCTATAGCCTTCCCAACCTTTGAGTGATAGATCTGGCCCTACTCCAGTCAAACTTACATTTTTTTCTTTTGATTCTGGGTCGTTGCTGTTTATTTCCTAACAGTCACGAAGTAGTCACACATACGTTGACTTTTGGGTTGCATGTTTTACTGTATGACGTGAATAAATTGTCTAACAGTCGCGCTGAGGCCTGAAATCGGCTCAGCGTAGCTAACTAATGTACTTTCACAATGACGTCCCAAAGTGCTTAGTTAGGGAAGTGCGACGATTTGCTGTGAGTGCATATTTCTAGTGTTTTACCTGCGACGATTCCTGTGATTTTCAAATTTTGAGTTTTGTTTGGTTGATTGGCCAGTGCGTTTTGTCCTCAGAGCTTGTTTTGATTCTCTTTGTTGTGTCAAAAGTGTTGTTTGTTAAGGTTTCTGACTTCGATTTTCAAGTCTTTTCAAATCCTCCCTCTTGAACCATGTGACCTATTATCACTCAGATGTTTTCCCTAGAAGTTAGCATAGAAGGAATTGTCCGAGGTAACCACAAACCTAATCTTTTAGACTCAGGTTCTAGCCAACCTAAGTCCAGAGAGGGCTCTCTCTTTATAATTTAACTTTGTTTTGGGTAGATTTCAGGCTAGTTAATAGTGCTCACAACGTTTTGTTTCGATTTGCGTGGTGGAATTAAGAAAATAGATGGGAAGAGCAAGTATTCAGGCCATTGGGCTATGGAGTCAATCAAGAATGGCTTAACTGGATCTGATCAATCACTAAGGTAGGAGTCCACTAGGCAGGTGAGCACAACAAAAAGTAAATCTACAGGTTCAAATGGATGAAGTAATCCAAACTAGGGCAAAGGGAAATGAAGAATCCTTAACCGAGATTAAGATGAAGAAAGGAAGGATGATCAGTAGCAAAGAGAAATGAAGAATACTTTACTATGTATGAAAGGGGGGGTAAACTATAGAAGTAAGGGAGCAATTAAGAATTCCCAGACCAAGATAGTTTCGTAGAAAACATATAGAAAGTAAATAGTTAAAACAAAGAGCATTTAAGCTAATTTTGAGATATCATTCCTTGTTTACTTTACAGATTTTATAAGAGATACATATGAATATTCATAACATGAAGAGAAAACAATATTTAAACATGAAGAGATAATACTTATTTGTTACAACTGTGCACAAGAATCCAGTGAAATGTCCTTAGTTTTATTTCATATCCAGCAAAACCAGTCTAGTCTTGAGTACAATAGCTCCTTGGCTCAATATAAAATTTCTACAGAAATGTATTTTAATCCACACTAATTACTTCAATTTGTGAAGTATTTATGCAAAAAATGATACAAAAATATCTCATAACAATATGAGAATTATTTTAGGAAATGAAAATATCTTCAACATGAAGATAGAGACAGATGGAGAACTATCTTCTTGTTGTCCCCTTTTTTGTGATTGTGTTGGCTATTGTAATTCGGATTTGGCTCTTTCAGTTGCTTTGATACTTATGTGCTAGATTCACTTTATATCTTCTACCTACTGATACTCTTTACCTGTTCTGCTTTGACTCTGTCTTACCTATTTCACCTGGCAACAATGTTTTACCAAGTAGATTTACTGCAGTAACTTCATAGTAAATCAGTCAGATTTGTCCACCATTCACTATTAGGTAATTTCATCGTTATCATCTTTCTATATATTTCATCAGCTTCTGTATACTTAGAAAAATTTGTCCTGGTGGTAAACAAGAGTTTTACCTCATGCTCTATGAAAAACAGATTTTCAAGACTGTCATATAATACTTTTCCAGTGGGCAAAGATTTTACCCCTGAAGTACTAGCTTGGATTCTACCCAGCTTATGTAATCCTTCAATATAGTCATCTTGGGTCATCAATTTTTCATGTATCACCATTGTTACACTAAAATTTGTCACCATGACTATTTGTAGTTAGTATGGCTCCATCAACTGTCATACTATCCTCCTTGGCAAGTCTCATACCTTTGCTCTCCATGTCAAACTCCAAGAAAGAGAGAAGGTCTTTAAAAATCTATATATCTCTGGGTACGCAGTTTCTCTTAGCCTTACCTGCGTGTACGCACCCCAAGTTCACAATACATGTGTACTTGTACGCTCTGTCTGTAAAGGGGAAGGTGCGTACTCCTGTAAAGGTCAAAAGGCGCAAGTTTCACTCCAAAAACGTTACTTGTGGTCATTTCTAGAGCATTCTAGAAGCTTATTTGACGTGTATGGAGCGCGTCCAGATGGTTCATGTATCCCTATGAAAGAGGAACTTATCCCATCAAGAGGGGAGCTATCCCACCCAAAGAGGGGCTTATCCCATTGATGGTGGACCTGATTAACTTCCTCTAGAGCACTATAAATATAGGCATTGGGCCAGAGGGAGGGGAGGTTGAAAGCTTAACATTCCTAAGGGTAGATGTTGCTGGAATTAGGACTCCCTTGTAAAGCTTGAGAGGAGAGATTCCCATCCTTTCCTAGCCTTATTTGGAAGTGGGTGAGCTGATCAAAGTAAAGGAAAACTCTTGTTGGACCCTAGGAGGGACCTGCACAACACCAAGGCTTAGGTTTTAATGGTTTCTTTTGTTTCCACTTAATACAAATGAACTCATTTTTCTCAACAGATTGTTATTCATGATTTGTTTCATATACTCCTTGGTCTGTATGATGGATATGTGTTATTTTATAAGTTTATCAGGTGCTATTTAATCTTTTGGCTTGTTAGTGAATGCAGGTTTCGAAGAGAAGGAGGAGCTCATCCGAATCGGCGAGGCTGGACTACTACAAAGTGTTGGACTAAAGGTATGTTATAATCGCCTGATTACTTGTATTCTAAATGCATGTTTAGAGAAAGTTAGTGTTTATTTGTCTTGTTTGTCACTAGAAACCCTTAGCTTCTAGGGAGGTCGGTTTTGTCCGCAAAATCGACTCTTTCCACATGACATGAGTAATTTCTCTACTTTGATGGGGTTGACAATGCCTTGGCCATTAATGCCCAAGCCTTTTCCTTCATACCCCATTCTCTTCAACAGTTTGTAGCCAATTCCTGTGGTATGATTCTCAAAAATAGCGAAATCATCATGAGGAAACATACATGAATTCAAAGTTTTACTTTTTACCACACATGAGTCACGCTGCAGCTTTTGAAAGGCATTGTCCTTAGCTTCCAGCTATCGTAGCAAACTATGTTTCTCCTCTTTCTCTTTATGTAGAAGCATTTTCAATTCAGCGTTCTTTGTTTGAAGATTCTGGTTATTGTTCTCTAGTTCTTCCAGGGCCTCTTTCGTGGCTCGTAGTTGAAGCTACAATCGCTCCTTTTCCTCTATCTTTTTTATAGAGCTTCATACATTATTTCCACCTTTTGGGAAATTTTGAGAATGGTGTCATTCATCACTTTGTCATCTTCCATCGTTACACATTCCATTGTTCACCGTCACAATTCACATCCACACAAAGACTGCTCTGATACCAAACTTGATCCAAGTTGACTCAACTCCCGGACTTAACCAAGATCTTTTGCTTTCATGACGTGATTATAATTGCATTTAAAAGTCATAAGGAACACATATACATGTTGTAAAGAAGAGGGAAAATAACAAGAATCAGTAACATAAAATAAGACATTGATAACGGAGTTCGTCCACGAGGGACTACGTCTCTGGGCCCTGGTTTCAAGATGGTGTAGGCCACTGCATTAAGTGTTGGAAAGAGTGATGATGTACATGCATGTGTTTTCTCTATCATACAAGGAATATGCCCTCACGCAGGAGTGGCTCCAAGGGACATTCCACTACAGGAACTCTCATTCAAAAAAGGACTCCTATCAGCATGACATAATTTCATGTATGTTAATAATGAGGATCCCACCAACATGGCATTAAAGGGATGTCAATTCAAACATGCATGGCAACACATGAGTACCCGTCAACATGACAACAAAGGGATCTCAATCAAAACATGACAAAAGTACATCTCACATCAATAACAGAACAAGATCCCACATAAAACATCAAATAGGGATTGGTACAACACAATCCATCTCAAGCAAAGAGATAAAGAAGTACATGATCACACTGCATATACCTCACATGAGGGAGTTATATGAAGAACAAGATGATAAACCTATTGGATCTGGTTGTACCATCATTCTCACGTCATCAAATATCATGGAAATGACTCCTTGCACATTGAATGCTGACACCTTCACACCACTTTGAAAAGTGGCCAAAAATGGAAAATCTGATTGCACCATCAAATGCATGGCATTGAATAGTGTAAAATCGACACTCAAATTTCTAAATTTGTATAAAATGAAGATGTGGGGCTACAGGAATATTTTAGATTCCCCTTAGATTCCTCAAAGATTCCGCCCTCCAGGTCACCTGAAGATCTACTTCTCATAGGAAATATTTGTTTGTTTCTGACATGTTCTATGCTTGTAAGTACATTTTGTTGTTGATCCCAAGTGAGTCAGTGCTCAATAATTGGAAAATCCAAGAGAGTAAGGAATTGCAAATAACATCTAGTGATGTATGAAGCTTTTTTTGAAAGCATTAGAAGTAAATACGCAAAAGAATTACTTTGCACATATATGCATGTGAATACCACTATGCATAATTGAAAGTGGATGTAAATTTGGTGAATCTAATAACTCACAATTTTGTCAATACAACAACAAAGATTGGTAATAACAATTTCCTCAATCAAACAACACAGATTGCTTATAAAAATTTGGTGAATCCAAAAACGAAGCTTGTTGATGAGAGTGAAGCTGCCATTGGAAGCCAATCCTATGGTGAATGCAATTAATATTGTTATGCAAACATTGATGAAAAATTGTTTGCTATAGATAAATGGTTGCACATGACGCAACAAAAGCATGATATCTACATGATGATGCTAAAGCATACTTGAGTCTGAATACCAAGTGGAAGACAACGCTTGTACAATAGCAAAAGTTATTAAATAAGTGGATGACAGAGAGATAGAGGCATAAGGAAATAAGGAAGCCCAAAAAGAAAAAACAAAGATAGAAGGAGAAGCATACAACAATGTTTTTACAGGTGCCACGGATTTCCAATGTGTAGGTGAGTAGGAAAATTATGAAGAAAAGTTAAAGTTCTTAGAAGCATACCTTTGCAACACTGTGGCTTTATAAATTATGCATAGAAGTCGCAGAAATGAATGCTGAATACAAATGAATGATAAAAACATTAATAAAATTTTCATGTATTAAACTCTTGAAGAGATGCAATTGTGTTATGAACTTAAGTTGCAGCAAAGATTGATGATGAGAACCCAATATTAGAAATTTGGGTGTGATTGCAGTCCACATACCAACCCATGGTTAGACAACACTGAACAATGGAACTATTTGTTAGGATATTCCGACACATACGAAATAGTTAAGTACAACTTGGTCTAGTATAGAGTTAGGTATAGAGTTAGGTAAAGTGTGTTTCTTTACTATGTGCATTTTGTAACTTACAATCTGACGGTCACGATATGTAGTGATCCGATGGTTCATTCTCTCCTCAGTATTATTGACACTTGATCCGTGGCTTAACACCCGATTGGTCCATGATCTCTATTTAAAGAGCATGGAGGGTCATTTGTAGGGCAATCCGTCTATGAGAGAAGCATATGTAAATTTTCATTCTTTTATTAATAAATTGTCTAAAGTGGCCGCGTTGGCTCAGGCCGTGGATTGTTTCCCTCTTTGAGGGTTTTAACCACGTCAAAGTACTAGTGTATTGATCTGTGATCTGTTTGTGAGTGGTGTCCTTTGGTGTTCTGTCTGAGAAACTTAGCCTGTAAATTCCTACATGGTATCAGAGCTATTTGAGGGCCGCGTCCATTGGTGATCCAAATCTGAAGCCGGTAGAACTGCATCTGACTACCGTTTCCTAGATCTACTGTTTCTGACTGCTTTCGAGCCGAGAGGACTTCTCTGTTGTGTTGGGAGCATCTGTTCGAGTGAGGAACCCCTTTCGTCTCACGCGAAAAGGTTTCCAGTAGCCCTAGCTGCGTCATTTTTAAGATCTGGAGGTATACAATGTTTATTTGCAGTTTACAGTTATTTTCTCTCTATTTATTTCAGTTTTCAGTTTATTTAGCTTTTTTTTTATTATCGGATCTATACCTTTCATTTTTGCGTATGCTCTTTGCCCTGCGACTCTGTGCGATCTGGGTAAATCAGAAACAGAAAGGAAGGATTTTTCTCATGCGTATGCTCTTTTCCGCTGCGCCTTAGTTTGATCTCAGAAAATCAGAAACATTGAGGAAAATATTTAGTTTCCGGCTAAATCTAACTTCGAGCCGCAAGGTTCGTTTTTGAAAATATTTAGTTTTCGGCTAAAGCTAACTTCGAGCCGTAAGGTTCGTTTTTTTTGTATTTCCGTGTTGGGTTTTGTGTTTCTTGTTTGTAGGGAAAAAGGGCTTTCTCAAAGCAAGCACGCAACCCAAAGCTTCACCCCCCCCTCTCTCTCTCTCTCTCAAACTTTTTTTATAGCTCACTTGGTCCAAAGCTAATTTATGAGAGTAGAGGTCTTGGGTTCAAGTCTCCATTTTGTGGGGGCGGATTTTTCATTTCCGCACATTCCCGCACTTCGTCGGCGACTTCATCAAATTTTCTTCAAAAAGCCATAACTTCTTCATCCGGAAGCCATTTTCAGAACCGTTTTTTGAAGCAGCCTAATTTTTCGAAATCTTTCCATTGAAACACTTAGTTTCAGCATCTATAGCTTCAGTTTTTTTTAAAATGGAAAGTCCATGCCAAGTTATTCTTGACAGCACCAACTACTTCCAATGGTGGTCCTACATTGGTGATTTACTTAGAAGTAAAGGTATTTACAGAATAGCCACATGCCAAGAGACCAAACCGAAAGATGAAGACAAGGCAGCTAAATGGGAAAATAGGCAAGACCAAGCACGTGGGTTGATAGGGATGTCTATTTCTCCAGATCTTAGATTCCATATTGCAGAACTTGATACTCTTGATGAAGCAATGAAACATATTACTAAAGTCTTTGGAATTAAAAATGAACTTAAAGCCCATCAACTTGAAAATTAATTGCTTACATTGGACCCCAATAATTTTTCTTGCATTGAAGATTTTTTTTCCAAGTTCAAGACCCTTATACTTCTCTTAGAAGGTGTTAAGGTTAAGAAATAAGATAGTAGCCTTATCTACTCCATTCTTACTAAGTTGGGACCAGCCTATTCTGTGTTTGTTTCCACCATCCATTCTACAAGAGAAGCCTTCATTTCTCAAGGACAAACCTACAAGTCCCCTTCCTTTGATTCCTTTTGTGATTCTTTAATAAGAGAACAAGAAAAACTCTTACACCTTGGTCTTCTTCATCTTGGAAACTCTTCTAAGAAAGCGTTAGCCGCCCAGTAACAAACAAATCCAAAGAATCCTAAGAAGTTGTATCCTAAAAAGAATGGTCCTAAACCAAACAAGGGTCCTAAACAATTTCAGCCTCAAAATGAAAAATCATTTCAACAAAATGATAAGACAAATAAAAACAAAGGGAAGAAGACTGATAGACATTGCAACTTTTGTAATCGAGATGGCCACTTAGAATCCAAATGCTTTAAGAAGATGGAAGCCTTGGAAGCAACAATGAAGAAGCATAACATCCATTTGGAGCACTCTTCAACTTCAACTTCATCTTTAGGAATGGTACTTTCTGCATGTGTTTGTCAAGCATCTCAGTCTGGCTATGCACTAAATGTATCTTCTTCTTCTCATTCTCATGAGTAGCTCATTGATTCTGGAGCTTCTTATCACATGGCAAAAAACAAAGCCATGTTTTCTTCTTTAAATGATTGTAACACCAAAAATGTATATGTTGGTGATGATAGATCTCTTAGTGTTGTAGGGATTGGAACTGTTCATATAGACAATGGTCAATTTAATGATGTATTATGTGTTCCAACCTTATCCTGCAACCTTCTATTTGTATATCAGGTAACTCATTCAGGTGAAGGTAAAATCGTTGAATTTTCACCCTGTTACAGGGAAAAGTGTCTACACAGAACTGCTTATACCACTAATGTGTGGTAGCTACCTTAGAAATAAACAAAGTAAAGCTACTTTAGTTTTTCCTTTATGAAATATAGATGAGAGAAGAACAAAGAAGACCAACCTCTATCTTGCGCTTATCTCCTAGTTCGATTCCTCTCTCTCTTGATAATCTTTCGCTACTTGCTCCCTTGTACGCCTAGCTTCACAGAGTACCTGTAGGATCACAGTAGCATAACAATATACAAGAACTTGGATCTATAATCATAAACAATCTAGGATCAGATGTAAATTGACCATACAAATGCATAAAACATAAATGACACAAGAGTATGGAGGAAAACTTGAATAGCTTTTATTGATAATCAAGAAAGAGCCAAGGGAGTTACAACCAGCTGTTCTGACCCAGCATCATCCTCTCAGCAAGTAAGCCCTTCTTCACCTCATACAAAGCTTAGATCACCCAACACTATGATGTTGTCTCAAGAAACCAACAGCAATTCCTTACAAGATGAAAAATTCCAGCCTCTGGATCTCTGGGATGAGGGATCCATATATAGATATTTGTAAGGGAGATGACTCAGCTTGTGATTTGATTAGTTTCTTCCCTCTGATAGTTCTTGCTTCCACTTGGATATTGATGATCTCTTACTCATCCTTGGTCGAATTCAGAGAGGCAAGTGTCACAGGAGAAGTTTATGGAAGATTCCATTCCTCTCCACCTCGCGGATTGACACTGCCATTTGTCACTTCTCGCCCATCGCACCCCATAGAAGGGATTTTTGAAATGCAATGCTCCCATAGAGTGTACTTAAGTGAGATGCAATGCACTTTGCCTATGGAGCAGCTAAAATGATCCTGTTTTGACTAGTTTTGAGCAGTTTTTCATGGAGAACTTCTGGGAGAAGTTGTAATCAGTTGACCTTGTTCCTTTAGGGGTTAGAACAACACTTTTAGGGACTTAGGAGCCCTTGGTTTATGGACATTTCATGCTTGGGGTTGCAGTGCCCAAAAATGTCTATAACAGTTGCCCCCTAAAGCATGAGGTCGTTAATCTTTTGATGTCGGGTGAAATGCTTTATTATGAGGATCCGAAGTTCTTTCAAGATGGGAGGAGACTTGTAATAAGATACAATACAATACATTATCTTCATAATACTTTCATGATCTATTTGAGGCGGGCATTCCCATGCTCAGCTTTATAAATTCATTTTCATTTACATAGGACAGACAATTGTCTGAGTGTAGACTAATGATTCTGGTAGAGCCATCATCCCTTGGATTGGATGATTATTTGTGCAGCAATGATGTACATTTGATGTCTTTATTTCCCTGAGTATATATCGCAGCCCGGATGGATGAAACTAGATCCGGGGTCTTGAATCTCGTTCGATCTTCACTTGAAGTACAAGTCTATCCATGTGAGAGATGTTCTGGAGTCGAACATGGAAAGACATCGCCTGATTACCAGCCAATGATGTAAGCTGTTAACAGGTGCAAGAGGAATCACCAATAATGATAATGAACCTCAAGGTACTGCAGTACAATTCACGTGGTGTGAATAAAGGACTTGGCGTCAAACACCACGCAAAATCTTTCGGTCGAAGGCCATTGCCATTGAGGCATGCAAGCTTCAAAGTACTGAACGGGGTGTTCCTAGATCGACTTCTTGGATAATGAGCTGATGTTGACAAGAAGCGATTCATCACAGGAGGGCCTTAATGAGTCCCACATCAATGACACGGAACAGAGCAAATGATTTTAATGGAGGTGAAAACGATCTGATGACATAAGGTTCAGTGTGGCAGTCATGAAAGAGTGGAGTGTAAATGTATTGTAGTGGGTGAGACACAAGTGAATTCTCTGAATGACTTCTCTTGAACATATCGGCAACACTGATGTGATGGATTGGAAGCATTAACCCCAAATGTGGATGGTGTGATGGGACCATGGTGATGTGACCAGTGAAGGAAACAACCCAACCCAACTTGGATGCAAAGTGAAAGTGTCATGTTCAAGAGCGACTTGCTACCAACAAAGTTTCTTCAAGTTTTCTTCCCAATTTTTCCCCAGTCATTGCTGACCAGTACCTCTTTATTCTTGCCAAGCTTGAGGAGGATAACATATGCGTGTTCTATAATTTTCCCTTCGGGCAAACCCATCGCTATGTTTTAACGAGCCTAGCAATAGTGAAACTCGTTCTTGTCTGCTATCGACAAGTTTGTCGCTATTAAGTTTTAACGAGTTTAACGACAAAGATAACTTGGTCCTTTTCAATTTTAGAGAGTCTGAAAAGGGACGTAAAGGAAAATCCAAAATTCCTTTTTCGTCATCTAATCCCTTAAGTCCGAAAAAGTATATAACAATACAGAAGGGATGAATTTTCGATACGTTTAACGAGCCGAACAAAACAAGCGCTCGATCTTTTTGTGTAATAATCCCTCAGGTCCAAAAAGATTAAAATCTAAAGGAGGGATAGCACTTCCGGTCCCTTTAACGAGCTGGAGAGGCCAATGGCTTGGCAATCTTTTCATATTTTATGAGTCAGATGAAAAGAGCTTAAAGGAGACTCGTCTTTTGAGGAACGAGTGATAAAATTGGGTAGCAACTGATTCCAGGTAAGGTTTGGAATTTTCCAATCATGGCAGTGTTACAAGGATGGCTAGTGGGATCACTCTTCGCAGCTGTTCCTCAAAAGGGGTAAACAATCAAATGGAGGTGAATGATCGGCCAATACAGAGTGGAGGTGATGATGAGAACACGATCAAAGCTTTAAAGGCTGAAGTACTACATTCATGATGGTTATTTACCGGGAAATAGTTCATTTTTTAATGAGCTTAAACGTGGGGAGAAACATTTGCTCATGTCTTATGTTTATTTTTTAACGAGCTTGAACTATGTGCTAAAACTGCTCGATCAATCCAGTCGTATAATAAGAATGTCTCATATATGAAACGACATTTCTCAGAGTTTTGCCCCACATCCTTTCTTTATGTAAGTTAGGAAATGACCAATCCAAAAAACAGATAAATGATTGCTCTTTGCTTGCACGCCAAAAGGTTTTCATGCCCCCAGGTATAAAACAGAGTTTCAAGGTCACCTTTCAAATCTCCAACAAAACATTTGTTTTATCAGGAAACGTCTACCTCTTTCAGGTTACCAAATATTGTTCTATTCACACCGCAAACAAAACACTTCTTCGGCGATGTCTACCGAAATAGACAAAGGTCAGACAATCCACTCACATAACTTTGACGAGGGAATCTTATTCCAATCTAGCCCCCTTTTCCAATCATGGACAGGAGTACAGACTAGTCATATATCTCTTGCGAAAACCTACCCTATAGCTGAAGTTTTCTTGCCGAAGCAGACCAGGGTGCATGCCCCCTGGGTTTCAGTCATGTCCCCCGAATCACTCGTGCTCATCAGGTGGACGGACTGGAGATTGATGAGACATTCTTTGTGTGAAAAGACCATTTAGGGATGGTATATGACTATTTGCTATGCATGATTCGGGAAATGAAAGCTGGTCTACGAGCTTGACCACTCTTCCTTTGTGCGGAAAACACATTACTCTAAAGAGTGATGAGACAATGGCTCCCATGCAATAAATATAGTCTCGTCCAAGGAGTAGATTATAATCCAGGGGTCCTTGGACTACCATTACGTTCATATGAATGGTTTTCCCTCTCAATATTATGGCCACATTGGGAAGGATCCCTAACGGTCGACTGGTTCCTTTGTCAAAGCCTATTAGATTTCTCATCTCAGGCAAAAGCGATGGCGAACCAAGCGCTTTCCAAGCAGTCGAGGAAAGGATACTCACAGAAGCCCCTTCATCTATGATGGTACCAGCCATAACCATTCTATATATTTGAGCGATAATTCGGAATGGTACACTAGTTGGTAAACGGGGTCTGCCTAGTTGATTCCAATCGAAGGAAGCAACTAGGTTGCTTGGAGGTGGGACCGAATAGACGGCCGGGTACGACTCTGACGAACTTCCTTCCTGTGGTAAAGGAATGGGTAAATTGTCCCCATGTTCATCGGAGTCTGTGCTTACGAAAATAATTTGGATGGTGTCATCCTTATTCTCTTCTGTGACTGTATCATCTGAAGATGGAACCTCTGAAGGCAAGACCGGGTCAACTGCCGCCTCGACCTTTTGAATTTCATCTAGTATGGGTTCAGATGGTTCGTCTTCAATGATAGACGCTTCGGCTGACCACTTGGGCGGGTCAGCCAGATTTTCAACTAATGACGGACTCGACAAGATTTTTTTGTATCCAGGAGGAAGTCGTAACGGTGAAACTGGACGATCGTCCAAAACTCTTTTAGCCTCATCTAAGAAGGGACAATGGTGGATGGCATGATCGCCTTCGCACAGTTTACAAGGAAATCTATATTTTCCTTTTTGTCCTGGGGCTTCACTTTCACTAGTCGGTGGTGTGCCTTCAACATGATCATCAGAGGTTGACGACACCGGGTTGTGCAAACGAGGAGACCAGTCCCTTAAGATCCGAGGGATGCAGGGACAATCTCTATGATAGTGGTCTCCTTTACAAATGACACATGGCGATTTAGGCCTGATCGGTGCAGTGTGTGGATTTTTGCTAGACGACGCTTGGTTGCCCCCTTTTGCTTTTGGCTCCTTCTTCTTCTTCTCTTTCTTCTTCTTTTCCTTCTTCTTCTCAGATACTTGATTTTTGGCTTTACCAGTCCCATCAAGCGAAGAGGAAGGAGGAGAGGAAGAATTGGAGGAAGTAGGAGGTTGGTGGGTAACTCTGGATTCGTCTAGTTGCTGACTCGATTGTTCAGGAATTGCGGTGTTCTGAACGACGAAGGTTGAGAAGAGCCATACAGGCAAGCCGATTATCAATCCTGGAAGCGACAATGTGGCCATATGGGGTGCACCAACGTCTCCCCAAGGGGAGAAAGGACACGATTTCCTCAAAGCAAAATTCCTTGGTTGGTGGATTCCATTTTCTCAACCTAAGATCAACGTAGGAAACGTTGATGATTATTCTGTTTCAAATAAATTTTAGACGCTTTGACACAACTTGTTTTTTCAATTTTAAAGAGTCGAGAAAAAACAAAAGATGACTCTAGTCGCCTTCGATTTTTAATGAGCCTGAAGTGACAAGTGCTCAGATGGACCTTTTCCATTAATGAGTCTGAAAAGGAATGAAAGGGACTACTCTGGAAATCTAGGTAGAGGGATTACCAAACCAATTGCAAAACTGCAGAATACTTTTTACGGAACGGCAGTCAATCTTCCTGAATGCTGTGTTCAGTGCATTGCAATTGATAGGGCGGCAGACACAGCTTCCTATGGATAAAGGATTAAGCCTATTGTGGTCTCCCAAAATATACTCGACGGTACGTGGGAGCACAAGTCCGTACTGGCACTTATCGTCTCAAAGTGGAGGAATCACCCAACCATCAGTGAGAACAACAGTTACTAGGCTTTATGACGTCAGAATACGTCTCTAGCCTACACTTCTAGATGTTGTGCGTTAGGTTCCAAAGCGTTGTTAGATTCATTAAATTTATTTTATAGTTGATCTTGCTTAAGAAATTTGCCTTTCAGGTTCACCGTGAGATGTAGATGTACAATTCCTAAAATGCAATCTAAGATGATAAATAGTCTTTTATCTTCTTTGTGCAATGAAAATCCTAGCTACTAAGGAAAGAGAGACAATATTCTTTCACAAAGAGCAAAGAGCACACACTAAATGCACTGTCCTAAATCAAACCAATCAAACAGTCTAAATGCAAATGCACATGCATGTATTTGTTTTCGGCTTTCTTAGTATGTGAATGGTAAAAAAAAGCTAATGCACAAATCTGAATTACTTTTCAAGTGACAATTATTAACAAGTTTATTTTCAAAATCAAAAATGGAGACAATCACAACACTTTACGATTCGGAAATGAATACTTGCTTTCGACACTAGAAAAACTACAAATTCAGACCAAATACAATAGCAATAGGGTAATCGACTATCAAGAGCAACCAAACTCTCTCCTATGACTAAAAACGACACTTGCGACACTTTCAAATCAAGGAACGATAGTACAATTACGTTACTTTTTGCAAAGGAGAACTGAAAATGACTCAACAAATACACAAAAATATTTACAGTTCTTTTGCACAAAGGATGCGGAATATCAACAAGGAAATGGGTTTCAAATAGAGATATACTAATTACAAACAGCAAAACTCATTAATAGAACTGAAAAGAATGAACACAGAAACCAAAACTGAGGAACATTGCCTATTCTGATCAGCGCACCAGTAACACAAGGAACTTGGAATGTAGCGCACCTACTACACTCGGGAAGTGCGTTGAATTTCAGATTCACAGAACAGAGCCTACTTTGGGCTAGAGACGAGACCTTTCTTGGGTTCCGGGTCATAGTTTGCAGTTCATTTTAGGGGTTTTGGCCGAGAAAATGGTAATTAGTAAATCAACAATCAGGGGTAGATCTAAGGAGGTTCCAAGAGCTACCACGAGGGTAATTAGAGAGTTTGTGAATCAGTTGTTTAATTCATAAACAAATCCCAGAGATTAACTGAACCGACATTTATCTACTTCGCATTTGAATAGAAAATGCAATTCGAAAGCTACCTGGCTCGACTTCAGGCTCCATCTGTAAGTTTATAAAATAAACAACAAAGAAGATAAACAAACAACCTAGTCGCTCCCCAGCGGAGTCGCCATTTTGTTATGGGGAAAAGTGTCTACACATAACTGCTTATCCCACTAAGGTGTGGTAGCTACCTTAGAAACAAACAAAGTAAAGCTACTTTTATTTTTCCTTTAAGAAATATAGATGAGAGAAGAACAAAGCAGACCAACCTCTGTCTTGCGCTTATCTCCTAGTTCGATTCCTCTCTCTCTTGATAGTCTTTCGCTACTTGCTCCCTTGTACGCCCAACTTCACAGAGTACCTGTAGGATCACAGTAGCATAACACTATACAAGAACATGGATCTATAATCATAAAAAATCTAGGATCAGATGTAAATTGACCATACAAATGCATAAAACATAAATGACACAAGCGTATGGGGGAAAACTTGAATAGCTTTTATTGATAATCAAGAAAGAGCCAAAGGATTTACAACCAGTTGTTCTGACCCAGCATCATCCTCTCAGCAAGTAAGCCCTTCTTCACCTCATACAAAGCTTAGATCACCCAACACTATGATGTTGTCTCAAGAAACCAACAACAATTCCTTACAAGATGCAAAATTCCAGCCTCTAGATCTCTGGGATGAGGGATCCATATATAGATATCTGTAAGGGAGATGAGTCAGCTTGTGATTTGATTAGTGTCTTCCCTCTGATAGTTCTTCCTTCCACTTGGAGATTGATGATCTCTTACTCATCCTTGGTCGAATTCAGAGAGGCAAGTGTCACAGGAGAAGTTTCTGGAAGATTCCATGCCTCTCCACCTTGCGGATTGACACTGCCATTTGTCACTTCTCGCCCATCGCACCCCATAGAAGGGCTTTTTGAAATGCATCACACCCACAGAGTGTACTTAGGTGAGATGCAATGCACTTTTCCTATGGAGTAGCTGAAATGATCTTGTTTTGACTGGTTTTGAGCAGTTTTTCATGGAGAACTTCTGGGAGAAGCTGTAATCAGTTGATCTTGTTCCTTTAGGGGTTAGAACAACACATTTAGGGACTTAGGAGCCCTTGGTTTATGGACATTTAATTCTTGGGGTTGCAGTTCCCAAAAATGCCTATAACACACCCCACGATGTTGTAATTAAGGACCTAAGAGATCCTAGATAGATTTTAGCTACTGGCATTGCTGATGATTCTACAAGGTTGTATAAGTTTCACAACTTTGGGTCATGAAATCTTCCCTCAGTATTTGTTGCTCATAATGATGAAGTGAGCAAACTTTGGCATGAGCGATTTGGTCACTTAAACTATCGCTCTCTTCAGAATCTAGTAAAGAAAATATGGTGACAGGTCTTCCAATGGTATCTTGCAAAGATGGTGTTTGTTCTAGATGTGTACTCGGAAAACATCATCGGGACAGTTTTGAAAAATGTGCCTCTTGGCATGCCTCATCCCCTTTACAGCTTGTGCATAGTGATTTATGTGGTCCACTTCCAGTTGCTTCATTCTCTGGCTACAAGTATTTCTTAACTTTCATTGATGATTTCTCTAGACGCACTTGGGTATACTTCTTAAAACTCAAGAGTGAAGTATTTAACATGTTCTTGGCCTTTAAGGCCTTTGTTGAAAAACAATCTGGACATCAAATTCTTAAGCTAAGATCTGATAATGGTCGAGAATATGTTAAAAACACATTCATCAACTTTTGCACTGAGAATGGAATTCAAATGCAACATACTGTTCCATATACTCCACAACAAAATGGTGTAGCTGAAAGGAAGAATCGCACCTTAAAGGAAATGGCTAATTGTATGCTTCAATCTAAAGGACTTAGTCTTAATTATTGGGCAGAAGCAATTAACTGTGCAAATTACATAATAAATCACACTCCTACTAAGGTTTTAAAGAATATCACTCCAGAAGAAGCATGGAGCTCAATTAAACCAGATGTAAGTCACTTTCGTGTTTTTGGAAGTGAAGCATGGGCCCATATTCCAAATGAGAAACGTAAAGATTTAGAACCTAAGAGTGAAAAATGTATTTTTGTTGGATATTCTGAAGATGTCAAAGGATATAGACTTATTCCACTTAAGTCCGAAAATGTCATCATTAGAAGAGATGTAAAGTTTGCTGAAAATATATCGGCCTGCGAGCCTAGTTCGGCGAATGTGCCACCTCTCCCTATCTCTTCTACTTTTGAAAATATTTCTTCTTCAGATGATGAAAGTGAGGATGAAACTCCTCCCCCACCTTCTCAGGATCCTCCTTCAGCTCCTCAACTTCCAAAATGGGTTCGTGCTACTCGGGATGCAGCAGGTGATCTTGCCGGTGATCCTACAGATCAGCGACGTACACGTTCTCAGTTCGATAGAGCCTCTTCTTTACTGGCTCAAGCTTCAGTGAATTATGATCCTGACACCTTTGCAGAAGCTTCAGGCCATCCAAATTGGGAAGCAGCTATGAATGAAGGATATCATTCATTATTGGCAAATGATACATGGGATCTTGTTCCTCTACCAAAGGGACGAAAACTTGTTAGATGCAAATGGGTTTACAGAACCAAGTATGGACCAGATGGGAAAGTTGATAAACATAAAGCTCGTCTTGTTGCTAAGTGTTTTTCACAAGTTGAAGGCATTGACTACACTGAAACCTTCTCCCCTGTTGCCAAAATGAACTCTATCCGCCTTGTTCTTTCCCTTGCTGCTTCTTTCAAATGGGAAGTCCATCAGATGGATGTTAAATCCGCCTTCTTGCATGGGGACTTGCATGAAGAAATCTATATGGAACAACCTATTGGCTTTATACAAACAGACTCCAGCCTTGTATGTCGGCTTAAGAAATCCCTTTATGGTCTCAAGCAAGCTCCTCGAGCTTGGTATGCCAAAATTTTTAACTTTCTTTTATAATCTAGCTTCTCTAGGTGTCATTCTGACAATATTGTCTACACCAAGAAAGTGGGCAAGTCTCTTATCATTCTTGTTCTTTATGTAGATGATCTTATCCTGACTGGTAGTGATCCCAACCTTATAAACCATGTGAAGTCTAGCCTTAAAATGAAGTTTGAAATGACAAACTTAGGAAACTTACATTATTTTCTCGGTCTTCAAGTCTTGCAATCCAAGGAAGGTATTTCCCTTTCTTAGTCCAAGTATGCCTGTGATATTCTACGCCATTTTCACATGGAAGACTGTAAGCCAGCCCCTTCTCCCTTTCAGTATGGAGTCAAACTTTCAGTCACTTGTACTTCTCCTGAAGTTGATGCTACCTTATACCGTCAACTTGTAGGAAAACTTTTGTATCTAACCCATACTCGTCTTGACCTTTCCTTTGTCGTTGGCCTTGTTGCTCGGTTTATGCAAAACCCACATGAAAGTCATTGGAAAGCAACTAAAAGGATACTTCGTTATGTTCGAGGTTATGTGTTCACTCTTGGTTCAGGACCTATTACATGGGCTTGCAAGAAACAAGGTGCCATTTCTCTTTCTTCAGCAGAAGCAGAGTATCGTGGTGCCGTAGAAGCTAGTAAGGAAGCCTTGTGGCTTCGTCAGATCCTGTCAGAGTTTGGCTTTCAGCAGCAGCATCTGACTACACTTTGGTGTGATAACCAAAGTTCCATTCAGCTATGCAAAGATCTAGTCCAACATCAGCGCAGCAAACACATTGAACTGCACATGCACTTCATCAGAAAGCTCATTCACGACCATGTTCTTGAAGTGCAATATTGTTCAACAAATGATCAAGTTGCAGACATCTTTACAAAGGTTCTCACAGAGGTGAAGTTCACTAAACTTCGATTTATGGTTGGAGTTCAAGAAGTTGTCACTAAGGGGGGATAGGCTCTAGTGCCTCCTTCCTTCTCCTATTGTGTCATATTTGTAAATCCTTCAATCCTATCCCAAGTTGTTCTTAAGGGGGGATGTTAGGATATTCAGACACATAGGAAATAGTTAAGTACAACTTGGTCTAGTATAGAGTTAGGTATAGAGTTAGGTAAAGTGTGTTTCTTTACTATGTACATTTTGTAACTTACAATCCGACGGTCACGATATGTAGGGATCCAATGGTTCATTCTCTCATCAGTATTACCGACACTTGATCCGCGGCTTAACACCCGATTGGTCCATGATCTCTATTTAAAGAGCATGGAGGGTCATTTGTAGGGTAATCTGTCTATGAGAGAAGCATATGTAAATTTTCATTCTTTTATTAATAAATTGCCTGAAGTGGTCGCGTTGTCTCAGGCCGTGGACTGTTTCCCTCTTTGAGGGTTTTAACCACGTCAAATACTGGTGTATTGATCTGTGATCTGTTTGTGAGCGATGTCCTTTGGTGTTCTGTCTGAGGAACTTACCCTGTAAATTCCTACACTATTACATCAACAAATGAAGAATGTGAAATTTGAAGGATGCATTAAGAATAAAATGTTGAAAAGATTTATAGGGTGGTTGAAGTAACTTTTTTAAATTCTAACCAGTTTTTTAAATGGTAAGATTAGGTGAGACATACACTAATAAACGTTTTAGTTTATCTTTTTTTTCCTTGAAATTAAAGGGGATGTACAAGAATCTAATTCCAACCACCTGCTAGGTGTGATGGTAGTAAATCCAAGTGTTACAAGCTATTTTAATTTAGTCCGGTTTTGTTGAGTTTACTTCAGTCTTACTGTAATCATTTTATTACAATTTCTCCTATTTAATTGATTTTTAAAAAAAAGTACTTATACCGAAAATTTTATTCATTATGCCACACTAATTTTTAACTATCAAATTTGTCATCTGGAGAATATGAGTGATGGTGTATCTCTAACATTTATTTCCATTAACGATTAGTAAACCTTAATTAACACTTGTAGGTATTCCATAACTTACATATTCATTAATATTGATCCAATGAACCATCACTAGGACCATGGAAGCGTAACAAAGGTGTGGTATATCAGTTTTATTATCTCTTATTCATATCTGTATCTCATAATTATCTATGATTTATCTCTAACTTAAGAATTTTGAATAAGTGCAGCTATATATTAGATCAAATAGGTTATCCTATATTTCTTCTCATAGGTTTAAATGGCTTAGGTCGAAGATTACTCAAGATATAAACACTAGAGCAAATATTCCAAAAACTTATAAAGATTTAAGAGGTCAATGGTTTAGGTGGGCAGCCTACTCTTTTCAAGGTGACAAATACCGAGTAAGACCCCTTGCACCAAGACTGAGATAATAGACGGAAATCCCCTTGCATTGAGACCGAGCCACATAATTGAACAATGCTTCTAGTGATAGTAAATTCAATGCAGTGCTTGCATACCCCTTGCAGCTAGACTGAGCCATACAATTCGATAGTGATTCGAGTGAAAGCAAAGGGAGGACACCGCTTGCATCAAACCGCTTCACCAATTTCAACAAATGAAGAGAGATCGCACTGAGGGAAAATGGTTTCAAAAATTACACTAACTAAAGGGACTAACCTATTTCGATTAACCTAGTTTCATTAACCACCACTTAAATTTTCTTAATCTATTTTCTTCACCATTTCAATTTTTCTTAATCTATTTTCTACACCATTTTAATTTTCTTTAACACATTTTCGGTACCACTTCCATTCTATTTTCTTCACCATTTTAATTTTCTTTAACACATTTTCGATACCACTTCCATTTTCATTCAAACAACATCATACATGGGTGGCATGATTGATTGACTCTTACATTGATAGTGGGGTGCCTCACTGATAGCCAAATATGTGGGCACTAAGATTCATTAACTTTTACAAAAGGGGTTATTGAAAATAAGTCGCTCAATGCAAAAATAAGTGGCTTCATGTGAAAATAAGTGGTGCAATACTTTCAAGAGGGCTGCATACCAGCTAGTCCTTGTGTTAAGGGGAGGGAGGAAAGGAGCATAGTCCCTGCCTTAAGGGCAGGGAGGAAGGAAAGGAGCAGGGTAGTTGAGCGGGTGAATTGAGCAATAACATAAGTATTTTGTAAGTAGCATTGCAGCAATGAGTTGGCTAAAATAATACGTTTGCATATAATGATAAAATTATCCACAAATAAAGACAAAGAGCTTACTTGAAGTCAATTTGATCCAAAATGGATCCTAAACCCTCTAAGTATAAGTCTTTAAAACTATCGGAAAACACTAAATAATTGGAGAAAACATAGTAAAGCAAAGGTTGAATTATCGTTGAATGAGAGTCGTCGGATCAGACCCATCAATGGTCTAGATCAAATCGGTGGATTGCATCGGAGGGATCGGTGATATCACAGTCGGTGGAGTATATCGAAGGTGGCCCTATGGAAGTTGCAATCGCGATCTAGCGACACAATGTGGAACATTAATCGAGTGCACAGATCAACGGTTGACATTAGATTATCGCATTGCGAGATTTCCAAAAGGAGGACTTACCGAAGGTCCAAAGACCCTGCCATATGCGATTACAATATATCGCATCACAACAATACAAAGGGGCAAAGACCCATAGCCGATGCGACTTGCACTTGCGATCAAGCTGGACCCGACGAGACTTAGAAATGTGGCCTTATAAATTTTGAGTTCCGATATAATAGTGTTGTCGGGATTTTTCCGTGTATTAGTGCATTCCCATTATAAAACCGAAATACAAAAGGAAATGACCTGAAGCTACAAAGCCGAACCCGAAAGATTTATAGATGTAGTTTTATGTCGTTTGAGTTCTGTGGTAAGCAGGATTTTGGGTGGGACTCAGGCGGTAAGTGGTATTGGATGGGATCCACCTGATTCCATACACCAGATGACATGTAGCACCCCGCAGAGAGAGAAAACTGCCTTTTCAGGCTGGTAATCTCTGTTTAAATGGGCCTCCTGAAATGGCTGTGAGTTGTGGGCTTGCAACAATGATATAACACAGACCCGATAGGATTATAGGTCGGATTCAATATCTTTTGAGTTCCGAGCTTTGATCTATTGGTCGGATTGCCCATTGTTTTTAGTTTATTTCTGTTTTTGAATGAGAAACGTATTCCCAGCAATTTCACCCATGCTAGTGGTACTTTCCGTTACAAACATGTGGCGACCATACCTTCAACGTTTTACAATGATTGTTTAGCGCTCAAAAGGGAGATGAATGGACAGGGGCTCGAAGCGAGAAAGCCTGAGAAAGGAATGCAAACTGACAACATTGAGAGGATTAAAAAGCCATCCCATAACAGAAAAGGGACAAGCAGAAAGGAAGCAGTTATTCAGAGATAGAGAGTCAGAGAAAACATAGCTATGGATAGTTGATCAGAGGCACTAAGAGGGAGTGTTTGTGTACTCTTTAAACTGGAGGTTTTCAAGTGAAATCCCTATGTAATACCATTGTTGTTGTTTTGAGAATCTGCTTGAGCTCACACTTGTAATATTCTACTCTTAAAGACATAATATAGAGTTTGACACTGAAAGCTGGACTAGGAGACGTAGCCAGGAAGTCTGATGAACTCCTTGATTATTTGTTGTGTTGATGTGTGCGTCTATTATGTTTTCTAACTGCTCATTGTCTATATTATTTGCAATCTTTTCGATTCGTTGCACTAAGTAATTTAGGCATTTCTGCATATGAGTTTGTAATACCTTTAATATTGATTTAATATCTCATTTTGAGATCAAGTGGTATCAGAGCATTAGGTTTTGTTAAGGTAAGACAAGCTTGTGTTGGATTTTGAATGCTAATTAGATTAAAGCTCAGACTAGGAAAAGGAGAACTTTTTGAGGCTAATCCAGAGATTGGAAGAGTCTTTCAGAGGAGAATGGCAGAAGAAGCTCCATTGGGATCAGAATCTTAGTTCATGGACAACCTTATGGCCATGCGAGCCATGGTGGAAGAGATGTATCTAGAGTTTAAGAAGGGTTGAGGTGAAAGCACTTCAACACCCAAACCAGACAAAGGAGCAAAGGAACCTTTTCTATTTTCCCCTATAGAAGGCAAAGGAAAAGGAGAAATACCTTCTCCACCATCTCCTCCATCATCACCTTCATCATCCTCATCATCTACTTCGCATAAAACTAGCCCTCATAAGAAAAAGAAGAAAACTTCTTTGATTAAATTAGATGTGAAGTTTGATTTGCCTATTTATGATGGAGAACTAAATGCAGAGAACCTAAAAATTGGATACGACATATTGATGTATATTGAAAGGTGCATAACATTGATTCAGAAAGGAGGAAGAGTCAACTAGCTAGCCTTCGACTTGGAGGAACTGCACTAGTATGGTGGGAAGGCAAGACACAAGCTGATCTGCAAAAACATGGTAAAATCATTTCTACCTAGAATGAATTTGTTTTTGCTATGAAAAAGCAATTCTATCCTCTAGCTTACATGTAGCAGGCAATGATGAGTTGGAAAAATCTTCGCCAGTTGAAGGGTCAAAGTGTACAAAGTTACACTTAGGAATTCAGGAAAAGAGCTTTAACTCTAGGTATATCCTTGGACTCACATGAGACTTTATTGAAGTATATAGGTGGTATACATGGTTACTTAAAGCATACTATTCTCATGTTTAATTCCACAATCTTAGATTATGTATCAGTTCAAGCCACACATCTTGGAGCTAGAGGTAAGAATGTAAACCCAGAGGTTGGGGGTCATCTAAATATTATGTAAGAAAGAGTAAGGAAAAGAAGAAAATGAAATGGAAGGAGATGAAAGCAAAAATTGTACAGAAGGATAAACCTTCATGCACTCATTGCAAGAAATAAGGACACGATGAGGCACATTGCTGGATTTTGCATCCAGAATGGAGACCTAAGAAGTTTGGTGGAAGGAAGAAAAAGAATGCTGCAACTATTCAGTAGGATTTGGGATTAGCTTCAGGCGATGAAACAATAGTTACAGCCACATGTATTAAAGGTAAATATTATGAAGCATCCACAAGTAATTCTACACAATCTGTTGATAATGAAAATAATGAGAGAGAAAGAAATGAGCTTTTTCGTATTAGAGTAATTTCCAAGAACAATAAGATTGATACTTCGTTTGATAGTGGATCACAAGTAAATTTGATTTCTGAAACAATGTAAAGAAGTTGGGATTACAAAAAAAACCTCATGAGAAGCCATATCCATTAGGTTGGGTGTGTGATAAAACAAAGCTACGAGTAATGAGACAATGTAAACTTAGGTTTGCTATTGCATCAACATTTGTAGATGAGGTTGAGTTAGATATAGTTCCATTGAATATATGTGGTATTGTTTTGGGAAGCCCATACTTGTATGATAGGAACGCAATTTTCTATAGAGCTGAAAATAAGTATCAACTCACTAAATATGGAATGGAATATATTGTAAGAGCTCATAAAATCAATGGTAACTATTCTATCATAAACTCAGGACAGATGAAAAGAATTGTGAATTCAAGTAAGCAATTTTTACTAATGGTTGTAAAGGCAAAGGATCCTGAAAAATCCAATGCATTTGAAGGTTGTGATTCTAAACAGAAAGCTGATTTAGTTAAAGTTGTTTCAAAGTATGATATTCTATTTCAAGAACCTAAAGGTCTACCACCCAAGTGAGAAATAGTACATGATATTTGTTTGCAACAAGATTCTCCATTACCCAACATTGGAATGTACAAGTTGTCAGCTTTAAAGAATGCATGAGACAATTTCTAGATATATCAAAGGGTGTACTATGTGTGCTACAAGCAAGCCCAGTAATAGAAAATTAGGCTTGTACACTCCACCTCCAATTCCTTCTCTTCCTTGGGAAAGTGTTTCCATGGACTTTGTTGGGGGATTACCAAAATCGAGAAAGGGTCATGATTATTTGTATGTTGTTATGGATAGGTTCAGTAAAATGTGTATTTTAATACCAAGTAGCAAGTAGGTTATAGCTAAACAAACAACAAACTTGTTCTTTCAGAATGTATGGGTTCATTTTGGTTTACCCATTTTTATTGTATCTGATCGAGATTCTCGATTTATTGGAAAGTTTTGGTCAAATCTGTGGGAGTTGATGGACACTGGGTTGTAGAAGAGCACAACATTTCATCCACAAACAGATGGTTAGATGAAGGTGGTCGACATGACAGTGATCCAGTTGCTCAGAGGCTATTGCAGCAAGCATCCCAAGCTTTGGGATGAGCATTTGTGTTATGTGTAACATGCTTACAACCGTGGCAAGCACTCTTCTACTCAGAGATCTCCTTTTGAGACTTGTTTTGGTTTTGTACCAAAGTCTCCCTTGGATTTTGTCTTTGGTAAAGACATAGCAGTCGATGGGCATAGTGATGTGGACAAAGAAACCGAGTTCATTGAACAAATCCAAGAAATTCACCGGGCAGTACAGGAACAACTGGAAATAAGTGAAGCTAAGTACAAGGCAAGACATGAAAAGCATCGAGTTGAGCATAATTTTCAAGTTGGTGATCAAGTCTGGTTGTACATCAGCAAAGACAGAATACAAGGTGAAGGTAAGAAGATAAAACCAATAAGGTATGGACCTTTGAGGGTACTTGATAAAATTTGTGAAAATGCCTTTCGCCTTGATTTTCTAGCTTATATGCAGATCTATTTAGTCGTTAATGCAGAAAACTTGAGATTGTATGAACCATCAATGATTGAAGATCCTGAAGAGCAAAGTCAGTTGCCTTATATTGGGGACTTTTTGCCTGAGTATCTCAATGAGTTACAGGAAGACACAGTTCTGGACAGGAAGGTGAGAACTATGCGTCAAGGGGATGTTGAGTACCTAAGAGTGGGACTAAAAGGTTCAAATCCAAGAAAAGCATGATGGATAGAAGTTAAACAAGTGAGAGAGTTGTATCCTCACTTAATCGATGTCTAAAAACCAAATTTTGGTGGTCCAAAATCTTTTCAGTGTGAAGGCGTGATTCAAAATGGATCCTAAACCCTCTAATTCTAAGTCTTTAAAACTATCGGAAAACCCTATCGAAGAGGAAAACACTAAAGATTTGGCAGAAACAGAGTAAACCAAAGGTTGAAGTATTGTTGAACCAAAGCTTTCAGATCGGATCGATCAATGGTCCAGACCAAATCGGCGGATCGCATTGGAGGGATTGGCGATATCGCAGTCAGTGGAGTGTATCGGAGGTGGCCCTATGGAAGTTGCGATCGTGATCCAGCAACACAACGTTGACCATTGATCGAGTGCGCAGATCAACGACCAAGATTACATTATCGCGTTACGAGATTTCCTAAGGGAGGACTTATCGAAGCCCTGAAGACCATGTGATATGTGATTGCGATATATCGCATTGCAATATCACATTGCAACAATACAAAGGAGCGAAGACCCATAGCCGATCCAACTTGCAATTGCGATTAAGGCAGACCCGACAGGGTTTATAAATGTAGCCCTATAAATTTTGAGTTCTGATATAAAAGTGTTGTAGGGATTTTTCTGTGTATAGCGCATTTCCATCATAAAACCAAAATACAAAAGGAAATGACCTGAAGTGACAAATCCAGACTTGAAATATTTATAGATGCGGCTTTATGTCATTTGAATTCCATGGTAAGTGGTATTTTGGGTGGGCCTCAGGCAGTAAGTGGTATTGGAGGGGCTCTGCCCGATTCCATACACCGTCTGACACATAGCACCCCGCAGAGAGAGAAAATCGCCTTTTCAGGCGGGTAATCTCCATGCAAATGGGCCACCCGAAGTGGCTGTCAGCCGATGGATTTGAAGGCTACGGATCAATGGTGGGCTTGAAACAAAGATATAACACGGACCCAATAGGATTATAGGTCAGATTCAATATCTTTTGAGTTTCAGGCTTTGGTCTGTTGGTCGGATTTGCCATTGTTTTTAGTGTACTTCTATTTTTGAATGAGAAACGTATTCCCAGGGATTTCACCCATGCTAGTGGACCTTTCCATTACAAACAGGTGGCCACCATACCTTCAACGTTCTACAATGATTGTTTAACGCTCAAAAGGGAGATGAACGGACAAGGGTGGGAGCCAGAAAGCCCAAGAAAGGAATGAAAACTCACAGCACCGAGAGGATTAAAAATCCATCCCATAACAAAATATGGACAAGCAGAAAGGATGCAGTTTCCCAGAGACAGAGAGTCAGAGAAAACGTAGTTAAAAACATTGGATCAAAGACACTAAGAGGGAGAGTCTGTGTACACTTTAAACTCGAGGTTTTTGAGTGAAATGTCTATGTAATATCATTTTTGTCATGTTGAGACTCTTCTTGAGCTCACACTTGTAATATTCTACTCTTAAATACATAATATAGAGGTCGACACTAAAAATTTAGGCTAGGAGACATAGCTAGGAAGTCTCGTGAACTCCTTGATTATTCATTGTGTTGATGTGTGTGTCTATTATGCTTTCTAACTGCTCATTGTCTATATTATTCGCAATATTTTCGATCCGTTGCACTAAGTAATATAGGCATTCCTACACATGAGTCTATAATACCTTTAATATTGATTTAAGATCTCATTTTTATATCACAAGTAGAAAGAACCAAGTATGGTTGGTGTAGCAGGCACAATGAATGGAAAAGTGAAAACTATTCTACACTTCAAAAAAAGGTTTTCAAATAGCTAGGATCATTAAACACATGCCATAAAAAGTCAAAGACATCCAATTAAATCAATGAAACACTTCTCAAATAGTTCTAATTCTAGTATTAGAAAGAGTGCCATTTAATGGAACTTGAACCGAAGGTGAGCACACTTGCTTATGAAGTAAGTTAGACAGAGAAAAATAGTTCTAATGCTACTATTAGAAAGAGTGGCATTTAATGGAATTTGAGCCGGAGGTGAGCACACTTTCTTATGAAGTAAGTTAGACAGCGCATAACCCAGGTCAGCTATTATCAAAACAGATTCTTGAGCAGACAGCTAGTGACATGTCCTCAACACTATGGAATCTCTATGAGTGTCTCCCCAGGCAGAAGACATGCTGAGGTATGAGTTTAAATCTTCCAGAACCGTTTATTTTATCCAAATTATGATAACACACAATCACTGGCTAATTCTTGGGCTTATGGAACTTAGAAAAGGACTTGATATTATGAAATATCAATGCTAACTAGAAAACCCAAAAAAGTACCCAATTGAACTTTATGATGTAGAATTTGAATCAATAAAACTCACATTGATACTGTGTTTGTTCTACTTATTCATTTAATGCTATAATTCATTCCAATGCGTGGTGTTTTCTCTCCAGAAATGCACATGGAATTGCTGCTTAGATCTAAATATAAAATTCAAAAATTAAAGTTCTTAGTTATAATGAAGCCCCTTATTCAAAAGATTGATATAAGATTTTATCTTGGTTAGTACCCCTATAGAGCTCTCCTCGATGGAATTTACATCTTTACGTACATCATTTGCACCTTTACCTACATTGCACCATTGTAAAGGCATGATCCAACATTCCTAGCTATCTCACCCAGAATACTATTCAGTGATAGCTATATGGACATATGAGGGGAAACCTCATCCAGGGTGCATCATTTATCCTTGAGGCAATTTTCTGACTATGCCTTTGTGTCATATAATTGGTGGAGGAGTGTTTCTTCGGAAAGGAGGTCTTAATGTCTTCTTGGAATAACTTTCAGTAGTGCTCATCTTCAAGTCAGTCATGTCATCAGATAGCTTCTTTACAATCCTATGCAATTCTTCCATTTCGGTAGAATCCTTGCTCTTCTCGGTAGACACTTTGTTTGAAGAGGCTTGCTTCTTTGTAGGCACTTCCTTCTTTGCTTCTGATGGTGTTTGACCAAAAATGGAGATCATCTGTTTCTCCACTTTCAGAGCCTCAGTGAAGTTCTTTGTTAGAGTTGGTCTCTCTGCTCTCTTTACAAACATTTGTACTAACTTGGGGAGAGCAGACTGATAGAACTCCACTAATACTGCCTCCGCAGGTTGGCAGTTATCCGGAATTTTATACTTGAGTTGTAGGAATCTCTGATTGAAGTCTTCTATTTTCTCTTTCTCCTTAATCTTCATTCTTGAAAGCTCAAGGACCATGGTTGTGGGAGACTTGTCTTCCCCAAACATGGCAATGAAGAGGTCCTAAAAGTCATCCCAACTTGTAATACAAGCAGGTGGTAGTGAGAAGAACCACGAGGATGCTTTTACCATGAATGTAAGAGGAAACAATCTACACACATCATCTTCATGTTAAACACTCATTGTACTGATTGCCAACATGAAGGCATTCACATGATCTTCAGGTGAATCTCCTCTTTCCAGATCAAACTTTGGCAAAAACTTGTTTGGATGCTTGGGTAAAGCATGGACAGCTCCAGGTACCACAATGGCTCCTGGTTGCATCCAAGGTCTTGGTCTTTTATTTTCCATGTTTTCTCTTGGAGACTCTTGTTCTGGTGGCTCTGCAGCAACTTGTGGAGGTTCTTGTGGTAGACTTGGAGGTATACCACCACCAGTTCTTATCTTGGCTGTAGCAGCTAGTGTAGCAGTTAATGGATCTTCTGGATCTAAACCCTACACACCAAAAGTATCAAAATCAGCAGCAGATACACTAGGAACTTAAAGATTATAAGTTCTATTTATCCTAGCTCTACCAAATGGTAACTCTTGAAAAGCAGGCAAATGCCGAGTTCTTTCTCTAGCAAAAGCTCTAGTAATAGGTCTTGAATGCTCAATTTATTCTAACACATGTGAAACAGAAGGATCAAGAACCAAAGATGATTCAGGTTGATGCTCAAGAGACTTAAAAGGAGTTGGCTCCTGAGAAGCAATCTGAGATAACTCGGGTTGATCCTTCAGGAAGAAAAGTATTCCTACCAGCCATTCATAACTTTAGACTTCCATTCTAATATTCAGAAGATGATCAAGCTTCTAAAAATGAGAAAGAAAAGAAAGCTATCACAAGCCTTTCTTCTTAGTTAATAAATCTGTGAGGGTTTCAAAACTAACAAGAGAGGATAAAACTCAGAGGGTAGAATTATCAAATAGGATATTCGGCCCTCCTTCTAGCACCACTTAATCTGTTAAGGGGAAAAAATGTCCTCCAACAGATCAAGGGAGAGTAACCCGGTAGCAGGTCCCAATTAGCCCCACTCCCGTTTGGTATGGCTACCTCCTCCTGTACAAGGGCCCGGCTGCCGCAAAAGAAAAGAGATGGTATTCAATATAATAAACAAAGGTGAAAATATGAATGCACTCTAATATAAAATGCCCTATCCTGAATGCAGTTAGTTAGTTATCCAAGCCAAGATAGCTTGACTTGGAGCAAAGGAGAGGGTGAAAACTATCATACTTGAGACCAAAACAGTTACTTTGTTTACGTGTAAGAGAATAGTCCACATACAAGTACAAAACAACTGAAATAACTGAACTAAAGATTCACTAAGAGAATCGTCCACAAAGCTACTCAATGTTCCTACTCAAGCATAATAGCTGAAAATGACCATTGCTTCTTAAAGGTTATGGGTAAGAACTCGAAAATGATACACCCTTTGTTATCCATAAAACACTTTTATAATGAAGATAATGCGATGGCAATCAAGCGGTGATATGGAGTTCGAGGCTGCATAATTTTCCACGTATCTTTATTTCCATAATTAGGCATGTCCACGCATAACATTCCAACGATGCCAGAGACATATATCATGATTGCAATTTTAATTTTGGACCGCCATTCTCTTTTCACATCAATCATTCATTAATATTGATTAAAGACAAAAGCAAGCATGAGATATCACCATTCATCATGTAAGAGAGATAGCTCATCCACAAACAATGAAAATTAAAGCTGAAAATGGTAAATGGCCATGGAAAGATGGCTCCTCTTCATTCACAAATTGGAGTACTATAGTGCAACTACAACAAGCAAACTATCTCTCAATCACATAAATTTCTAATAATCTTGAAACCATCAATGGTTTAAAATGATTCCAGCCCTACTAGCCCACAATTCCAAAATTCTGCACCCATTGTCATGTAATCTCATGAGATAACCAACCTATTAAATGCACCAGGGTTGTGACCCTGAACTGTAGAACATACCGAACCCATCAATGACCCCCAATTAAAAGATTACAAACTAGAGCATGCCCTCTTGCCTACGTGAAATTATTTTGATCGAATGATCACATATACACAAGATACACATGCATACAGTTACAAAACATCCACTATCATCAGAAAACATGAAAATCCATCGTAATTTGTTGGACACTTAAACCTGTCCCACAACCCAACTTTCACAAAAAAAATTGACTCGCTCTTTCTCCCTCATACAAGCTTGGATTTGAGTGTTGTTCACACTGTTGGAATTGGGGCGATGAGCACTTCGATCAGGTGTTGGTTTCAGAGCAACCTAACCACTTTGAATTTTGACCCTTTATGAGTCCTGATGGACTTCTGTGTGTGTTTAAAGCCACTTGGATCAATCCTCCCCACTGAGGAGCTTTTGGCTACAAAAGCATGAAAAATAATCTGCAACTTCTTTGTACCCTGCAATTACAAATGTTTGATAAGTCACCCTTCCTTCTCCTTCACCTTTTTCCTTTAGAGCCATAAGTGATGAGCCGACACCTGCAACCTTTGCAAACCTATACTACATTTCTGCAAATTACATACTTATGAAAATGACCAACTAATGACCTATTGTCACGTCGAATGTTTGTTGTGTCAACAAAGGGAACCAAATCGATTGCAGACCCCAATTAGATCTGCTTTCGTTTGGAATGGCTAGTTCCAATGGGTTTTAAAGGATCCCATAAACTGTTATAGGTGCTAAAAGATTGCTTCCCAAAGGAAGACTTCAATTAAATGAACAAAATAAACAATTAACCTATATGCACCATTCTCTACCTATACTGATTTTTCCTACTTGTTAATCTTAACTATTCTAACCTATCCTGCATGAGCATAATCAAAAGAGATTAAACATCATATATGGATTCCATGTCCAAATGAATCAATTACTGTGTTCACCAATGAACAAGGTTGTATTTAAGCTTAATTGCAATCTAATTACTCATAAAGCAATACACATTCCTTTTCCTACAAATCAAACTTGCAACTGATGTTTAATATGGTTTCGAATAAGAGACTACTCATGAGCTAACCATGATAACGAATTATATTCAGATAACCAATATTAGTCATAAAATGTATGTCATTGTTGTGCACAAAAACAAAACATATACCTCCTCATGCCCTCGACAATACTCTCATTCTCAACATAAAAACTAAAACCGTGAAAGGCCTCTTCTTAACCGAAATATTCTTCTTTATTAGCACAAAAAAATCAACTCCTGTTCTACCAAAAAAAGTCCATTATCGAGATGTGATACTTATGGAGAAAGAGAACTAACCATCGGTTTCTCCCGACCTTTGGCTTTCACTCTTCATTTCCATATTCAAATTAAAATATACAAAATGTAATGGTTAATGAAACAATGAACACGTTGAATCCATTGTTGTTGGAGCGTTCTATTTCCTGAAGAAAAATGAATGTATGTCAGTAGAAAGAGGAATGACTACATGCCATCCCTTTGCACATGTATTGATTGAATGTTATTCCCTATTATTTCCTGAAAGCAAATGAATACAATGCGTTCATCATCCAATGTTTGGCATGATTTAAGGTGTATCTGGATGTAATAATAACTTGATGGATCTGCACGATCAGGAGTATCTCTTCTTAGCATAGAGCATGCCTCCGTTATGCAATGTGGTGGTTCCATATCCCTTTCTTGCAGAGTATGTCTTTGAAACATCAACATCAGTGATATAGATGTGTCATCTAGAGTCACCAAAGCAACACAATAACCCTTATACCAACATCTAGTTTACTTCATGTCTTCTCAGAATTTTAGGACGTCCTACCCCATTCTATCCTAAAATTACGACACATGGCAACGAAAATCCAGCTGGTAGAGATATCATGTGGACTCGGAATATTGTTCCTACGATGATCATTCAAAGGCTAAGTTACTTTCTCGAATTATATTACCACCTCCTAATCCCTTTGCATCTTTCGTTGCAACTCTTCTTGATGCTTATGCATCAGCTCGCTCACCTCGCCTTTCATCTCTTGGTCCTTGCCTATAGAAATGATCAGCATTAGCTATGATTATGAGAGATATGACAGAAATGCCTAAAACAAACCTTACCTTCATTAAAACTTTCATAAGGAGACAGACTCTGCAACTGGGGGTTATATGAGTCCTTCCAACTCTAAATCTCAAGAGGGCGTGATGATTTTTATTTGGTCACGGCACAATGATGGCTCCAAACTAGCTAGGTGATGTTTTTGGGGGACTGATGATTAAAAATGAAATGGATAGCCATGCGATGAAATGGTTAAAGTCTTTCAGCACGATGGGGATGCGTCTATTCGAATTTTGTTTTCATTTATTCATATTCGGTACTGTGAACTGAGAACCCCCAAGGAACTTTCCCGAAATCTAGAGTTTAGGCATTAGGGGAAGCGATCACACGATGGTCTCAGACTCCTACTATCTTAGGCAAGGTTTTAACGCTAGACACAATTCAACCTTTAGGAACATTTAGGTTGATTTGAGGAACCTTTAGGTTGATTTCAAGAATTATAGAATCAAGCATTTCATGACATTCTTCAAGTCTACACAGTCACAATTTCTATTTTGATCTCAAAGCACATTGCAACGATAATTATTAAACCATTGAACCATTCAGCTTTGAATAGATAATTCCATCTGATAGCTCAACTTATCCTTCAGATAAATGAAAGATCAAACTTCTTAGGGGACCCATTTAAATTTGCCCCCAGAACAGGTTTTAATAGGGTGGTGGTTGTGGCCACAACAAATGGTGAACTGTTGGGCGAACTAGTTACCTCTTTTACTAGATAAACCTTGGACTAGTAGAACATTAGGGTGTTAATATAAACTTGAAATGTAAACTGTACATACGGATAGGCATGGGTTCCACTTCAGAATTATTCACTTTAGGCAGGATAAAGACAAATAGCTCTACCTGCTAATGGGGTTTTGATAGGCATTCTCCAGTTGTCACATTATGGGATTCATTGACCATCCTTTACCTATTTTCTACTTTCAAAATCCTTTCAGGGCCATCACCTGTTTGTCAACACCTTCTTAGGTGTTTACCTCATCTCTTTATCGCGCATCAAGCTTGATGAATATATGTAGATATGGCCATCCACACTTCATGTAAGAAATTTTAGTGCTATACTCTCGTATGATCCGATGGGGCGCAGTCATGGGTCATACCATATTTTTAAACTTCTTAAGCAAGGTTGGGGCTTGTTGTGTCAACCGGTACTCTAAGTCCAACAATAGTTCCTACTCCAACCAACTTCCCATACAGCTTGTCCTTCCAGATTAGCACAAGGACTCAGATCGCTTCCTGTCCATAGACGAGGGAGTATGGGGAGTTTCCTAATGCTACTTTTGGGGTGACCCTATCAGCCCAAAGGGTGTTTGTTAGAGCGTTGTGCCAATTCCTCTGGTTTTCGGTGACAAATTTACAGATTATGCAGATGAGGTTTTTATTTGAGGATTCTGCAACTCTGTTTCCCTGGGTTTAATAGTTTGTTGCATACCTTATGTGAATTGATTTATCAATAGAAAATTCACTCAATTTTAGTGATGAAAAGTACAAAGCATTATCAAATATGAGAGCGTCAGGAATACCAAACCTATTGATAATAAATTTATCAATAAAAGATATTACCTTGTCTTCGTTAACCTTCTGAAGTGGGATGGCTTCGGTCCACCTGGTGAAGTAGTCGGTTGTTATGAGTATTTACATATGCTATTGTGAAGAGTTCAGAGTGATCTCCCCTATGACATCTAGGCCCCATTGCTGGAACGGGCGATTAATCATAACGAGCCTAAGAAGAAGGGCTGGCTTTTTATCTTGCCTTGCGATAGTTTGACATACCCTACACTTCCAAGCGTAGGCATGCGAGTCTCTGAAAAATGTGGGCCAATAATACCCAGCTATTAATATTTCGTGAGCAGTTGTCTCTCCACCATAGTGACCTCCTGCTGGGCCGTCGTGCGTTTCTTTCAAGACATGATCAATGTCATCCTTTTCCAAACACCACAGCCAAACTCCATAATAATTTTTCCTATATAATGTGTCAAATTCCAAGTGATATTGATTAGATTTTAATCTGAGCTCTCTCCTTCATGATGCATCCATGTGCTTAGGACATGATCCCCGTGTTAGATAAAAGTGTATTTCGTAATACCACGAATCAGGGTCCAATGGGACTTCCAAAATTTCGTGCTCGCACATTAACATCTCATTGACCCATCTGGGCTCCTCCGTGAATTCTACTTGTGCATTCTGCATGCTCTACGTTTCTTGTTCTCCCGACGCCCCTTCTTAATCTGCCAAGGCTTCTGTCGCAAGCTTACACAATCCCTGCCCCCAAACTATATATGTCAACTTAATCTTAAGGTCGTATTCTTGAAGAGTGGTTATCCAATTCCCTCTCCGTTCCCCCATTTCTCTCTAGACGAAGAGGGTTCTTACACCAGGGAGGGGGATGATTACTTTACTCCTGGCCTTTAATAAATATAGGTGGAAATGTTTCACGGCTTTAAAAACTGCAAAATCTTGTTTTTCCACGTCTAGGTAATTCAGTTCTGCTCCCTGGAGATTAGAGCTCATATAAGAAATGGGGACTTCATTGCCATTATCATTTTTTTGGGTGAGGATTGTAGCAAATGAAACATCAGAAGTGAAAGTGTACACGAGGAATTCCTTGTCAAAATTGGGGCTAGCCAATGCAGGAGCTTCTGTGATGGCCTCCTTAATTCGCTGAAATGATCTATTAGCTTCATCACTGCACTTATACACGACGTCTTTCTTCATCATTAGCTAAATGGGACGCACTATTTCCGTGAAGCTTGAAAAAAAATTCCTAACTAAATTAGTCTTCCTGAAAAAAGATTGCATCGCCCTTTTATTTTCAGGAGTTTGTATTCTCATGATGGTCTCTATTCTTTCAGGATCAATAATAATCCCTTCCTTAGAGAGGATATGACCCGGTAGCTTCCCTTTTGTAACTGCGAAAACACTCTTCTTGGGATTCAACGATATTCTATACCTTCGACACCTTTCAAAAATCTATTTCAGGTGATAAATATGATCCCTTTTGCGATATGAATAGACAATAATGTCATCCATGTAAACTACTACGGATCTATCAATCAATCCTTGGAAAATTGTGTCCATAGCTCTTTGAAATGTGGCACATGCATTAATAAGTCCAAACGACATTTTACGATATGTGTAGGTGCACCATTTAGTGTTGAAAGTTATCTTAAGTTGATCTCCATTCGACACCAACACTTGATTATATCCTGAAAACCCATCCAATAGGGACAACATTTCAGACCCAGAAACGCGTTGAAGAATGTGTTCCATAGAAGGGACAGGATAGTTATCCTTCTGTGATGCTTTGCTCAAGTTCCTGAAATCGATACATAATCTGATGTCTCCATTTTTTTCTTATTGGCACGAGATTGGCTACCAAGGGGGTGTTCTTGACTGGAAAAATGATTTTAGCGTCCAACATTTTTTTTAATTCTTTCTTCACCAACGGTTCGACGCTTGGATGCATCTTGTGAATCTTTTGTTGGTATGGTTTAACATCTTTTTCCAAAGGAATTACATGCTACATGATGCCGGTATCGAAGGTTTTTAAGTTGCCATATGTCCATGCAAAGACGTCTTTGTACTCTTTAAATAGCTTAACAAACACAACCTTTTCATGTGGAGAGCATCCTAAGCCCAAATTAACATTTTTTGGGTCTTTTCGGTTCCAAGGTTGACCAACTCCTACTTCATGGATGAGCTATGTGTTTTGTAGTTAGTCGGCTTTTTAAATTTATCATGCAGGTCATAAAAGTGCTCCATCTTGAAAACTAACTTGGGAATTATGTTGGACTGATCTTTTTCCTCATCTTCACTCTCATTCATAAGCATGTCATGCCCTTTTTCATCAACGAGTGCATTTTTAATTGTCTTTTCGCAATGCAGGAACTCAAGGCTTTGCTCGTCACCTTCGAATGCCTACCAATTTGAGACGTTATTAGGTACGGATGGTCTGAAAATCAATTCAACATAATAATTATTCTTGTTTAATCTAAGATCAGGAAAAAAATTTGAAGCCATACCAGCCATCAGATTGGCATCTTGGTTTTTCCCTCGAGGTATATATGTGATATTAAAAGAATCAAAACTGTCAATTAAGCTCCATACCTCATGTTGGTATCTACTAGGTGTGGCCAATTGCAATGTATCCTTTTCCTTACCTGATCGACAATTATCTATGAGTCACCAAAAACTTTAATATTTTTCACCTTCATATCAATGGCTTTCTTCAGGCCTTGCAACAAGCCTTCATATTTTGTCGTGTTGTTGGTTCACACAAACTCCAACCGGCTAGCCATCAAATATTGTTCCCTTGTGGGTCAATGAGAATGCTACTAGCACCTGCACCCTCTATGTTGTTAGAGCCATCAAAGTAGAGTGTCCAAAATATGGGATCTAATGTTACATCAATTGAACTGCTTTCTATGAAATTAGTCCTATCATCTACTATAATACAGGATAGTTCATCAGTTGGACTATGGGGGACAGATTCCAACAGTGCATTCATTGCAGTTTCTTCAATTGTCTTGGCATGGAATTCTCCAAAATAGGTTTCCATGGCACAAATGTTGAAACTATAATTCCCAAGGATAGATTTGGTGAACATTACAAGTTCATTAGGGTCATTTAGTTATGTCACTAAATACTTCATGTATCTTTCTCGATCAACTCTCAGCATATCACCTTTTCCTTTCTGAGGAAACAAGGGATGGGACCAATCAGTTGAGAAATATCCATTTAGATTTTCTGACCAGTCCCTACTAAGAAACATCCCATATGCTTCGGGTATGTCAACTACCACTATGTGAATGACTTGCATGTACTGTGGTTTGGTAGTCACTTGAATCAGTACATCTTTCAATTCTCCAATCACTTTTACATTTGTTGTGTCCAGTTGCATAATTCGAGTTCCAATTTTCTTGGGTACTGCATGAAGTATTTTAGCAACATCGTAAGGCATAACAGTGGATGAGGCACTAGAATCTACCACGCAATTATGTAAGTTCATGTTGAATATTTGAAATGTGATAAGGAAAGGTGGAGTCATGGATTTTGATTTCGTTCGTATCATGGTTGCACTGACATCTTGGGGCGTTTGATTCATTTTTGACAGAGTGGCTTCCATGCTGATGGCATTTGGGATGTACTGGAGGTACTAACAGGTCTGGACACCGAATTTTTGGTTTGACTATTCGCATTGGTGGGAGATTAGCAATTCTGTTCATTCATAGATTTCAAAAGAAAATCTCTTTGTTGCGTTAACTTTAACAAATTGAAGTATGTGATATTAGCTCGATATTTTTTAAGATAATCCAAAATGTTGTAACCAATGTTATCAATAGGGTAGGCCAGATTAAACATACCAGTTTTTCCATTCTTTGGTAGGAATTTACCATTTTGAGTTGCTCTCATTGCACTTGGTGATGTGTTATCCTTCTCTAGAGAGCTCACGACTGGAGTACTCTTGGAAATACCACCAGGTTTAGTCTTCTCAATAGGAACCTTAGGAGTGGATGTCTTCGAAGGGCGAACATCTCTCTTTGTCTGGTCTACAGGTTTCACCACATCCGCAAGTGGCCCTTTACTTCATGTGTGGATCTCATTAGTGTGAATTTCTTCTATATTATCTTCTTCATCGTCATCATTCCTATTTGCATAGAAATCCCGTAGTACATTGACTTGAGATACCTCGTCCCTGGGCTATTCTACTTTGTAATCTTCCTCATCTTCCTGTTCTTGCTCTAGATCTGTTTTAAGTTCCTCTTTGGTAAGAAGTGTTCTGATAAGATCTACGTATTCCATATTTAAAATCCCTTCATTAGGTGGAGCGAGCAATGTAGGTTGACCATGCCCACCTTCTATCTTCTTATGGTAGAAAGGTTTGAAGGAGTTTCTGTTGTTATTATTTCGTCCATTCCCATTTGTACTCTCTCCAGAATTCCTCTTCATATCGATGACTTTGTTTGTCAATTTCTTAATGATCTGATGCAAACCCTCCACATCTGTGGTGTCCTTTTCTTTGATCTCAGCCACTTTATTATCACTCCCATTATTCTTCTTTGATGATTGAGAGGCTTTCTTTTCTTCGGTCGTATGATGACATGCTGTGAGACTGATCATTTCATTCTCAACTTTTACTGCTTCATCAATGGCACCCTGTAAGGTTTGTGCATTACTCCTTTTGACCCACATTGCAGTAGGGACAGGGAGAGTAGTGATGTAGAGTTCCATGAGCACCTCTTCAGTAGGTCTAGCATTAGCCAGGATTCTATTGAACAAAGTGTTTTACTGGTTGTTAAAATCCTTGAATTTTTCTTTGGTTTCCATTTTTAAACATGATAATTCTAAAACCAAGCCTACAGGTCTCTTATCATCACCAAACTTGTCTATGAAGGCCCGCTAAAAAGCATCCCATGAAGTGATCGATCCTATTCTCAAGCTAAAGTACAATGTGGATGTTGAACCAATCAGAGTAAAATGGAATAAGTGACATACCACATCCTCATCGGCTACCCCTAACATGTGCATGGCTAGGAAGAAAGAGTGAATATGGTTATCAGCTGTGTCTCCCTGCTCAGGGTCGAATTTGGGTAATGTTCTTTCTACATTCTTTGGTAAGCCATGCTGCTGTCGAGGTACTGCTACAACATACTGTGCAAGCCAAGGAGGGAGTCCTCCCGGAGGCGCTGGGGGATGATTCCCACCTCGAGGAGGTGATGGAGGATGATTCCCACCTAGAGGAGGAACATTAGCCATATTATGATTTGGGAATTTCTCGTTGAAGGTCTCCTCTAGGCGTTCTTTATTAGGATTTTCCAAATCAAAACAGGGATGCATGTTTCCTTGATTTTCCGAACACGAATCACCTCTAGAGAGGGGATCTGTTGTTGGGAAAAGTATCCAATACGGAATGACCCTATCCCACTCTAAGGGTGATAGTACCTCAACAACAATCAAAGCAAAGCTATTTGAGATTACTTCTTTATGAGATGTAAGAGAGGGAAGAAAGAGATCCACTAACCGTTGTCTTCCGCTAATAATTGATCCAATCTTCTCTCTTTGCTGCTTGCTCCCAGCTCCTTGCTCTTTCACTGGCCCAGCTACACCAAGATCCTGCAAAATGACAAGAGAGGGAAACTACAAGAGGCATACATTCATAATTGATTCAAGGATTAGAATAAATCAAATATACAAGTATCAATACGCCATTGCGACACATGCATATAGAAGAACTTCAAATGCTTTATTAATGGAAGAAGTAAAGTTCAGGAAGTGATACAACCATAATAGGCCCAATCCAGCATCACCTCCCAGCAGAAAGAAATCTCCTCTTCACCTCCTTCAAGCAAATCACCCAATAGTTCTATACTCAAAGCAACAGCACTTCCTTACATTCACAAGATTCCAGCCTCCTTAGACCTCGTGAGAGAGATCTATATATAGGATATTTGGAGAAAGGATGAGTCAGCTTGAGCTTGGCATGGAGCTGACTAGTCTCCTCTCCCACTTCAGTTATTCTTCAGTTCTTGAGTCCACCTGGAGGTTCTTGCTTCCACTTGGAGATCTAGACCCTCTTACTCATCATTAGGCGAATTCCCTGATCCAAGTGTCATTTTGGAAGCTTCCTGGGCATTGACACCTTGAAGAATGACTGTGCCACTTGGCCAATCTCACCCAGCGCAGGTAGTCTTCTTTACAGTTGACATTCAGCGCAGGTACAGAGTGGAGCAGTTGACATTCAGCGCAGATGCTTAGTGGAGCAGTTGACATGATCCAGAATTAGCTTGTTTTTGAGTGTTTTCAGGTGGAGAACTAATATTTAGTGCTGTGGTTTGCTGACCTTGTTCCTCTAGGGGTAGGAACAACATGTTCAGGGACTTTGGATCCCTCAGATTATTGACATTTCATGCTTCATGCTGTAAGGCACAAAAATGTCTATAACAGTTGCCCCCTAAAGTATGAGGTCGTTTATCGGGTGAAATGCTTTATCAGGAGGATCCGAAGTTCATTCAATCGCTGAGAGGTGACCTGTAATAAAATACAATACAATACATTATTTTTCATTCTGCTTTCATGATCTAGATGAGGTGGGCATTCCCATGCTCAGCTTTATAAATTCATTTTGGTACATATAACAGACGATCGTCTGATGGTAGACTGATAATTCTCTACTGAAATTATCATCCTTTGAGTAGGATGATCATCTGCTGTAATGATGTACATATCAAATGTATTTATATTTCCTGAATATATATCGCAGCCCGGATGGATGAAACTAGATCCGGGGTCTTCAAACTCGTTCGATCTTCACTCTAAGTACAAGTCGATCCATGTGAGAATTGCGCTGAAGTCGAACATGGAAAGACATCGCTTGATTACGGGTCAATAATGTAAACCGTTAACAAGCGCGAGAGGTATCACCGATAATGATAATGACCCTCAAGGTACTGCAGTACAATTCACGTGGTGTAAATAAAGGACTTGGCGTCGAACACCACGCAAAATCTTCTGGTCGAAGGTCATTGATGTATACCTGTCGTCGGAAGTGAGAAACTTGCCATTGAGGCATGCAAGCTTCAAAGTACTGAGGGGTGTGTTCCTAGATCAACTTCTTGGATAATGAGTTGAAGTCGACAAGAAGCGATCCGTCAAAGGAGGGCCTTAATGAATCCCACATCAGTGACACAGAACGGAGCTAATGATTTTAGTGGAGGTGAAAACAATTTGTGAAATATGATTCAGGGTGGCGATCATGGGTGGATGAAGGATAATGTATGGTAGTGGATGGGACACGGTTGACTCTTTCTGAACAACATCTCTTGAACATATAATGACACTGATGCGATGGATCGGTAGCATTACCCCAAATGTGGATGGTTTGGCGAAGACCATGGTGATGAGACCAGTGAATGAAACAACCCAACCCGATGTGATACGGAGGAAAAGTGTCATGTTCAAGAGCGACTTGCTACCATTAAAGCTTTGAGGTTCTCCCAATTTTTCCCCAGTCATTTCTGACCAGTACCTCTTTATTTTTGTCAAGCTTGAGGAGGATAACAAATGCTTGTTCTATAACCTGCCCTTCGGGCAAGCCCATCGCTATGTTTTAACGAGCCTAGCGATAGGGAAACTCATTCTCGTCTAAAGACAAGTTTGTCGCTATTTAATCATTTTAACGAGTCTAACGACAAGGAAAACTCGGTCCTTTTCATTTTTAGAGAGTCTGAAAAGGTACAGAAAGTTAACTCCAAAATTCCTTTTTCGTCATGTAATCCCTTAAGTCCGAAAAAGTATAAAACAATACAGAAGGGATGAGTTTTCGATAACTTTAACGAGCCGAATAAAACAAGTGCTCGACCTTTTTGTGTAATAATCCCTCAGGTCCAAAAAGATTAAAATCTAGAGGAGGGATAGCTCTTCCGGTCACTTTAACGAGCTGGAAGGCCAAAACTCGGCAAACTTTTCATATTTTACGAGTCAGGAGAAAAGAGCTCAAAGAAGACTCGTCTTTTGAGGAACGAGTGATAAACAGGGATAGCAGCAGATTCCAGGTACAGGTTGGAATTTTCCAATCATGGCAGTGTCACAAGGATGGCTAGGTGAAATCACTCTTTGCAGCTGTCCCTCAAAATAGGTAAACAATCATATGGAGGTGAACGATTGGCCAAATGGAATGGAGGTGGCGGGTGCAAACACGACCAAGGCTTTTTATGGCTAATAAATTTACGATCACAATGGTTATTTACCGGAATAGGTTCATTTTTTAATGAGCTTAAACTCTGGAGGAAACTCTTGCTCAATCTTATGTTTATTTTTTAATGAGCATGAACTATGTGCTAAAACTGCTCGGATCTCGCTTTTCTATTTTTTAACGAGCATAAATTCCGCGGTAAAACTGCTCGAATATACCAGTCATAAGATAAGAAATGTCTCGTGTGAGTTAGCTATTTTTTATGGAGCTTTATCTCACAAAGCTATGCTCCTCATATCCTTTCTTTATGCAAGTTTGGAAACGGCTAATCCTACGAGTTTAAAGGGTTAGACCTACAGGTTTAAAGGGAGGACCTAAAAATTTAAAAAATAAATAGTCGTCCCTTGCTTGCACTCCAAAAGGTTGCATGCCCCCAGGTGTAAGGTATAATTTCAAGGCTGCCCCTACTTATCCGATAAAACATTTGTTTTAAAGGGTGAGGCTTGCCTCTTTCTGGTTACCCAAAGATTGTTTTGTTAACACCATCAAACGAAAACATTTCCTCGGCACTATCTACCGAAGTAGACAATGGTGAATGACCTTTGTCAAACAAGTAACCTTAACAAAAGAATCATGTTCTAGAACAACCCCTCTTCCATCCACGGACAGGGTACGGACTAGTCATACTCTCTCGCGGAAATTCTACCTTATACCCAAGGTTTCCTCTGCCCGAAGCAGACCAGGATGCATGCCCCCTGGGTTCCAGTCCCATCTTTCCGAATCACTCGCACTCATCGGGAAGGAGGACTGGGGGTGGAGACATTTCTTGAGTGAATAGACCGTTGAGGGTTGGTATGTGACTATTTGCGATGCGTGATCCCGGAAATGAAAGTTGGTCTATGAGCTTGACCATTCTTCCTTCGTGTGGAAAACACATTACTCTAAAGAGTGAGGAGACTATAGCTCCCATGCAATATATATAGTCTCGTCCAAGGAGTAGGTTATAATCCAAGGGTCCTTGAAAGACCATCACGTTCATTTGAATGGTCTTCCCTTTCAATGTAACAGGCACATTGGGGAGGATCCCTAATGGTCGACTGGTTCCTTTATCAAAACCTGAGAGATTTCTTATCTCAAGAAAAAGCTCCGGGGAACCCAGTGCTTTCCAAGCAATAGAGGAAAGGATACTCACAGATGCCCCTTCATCAATGATAGTTCCAGCCATGACCATTCTATAAATTTGGACTATGATTCTGAATGGTATACTGGCTGGTAACCGGGGTCTGCCTAGTTGGTTCCAATCAAAGGACACAACCAGGTTGCTTGGCGGTGGGACCGGATACATGGCCGGATATGACCCTGACGATGTTCCTTCCTGCGATAAAGGAATGGGCGCATTGCCCTGATGCTCATCAGAGTCTGTGTTGATGAAAAGAATCTGGATGGTGTCATCCTTATTCTCTTCAGTGAGGGTGTCATTTGAAGATGAATCTTCATTGACGATGTCATTTGAAGGTGAAACTTCATTGACGGTGTCATTTGAAGATGAAACCTCTGAAGGAAGAACCGGGTCAACTGCCGTATCGACCTTTGGACTTTCGTCTGGTCTGGATTCAGTAGGTTCATTTTCAATGACTGACGCTTCAGCTGACCACTTGAGCGGGCCAGCTGTATTTTCAACCAACGAAGGACTTGGCACGAGTTTTTTGTATCCAGGAGGAAGTCTCAACGGTGAAACCGGGCAATCTTCCAAAAATCTCTTCGCTTCATCTAAGAAGGGACAACGGTGGATGGCGTGATCGCCTTCACACAGTCTGCAGGGGAATCTTGCTCCCCCTCTTTGTCTTGAACCTTCACTTTTGCTGGTTGACGGTAAGCATTCAACATGGCTATCAAAGGTTGATGCTCCCGAATTGTGCAAACGAGGGGACTAGTCCTTTAGTATCCGGGGAATACAGGGACAATCTCTATGGAAGTGGTCTCCTCTACATATGACACATGGTGATTTAGGCCCGGTCTGTGCTGTGTGTGGATTTTTGTCAGATGTCTTTTGCTTGCCCCCAGTTGCCTTAGGCTCCTTCTTCTTCTTCTCTTTCTTCTTCTTCTCCTTCTTCTCCATGGGAGCTTGGCTTTTGCCAGCTCTACCTTGCGAAGATGAAGGATCGGAGGAAGAGTTATAGGAAGTTGAAGGCTGGTGGGCAGCTCTAAACTGATCTAACTGTTGACTCGACTGTTCAGGAACCATGGTGTTCTGAACTACATTGGTTGAGAATAGCCAAATAGGCAGGCCAACTGTCAGTCCTGGAAGCGACAATGTGGCCATGTGGGGCGCACCAACTTCTCCCCAAGAGGAGAAAGGACTAGGATTTCCATCTTGTGGAATTCCTTGGTTGGGGCGTTCCATGTTCTCAACCTAAAGATCAACGCGGGAATAGGAGGTGATTATGTTCCGTTTAAAATAAATTTTATAATGACGCTTTAGACACAACTTGCTTTTTCACTTTTTAAGAGTCGAGAAAAAGCTAAAGATGACTCTAGTCTCCTTCGATGTTTTAACGAGCCCGAAGTGACAAATGCTGGGATGGACTTTTTCAGTTATAGAGTTTGAAAAAGGCCAAAAGAAACTGCTCTGGAGTTCTAGGCAGAGGGTGTGCCAAACTTTTCGCAAAACCACAGAATACGTTTTACGGTACGAGTGGTCGATCTTCGTGAATGCTGTGTTCACTGCATTGCGATCAGTAGGGTGGCCGACATGGTTTCCTATGGATAAAGGCTTTGTTCCTATAGGGGTCTCCCAATATATACGCGACGGTACGTGGGAGCACAAGTCCGTATTGATACTTATCGTTTCACCTTGGAGGAATCACCCAACCACTCAACTCTAAGATATCACGTTTAACGACGCCGGAACACGTCTCTAGCTTAGACCTCTATGTGTTTGCGTTATGTTTCAATGCGTTGTTATGTAAATTCAATTTATTTTAAGGTTGATCTTGTTTAGTAGTTTGCCTTTATGGATCACCACGAGATGTATAGTAACACTCCTAAATGCAGTCTAAGATGATAAGCAAGCTTTTCAATCTTTCAACTTTGAAAATCTTATCTACTGAGGGAAAAGAACGACAACATCTTTTCACACAGATCATAGAGCACACACTAATGCACTTTTTCCTAAATCAACATACAAACTGTCAAAATGTACATGCACAATGCAGGTATTTCTTTTCTCTTTCTTAATGTTTGTGCGATACAAAAGAAAGCTGTTGTATAACTTCGAATTCAATTTCAAGTGAAAGCAAACAAGCTTGTCCAAAATCAAAAGACACCTTAAGATTTACTTGTTTCGACACTAGAAATATATAAATTCAAACCATATGACGAAAGCAAAAGCTTAATCAGCTATGAACAGCAAATAAACTAACTCTTAAGATCGAAACGACACTTTATCACAGGTCTAGATCTAAGAGGCCACAGCAAGACTAGTTCACTTTTCGCTATGGGAAACTGCAAATGATATAAGAAATACACAAAGAACAAACAAAGTTTCTTTATACAACCGAGGCGGAATAGTGGCAAGGAAAGTTGGTTTCAGATAGGTACATTGACTGGTAACAGGCTGCAAAACAAGGGTGAAAACAGGGCAATGAACAGCAGGGAACCCCAGTAGCACTAGGCAAAACTGGTTCAGCGCAGGTAGTACACTGGCAGTTTGACCTTTAGTGCAGGTAGCCCCTTCGGGAACTGCGCTGAAATGTAGACTGCCTTCACAGTGCCTGCACTGAAGATTCAAACTTTCGTTTTTCTCAGTTTCCGGGTCACAGATTGCTCAAAAATTCACAATTTTTGGCCAAATCAGAAGCTATCAGTCAAGTACACACTAAGGGATGAAAAGGAGGATGAAAAGCTATCACTAAGAGCTATTTAGAGTCCTTGTGGATCAGCTCTTCAAATCATAAACTTGCCCAGAAACTGAGCTAGAGTAGCTGCCCTCTACTTTGCATTTGAAAGATCCAAATGCAGTTCGATTCGGTACTCCCTGTGTTTATGAAATGAATATCAAAAACACAAACAACCAACAAGATACGATCCCCAGCGGAGTCGCCAATTTGTTGTTGGGAAAAGTATCCAATACGGAATGACCCTATCCCACTCTAAGGGTGATAGTACCTCAGCAACAATCAAAGCAAAGCTATTTGAGATTACTTCTTTATGAGATGTAAGAGAGGGAAGAAAGAGATCCACTAACCGTTGTCTTCCGCTAATGATTGATCCAATCTTCTCTCTTTGCTGCTTCCTCCCAGCTCCTTGCTCTTTCACTGGCCCAGCTACACCAAGATCCTGCAAAATGACAAGAGAGGGAAACTACAAGAGGCATACATTCATAATTGATTCAAGGATTAGAATAAATCAAATATACACGTATCAATACGCCATTGAGACACATGCATATAGAAGAACTTCAAATGCTTTATTAATGGAAGAAGTAAAGTTCAGGAAGTGATACAACCATAATAGGCCCAATCCAGCATCACCTCCCAGCAGAAAGAAATCTCCTCTTCACCTCCTTCAAGCAAATCACCCAATAGTTCTATACTCAAACCAACAGCACTTCCTTACATTCACAAGATTCCAGCCTCCTTAGACCTCGTGAGAGAGATCTATATATAGGATATTTGGAGAAAGGATGAGTCAGCTTGAGCTTGGCATGGAGCTGACTAGTCTCCTCTCCCACTTCAGTTATTCTTCAGTTCTTGAGTCCACTTGGAGGTTCTTGCTTCCACTTGGAGATCTAGACCCTCTTACTCATCATTAGGCGAATTCCCTGATCCAAGTGTCATTTTGGAAGCTTCCTGGGCATTGACACCTTGAAGAATGACTGTGCCACTTGGACAATCTTGCCCAGCGCAGGTAGTCTTCTTTACAGTTGACATTCAGCGCAGGTACAGAGTGGAGCAGTTGACATTCAGTGCAGATGCTCAGTGGAGCAGTTGACATGATCCAGAATTAGCTTGTTTTTGAGTGTTTTCAGGTGGAGAACTGATATTTAGTGCTGTGGTTTGCTGACCTTGTTCCTCTAGGGGTAGGAACAACATGTTTAGGGACTTTGGATCCCTTAGATTATTGACATTTCATGCTTCATGCTGTAAGGCACAAAAATGTCTATAACAGGATCTTCAAGAATTTCCTCCCAAGGAGTGTTGATACTTTGCAGGGACTCTAGCACAATATCTTCAAGAGAAAGGGCTGCAGATGTCTCTTCGTTTATGGGAAAGATCCTTGGATTTCTTTTATCTGTCAGAGGTAAGGAATGAAAGATGGGGAGTTGTTACACAGTAATTTGTCACTAGCCTCATCTCAGTGCCTGAGCGACATCTCCATTGTGTCATACATCAAATAGACATGTCCATATCTTCCCACTCATTCAAGAAGATTAAACAAGTGCTCTCTAATATTGAATATTGACCCTCCTTCCTATGTTTCTGCGTCATCACAATAGATCCCCTTTCTTTATGCGATGCTTCTATGTTCTGAACTATTCATTGCGATGTCATCGCAGGTGTACACGTGTTTCCTACAACAGTCGGATTTTAGGGCTTGGCGCAAGTCCTCAAGATATTTCTTGCGAAAATTGGTCTGAATGCATTGCTTCCTTGCAATGTCTTCACTAAGCCCTAGTGTATGAATTGTGACGAGCCAGATTTGGCGAATTAGTTCAAGCAGTTGGCCTTTTGGGTGATTCTAGAACTAGTTGTTGGGTCAAATTGGTTCGCCTTTCCTCCTCTGGAATGGTGGTTCCATCTTTTGAGAAACCTCCCTTGAAGATAAGCTCCCTCTCCCTTATTTTATGGAGGCTCCTCCTCTTTTAAAAGCACTCCCCATTGCTATGATTAGCTAGTTCTTGGTTTTTGGATTGAAGCAAATTAGCTAGCTTTGGTGTGAGTTTGATAAGTTTGCAGTGTGAATTGCTGATAGTTTAGCAATTGGTTGTGGATTTCCTTAGCCTTGTATTAGAGCTTGTGAGTGAGAGAGAGAGTTATCATCCATTTGGGAGACCCATTCTTAAGAGTGAATGCTTGAAGAAACATACCGGTTGGACCCTCTGAGAAGGCTTGCAACGTCAAGGCTTGGTTGTAAGCTTTGCTTTTGATTTATTTTAATACAATCAATGATGATTTCCTATGTCTTGTGTACAATTTACTTGATAGCTTATGGTTCCTTGACTCTATAAGTAAATAGATCATTGTTGTTCTCGGTTACATGTTTTGTTGTTCTCTTGTGTTGTTTCAGGTTGATTGCTCATTGAGGAAAAGGAAATGATAGTTGGAGCGACGCAACGAAAGCTTCATCGAACACCAGTTTGAGGTAGGCTTCCAACAATGACTATTTAAGGAAATTGATTGTTGTTTTGTTTTGCTGTGACTAGACCCACCCTAGGGCTAGAGGGGTTTCCTCTGTTTGCTGAGGGAACATTTCCTACTTCATAGGAGCAGAGAGAGGGAATGAGCGTAGGCATGAGTAAGTGCTCTAACCTGTTTTTCCTGAGTGACAGAATACTCCCACAATCTCTCTTCCTTGGGTAACCCAAACCCGGGACTTAGAGGTACATATATTTCTTCAAAATGAGGCTCTTCCAAATGGCTGGAAGGGTATTTTTGACCTTTACGATCCATACATTAGTATTTTTGAATCCATGTGCAACATTTATAGATGAAAACCTAAAAGCTGTGAATGGAGGTTGACCCTCCTTCTAGCACCAATTTGCTGTCACATCGAATGTTCGTTGTGTCAACAAAGGGAACCAACCCAATCACAGACCCCAATTAGATCCGCTTGTGTTTGGAGTGGCTAGTTCCAAGAGGTTTTAAAGGATCTCATACACTATTATAGGTGCTAAAAGATTTCTTCCTCGAGGATGACTTCAATTAAATCATCAAAAGAAACACCTAACCTATATGCACCATGCTCTACCTATACTGATTCTACCTACTTGTGTTAATATTAACTATTCTAACCTATCCTACAGGAGCATAATCAAAAGATATTAAACATCATATATGGATTCCAGGTCCAAATGAATCAATTACTGGGTTCACCAATGAACAAGGTTGTATTTAAGCTTAATTCCAATCTAATTACTCGTAAAGGAATACATATTCCTTTTCCTACAAATCAAACTTGCAACTGATGTTTAATATGGTTTCGAATAAGAGACTGCTCATGAGTTAACCATGTTAATGAATTATATTCGGATAACCAAGATTAGTCATAAATTGTATGTCATTGTTGTGCACAAAAACAAAGGATATATCTCCTCATGCCCTCGACAATACTCTCATTCTCAACATAAAAACTGAAACTGCGAAAGGCCTGTTCTTGAACAAAATAGTCTTCTTTATTAACACAATAAAATCAACTCCTGTTTTGCCAAAAAAATTATGTTTCCTCTATCCAGAGGTGATAGTTATGGAGAAAGAGAACTAACCGTCGGTTTCTCCTGACCTTCAGCCTTCCCTCTTCCTTTCCATCTTCATATTAAAATATAAAAAATGTAATGGTTAATGAAATAGCGAACACGTTGAAGCCATTGCTACTAGAGCATTCTATTTCCTGAAGAAAAATGAATGGATATCGATAGAAAGAGGAATGACTACATGCCATCCCTTTGCACACGTATTGACTGAATGTTATTCCCTATTATTTCCTGAAGGAAAATGAAGACAATGCGCTCATCATCCAACATCTGGCATGATTTAAGGTGTATCTGGAGGTAATAATATCTTTATGGATCTGGGCTATCAGTAGTATCTCTACTTAGCATAGAGCGTGCCTTAGTTATGCAATGTGGTGGTTCCATATCCCTTTCTTGCAGAGTATGTCTTTCAAAAATCGACATCAGTGATGTAGAGGTGTCATCTAGAGTCCCCAAAGCAACACAAAAACCCTTATACCAACATGCGTTCTATTTCTTTTCTTCTCAGAATTTTAGGACGTCCTACCCCATTCTACCCCAAATCCACGACACATGGCAATGAAAATCTAGCTGGTAGAGGTATCATGTGAACTAGGAAAATTGTTCCTGTGATGATCATTCAATGGTTGCGTTACTTTCTCGCAATTTCATTACCACCTCCCAATCCCTTTGCATCTTTCGTCGAAGCTCTTCCTGATGCTTATGCATCAGCTCGTCGACCTCTCTTTTCTTCTCTTGGTCCTTGCATACAGAAATGATCAGCATGAGGTATGATTATAAGAGATATGACAAAAATGCCTAAAACAAACCTTACCTTCATTAAAACTTTCATAAGGAGATAGACACTGCAACTGGGGGTTATATGAGTCCTTACGACTCTAAATCTCAAGAGTGCACAATGATTTTTATTTGGTTATGGCAAAATGATGGCTCCAAACTAGCTAGGCAATGTTTTTGGGGGATTGATGATTAAAAATGAAATAGATAGCCATGCGATGAAATGGTTAACTCTTTTGGCATGATGGGGATGTGTCTGTTCAAATTTTGTTTTCATTTATTCATATTCAGTACTATGAACTTGTAGAAGTTTTGAATAATATGACACATATTCACAGAGATTATTCTGATCATACAATTATAAGCGGAACATGTCTAATGCATAATCTCCTCTACGTTGATAATCAATTTACAGAAGTAGAAACATTCACAGGCGCACATAGAAGCATCAACCAAACTCATTAACACAGTATGTATCCTGGGGAAAGCATCTCGCTAAAAACCCCAACTATCTGTATATTATATTGATTGAATCATGTAACATTACATAGTACAATACTCCTCACAAGTACTCAGTACTATCTCCACATGCTACACACAATACAGCTCAGATCTGATCTCCAAATCTATTCCACTGCTTGCCTGCCTCTCCAGCTCAATACCTGCTAAATAATTGATGAGAATGGCTTACCAAACTCGTATTTGACCTGCAAATAATCACTCACACTCTGTTGGACGTGAGCACAGGCTACAATTCTTGATATTGGCCAATTCATTGGCATACTCAATCCCTTTGATTGTGCAAATCATCATGCACAGCTATAGTCACAACTGATAGCAATCTGATCCTCTAACACCTGTCCCTGCTGAACTGAACATGCACTGACATGCAACTGAGTTAACTGATGTATTCTATAATTGCATTATGAGTTAATAACTTGTGAATTAATTAATAACTAATTCACCCAAATCATCTCTAGTCGATTTTCCAGTTAGACTAAATACAACCAGTTTAACAAAGCTAAACTGAACACAACTCCATCAACTGCACCTCGAGTCCACTAAACTCAACTCACTTGAGTTCTAACTGAAGTCCTGCATGCAAATATTAGTCATCCCATAGGTAACCACGTATTTCCCTCTGGGATCTGCATGTACCACATCCGTAGCTCATCCTGAAGTGCTCCAAGAGAATAAGATCAAGTTTATAGTCCAAATATTATTATGAGACAATAATATTTGACGTTTCTATTTTTGACAGCCATTCTAAAAATAGACTTTGATCACTCACACTGTGATCACTCACACTGTGGTCACCCACACTGTGATCACCCACACTGTGATCACTCATACTGTGATCATCCATGCTGGGATCAAAAATAGAACTTGCGCCATAATTTGCCTGCGGGCCCACTTAGTGAAGGTGACTCTTTTCACTAAGCTCCATCATCTTGTTGCATTCTCAACAAGCATTTCTTGTTGCACACTTTTCAACAGAACTAAGAACCCGCATGGAACTTTCCCAAAATCTAGAGTTTAGGCATCAAGGGAAGCGATCACATGACGATCTCAGACTCCTACTATCTTAGGCAAGGTTTTGACACGAGACACAATTCAACCTTTAGGAACCTCTAGGTTGATCCCATAGATTATAGCATCAAGCATTTCATGACATTCTTCAGGCTTGCACAACCATAGTTTCTATTTTGATCTCAAAGCACACTGCAACCATAATTATTAAAGCATTGAGCCATTCAGCTTTGAAGACATAATTCCATCTGACAACTCCAGTTATCATTCGAAGAAACGAAAGATCAAACTTCTTAGGGGACCCATTCAAATTTTCCCCTAGAGTAGGTTTTAATAGGGTGGTGGTTTTGGCCACAACTTGACCCAAGAATCCCATATTTTCCACGAGTTTATAATACATACTCAATGGTCAAGTTAACATCAAAATGGAAACAATACCCCAGCTATGAAAACAAGGCCAACATATCATAATTGCTTCAAGAAGTGATGGAAAACACATCATCAATGCAACATATGATTTAAAAAATAAGGCCAAACACTATTGTTTCTTTGACAAGTGATGGAAACACAACATCACTTTCATAGTTTAAAATGTAACACAAAATAAGACTATACATCATTGTTGCTTAACAGTTGATGGAAAACACATCATCACTTTTAAATCTTAAAATGCAACAAATGATTTACAAAAGCACGACCATGAAAAACTAACATATTTAGAAACCATTTTTCACTCATCAACGTGAATGGGTCGCCCCCTTGTGGCGCATTCACTAGTCGAACAATCATTTCATCTGGTTCATGCACCGACGGTTTGTCTTTAAGGTGTTGCTCTCGATGGAGCCTCCAACACATGGCTCTTTAATGGCCACCTCTGTCACAATGACTACAATAGGTCTTCTTCCTCCAGATCTGCTTTACCTTCTTCTTTGCATGTTGTTGAGAGGGTCATTCACACCTCATCCTTTTGTTTGCTGCTATTCTTTTCCAACACTCAACAAATATATGGTTATGTAATCCAAAAAAGGTACATGTTTTTGGATGCCATGTTTTACATTCATCATTAACAACATGATTGTAATCAAAATGAACATTCGATTATTAAGACTTGTTATACCTTTCCTTGTTGTCTCTAGTGTAATTATGGAGATGAGAGCTTGCCTTAGCCCTTTCCCTGCAATGGGCACTGCCATGGGATAATGGTGATGTGTTCTCATCATTCTCTTTCCCTAACAATTTCGATGATGTCTCGGAAGAATCTGACACCTTCAAGAATTCTCCTTTAGTGTATCCCAAGCCTGCAAATCGAGGTCTCTGCGCAACCTCCAATGGTTGAGTTACTCCTTGGTTATTAACACCAAGTTCTTCTTCGTCCTTGTGCCTCATCCTGGTAAGGAGCCTCATGTTTTTCCATGTAATTGGTATCTCCAGATCTCCAACAGAAATCATACTATGTGAATACGAAAATGAAGGGAAATCAACATCTTTTATTTCCAATGTTGATTTGGAAAGAATTGATGAGGGTTTCTCATCATCTGTTGTTGGTGGTTCGCTCACTGTCTTGACGCATTCCCCAAATTCCTTTATGACATCCCCAAGTCCTGCCTAACGGGGTAATTCCTCTACTTTGATGGGGTTGACAATGCCTTGGCCATTCATTCCCAAGCCTTTTCCTTCATACCCCATTTTCCTCAATAGTTTGGAGCCAATTCCTTTGGTATGATTTTCAAAAATAGCAAATTCATCATGAGGAAACATACATGAATTCAGAGAATTACTTTCTACCACACATGAGTCACGCTACAGCTTTTGCAAGGCATCATCCTTAGCTTGCAGCTGTCGTAGCAAACTATGTTTCTCATCTTTCTCTTTATGTAGAAGAATCTTCAATTCAGAGCTCTGTGTTTGAAGATTCTGGCTATTGTGCTCCAGCTCTTCCAGGGCCTATTCCATGGCTTGCAGTTGAAGCTACAATCGTTCCTTCTCCTCTGTCTTTTTTTGTAGAGCTTCATACATTATTTCCACCTTTTGGGAAATTCTGAGCATGGTCTTGTTCATGGCTTTGTCATCTTCCATCGTTACATGTTCCATTGTTCACAGCCGTAATTCACATCCACACAAAGACCACTCTGATACCAAACTTGATCCGAGTTGACTCAACTCCCGAATTTAACCAAGATATTTTGCTTTCATCATGTGATTATAATTGCATTTAAAATTCATAAGGAACATATATATGTGCTGTAAATAAGAAGGAAAATAACAAGAAGCAGTAACATAAAACAAGATGTTGATAACGGAGTTTGTCCATGAGGGACTACGTCTCTAGGCCCTGGTGTCAACACAGTGTAGGTCGCTGCATTAAGTGTTTGAAAGAGTGATAATGTACATGCATGTGTTTTCTCTATCATACAAGGAATATTGCCTCATGTAGGAGTGGCTTCAAGTGATGTTTTGCTATAGGAACTCTCATTCAAAAAAGGACTCCTATCAGCCTGACATAATTTCACGTATGCTAATAATGAGGATCCTAACAACATGGCATTAAAGGGATCTCAATTCAAACATGCATGGCAACACATGAGTGTCCTCTCAACATGACAACAAAGGGATATCAATCAAAACATGAAAAAATTACATCTCACATCAAGAAGAGAACAAGATCCCACATCAAACATCAAACAGGGATCGATACAACACAATGCATCTCAAGCAAAGAGATAAAGAAGTACATGATCACACTGCATATACCTCACATCAAGGAGTTATCTGAAGAAAAATATGATAAACTTATTGGATCTGGTTGTATCATCGATCTCATGGCATTGAATATCATTGAAATGACTCCTTGCACATTGAATGCTGACACCTGCACACCACTTTGAAAAGTGGTCGAAACTGGAAAATCTGATTGCACCATGAGATTCGTGGCATCGAATAGTGTAAAATCGACTATCAAATTTCTGAATTTTAACAAAGTGAAAATCAAGGGCTATAGGAATCTTTTAGATTCCCGTTAGATTCCTCAAATATTCTCTCCTCCGGGTCATCTGAAGATCTACTTCTCATATCAAAAAAAATTCTGTTACATCAGGTTCTTGTCTCTGAGAGGTGTAGGATCAACATAAAGTTTATCCAATTTGGACACTGGAAAAAATTTTCCCCTCCTCAAAATTGGGCTCAATCATGGTTCTCCCTGTGCTTTTCCCTACTCATGGTTCCACCTGCGAATTAATTAAAAAATATTGTCTCGATTTCCATGCTCTACCTTGGTCTCCGTGCACTGAAGAAATGTGGGTTTAAATGACAATCTATCAGTTGACTTTCCAAAGAAAGTCATTCGGCATCGTCGTAAAAAAGGCAAATGGTTGAGAAGGGGTCAGGGGATCAAATCCCACCCCTCCATTTTTATTACCATTTTGTTGTAATGGGGGCGGGTCCGATGGTCCCGTGGCCTGCTCCCCTCATCTTCGTCGGTAAATCTATTCCAGCATTGGCGTGACCATTACATACATATCCCACGTGATTTGTTTGTTTTTGGTTGGCGTATTAATTGGGTTGTGGTTGGTGTATTAATTGGGTTTTTGTAATGTTTGGTTGGGTTGCCCGTGGTGTGGGCCGACCATGTGGACGAGCTGGTTCGATTCCCGCCGGCCCATAATGATAAAATATTATGTTTGTTGTATAGTGGTTGGGGGCATGGGCTGGTTTCATAATGGAGTTAGGGCCGATAGGGTTCATGACCCGTCGACCATTTTTAATTAAAAATTTATTTTATACATATAAATAGACCGGTGGGTGGCATGGGTGGTAACCCACCACCCATATTTTATATTTTATATTTTATTTTCATAATTATAATATTCGTTTTTAGATATTTTGAAAATAAGGAATGTTGGGCAATTTAAAGAGGCCACAATTTCGCCCATTTACGGGAGCTAGGTTCCCATGCCGAGTGACGGTGAATTTGTAGGACACTTAAACCTCGCTGAGAGCCTAACTTTGACCAAAATTTTGACTAGCTATTTCTCCGTCATACGAGCTCGGATTTGAGTGCCCTTTGTACTGTCGGAATCACAGTGACGGGCACTTTGATCTTGTGTTGGTTTCAAAGCAATCTCACCACTTTGAATTTTGACCCTTTCTGAATCCTCTTGGACTTCACCGTGTGTCTCGAGCCACCTAGATCATGGGCCCTAACGCAAGAGCATCAGCCCTTTGAGTTAACTGAGTGCTAGATCAAGGAATTACTCATTCTCATTATCAAAATAGAAAATTACATAACAATGTCTTCCACAAGTCTTGAACTTGAAAATGACTAGAGTTTTTACAACCAAAAATCAAATCCTAATGAGGCTCTAGGCCTCTTTATTTATACAAATAAAGTCTCCAGCACTTCCTTAAATCTAGGAAGGCCTGGCTCCCAAACTCGAGATAAACTAGCTCTTTAACTCTTGCTTTCTCGGCTACCTTTTGATCTCCATGACTTGCTCCTTCTACTCCAAACTAGTGTGATTTATGGAGGAATATTCGAATGGGGGATGAGTAAATGAAGAGGATCTACCTCCTACAATCTCTCCTCCTTGTCCCATTTGAGTTTCAACTCTTAATTAGCCAAAATTCCATGATTTTCTCTCATAAACATGCAATTAGTGCACATTAGTCCAATAGGCATAATATCTCATTAAACAAAATACAATCAAAATATGGAATAAATTGTGTGAAGACTTTATTTGACTAAGCTAGGAGGTGGATTAAGGTCCATAGTTACCCAATGACGAGGCTCACCATCCATTACAAAATAAGACTTGATGATCTGTCCCTTCTAACTACAACTATTTATAGCTAAATGACCTTCAACATCCCAACAACTAGCGATCCTTTGCATAACATGGGTTAACCGCTTTATTTATTAATTATGGCATGTTGCAACTAATTGTGGTCCATTTCTTAAATGCGGGTCAACCATTTACAATTATTAACATGGTATTTGTTGACTTTTTAACTAACTATAACTATGACTCAACCCTATTACATAAATAAATGGGTTAGGGTTGGACCCTAAGAGCTTACTCCTTATATCTCATAGATGTATAATTTTTGGTCATGTGTAGTAAACTTAAGTTTTCCTTACTTTAAACTCTTGTACACATCCATTGTTTCCATTATAACAAAGTTTATTTTATCCCATTATCATTTTCTTGAGGGTCCTTCTTCTCATGAGGAGGCTCAACTTTCCCATAAATGTAAGCATAACCCTTCCTGTACTTCACACGTACCTATTTCAAGAGACACTTTTGGTGATTCTCAAGGGTCCATACCTCTTGTAAGACCCTCTTGTAAGTGAAGTGGTTAATGAAACTCCTCCACCTCATTCTTGTTGCCCCACTACTCATATCTCGTCACCCATCTTCTTGGTTGGGGGTGTGTTATATCACTATTTCTCATGCATGGTCTTATTATCTTCAATGCTTTAAAATTTTGGGTATTAATATTTAATTTTTTACTTTTAATATAAACCAATGGGAAAATCTATATAGATATTCATTATATTAACATTAACGCATCTTTGGACCCCATTAAGTAATCGAAGTATAGATCAATGACTAATCTCCCTTCATCCAGGTTCAAAATGTGATATATTTAACAAATTCCTTTCCAACTCACGGATTATATAACCATCTAGATGTTGAGGATAATGCTTAAAATAAAGCTATGTAATTGCCGGCTAACCAGCAAATTTTGTGTTCTAAGTTACCAGAATTAGTTCAGCAAATTTATAGATATAATTAGTGATCATTTAGACAGTAGATTAGTAATATACTCCATAACTAAATTGGAAATATGTGGGTTGTATAATAATGTATTGATTGATTCTATGAAGATATGAGATTCAAATGATAGTTCAGCTCATGGATTGAGAATCAGTCTCTCTTATTTTTTGTTCAATGGTTTTGTTTATGTTTTCATATGCATGCTATTGGTAGATTTAACATGGTATGAGAGCTAGGTTAAGAGAATTGATTTATATATAAAGTGTGTGTTGTTGGCAGGAGGTTTCAAAAGTTTGTGAAAGCCATTTACAAGAGTTTTCATAATTCTTTGAAGCCTGTGTAGATTCAAGTTATTGGTGGGAGTGCTCAGCAATTAGCAGCAATGGCCAATAGTATGAATATTTCTCAGCCACAAATACAAATGTTTAAAGGTGAGAACATTGGTTTTTGGAGCATTAAGATGAAAATATTGTTTGTTTCACAAGATTTATGGGATTTCATAGAGAATGGATATATAGAACTAGATGCTCACACACTTGTGCACTGGACTCAAGACCAGAGAAACCAACTAAAAGAAAATCGTAAGAAAGATTCAAAGGCTCTCTTCCTAATCCAGCAAGCAGTGCATGATTCTATTTTTCCGAGACTAGTTGGAGTAACAAAATCAAAGGAGGCATGGGATGCTTTGCAGCAAGCATATCAAGGAAGTGATAAGGTAAAAATTGTTAAGTTGTAGTCATTAAGAAAAGAATTTGAAACCTTGTGCATGAAAAACTCAGAATTTATTCAAGATTTTCTCACTAGATTTATGGGTATAGTGAATGAAATTAGGTCTTATGGAAAATATTTAAAAGATCAAAAAATTGTTGAGAAGATTTTAAGAAGTTTTCCTACAAAATTTGATGGGGTTGTTGTTGCTATTGAGGAATCTAAGGATCTAACTCAATTGTCTGTGAATGAGCTAATGGGGTCTCTTCAATATCATGAGCAAAGAATCAATAAATCTTCTGAAAAATCTACTGAGCAAGCTTTTCATGCAAGAGGAAATATTTCAAAAACAAAAATGGTTCCTCTCATGAGGAAAGCCATAACAATTTTGGAAGAGGAAGAGGAAGAGGACAAACATATAGAGGAGGCAGAGGTCGAGGAAGATTTTTTTCTGCATACAACAAAGGAAGAGGTAATGATGAAAGTGATGGAGGTAAAATATTTAATAAATCCCAAGTTCAGTGTTTTTATTGTAAAAGATTTGGCCATTATGAAAGAAATTGTTGGAAAAAACAAACACAACAAGCTAATTTTTCTAAAGAAAAAGAAGAGGTTGGCACTTTATTCTTGGCTTCTAATTCAACTAATAATGTTTCCAAAGAGGTGTGGCTTATGGATAGTGGTTGCAGCAATCACATGATAGGAAACAAAGATGGCTTTGTAGAGATAGATGAATCTACAAAATCTGATGTACTATTGGGAGATGACAAGCCAGTTGAAGCTAAAGGTAAGGGAACAATTGTTGTGAAGACAAAAGAAGGAAAACCAAAGCACATTAATGATGTTTTATATGTTCCTGGTCTAGCACATAATTTGTTGAGTGTGGGGCAGCTCCTTGAAAAGGGATATTTAATTGTTTTCAAGGACAAGCAATGCATAATCTATGATAAAAATGATCACAGTAAAATTATTGCTAAGACTAATATGCTGCAAAACAGAATTTTTGCTTTCAATCTCCCTTGTGAAGCAAGTACAACATTAAATGTTTCTTATGATGATAGTTCCTGGCTATGGCACATAAGGTATGGACATTTGAATATGAAAGGCTTGAAATTGTTATATAACAAGCAAATGGTCAAAGGGTTACCACTTATTGGTTCCACTGATAAAGTATGTGAAGGGTGTATTCTTGGTAAGAAACATAGAGATTCATTTCCAGTAGGAAAATCATGGAGAGAAAGTAAACCACTGGAACTAGTGCATGCAGATATATGTGGTCCTATGCAAACCTTGCCTCTCAACAAAAATAAGTATTTCATTATTTTTGTGGATGATTTTAGTAGAAGAACATGGGTATATTTCATTAAAGAAAAATCTGATGCATTTTTCATATTTCAACAATTTAAAGCTCTTGTGGAAAATAAAAGTGGTTATTGTCTAAAAACATTACGCATAGATAGATGGGGAGAATTCACTTCTAATAAGTTTGATTCTTATTGTAAAATTAATGGAATTCAAAGGCAATTGGCAGCTAGTTATACTACCCAACAGAATGGCATTGTTGAACGTAAGAATAGAACAATTGTTGAGATGGCTAGGAGCATGATGAAAGGTAAAAACCTTCCAAACATTCTTTGGGCTGAAGCTGTAGCTACATCTGTTTATTTTCTTTATACACGCCCAACAAGAAGTGTGCAAAATATTACCCCTTATGCAGCATAGTGTGGAAGAAAACCCTTTATTTCTCATTTAAGAGTCTTTGGTTGCATTGCCTATGCTCATGTTCCTACTGAAAAGAGAAGAAAGCTTGATAATAAAAGTGTGAAACACATTTTTATTGGGTATTGTGAGGAAACCAAAGGTTATATATTGTACAATCTACAAACTGAAAAATTAACGATTACCAGTGATGTGTTATTTGATGAGAAAGAAGAATGGCAATGGAATCATGATGTGCATCAACAAACTCCAATTATTGTTGTACAAGAAGATGAATCTTTTATTTCTGCAAATCCATCCAGTAGTCAAAATACTTCAGAGGCCACATCCATTCCATCATCTTCTGCTACTTCAAGTCCTGTTTCAAGTCCAGGTCCTTCTCCAAAAAGGACAAAATCTTTAAATGAAATTTATGGTTATACTATTTTTGCTTTGATGTCTCAGATTGAACAAGAACCAAGATGTTTTGAAGATGTAGTAAAAGAGTTAGTTTGGTGCAAAGCAATGGATGAAGAGATGGCAGCAATTAAAAAGAATGCAACATGGGAGCTTGTGGATCCTCCTACTGAAAAAGAAGTCATTGGGGTGAAATGGTTGTATAAAACCAAGTATGCAGCTGATGGATCAATACAAAGGCACAAAGCAAGGTTAGTAGCAAAGGGATATGCTCAACAACTAGGTATTGACTACAATGAAACATATGCTCCTGTTGCAAGATTTGATACAATCAGAACTATTTTGGCATTGGTAGCACAATATAAATGGTTAGTTTATCAATTTGATGTTAAATTAGCCTTTCTAAATGGTGAGTTGAAAGAAGATGTATATGTTCACCAGCCCCAAGGATATGAAGAAGCAGAAAATGAACACAAAGTCTACAAACTGAAAAAGGCTCTTTATGGGCTTAAACAAGCTCCAAGAGCATGGTACAACAGAATTGACACTTATTTTTTGAAAAATGGATTTAATAGAAGTGAAAATGAACACACATTATATATCAAGTCAAATGTTAATGATATAATAATTGTGTGCTTATATGTATATGACTTGATATACACATCTTCAAGTAATTTGTTAGTGGAAGAGTTCAGGGAGGCTATGATGACTGAATTTGAAATGACTGATTTGGGTTTGCTCCATTATTTTCTTGGCATAGAAGTGACACAAATGAATGATGGAATTTTTATTTCAAAAGAAAAATATGTTTCAAATCTTCTTAAAAAAATGGAAAATGGGAAATTGTAAACCCATGAGCACACCCATAAATACAAATGAAAAATTTTCTGTAGAAGATGGTGTTACAGGGAAAAGTGTCTATATAGAACTGCTCCATCCCACTATGGTGTGATAGCTGCCTTAGAAACAAACAGAGAAAAGCTACTTTCGTTTTTCCTTTATGAATTATAGATAGAGAGGAATAGAAAGACCAACCTCTGTCTTGTGCTAATCTCCTGATTTGATCCCTCTCTTCTTTGATAGTCTTCAGCTACCTGCTCCCTTGCACGCCCAGCTTCACAAAGTACCTGTAAGATCACAGAAGCATAGAACTATACAAATACATGGATCTATAATCATAAACAATCTATGATCAGATGTAAATTGACCATACAAATGTAGCAAGCATCAATGACACAAAACCATGGAGGAAAACTTGAATAGCTTTTATTGATAAACCAGAAAGGAGCCAAGAGGAGTTACAACCAGTTGTTCTGACCCATCATTAACCTCCCAGCAAAGAAGCCCCTCTTCACCTCAAAAAAAGCTTAGATCACCCAACAATCTGATGTTTGTCTCAAGAAACCAACAGCAATTCCTTACAATATGCAAAATTCCAGCCTCTGGATCTCTGGGATGAGGGATCCATATATAGATATCTGTAAGGGGGATGAGTCAGCTTGTGATTTGATTAGTGTCCTCCCTTTGATAGTTCTTGCTTCCACTTGGAGGTTGATGGTCTCTTACTCATCCTTGGTCGAATTCAGTGAGGCAAGTTTCACGGGAGAAGATTCTAGAAGCTTCCATTGCCTCTCCACCTCGCGGAATGACACTGCCATTTGTCATTTCTCGCCCATCGCACCCCACAGAAGGGATTTTTGAAATGCAACAGACCCACACAGTGTATTTAGGTGAGATGCAACGTACTTAGCCAGTGGAGCAGCTGAAATGATCCTGTTTTGACCAATTCTGAGCAGTTTTTCATGGAGAACTTCTGGGAGAAGCTGTAATCTGTTGACCTTGTTCTTTTAGGGGTTAGAACAACACTTTTAGGGACTTAGGAGCCCTTGATTTATAGACATTTCATGCTTGGGGTTGTAGGGCCCAAAAATGTCTATAACAGTTGCCCCCCTAAAGCATGAGGTCGTTAATCTTTTGATGTCGGGTGAAATGCTTTATTATGAGGATTCGAAGTTCTTTCAATGCTGGGAGGAGACCTGTAATAAGATACAATACAATACATTATCTTCATAATATTTTCATGATCTAGCTGAGGCGGGCATTCCCATGCTCAGCTTTATAAATTCATTTTCATGTACATAGGACATACAATCGTCTAAGTGTAGACTGATGATTCTGATAGAGCCATCATCCTTTTGATTGGATGATCATCTGTGCAGCAATGATGTACATTTGATGTCTTTATTTCCCTGAATATATATCGCAGCCCAGATGGATGAAACTAGATCCGGGGTCTTCAATCTCGTTCAATCTTCACACGAAGTACAAGTCGATCCATGTGAGAAATGTTCTGAAGTCGAACATGGAAAGACATCACTTGATTACCAGCCAATGATGTAAACTATAACAAGCGCGAGAGGAATCACTGATAATGATAATGACCCTCAAGGTACTGCAGTACAATTCACGTGGTGTGAATAAAGGACTTGGCGTCAAACACCACGCAAAATCTTTCGGTCGAAGGACATTGATGTAAACCTGTCGCCGGAAGTGAGAAACTTGCCATTGAGGCATGCAAGCTTCAAAGTACTGAATGGGGTGTTCCTAGATCAACTTCTTGGATAATGAGCTAGTGTCGACAAGAAGTGATCCGTCACAGAAGGGCCTTAATGAATCCCACATCAATGACACGGAATGGAGCAAATGATTTTAATGGAGGTGAAAACGATCTGGTGATATAAGGTTTAGGGTGGCGGTCATGAAAGAATGGAGTATAATGTATGGTAGTGGGTGAGACACAGGTGAATTCTCTGAATGACTTCTCTTGAACATATCGGCGACACTGTTGTTATGGATTGGTAGCATTAACCCCAAATGTGGATGGTATTATGGGACCATGGTGATGTGACCGGTGAATGAAACAACCCAACCCGACTCGGACATGGAGTGGAAGTGTCATGTTCAAGAGCGACTTGCTACCAACAAAATTTCTTCAAGTTTTCTTCCCAATTTTCCCTAGTCATTACTGACCAGTACCTCTTTATTTTTGTCAAGCTTGAGGAGCATAACATATGCTTGTTCCATAATTTTCCCTTCGGGAAAACCCATCGCTATGTTTTAACGAGCCTAGCGATAGTGAAACTCGTTCTCGTCTATAGACAAGTTTGTCGCTATTAATCTTTTTAACGAGTTTAACGACAAAGATAACTCGGTCCTTTTCAATTTTAGAGAGTCTGAAAAGGAACGTAAAGGTAACTCCAAAATTCCTTTTTCATCATCTAATCCCTTAAGTTCGAAAATGTAGAAAACAATACAGAAGGGATGAATTTTCGATACTTTTAACGAGCCGAACAAAACAAGCACTCGATCTTTTTGTGTAATAATCCCTCAGGTCCAAAAAGATTAAAATCTAGAGGAGGGATAGCACTTCCTATCCCTTTAATGAGCTGGAGAGGCCAATGGCTCGGCAATCTTTTCATATTTTACGAGTCAGTTGAAAAGAGCTTAAAGGAGACTCATCTTTTGAGGAACGAGTGATAAAATGGGTAGCAGCTGATTCCAGGTAAAGTTTGGAATTTTCCAATCACGACAGTGTTAAAAGGATGGCTAGTGAAATCACTCTTCGCAGCTGTTCCTCAAAATGGGTAAACAATCAAATGGAGGTGAATGATCGGCCAATGCAAAAGTGGAGGTGACGGTGCAAACACGACTAAGGATTTAATGGCTGAAGTACTACATTCACGATAGTTATTTACCGAGGAATAGTTCATTTTTTAACGAGCTTAAACGCAGGGAGAGACATTTGCTCATGGCTTATGTTTATTTTTTAACGAGCTTGAACTATGTGCTAAAACTGCTTGATTGAATGGTCCCTTTTTTTATTTTACCATAAATAGCTTTGTTCTTCCAAAGATTATACTGTATTCTCAAATGCTTCATCAAACTAGTCAGAAATGAACAATATATGCTTGAAAACGAGTTAGAACACTAATATTTTACTTTGAACTATGTAAAAAGTAATGAAAAAGTGATTTTACCTCTCATTTTACCATTTCATTTGAACTTTTGTTTGTTGGAGCTTTGGAGGTGCTTCCCCCTTTGATTTTCATCAACTGATTTCCGGTGATTCTGTGGATGATTCTTGGCACCATCTGGACCAGGTAGGAGCTAAACCTGAGCTCTTTCATTTCATGGTTTGCATTTTACATTCTAAGCTTGATTCCTAGTTTTTCTGAGCCCCTGGGGTTTGAAAAACTCGTTCTGCCTTCAGCGCACCCTCTATGTATCGAAAGTTGCGTTGAATTTTGGCCTGTCTAAAGGGCATCTGACATGCAATGCACCCAGAGCACTACTGTAGGTGCGATGGGCGCAGAGGAGGAATTCTGTGCATAATTTTATATGGAAATTTTTCCTGTCTCTTACCAAAATCAGGATCTAACTCTTCTCTTGTTTGTTTTTCAGAGATCTTTAGAGTAAGATGACCATTACATGGCGAGAATGCAAGCATGAAGAAGAGGACATGCTTGCCCTACATTATCCGGTTACAGTAAACGCACTGCGGAACTGTGGCTTGCTGAAGTTTTTCCGCATTTCTAGCATGAGACAACAGATCAACTTACTGCAGTATTTGCTCGATGCTTGGGATCCTACCAACCAGGTTTTCTAGATTAGGGGCAAATCTATCCCCTTTACTGTAGTAGACATCTATTTCTTGACTGGCTTGTCGAGGCGAGGTGCCCCCATCTCTTTTTTAGGTTCGGCCCAAGGAGGTGACTCGGTGAGAGATTATGTTCGCCGGTACTGCAGAGAAGGATCTCAGTTGAGTAAAGACGGCAAGATTATCATCCGTGATGTCACTGACAGGTCTCTCAGGACTATTCTATTTACTTTTGGTAGGATGGCCGATGGTGCGGCTCTTCATGTAGCCAACCAATCTTATATGCAGTATGCCTTGGAATGCCTCCAACCGAAGGTGTTCAACTGGTGCGACGTAGTACTTCTTGTGATGAAAGAACAGTTGACCAAGATAAAGAGCGGGAGGTTGAAGAACTTTGGGTATGGTTCTATTTTGACCGCCTTTGCCTTGGAGAAGATACCACTGATGCAGCCACAGTATATTGCACTCAATTTACCTTCACCTACCGAACCACGTATGCAGAGATGGGTTGACCATATGTCTAGGCATGCTGGTCAGTCTCAGATTTCATTTTTTGATACCTTCTTCAGGTGGTTTGATCGTCAGGAGATGGTTTATTCCGAGTATCCATATGTTGGCATGGACTTCCGGGGTGATCCAGATCTAGTACTGCCAGATGGCAAACAGTGGGGCGCCATTGGTAAAATCTTTGACCATATCCCTGTTTATTGTTTTTCATTTATAATGTCCTTGTGCTTTATTCTATCAAGACTTTAATCAAACTCATGTGTACATGCAGATGTTAGTCCTGTTCGTCCAGTAGCTCGCGTGAGAGTACTAGTTGTCGCCCCAGCAGGAGAGGCTGTCGGAAGGGCTATCCTTTGTGACCTCGATGTGGTCGAGACTCTCACAGCATTACAGGAGCAGGTTGAGGGCCTCACTCTTGGTATTCCAGATGTGAGGACTGACGAGCTACCTTTGACGTTACAGCGACATACTACTGGTGTGCCAAGACGATGGACTCGTCTCTTATGCATGATCACACAGGCTATGACTTGCTACCACGAGCATCATTAGACTAGGGTGCCCCCTAGCATTTCAAGTTTTTGGTCACTTGACCGATTTTTTCTTGGTTACATAACATTATGTGTAAACCATAAATAATTCTATATACGTTTTTTATTTTCGGAGTTTTATTTTGGCTAAGTTACATGATCAAAATGCAAGCATTGATGGTATGTTTCTTTTTATAAATGTTGCAAATGTCTATCTAACACATAATTTGCTAATGAGTCAGTTAATGTGTTTACATTTCTGCAAATGTGTTGATATTGAATAAAATCAAATTGTCTTTCCAAAATCTTAACCCTTAGGAACATGCGATAAATAGTTGGGTTTCGGACGGAATAGATACCAGTGAGTTGTAGTATTACGAGTTGTGAGTCTAGCCTGACAATTAGTCGGCGTATACCATGTGTGATGGCATCATAGAGAAGTTCTATCAACGCGCTATATTCAGCGATGTTATTTGTTGATCGACCAATAAATACCCCTCTGAAACTTACTAACTCGCCGCTTGGATCAAAAATGGCCCAGGCTGCAGAAGATACGTTCCGCGAACTACGACTCGCTCCATCGGCATATCCAACACATAACTCCAATAGGTTTGACATCTGCAATAAATGTAAAAAGTGGATTTACTTTACCAAAATAAACACTTTAGCGAAAACAAAAACATAACAAAAGCATACAGGTTACCATTACGCATAGTAACGCTTGAGGTACAACCCATTACAAGGTTGCGCCAGCGGAATTCCATCATAATCCATTAACTCGTAGGCTCCTTTTTTTAACACTCGTTTAACAATATAGGGGCCCATCCATAAAGACTTAAATTTACCTGCTCCCAATTTATCGGGTTCTTGGTCGTACAGCAAGATCAAGTCACCTTCTGAGAAGACATGGGGTTTGACATTTTTGTCGAACTGCGCCTTGACTCGTTTCTTATGGGCTTTGTTAGCCAAAGCAGCATGATGATGGGTTTCATCCAATTGGATTAATTCCAAGAAACGAGGTTCCTCTTCTGAAGTTCCGGGGAGGAGATCAATTGCGAGTTTGAGAGACGAGATTTTGCACTGGATTGGTAAGATTGCTTCCAGGCCATATACCAGTTGGAAAGGTGTAAACCCAGTTGCATTCCTTACCGATGTTCGGTAAGCCCACAAAGCTGAGCACAGGATTAGGTGCCATCTTCTCTTATGAACTCCAATCATCCTTTGCAGCATGCGTTTCAGGACCTTGTTGATTGCTTCAACTTGTCCGTTGGCTTGCGGATAATATGGAGTAGAGCTGTCGCGAGACAACCCTAGTGTGGCAGCTAATTCTACCATCATGTGATTGCAAAAATGTGATCCATGATCTGTGACTATAGCCTGTGGTACACCAAATCTAGTGACTACATGATTGAAAAAGAAGAGGGCAGCTGTTTCACCAGTATTATCTAATGTAGGCATCGCGTCGGCCCATTTGGTAAAATAGTCAACTGCGACTATGATATACCCATGCCCCCCGGTCGAGGTGGGGTTACATGCCATGAAATCGATGCCCCATTTGGCGAATGGCCCAACAACAACTATTGGCTGTAGAGGTGCGGGTGGTCTTCTGGTTTTGCTATTAAAAATTTGACAAGCATGGCAACTTCTGACTGCGGTTATGCAACCTTTGAACATTGTTGGCCAGAAGTATCCTTCTCGTAAGATTTTCTGTGCTATAGCATATCCGGATTGATGCCCCCCGCACGCGCCTCAATGACAATCATTCAGGACGGTCTCCTCATGGGTGAGGCACCTTCTCAGAATTGTATCGATACCACAACCGTAAAGTGTATCACCGCCGATCATGTAGTATTTTGCTTGGTATCGAATACGTTTTTGTTCGGAGCGGGAGGTGTTTGGCCTGTATTTTTGGGTTTGGAGATAAATGATTATATCCCCATACCACTCATTGCTTGAAGATATCAGAAACAAACTTTCGTCCACGATTGTTTCTTCGGATGTTTCATCGTTGGACGGCGATGGGAGATCGCACAATAATTCTGCGAAAACTAGAGCTTTCTTTGACTTGGATTTTACAAATTCCAGATCAAACTCTTGGAGGACTGCTATCCATTTTGAATATTTTCCCCCCAGCAACTGTCGCGACAATATATAAGTCATGGGGTTGCAATCTGACAGGATGGTAGTTTTCCGAAAGAGGACATAGTGTCGAAATCTCTGTATCGCTTGAACAGCTGCGAGTGCTAGCTTTTCAACGTAAGAATATTTGCTTTCTGTATCATTTAAGTTTTTACTTAAATAATATATAGGATGTTCGATTCCATTGACTTCTTGAACTAAAACCATTGCGATGGTCGTATCCGCTGCAGCCAGATACATGTTAAATCTTTTTGATAATCAGGAGCGTACATTAATGATGCTTTCATTAGGGATTCTTTTAAAGCATCAAAGGAAGCTTGCGCAACCTGATCCCAGACAAAGGGTACTTCCTTTTTCAAAAGACGTGTATAACCTTTAGCAAGTTCGGCATAATCTGGAATGAACCTCCTCAGAAAGTTTGCTTTCCCTTGGAGTTTCTGAATCTGAAGCAAATTCGAAGGTGGAGGCAAATTTATGATTGCCTGGACCTTGCATGGGTCGAGACGAATCCCGTCCTTTCAGACTACAAAGCCAAGTAAACGACCAGAACTGACGCAAAATACACATCTGTGTGGATTGAGTCGTATCTTGTAGTGTCGGCAACATAGAAATATCGCTCTTAAATGCTGCGGGTGATCAGTCCACTTTTGCGAATGAGCCGGAAGGTCATCGAGGTATGGTTGAACGATGTTTTTGATGTCATGGAAGGCATAATTCATTTCCCTCTGAAACGTCGCCCCTGCGTTCTTTAAACCAAAGGGTAATTTTCGATATGTGAATGTGCCCCACGGAAAAATAAATGCAGTCTTTGATTTGTCTTGTGGGTGGATATTTATTTGATTATACCCGGAGAATCCATCCATGAATGAAAAGATTTCGCATCCAGCGCATTCTTCAATTATCTGGTCAATGAAGGGTGTAGGGTAGTTGTCTTTTGGACAAGCTTGATTTACATCCCTATAATCAACGCACACTCTAATTGTTCCTTATTTTTTCATAACAGGGACAATATTCGATACCCAATCGGTTAGAGGAACAGGGTAAATGAAACCAGCATGGAGAAGTTTTTCAACTTCTACCTTAATGGCAGCGGCTTTCTTGGGGTGCACCTACTGTAGCTGTTGTCGTACTGGTTTGACATCTGGATACATCTTAATTTCGTGTTCAACGATACTCGAGTCAATGCCTCACATTTCACTGTATGACCAAGCAAAGACATCTTTGAATTCGCGAAAAAGAGCGTTATATATTTCAAGTTCTGAAGGAGAACAAGATTTTCCAACATAAATATTCTCTACAACATCTGTTTTGGTCGAGATATTTATGGCGATAGTCTCTTCAATGTTGGACAAGTTTCGCTCGGAATCCACCGTGTTTACAGTATTTGATAGAAAATCAAAAATTGAAGGATGATAAAGGTCATCTTGAGTATCTTCTCCACAATCTGGAAGAAGGGAACGATGGTGGGAATCATTCCATGGTGCCCCTTCAATTACCATTGATTGGACAATTCCTTCGTCGGTGACATGCACTCGTGACCAAGGATCTGAAGGGGTACCATATTCTTTAGACCTATCTATCCAAACGCTTGATGAGCGTTGATCTGGGTTTGCCATCCAGGCTAGGAACATTGATTGCTACAATATTTCCATTGGGCTTGGGGGCAAAACCATTGCATGATCCATGTCGATATCGTTTTCTGATATCTTTTTAGAAGATATCATATTGCAGGTTCCTATCGATGCTACTTCTGCCGGATTGATTGGAGGTGGAAGGGCGAAAGTTCCCATTAATATAGGATCTTTTAGTAGGCCTACTCTGATATTTTGAAGCGAATGGGGGCTTCCATGGATCATGGGAATGCTTCCTGTAACTTGAGAACCATTGGGGAGGAAGTTTTGTTGATCGACGATTGTAATCCCTCCTTGAAAGGGAAACACAATCTTCCTAAAATAGGTCGACACAACAGCCGCCATAGCATATATCCATGATCTTCCTAGTAGGATGTCGTAATCAAGATTTCCATCCATTACTTCAACATCTATTTCTATCGTTTTCCCTCCTAGTTCAACTTTCAAGTTACTTAGAATACCATATGGGGTATATGTCCTTCCATCGAATGCTTTTAATGTCGTCGAAGATCGCGACAAGGTTGGAGATCATAAAGTTTTCCAGCAACTCATCGACACAATGCATGTAGATGCCCCCTCATCAATAATTGTTCGATGAAAAGTTTTGTTGAGGGCTTTCACTTGAACAAGGAAAGCTAGTTGAGCTGGTAATTGAGGATCGTATCCTTTATGATTGAAGGATACAAGATTGGAATCCTTTGGGTCTATCCCACCAATAGCTCATAATAAAGCCTGCCTTTGGGATGGGTAATTCTGTAGTACTTCAAGAGTCGACATAGCGGATGGCGATTGGGCCAAATCTTCCACTATATCATAATGTTGTGCCACTCTAGCGCGGGGATTAAATTTCGACTTGTGTACTACTCCCTTTGGTGGTTTTATTTTCAATTCAGGAATGATGGGTGGCACAACTTCTGTCGAAGTTGTTGTCGAACTACTAGGTTGATTTTTATCCTTGTTGTTTGACAGCTGTGGATTCCCATAATCTTTGTTCCTTGTCGATGTCAAAGCATCATTTTGCTTTTTTGAAACTGACAACATTAGCACTTGAGACGGGGAAGCATTTCGACTTTCAACCAGATTTGTTCCTGGATTTGGAAACAGATCAGTTAACACTGCAGAGGATTTTGAATTCTTGAAGAATTTCTTAAGCTCAGCTCTGTGTGGACAATTTGCAGTCCAATGATCCTCATCGCATATAAAGCATGGATTTTTTGGTTTCCTATCTCCAGGAGGGTTTGAAGAAGATTTTTCAGGTGATGATTCCTCCTGTTTCTTTTTCTTCCCTTTGCCTTTCTTCTTGCTCCCTGGTTGTTTGGTTTATTTGCCTTTATCTGTTGATACAGCATTTACTTCCGAGGCAAGAAGTTCATCTTTTTCATTTTGACCTGAAATCTTACAGGCCTTTTTGGATGTAGCCTTTGTCGATTTCATGTCTGTTGTGCCAATCACGACATCGTCGGCATGAGAGTCATTGTTTGATTTAGGAGGAGGAGGAATTGAGAATTCCGGTCTAGGGACGTCAGGTATTTTATCGTAGAGCATGCGAGACTGAGTGTAAATCAAGTCCAAATATTGCGCACGAGCGATAACTTGTTCTTCTGTTACGACCCCCCCTTTGCCACATCTTCCGTGATGGAAAGTAGTAATGACTTGATAAACCATTCAGCTAAGAGCTGATCAGGAACATACGTTTTTACCATTCTACGACGACGTCGCCACTCATGTATATGATCAGATATGTGAGTGGCCATTGTCTATTTGAAGTTTGTAAGAAGTTTTGTTCCCGTTTCGTACCTTATTGGTAACTGAAAATGGGTTAAAAAGGTTGTGGCTAAGGTACTGAAGTTGTCGAACAAAGCTCTAGGCAATTCGATGTACCATTTTGCTGCTGGACCCGTTAACGTCCTCTGAAAGAGTGAAGTCTTATCGAATCATCATTTAGGGTGTTTGATGAACACCATAGATGAAAGGTCATCACATGATTCGATGGATCTTCACCCGGATTTCCATTAAATTTAGGAATATCTGATGGAAGTTTATGTGGAATTGCTGGCCACCAAGGGGCGTAAACGATTGGATCGTTTGTTAACCGATTTAAATCAGGTAACTCTAAAGTTGCCACAAAGGGTAACTGCTGATTCAGGTTAGGCGAAGCATACCCAGGATAAGATGGGATTGCCTGAGCAGTTGGTCTTTGCATACCGGCATAATGCATTTGATGCTGGTAACTTTGGTAAGGTTGGTGGGCATGGCCATTGTAAAATGGTTGATTTTGACCATTTTGAATATACAGTTGTCCACTATTTGCAAAGATTTGTTGCTCAGAACCATGGTATACTTGTTGGAATTGTGGTTGTTGGTATTGCACTAGCCATGGTTGTGAAGCCCTGTGTTGTTGCCCGATACTAACAGTTTGACCAAGATGAGGGGTAATTGTACCCATCTGAACCTGTGTCATTCCACCAGTCGGCGATTGTGGTTGAGTCGCAGGGTCAAGGGGCTATTGCATTACAACCTGAGAAGCCTAAGGTTGGCATACAACAGGTAGTGCTTGAACTTGAGATACCCTCACAATAGTTGGCGTAGTTGGTATATTTGACATAGGTAAGCATTGTTTCATTGAATATACAACTCTTGGCTGTTGAGGTAGTATTGGTACCCAACCGCTTGAGGTAATTCCAGTATAACCCGAATGTTGTTGTGAACTCCCGTATGGATATCCTCCCGGAGGGGATAATGAAAGGGTATACTACCCCCCATATGGTGGTAATCCAGAACTCAAGGGAATGGTTTGCCCTTGGGGGCCGGACTGCCCAAATTGACCTCCAAATGGATCAATTTGTTGAGACTCAACATAAGAGTTTCCGGATACTATTCTGGATGAACAAACAGGAACAGACCATGCTGTCGAAATGGCCCCTGAGTAGGCTCCTTCTAGCGGTTGAGAGCTATTTGGGATAGATGGTATACAAGCGAACATTGTTGGAGTGATAGCAGGGAGTTCTGCCGCCGCTGTGTCAGACGACACAGTCCTAGATGTTGACGGTTGTTCAGACATTTCTAGTCTATCCAAAATATTACCTAGCGATTCTACACGAGCTTCTGCTGGTGGTAGACTAACTTCTGATGAAGAAGGATATAGAGTGATCCCGACTCCAAATTGCGATGGAGTACTCGTTGGAGGATCTTCCACAATCTCTTCTATGGCAATCAGACTAGGTGGAAGGGGAAGACCGTCAGGTCCGTAGAATATTTCTGGTGTCGAAGAAGGTATGGAATCGGCAGTGACAGATGTTTGAAGAGCAAGACTCTCCGAACCGGTTGAAAATGGAACTGGTTCGGTAACGCAAGTGTTTACTCTCAGACTAGGATCAGTATCACTGTCCTTCTGTGGCTGCTGAACTTCTTCTGTAGAGGTAGGGGTTCCAGAAATTTTTGGAGTAACTGGAGTCTATGATGTTGTTGGAACACTTGTTCTAACTTTAACAGGAGATTTGGAACCGGTTAAACAAGTTCGCTTTGTCCGTACTAGCTTCGATTCCGGAGAGAAAGACGGCTGACTCATAAGCCTCTACGAACGACGGGGTTTCAATTGACTTTCTTCCACAATTGCGGATTACTCGATCAACTAAAATAAAGGGGAATTATGTTTCTGAATTAAATTAATTTTAGATGCTTCGACACAACTTGTTTTTTCAATTTTTAAGAGTCAAGAAAAAACAAAAGATGACTCTAGTCTCCTTCGATTTTTAATGAGCCTGAAGTGACAAGTGCTCAGATGTACCTTTTCTGTTAAGGAGTCTGAAAAGGAACGAAAGGGACTGCTCTGGAAATCTAGGTAGAGGGATTACCAAACCAATCGAAAAACTACAGAATACCTTTTACGGTACGGCAGTCAATCTTCTTGAATGTTGTGTTCAGTGCATTGCAATCGATAGGGCGGCAGACACGGCTTCCTATGGATACGTGGGAGCACAAGTCCGTACTGGCACTTATCGTCTCAAAGTGGAGGAATCACCCAACCATCAGTGAGGACAACAGTTACTAGGCTTTACGACGTCGGAATACGTCTCTAGCCTAGACTTCTAAATGTTGTGCATTAAGTTCCAAAGAGTTGTTAGATTCATTGAATTTATTTTAAGTTGATCTTGTTTATGAAGCTTTCCTTTCAGGGTCACCATGAGATGTAGATGTAATTCCTAAAATGCAATCTAAGATGATAAACAAACTTTTTATCTTCTTTGTGCAATGAAAATCCTAGCTACTAGGGAAAAGAAAGACAGAATCTTTTCACAAAGAGCAAAGAGCATACTCTAAATGCACTTTCCTAAATCAAGCCAATCAGACTGTCTATATGCAAATGCACATGCATGTATTTGTTTTTGACTTTCTTAGTATATTAATGCTAAAAAGAAAGTTGATGTACAAATCTGAATTTCTTTTCAAGCGACAAATATCAACAAGTTTCTTTTCGAAATAAAAAATGGGGACGATCACAACACTTTACGATTTTGAACTGAATACTTGTTCTCGACACTAGAAAATTACAAATTCAGACCAAAAGCAATAGTAACAGGATAATCGACCATCAATAGCAATCAAATTCTTTCCTACGATTGAAATCGACACTTGTGACAGTTTCAAATCAAAGGGCGACAGTACGATTATGCTACTTTTGCAAAGGAGAACTGTAAATGACTCAACAAACACACAAAAACATCTGCAGTTCTTTTGTACAAAGGAGGTGGAATAACAGCAAGGAAAAGGGGTTTCAAACAGACATATACTGATCACAAGCAGCAAAATTCAGGAATAGAACTGGAAAGAATGAACCACAGAAGCCACAACTGCACAGAGCTAGTCTGATCAGCGCACCTGTAACACAGAGAATCTGAAATGCAGCGTAGCTTGTCCACTCGGGAACTGCACTGAAATTCAGAATCTCTGAACAGTACCTACGTTGGGCCAGAAACGAGACTCTGTGCGGGTTCTGGGTCAAGTTTGCAGTTCAGTTATTGGGTTTTGGCCGAGTAAAAAGCAATCAGTAATGCAACAATCAGGGGTAGATCTAAGGAGGATCTAAGAGCTATCACAAGGGCAATCAAATAGTTTGTGAATCAGTTGTTTAAATCATAAACAGATCCAGTGGATGGATTGAAGTAGCAGTTATGTACTTTTCATTTGTTATGGCAAATGCAGTTCGAATGCTACTTGTAAGTTTATGAAATAGACAACAAAGAATGATAAACAAACAAACTAATTATCTCCCCAGCGGAGTCGCCATTTTGTTACAGGGAAAAGTGTCTATATAGAACTGCTCTATCCCACTAAGGTGTCACAGTTGCCTTAGAAACAAACAGAGAAAGCTACTTTCGTTTTTCCTTTATGAATTATAGATAGAGAGGAATAGAAAGACCAACCTCTGTCTTGCGCTAATCTCCTGATTTGATCCCTCTCTTCTTTGATAGTCTTCAACTACCTGCTCCCTTGCACGCCCAGCTTCACAAAGTACCTGTAAGATCACAGAAGCATAGCACTATACAAAGACATGGATCTATAATCATAAACAATCTAGGATCAGATGTAAATTGACCATACAAATGTAGCAAGCATCAATGACACAAAAGCATGGAGGAAAACTTGAATAGCTTTTATTGACAAACAAGAAAAGAGCCAAGAGGAGTTACAACCAGTTATTCCGACCCAGCATCAACCTCCCAGCAAAGAAGCCCCTCTTCACCTCAAACAAAGCTTAGATCACCCAACAATCTGATGTTTGTCTCAAGAAACCAACAACAATTCCTTACAATATGAAAAATTCCAGCCTCTGGATCTCTAGGATGAGGGATCCATATATAGATATCTGTAAGGGGGATGAGTTAGCTTGTGATTTGATTAGTGTCCTCCCTCTGATAGTTCTTGCTTCCACTTGGAGATTTATGGTCTCTTACTCATCCTTGGTCGAATTCAGTGAGGCAAGTGTCACGGGAGAAGATTCTAGAAGCTTCCATTGCCTCTCCACCTCGCGGAATGACACTGCCATTTGTCATTTCTCGCCCATCGCACCCCATAGAAGGGATTTTTGAAATGCAATGCACCCACACTGTGTATTTAGGTGAGATGCAACGCACTTAGCCAGTGGAGCAGCTGAAATGATCATGTTTTGACCAATTCTGAGCAGTTTTTCATGGAGAACTTCTGGGAGAAGCTGTAATCTGTTGACCTTGTTCTTTTAGGGGTTAGAACAACACTTTTAGGAACTTAGGAGCCCTTGATTTATGGACATTTCATGCTTGGGATTGTAGGGCCCAAAAATGTCTATAACAGATGGAGCTGAAAAGGTAGATGCTCAGTCCTATAGGAGTCTGGTAGGAAGTCTTTTGTATCTTACTACCACTAGGCCTGATATTATGCATGCAGTAGGCTTGATTTCCAGATTCATGCAAAGTCCAAGTAAGATCCATTTTGGAGCAGCAAAAAGAATTTTGAGGTATGTGTGTGGAACAAGAAATTATGGGATTTGGTATACTTCATCAAATGATTTTGGGTTGGTTGGTTATACAGATAGTGACTGGGCTGGATCTTTTGATGATAAAAAAAGCACTTCAGGTTATGTATTCAGCCTTGGATCAGGTGCAGTATTATGGTGTTCAAAGAAGTAACCAACTATTTCATTGTCTTCTACAGAGGCAGAGTATATTGCAGTAGCAATAGCAACATGTGAAGCAATTTGGTTGAAGAAAGTATTGATAGATCTAAAACAAGAACCAAAATATGCCACAACTATTTACTGTGATAACTTGTCTACCATTGCCATAACTAAAAATCCAGTGTTTCATAATCGCACCAAACACATTGATATCAAATATCATTTGATAAGAGACTATGTGGCAAAAGGAGAAATTCAAATAAAGTTTTTCACGACAAATGAACAGCTTGCAGATATATTTACCAAAGAACTACCTAAAGGGAAGTTCGAATACTTAAGGGATATTCTTGGAATCACCTCATTAAGCATTAAGGGGGAGTGTTGAGGATAATGCTTAAAATAAAGCTATGTAATTGCTGACTAACCAGCAAATTTTGTGTTTTGAGTTATCAGAATTAGTTCAGCAAATTTATAGATATAGTCAGTGATCATTCAGACAGTAGATTAGTAAGATACTCCATAATGAAATTAGAAATATGTGGGCTATATAATAATGTATTGATTGATTCTATGAAGATATGAGATTCCAATGATAGTTCAACTCATGGATTGAGAATCAGTCTCTCTTATTTTTGTTCAATGGTTTTGTTTATGTTTTCATATGCATGCTATTGGTAGATTTAACACTAGATGCAGAAAATATCATGCCCATTTCAAAAATATATGATCGACCACATGCTATCACGTGTAATAATGCTCGTGATTTAGTCCACTCTCTCACACCTAATGTTGCAAAGTCGTGTGGTCTTCTTTCATCTAATAGCTCTCATCCATCTTTGGGAGGGAACCATCACATGCATTAACGTGCCTATTTCCACCTGATGAGATTTGATCATCCGTGAGCATTGGGTGTGCAAATAAGAGGAATTTAAAGCAAATAGTCATATCTGATGGATGGGATGATGCACATGTTTAATTATATTTATTTAATTAGTGACAAATGTACATATAACTCAAATATGATATTTTTAATTTATTTCCATTTTCTGCCAACTTCAGTTCATATTTTCACAATGCCAACCTTTCTTCTAGCATGTTGCTCAAGTGGGGTTTAAGTGAATTCTCTCCCATTCATGCACATAACTAAAAAAATTTCCCAACCTTATTTCTATATCAGTACTAGGTAAGTACCCAATTAGCTACTCTACCACTTTACCTAGTTTCTGAGTTGGTTCACTCTTAAGTTGTAGAAATGAGTGAAGGCTCCTCAAATGATATCTATATTAATAAATTAGCAGGACTTAAGGATACACAAACATACCATATTCATATGTCAACTTTAATGGATTTTGGGACTTAAGGATACCCAAACATACCATATTCATATGTCAACTGTGAATGGATTTTGAGTTTATCTATTGAGGATGATTTCTTAGTAAATATGAGGAGGATGATTGCTTAGTAAATATGAGGAGGACAATTGTTTAGTCTCTTGAGGTTTATTAATAACTTTTTTGTTTATATTATAGAAATTTTGAAGTGTAAAATGGACCTCAAAACAAAAATGTACAACCCAAAAAAAAAATTGTTCTTCAGTTATAACCAAATATGTGGAAAATGAGCTTCATTAACTCTTAAAAAAAAGTTTATTGAAACCCTACAATAGTTTGATGGAAAAATAAATGGCTCTAGTACCTGGACTTCAAGTGATAATGAAAATAAATTAATCCAAAATAACTTCAAGTGATAATCAAAATAGATTAATCCAAAATAAGTTAATCCAGTTCAAATACAACCTATGCCATGTATTTGCCCACCAAGACTAGACCCATTTCAATCACCTTTTGTAAGGTTCAAAGAAACACCCAATCCACTCAAACTTCCTTATGTGATTTTTTTAATAAGGTTACATATTTTAAATGATCTTTCTCAATCAAAACACAGGCATAGAGGGATTTGTTTTTAATAAGAAAACACAAAGGGTTGTTGCTCACATTATTTGTGGGTTTTTTAATATTTTTTAGAGAAGAGAAAGAGTTTGTTACTGAAAAAGACTTTATTAAAGAATTTTGTAAAGAAGAGGAAGATGCATTGTTCCAATTGGATGTGGGAACTTTTATTTGTATAATATTTTGTGAAAGCCTCTCTTTTGTAAAAAATTGTAGCCTTATTTTTTTTAAAGTTCAAGTATAGAGATGCCATAGCAAAGATTTGTTTGTTTCTAACATGTTCTATGCTTGTAAGTATATCTTGTTGTTGATCCCAAGTGAGTCAGTGCTCAATAATGGGAAAATCCAAGAGAGTAAGGAAGTACAAATAACATCTAGTGATGTATGAAGATTTTTTTGAAAGAATTAGAAGTGAAGAGGCAAAAGCATTACTTTGCACATATATGCATGTGAATACCACTATGCATAATTGAAAGTGGATGCAAATTTGGTGAATCTAATAACTCACAATTTGGTCAATCCAACAACAAAGATTGGTAATAACAATTTCCTGAATCCAACAACATGGATTGCTTATAACAATTTGGTGAATCTAGAAACAGAGCTTGTTGATGAGAGTGAAACTGCCATTGGACCAGCCAATCCTATGGTGAATGCAATTAATATTGTTATGTAAACTTTGATGAAAAATTGTTGCACATGACACAACAAAATCATGATATCTACATGATGATGCTAAAGCACACTTGAGTCTGAATACCAAGTGGAACAAAACACTTGTACAATAGCACAAGTTAGTAAATAAGTGGAAGACAGAGAGATAGAAGCATAAGGAAATAAGGAAGCACAAAAAAAAAAAAATTGAGATAAAAGGAGTGGCATACAACAATATTTTTACAAGTGCCATGGATTTCCAATGTGTAGGTGAGTAGGAAAATTATGAAAAAAAGTTAAAGTCCTTTGAAGCATACCTTTGCAACATTGTGGCTTTATAAATTATGCATAGAAGTTGTAGAAATGAATGTTGAATACACATGAATGATAAAAACATTAATAAAATTTTCATGGATTAAACTCTTGAAGAGATGCAATTGTGTTATGAACTTAAATTGCAGCAAAGATTGATGATGAGAACCCAATATTAGAAATTTGGGTGTGGTTGCGGTCCACATACCAACCCATTTTTGAACAAGTCTAGGACATGGTTATACAACACTGAACAATGGAACTACTACATCAACAAATGAAGAATGTGAAATTTGAAGGATACATTAAGAATAAAATTTTGAAAAGATTTAGAGGGTGGTTGAAGTCAATTTTTTAAATTCTAACCAGTTTTTTAAATGGTAAGATTAGGTGAGACATAGACTAATAAACATTTTAGTTTATATTTTTTTCCCTTGAAATTAAGGGGGATGTCCAAGAATCTAATTCCAATCACCTGCTAGGTGTGATGATTGTAAATCCAAGTGTTACAAGCTGTTTTAATTTAGTCCGGTTCTATTGAGTTTACTTCAGTCTTACTGTAATCATTTTATTACAATTTCTCCTATACAATTTTATTTAATTGATTTAAAAAAAACAATACCTATGCCAAAATTTTTATTGATTATACCACACTAATTTTTAACTATCAAAGTAGTCATCTGGAGAATATGAGTGATGGTGTATCTCTAACATTTATTTCCGTTAAGGATTAGTAAACCTCAATTAACACTTGCAGGTATTCCATAACTTACATATTCATTAATATTGATATGATGAACCATCACTAGGACCATGGAAGTGTAACAAATGTGTGGTATATCAGTTTTATTATCTCTTATTCATATATGCATCTCATAATTATCTATGATTTATCTCAAACTTAAGAATTTTGAATAAGTCTAGCTATATATTAAATCAAATAGGTTATCCTATATTGCTTCTCACAGGTTTAAATGGCTTAGGTCGAAGATTACTCAAGATATAAACATCGGAAAAAATATTCCAAAAACCTATAAAGATTTAACATGTCAATGGATTAGGTGGGTGGCCTACTCTTTTCAAGGTGACAAATACCGAGTAGGACCCCTTGCACCGAGACCGAGATAATAGATGGAAAGCCCTTTGCATCGAGACTGAGCCACATAATTGAACAATGCTTCTAGTGATAGTAAATTCAACACACTGCTTGCATACCCCTTGCAGCCAGACTGAGCCATACAATTTGACAGTGGTTCGAGTGAAAGCAAAGGGAGGACATCACTTGCATCAAACCGCTTCACCAATTACAACAAATGCACAAATGTGGAGAGATTGCACTGAGAGAAAATGGTTTCGACAATTACACTAACTAAAGGGACTAACCTATTTCAATTAACCTAGTTTCATTAACCACCACTTAAATTTTCTTAATCTATTTTCTTCACCATTTCAATTTTCTTTAGCACATTTTTGGTACCACTTCCATTTTCATTCAAACAACATCATACATGGGTGGGATGATTGATTGACTCTTACATTGATAGTGGGGTGCCTCACTGATAGCCAAATATGTGGGCATTGAGATTCATTAACTTTTACAAAAGGGGGTTATTGAAAATAAGTGGCTCCATGGGAAAATAAGTGGCTTCATGGGAAAGTAAGCGGTGCAATATTTTCAAGTAGTAATGAGAACAACATGGGCTATAATGAGAACAAGATGGGCTGCACAACAGGTAGTCCCAGTGTTAAGGGGAGGGAGGAAAGGAGCATAGTCCCTACCTTAAGGGGAGGGATGAAGGAAAGGAGCAGGGTAGTTAAGCGGGCGAATTGAGCAATAACATAAGTATTTTGTAAGCATTGCAGCAATGAGTTGGCTAAAATAATACATTTGCATATAATGATAAAATTATCGAGAAATAAAGACAAAGAGCTCGCTTGAAGTCAATCTGATCCAAAATGGATCCTAAACCCTCTAATTCTAAGTCTTTAAAACTATCGGAAAACCCTATCGAAGGGGAAAAAACTAAAGAATTTGGGAAACATAGTAAAGCAAAGGTTGAAGTATCGTTGAATGAGAGCCGACGAATCGGACCCATCAATGGTCTAGATCAAATCAGTAGATCGCATTGGAGGGATCGGTAATATCATAGTCGGCGGAGTGTATCGGAGGAGGCCTTATGGAAGTTGCGATTGCGATCCAGCGACACAACGTGGACCGTTAATCGAGTGAATAGATCAACGACTCACATTACATTATCGCATTGCAAGATTTCCAAAGGGAGGACTTACTGAAGGCTCGAAGACCATGCGATATGCGATTGTGATATATCGCATCGTAATATCGCATCGCAACAATACAAAGGGGTGAAGACCCATAGCCGATGCGACTCGCGGTTGCGGTCGAGGCGGACTCGACGGGGCTTATAAATGTGGCCTTATAAATTTTGAGTTCTGATATAAAAGTGTTGTCAGGCGTTTTCTCTGTATTAGCACATTTCCATTATAAAACCGAAATACAAAAAGAAATGACCCGAAGCGACAAAGGCACAATCCGAAAGATTTATAGATACGGCTTTATGTCATTTGAGTTCCATGGTATGCGGGATTTCGGGCGGGCCTTAGGCAGTAAGTGGTATTGGACGGGCTTCGCCCGATTCCATACACCGACTGACACGTAGCACCCCGTGGAGAGAGAAAACTGCCTTTTCGGGCAGGTAATCTCCGTTCAAATGGGCGAGTCATTGGATTGGAATGCCACAAATCAACAGTGGGCTTGCAATGGCGATATAACATGGACCCAATAGGATTATAGGTTGGATTCAATATCTTTTGAGTTCCGAGATTTGGTCTATTGGTCGAATTTTCCATTTTTTTTAGTGTATTTTTGTTTTTGAATGAGAAATGTATTTTGAGGGATTTCACCTGTGCCAGAGGTCCTTTCCATTACAAGCAGGTGGCCACCATACCTTCAGCGTTTTACAATGATTTTTTAACGCTCAAAAGGGGGATGAATGGACAGGGGCTCAAAGTGAGAAAGCCCAAGAAAGGAATGCAAACCAACAATGCCGAGAGGATTAAAAGGCCATCCCTAACTCTAAAGGGACAAGCAGAAAGGAAGTAGTTTCTCAGAGATAGAGAGTCAGAGAAAACGTAGCTACGAATAGTTGATCAGAGGCACTAAGAGGGAGATTCTGTGTACTCTTTAAACTCGAGGTTTTCGAGTGAAATTCCTGTGTAATATCATTGTTGTTGTTTTGAGACTCTCTTTGAGCTCACACTTGTAATATTCTGCTCTTAAAGAAATAATATAGAGGTCGAAACTGAGAGCTAAACCAGGAGACGTAGCCAGGAAGTCTGGTGAACTCCTTGACTATTTATTGTGTTGATGTGTGTGTCTGTTATGTTTTCTAATTGCTCATTGTCTATATTATTCGCAATCTTTTCGATCCGTTGCACTAAGTAATTTAGGAATTCCTGCATATGAGTCTGTTATACCTTTAATATTGATCTAAGATCTCATTTTGAGATGAAGTGGTATCAGAGCATTAGGTTTTGTTAAGGTTAGACTAGCTTGTGTTGGATTATGAATGCTAACTAGATTAAAGCTTAGACTAGGAGACGGAGAATTTGTTGAGGCTAATGTAGAGATTGGAAGAGTCTATTATTAGAGGAGAATGGTAGAAGAAGCTCCATTGGGATCAAAATATCAGTTCATGGAAAAACTTATGGCCATGAGAGCCATGGTGGAAGAGATCTATCTGGAGTTTAAGAAGGGTCAAGGTGAAATCACTTCAACACCCAAACTAGACAAAGGAGCAGAGGAACCTTTTCTAGTTTCCCCTCTAGAAGGCAAAGGAAAAGGAGAAATGCCTTCTCCACCATCTCCTCCATCATCACCTTCATCATCCTCATCATCTTCTTCGCATAAAACTAGCCCTGATAAGAAAAAGAAGAAAACTTCTTTGATTAAATTAGATGTGAAGTTTGATTTTCCAATTTACGATGGAGAACTAAATGCAGAGAAGCTAGATAATTGGATACGACAGATTGATGTATATTGCAAGGTGCAGAACATTGATTCAGAAAGCAGAAAGATTCAACTGGCTAGCCTTCGACTTGGACGAACTGCACTAGTATGGTGGGAAGGCAAGACACAAGATGATCTGCAAAAACATGGTAAAATCGTTTCTACCTGGAATGAATTTGTTTCTGCTATGAAAAAGAAATTCTATCCTTTAGCTTACATACAGAAGGCAATGATGAGTTGGCAAAATCTGCGCCAGTTGAAGGGTCAAAGTGTACAAAGTTATACTTAGGAATTCAGGAAAAGAGCTTTAACTCTAGGTATATCCTTGGACTCACCTGAGACTTTATTGAAGTATATCGGTGGTCTGCATGGTTACTTAAAGCATACTATTCTCATGTTTAATCCCACTAGATTAGATGATCTATCAGTTCAAGCCACACATCTAGAAGGTAGAGGTAAGAATGTAAACCCAGAGGTTGGGGGATCATCTAAATATTCTGTAAGCAAGAGTAAGGAAAAGAAGAAATTGAAATGGAAGGAGATGAAAGCAAACATTGTACAGAAGGATAAAACTTCATGTACTCATTGCAAGAAAGAAGTACGTGATGAGGCACATTGTTGGCTTTTGCATCCAAAATGGAGACTTAAGAAGTTCGGTGGAAGGAAGAAAAAGAATGCTGAAACTATTCAGAAGGACTTGGGATCAGATTTAGGCGATGAAACAACAAGTACAACCACAGGTATTAAAGGCAAAGATTATGAAGCATCCACAAGTAATTCTGCACAATCTGTTGATAATGAAAACAATGAGAGAGAAAGAAATGAGCTTTTTCGTATTAGAGTAATTTCCAAGCACAATAAGATTGATACTTTGTTTGATAGTGGATCACAAGTAAATTTGATTTATGAAACAATTGTAAAGAAGTCGGGATTACAAACGAAACCTCATGAGAATCCATATCCATTAGGTTTGGTGTGTGATAAAACAAAGCTACAAGTAACAAGACAATGTAAACTTAGGTTCGCTATTGGATTAACATTTGTAGATGAGGTTGAGTTAGATATAGTTCCACTGGATATATGTGGTATTGTTTTGGGAAGGCCATACTTGTATGATAGGAAAGCTATTTTCTATAGAGCTAAAAATAAGTATCAACTCACTAAAGATGGAATGGAATATATTGTAAGATCTTGTAAACTCAAGGGTAACTATTCTATCATAAACTCAGGACAGATGAAAAGAATTGTGAATTCAAGTAAGCAACTTTTACTAATGGTTGTAAAGGCAAAGGATCCTGAAAAATCCAATGCATTTGAAGGTTGTGATTCTAAAAAAAATGTTGATTTAGTTAAATTTGTTTCAAAGTATGATTTTCTATTTCAAGAACCTAAAGGTTTTCCACCCAAGTGAGAAATAGTACATGATATTTGTTTGTAGGAAGATGCTCCATTACCTAACATTGGAATGTACAGGTTGTCAGCTTTAAAGAATGCATGAGACAATTTCTAGATATATCAAAGGGTGTACTATGTGTGCTACAAGAAAGCTTACTAATAGAAAATTATTCTTGTACACTCCACTTCCAATTTCTTCTCGTCCTTGGGAAAGTGTTTCCATGGACTTTGTTGGCAGATTGCCAAAATCTAGAAAGGGTCATGATTATTTGTATGTTGTTGTGGATAGGTTCAGTAAAATGGGTATTTTGATACCTTGTAACAAGCAGGTTATAGTTGAAAAAACAACAAAGTTGTTCTTTTAGAATGTATGGGTTCATTTTGGTTTACCCACTTCTATTTTATCTGATTGAGATTCTCGATTTATTGGGAAGTTTTGGTCAAATCTATGGGAGTTGATAGACACCAGGTTGAAGGAAAGCACAACATTTCATCCACAAACAGATGGTCAGACAGAGGTGTTCAACATGACAGTGATCCAGTTGCTCAGAGGCTATTGCAGCAAGCATCCCAAGCTTTGGGATAAGCATTTGTGTTATGTGCAGCATGCTTACAACCGTGCCAAGCACTTTTCTACTCAGAGATCTCCTTTTGAGACTTGTTTTGGTTTTGTACCAAAGTCTCCCTTGGATTTTGTCTTTGGTAAAGACATAGCAGTTGATGGACACAATTATTTGGATAAAGCAACAATCCAAGAAATCCACCAGGCAGTACAGGAACATCTGGAAAGAAGTCAAGCCAAGTACAAGGCAAGAAATTACAAGCATCGAGTTGAGCATAGTTTTCAAGTTGGTGACCAAGTCTAGTTTTACATCAGCAAAGACAGAATGCAATATTAAGGTAAGAAGCTAAAACCAATAAGGTATGGACCTTTTAGGGTACTTGATAAAATTGGTGAAAATGCTTTTTGCCTTGATTTTCCAGCTTATTTGCAGATCTATTCAGTTGTTAATGCAGAAAACTTGACATTGTATGAACCATCAGTGATTGAAGATCCTAAAGAGCAAAGTCAGTTGCATTTTATTGAGGATCTGTTGCCTGAGTATCTCAGTGAGTTATAGGAAGACACAATTCTGGACAAGAAGGTGAGAACTACGTGTCAAGGGGATGTTGAGTACCTGAGAGTGGGACTCAAAGGTTCAAATCCAAGCAAAGCATGCTGGATAAAAGTTAAACAAGTGAGGGAGCTCTATCCTCACATGATCGATGCCTAAAAACCAACTTTTGGTGGTCCAAAAGTTTTTCGGTCGGAAGGCGTGATCCAAAATGGATCTTAAAACGTCTAAGTCTAAGTCTTTAAAACTATCAGAAAACCCTATCGAAGAGGAAAGCACTAAAGAATTAGCGGAAATAGAGTAAAGCAAAGGTTGAAGTATCATTGAACCAGAGTTGTGGGATCAGACCGATCAACGGTCCAGATCAAATCGGCGGATTGCATCGGAGGTATCAGCAATATCGCAGTTGGCGGAGTGTATCAGAGGTGGCCCTATGGAAGTTGTGATCATGATCCAGTGACACAACGTGGACCATTGATCGAGCACGTAGATCAATGGTTGTGATTACATTATCGTGTCGCAAGATTTCCAAAGGGAGGACTTACAGAAGGCCCGAAGACCATGTGATATATCGCATTGCAATATCACATCGCAAAAATACAAAGGGGTGAAGACCCATAACTGATGCGACTTGTGATTGCGATTGAGGCAGACCTGACATGGTTTATAAATGTGGCCCTATAAATTTTGAGTTCCGATACAAAAGTGTTGTTGGGATTTTTTTGTGTATTAGTGCATTTTCATTATAAAACCAAAATACAAAAGGAAATGACCCGAAGTGACAAATCGGGACCTGAAAGATTTATAGATGCGGCTTTTGTCATTTTAGTTCCATGGTAAGCGGGATTGCGGGCGGGCGTCAGGCAGTAAGTGGTATTGGACAGGCTCCGCCCGATTCCATACACCGTCTGACATGTAGCATCCCGCATAGAGAGAAAATCACCTTTTTGGGTGGGTAATCTCTGTGCAAATGGACCGCCCAAAATGGCTGTCAGTCGTTGGATTGGAAGGCGACAGATCAACGATGGGCTTGTGACAATGATATAACATGGACCAGATAGGATTATAGGTCAGATTCAATATCTTTTAAGTTTCAAGCTTTGGTCTGTTGGTCAGATTTTGCATTGTTTTTAGTGTATTTCCATCGCTATCGCACCGATGTAAGCAACTAAGTAGCTATGTATGTAGCTATTAAGAGCTCTCCTCTGCTTGAACTTGGGTTAAGAGCAATCATCATAGTTTATTGTGTTGGTTAAGAGCTTTCCTGACCTTGAACCTGATCTGTGGGGTTTAGCTTTCATCTAAGTGAACCTGGTTTGCTAGCCCATAGATTTGTCACTCATATATAGCAAATATCAGGTACATGTCCAGGGACCGGTTGCCAAAGGGTGTGACTGCATCTTGTTTCTTATTTTTTCTGTTAAAATCATGGGTGTATTTGCAAGCCAAATGATCAAACTCCTATTGTTGCCTGCGTTGTTTGTATTCTTAAGGCCCTCATATCTAGATTTGAAAGCAGCAGAAGCCGAACTCTACCCTGGATTTGAAGGAGCCGAACTGCACCGTGGATTTGAAGGCAGAGTCTCTAGTAACCTTTGTACTCCAAAAAGTCATTCAAAGAAACCCCAGAAATGCTGCTTCCGTCATGCCCCTCCAATTTCATGATTTCTTTGTTAATGTATCTATAAACAAACTTATACTTGATGGACCTCTTGTCTTTCCTGTGTATCCTCGGTTTATACTCCGTATTTTTAATGGGAACTTAGGTATTCTAGGAATGAATGTATCCACTCATGATGTTGCTATAAGATTTTCACTATGCTCCTTCAAGAGAACCAATAGCGACACTCCATAGCTACTCTGACTTAGCACAGCTTGGTAAACCGTGCATGAGGTTGTGTTTAATTTGACTTTATCTAAATATCGATCCCACTTTGGTTGCCTCTTACATTTGCATGGGATATCTAATGTCTTGAGTTAATGTTAGCATTAGTTCAGTAATTCTAAATGTTGATGGGATAAATGAAGATGCTAAGGAAATAAAAAAAAATATAACTTATAGTTCTATCCTCTCGAGCTATGGAGAGGCCAAATAATATTCGCAGAAAAATTTTCATTGTAAAAAATATATATAGAACCCAAAACTTTAGCAATAAGCAGCTCAAACTAATATAAATAGCTAAGCTCAAACTAATATAAATAAGCAACTCAAACTAATATAAATAGCCACTATTCTCATTACTATAGAGTTAGAAATAATTAATTCCTACTTGTCTATGGTTGTAATTCTCCATTTGAGGAGTTTGTTCCTACATAATAGGAATTTAGTTTCTCCTAGTTTAGTGTGTGGTTGAGAGAATCTCTCAACCACACTACTGTACATCTAAGATAGAATTCCTATCTTGAGACTATTGCTTGTATAAATATGTGTGTAAATTTCCTCATTAAAAATAATAGAATATATTTTTGAGTGTCTGCAATTTTATCTTGGTATTGGAGCCTGAGGGCCTAGCCCCTCATGGGCTTGGCTGCTCCTGGGCTGAAGAGAATAAAAGTTTTGTGAATATTTGTTTGTCCATCATCCGCTGTCCATTAGCTAGGGAAGCGATAGTTTTGGTGATTCACTAGTGATCAGAGGGCCTCGAACTCCAGAGGTTCACCGGTGTGGTCTGCTTTAGTTGGAGAATTATGGACCAATTCTGTAAATTATGGAGAATTATGAAACCATATACCAGATTCTGCAACTCCAAATTCAGACTACTGGTTTCGATATGAAAAAGAAGAGAAATAATATTGTCGTCCAGACCAAAGGCTGTTTTTGTCACAAAAATACCTTGTGGCCAACTTTCCGCCATACATCGAGTAGAGACTCAAAGTCAAGTATCGTTGTCATGACTGATGCGAAAAATCAAAAAATTGAGCATCAAACAATCCGGTGGGAAGACTTGACATTTTCAGAGCATTGGGTGGTGAATAATCCACCTCTGTTGTCATCTCTTTCCCAAGAAGATCTACAATTGACTGCCAAAGAATTGAAGCCACCTGTAAATTATCCAAATACTACAGAGACCCTTCCATTGTAGATACAACTTCTTCCAGTTCATCTTTTTGTAAACATAATTCTTTGTATGAGTTAGCCTAGCTTGTAAATTATTGTTCTTTAGAATTCAAATGTCGATATTGTCAAGAACATGTAAATCTGCTCACTCTAGTCGAGTTTGAAATCCATAACAATCATAATCCCAAGACTGGTATTGCTCCTCCTTCCACCTCTATAAATGCAAGCCCAAATCCCAAGTGCTCAGATATACCTTTCCCACATGAGCAAGACCTAAGATCATGTACTTATGATGCATGAGACTGTAACATTAGAAGGAGAAGACCCAAGGTTGACTGAGATGATATGTCAAATGAGACCAGCCAAGCCCAGATATGGTTTGGAATATCTTGAGCAGGCCAATGGCCTCATACCAGAGTGCAGATTTCGCCTCGTTCCCTCTGACTGCAAAAAGCCTGCAGTAATGGAAATGCATAAATTTTTCTCTCTTATGGATGGATGCTTGAAATGTGAGATTAGTGCCCAATGGATGAAAGCTATGACAAATTGGGATCTATACACTAATCCTCAAGTTGATGAATTTGATCAAAATTACACTCGTGTAGAGAAGAGACAGTTTGTTGAAGATTGGAAACACTATATGGAGATGAATAACACTTGGATATCTTTCTATTCATGGAAAGATAATATTGCTCTATTGAATGTCTTTACTCGTTCTACTAGTGCTTCAGCAAGCAAACATGCTTGGATTGCATTAGATGGAACAAAAGTTGAGACTCCATCAACATTTCCTCCTTTCAAAGGAATTGTGATTGGAGAAAATCAAAATGCAGCCAAAGCCATACCACTAGTACAGAAGGATGACAATGCTCTAGGCATTGATGGAAGAATACAAAAAGCCAGTGAACAGCTCAATTGGACAAATACTGCATTAAAAGGCTTAGAAATAAATGTAGCAAAAACTGCAGAAGTCAAGGAACAAATTGATACTGTGCAAGTATCAATTAATGATGTAAATAAATGCTTGAACAATGTACAGTTTGATTCCAGTTTGATTCGTTCGTATGCAAGAGAATCTTTATCTAAGATAGAAGGAGTAGAAGAAAAGTTAGTTGATCATTTAGATACAACTAAATATCTCATAACTGGTTTAACAGATAAAGTTGAAAAGATTAAATCTGTCTAAAGTTGAAAAACCAGTTCCAAACTCCTTTCTTGTAAAAAGAAGCATAAAGATTCAGGATCCTGTTAAAAATGTCAACAGGTTTCCAGCTCTATTTCCTAAAGAAGTAGTCTCCTCCTCAGAATCTGAGACTACAGCAAAGATAACCATTGCATCCTTGTTCAAGGATGAAGAAGAAGAAAAAGGGAAGGAACCAAAAAGTCAGGACACACAAATCTTCCCTATATATGAACCTCTAGAGCATAGGTTCACCAAATACCCAGCACCTGACATTGAAGGAAAAGGAAAGCTTCCTGAAGCACATACCTTTTTCCCAGATTCCCACAGAGAGTGGAATATAGATAACATGAGTGTCGGCCAAATCCGGAAAATGATTGACATGATGTATACAGAATATAAACTCATGTGTCTTAGAGGGAAAAGTGAAATTGATGCTTGTAGGACAATTATTCAATGTTTTACAGGGACACTCCTCAGGTGGTGGGAGACAGAATCCTCTCCTAAGCTCATTGAAACAATGGAAGCTGCAGTTCTTAAAGATGAGAAATGAGATGTTATACACAACTTTGATGGCACTGTCAGCAGCAATATGATCGGTGCACTAACATCAATGATTCTAGAATATTGGTGTGGAACTAAAACTGAGATCACCGATAAAAATGAAGTCATCCTCATGAATTTTAAGTGCCACAAAATGTCCCAATATGAAGACTTCCACAGAGACTGGATGCAGAGGATCTATGAAGTCAAAGACTCAAAGAACCTATTATGGAAACAGGTATGTCTTGTAGCCTTGCCATCCAGATTTGTTGATTATATCAGATTACAAGAAGTCTTCCAGTTACCTTTTGAGTCATACACATGGGGTGAGATATATGCTCACATTACAAAGATGCTAGTAAGTCTTTGTACAAGTTCAAAGGTAAATAAATCTCTGGAAAAACTTTCCAGACTACCAGACAAAAAGTCCATCTGCAGCAAGTATGGACTTACAACAGATGATCCTTTGGTCAAAAAGAGAAAAGCTAAGAAAAGAGCAAAGAGAGAGTTCAAAGAAACTTTCTACAAGAACAAAAGAAAGTATCCAAAGGACAAGAAAAGGTATTCTAAACCAGTGCGAGGCCAAGCCTCTAAAACAAAGAAAGGGTATTATAAGTATGTTCCTAGAACACATTATTATAATCCCTCTGATATTCACCTACACACAGCCAAGCAGGAGAAGTGGAACAAAATCACTTGTTGGTTATGTGGGAAAAATGGACATACATCCTCCAGATGTTCACAAGGCGAAGAACCAAAGTTAAATAGAGGCAAGAAATCTGAAGCCTTTTTCCAGAAAGCCAAACAAGTTAAGCAAGAAGGAAGAGGACCAATGATCTGTATGAAATGTGGTTCGCATGCGCATAGAATAGAACACTGGCCAAATGTTACCATCAGGGAAATAGCCCAGCAACACCAGATTGAAGAATCTTCCTATGATTCTTTTACTTCTTCCTCTGTTGAAGAACTACAAGCTCACATAGAACATTATTCAGAATCTGATTCTTCAGATTGTTTATGCTCTAATCTTGAAGAATTTGCTTGTCATGCTCAATATGATTCTGATTCTGAATATTACAGTGAATCAAGTGAAGAAGGGGAAAAGCCTAAGCCCCAGAAAGAAAAAGTCCTCATGGCAGCAACAGAAGAAGACGAGCTGAAAATTCTATCCCAGATAAGAGCCATGGAGGAAGGAGACATGAAAAACCACCTGATCGAAGCTTTTACAGATCAGCTCAAATCCAAAGCTTCAAAAGAATCAGGTAAGAAGTCCTTATTCATTGATGCTTCGTATGAAAGAAATACAAAATCATTTCAAATGCATCATCAAAAACCTGGTAGAGTGAGATCACTCACTCTAGGAGAAGTAAGCCGTGAGATTCATAATCTCAAGGCAGAAATCTCTGCAATGAAAACTCAAATTGCAGAGCTGAAGAAAGGTAAACAAGTGGCAAAAGAAGAAGATGATGATCAGCCATGGGATACTGCTCAATATAGCAGTAACCAAGAAGTCCAGGTTGCTGAAGGAATGAAGGATCCAAATTTTGGATTCAGAGATATGAGATTATTAACTATCTCCTATCAGCAACACCATGTCAAAGTAAATGTCTACATAAAAGGAAAAATGTTTGAAATGGTTGCTCTTCTAGATTCTGGAGTAGACATAAATATCCTCAACACGAAAAATATTCCAACAAAAAATTGGGTTGCTGCAGAAAGAAAAGTCGTCAGTTTGATTAATTAAAAGCTCCAATATGAAGTACGCAAAGCCTCCCTCTGCTTTGATACTCACTATGTTTATCTGAAATTTGCAGTAGCTGATATACCAGTAGATTGCATACTGGGAAATGTTTTTCTGGCAGCAGTAGAACCTCATGGGTCACTCAGACTCAAAGGAGGAAAAGCTGGATATTTTATCTCTGTTCCCACATCTAAGGGGACAAGAAAGAAAATTGAGCTTCCATATATTTCAAATCCCAGAATTTCAACAATGGTCCAAACTGTGCAGAATTTGGACAAAGCTAAAGCTTGGTTATCAGATCTAAAAGATCTGAAGACTACTCTAAGAGTAGAAGAACAACTCAAGTTGCCCCAGACAAAGAGAAAAATTGAAGATCTAAAGAAACAGATCGAGGAAGAATGCTGCTCAGAAGAACCTAATGCATTTTGGCATAGGAAGCAGCATACAGTAGAGCTCCCTTACAAGGAAGGATATGCTGGTAAGCCTTGTAAGAGCCGAGCAATCCCTATGAGCAAAGAATACAGAGATCTTTGCGAGCAAGAAATTCAGCAGCTCCTTAGCAGAAAATTGATCAGAGAATCAAACAGTCCTTGGAATTGTTATGGGTTCTATGTAAACAAGAGAGCTGAACAAATCAGAGGCATCCCAAGACTAGTCATAAACTATAAGCCTCTAAATTCAGTCCTAGCTGATGACACCTATCCCATACCCCATAAAGGAGATCTAATCAGGAGGATAGCGGGGGCCAAAATCTTCTCCAAGTTTGATCTGAAAGTAGGATTTTGGCAAGTGGCCATTTCTGAGAAGGATAAATTCAAGACTGCCTTTAGTATACCAGCAGGACATTACGAATGGAATGTCATGCCTTTTGGGTTAAAGAATGCTCCATCAAAGTTCCAAAAGGTAATGGACAGTATTTTCAAGCCATATTTTGATTGGTTGATTGTATATATAGATGATGTCTTAATATTTTCTAAAACCATTCATGATCATTTTAAGCATGTAAATATATTTAAGAATTTGGTTAAGCACAATGGTTTGGTGCTTAGCAAAAAGAAGATAGAAGTTTTCCAAACTTCTATCAAATTTTTGGGCCACACAATCTGCAATGGGCAGATTTCTTTGCAGAAACATGCACTCGAGTTTGCATATAGATTTCTAGATGTCATCATAGAAAGAACCAACTGCAAAGGTTCTTAGGCTGCCTTAACTACGTCAGCAACTTCTATCAAGACTGCGCCAGTGACAGGAGAATACTGAACAAAAGACTAAAGAAGAATCCTCCAGAATGGACAGATGTCCATACAAAGGGAGTCCATAATATCAAGGCCAAGGTAAAATCCTTGCCTATTATGTACATAGCTAATGATCTTGCGTATAAAACTATTGAATAAAATGCAAGTAATGTTGGATGGGGTGGAGTTTTAAAACAAAAGGTTGGAAAAGAAGAACAAGTTGTTCAATTTGCTCCTAGAGTATGGAATCCAGCTGAACTGAACTACTCCACAATTGAAAAAGAGGTCAAGGCAGCATGGAACTGCATCACTAAATTTGAATTTTATCTCATTAATAAATCTTTTTTTCTTAGAAATGATGCATCTAGTTTACAGAAGGTGTTAACAAAAGACATCAAAAAGGTCGGAGAAGCCAAGTTTGCCAGATGGAAAACTCTTTTTGCAAACTTTGATTTTCAAGTGGAACACATTAGAGGAAAGGACAACAGTCTCTCTGATTTTTTTAGCAGAGATTACATTGAATCGAGAGATCATGTCATGATGATCATCACTGAGTGGGACCAGCACAAGAAACAAGAAGTCTTAAGTACTATCCCGGATGAACAAGACTAGGAGACTTATAAGAAAAACTGGAGACCCACTTGGCAGCTGAGAAACAAAAAGGTCCTGGACGCCAACTTGCAGCCTCATACTAACATTCAACACTTTGTACCCAAAAGGAAAGTGTACCCTAAAGGCAGCAAGTGGATTCATGATATGATATATGACAAATGAAGACAAGATGCTCACATTGCACAACGGGCATTGGAGAAAAATTTTCATGAAATTGCCACAATTTGGTACCATGGAGGATCCAACACAGGAATACATAAAAGTTATGTCTGCATATACAGAACAAGAGATCTTTGGAACGAACCGGGACATGTCAGAACACAACCTACTGCTAGATGGCCAAGAAATGATCCCAAGATCATTTTTCCAGATATAGTGTACAATTTTGTAGACTACAAGCAGCTCTGGTGGGACTTCCTGAACGTTGATGATAAGGTAGGAACCCACTACACCAAATTAAAATTTAGTACCATTGGCCATTATCAAGGGTATCAACAATGTAAGTGGTTTAGAGACTGGTGGACTGATTATGGTGTAAGTAGGACTGCAATGGACCCAATATGGCATGAAAAATATTGTAAGACTCATTGTAATATATGTAATCAACAAAATACAGAATGTATTCATCCCATTTATAACACTGTCAAAGAAATGACAGAAGGAGAATGGACGACCTACAGGTCATCTCCCTATAATAATTCCCTGGAAGAATATATGAGAGAACACATGGAGTGGCTTGTATTAACCAAAGTCCAGTATCAGATTGTACTAGGGAAACCGATGATAGTCCGCAGGATCTACACAAAAGCCTGGGACGAAATGTTATATAAAAGAGGTAGATTCCCTGAATTGATAGTATTTTGACGATTCTCATGGGCTTTCCGTAAAAAGCATCCATATTGTAGACAATAAAGTACCAGTCACAAAGGCTTAATTGTAGCCAGATTTTTCATGGACTTTGTTGTACTAAAGTTTCCACTATGTAAATAGTCTTTCCCGTGGGCTTTTAAAAAAGCATCCACTTTGTTTTGCAAATTTCATAATCTTCTCATGTGTTCTATACCAGGAAGAAAATTTTTCGTAAGATTTACTTTTCGGATAGGAATCTATTGGACGGTTGTTGCCTTGGCATTACCCAAAAGCAATAATTCCATCCACTCGGATTGGAATCTTTGTGCGGACGTTGCCCTGGCGGTACCTAAAAGCAATGATTCCATCCACCTTTAGGTTAGTTCACGGATGACCCACGGTAATGCTTGTCCCCCCTCACTTGCTATATAAGGAGGGTAAGGCTCATTGCCAATGCATTGACATTCGAAGTTAGTTTGAGTCTTTGTGTGTTCTGTCGAGTCTCTCTCCTACTCTGCACCTGCGGACGTTTAGTCTGGTCTGCTTGCAACATGAGAAGAACTCAAGTCCTTAGGTGATTTGGGAGCCTACGCATCAGTCTGCTCGGCATTGGTGAGAACCTAAAGTGGCCGAATCATTTAGAGAGTCGTCCAGTCTGTAAATGTTGTGTTGTGTCATATTCTGAGGCAGAGCCTATCTATCGCCAGGTAGCCTTCGGTATTGCTTGTTCCTTGTGAACAGCATAAAGCCCGATAAATGCGAAGATAGTCAATCTCTGTAAAGAATCTCTCTGTAACTCTCTCTGTAAGGCTTTATCCATTCAGAAATAAAATGAGTACACCATTCCGCAATTGAATACTCTGTTCAATTATATAGTCTATTGTGGTAGTAGTTTTCTCTGAACTATGCTCCGAAGTTCACAGGAAGTTCGCAGGAAGTTCGCCAAAAGAACGAAGGGATGGCAAGGCCGTTGTTAGGTGAGGAAGCCGTTGTTGAGGCCGGTAGAGTGTAAAAGTTCTAAGTAGGTTCACTACTAGTTCACTAATAGTTCACCAAGAGTTGGTCATCGGAGAAACGAAGATGCAACGCTCCTGTCACAAGCTTGCTACTTGTTGTGTCTTCATTTCTCCAATGGCCAACTCCTGGTGAACCAGTAGTGAACCTACTCAAAACTTTCACGCTCTACTGGCCTCGACAACGGCTTCCTCACCTAACAATGGCCTTGTCATCCCTTTGTTCTTTTGGTGAACTTGCTGCGAACTTCGGATGATAGCTCAGAGAAAACTACTACCACGACAGACTATATAAGTGCACAGAGTATTCAATTGCGGAATGTTGTACTCATTTTATTTCCAAATGGATAAATCCTTACAGAGAGAGTTACAGAGAGATTCTTTACAGAGATTGACTATCTTCGCATTTATCGGGCTTTATGCTATCGACAAGGAACAAGCAATACCGAAGGCTACTTGGTGATAGATAGGCTCTACCTCAGAATATGACACATCACAAAATTTACAGACTGAACGACTCTCTAAATGATTCGGCCACTTTAGGTTCTCACCAGTGCCGAGCACATTGATGCGCAGGCTCCCAAATCACCTAAGGACATGAGTTCTTCTCATGTTGCAAGGATATCAGACTGAATGTCCGCAGATGCAGAGTAGGAGAGAGACTCGACACAACACACAAAGACTCAAACTGACTTCGAATGCCAATGCCTCGGCAATGAGCCTTACCCTCCTTATATAGGAAGTGAGGGGGGACAAGCATTACTGTGGGTCATCCGTGAATTGACCTAAAGGTGGATGGAATCATTGCTTTTAGGTACCGCTAGGGCAATGTTTGCACAAAGATTCCAATCTGAAGGGTGGATGGAATTATTGCTTTCGGGTAATGCCAAGGTGTCAACCATCCAACAGATCCTTGTCCAAAAGGTAAATCTTACGGAAAATATTCTTCTCAGTACAAAGCTCATGAGAAGATTATGAAATCGACAAAACAAAGTGGATGCTTTTCTGAAAGCCCATGGGAAAGACTATTTACACAGTGGAAACTTTAGTACAGCAAAGTCCACGAGAAATCTGGCCACAATTAAGCCCTTGTGACTGGTACTTTATTGTCTACAATATGGATGCTTTTTATGGAAAGCCCATGAGAACCGTCAAAATACTGTCAAATCAGGGAATCTACTTCTTTTATATAACATTTCGTCCCAGGCCTTTATGTAGATCCTGCGGACTATCATCGATCTCCCTAGTAAAATCTGATACTGGACTTTGGTTAATACAAGCCACTCCATGTGTTCTCTCATATATTCTTTTAGAGAATTAGGGAGATGACCTGTAGGTCGTCCATTCTCCTTCTGTCATTTCTTTGACAGTGTTATAAGTGGGATGAATACATTCTATATCTTGTTGATTACATATATTACAGTGAGTCTTACAATATTTTTCATGCCATATTGGGTCCATTGCGGTCCTACTTACACCATAATCAATCCACTAGTATCTAAACCAGTTACATTGTTGATCCTTTTTGATGTCTTTTGTTAACACCTTCTGTAAAGCAGATGTATCAGTTCTAAGCAAAAAAGATTTATTAATGAGATAAGATTCAAATTTACTGATGCAGTTCCATGCTGCCTTGACCTCTTTTTCAATTGTGGAGTAGTTCAGTTCGGCTGGATTCCATACTCTAGAAGCAAATTGAACAACTTGTTCTTCTTTTCCAACCTTTTGTTTTAAAACTCCACCCCATCCAACATTACTTGCATCTAATTCAACAATTTTATACGTAAGATCATCAGCTATGTACAGAATAGGCAAGGATTTTACCTTGGCCTTTATATTCTGGACTGCCTTTATATGGACATTTGTCCATTCTGGAGGATTCTTCTTTAGTCTTTCGTTCAGTATTCTCCTGTCATTGGCGCAGTCCTGATAGAAGTTGCTGACGTAGTTAAGGAAACCTAAGAACCTTTGCAGTTGGTTCTTGTCTATGATGACATCTGGAAATCTATCTGCAAACTCGAGTGCATGTTTCTGCAAAGAAATCTGCCCATTGCAGATTGTGTGGCCCAAATATTTGATAGAAGGTTGGAGAACTTCTATCTTCTTTTTGCTAAGCACCAAACCATTGTGCTTAACCAAATTCTTAAATATATTTACATGCTTAAAATGATCATGAATGGTTTTAGAAAATATTAAGACATCATCTATATATACAATCAGCCAATCAAAATATGGCTTGAAAATACTGTCCATTACCTTTTGAAACTTTGATGGAGCATTCTTTAACCCAAAAGGCATGACATTCCATTCGTAATGTCCTGCTGGTATACTAAAGGCAGTCTTCAATTTATCCTTCTCAGAAATCGCCACTTTCTAAAATCCTGCTTTCAGATCAAACTTGGAGAATATTTTGGCCCCCGCTATCCTCCTGATTAGATCTCCTTTATGGGGTATGGGGTAGGTGTCATCAGCTAGGACTAAATTTAGAGGCTTATAGTTTATGACTAGTCCTCAGATGCCTCTGAATTGTTCAGCTCTCTTGTTTACATAGAACCCATAACAATTCCAAGGACTATTTGATTCTTTGATCAATTTTCAGCTAAGGAGCTCCTGAATTTCTTGCTTGCAAAGATCTCTATATTCTTTGCTCATAGGGATTGCTCAACTCTTACAAGGCTTCCTTGTAAGGGAGCTCTATTGTATGCTGCTTCCTATGCCAGAATGCATTAGGTTCTTCTGAGCAGCATTCTTCCTCGATCTGTTTCTTTAGATCTTCAATTTTTCTCTTTGTCCGGGGAAACTTGAGTTGTTCTTCTACTCTTAGTGTAGTCTTCATATCTTTTTGTTTCTGATAACCGAGCTTCAGCTTTGTCCAATTTCTTCACAGTTTGGACCATTGTTGAAATTCTAGGATTTGAAATATATGGAAGCTCAATTTTCTTTCTTTTCCCCTGAGATGTGGGAATAGAGATAAAATATCTAGCTTTTCCTCCTTTGAGTTTGAGTGACCCATGAGGTTCTACTGCTGCTAGAAAAACATTTCTCAGTATGCAATCTACTGGTATATCAGCTACTACAAATTTCAGATAAACACAGTGAGTATCAAAGCAGAGGGAGGCTTTGGGTACTTCATATTGGAGCTTTTTATTACCCAAACCGACGACTTTTCTTTCTGCAGCAACCCAATATTTTGCTGGAATATTTTTCATGTTGAGGATATTAATGTCTGCTCCAGAATCTAGAAGTGCAACCATTTCAAACATTTGTCCTTTTATGCAGACATTTACTTTGACATGGTGTTGCTGATAGGAGATAGTTAATAATCTCATATCTCTGAATCCAAAATTTGGATCCTTCATTCCTTCAACAACCTGGACCTCTTGGTTACTGCTATATTGAGTAGTATCCCATGGCTGATCATCTTCTTCTTCTTTTGCCACTTGTTTTCCTTTCTTCAGCTCTGCAATTTGAGCTTTCATTGCAGAGATTTCTGCCTTGAGATTATGAATCTCATGGCTTACTTCTCCTAGAGTGAGTGATCTCACTCTACCAGGTTTTTGATGATGCATTTGAAATGATTTTGTATTTCTTTCATACGAAGCATCAATGAATAAGGACTTCTTACCTGATTCTTTTGAAGCTTTGGATTTGAGCTGGTCTGTAAAAGCTTCGATCATGCGGTTTTTCATGTCTCCTTCCTTCATGGCTCTTATCTGCGATAGAATTTTCAGCTCATCTTCTTCTGTTGTTGCCATGAGGACTTTTTCTTTCTGGGGCTTGGGGTTTTCCCCTTCTTCGCTTGATTCACTATAATATTCAGAATTAGAATCATATTGAGCATGACAAGCACATTCTTCAGGATCAAAGCATAAATAATCCGAAGAATCAGATTCTCAATAATATTCTATGTGAGCTTGTAGTTCTTCAGCAGAGGAAGAAGTAAAAGAATCATAGGAAGATTCTTCAATCTGATGCTGCTGGGCTATTTCCCTGATGGTAACAATTGGGCAGTGTTTTGTTCTATGTGCATGAGAACCACATTTCATACAGATCATTGGTCCTCTTCCTTCTTGCTTAACTTGTTTGGCTTTCTGAACAAAGGCTTCAGATTTCTTGCCTCTGTTTAACTTTGATTCTTCGCCTTGTGGACATCTGGAGGATGTATGTCCATTTTGCCCACATAACCAACAAGTGATTTTGTTCCACTTCTCCTGCTTGGCTGTGTGTAGGTGAATATCAGAGGGATTATAATAGTGTGTTCTAGGAACATACTTATAATACCCTTTCTTTGTTTTAGAGGCTTGGCCTCTCACTGGTTTAGAATACCTTTTCCTGTCCTTTGGATACTTTCGTTTGTTCTTGTAGAAAGCTTATTTGAACCTTCTCTTTGCTCTTTTCTTAGCTTTTCTCTTTTTGACCAAAGGATCATCTGTTGTAAGTCCATACTTGTTGCAGATGGAATTTTTGTCTGGTAGTCTGGAAAGTTTTTACAGAGATTTATTTACCTTTGAGCTTGTACAAAGACTTACGAGCATCTTTGTAATGTGAGCATATATCTCACCCCATTTGTATGACTCAAAAGGTAACTGGAAGACTTCTTGTAATCTGATATAATCGACAAATCTGGATGGCAAGGCTGCGAGATATACCTGTTTCCATAACAGGTTCATTGAGTATTTGACTTCATAGATCCTCTGCATCCAGTCTCTGTGGAAGTCTTCATATTGGGACATTTTGTGCCACTTCAATTCATGAGGATGACCTCATTTTTATCGACGATCTCAGTTTCAGTTCCACACCAATGTTCTAGAATCATTGATGTTAGTGCACCGATCATATTGCTGGCGACAATTCCATCAGAGTTGTGTATAACATCTCCTTTCTCATCTTTAAGAACTTTTGCTTCCATTGTTTCAATGAGCTTAGGAGAGGATTCTGTCTCCCACCACCTGAGGAGTGTCCCTGTAAAACATTGGATAATTGCCTACAAGCATCAATTTCACTTTTCCCTCTAAGACACATGAGTTTATATTCTGTATACAACATGTCAATCATTTGCCGGATTTGGCCGACACTCATGTTATCTATATTCCACTCTCTATGGGAATCTGGGAAAAGGTATGTGCTTTAGGAAGCTTTCCTTTTCCTTCAATGTCAGGTGCTGGGTGTTTGGTGAACCTATGCTCTAGAGGTTCATACATAGGGAAGATTTGTGTGTCCTAACTTTTTAGTTCCTTCCCTTTTTCTTCTTCTTCATCCTTGAAAAAGGATGCAATGGTTATCTTTACTGTAGTCTCAGATTTTGAGGAGAAGAATAATTCTTTAGGAAATAGAGCTGGAAACCTGTTGACAGTTTTAACAGGATCATGAATCTTTATGCTTCTTTTTACAAGAAAGGAGTTTGGAACTGGTTTTTCAACTTTAGGCAGATTCATCTTTTCAACTTTATCTGTTAAACCAGTTATGAGATGTTTAGTTGTATCTAAATGATCAACTAACTTTTCTTCTACTCCTTCTATCTTAGATAAAGATTCTCTTGCATAGGAACGAATCAAACTGGAATCAAACTGTACATTGTTCAAGCATTTATTTACATCATTAATTGATACTTGCATAGTATCAATTTGTTCCTTGACTTCTGCAGTTTTTGCTGCATTTATTTCTAAGCCTTTTAATGCAGTGTTTGTCCAATTGAGCTGTTCACTGGCTTTTTGTATTCTTCCATCAATTCCTAGAGCATTGTCATCCTTCTGTACCAGTGGTATGGCTTTGGCAACATTTTGATTTTCTCCAATTATTGGAGTCTCAACTTTTGTTCCATCTAATGCAGTCCAAGCATGCTTGCTTGCTGAAGCACTAGTAGAACCAATAAAGACATTCAATAGAGCAATATTATCTTTCCATGAATAAAAGATATCCAAGTGTTATTCATCTTCATATAGTGTTTCCAATCTTCAGTAAATTGTCTCTTCTCTACAGGAGTGTAATTTTGATCAAATTCATCAGCCTAAGGATTAGTGTATAGATCCCAATTTATCATAGCTTTCATCCATTGGGCACTAATCTCAGATTTCAAGCATCCATCCATAAGAGACAAAAATTTATGCATTTCCATTACTGCCGGCTTTTTGCAGTCAGAAGGAACAGGGCGAAATATGCACTCTCGTATCAGGCCATTGGCCTGCTGAAGATATCCCAAACCATATTTGGGCTTGGCTGGTCTCATTTGACATGTCATCTCAGTCAACCTTAGGTCTTCTCCTACTAATGTTACAATCTCATGCATCATGTGTACATGATCTGGGTCTTGCTCATGTGGGAAAGGTATATCTGAGCACTTGGGATTTGGGCATGCATTTATATAGGTGGAAGGAGGAGCAATACCAGTCCTAGGATTATGATTGTTATGGATTTCAGACTTGACTAGAGTGAGCAGATTTACATGTTCTTGAAAATCTGGACATTTGAATTCTAAAGAACAATAATTTACAAGCTGGGCTAACTCATACAAAGAATTATGTTTACAAAAAGATGAACTGCAAGAAGTTGTATCTACAATGGAAGGGTCTCTGTAGTATTTGGATAATATATAAGCGGCTTCAATTCTTCAATGGTCAATTGTAGATCTTCTTGGGAAAGAGATGACAGCAGAAGTCAGATTTTCAGTAATATCAGCAGAGGTGATATTCTTTGGCAGAAGAGGCTTGGGATTATTCACCACCCAATGCTCTGGAAATGTCAAGTCTTCCCACCGGATTGTCTGATGCTCAATTTTTTGATTTTTCGCATCAGTCATGACAACGATACTTCCAGTTTGATTCGTTCCTATGCAAGAGAATATTTATCTAAGATAGAAGGAGTAGAAGAAAAGTTAGTTGATTATTTAGATACAACTAAACATCTCATAACTGGTTTAACAGATAAAGTTGAAAAGATGAATCTGCCTAAAATTGAAAAACCAGTTCCAAACTCCTTTCTTGTAAAGAGAAGCATAAAGATTCAGGATCCTGTTAAAACTGTCAACACATTTCGAGCTCTATTTCCTAAAGAAGTAATCTCCTCCTCAGAATCTGAGACTACAACAAAGATGACCATTGCATCCTTGTTCAAGGATGAAGAAGAAGAAAAATGGAAGGAACCAAAAAGTCAGGACACAAAAATCTTCCCTATATATGAACCTCTAGAGCATAGGTTCACCAAACACCCAGCACCTGACATTGAAGGAAAAGGAAAGCTTCCTGAAGCACAAACCTTTTTCCTAGATTCCCACAGAGAGTGGAATATAGATAACATGAGTGTCGGCCAAATCTGGCGAATGATTGACATGATATATACAGAATATAAACTCATGTGTCTTAGAGGGAAAAGTGAAATTGATGCTTGTAGGACAATTATCCAATGTTTTACAGGGACACTCCTCAGGTGGTGGGAGACAGAATCCTCTCCTAAGATCATTGAAACAATGGAAGAAGAAGTTCTTAAAGATGAGAAAGGAGATGTTATACACAACTCTGATGGTACATTCACCAGCAATATGATCGGCACACTAACATCAATGATTCTAGAACATTGGTGTGGAAGTTAAACTAAGATCGCCGATAAAAATGAGGTCATCCTCATGAATTTGAAGTGCCACAAAATGTCCCAATATGAAGACTTCCATAGAGACTGGATGCAGAGGATCTATGAAGTCAAAGACTCAAAGAACCTGTTATGGAAACACGTATATCTTGCAGCCTTGCCATCCAGATTTGTCGATTATATCAGATTAGAAGAAGTCTTCCAGTTACCTTTTGAGTCACCTTTTGAGTCATGCACATGGGGTGAGATATATGCTCACATTACAAAGACACTAGTAAGTCTTTGTACAAGCTCAAAGGTAAATAAATCTCTGGAAAAACTTTCCAGATTGCCAAACAAAAAGTCCATCTGCAACAAGTATGGACTTACAATAGATGATCCTTTGGTCAAAAGGAGAAAAGCTAAGAAAAGAGCAAAGAGAGAGTTTAAAGAAACTTTCTACAAAAACAGAAGAAAGTATCCAAAGGACAAGAAAAGATATTCTAAACCAGTGCGAGGCCAAGCCTCTAAAACAAAGAAAGGGTATTATAAGTATGTTCCTAGAACACACTATTATAATCCCTCTGATATTCACCTGCACATAGCCAAGTAGGAGAAGTGGAATAAAATTACTTGTTGGTTATGTGGGCAAAATGGGCATACATCCTCCAGATGTCCACAAGGCGAAGAATCAAAGTTAAACAGAGGCAAGAAATCTGAAGCCTTTATCTAGAAAGCCAAACAAGTTAAGCAAGAAGGAAGAGGACCAATGATTTGTATGAAATGTGCTTCTCATGCACATAGAACAGAACACTGCCCAAATGTTACCATCAGGGAAATAGCCTAGCAGCATCATATTGAAGAATCTTCCTGTGATTATTTTAGTTCTTCCTCTGCAGAAGAACTACAAGCTCACATAGAACAATATTCAGATTCTGATTCTTCAGATTGTTTATGTTCTGATCCTGAAGAATGTGCTTGTCATGCTCAATATGATTCTGATTCTGAATATTACAGTGAATCAAGTGAAGAAGGGGAAAGCCCAAGCCCCAGAAAGAAAAAGTCCTCATGGCAGCAACAGAAGAAGACGAGCTAAAAATTCTATAGCAAATAAGAGCCATGGATGAAGGAGACATGAAAAACCGCCTGATCGAAGCTTTTACAGACTAGCTCAAATCCAAAGCTTCAAAACAATCTAGTAAGAAGTCCTTATTCATTGATGCTTCGTATGAAAGAAATACAAAATCATTTCAAATGCATCATCAAAAACCTGGTAGAGTGAGATCACTCACTCTAGGAGAAGAAAGCCACGAGATTCATAATCTCAAGGCATAAATCTCTGCGATGAAAGCTCAAATTGTAGAGCTGAAGAAAGGAAAACAATTGGAAAAAGAAGAAGAAGATGATTAGCCATGGGATACTGCTCAATATAGCAGTAACCAAGAGGTCCAGGTTGCTGAAGGAATGAAGGATCCAAATTTTGGATTCAGGGATATGAGATTGTTGACTATCTCCCATCAGCAACACCATATCAAAGTAAATGTTTGAATAAAAGGACAAATGTTTGAAATGGTTGCACTTCTAGATTCCAGAGAAGACATTAATATCCTCAACATGAAAAATATTCCAGCAAAATATTGGGTTGTTGCAGAAAGAAAAGTCGTCGGTTTGGGTAATAAAAATCTCCAATATGAAGTACCCAAAGCCTCCCTCTGCTCTAATACTCATTGTGTTTATCTGAAATTTGCAGTAGCTGATATACCAGTAGATTGCATAGTGGGAAATGTTTTTTTGGAAGCAGTAGAACCTCAAGGGTCACTGAGACTGAAAGGAGGAAAAGCTGGATATTTTATCTCTGTTCCCACATCTAAGGGGACAAGAAAGAAAATTGAGCTTCCATATATTTCAAATCCTAGAATTTCAACAATGGTCCAAACTATGAAGAATTTGGACAATGCTAAAGCTCGGTCATCAGATCTAAAAGATCTTAATACCACACTAAGAGTAGAAGAACAACTCAAGTTGCCCGAGACAAAGAGAAAAATTGAATATCTAAAGAAAAATATCGAGGAAGAATGCTCCTCAGAAGAACCTAATGCATTCTGGCATAGGAAGCAGCATACAGTAGAGCTCCCTTACAAGGTAGGATATGTTGGTAAGCCTTGTAAGAGTCGAGTAATCCCTATGAGAAAAGAATACAGAAATCTTTGCAAGTAAGAAATTCAGTAGCTCAGAGGCATCCCAAGGCTAGTCATCAATTATAAGCCTCTAAATTCAGTCCTAGCTGATGACACCTATCCAATACCTCATAAAGGGGATTTAATTCGAAGGATAGCAGGGGCCAAAATCTTCTCCAAGTTTGATCTGAAAGCAAGATTTTGGCAAGTGGCCATTTTTGAGAAGGATAAATTCAAGACTGCCTTTAGTATACCAGCAGGACATTATGAATGGAATGTCATGCCTTTTGGGTTAAAGAATGCTCCATCAAAGTTCCAAAAGGTAATGGACAGTATTTTCAAGCCATATTTTGATTGGCTAATTGTATATATAGATGATGTATTAATTTTCTCTAAAACTATTCATGATCATTTTAAGCATGTAAATATATTTAAGAATTTGGTTAAGCACAATGGTTTGGTGCTTAGCAAAAAGAAGATAGAAGTTTTTCAAACTTCTATCAAATTTTTGGGCCACACAATCTGCAATGGGCAGATTTCTTTGCAGAAACATGCACTCGAGTTTGCAGATAGATTTCCAGATGTCATAACAGACAAGAACCAACTGCAAAGGTTCTTAGGCTGCCTCAACTACGTCAGCAACTTCTATCAGGACTGCGCCAGTGACAGGAGAATACTGAACAAAAGACTAAAGAAGAATCCTCCAGAATGGACAGATGTCCATACAAAGGCAGTCCAGAATATCAAGGCCAAGGTAAAATCTTTGCCTATTATGTACGTAGCTAATGATCTTGCGTATAAAATTGTTGAATCAGATGCAAGTAATGTTGGATGGGGTGGAGTTTTAAAACAAAAGGTTGGAAAAGAAGAACAAGTTGTTCAATTTGCTTCTGGAGTATGGAATCCAGCTGAATTGAACTACTCCACAATTGAAAAAGAGGTCAAGGTAGCATGGAACTGCATCAGTAAATTTGAAGTTTATCTCATTAATAAATCTTTTTTGCTTAGAACTGATGCATCTGCTTTACAGAAGGTGTTAACAAAAGACATCAAAAAGGCCGGAGAAGCCAAGTTTTCCAGATGGCAAGCTCTTTTTGCAAACTTTGATTTTCAAGTGGAACACATTAGAGGAAAGGACAACAGTCTTCGTGATTTTCTTAGCAGAGAATACATTGAATTAAGAGATCATGTCATGATGATCATCACTGAGTGGGACCAGCACCAGAAACAAGAAGTCTTAAGGACTATCCCGGATGACCAAGACTGGGAGACTTATAAGAAAAACTGGAGACCCACTTGGCAGCTGAGAAACACAAAGGTCCTAGACGCCAACTTGCAGCCTCATACTGACATTAAGCACTTTTTACCCAAAAGGAGAGTGTACCCTAAAGGCAGCAAGTGGATTCATGATATGATATATGACAAAGCAAGACGAGATGCTGACATTGCACAACGGGCATTGGAGCAAAATTTTCATGACATTGCCACTATTTGGTACCATGGAGGATCCAGCACAGGAATACATGAAAGGTATGTCTGCATATACAGAACAAGAGATCTTTGGAATGAACCGGGACATGTCAGAACACAACCTGCTGCCAGATGGCCAAGAAATGATCCCAAGATCATTTTTCCACACACCGTGTACAATTTTGCAGACTACAAGCAGCTCTGGTGGGACTTCCTGAACGTTGATGATAAGGTAGGAACCCACTACACCAAATTAAAATTTAGCGCCATTGGCCATTATCAAGGGTATCAACAATGTAAGTGGTTTAGAGACTGGTGGACTGATTATGGTGTAAGTAGGACCGCAATGGACCCAATATGGCATGAAAAATATTGTAAGACTCACTGTAATATATGTAATCAACAAGATACAGAATGTATTCATCCCACTTATAACACTGTCAAAGAAATGGCAGAAGGAGAATGGATGACCTATAGGTCATCTCCCTATAATAATTCCCTGGAAGAATATATGAGAGAACACATGGAGTGGCTTGTATTAACCAAAGTCTAGTATCAGATTGTACTAGGGAGACCGATGATAGTCCGTAGGATCTACACAAAAGCCTGGGACGAAATGTTATATAAAAGAGGTAGATTCCCTGATTTGACAGTATTTTGATGGTTCTCATGGGCTTTCCGTAAAAAGCATCCATATTGTAGACAATAAAGTACCAGTCACAAGGGCTTAATTGTGGCTAGATTTCTCGTGGACTTTGCTGTACTAAAGTTTCCACTGTGTAAATAGTCTTTCTCGTGGGCTTTCAGGAAAGCATCCACTTTGTTTTGTCGATTTCATAATCTTCTCATGTGTTCTGTACCGAGAAGAATATTTTCCATAAGATTTACTTTTCGGGTAGGAATCTGTTGGACGGTTGTCACCTTGGCATTACCCAAAAGCAATAATTCCATCCACCCTTCGGATTGGAATCTTTCTGCGGACGTTGCCCTGGTGGTACCTAAAAGCAATGATTCCATCCACCTTTAGGTCAGTTCGCGGATGACCCACACTAATGCTTGTCCCCCCTCACTTGCTATATAAAGAGGGTGAGGCTCATTGCCGAGGCATTCACATTCGAAGTCAGTTTGAGTCTGTGTGTTGTGTCGAGTCTCTCTCCTGCTCTGCATCTGCGGACGTTCAGTATAATATGCTTGAAACACGAGAAGAACTCAAGTCTTTAGGTGATTTGGGAGCCTACGCATCAGTATGCTCGGCACTGGTGAGAACCTAAAGTGGACGAATCATTTAGAGAGTCGTTCAGTGTAAATGTTGTGTTGTGTCATATTCTAAGGCAGAGCGTATCTATCGCCACGTAGCCTTCGGTATTGCTTGTTCCTTGTGGACAACATAAAGCCCAATAAATGCGAAGATAGTCAATCTATGTAAAGAATCTCTCTGTAACTCTCTTTGTAAGGCTTTATCCATTCGGAAATAAAATGAGTACACCATTCCGCAATTGAATACTTTGTGCTTATATCGTCTAGTGGTAGTAGTTTTCTCTGAGCTATCATGTGAAGTTCACAGGAAATTCGCAAGAAGTTCGCCAAAAGAACAAAGGGACCCCAAGACTTTTGTTAAGCGAGGAAGCCATTGTTGAGACGGTAGAGCATGAAAGTTCTGAATTAGAGAAACGAAGAAGACGTAGCAAGTAGCAAGCTCGTCACACGAGCCCCTACTAATAAAAATTGTACCATTGTACCATACCTCTACTCCTCTTGTTAGGAGATAGGCGTGTCTATATTTATTTATGATAAAATATTCTTAATTTGTGTATGGCAGCGATTGAACCCCGAGCTAATATGTTTAGTGGATGGTTGTGGTGGTGGGGAGCCACAAGGGTTGCTTCGAAAAATGCGAAAAATATTTAGGCCCAAATTTTAAACCTACGAGTAAGTGGAGCAGCCATGTGGCCAAAGCTAACATAAAATTTGAAGAGAAACCTTGCTACGTCTACAACTCAAAAAATTTCATAAAAAATTTGATATACTTTCAGATATAAACAAAAACATTGTAATTAAATGTAAAATAATTATAAAATAAACAAAAGTAATAATTTACCTTTAAATAAAAGTGATAACAATATTAAAAAATATTTACACAAATAACCATAAAAATAAATAGTTACTTTAAACAAATAATAATTTACAGAAAAGACAAAAAATTGCTTTATTTTCCGGGGAAAAACAAACATGTAGGAATAAAGACCTTTTTTTTTTAATAGGAAGATGGAATTTGTTTAAGCAAAGACGTATAATTGATTCGCAGAAAGTGAATAACAATAAAAATAAATAGTTACTTTAAGGAAATAATAATTTTCAGAAAAGACAAAAAAAAAGTTACTTTAAGGAAATAATAATTTTCAGAAAAGACAAAAAAAAATTGTTTTTCTCTGGGAAAAACAAATTGCAAAAGTTACGGGTTCGAATTATGGATATGCCCACACAACTGCCAACCTGGATTGTAACAACAATTGAGTTCTCGATTGAAACATGATATTAAGAATCTTTGACACCCATCGCATGATTTCGAGGTGGCTAGAATCACGAGTATAACACTGGCGTATTCGCCCATACACGAAGCACTTTAAGTTCTGCAGATATGGGAGATCATCATACACATCCAAATGGCATTCATCAATTTTCGAAACAACGCTCAGATTTTGTTAACACATCTTCCGGAATGCTAACTAACGCGCTATGTAACGTCCACAAATGTATTTCGTTAAAGTCTTTAATTTTACTAAATAGAACAAATTGTATATACAGAGTTTTTTTAGGCCGACTTTGTTTGAAATTTTATACGATTTTTTTTTTTAAATTGCAAGTTTGAATTCTCAATGGTTTTTTGAGCACTTTGAATTTATCACTAAATTAGAAAATAGTAAAAAACCAAAATTCCAAAAAAATTTCATCACCAATGTTTTGTCAAAAGTTAGAAAACCTCTCACATTTAAGCTAAAATTTTAATGCTTGAAATATCAACAGAAAAGAAACACACCCAACATAATCATACCCCTCTAAGTGGTTTTCATTGATTTTCTAAACAATGGCCAGATTTTCTTAATTCCGTACTTCTTCTATAGTGTTTTCTACCGGGCACTATTGGTTTTTTTTAATAGATGGAATAGATTAAGTGAATTTAAAGAATGAAGTACCAATACATAAAGAGAGATAGGTTTCCAAATTGAAATATCTTGATTCTATTTATTTTAAAATTAATCTCCATATTCCATTAATGGAAAAGTTAGGAATCCTATATTTAAATTTTTATATTAGAAATTTTATTATACACTTTTTCCATATTTTACTATCCACTATATTATAGATTGTTATTATTAATATGTTAATAATAATTAATTGTATTCGATATACTTTTGAAACTACTATTTATATTCCATCAATCTTGTTTTCCTTGGGAAGTTTGAAATCTTATATTTTAGTATTTATATCAGAATTTTTAATTTTTATTAGAATTTTTATTATATATTTTTAAAATATTTTATTATATATTTTTTCTTTTATTATAATTTTTCATATAATTTTTTTTTTAATTTTAAGAAAAAAATATTATAAATTTTTGGATTTTAATAATTTATTTTATTAATAATTTATTGATTTTATTTTTAAGTTAATTTTTTTTTGGTTTATTGTATTAGTCTTAGGTTTTACTATTAATCCTTAATTTATAACATTAAGATTATATAACTAAGGAATTAATAAACTCAAGGGATTAATATTATAAACCAAAAGAATTAATAAATTTAGAGGATTATTAATATTTCAATGCTTAATATTATAAATCAAACCAATTAATATTATTAACTTAAAAGATTAATAAACTGTAAGGGATAAATGTGGTTGACTAAGACAAGGTTTATATTATCTCCCATAGAAAAATCATAATTTTCATTATAAAAAGGAAAATTACATGTTGAAGATGCTAGGTAGCTTATGAGTTATAAGTGGTCTGGCCACTATCTATGTTTTTGTCTCAAAAAATATGTCTATCCCATTGAAGGAACACTGCTATGAATAATTACATATGAAAGTTCATTAATATATAGAAATAAATATGCTATAATTCAAATATATAGCTCAAAATTGTGTCATAAAATACTAAAAATGAGGGCCCTCGATGCTATCAAAATCACCCATCCATGAATGTGTGGTGATAGTATCTATATGATTCCATATCTTGTTCCTCTTGGATCAACGAGATGCCCCTTGGAAGGTGCATGGTTTCCTTAGATAGGAAATCAGAAATATAGTTGTGTTCCATGTAAATATGTTGACAAGAAGATATCCATTAGAATAAGCCCATAGCATGTCATAATCAATGATTTCACGTATGATGTTGCGTGAAAGAAGGTCACAGGTTTCTTCTCTCGTAAAGTTAGATAACGAGTGGTGTGTGAAGCTATGATATTGGTTGAGCATGGTACATCATGAGTGAATATTATCTTGTTCCATTGTAGCAAGATATAGCAGCAAACCATTACAGATAGGTTCCGACACTTGTGTGTATGAGCAGTTGTCAACCATTTGTGCCATGCCTCCTCACTATCGAGTCTTGTTTAATTGTTCTCAATCTATAATTGTGCAGTAACCTCGAACCACATGGATTTAGTGGTTGTGCAATTTAGGAATAAACTATCACATGTTTCCATTTCCTTCTTGTAAAATATGCACGAGGTTGGACCATGAAATGTGCGTTTAAGTAGTATGTTTGTTGTAGGAACCTTATTCTAAAGGATGCACCACATGAACAATTTTGCCCTCACATCGCCTTCAGCTTCCAAAGAAAAACCCACCACCACTACGATGTTATGGGTTTGTGTTCAACATTTATAAGGAGTTATCCATGTTTGGGGAGTATTTGCCATTTGGTGAGTGAGACCAATTTAGTACATCCTCCCACTCTGTAATCCGGACATGCAATTCCATCAATGTTGTTAAATAATTTTTCCAATTAACTAGCCAACATGCTGGGATATTCAGTTTGATAGTGTTTTTCCATGCCTTCCGGAACATATTAGTGTGCTCTCGATCTGTAATTTGTGCCAAATTTGTGTGTCCTGAGTCCGATAGATGTTGTATCAGCCCAGTGGGAGTAAATGAGCATTCCCACAACCAATCCATGGGTCCATGCAGATTCAAAGAGAGTGACCATTGCCAATTCTCCAAGTCAATCCATCTTGGACATAATGCAAAGTGTTGAGTATCATCTGACAAACCATGGATATTGTGTTCCTATCCCATGTAGATAGCGTGATCGAGTCATGTAGATGTAATGGGGATGTTGGGATAGGGTCCCTAGGGACATTTTTTGGGGTTAGTTAACCAAAATTTTGTAAAAGATGTAAAGTGTCCGCGAAATGTGGATGCAGAGTGCACATATAGATAGGAGTCAAAGGGGTCTTAACCCTTTGTTTGGGTCAGTTTTAAGATTCTCCCATGGTCCGTACACCATGGTATTGTATGAAGGAAAGTTATAAATAGTTGAGTCATAGCAGGTCTTGAAGATAACTTAGGATGAAGGATTGTGAAGTGTGAATGGTTTTTTTTTGTTTTGGGCAAGTGCTAAGGCATGAAGGCTCTGCTTCCTGTACTTATGCGAGAAGGGGAAGGCTAGTGCAGCTGAGTGCACATGAGGTCTTGGTAAGGCCGCATCTGAGTGTGCAGACCCTTGCACCTTAGTGCGCAGGGTAGAAGAGTCTGTAATATGAACATTGAAGATCAATAAACGCTGATTTTGAAGAATTATTATGCATTTTTGTTGAATCTATTTACGTTATATTCTATCGCTTAATGGTATGGCTTTATGAAATATTAAATGAATGATTCACGAAAGCACTGAATCTATCTTAATGATGCACGATAAGAATGGTTATCTACTTTTGTGATGTTAAAAGTTATTTCTATTATGCTTTGTGGTGAATTGGATAGATCTGCGTGAACTTAGATCTAGGGTTGTTTATTCATGCACAAAAATAGATAAATCATCTCTTTAAGGTTTGCAAAGGCTGATCGTAGACCTTCGCGAATGTGTGGAAGCCATTTTAAATTAATTACAGTGAAGATCCCTAGAAGGATACCGATCTACCCAAAGGCAGATCTGAACTATCATAACCTAAGAACTGCTTATCACATGTCCCTGGATGCAGACACCTAGTTCTAGCATCCCCCAATACTGCATCTGGTGAGACTGAAGGCTGCGCTATGCAAGTTGTTTCCAAAAGGGCCAACAGGTAGGGTTTTGTTGGTTGGCATGCCAATTTTGAACCTGGGTTAGGGCCCCTTAAGCCAACAAATGGTTTCACTGCTCGTACTAAGATCTATCTGAGTGATGTGTGATAAATGGTTTCCTACAAAGAAAGATCTTGATAATTGGATTGATAAAAAATTGCATGAATTCACGGCTTAGGACAACAGGAGCCCTAAATTATCCAAGGAGTAGTGGTTGCAGAGGTTTTTATACACGGGAGAGACCGACATGTTCTTTTGATTCTTCCCTAGAGATTTATACAAGTGGTTATCTAAGTATTCAGGCCTCGAAAATCATTGCTACAACATGGGAGAAAACCACCCGGTCTGGATCTTGGTTAGCAGCTCCTTTTCCATTTGCTGTAGTGGCTTCGACTTGAGATAATGGGACGAGTTTCACAAAAGATATTTTGATAATGTTGATGGGGTGATATGTGACATAACACTGGAATGATTGAGCTAAGTGTAATCTAATCTAAACTACTAAACAAATGCATATATCCTAGTTTAAACACTATTTAACTATAGATATACGTGAGAATTAAATAAAGTATGTGATCTAGAAAAATGTCCTATAGAAATTGGTAATAAAGATCATTCAACTACAATAAAAGGTGACATCATTTAAGAGTAATTGCTTTGGATAAATAGTTAGACAAAATATTGTGAAAGATATATCGCATATAAAATCGTTCATGTATTCATAATAAAGTCAAAGCCAACATCATACAAAAGTGCAATAATTCCAACTATAATTCAGAATTTCATACATAAAATGATTAAATGAAGAAGTATTGTGTGATACATAAATAAAAAATAATCATAAGATAAAAGTACCATATATGATAATTCATGCTCATGTGTTTCAACAATAGTGACCTAATTTCAATCAATCCAACACATTTCTAAGAGTGCAAAAGTGCATTTCGGTAGAGCATGCTATATCTTTAAGAGAAAATAGATCATGTTCCATTCATTCCATTAGAACCTCCTCAAAGGTACAAAAGTGCATATTTTGAAGAATGTTTATGATAAAAATTTTGGACCCCTCTCTAAATGCACGAGAGGGATGTAAATACTAAACTATAGGTCATAATATATTATTACAAAAAATAGCTTAGGAGGTTTAAACGACCTTCCCCACATCATGCGAAAATTAAACTAAAATAAAAATAAAACTAAGTGACCAAATCCTTTGCATTTGATATTTGAGATCGCAAATATCTATTATTCGCTTGAGCTGCGTCGGTTGGTCAATTGTTGATTTCAACTGCCCAATGAATAGAATGTCTCTCAACCCTGTCACCATTTTTTTTGTGGAGGTAGTTAAGAATTGCAAGGTCATCCACTGGCTGTATGGTTTTACTAAGAACTGCCAGTATGCTTCCCAGTTTAGCTTGCTCATTTTCTTGATCACCTCCTCCTTTTCCTTTGTTGCCTTCCTCCAATGCTACTTTAACTGTTTCGCATTTGGAAGAAATCCGGGTATAGACTCTACAACCAGGTTAGCGCCATGCATATTTTCATTGATGGCTTATACTATGTTGTTTGTTGCTACTACTGTGACCGCTACTGCCCTTTTTGCTTGCTTCAGCCGAGAATCCCAGTCTGTGAACAAGATGTGTTTATGTGACTCCTCCAGTTTTTGCAAATCAGCCTTTCTCCCCTCTTCCCATTCTTGTGAGGTGATAAAGTCAGAAATTGTTTTATGGATTTTGTCATACTCAAGCCTCATGTCAATGGCTTGGCTTGTTAGCTTATCACTAAAATTGCAATAAGGATTTATTTGCAAGATTTTTTGCATAGAACTTCCTTTTGCTGCATTAGTTGGGAGTTAAGACTGAGTGCTTCCTTTATGAATTCATTGATTTTCGGATTGTATTTATACTTATCTGTGATAGCTTGTATCTGCACATCTCTTTCTGCTAGGTTGGCCTGATGTTGTATTTGCATCTGTTCAAATTCTTGTTGGAGCTAGGCTACTTGTAACTCTGCTTGTTGATTAGATTTCTCTTGAGCTAATTGTTGTTCCAACAGTAGATTATTTTTTTCCCTTTTTCTAAGCAGCATTTGGACCTGTGTCGCTTTGTCAATAGTTTTCGTAGCATAGGTTCCTTCGAATTGCAACAGTTTTGTGAGGTTTTTAGATGGGTCAATGGGCAAGTCGGGAGTCGTAATAGCTGCAACATCTAGCTTTCTTTTCTTCCTCTGTCTATTAATGACAATTTTGTGGGTAGGACTATAAAATACATCTAATAGAGGAATTTCCTTAATTCTTAAAATAGTTTCTGATGTGGGGTGGCAGGAATGAGCTCAACACCCTCTGAGTGCCTACATTTTCTCCACTATTGTTTCTTAAGTTGAATTTTTCTTAGGATTATGTATCTCAGATTTTTGTTCATCTGTGTGAAGATTTTATTCAAATGTTCCCATTCCTTTTCCAAATCAATAATTGGGGGTTTTGCTAACTCAGTGGAAGTAGAGTGAAATTTTGTCTGTTTCTTTGCGGAGATTTTCTTTGTTGTTTCCTCTGTAGTTTTGGCTATGTCCTTTTTAGATTCTTTGTCTTTATTGCCTCCCCCAGTTTGAGATTTCTGCTCTGAGTGCTCTGACTCATGAGTAGATATCTCGTGGATCTCTTCTTCGGAATTCTCTTTGGATCTATCCTCCAAGATTACACTGGGAGTTGGCTCCCTTATTGGTTCAATATGTAGTAGGTCTATTGGGACCTTCAATAATCTCCTCTTTCTATACACATGGAAAGCTTTGACATCATCTAGGGTAAAAATTAGTGATGCGATATGTGTCACTTCTGAAAATGTTTCTTTTTGTAGGAAGAGGCCATCAAAGGCCTCTTCCTCATGAGTGAATGGTTTCACTTTCACCATAGTAGTGAAGTCCTTGGCAATGCCATTTGGGTCATATTGCCTTCCTAAGAATATAGCTAATCTCATAGATTTCATAATCTCTGTCTCTTTGCATGCATGTCCAAAATCATGTAGTGCAAACGCACCACATTGCAAAGTAAATGTAGGCCAAATGAAAATTTTCTGTTCTTTCAGCCCTCTAGCCAACCCACCTTCCCCTGCCATCTGGTAGGCTATCTCCCTGGCCATTAACTTGTCATGGACATAGTATGGGGGGACATGCCATGAAGAAATGCTCCCAAATACTCTGATATAGGTAAATGTCTCCTCCCAAAACCATCTGGCTACAGGTAAGATATCCACTTCAACGTCTTTGGAAAACTTAGGGGTGGTTTTGTTGTAGACTTGTTTATGGATGGGCAACATAACTCCTTGAAAAATCTTATAAAAATAGGGGTGAAACTGAGAATCCCATAAAATTTTATGGTACACATGGATAGGAAGCGAGTCTTTCACGTTCCACTTCCATCCCATAATAGGAAATTTAGGGCTAAAATAGATTGCATCCATTACAAAGGCACTCATGAAAAAATGGGGGATTAAAGAGGGAATTATTTTTCTCCTATACTCGATAATGGCTTTTGAAAAATTATCAGAGAAAATTTGAGCCCAATTCATTATTGTTATGTTCAGAGCTGCATCTATTAATGGCAGCCACTTCGGGGAGAATTAGTACTATAATCTACATAGCATGGCTGATGTAAAACTATAAGGTGGAGAGATAGATGTCGTAGAATACATACCTATCTTATCCAATTTTATCTTTCCTTTGCTTGTTGTCCAAGCCCGCATGACATCCGTCAGGTCTTCATTCTCCCTAGAGAATTTCTCGAGGAATTGTTTATTGTAGAGCTTATGTGGCTCTGGTAAATTGTACATAAGTCGTAGGCTATCTACTAAAAAATATCCCATAACCTCTTGCGTGTGATTCTTGAACTCTCTGTCCGAGACATCCACCACATTAATTATCCACTTTACCATATCTGTATATGGGATTATCTTCGACCTTGCAGCTACGAGGTGTAGAAACAAGCATGATGTCTCAAAGTAGGAGGCATCGGACAAATCATGAGCATCGGTTGTGGCCTTTGCTACCAACGACGTTGGTTTCTCCTCTTCTAATAAATCATACATGGATTCCCATGTTGAAGTTCCTCCATCTCTACTGCACGTAGTCTCAGAGAAGAGAGGGATCATTTCTGACCTTTCATACGTGCCTGCCTTTCCCTTCTTTTCCATTGCTCCTAACGACTCTTACTGCGGATTTTTCTTGAAATGGAGCAAAGTAGAAGCTATCAGATAGACAAAAGAAATAACGAAAATGAGAATGAATGATAAAGATAACCTTGAAAAGGTGACAAGAAAGTATTTTTAATTAAATGCAGACGAAAAGATATTGTATCATGTCGAGCCACTTTTCAAACATAAATGCCATTAATCCATACTAAATACCCACTAATGGTTCCTTATCATTTTCTTTATTGCTCATTAATTTCTTGAATCATAAGTCAGGAAAGAAAACTTTTAAGGTGGTGATATTTAGTAGTGAGAATGTTGATTTTGCAATTACGATGCACTATCACAAATCGCATTATCGCATTTTGATTGTGTGCTTTCTTAAAGTTCCTTAGGTTCCTACTAGACATGAGATGCGGGACATTCTTTATTGTTTCTTAAAGCGTAGCTTCTTTGATGGGATTTTACCTTATAACATTTTTTCATTTGCGCAACGGACTTAAGTGTTACTTTATAACATAGGTTTCAATCGGGTCCAGGCATTTATCGCATTTCACAACATCGTGTGGTTTGTAAGGTTTCACACCTTTCTTAAGTGTTTCAGATGTGATGCGATAAGGTTGACCGTCTCATCACAACATCTCATTTCGCATATTTCAACATGCTTCATGAGGGTGTGCCCTTTGTGAATGGCAATATGCGATACGTGCTTTATTTTAAAAGGAAATGCCTTAGGACATAGTTTTAAATGAGAAAGCCTAATGATATCTAGGTTAAGCGTGATGATTCCTTTTGATCGCTTCTCGCAATTTTTGCTTGTTAATAAGGCTTTTAACACACTTAATCCAGCGATATGCGAAAATGCAAGTATTGCTAGCTTTCAAAGGGTTTTTTGACTTGATATATTGTTTTATTGCAAAAATTTGAAATGAAAGTATCTAAATGATAAATTTGTTTTTTGAATGGGTTTTATCAAGGCTCCCTATTTATTAATATAATATTAGATATTATATTAAACAAATGGGGGGTTGTTGAATAACACAACAACTGGCAATTCACTAGAAGAAAGGGTTGTTGAATAACACAACAATTGGCGATTCACTAGAAGAATCAGTTATCTCTCACAAATTTTCGAAATTTCTAAAAACTTGCAAAATAACGGTAGTTCAAAAAATAATAATACATGAAAAATAAAATAAGTAACATTTCTCTGAATAATAAAAGCACAATCACCTAAATGTTATCCATTTGATTATCCTCTTCAATATGAAAATTTCTCTCTCTACATCAGTCATTACTTGGTTTAAAGATAAAAGTAGGGGACTCTCAAAAATAAGCTTTTATATGTACTTAGGTGTCATAGGTAGACCCTCTACTGCCAAGAGGTTTCCATAGCCTTGACAAGGTTACATTTTAACGAGCAATGATTCAACATCCTATCTTGATAAGAGTGAAAATTTTAAACATAATTTTAGATTCATATACCTACTTTCTTTTTCATTCTTTTCTAAACAACTCTCTTTTCTTTAAATTTTTCATTTTTCTCCTTATTGTAGTGGCTACAACCACCCTCCAAAATTTTTCCTTAGCCTGTTTTGGAGCCTCCCAACCAACCTTCAGAGCAGCTTGCCTTGCTTCGTCAAGTCCTTAGGCTTTAGTGTCTTTCTTGCTCAAAGGAACCCTGTCGATCATAGTATGATCTTTCCCCTTCACAGGTTGCTCATCTTGACTTGGTCTAGGTGTAGGATGAGCAACTTCCTAGTGAAATTTGCCCATGTTTGGAGGGAAACTAGCCTTCCCTCAAGGAATTGTGCAAATCCCTCTTACATCCTATTGGGCTCCAGGATTGCACAATCCTGACAGCCAACCCTCCGAGTAGGATTTGTGCAATTTTTCCTGTCAACAGGCAGTTCAGCTCAACATTTGCACAAATCTACGTAGTAGTTAGCTATTGGGCCCAGAAGTTGTGCAATCCACTTGGGCAGTCAACCCAGCTTACAGTCAAGAATGCAAATTTTTCTCCAGTAGTGAAGAAGTCTCTTGCATGTGCCACTGAGTTGATTGGTTCCCTCAAGACTGAGCAAATAGACTTGCATGCATGGTGTTGTAGGGAAAAGTATCCGACTCGGATGACCCTATCCCACTCTAAGGGTGATAGTACCTCAGCAACAACTGTAAAGCAAACTACTTAAGGTTTTCTTCTTTATGAAAGCAAAAGAGAGTGGAAAAATGCACTAACCGTTGCCTTGCGCTTAATTTCGAATCCAAACTCTTTTCTTTGGCCGCTCGTTCCTAGCTCCTTGCTCTTTTGCTGGCCCAGCTACAATGAGATCCTGCAAAATAACAAAGAAGGAAACTACAAGAGGCATGCAATCATAACTGGTTCAAGGATTAGTGTAAACCAAATATACAATTATCACAATATATTATTGAAACAAGAGCATATAGAAGAACCTCAATAGCTTTTATTAATGAAGAAGTAAAGGTTCTGAGAGCGTTACAACCATTGAAGGCCCCAATCCAGCAACACCTCCCAGCAGAAAGAATTTCTCCTCTTCACCTCTCTCAAGCAATCACCCAATAGCTTTATAATGAAACCAACAGCATATCATTACTTTGCACAAAATTCCAGCCTCCTGAGCTCATAGGAGAGAGCTCAATATATAGATGAATTGAGAAAGGATGAGTGAGCTTGCAACTGATGTGTAGCTGCCTTGTGTCCTCTCTCTCTTCAGTTAATCTTTAGTTGATCTTCAGTTCTTGAGTCCACTTGGAGAACCTTGCTTCCACTTGGAGAAACAGAGCCTCTGACTCATCACAAGGCGAAATCCCTGATCCAAGTGTCATTTTTGGAGCAATGACTCAGTGTGCCACTTGTCCCATCTCGCTCAGCGCAGGTGGCCTTTGTTCCACTTGCTTTGCAACGAAGGTACACCATGGAGGATCTGAGTTTCAGCGCAGAAGCCTAGTGGAGCACCTGCTTTGATTTCAGGATTGCTTGTTTTTGAGTGTTTTCAGGTGGAGAACTAATCTGAGAGCTGTTGGTTTGCTGACCTTGTTCCTCTAGGGGTAGGAACATCATGTTTAGGGAACTTTGGATCCCTTGGATTATTGACAATTCATGCCTGTTGCTGTAAGGCACAAAATTGTCTATAACAGATGCCCCCTAAAGTATGAGGTCGTTTATCGGGTGAAATGCTTTATTGAGAGGATCCGAAGTTCATTCAATCTGCTGAGAAGTGCCCTGTAATAAGATACAATACAATACATTATTTTTCATACATTTTCATGATCTAGCTGAGGCGGGCATTCCCATGCTCAGCTTTATAAATACATTTTGGTACATAGAACAGACGATCGTCCGATTGTAGACTGATAATTCTCTGCTGAAATTATCATCCTTTGAGAAGGATGATCATCTGTTGCAATGATGTACATATCAAATGTCTTTATATCCTGAATATATATCGCAGCCCGGATGGATGAAACTAGATCCGGGGTCTTCAATCTCTTCCGATCTTCACTCGATGTACAAGTCGATCCATGTGAGAATTTCTTGAAGTCGAACATGGAAAGACATCGCTTGATTACCGGTCAATGATGTAAACCGTTAACAACCGCGAGAGGAATCACCGATAAGGATGATGACCCTCAAGGTACGACAGTACAATTCACATGGTGGGAATAAAGGACTTGGTGTCGACCACCATGCAAAATCTTCTGGTCGAAGGTCATTGATGTATACCTGTCGCCGGAAGTGAGAAACTTGCCATTGAGGCATGCAAGCTTCAAAGTACTGAAGGGGGTGTTCCTAGATCAACTCCTTGGATAATGAGCTGATGTCGACAAGGAGCGATCCGTCAAAGGAGGGCCTTAATGAATCCCACATCAGTGACACGGAACGGAGCTAGTGATTGTGATGAGGTGAAAACAAACTGTGATGTATGATTCAGGGTGGCGGCCATGAAGTGGATGAAGGATAATGTATGGCAGTGGATGGGACACGGTTGACTCTTAGCAGAACCACATCTCTTGAACATATAATGACACTGATGTGATGGATTGGTAGCATTACCCCAATTGTGGATGGTGTGGCGAGGACCATGGTTATGAGACCGGTGAATGAAACAACCCAACCCGATGTGATACAGAGGACAAAGTGTCATGTTCAAGAGCGACTTGCTACCATTAATGCTGTGAGGTTCCCCCAATTTTTCCCCAGTCATTGCTGACCAGTACCTCTTTATTTTTGTCAAGCTTGAGGAGGATAACATATGCTTGTTCTATAACCTTCCCTTCGGGCAAGCCCATCGCTATGTTTTAACGAGCCTAGCGATAGGGAAACTCGTTCTCGTCTAAAGACAAGTTTGTCGCTATTTAATCATTTTAACGAGTCTAACGACAAGGAAAACTCGGTCCTTTTCATTTTTAGAGAGTCTGAAAAGGTACGGAAAGTTAACTCCAAAATTCCTTTTTCGTCATCTAATCCCTTAAGTCCGAAAAAGTATAAAACAATACAAAAGGAATGAATTTTCGATTTCTTTAACGAGCCGAACAAAACAAGCGCTCGATCTTTTTGTGCAATAATCCCTCAGGTCCAAAAAGATTAAAATCTAGAGGAGGGATAGCTCTTCCTGTCCTTTTAACGAGCTGGAAGGCCAAAACTCGGCAAACTTTTCATATTTTACGAGTCAGTGAAAAGAGCTCAAAGAAGACTCGTCTTTTGAGGAACGAGTGATAAACAGGGATAGCAGCAGATTCCAGGTACAGGTTGGAATTTTCCAATCACGGCGGTGTCACAAGGATGGCTAAGTGAAATCACTCTTCGCAGCTGTTCCTCAAAATGGGTAAACAAACATATGGAGATGAACGATTGGCCAAATGAACGGATGGAGGTGACGGCATATAAACACAACCAAGGGCTTTAATATGGCTGTCAAAGGTTACATTTCTCAAGATTATTTACCGGTTCATTTTTTCTGGGTGAGCTTGAACTGCTAGGGAAAGATTGCTCACAACTTATGTTTATTTTTTAACGAGCATGAACTCTATACAAAAACTGCTCGATTCTTGTGTTTATTTTTTAACGAGCATGAACATTGCTAAAACTGCTCGATTATATGGTTTATTTTTTATTTTTACCATAATTAGCTTCTCTTTTTCATTGATAGCACTGCATTTTCAATTTGCTGCAACAAACTAGTTAGAAATGAGTAATATTTACTTGAAAATGAGATTAACACATTAATATTTACCTTGAATTACGTAAGAAAGCAAATAAAAAGGGTTTTACCTCTAATTTTACCATTTCATTTGCATTTTGCTTGTTGGAGCTTTGGAGGAGCCTCTTTCCCCTCGATTTTCATCAGCTGATTCCGGGAGATTCTGCGGACGATTTTCGGCGCCGTTTGGACCAGGTAGGAGCTAAACCTTAGCTCTTCATTTTCATGGTTTCATATTCCTGTTTTATGCTTGTTTTGCTGTTCTATTGAGCCTCTGGGGTTTTGCCAGGGCGCCCTCTGATCAACGCAGGTTCCCCATTCGAAAACTGCGTTGGGATCCAAGCTGCTTGAAGGCAGCTTGTCCCCCAACGCAGGTAGTACACTGGGCACCTGCTTTGGGGCATAAAAGCAACAATTTTTTACAGATTTTGATGAAATTTTCGCCAGTTTTTCATCAATTTCAGGAGCTGACTCATTCTCTTGTTTGTTTTGCAGGGATTCTTGAACAAGATGGCCCTAACATGGCGAGAACAAGAACATGAAGAAGAAGATATGATTGCCCTTCATGATCCTGTTACGGTGGGTGCATTACGAGACTGTGGTTTACTGAAGTTTTTCCGTATCTCTAGCATGAGAGCACAGATTTCACTACTGCAGTACTTGCTTGATGCTTGGGATCCTGTTAACCAAGTATTCCAGATCAGGAACAAACCTATTCCATTGACTGTGACAGATATTTACTTCTTGACTGGCCTGTCAAGGCGGGGTGCCCCTATTTCTTTATCAGGTACAGTTCGGGGGAATGATTCCGTGAGAGATTATGTCCGCCAGTATTGCAGGGAGGGGTCCCAGCCGAGCAGAGACGGCAAGGTGGTTATCCGTGACGTTACTAGCAGGCCTCTCAGGTCCATTCTGTATACTCTTGGTAGGATGGCCGGTAGCGCATCTTTACATGTTGCCAACAGGTCTCATATGCAGCACGCCTTGGAATGTCTCCAACCGAAGATCTTCAACTGGAGTGATGCAGTGCTTAGTCAGATGAAAAATCAATTGAACAAGGTGAAGGACGGGAAGCTGAAGAACTTTGGTTTTGGTTCGATTCTGACTGCCTTCGCCTTGGAGAAGATCCCTCTGATGCAACCTCAGTACATTGATCTCGGAGTGCCTTCTCCTACCGAGCCACGTATGCAACGATGGGTCGATCACATGTCCAGACATGCAGGTCAATCCCAGATTTCTTTCAATGCTTCTTTCTTCAGGTGGTTCGATCGCCAGGAGATGTCTTTTTCCGAGTACCCATATGTTGGTATGGATTTCCGGGGTGATCCGGATATGGTACTGCCAGACGGTGCTCAGTGGGATGCTACTGGTAAGAACTTCAACCATATTACTATTCATTGTTTTCATTTATAATGTTCTTGTGCTTTATTCTATCAAGACTTTAATTGAACTCATGTGTGCTTGCAGGTGCTGGTCCTGTTCGTCTGGCATTTCGTCCGAGACCACCTGTTACTGCTCCGACAGAGGAACCTGCTCGGAGAGTTATTATCCGTGATCTTAGCGACACAGAGACCCTTACAGCTGTGCAGGGGCAGGTTGAGAACCTTACCTGTGGTCTTCCGGATGTACAGATTGACGAGTTACCTTTACCGATGCAGCAGCATACTATCGGTGTACCTAGACGATGGACCCGTCTTCTGCGCATGATAGCACAGACTGTGGCTTACTATCAAGAGCATCACTAGGCTAGGGTGCCCCCTAGCATTTTGAGTTTTTAGGTCATATGACCAATTTTGTCTCGGTTACAGAACATTATGTATGAACTTTATGAACAGATTATATATATATTTTGATTTTCGAGTCTTATTCTGGTTGATTTGGATGATTCATATGTACACTTTTTATGATGTGTCCTTTTTATAAATGTTGCAAATGTCTATCTAACACATAGTTTGCCAATGAGTCAGTTAATGTGTTTAGATTTCTTGAAATATGTTGATATTGAATTGAATCAAATCGTCTTTCCAAGATCTTTACTCTTAGGAACATGCGATAAATAGCTGGATTACGAACAGAATATATACCATTGAGTTGTAGTACTACGAGCTGTGAGTCTAGCCTGACAATTAGTCGGCGTATGCCTCGTGTGATGGCATCAGAGAGTAGTTCTATCAACGCACTATATTCAGCGATGTTATTCGTTGATTGCCCAATACATACACCTCTGAAACTTACTAACTCGCCACTTGGATAAAAAATGGCCCATGCTGCGGAGGATAGGTTCCGCGAACTACGACTCGCTCCGTCGGCATATCCAACACATGTCTCCATAAGTTTTGACATCTGCAACGAATGAAAAGGGGGAATCACTCAACCAGAACAAGAACTTTGGCGAAAACAAAATACAACAAAAGCATGCAGGTTACTATTTAAGCATAGTAACGCTTGAGGTACAGCCCGTTCTGGGGCTGCGCCAGTGGAATTCCGTCGTAATCTATTAACTCGTAGGCTCCTTTTGCTAACACTCTTTTAACAATATAGGGGCCCATCCATAAGGCATTGAATTTACCTGCTCCTAATTTATCGGATTCTTGGTCATAAAGCAAGACCAAATCACCTTCTGAGAAGACACGAGGTTTGACATTTTTGTCGAACTGAGCCTTGACTCGTTTCTTATGGGCTTCGTTAGCCAAAGCGGCATCACGACAGGTTTCATCCAATTGGATTAATTCCAAGAAACGAGCCTCTTCTTCTGAAGTTCCGGGGAGGAGATCAATTGCGAGTTTAAGCGACGAAATTTCACACTGGATCGGTAAGACTACTTCTAGACCGTACACCAATTGGAAAGGTGTGAATCCGGTCGCGTTTCTTACCGAGGTTCGGTAGGCCCACAAGGCTGCATACAGGATTAGGTGCCATCTTCTTTTATGAACTCCGATCATCCTTTGCAACATACGCTTCAGGACCTTGTTGATTGCTTCAACTTGTCCGTTGGCTTGTGGATAATACGGAGTAGAACTGTCGTGAGATAGCCCTAGTTTGGCAGCTAATTCGACCATCATGTGATTGCGGAAATGCGATCCATGATCTGTAACTATAGCCTGGGGTACGCCGAACCTGGCGACTACATGATTAAAAAAGAAAAGGGCAGCTGTTTCACCAGTATTGTCTAATGTAGGCATCGCCTCGGCCCACTTGGTAAAATAGTCTACTGCGACTATAATATACCCATGCCCCCCGGTCGAGGTGGGGTTACATTGCATGAAATCGATGCCCCATTTGGCGAAAGGCCCAACTGCAACTATTGGTTGCAGGGGTGCGGGCGGTCTTCTGGTTTTGCTATCAAAGATTTGGCAGGAATGGCAACTTCGGACTGCGATTATGCAATCTTTGAACATTGTTGGCCAAAAATATCCTGCTCTTAATATCTTTTGGGCTGTAGCGAAACCTGATTGATGCCCCCCACACGTGCCTGAATGACACTCATTCAGGGCTTTTTCGGCTTCTTCATGGGTGAGACACCTCCTTAGAACGGTATCGATACCACGACGGTAAAGAGTATCACCGATGATCATGTAGTCTTTTGCTTGGTATCGTATACGTTTCTGTTCGGAGTGCGAGGTGTCCGGCCGAAACTTTTGGGTTTGGAGATAGATAATTATATCTCCATACCATTCATCGCTTGCAGATATCAGAAACAAATTCTCGTCCACGATTGATTCCTTGGAGGTTTCATCATTGGACGACGAAGGGAGGTCGCATAATAATTCTGCAAATACCAGAGTTTTCTTCGACTTGGATTTCACAAATTCCAGATCAAACTCTTGAAGAATCACTATCCATTTGGAATACTTGCCCCCCAGCAACTGTCGCGACAGTATATAAGTCATGGGGTTGCAATCTGACAGAATGTTAGTTTTTCTAAAGAGGATATAATGTCGAAATCTCTGTACCGCTTGAACAGCAGCAAGTGCTAGCTTTTCAACGTAAGAATATTTACTTTCTGTATCATTTAAGTTTTTACTTAAATAATATACAGGATGTTCAACTCCCTCGACTTCTTGAACTAAAACCATCGCAATGGTTGTATCTGCTGTAGCTAGATATAGGTTAAAATCCCTAAGATAATCTGGGGCGTACATTAATGATGCTTTTACTAGATATTCTTTCAAAGCGTCAAAGGAAGCTTGCGCAACCTGGTCCCAATCGAAGGGTACATCTTTTTTCAAAAGACGTGTATAACCTTTAGCAAGTTCTGCGTAATTTGGAATGAACCTCCTCAGAAAGTTTTCTTTCCCTTGGAGTTTCTGAATCTGAAGCAAATTCGAAGGTGGAGGCAAATTGATGATTTCCTGAACCTTACAAGGGTCGAGATGAATCCCATCTTTGGAGACAAAAAAGCCAAGTAAACGACTAGAAGCGACGCAAAATACACATTTGTGTGGATTGAGTCTTATCTTGTAGTGTCGGCAACGTAGAAATATCGCTCTTAGATGCTGCGGATGATCAGTCCGCTTTCGCGAATGAGCCGGAAGATCATCGAGATATGGTTGAACAATGCTCTTGATATTATGGAAGGCATAATTCATTGCCCTCTGAAATGTCGCCCCTGCGTTCTTTAAACCAAAGGGTAATTTTCGATAAGCGAATGTGCCCCACGGACATATAAATGCAGTCTTCGACTGGTCCTGCGGGTGGATATTAATTTGATTATACCCGGAGAATCCGTCCATAAAGGAAAATATTTCACATCCGGCGCATTCATCGATTATCTGGTCGATGAAGGGTGTAGGGTAGTTGTCCTTCGGACAAGCTTGATTTACATCTCTATAATCGACGCACACTCGTATTGTTCCTTGTTTTTTCATAACAGGAACAATATTCGATACCCAATCGGTTAGAGGAACCGGGTAGATGAATCCAGCATGGAGAAGTTTCTCAACTTCTGCCTTAATGGCAGCGGCTTTCTTAGGGTGAACCTGTCGAAGTCGTTGCCTTACTGGTTTGACATCAGGATACATTTTAATTTCATGTTCAACGATACTCGAGTCGATGCCTGGCATTTCATCATATGTCCAAGCAAAGACATCTCTAAATTCGCGAAAAAGAGCATTATATATTTCCAGTTCTGAAGGGGAACAACCTTTGCCAACATGAATATTCTCTACAACACCTATTTTGGTCGAGATATTTATGGCTATAGTCTCTTCAATATTGGATAAGTTTCGCTCGGAATCCACCGTGTTTACAGTATTTGTTAGGAATTCAAAGACTGAAGGGTGGTAAAGATCCTTTTGAGTATCTTCTTCGTATTCTGGAAGAAGGGAACGATGGTGGTGGTCATTCCATGGTGCCCCCTCAATCATCATTGATTTTAAGATTCCTTCGTCAGTCCCATGTACTTTTGACCAAGGATCTAATGGGGTACCATTTTCTCTAGATCTATCTACCCAAACGCTCGATGAGCGCTGATTGGGGTTCGCCTCCCAGGCCTGAAACATTGATTGCTACAATATTTCAATGGGGCTTGGTGGCAAAACCATCGAATGATCCATAGCGACTCTGCCTTCTATGACTTTCAAGGTGGATACCATATTGCATGTCGCTACAAATGGTACATTTCCTATGCAAATAGGAGGTGGTAGCGCGAAAGTTCCCATCATAGTGGGATCTTTCAACAGACCTACTCCAATATCTTGAATCGACCGGTCGCTGCCATGGATCATGGGAACGCTTCCTGTAACTTGTGAACCATTAGGGAGGAAGTTTTGTTGATCGACGACCGTAATCCCTCCTTCAAAGGGGAATGCGATCTTCCTAAAATAAGTCGACACAACAGCTTGCATGGCATAAATCCATGGTCTTCCCAGTAGGATGTTATAGTTAAGATTGCCATCAATGACTTCAACATCTATTTCTACTGTTTTGCCCCCTAGTTCAACTTTCAGGTTACTAAGGATACCGTAAGGGGTATATATCCTTCCGTCGAATGCTTTTAATGTTGTCGATGATCGCGACAAGGTTGGAGATCCTAAAGTCTTCCAGCAACTCATCGACATAATACATGTCGATGCCCCCTCATCGATAATCGTTCTATGAACTGTTTTGTTGAGGGCTTTCACTTGGACGAGGAAAGCTAGTTGAGCTAGTAACTGAGGATCATAACCTTTGTGATCAAAGGACACTAGATTGGAATCTTTAGGATCCACCCCACCAATTGCTGATAACAATGCCTGCCTTTGGGATGGGCAATGTTGTAGTACCTCAAGAGTCGACATAGCAGATGGCGATTGCGCCAAATCTTCCACTATGTTATAATGCTGTGCCGCTCTGGCACGAGGATTAAAGGTCGACTTGTGCACTACTCCCTTTGGCGGTTTTATTGTTAATTCATGCGTGCTGGGGGGTACGACTTCTGCCGAAGTTGTCGTCGAACTGCCAGGTTGATCTTTACCTTTATCGTTCGACACCTGTAGATTCCCGTAATCTTTGTTTCTTGTCGAAATCAAAGCATCATTTTGCTGTTTTGAAACCGACAACATAAGCACTTGAGATGGGGAAGCGTTTCCACTATCAACCAGATTTTGACCTGGGTTAGGAAATTGATCACTTGACACAGTTGAGGTATGAGGACTTTTAAAGAACCTCTTTAGCTCAGCTTTGAATGGGCAATCCTTAGTGTTGTGATCTTTGTCATCGCATATTTGACATGGATACCGTTTCCTATTCCCAGGAGGGTTTGAAGAATTTTTCTTAGGAGATGACTCACCTTGTTTATTCTTCTTCCCTTGGTTTTGTTTCTTCTTGCTTCCTGGTTGATTGGTTTCTTTGCCCTTATCTGTCGATACGGCATTTACTTCCGAAGCAAGAACTTCTTCATGCGCATTTTGATTCGAATCCTTACGGGCCTTCTTTTGATTGGTCCTTTTTGGATTCGTATTTTCCGTGCCAATCACGCCATCGCCGGCATGAGAGTCACTATTTGATTTAGGAGGAGGAGGGATTGAAAACTCTGGTCTAGGGGCGTCTGGTATTTTGTCATAGAGCGTGCCGGACTGAGTATATACTAAGTCCAAATATTGTGCACGAGCGATAACTTGCTCTTCTGATACGACTCCCCCCTTTGCCACATCTTCCGTTATGGCCGGAAGTAACGACTTTATAATCCACTCAGCTAAAAGCTGGTCAGGAACGTATGTTTTAACCATTCTTCGTCGACGTCGCCACTCATGTATATGATCTGATATATGAGTTGCGGTTGTCTATTTGAAGTTGGTCAATATCTCTGTTCCCGTTTCATACCTTATTGGTAATTGAAAGTGGGTTAAGAATGTCGTGGCAAGGGAGCTAAAATTGTCGAACGAAGCTCTAGGCAATTCTATATACCATTTTGCCGCTGGACCTGTCAATGTCCTCTGAAAGAGGCGAAGCCTTATCGAATCGTCATTTAAAGTGTTCGATGAACACCATAGATGAAATGTCATCACATGATTCGACGGGTCTTCACCTGGATTTCCATTGAATTTAGGAATGTCGGATGGAAGTTTGTGCGGGATCACTGGCCACCATGGGGCGTAAGCAATTGGATCATTGGTTAACCGATGTAAATCAGGCAACTCTAAAGTCACCACGAATGGTAACTGTTGATTCAAGTTAGGTGAAGCGTAACCAGGGTACGATGGAATCGCTTGAACATTTGGTCTTTGCATACCAGCATAATGGAGTTGATGTTGGTATGACTGATACGGTTGATGGACTTGACCACTATAAAGTGGTTGATTTTGACCATTTTGGATATATGGTTGTCCCGTATTCGCAAAGATTTGCTGTTCAGAACCCTGGTACACTTGTTGGAATTGCGGCTGTTGGTATTGCACTATCCACGGTTGCGACACCATGGGTTGTTGCGCTATACTAACCATTGGACCAAGATGTGGGGTAGTTGTACCCGACTGTACTTGTGTTGCCCCACCAGTAGGCGATTGTGGTTGGGTCGCAGGGTCAAGGGGTTGTTGCATGAGAACCTGAGAAATCTGAGGTTGACATACAACAGGCATTGTTTGAACTTGCGACACGGTCACAATAGCCGGTGTAGTTGGGATGTTTGTCACAGGTACACACTGTTGCATAGAATATACAACTCTTGGTGGCTGGGATAGCATAGGTACCCAACTACTCGTTGCAATTCCACCATAACTTGAATAAGGTTGAGAACTCCCGTATGGGTACCCTCCCGGAGGGGGTAATGAAAGGGCATACTGCCCCCCATACAGTAGCAATCCAGAACTCAAGGCAATTGATTGTCTTGGAGGACTGGATGGCCTAATTAGATTCCCAAAAGGGTCAATTGGATGAGTCTCACCATGAGAGTTACCAGACATTACTCCGGAACAAACAGGAACAGACCATACTGTCGAGATAGTCTCTTGGTGGACTCCTTCTAGCGACTGAGAGCTAGTTGGGACAGATGGTATGCCGGCGAACATTGTTGGATTTGCAGCAGGTAATTCTGCCGTCGCCGTGTCATTTGACACAGTCCTAGATGTCGACGGTTGTTCAGACATTTTTAGTCTATCCAATTGATTGCCTAGTGATTCTACAGGAATTTCCACTGGTGATGGACAAACTTCTGTTGTAGTAGGAAATAGAGTGACCCCTACTCCAAAATGAGTTGGAGTGGATACTTGCGATTCCTCTATAATTTCCTCTATCGCAATCAGACCAGGTGGAAGAGGAAGACCGTCAGGTCTGTAAAAGATTTCTGGTGCCAAAGAAGGGGTTGTAATGACAGCGACAGATGTTTGAGGAACAAAACTCTCTGGACCGGTTACAGATGGAACTGGTTCAGTCATACAAGTATTTGCCCCCAGACTAGGATCAGTATTACTGTCCCTCTGTGGCGGTTGAACTTCTTCTATGGAGGCAGGGTTTCCGGAAATGTTTGGAGTAACCAGAATCTCAGATGTTGTTGGAACACTTGTTCTAACTTTTAAAGGAGATTTTGAACTGGTTCGACGAGTTCGCTTTGCCCGGATTGTTTTTGATTCCGGAGACAAAGACAGTTGACTCGCAAGCCTCCGAGAACGACGGATATTCAATTGACTTTCTTCCACGATTGCGGATTACTCGATCAACTAAAATATAAAGGGGAAAATTTGTGTTTCCGATTTGAATGAATTTTATTAGACGCTTTTAAACATAACTTTGCTTTTTCATGTTTTAAGAGTCGAGAAAAAGCTAAAGATGACTCTAGTCTCCTTCGATGTATTAACGAGCCCGAAGTGACAAATGCTCGGTTGGACCTTTTCAGTTATAGAGTTTGAAAAGGGCCAAAAGAAACTGGTCTGGAGATCTAGGCAGAGGGTGTGCCAAACCTTTCGCGAAACCACAGAATACGTTTTACGGTACGGGTGGTCGATCTTCGTGAATGCTGTGTTCACTGCATCACGATCAGTAGGGCGACCGACACGGCTTCCTATGGATAAAGGATAATCGCCTATAGGGGTCTCCCAATATATACGCGACGGTACGTGGGAGCACAAGTCCGTATTAGTGCCACCGACTCTCAGGAGGAATCACCCACCTTCGTAGAGATTGACAGTCACTATGTTTAACGACACTGGAACACGTCTCTACCTAGACCTCTAGATGTTTGCGTTATGTTACAATGCGTTGTTAGGTTCATTCAGTATATTTTAAGTTGATCTTTTTAAAGTTTGCCTTTCAAGGTTCACCACGAGATGTATATGACAAATTCCTAAATGCAGCCTAAGATGAGAAGCAAGCTTTTTCAAATCTTTTTGACTGATGAAAATCTTAACTACTGAGGGAGAAGAAAGGCAAATTATTTTCACACAGCTCATACAGCACAAACTAATGCACTTTCTCCTAAATCATCATGCAAACTTTTTCAAATGCAAAATGCACAATGCATGTATTTTCTTTTCCCTTTCTTAATGTAGATGGGTTACAAAAAGAAAGTTGTTATATAACTTTGATTTCGATTTAAAGTGAAAACAAACAAGCTAGTCCAAAATCAAAAGACACCTTAAGATTTACTTGCTTAATCACTGGAAATGCATGAAATCAAACCATAATGACGAAAGTAAAATGACTAATCAGCTATGGACAGCAAACAAGCTAACTCTTTAGACCAGCAAAATGCCTAACACAGATTCAGATCTAAGAGGCCAAAAGCAAGACTAGTTTACTCTTCATTATGGGAAATTGTAAATGAGTAAGAAATACAAAAGAACAAGTACAATTTCGTTATATAACAGAGGCAGAATGATGGCAAGTAATGTTGGTTTCAGAACAGGTGCAAGACTGGTAACTGGCAGCCAAATCTATAGTGAAAACAGGCAAGAGAAAAGGAGGAAACCCCAACAGCACTAGGCAAAATTGGGCCAACGCAGGTGCTGCATAGCCAGTCTGGCTCTCAGCGCAGGTAGCCCCTTCGGGACCTGCGTTGCAAAGTAGGTAGCCTGTGTACTACCTGCTTTGGGAAACGAAAGTTGCGTTTTCACAGTTTCCGGGTCATAATTTTCTCAAAAATGCACAGTTTTTGCTCAAATCAGAAGCAATCAGTCAAGCACACTCAAAGGGAGGATAAGGAAGGTGAAAAACTATCACTAAGAGCTTACAAGGATCCTTGTAGATCAGCTCTTCAAATCATGAACTTGCTCAGAAATGAGCTAGAGTAGCTGCCCTCTACTTCGCTTTTGATATAGTCAAAAGCTTTTCGATTTGGTACTCTTTTGTTCAGGAAATGAATAGAAAAATACTACAAACACAATCAAATGGATACGATCCCCAGCGGAGTCGCCAGTTTGTTGTAGGGAAAAGTATCCGACTCGAATGACCCTATCCCACTCTAAGGGTGATAGTACCTCATCAACAACTGTAAAGCAAACTACTTAAGGTTTACTTCTTTATGAAAGCAAAAGAGAGTGGAAAAATGCACTAACCGTTGCCTTGCGCTTAATGTCGAATCCAAACTCTTTTCTTTGGCCGCTCGCTCCTAGCTCCTTGCTCTTTTTCTGGCCCAGCTACAATGAGATCCTGCAAAATAACAAAGAAGGAAACTACAAGAGGCATGCAATCATAACTGGTTCAAGGATTAGTGTAAACCAAATATACAATTATCACAATATATTATTGAAACAAGAACATATATAAGAACCTCAATAGCTTTTATTAATGAAGAAGTAAAGGTTCTGAGAGCGTTACAACCATTGAAGGCCCCAATCCAGCAACACCTCCCAGTAGAAAGAATTTCTCCTCTTCACCTCTCTCAAGCAATCACCCAATAGCTCTATAATGAAACCAACAGCATATCATTACTTTGCACAAAATTCCAGCCTCCTGAGCTCATAGGAGAGAGCTCAATATATAGATGAATTGAGAAAGGATGAGTGAGCTTGCAACTGATGTGTAGCTGCCTTGTGTCCTCTCTCTCTTCAGTTAATCTTTAGTTGATCTTCAGTTCTTGAGTCCACTTGGAGAACCTTGCTTCCACTTGGAGAAACAGAGCCTCTGACTCATCACAAGGCGAAATCCCTGATCCAAGTGTCATTTTTGGAGCAATGACTCAGTGTGCCACTTGTCCCATCTCGCTCAGCGCAGGTGGCCTTTGTTCCACTTGCTTTGCAACGCAGGTACACCATGGAGGATCTGAGTTTTAGCGCAGAAGCCTAGTGGAGCACCTGTTTTGATTTCAGGATTGCTTGTTTTTGAGTGTTTTCAGGTGGAGAACTGATCTGAGAGCTGTTGGTTTGCTGACCTTGTTCCTCTAGGGGTAGGAACATCATGTTTAGGGAACTTTGGATCCCTTGGATTATTGACAATTCATGCCTGTTGCTGTAAGGCACAAAATTGTCTATAACACATGGGCTGTCTCTCCCAAGGAAACATGAAAAGGGATCCCTTGTTTCAGGGATCTATGTTTAGCAGATTGGAGATTACGGGCAAGGAACAATTCAAAAACCTCCCTCCAAGTGTCTCTTCCCCTAGATTTATGGCATGCGTGTCACAACCTCTTTGTTATCAAAACTCATAAACCAGACACTACAGAGCTCATTCCTCACATCAACCTTGTAGCTATGACATCCCACATCACATCTAGGAGCAGTCAACACATTTAGCTCAGTTGTTTTGGGGTAACCTCGCTTCCCATGCCTTGCGCTGCATTTCTGTCACTTGTTGTGCATTTTCTTGTGCAAGTGTTGTTTTCTTGATTTCTTTGAATGATTTTTATCACTTACATGTATACTAGCCTGTCCTAGCTCTGTTTCAGTTTTCATTGCTATCTCACTGTTGTGGCATGCATGAAACCGTTTTGCATAGATATTTTCCCAGCGATGAAATTCCTCACCCACTTGCAAGTTGATCTATTTGTGAATCTTTCATTCATGTTTTGCATTCACTATTAATCACTTCTACTTTTACTTAGTGTCACCATGCATTTCATCGACTTACTTGCTTTCAGTTTCCCGTCGGCGAGTCAGGCCAACCTTGGCCCTGTCTCTCCCTTTACCAAGGCTACATTGCGCATATAGGAGAAGGAAGGCTCACCTTCCTCTCCAAATTTGTGCATTCTAGCCCAACACTTGCCTCATGCACTTAATTGCACATCTCTGGAGGTCAGTGGTTGCTTGGCCCAAATTTTTTTTCATATCTGTCCCTGGGCCAGTAGTATTTCTAAGTTGGAACCATGCATTGTGCAATCCCAATAGCCAACTGACCAACTCGATTATGAATTTTGTAGTTCCAATAGTTAATGAGTCTCCTAGTAGCCCAGACTATTCCTTGTACAGTCTTGGCAGTCAATCTCCCGACCTCTCGGCTGAAATTGCGCAACCTTCATGGTCATTCACCCAAGTATGTTGCAAGTTAGTTCTCATGTTCATTTTGGTTTTCGACTGACATATTTCTCAAAATGAGTGTTACCATATCTCCAGGTATCACAGGTGTTCATCTTCCTCTTAGTAGTATAGGTACAATGGTCTCCAAGAGATCAGAGACGAAGACCCCATTCAAAGCATGCTTAGGGATGCATTCAATCAAGTGTGCATGGGCTTACCTAATCATGAAGACATCAAGTTTTTCATGGAAAAGGACATCAAGTAGCATAATAGAAATGAGAAACATCATGAATAACAATTGAAGGAAGCATATTGACTGTAGTGAACGTAGCAAAAGCAAGAGGAAGGTTGTTGAAAAAATAGAGGCGGAGGAAAGTTGCAAGATCAAGCAGATCCACTGATAATGAAAGAAAATTTGGAGACTAGGGCTATGAAGGGACGGGGCGACATGAATATTGCATGAAGGTAGAAGATGGAGAAAATAAGGAGTTGCACATGTTGAAGCAGCAACTCAGGAAGAATATGAAGCTGCACAGATAGTCCAATGAGTTGCAACATGAAAAGGACAAGAGTGGGCACAACATTCACTCATGGATGAAACTATGCCAGTATGAGTTAAGGATCCAATCAACAACTAACACAGAGAAAACATGGTGAGAAGTGTTGTTGATCGCATGCAAAGGATCCAACAGCATGCATGTCATAGAGCACACACATGCAATCCAACCCATTCAACACACTCACCAAGGCGAAGAAAAGAAGCAATTCCAACTAGGGCTAAACATGAACATCTCCAAGTTAATGTGCATGAACACTAACACACACTTGAAGATTATCAAAACCACTATACATCAATGTGTTTCCAGTTAAAATTTACCCAAGAATACCATGTGCATGTTGGAAAAAAAGTTGTATGAAGGGGTTGAACCAATGCACCAGTTGCAATGGAGGCAAGAGTTTGCTTTAGTAAGATGTCAGCAGGAGGTGCATACACACCATCACAGACTACCAAACTTGACATAATCTCACCAGCTTCACCATCAAAATCATGTAAAAGAGTTGGTCTCACCACAACAGACCGAGTATGAGTGATTTCTTACAAGGCTTGCACAAGCCATGTTGTCTCACATGAGTACATGTGCACTATAATGTTGAGTCATGTCAAATGTAATTTGAGTGTCAATAGTTGGATGTAACAGTCATAGATGTTGCGCATGGAATGGCCCCAAGGCATGTTTTGGGGCTTAAAGCCCAAGTTTTGACCAAATATTGTTGTAAAAGCTATGTGAATTGTGGGCGTGGGGTGCAAAAGTATGATAGAGTCATAGGGTTGTCCGCTCTAGTTTTGTAATGTAATGTTGCTCGGATAGAGCTACCCATGGTCTGTGGACCATGGGATTGTATAAAAAGAGCGATGCTTTAAGTGTAAAAGGGAACGAATGAATAATGAATAAAAATTAGAAGTCTAAGTGATTGAGTCGAAGTGTAACGTGTGTTTATGGGTTGCAGAGTAGTAGAAGGCTCTGCAGCTGAGTGTGTAGAGGCCTAGTAGTTCGCATTTGAGTGCATGGACCCCTACAACTGAGTGCGCAGGGCAGGTTGAGTCTGTAATAGTTGGAATAATCAATAAAGAGAACTTTTGCCATAATTCTATGTATCTATTCCTACGTTAATTCATGATTGATATAATTTGCAAATCTACTATTTATTTATTACTTGAACTTGTATTATTGAATTCTTTGTATTGCTAATTATAACTGAAGACATTCAAGTAGGCAAAGATAATTAACTAGCATTGGAATATAAGCAAGATCTTGGGTAATAGCACAGAGCGCGGCACACAGTCCCTAGTTAGGGCTACGCCAAGGTAGTGTATCAGGTTGCGAGGAACGGGAAAGTGAGCCAAGTAACCTGTGCAGGGACAAACTAAGGACTAGTGAAAACTCATCAGACATCTCCAGGGTGTGGAAACCTGGTTCTAGCACCCTCCCATTCAACTTCAGGTGAGACCTCATTCTGCACTCCGCAGACTGTTGCCGAAAGTTAGGGTCCCACCCTAACCTCCTTATTTATGTCATGGGATCATGTCATAGTCAAGAGTCAATAAAACCCATATTAATATTTGTAAGTGGTTAACCCACAATTAATGATGGGACCACAGTTAGTTGCAAATGGGCCGTAGTATTAGATAGATGGTATTAATAAAACCCACGGTATTGGCCCGTGGTATTGCATGTATGAGTCATATATAAAGGATAGAGACTCCCTGTGAGGAGCATTGTGTCTTATTTTGTAGTCGAGCTCTGCTCTATTGGAGGTTGCCCCCTCGAAGAGGCAAGTGAACATTACTCTCTGAATAATAAAATCATTGCTATTCTATGTCCTGGGTATCTTTTCTTTGCATATTCTGTAATTGGGTATCATTTTTCAGGTTAAGAGCATAACAAGTGGTATCAGAGCACTTTCTAGGGCCGGTGGGATCTCCAATTCTTAAAAAAAAAAAAAATCGGCTAGAGACGTGTTCCGGCGTCTTTAAACCATGGGATCTGTCGTTGAGCGCATAAACCTGCGGATTTAGGGAGGCATGCACGCAGGAAATACAAGAGGTGGTCACGTCTGTTGGACTCCCTTGTAACCCCTGTGGGTACCCCTTCGAGTAGTAGCGCATTAGACAGAACTGTGCACGGACTGTCTTCCACGTACCCTCTGGGTATATCGGAAGCCCCCTAGGCTCCCTTGAAACCTCGCCATAGATAAACCATTGGCCGTCTTGTGGCTACAGTACACCGAGAACAGCACTCGGAGAGATTACTCGCCCGTACGATAGGGAAGTCGGGTTGTACGGCTAAGGGTATGGTTGATCCTCCTTAGTTAGAGCCCTGAAATATTGGGCCGAGTACTACTACCGGACTCTTATGTATATTGTGATCTGTAGCACCTGACACTCCTCACGACCATAGTTTCCTTTTCTATTGGGGGATCACACATCATGTATTCCCGATCTGTGTGTGCAAAGAGGTGCAGCAACAGCAGACATCAGTCCCGCAGATCCATCAGATCCGCCGCAGCAGTTGTTCCGCCATTCAGATCTCTCAGACCCACCAGATCAGAGTTGTTGTGAAGGGTTCCTATACCGGGGTATACTTTTCGTAGGAATTTTGGCAGCATTGACATTTTGAGGATTTGGCGACTGTAGTATTGATCAAGAAGGAGTAAAACTCCGTTGGGATTTTTCAAAAAAAAAAAAAAAAATTCTGAGATCTTCCGGGGTGCGTATTGGTGATCTAGCCCATCAAAATCAGGACGACGAGCTGAGCAAGGTGGTACCATTCAATTTATTAGTCAATTTTTTTTTTATGGTCCCAATTTTTCATCAGGTTGGTGTATGGTAGAGACTAGAGCTCAAGCGATGGCAAATGAAAGGATGGAAAAACTGGAAGACTCAGTGCAATCCCTCAAACATGAGCTTCACGGACTAAGTATCCAGATACAACAATTACTTCCGAAGGGCAAGGAGCAAGCCCACGAGGAGGCGTATAATGGAAATGAATACAATGAGGGTGAGTCTAGCCACTCTCCTCACGTCTGGCACACCCATCCACCACCCAGTCAGCGACCTCCCAAGTTGGATGTGCATAAATTTGACGGTTCTCACCTGTCCACATGGCTAGCACAAATGGAGCAGTATTTCAAATTGAATCATATCCCAGATGATGCGACTAAGCTTATGTTGGGGAGCATGTACTTGGACAATGAACGGTGGTAATGGTGGGAATGGCATCAGCGTTGCAATGGACCTTTTAGGACTTGGACCCAATTTACCAAAGCTCTTCGAGATCGCTTTGAACAGGAAGACTCTTTTTTGGGTCGTCTCACTAAGCTCCGACAGACTGGTACAGTGGATGAATATATTACCGCTTTTGAAGCCTTAGCCTTCCACACTAGGGGTCTCACAGATGAGTTCTACATGGAATGTTTTATTAGTGGTCTTAAAGAAGCCATCAAAGCTCAAGTTCTACTTCACCACCCTCCACGTGGACGGAGGCTTGCCAGGTAGCTCGTAAGGTGGAACGTGCATTAGCAGCCCAATACAGTCGCCCAAATTTCCCCACTAAAGGTCGTCCCCCACAGGCTCACAACACGACTCAAACACTTAAGGTCCAAAAGGTGTCACCTGCGGAAATGGCCGAAGGAAGGAAGCAAGGACTATGTTACTACTATGATGAAAAATACTCCCCAGGTCATAAATGCAAGGAGCCCAAATTTTTTCAAATAGATGCCACTGACTACAGCTCAACAGAGGAAGATCCACCACTTGAGGAACATGAGGCGCTAGAAGAAGACAACACAAAGGAGAATGTCTCTGACGAACCAGTTATTTCGCTGCATGCGTTGGTAGGGATTTCTTCCCCTCAAACTCTCAAAAGCCGAGGTTTCCTTAAACATCGCCCAGTAGTAGTCTTGATTGATAGTGGAAGTATCCATAATTTCATCCATCAAAAAATCGCAGAAGCAACGCATTGTTTTGTATGAGCAGTTTCTAACTTCCAAGTCCAAATTGCGGATGGGGGCACAATGAAATGTGAAGGCCACTGTGAAAATGTCAAACTTCAAATGGGGGATTATCAGTTGAAAACCCACAGGTTTGCCATACACATGGGGGGTTGCGAAATTGTCCTCGGCGCTGAATGGCTCCGCACTCTTGGGCCAATCACAATGGATTTCCAGGAGTTATATATGAGTTTTAAGCAGAACAACTCCGCACATACCCTCCATGGACTCCAGGCGGGAGCCCCCTCTATCATCAGCTTGCATAGGATGGAAAAATTGTTAAAAAAGGGCCATCATGGAGTAGTAGCTCAATTTAATGCCATTCAGGTAGTCGAAACCATGTCTCTGCCAATTCATCATGAGATGCAACAGATTTTAAATAACCATCAGACGGTCTTTGACAAGCCTCATGAGCTTCCACCCTCGCGAGGGGAACATGATCATAGCATCACCTTGGTTCTAGGGGCCCAACCCCCAAATGTGCGGCCATACAGATATCCGTTCACCCAAAAGAATGAAATAGAAAAAATCATCAAGGAACTGTTGGAAGCAGGTGTCATTCGTCCCAACATTAGTCCTTATTCATCCCCAGTGGTCATGGTGCTCAAGAAAGATGGGGAGTGGCGGATGTGTCCCGACTTCAGGGCCCTCAATAAGTTGACAGTCAAAGATAAATTTCCCATCCCGGTGGTTGACGATTTGCTGGACGAACTCAATGGGGCTCAATTCTTCACTAAGTTGGATCTTAGCTCAGGCTACCACCAAATTCGCATGAACGAAGTCAACATTCCCAAGACAACTTTTAGAACTCATGAAGGCCATTATGAGTTCCTGGTCATGCCATTTGGTCTTTGTAATGCCCCCTCTACTTTTCAGAGCCTTATGAATCACATTCTCAAACCATATCTCAGAAAATTTGTCCTTGTCTTCTTCGATGACATCCTCATCTATAGTGGCACTTGGGCTGCACATCTTCAGGATGTAGATCTACCCTTGCAACTGCTCCGCAAGCATAAATTATTTGTCAAGATGTCCAAGTGTTCATTTGGCATGGAAGAAGTTGAGTATTTGGGCCACAAATGTCTAGAAACCTACCTTAGGTGTTTCACTTCAGAAAAGCAACACCTTTGGGTACAGTGGTTACCTCTGGCTGAATGGTGGTATAACACCAACTATCATGCCACCACCAAAATGACTCCCTATGAAGCAATATATGGTCAACTTCCGCCTTCCCCTACTTCTTATCTCAAGGGGTGCTCCAAAGTACAAGCAGTGGATCAACTCCTACAACACCACGCAACCATTCTCGCCCATCTTAGGGAGAATCTTCATCAAGCTCAGAACCGCATGAAGCAACAGGTCGACCAGCATCACTTAGAGCGCCAATTTCAAGAAGGGAATCAGGTCTTTTTGAGGCTGCAACCATATAAGAAAACATCACTCAAAGACAAGGGTTGTCAAAAGCTCTCTCCAAAATTCTACGGACCATACCAAGTACTTCAGCGCATTGGAGAAGTGGCTTACAAGTTGGCTTTGCGACCTACGACACAAATCCATCCAGTTTTCCATGTATCATGCCTCAAGAAAGTGATTGGGAACAATTGCCGAGTTCAAACCAGTCTACCTGAATTGGACGAAGAAGGGTCAATCTGGCTTCAACTCGAACAGGTTCTAGACACATGAGACAAGCAACTGCGCGGCTGCATGATTAAGGGAGTTGATCCGGATTTAAACAGGAACGCAACAAATCACAAAGATAACCATATACACAAAGATGTAGCGGAAATAATACTTCATTTCATTAATAGGAAATACTGAAATTTGCTTACAATCAGAAATGGAAATAAACTAGCTAGGGCGATGGTAGCTTATCTCTGAGAAGAGATGTGATGGCTACATGCCTCTGAACTGTGTTACAATGAGGCTCGAAGGCCTATTTATTGTTGAGAAACAATAGAAAACCCTTAACATTCCAAAACCTAACCCTAGGAGATGAAACGCCAAACTCTGGGCCCCGTTTGGGGGTAAGTTGGTACATCAACTTCCCGGGGTCGTAACTTTGGCATATGATCTCCGTTTGACGCGTACAATAGCTCATTAGAAAGATCTATCCGAGCACTATCATTGTTGGAACGGGCAACACTAGTCATTTCCATGGACTCGTGTTGCCCCTGGATTCCCCAAAAAACGTCGTTTAGGGCCTCAAAATGGCTCCGGAAGTTCAGGACCCGAAAAACTGCTAAAAATAGTAAGTTGTGCTACAATTAAGGAAACTGAAAATGCTGAGAAGGACAATGGTGGGGGTCCAGGTGGACTTGGCAGGTGGCCACCAATATCCACCTGGATCATTCCTCCCCCCTTAGGAAGCAATGGTCCCCATTGCGTTGAGCTCCTCCATGAGATGAGGAAACTTCTGCTGAACTTGTTCCCTGGTGAGCCACTTGCCCTGCTGAAGGAGTTGGCCTGCTTTGACAACTCGATACAGTTGGATATTCTGTTGGCGAGTGTTCTTGATCTGTGTGTCCATGATCCGATCAGTTGCAGCTTGTTCCATGCAATCTGGATTTAATTCTGTGGGTTTGAGCTGTTCTGCAATGTCGGATGTGTCTAGCAATGGTGGAAAGTATGGCCGAAGGCGGTCCACATTGAACACTGGGTGCAGGCCAAGGAATGGGGGAATGCTGAGCTCAAATGCATTGTCTCCCATAGCCTTAGTAATGGTGTAAGGACCATATCGGAGTGGTCTCAATTTCCGATAGGCTCCAGTAAGGCGTTCCTTTTGCAAATGCAACCAGACTTTGTCGCCCACCTGAAACTTGTGTGGCACCCGATGTTGATCATGTCGCTGCTTGTACTTGGCATTTGATTTCTCAAGAATGTCATGGACCTGCTGGCGAATATGTTGGATGCGCTCAATGAAGCTGGTGGCCTTATCTGTTTCGGACTGGACATGAGCTGAATTCATGTGAGTAGCTGCAAGTGGCATGGCCACATCAATGGGGCATAGTGGCTGGAATCCCAAACCCACCTGAAAAGGGCTATGGCCAGTGGAGCTGTGAAGAGCTCGGTTGTAGCTGTGCTGAACATAGGGGAGGCTCTCGTCCCATGTGCGTGGATGCTTTGAGTTATACATGCGCAGAATGTGCACAATCATCCTATTGACAACCTCTGTCTGGCCATCAGTTTGAGGATGGAAGGCTGTGGACTTCGTGAGTTTGGTGTCCAGCATTGACCAGAGACTGGACCAAAATGTGCTGAGAAACCGACTGTCCCGATCTGAGATGATAGACTGTGGGATCCCAAAGTGCACCCACACTCGTTCAAAGAAGAGTTTAGCAGTGGCTTCTGCTGTGATATTCTTCTTGCAGGCCATCATAATGGCCATCTTTGAGAACCTGTCGACGACCACAAAAACACAGTCATTTCCATGCTTAGTGGAAGGAAGGCCTGACATGTAATCCATGGAGATGGATTCCCAAGGTCGACTAGGGGTAGGCAACGGGGTATAGAGGCCTTGCTTCTTAATGGTCGGTTTGGCAATGGCACAGGCAGTACATGATCGGATGTACTTCCCAACATCCTGTCGAAGATTCGGCCAATAGAAATAATTTTGCAGTACTGCCACTGTTTTCTCGACCCCGAAATGCCCAGCAGCCCGACTGTAGTGTGCTTCCCAAATCATCTTGGCACGCTCGCTTGAAGGAACACAAAGGTGACCGAGGTGGCATAATAGGGCATCCTGGAGGTGAAAATCTGCAACCTGCCGACCCTCCAAGAGTGTCTGGTATGTGTGGCCGAATTCTGGGTCGCTTTTGTAGAGAAGTGGCCAATCAGAAGTCTCGTGCCCGCAAGAGTTGAGCACGGTGGTTAGCGCCATGATCGGTGGTCGACTGAGGCAATCTGCAACATTATTGGTGCTGCCCTTTTTATACTTGATATTCAAGTGAAACTGTTGCAGGTATGTAGACCACTTCTGATGGCGATCATTCTGCAATTTCCCTTGGGTCTGTATGAACTGCAGAGGTCGGTGGTCTGTGTGGATGACCGTTTCCTTCCCCAAAATGTAATGCTTCCATTGTCGGCAGGCCTGTACAATGGAATACATCTCTTTATCATAAGTGGGGTACTTCCGGACTGTGTCTGAAAGTGTTTCACTGTGATATGCCACTGGATGTCCATGTTGAGTAAGGACTGCCCCAATAGCATAGTCAGAGGCATCTGTCTCGACCTCAAATGGTTGTTGTAAATCTGGTAACGCGAGCACTGGTGCCGTGCAGAGGCGATCCTTCAACTCCCTGAATGCCTTCTGTTGAGATTCAGACCAAAAGAATTTTGCTTTCGCCCCGCCCTTGGTGACTTGACTCAAGGGCCAAGAAATATGAGAAAACCCCAACACAAACCTGCGGTAGAAGTTGGCAAGACCTAGAAAGCTGCGGAGCTCTGTTAGAGTGGTTGGAGAGGGCCAATCCCGAATGACTTGGACCTTGGCTGGATCGACATGCACCCCCTGTTCATCAATGATGTATCCCAGATACTGAACCTCGGTCATGCCAAAAGTGCATTTCTCCAAATTGGCACATAGCTTGTGTTGCCGCAGTGTTTGGAGAACCTGTCGGATGTGGTGGAGGTGCTCTTCCCAACTCTGGCTGAAGATCAGAATGTCATCCAAGTATACTACTACAAAGGAGTTGGTGAATGGCCGCAAGATGTCATCCATTAGCCTCATAAAGGTTGCAGGAGCATTCGTCAATCCGAAAGGCATGACCAACCATTCGAAGAGGCCCTCCTTGGATTTGAAGGCAGTCTTCCACACATCTGAGGGTTCGATTGGTACCTGGTGATATCCTGACTTCAGATCGATCTTGCTGAAATATTTCGCCCCCTTTAGTTGGTCTAGGAGGTCATCAATCCGCGGGATCGGGTACCTATTACGGACAGTGATCTTGTTCAGCGCCCGATAGTCAATACAGAGTCTCCACGTCCCATCCTTCTTCTGTACCAACACTATCGGGCTCCCACAGGGCGAAGAACTCGGACGGATGTGACCTTTCTGCAGGAGCTCCTGAATCTGCCTCTTGATTTCATTGTTCTCCAGAACGGAGCGCCGATAAATTGGTCCATTGGGTAGCGGCGCACCTGGGGTCAGATCGATGGAGTGCTTGACTTGACAGTGCAGAGGAACCCCTGCCGGGGAGGTGAAGATGTCTTCGTACTCCTCCACAATCTTGTCCATCTGTAGCTGCCGTGCAGAGGGACCCCGTTTGGAGGCCGCGGCCACTGTCTTCTTCTTCCCTTGAGGGCGTATCATCAGGAAAACAAATTTCCTGGTTTTGGAAATGATCTTACTGCATTGTTTTGCAGTAATCAAAGAGATGGCGGCAGGTGGTGCTACCTCTGGTATCCTGAACAACTTATTTCCCAATGTAATAATAACAGCACGGGGCCTTGATTCATACACAGCATGTCGCTTCCACAAGTATGGTTGTCCTAGTAATACATCACAAACTTCAAGGGGAGCAATGTCACACAATACCTCATCCATGAAGGGCTTGATGTTGTATGGAAGGCGACACTGCTGGCTCACGCGAAGATCTCGTCCTTGGTGAAGCCACCCAATGGTGTATGGTTGTGGATGTGCTGTGGTCGGTAAGCCCAACCGCTTCACGACCTCTGCCGAAATGAGGTTCTTTTGACTCCCGCTATCAACAATGAACTGTATCGGGGAGCCCTTTACCCACATCTGGGAGTGAAAGAGACGCTCCTCCTCCTCTGGATCTTCGGGTTCATTTTTCTGGATCTTTGCGGTAGCAACAGTGGCGCTGGGGTCTGCATCAATGATCTGCTTCCCTTTTTCATACCCCTTATCGGGTTCTGACTCAGAGTCGGAACATGCATCTGATTCTGAAACCTTTAGCTCAGCCACCAGTGACTGCTTGGCCCGACACTCACTTGTGTTGTGAGTGGAGCTCTTATGGAACTCGCACCATTTTCCAGTGTCCTTTCTCGGCTTTGCGGCGCTGTTCTTTGCTTGCAGCTTCGGCTGGTTGTCTTGGGCTGTCCCGCCTTGGCTTTGTCCTTTGTTCTGTGGTTTAGGGGCACCTTTCCCCTGCTTTGGATTCGCAGATCCAAAGTCTCGCTTCTTTTGTTTAAACTTCTGCTCGACCTTGACGGCATACCGGTATGCTGCGCCGAGCGAGGGGATGTTTAGGAACTGTATTTCTTCCTGGATGTACTTGTGTAGGCAGCCACGGTATTTGAGTATCAAATGTTGCTCCGAATCCTTGATACCCAACTTTGTGTGAAGGGTATGGAAAAGATTGGTGAACTCCGGCACGTCTTGGTCCCTTCCCTGCCGCAGCGTGGTCCACTTTATGTATTCATCCTCATAGCTCCCGACAGGGTAGTACTGCTCCTTGATGGCATCCCAGAACGAATCCCAGGTGGGTGCGGCTGAAAATAGTGAGCCAGTACTTTCATCCTTCTGCTTGTAGTAGGTTTCCCACCAGTCCTTGACGTGGGGGGCTGCTTTGAGAAGAGCAAAAACAATCTTTTCCCGACTCGAAAATTCATGAACAAAAAAATAACCCTCTAGCAGATTTAACCATTTATCTACAGCATTGGCATCTATCTGACCCTCGAATATGGGGATTTCAAAATTAACTTGTACCTTAAAGGGTGTGGCGTTTCCAGAGGAGCTGCTGGAAGCCGATGCGCTGCTTCTGGGTAGCCGCTGAAGGATCTACGCAAAGCTGTCCATCATCGCGTTCCGTTGTCGCTCGAGCGCTTCTTCGAGCAAGATTTTGATGGGATCTCCTGCCCCCTCGTCTTTCTTCTCGTCCGCCATGGGAGGCCGTCGCGATTTGCGAGGCTAGTCTTGCAAAGGTTCAACCAGTTCGAGCCCTAACTCCTTATATCCCGACCTTGTTGGGGACATGCAAAGAAAAACAGAGAAAAAGCAGACCGCTCTGATACCACTGATCCGGATTTAAACAGGAACGCAACAAATCACAGAGATAACCATATACACAAAGATGCAGCGGAAATAATACTTCATTTCATTAATAGGAAATACTGAAATATGCTTACAATCAGAAATGGAAATAAACTAGCTAGGGCAATGGTAGCTTATCTCTGAGAAGAGATGTGATGGCTACATGCCTCTGAACTGTGTTACAATGAGGCTCGAAGGCCTATTTATTGTTGAGAAACAATGGAAAACCCTTAACATTCCAAAACCTAACCGTAGGAGATGAAACGCCAAACTGTGGGCCCCGTTTGGGGGTAAGTTGGTACATCAACTTCCCGGGGTCGTAACTTTGGCATATGATCTCCGTTTGACGCGTACAATAGCTCATTAGAAGGATCTATCCGAGCACTATCATTGTTGGAACGGGCAACACCATGGAATGGACTTGTGTTGCCCCTGGATTCCCCAAAAGACGTCGTTTAGGGCCTCAAAACGGCTCCGGAAGTTCAGGACCCGAAAAACTGCTAAAAATAGTAAGTTGTGCTACAATTAAGGAAACTGAAAATGCTGAGAAGGACAATGGTGGGGGTCTAGGTGGACTTGGCAGGTGGCCACCAATATCCACCTGGATCAGGTGTCCTCGTCAAATGGAAAGACACCTCCCCGGAAGATGCAACTTGGGAACCAACCACTATTCTTCAGCAGTTTCTGAGGCTTCAGCCTTGAGGACAAGGCTAGTCTTGAGGGGGAGGGCATGTTAGGGTCCCACCCTAACCCCCTTATTTATGTCATGGGATCACGTCATAGTCAAGATTCAATAAAGCCCATATTAATATTTGTAAGTGGTTCACCCGCAATTAATGACGGGACCACAGTTAGTTGCAAATGGGTCGTAGTATTAGATATATGGCATTAATAAAACCCATGGTATTGGCCCATGGTATTGCATGTATGAGTCATATATAAAGGATAGAGACTCCCTGCGAGGAGCATTGTGTCTTATTTTGTAGTCGATCTCTGCTCTATTGGAGGTTGCCCCTCGAAGAGGCAAGTGAACATTACTCTCTGAATAATAAAATCATTGCTATTCTGTGTTTTGGGTATCTGTTCTTCACATATTCTGTATTTGTGTATCATTTTGTGTATCGAACCTGGGTCAGGCCCCAAAAATCCAACAAATGGTTTCGTAACTGGGACCGGGATTCGCATAGAGATTTTTGATGTCGTATCACTGGAATCCAACAAAGAAAGGAATTGAAGAGTTGTTGGACAGAAATATTCACAAATTCATGGAGCAAGAAAACAGGAATCTGCGACCATCAAAGGAAGAGTGGTTAGATTGCTACTTATATATGGAGATCCATGAAATTTTCTTTGCATCCTTCCCTACTGAGTTGTACGAGTGGATCGCGGAGCTAGCACACAGCCAAGGAAGGTGTAAACTCAACAAACCTATTGTGCGGACTCCAAAATTGGTGCGCAGACCGGAAGCATTGGAAGATAAGATCATGCACGTTGTAAATCACTGGCTGGATTGGATCACAGGAGGGTTCATCATCGAATTTGCGGTAGATAAATCAGTCAGTTATAACGAGGCAAAATGATGCTTCCTCAAAGGACTGCAAGGTAAGTACGTTAAAACTTTGAACACTTGGATTAAAATGCTACTGTGTGAAAAGCAGTTTGTGCGAATAAATTGATGTTTTGGGCTACACGAAGTGGTAGAATCTACAAAAATGAAGGTAAAACATAACTAGAAACTAGCCCCTTGATTTCACCTCCACGAGGGAGTGAAGAAGATCTCGTGAAAGTTTTGCCAAGAAGTGTGATCAATCTAATAAGGAAGAGAATTCTGTGCATACCACCCCCACCCACACCACCACCAGTTTCACTATCTTCACCCACGACTTCACCCATACCACCTCCACCACCATTGCAAAGCAGTATGGCTAGTGCGATAAAGCTACCAGTGTTCAGGGGAGTAGGGAATGAAGATTCAAACCAATTTTGGATCGTGATAAAAGCTTTATGGGAAGCATAGGGTGTCACAGACGATAATATAAAGAAGGCAACGTTGGTCAGTGCTCTGCAGGATCACGCTGACCTGGTACATTAAGCATTCCAATGACAATCCAAATGTAGGGATAGCAGATATACAAGTTGCGCTAAACAAAGAATTTAGCAAGCCAAAATTGGAGGCACAGTTGATCACTGGATTTAAGGAAATCACAATGCTATGAGACGAAACCCTATGGGAGTTGGATCAAAGATTGAAATGCACAATTCGTGAAGTGAACATGACACTAATAGATGGGCAACACCGAAATTGGTTTGTAGCATCATTAACGCTGCATCTATGGAATGCGTTGTCACAACAAAGGCTAACCACTCAGGCTGAGGCTTTGGAGGTCGCAATGAGATTGCACGAGACTCTGATACAAGATCCTAACCTGGGAGTTTAGCAGATCCACGTGCAGCTAAAAAAATTGTGTCTGGAGATGTAGAGTTTGAAACAAGATAAGACAACCCGCCTAGAGGTGCACTATGAGGTATGGTGCATAAAATTCAAGGGCCAGGGGCATGACAAGGATCACTTCCTGGTGTTCGCGAATTAACTCGCTGGATGAGGGCCAATGCCACTAAGACTGAAGGCACAAGCTGGACCAAGCACGGTGCCTACATTGTGGTGCGTGATTTCTCAGATAGGAGGGAAGCATGCTACAGATAACTGCCATCTATTATAGAAGTATACACAGAATTCCCAGCAGTTGTTTTGTAATTTATATTGGTCAGTAGGACATGATGAGTGTGCCTATAGAAGTTATTAATTGATGATGGATCAGACTCCTACCTATAGAGTTCAGGGCGAAACACGAGCAATTCATCAAAACACAAGAATGACGCGCACCAGATTTCACGGGTGCAAACAAGGCTGAGGTGGAATTGGACTAGGAAGAGGTCGCGGACAGCTGATATGTTACAATTGTGGAGGGCCAGGAAATTATGCCCGCAATTGTATGAATCCAACGCGGCCATCATGCTTATATTGTACATTGTTTGATCATGAGATAGAGGACAGTACAACACTGATAGCAAGGTTCCACGATAAAGGAGCACTCCAGCCTCCCCTGACTCAGAACCTGCAAATGATGACATCTGAGCCACGTTGGGAACACCCTAATGTAAATATCATGCTTCGGAGTGGTATTACAATAGGAGATGACAAAGGAAGGCAGCCTAAAGAAATTACCTGGGTTCGCACGGCTCCAATGAAGGAACAAAATTTTTATTTGGAGTGTGTTAAGGAGACCTTCATGGAAGCTAAGGGGAGCTTCGTGGATGCCTCCATTTCAGGAAGTAAAGGTAGAGTAGAACCAAAAATGGATCCATCGATGCTCACTACATTCTTGGAGACATGCATGAAGCTGCTGCATGACAGCAAGGCTGTAAAGGGGCTGCAAGAACTTATACCGACATGCACTAGGACTGTGCCAGGAGAACTACGCAAAGTCTGAAAGATCAGGAAGCACACGACATGAAAAGGAAGGGAGATGAGATTGAGCACACAGATCAGGGAATTTGAGATGGACCTAGCGATTCTAGACCTAGGATTGGACATGAACATCTTGCCACAGTAGACATGGGAGCACATGGGAAGACCTGCACTGCAATGGTCTCCTATCCAACAACAGATGGTGACCAACAAAATATCCTACCTATGGGGAGACTATAGGGAATCACAGTAAATGTCCAAGGACAAAGCGTGCTAGCAGATTTTTAAGTGATAGAGATTGTTGATGACAACAATCCCTATCTCACACTATTAGGAATATATTGGGCCACCGACATAAATGGAGTAAAAAATCTAAAGAAGTGAAAGATGATCTTCGAGAAAAAGTCACTATGGGTAGTGGTGCCTTTAGACCCTGCAAAAGTATCGTGCTACATAGAGCTAGTGTGCGACTATGATAGTGACGGTGACTTGGACTGTATCTACAAAATAACCACACGAGAGCAAGACTGGGTAAATCCAACCGCAGATAGCTGAATGTCATGGGAGCACGAAATCTCCTGCACAACAGATTCTAACGAGGAGATAGAATGATGGCAAAACCAGTTACAAGAGGTAACCACGCTCAACTATAACATGATGACAATGTCATTGCGCTGCATGGAAATAGAGGTAAGAGATCTACCTACATATGATGAGTTGAGCAAGGTGGATGACTTCTTGAACAAATTTGAAAAAGGAGTGCCAGAACAACAATGTTTCGACGCTCTGAAATGGGTACTACGCGCTACACCTATAAGATGGTGTGGTACACACCAAAAGAGTGTCGAGGACTAGTGTGAATTCTAAAGGATAATGCACCTACAATTTCAGAAGCCTCAAATGGGGTTAAAGGACAAGTATGACAGACAAAACGACCTGTGCGCCCACCTTTCCAGGTGGATACCAGCATATGTTGCGAACAATGCTAGAATGCACATAGCCCTTGCGGTAGGAGACACGTCAGTAAGCGGATGTAGGAAAGACAATGGCACGAACGACCCTTGTGGCTGGGATTGCGACGTATGGAAAGACCAAGTGCGTAGAAGGATATCCACGCAGAATATTTTAACCAAGTATGCGCAACGATAAACAAGGTTCATAATGCGAAACAGACCAACTGGGACTTGAACGTACCAGTGGTTCTATGGGCCTATAGGATTGCATGTAAGACCCTAACTGCACAGGCACCACCAGGACTGGAGTATAAGGAAAACCCTGTAAGCCCTGTAGTACATAAAAAGTTCAGACTGCGCATGATAGCACTGGTAGATACGATAATTCGTAGAACCCTAGAATAAGAAATCCAACTGGTAAACTTTAGGCTCCAAGAACTTGAAAAAGAAAGGGTACGATTAAGAAGGAAAAGTGCTCTGATGGATGCGAAATTCAAGAAGCTGGAGAAAAAAATAACGGAAGATTTCCTCGATAAAAAAACCACAGTGATAAGATAGGGTGCGCACGATCACACTGACAAGCTCGAGGACTATTGTCATGGATTGATAAGTCTGATGCCTTGGCTTGGACCGCATATTACTAAGGGAATTAACCAGGGTGATGCGCTGCAGATGATAAGGTACACGACGCCTCCAGTAACGGAGGAAGTTGGGTATATCCCAGGGAGAATGATGGATGTTCAGAGGAAACCATAACCGAGTGGTGCAACCACCTAACTAACTGGGGGAAGTAGAGTCTTAGCGCTCCTGGTAATTGGAAGGGAGTGGGGGACTATAAACTATTCTTCCCATGAGCTGCACGATGTTCGAGCTACACGTAGAAGCAAAGAGTTATAGGGTCTATGGTCGTGCATGGGGGGTTGCGTTGCCACACAGGTTGGCCAGAAAGTGACTATTGAAGTCACTACTCATGATGGGATGCTTGACTTGAGGCCAAATGGAGTGGGCGACATGCATTTAAGACGTGATTCATGGGCAAGATTTGGGAAGATCTGCCACCAAGGGAGCATTAATGAACTGGCTTCGGGGGGAACCGTCGAATTCAAATTCAAAAAGAGTTATAAATTATAAAGGGCTACCCAACAAACAACACTTGGTCATTTGCGAATTGAGCCATTGAGCAGAGCCTTGATTGTTGTAATCCAAGCATTGATTGAATCCCTGAGTTCGTGAGTGCTAGATTTCTGGACGAACATGATGGCAATAGCAGAAGACATTATGGAGATAACAGAGATGACCGTCGAAAGGGTCGTGCAAGCCCTGATTGTGGGGGATGCTCCGGAAGGCACCGAGATTATGGTAGAAATCCCGAAATCACCATGCATGCCAAAACCCAAAAAGAACAAACAAGCAATTGTCCCCGAGGAAATCCCTCACCATCAAAACTGATGAAGAAGAAGAAAACTTGGAGGACTTTCTCATTGCATAAGATGACGATGAAGTCATGGAGGCGGAAGCTAAGCCTGCGCAACCCCCCCGACAAAGTTTCCTGCCTATTTACCCCCGTAGAAAGGAAAAGCTAGAGTACCCAAGGACTTTGATGAGACTAAGAGCTCGCTCCAAACCCTTCTCCTCCCAGACAACATTATTTTTTAGGGCAAGCACCTGGGATGGGTGCCAAGCTTGAAATTCGAATATTGGGACCTCGCTGACCACGAGAAGTTCCCTCACGTTGTGACCTCAAACCTCATGAAGCCTAAGCAGAACACTCCGGTGGGGGTGATGGAATTAGAGCTGTGGAAGTGGTTGCATGGAGTGGAAAAGGCTGGGTTACTGAATTTGCTCTAGGTGCCGCACTTCCACCATGCACCAATAACCATTTTCATCATTAGGCAGCTGCTCTACCTGGTGCAATAGCATGTTGGAAGAATCACTTGAGGTCCTCACGAATCTGCAAGAGGACCCCAACATCCAGCGCTTAGAGACAGAAATTATTAGCAATCTAACAAAAAAAAGTAGAAATGTTAAGAATGCAAGATGAAGGAAAAGAAAATGATGATATTTGTTTTGCAGAATCACATGACGTTAAACATTGTCCATCATTACCAAGGTTGAAGAAAGTTCACCAAGAGGATAATGGAGCAAGTCAATTTCCAATGCAACGATGTTTTGTAGCTCCAAGAGGACCATGGTAGCCTATTCAGCCTCATATGATGCAAGAGCCTAATTCACAATTTTAAGTTTATGCACATCCACCTAAAAGTAATTGGAACACACTCTTTCCTTGGCAACATTGGTCATCTCAACCCGAAAACCAATCTTGGAAACAAGGTTGGCAAGGAACTTATGGGAGCCATCCACAATATCCTAAGTATTTTCTTCAATATCCTCCATACCCAACTCCATGTTATCCTTACCATTCACCTCCACAACAACCACAACCCCATCCACATCCATCTCAAATATACACTCCCACTCAACTACCTATACCACCATTTCCAAACCCACACATTGAAGTAGCTCAGCCCACTTACAATGATGAGGTACAACACTTCCAAACATCTCCTCTTGAGATCAATGGTATTCACCATAGCTCAGGAAGAGTATTGTAAAAAAGATATTATCTTGATATCATTGAAATACCACATCCAGAGGAAGAAGATGCAAATGAGAAGACCACAGAATCATGGGCAACACTTGATGAAGAGTAGACATCAAAATCATAGATCAAGAGAACTCCCTCATGGTTACCATCAAATCATCCATCTATTCAAGAGAACAATCAAGAAAAAGAAGAAGATTTGAAGGTCATGGTAGAAGAAGACATGAAGAATCATCCAAATCAGCAAAAGGACCAAGGACATCACAACTATATTGAAATATGGTTCCAGACAGTCATTACGTTGCAGCATCACTCTCCTCCTCAAATATTCTTGATCCTTTCAAAGTCAAATCATTTGGTCTCTGAAATCCAGGTACATGTCAAAGCATGCATTTCAAGCCTCCACATCATTTTGTCTGTCATCTTGATGTGCACATCACTGCATTGGAAGTATTCTTATAATTGAAAGTTATTTTTTTTTTCAAGTAGGGTAGGGTAGAAGAAAAAAAAAGAAAAAAATAAGAGAAAAATAAGAGAAAAAAAAAATCTAAGGTGAAAACTTCCATGGAGGTGCCTAAGATTGGCTCATTGATTGAAAACCTCCATGAGGTGGTCAATGGGTTGAAAAAAGAAAAAAAAAAAAAGGAGAAACAAGAAGATCCTAGGTGAAAACCTCCTTTGAGGTGCCTAGGCAAACCTACTAGTTGAAAACCTCATTGAGGCGGCTAGTAGGCCTAGAAGAAAAAAAGAGGAAAAAATAAAAGAATCCTTTCTCCATGCATGCATGTACTCTCCAACGTCTGTACGCAACAATAACAAGTTGGTACCAAAAGGAAAATTGGTTAAGCCTAGTCAAAAGACGTCAAATTTTGACTTTCTCCTACTTTTCTCAAATGCCCCAACAAGGCCAAGGCCATGCCAATCCATCACCCTCATATATTTTCACCATCCACCCATCATTCTCAAGTTTCTACCATTCAGTTTGCTTGTTGTCCTAAAAAACTAAAGGATGCTTTGTTTTACTACACGATACAAAAAACATAGAGTAGAAATTTGTTTTCTCCATAACTTGAAAACCATGCATCCATTTGCCAAGCTGTTTCAGGGGAAGATGCATATGGATGATGGTAACATCCTCAAGCAGTTTCAGCAAATTCTAGTGCACGATTTCCAAGAAATTGGCCTCCATAACCTTTAGCCATTTTTGCATTTTCTCAATATCCGTGCATCCATTTAAAAAGCTATTTCATGGGGAGATGCATATGGATGATGGTAACATGCCCAAACAATTTCAACAAATTCTAGTGCAAAATTTCCCTGAAATTGACCTCCACCACCTTCAGCCATTTTTTGTTTTTCTCGAGATCCATGCATCCATGGACAAAATGTTTTCCATGGGGAGGTGTACAATGATGATGGAAACATGCTCAAAAAGTTTCAGCTCAATCCAGTCTATTGTCTAGGATATATGGACAAAAAGTCATTGTCCTATAAACTTACAGGATATAGAACAACACCTACAAGATTGGCAGTGAGCAGTTTTAAAGGAGATCCAGAGGTCAAAGAAACTCCTCCAGAGCTTAGCAGTAGCATCAAGATCATCAACATCACCATCCAACACCTGCACATCAACATCAAACTCAGCAGCAATAGGCATGTCTCTCCAACAACCATCATGTAGGTACAGATATGCAATATCCTTGACCTCTTCTCTTGAGCATATTATAGCTAGAAATTTGTTGTCAATGCATGAGATATGAGGTTTTATAAGCTAAGGATGGGTCAGTAGTCTCAGCTGCCTTCAACTAGTTGATTGCAGCTCACTCCTTCACTCATGCAATGTTGAAAAGTCAAATTATGAAGGGTGATGATTTCAAGGAATGAGGACATCCGTTAAAAGAAGAAATTTTTGCAAAGGCCAAGTCACCACAACTCTCAAAACCCTCCATCCACTTTATATTCCCTATCTATTCATCATTCATCGATCCCATTTCATTCTTGAGAAAAAAAACAATAAGAGCATCCTCTCCATTTTCACAAACCTACACTACTCCCTTTGAGCCCTAGCATCATCATCCATTCTCTTTTCATCATTTCATTTCACTCCCATATAGGTAGAAGAATCTGAAGGAAGAAGGAATGACTACTACAAGAAGGTAGAATGCTACTAAAAGAAGGAAGAAAGGAATAAAAGTGTGCTAAAACCAAAAATGATAGTGCCTAAGAGAAAGTTAATCAAAACAGAGAACTCCAAGGCCATTAGGCAATCATATAGGCCACAAAAGAGAAGAAGAAGGCAACAAAAAGAAATAAGGCGTTAACCATCAAAATAGAACTCAAACTACAGTGACGAAAATAGGTGTTCCAAGAGGTCTCCAATCTCTTTGTAGCTTTTGTCTAGGACCTAAAAATGGGAGAAATGCATGGGAGTCAAGTTGAGGGCCTGCCCCAACCTCAGTCTATCATTTATGCTCAAAACTAGTTTCCTGTAGCTTTAATAGGGTTTCATGTAGGTCTCCTATAGTTTTTACAGGAATTACTACAATATGTCCCAGTTCTCTTTCAAAGGCAGTTTGAAGGTTTTAGAGGTTTCTGAATGGCGGAACAAGGTAGTATATGGTTGATAAGGGTGTGGAAGACCTTGCCAAACTAAAAAATATTCAAGAACTCATCTTGAATAAGGGAAAGAATGTAAGCTAATAGTCTCAAAAAACAATGATTTTTCTTTGAACAAATATGTTTTTGGGCTTGTCCTTGTAGATCTTACAACAAAGATTATTAACACACAAGAGAGAGGCCACCAAGGCCATATATGAAGCACAATGAGGTCACTACGTTGCTTAGAGGATGAGCAACACCTTCAGCAGGGGGGTATGATGGACCTCTACATTAGACATAAACTAAGGCCCATGCCTCTAATTTAAAACATAAATTAAGGCCTACGACCATCCTTCAGCGCATTAAACCCATCTTTTTTCATTAGATAATTTATTTTTAGCTTTAATATATTCATTAGGAAGGTTTATGAATAATTGAATATTTGTGCCTAATATTATTTATTTTTGTTGAATATTATGAGAATATTGGGCAGATTATGAAGATTTGGATGAGGATATAATTTAGGGACTTGTTCCCTACTACTCGAGGATCAATACTAAATAATAAGTCAACAATATATTATGGAATTATGGCACAAATTATGGAACTCCAATGATTGAGAAAATCTAGGAATGTGTTCCACTAATCAAGGGAGAAGATCCACCAATCAAGGGAGAAGATTCACTAATCAACAGATTTCGGTGGGGGAATTTTCCTCCATCCACGGGGAATGATTATTAATCATTTTGTATAATTACCAAGTCGATTTTGCCTCTAGGGAATGATTGATAAAATCTAGGAATGTGTTCCCTGCCATTTAATGCAAATTCCTAGTATTGGGGACTATATCCACTAATCAAGGGATTTTGGTGGGGAAAGCTTCTTCCATTCCTGGGGAATGATTCTTAATCATTTTGTGTAACTACCAAGTCAAATTTTCCTCTAGGGAGATTTCATTAGTGTTATTGTGGAGAGAGCTTGTATTCTTTCAACTTCATTGTATTTTCTTGCAGGGATGTAATTCTTTTGATGAAAATAATGAAGATTGGTGTCATGTTCAACTTCTAAATCTTATTATCCTCCATAGTTCTCTGATTTTCCTTGATTTTGGCCATCCCAAGAGCCGCAGAGCCCTTTTGTTTCATTTTCTTTCCTTCTTTTTATTGCTTATTCACACGCATCTCTAGTTTTTATTTCTTTCGATTTCTACATTTAGTATTAATGATTTCTTGTTGTAGGATTGAGTTAAATGGTTGATGTAAGTTATTTTATAGGATCACAAGAATTATTTCATCCTTAGAAAAGCTTTGTAAGTTCATAATAATCATTGAGTTGCTTGGATTAGTATTCTCATTCCCAAATCTAGATTGTTGCACGTCCTTTTTAGCAATGAACAGTAAATTTCTACTATTTTTTAGAGCATGCTAACGAGCTTCAATAGAATTGATTCCACTTGAATTAGATAAAAAAAACATTCTAGTTCATAACAAAAATCACCCCATTTCATTTACACTTGATTTGGTGGGGAATTTTTCAGACTTACTAGCTCACTAGTTCTCGAATTTCTAGATTTTCGACTAATAATGTTTTTTATTTTTTCATGGGTTAACAGAGGTATTTTTGAGTGATTCCACTTGGAATGGGGACCTAATACATCCTATTTAATACCAAAATTTGTTCCATCCAATTTGGATTTGATTTTCTTGGTCATTCAATGAATTATTGTAAATTTGTACATCCTATAGGAAATGAGGGGATCTTGTAGGAAATCACTGTAACATGCTATAGGAAAGCCTGTTTTGAGGCTGAATTGAGGGAAAATCCTCTAGAAAGCTAGAAAAGGGTACCTAATTGTCTCCCAAGCCTTCTAACGATTCACCATCATCTCCAAGCCACCTACCACATCACCAAAAGGGATTAGCTTTCACACTCTCACATGAAAAAGACAAAAAGAAAAACAAATTTATTTTATTCATCTACATGCACAACAGTAGATTGTTTGATGGTTTGAATATACATGCTTAGGATAGTAGGACTTCATAAATGTTAACTTAGCATTCTTTTGAACCAAAGTCTCTTAGGAGTTAGTTAGAAAATGGTGTGTTTTAGCATTTGATTTCATTCTCTTTCCTTGTACTTTCTTTCTTGCAATAGGTTAAGGTTCCATTTCGAACATTTCATTTTCTTCAATTTGTTTAGGATTTGAATTCAATACATACACTCCATTACATTATGACATCAAAGGAAGGACACATTGTATGTTTCACATATAGTGCCGATACCTCTGAAGTTTGTACGAACCCCGGGTTGATATTTAAAGTCGGTAACCTTGAGAGTTGCACCATTCTTGGTGCAATATCGAGGCTCATCATCTAGTATTTCTCTCTTCATAGAGGACTCTAACCATGTCAGTTAATGATTCCTCTTCTGAAAGACCTCCAGTCACTCTTGCTCCAGACGTGATGGGTTTGGATTCAAGCTCAGCTTCTAGTATTGCTTATACCTCCTCAATCTCGATTGATGGTAAAACTTGAGGTGTTTCAAGTGCATCTAGGATTGGAACTTTTGGTGGAGATTTTGGCCTTGTGGAGCTCCTTCTTCTGGTCATTACTCTGGAGTTGCAACCAATAGTTTCCATTCTCCTCTCTACAACTTTAACCTTATAATCATCACAAATTTGCAACCATTAAAACTCTACTCGCAAAAAACTCAAGCAATCAAGAAAATAACCTTTTCTCTGATACCAACTTGATATGTTGTTGAATGTTAACTTTGTTGTGCTAATTTCAACTTCAAATTTATAAGCAAGTGCTTGTCAATTGCTTCATGTGCATAGGTTCCCTTATGGTGTTTGTGAATGAAAATAGGTAAATTTATCAAGTTTTATCTTAAATTCATGAGAAAAATAGCATGAAAAACAAGTTATGAACAACAACAAGTAAATGTACATCAAACCATCAAAATGAACACTTAACATAGTGTTTTGATGAAGGAGTTCACCCCTCCTCAGCGACATCTTCTTGGTCCATCTTCCATGGCTTGGGACATTATATTAGCTTAGTAATGGAAACGTTTATGTTTACAATGCTCTAATACTCCTGAAACCTACTTCAATGTGCTTGGAACCTCAAAATTAGCTAGGAACACCTTTTCCTAATCTCAAATTGGTCGAATTTTGCAAACGTTATGACAAAAACAATTTTCCCTAGGAAACCTCCACTAAAACTGGAGAAAGTCCATTTAGCTCCACTAAAATTAGAGTTTCCACCAAATTTGGATGGTCCTCTAAACATGCCACCGAATTAAACTCCAGTTTAATTAAATATAAGCATGATTAATTAATCACTAACCATGATTAGCGCAAATCCATGTCGTTATGTAAAATCATTCGCTGGCGGCCTAAGCGGAGGAGGTCACATGGTGGCATTGAATGCCATTTTTATGGTCTTCCTAGCCTCCAAATGGATAAGATGCTAGTTGTGACCACTGGATGTTTCGTGTGCTCACATGGGAGGGAGCTGGACTGCGGGTTGGATCCCTCCTAACCCTCAAACCTCAAACCGTTATACAACAAATACAATCGGAATCCATAGACAGTTAAGAACCACGTCGGTGATATAACGATAAGTCATTGATTTTGCTGGGGCAAGGTCGTAGGTTTGACCCAACCAACTTGCCCAGTATTTTTCCACACTGCACATCGATAGCCAGCCTTTGGGGAGGGACACGTGGCGGCCTCCGGGCTTGCCACATGTCCCCTCCTCATTGGTCCATTCTTGAACCAATGAAATCATGCCAACGCACCAAACCATAAACCAAAAATAATATGCCACTTGTCAAAATATGATAGACCATTGACCTCCATTGACTCTACCCAGTCACTTGCCAAGTGAGTAATACGGACTGTTGACTGTGTAGTGACTACATTTTTTTTCAAAAATTCCTCTGTTTGGAAAAGTGGACAGAATGTCATATCTTCCTCATATGAGCTCAATTTTCAGTGAAACGAGTTGTGCTGGGATCGTATCATTGATACGGACGCGTTCGTTTAGGGTTCGAGTGATTCTAAGAACATTGATTTTTGAGCTAAATACTAAGCACCTGATCATTTTGACCTAAAATTGCACAGCGGTTCAAAACTTTAGAAAGACCTAGATCATAATGTTAAGAGATAAAAACATGTGTTAGTACTTATATCTAGTCAATCCATGAGAACATCATACAATGAAAATTTATTTCAGGTCTCATGATATTGATCCATCATTATATTAATCAGTGCATAATTATTTCAAAGCTATGTGACAATTATGACCCTTACAATCCAAATATAGTTCAAATTTAAGTATTCATCAAAACACCATTTCAGTTTCACACCTAGCACTTTGATCTTCACCTCTTTATATAGCTTATCCCTTATCCAATACCACGGGTTAAAACTACACTAGTGTCGGTAGAATTTTTGACGTGATCAATATCTATTGTCGCACTCATTATTATGGGCCAATACCATGGTAAAGACCCTTGGTATTTAGAATAGCATAGTGAAAAAGCCATACGCTACTTCACCAAACTTACGTGTATACCTGACCTAGCCTTGACGAACCCGCATATTCACTTGTATCAAACTTTTGGTTGTGATCTATAAAGTACATAACACATACTTTGCTTGATGAAACAACCTTCATGACATGAGTGTGTGAGGTGAGTGTGAAACATGTCTATGTGATGACAACCAATCATATACACACAATTTCCTTGAAGCAAGACAACTCTCCCTTTGGATGACAGAGAAGAATCCCTATGTCCGAAAATGACATATGCTACAAAAAGATGAAAATGCAGACAACTCTTTAGGATCAAGGAGGGGAGATTCAAATTATCAGCTTACCAACAAATGACCAAGGATGATTGATCACAGGATCCAAAGTAGGCTCCAAAATTTGCATGTAAGAAAAAATTTTGGAGGGTGATTGTAGCCGTTACAACACTTTGCACTTCGTTGTGACATACCCTAAAGTTCTCGAAGCGTGACCATAATGCAGTGTACTCAATCATATATGCAATTCATTCCCTCCCTAAGAAATTGATTGGAAAATTCCTTGAGCTTCCCCTGAAGGAAATAGCTCTTAAACCCTAATTTGAGGATCATCACTCTTATGAGGCTAAAAACCACGATGGTCACATGTTTCACTATGCCAGACCCACGATGACATCACTCTATTTACTTTTATACCTACAATGATACAAAAAAGGAAATTTTCCCAAAGAGGATGAGAAGATTTGTGATCTACAAGCTTCTAGAGCGGTGCGCTGGAGGTTGTTCGGCGTAGATGAGGTCGAATTCTTCCAAATTGGCCTATTGGTCTTATCCCTATGAGATACCTCCTTGAGATGAGGGCCTACTCCTATCTTTGGAGAGTTCCTAAATCCCTTTCCCATCCTATAAATTCATCCTCTCCCATTCCCATGGTTGCTGGTTAGAGGCAGGGTTGGTCTATGTCTATTTGCACCCTTATGCTAAGCTTGTGCCTAGAGGCTATTCATTAGACTTGGAGAAGGAGTGCTTGAAGAGTTTATTGGCTTGGACTTCGATTACCACTGAAGGAGAGCCTTTCAACATGAAGGCTTTGGTTGTAACCATCCCTTTATTCCTTAAATAATATACAACTCCTAGTTCATCTTCCCAAAATATAGATGCTCATGTACTTATTAGCTTGACATTCCTTGACGAGTGAAGTAGGTTATTATTGGATTTCATATTGGTTTTGGCATGCTTTGTTGTCTCTTGATCACTTGTGTAGGCACTTAAGCACTCACAAAAGCAAGAACAAGTTTGTTATATACCTAGGGGGGATAATATGGGGTACCAAGGGAGGTACCCAAGGTAATAATGTAATAATGGGATGGGCCATAGTAATAAATAAGGTGGTTAACCCATATCATGTAAGGGACCACAAGTAGTTAATAATAATGTAATGGGCCCATGGTATTAGTTGATGGTATGAGGGAACCATGGTAATGACCCATGGTATTGTATTTATGAGGCCTATATAGAGGCTAGAGACTCCAAGTCAAGGAATATAGTGAAGGATTATTGTATGAACAGGCATATGGCTTATGGAGTGCTCTCCTTCCTCAAGGAGTGAATGTATGGTGTTGCCCTACCTTAAGGGTTTGATATCAATAAAGGATAATTCTATATATTTCAATCTTATTATTCTTCGGTTTATTTGCATTATCTTATATTTCCGGATTAGATCTACAACAACTAAGATCTACTCAAAAGAGTAGTCCACTGGTACCATGAACATGCATCTAGCCATCCAAGAGAAAGGTGAACCCTCGATCTCGTTGGTGCCTCGCTCGCTTGAGATGGAAGTTAACCGTGGCAGCTCTTCTCTGTGTAGTAGGTGGACCGTCGCTCCTCGCTATCCGTCATATGGGGGTTGTTGTCCTTGTGGCTAATTGGTTGCCATCTTGTTGGTTGTTTTCTTGCGGGGTGATGTGGGTGATGATAGTTGAAGTTTTAACCCACGGTGTCTTTTTCTTTAATTCACCCTGCTGTGGTGCCCGTTGTGGTGTCTTCTTTTCCAATATGACTTCAACCACTGAACCCTCATCAGATGTGTCAGCACCTATTACCTTTTCGGCTTCAGCCTCTGTCTGTGTTTGATTGTCGACCATCAACTGCTCACCATCTGATATGTCATTCCCTGGAACATCTTTTGCATCAACCTCCGTGGACTCTACCTATTTATTGATGGAAATATCCTGTAATTTTATATACCTAGGGGGGATAATATGAGGTACCAAGGGAGGTACCCAAGGTAGTAATGTAATAATGGGATGGGCCATAGTAATAAATAAGGTGGTTAACCCATATCATGTAAGGGACCACAAGTAGTTAATAATAATGTAATGGGCCCATGGTATTAGTTGATGGTATGAGGGAACCATGGTAATGCCCCATGGTATTGTATGTATGAGACCTATATAGAGGCTAGAGACTCCACATGAAGGATAGTGAAGGAATATTGTATGAACAGGCATATGGCTTGTGGAGTGTTCTCCTTCCTTGAGGAGTGAATGTATGGTGTTGCCCTACCTTAAGGGTTTGATATCAATAAAGAATCATTTCTGTCTATTTCTATCTTGTTATTCTTGGGTTATTTCCATTATCATATATTTCTGGTTTAGATATACAACAAGTGGTATCGGAGCTACAACAACTAGTATCAGAGCACTTTCTTGGGCACAAAAGTGGAGAATTAATTTTTAATTTTTGCAGGATTTCGAGGGCGGCGAGTTTGCAGATAAAATCTGTATGTTTTGGTGCAAGATCTACAAAATCTAATTGCAGATCTATATTCCTTGTGAAAAAATAGCCGATTTAAAAAAAAAATCGGTTGAATCAGAGTCCGGATGAAGGAGATATCGCTGATCTAAAAATCAGTGGGGTTGTAGACAATTTTTCAGGCATCGCGTTTGCGGCATAGATCTGGACGTCCTGGTGCATGATATGCAAAATATAATTGTAGATCTGGATTTTGTGTGAAAAAAACTCAATTTCAAAAAACAAATCAGTCGAATCGGAGTCCGGATGAGGGAGATATCGCTGATTTAAAATCATCTCTTTTTGCAGAAATTTTGGTGACGGCAGGAGAGTTGCAGCGCAGATCTGAAATTCCAAGTGCCTGGATCAAGATTTCTACCACACGGGCAGATGCAGATGGTGGGCCCCAGTATTGTAGCAATAATGCTACAACTCCTGGAACTCCGTTCTTTAATTTTATCAACCCGTTAGTTCGTAACAAACTTGGAAGCGACGGTGCTGTATGCACAAGTACTAGCTCTTGCCACAGGTGTCACTTGGTCAGCTGGCACAAGTCCGCTAGGGGCTCAAGCCAACTTCTATGAGCTCTTAGAAGAAGCTTTTTAACTGATGGATGAAAGCTAACTCAAAGGAAGCTAATCTACTTGTGGAAAGAAACTGAAAGCCAAAAAGAAATGCAAACCCTAGAAAACCCTAATTCTACCAGCTAGTCCTACTGATGCAAAGGAGAGAATGCAAACTACGAAAAGAGATGCCATTACTTCTAGGAAGGTAAAATGCATGTGTCTAAGTTATCACTATCTGAAGAAAACATCTTTTTGTATTTTTGATTAAGTTATTAGAATTATCATGCATGTGCTTTTAACTGGCTTTTCACTGTGCAGAGGTGGATCAAGGAGGAGAAATGCATGGAAGAGGTCAAGAAGGTAGAGAGAGGGTCTAAGGGATCCCTAACATTCTTTCCGAGAGTTTCACAAAGTCTAGAAGCCATGCAACCGTATTTATGAACTTCTACAGGAAGTCTGCAGGGGTTTCTACAGGATGTTCTGTAATTCTTCTACAGGATGTTTCGAAATGGGATTTTGGAGCATGGATGGAGGGAAAAAGATGGAGGAATGAGTATGGAGGTGAAATAGGGGTGTGAAGAGGTCTGGGACTTGGTGGATGAGGCTAAGGAGTGATTGGATTTGTTCAAGGATGGATGAAGCGATGTTGCACAAGAAGATGAGAATCATGGCAAAGTAAGCGGATGAGGCAAATGTAAGGTAAGGTTTATAAGTGAAGGATGAAGCAGGTAGGTTGGATGGAGTATGGGCAGGTAAGGAAGGATAACAGGTACTCTGCAAGTGGTTTTTCAAACTGACCAAACAAATACATGCAAGAAAACAAAGATCTAGTTATAAAACCTATGACCTAGTTACTTCACTCTAATCTGACCTAACAGCAAAAGGAAATGAACAAAAGTTTAATTGCAGTGAGACCATGTGAAACAAATATGAAACTAAGTGATCATAAACCTAAGCATGCATCCAAACTGATATCAAGTTCTAAGAACGAGATTCAAACACTAATGATTGCATGGTGAAGCAAAGAAAGTGTTTTTGTTTGGGACAGCATGGTTACTTCAACTCCAGCCCCTGATCCAATAAGGAAGAGGTGAAACCAAAAGCGTTTGCTGACCCTTTTTGGAGCTTTTTCCTGTTATTATCCTACCAATATATTCTAAACATAAACAACTACTTTAACCATCAAAAGAAATCTAAATAATGAAGCAAGATCTAAATCTAAATAGCAGATTTTATTTTAAGAACACAACAAACACATAAAGATAAACGAAGGAGGTACTGGGCGCTTGAGATGAGCCCAACCCCAAGAGCTACAGCCTCCTGAGAGAGATTTTGAGCTGGTGCAAAGCTGGATTCATCTTTATTGATCAAGAAATGAAAAGTCACATCAAAACTGTCCACAAGAAGAACTTGCAAATGAGCTGAAAGCAAAGCTAATCTATTTCATCCAAATCGAACTATAAACTAGCTAACTATTGGCTACAAAATGACTAACTACTAGCTAACTATCTACTGGCTAACTAGCTAACATCCACTGGCTAACCAAAATGAGGCCCTAAGCCTTCTTATTTATACAAATTGAGGACCCAACAGGCCTCCTAAACTTTAAGGACTCGGCTGCCCAAAACTTGGAGTTAACAGCAGTCCTACTTGAATTGCTTGGCTGCCCTTGTGCTAATTGATTCGGTGGCCCTTGAACTCCAAGCTGATGGTGGAGAATTCAAGGTAAGGGCCCATAAATGAAGGGGACACCTTCCTACAAATCCTCTCCCTTGTCTTCCCACGAATTTGGCTGCCAAGTGCTCATTAAGACCTTCAATTTTGTCTCCAAATTGACCAAAAAGGCTACACAAAGCACCCATTAGACTTGTTGGCATAATGACTAACCAAATTCACTCTATTAGCATAAATATAATAAAAAAAATGCAATAAACTAATCAGAATGGTGGATTAAGTCAAATTAGGAGGTTGAATGAGCCCAAATAATTGCCCATTTTTGGGGCTCATCATCACCCCCCTACTGAAAGTGTTGCTCATCCTCTGAGCAACCAATCTCTCTCCTCGTCTTTGATGGCCCTGGTGGCCTCCTTGGATAAAATCTCGGTCGATTTCTCCTTTGGCTCCCCTCTTTTCAAACTTCCTGTAGAAACAGTTTGTTGGCTTCCTGTAGAAACAGTCCTCTGTCTTCCTGTAGAAACAGTTTGCTAACTTCCTGTAGAACCAATTTTCTCTGATTTTGCTTGCTTGGCTGGGGGTGCCTTCTCCTTGAACTGTGCTGTGGCTGTCCTAGAATCAAGCCTGTAACATCCCATCCCGGGGTAAAGCACAAACTATTTCGGGAGAGAGCACACAGACACGATCAAAACTACTCAAGAATCTGTTAAGCGGGGAACGATAAAACCTCATCTGCTGCAATTTCAGACCATCAACAGCCCATACTGTAACTCCTCGGCCCTATCTACAAGACTTGTCAGCTTCAGTGTTTTCTTCTCTGTAGATATGTGAGGAACTGCTGTCATTAGCATCCTTATTGTATCCGGAAGCAGTAGGTTCTGATTATTGTATATCCTCCCCTCATCCATTCCATCAACGGCTTTGAGTCCTCAAAGAATCACATATCGTCCACCTGCCTCTCCTTTGCAACTGCCAAAAGAACAAAGACGGCCCTAACCTCTTCCCAGTTTACTTGCTGACCTGACCAAGGCCACATACTGCCAATAGAATAAAGACAGCCCTAACCTCTTTCCAGTTATTCGTGCTAATTAGATGATGAACAAAGTTCAAACCCTTGCTTGAAACTGGAGCAATGGCAACAGTCCCTATTGTTGCTTCCACCTCAGAAATGACTCTCCACCAATTTTCGAGCCAACCCTTATAAGCATTCTCATTGTAGCTCCTGTTTTCCCTTACCCTGGCACCAAAACTTGATGCTTGGGGCTGAATAGCATGACCACAGACAACCGTATTAACTTTCAATCAGTAAGGCAGCTCTTTGATAATGTCCCCTTAGAATATGATAGACCAAGCCATCTGCCACCAAAGACAGGTACCAATCTTCATACTTTTCGACTGACAGCTACACCTTGTTTGAGTCCATCTGTTCATTTTTCACTGCAGCGCACAGGACCTTGCAAACATTTTCAACTGAGAAAAGATCTTACAGGCTCAGATAAAAAAATGAAAAATGACTCCTCCATACTTCACCTTGCAATCTTGAACATTTCCTAATGCCAATCACAACACATGCCAACGATAGGTACCAACATTGCAAATTTGGACTGAAGTCTACAACTTACTTTAGTCCATCTGTAATTTTCAGGCACCACTGATCTCAAATTTTGCAAATGACCTTGATACCTTGCAGCAAGCTTTAAAATGCCATCACTTAAAGGATGTTCCATGAGTACTTGTTCATTTTTCACTTTGTTGCACAGGTACTTGTAAAAAAAATGTCAAAGCACACAGAGAATGCAGCATGCACGGATTGAAGCAGTTGAGAATTGGTGGTCTTTTTGGGATAACAAGAGACACCTTTAGAAGCTGAATTACCTTTTAGATGGTGGTTTACAGTGGAAGAGATTGTTACTAAAACCAATTCTTATCCCAAAGCTTGCAAATATTCAGTTCCATATGATGATGACAGTAGACTGGATGATGGAAGGCTTGTTTATGACTGCACCACAGAAAGTAGCCAAAACAAAAAGATCAGAGTTGCAGCGTCTCAGGGTTGTATGTATTGCATTGGTTGTTGTCAAGAACGTGGAAAAATTAATCAGCGGATGGTGAGAGTCAGCCGAGCAACTTTAATTGAGGCGTGATTTGTGGCGAGGTGGCAGAGACGTGTGCTGGCCCATGCAAACTGTTGGTCTCCACTGCAGTGTTTAACTATTTGTTCTCTGCTTGTAATCTCATCCATCAAGCACGCTGAAGTTTAACTGTCCATCACTACCCGTTTTCAATTTCCTTCCTGAGATGGCTGAGCACGTGTGTCGATTTCACCCACCGAGTGCTGTTTGAACTGGACGAGGGTGGCCAGTTAGCTGGACACCGATTTTCTTAATCTCGACCATCTCATTCATTCATGCAATTCTTAGATTAGATTCATGCAAACAGAGGAACAAGTTTAGTCACGTACCTGCAAGTCGTGCGTGGTTGCTTTGCTGCATGCATGTGTTGATCTTCATTTGCTGCATGCATGTGTTGATGTAGTTGCATGGTGGCTTGATTGATGATTCATGGCTGTTTTTTTTCTGTGCAGGTGTCCTCTGGACGGATCCAAGCTCCAGACAATTGTTTCCACGTTCAAATCTGCACGTTCAAGCTGCTGCTACTACATTGTCACAAAACCAGAACTTGTTTTCGCCATTTCTCCCAAACGGCAAAGCGGATCGATCTGAAACTTGCTGAGCATGTTTCTATCATCATTATGCATCTCTCGTAGCAAAATCGTGATCAATGGATTCACGGATTTCGAGAAAAATGGAAAATGGCTGAAGATTTCAGAGATCGATTTCTCGGAAACCATGCATCGGAATCGGCTGAAACTGCTTGGGTAGGTTACTATCACTCACATGCATATCCCCATGAAACAGGTTTTGAAACAGATGCACGGATATGGAGAAAATGAAAAAATGGCTGACGGTGATGGAGGCTGATTTCTTGGAAACCGTGCACCGGAACGGCATGAAACTGCTCAGGCATGTTTTCATCACCCTTTTACAATTCCCCATAAAACAGTTTGTCAAATGGATGCATGGTTTTCAAGTTATGACAAAAACAAATTCTGTTCTATGTGTTTTTGCTTCAAGGCACTTTGCATGTGTTTGCATGGAAGGGAAAACTAAGCTTGGGCTGTGATGCAGGTATGGAGATGATGGAGGAGGAGTTGGAAGATTGCATGAGGGCTTCTGAACCCTTGAAGAAGCTACCATGTTCGCCAAACCAATTTTTTGAAATCCATGTCTAGTTTCCCACAATTTCTACAGGAAGTTCTTGTAGAAGCACAATGAGAAGCACAAAGAGGTGGAAAAAATGATGGAGAAAGGCAAGGGATGGGCACACAAGTGCTTGTAGGCCTAATCAAAAGATTCCCACCATCAGATTCCATTTTAGACTTGAATTTGGTTCGTCCAAAGGTTCTACAGGATGTTTCCTGTAGAAATACAGAGCTTCCTGTAGAAGGCACAAGAAAAATTCCTTTAACCTTGATTTGAGTGCTCCTCCTGTCATGAAACGTCGTTCTTGCAACCTGCAATTAGCCAATGGAATTAGTTTTATTTTTATTTTTCTTTTCTCTTATTTTTTTTTTTTTTTTTTTGAAAAACAACTAGGGCGCCTCATGGAGGTTTTCACCCTAATTGCCTGCCTTGGGCGCCTCCAAGGGAGGTTTTCACCCAAAGATCTTATTCTCTTTTATTTTCTCCTTTTTCTTCCAACCCATTGACCACCTCATGGAGGTTTTCAATCAATGAGCCAATCTAAGGCGCCTCCGAGGAGGTTTTCACAGTAGATTTCTATTTTCCTCTTTTTTCATTTTTTTTTTATTTTTCTTTTTTTTTCTCTCTCTTTTTTTTTTTTTTTTCTACCCTACCCTACTTGAAAAACAAAATCGTTCTCAAGTATAAGAATACTTCCAATGGAGCCATGTGCACATCGAGATTAGAGACAAAATGATGTGGAGGCTTGAAATGCATGCTTGGATAGGTATCCAAATATCAGGGACCAAATGATCTGACCTTGAAGGGATCAAACATAGCTGAGGAAGAGAGTACTGCTGCAACTTAGTGACTGTCTGGAACCATGTCTCAATATAGCTTTGATATCCTTGGTCCTTTTGCTGATCTGGATCATTCTTCATGTCACCTTCCATCATGACCTTCTCATCTTCCTCTTTTTGCTGATCTTTCTCTTGAGTACATGGAAGATTTGATGGTAACCATGAGGAAACTATCTTTATCTATGATTCTGATGTCTTCTCTTCATCAAGTAAAGCCCATGGTTCTTTGATTTCCTCTTCTGAATCCTCTTGTGCCTGATGTGGTCCTTCAATGCTTTCAATATAGTCTCTTTTCTTCACTACGCTTCCTGAGCTATGGTGAATATCATTGATCTCAAGACCAGTCATTTGCACATGTTGTGCCTCAACTTTGCAATTGGGTTGAGCTACTCCATGGTATGGCTTTGAAAATGGTACGGGTAGTTGAGTGGAGGTGTGAAATTGAGATGGAGATGGACGGCATTGTGGTTGGATAGGTATTTGGGGTTGCCTTGGTGGAGGAGGAGGCGATGGTTGTGGATGAGCAAGTGGTGGGGAAAATAAGCGGGAGGAGTGTTGTATTGGAGCCTCCACCCGTGATGAGGTGCATTCCACTGAGGTTGTGGCTGAGCATAAGAGTGAAATGAATGAGCAACTGGTTGGGCATAATATGGATCTGTGAAGGAACAAGGAGGAGGTGTGAACCAAGAAGGATGAGCAGGGGGACCCCAAGAAGGCATGAAAGTGGCTTGATAGGGGTCATAATAGGTCTCGAATGTCCCTTGCAGTTCCTGCTGATACGATCTAGGTTCATGTGGCCTCCTTTGGTTCAAATAATAGAGTGATTTAGTGGCTCCTTTGGCTCTCTGATATGCAGCTTTGATTCTGGGTAAGGAAGGGCACTGATCTGTAGGATGGTATTCTTCACATACAAAACACACTTCTATGGAGTACAATGGACATTCGTTCCTAGGATGCTTTCTAGTGCACCTAGGACAAAAAATGGCCAAAGCCCTCTTGGCTTCTTCTTGCTTCTTTTGGATCCGCAAGGTATCCAGTTGGATGGCAAGAAACTGCCTCATATCACTCTTGAAATCTTTGATCTGATTTTCAAATTCGTCTTTGGGCAAGGTGCTGCTCCCAACATTTCTGCTTGTAGCCATTTGCTCCAAAGGAATGGTTTCTTCTTCTTCTCCCCTAGAGGTTCTTCAGATATGTCTTGATGTCAACCTAGGGGTTCTTCTTAGTCACAGCCATCGAAGAAGAGAGAAGGTTGGCTGTGTGAAGCAAAGGGGGGTGTTGTGCAATCATTTTTCTAACTTATCTCTACTCCTACAAGGCGTGAAATGAAATCTTTTTGGTTGATTTTTGCTTTTTCTACTTCTACTTGCAAAACTGAAATAGATTGAACTGCAACTAACTATCTTGCTAAAATGAAAATGTGGAATTGAAATGAAAGCAGGAAAGAACTAATCTATTTTTCTCAAATGAAATTGCAGGAATGAAATGCTAGTCTATGCTTGCGGAATTGAAATGCTAATCTACGCTTGCTCAAATGAAATTGCAGGCATGAAATGCTAGTCTATGCTTGCGGAATTGAAATGCTAATCTACGCTTGCATAAATGAAATTGTGGAATTGAAATGCTAATCTACGCTTGAAAAAATGAAATTGCGGAATTGAAATGCTAATCTATGAAAGCGGGAAATGTATACTCTACTTTTGCGGAAATGAAATGAAATAAACTACTTAGCAGAAGGTTGTAGTGGAAAATAGAAGAAAAGCGAAAATCACCAATACTCTGACGCTTCCCCGGCAACGACGCCAAAAAGATGGTGGGCCCCAGTATTGTAGCAATAATGCTACAACTCCTGGAACTCCCTTCTTTAATTTTATCAACTCGGTAGTTCGTAACAAACTTGGAAGCGACGGTGCTGTATGCACAAGTACTAGCTCTTGCCACAACTGTCACTTGGTCAGCTGGCACAAGTCCGCTAGGGGCTCAAGCCAACTTCTATGAGCTCTTAGAAGAAGCTTTTTAACTGATGGACGAAAGCTAACTCAAAGAAAGCTAATCTACTTGCGGAAAGAAACTGAAAGCCAAGAAGAAATGCAAACCCTAGAAAACCCTAATTCTACCAACTAGTCCTACTGATGCAAAGGAAATAATGCAAACTACGAAAAGAGATTCCATTACTTCTAGGAAGGTAAAATGCATGTGTCTAAGTTATCACTATCTGAAGAAAACATCTTTTTGTATTTTTTCTTAAGTTGTTGAAATTATCATGCATGTGCTTCTAACTAGTTTTCCACTGTGCAGGGATGGATCAAGGGATGAAATGCTTTGGGAAAGGTTGGGATGGTACAGAAAGGGTCTAAGGGATCCCTAACATTCTTTCTGAGAGTTTCACAAAGTCTGGATGCCATGCAACCGTGTTTATGAAATTCTACAGGAAGTCTGCAGGGGTTTCTACAGGAAGTTCTGTAATTCTTCTACAGGATGTTTCGAAATGGGATTTTTGAGGATGGGTGATTGATGGAAGATGCATGTATGGTTATGGAGGTAGGATGGGGGTCTGAAGTGACCCAGGAAATGATGGATGGAGTGGTGAGATGATATGTGGAAGGCTGATTTGGCCTTAAGGTAGTTGAGACAACAATGGAGAAGAAGGTAGGGTTACATGGGCAAGAGGATGGGTGTGAAGCGAGAAGCCTAGATATGGGATGAATCAGATGGCTCTGATGAAGCTTGACCATGTGAGTGAGTGATAGAGATGCCCTGCACAATGCACATTCAACCAAATCAATGAATTCTTGCAAACAAACTAAGTCCTAGCTAACTTAATCTAACTGTCAATGAAATGAATAAACAACAACCTCGTTTGGAAAGAGAACCATGTACATCACGTGAGCAAGAACATTCCGAAAGGTCTAAATGCATGACAAACTCCTACCAATCGATTCCCAAACATAAAAACTACTTTAACCAACAAAAACAACCAAAATAACAAAGCAAGATCTAAAGAGCAGATTTTATTTTAAGAACGCAGCAAACACACATAAAGATAAACAGGGGAGGTACTGGGCGCTTGAGATGGGCCCAACCCCAAGAGCTACAGCCTCCCAAGAGAGATTTAGAGCTGGTGCAAAGCTGAATTCATCTTTATTAATCAAGAATGAAGAGTTACATCAAAACTGTCCACAAGGAGAGCTTGAGAATGAGCTGAAAGAAAAGCTAATCTATTGCATACAAATCGAATTACAAAATGACTACAACAAGGCTATGAAATGACTAACTACTAGCTACTATCTACTGGCTAACTAGCTAACATCCACTGGCTAACCAAAATAAGGCCCTAAGCCTTCTTATTTATACAATTTGAGGACCCAACAGTCCTCCTAAAAGTTAGGGACTTGGCTGCCCAAGACTTGTAGTTAACAACAATCCTACTTGACTTGCTTGGCTACCCTTGTGCTGATTGATTCGGAGGCCCTTGAACTCCGAGCTGATGGTGGAGAATTCGATGTAAGGGCCCATAAATGAAGGGGACACCTTCCTACAAATCCTCTAGCTTGTTCTCCCACGAATTTGGCTGCCAAGTGCTCATTAAGACCTTCAATTTTGTCTCCAAGTTGACCAAAAAGGCTACACAAAGCACCCATTAGACTTGTTGGCATAATGACTAACCAAATTCACTCTATTAACATAAATATAATAAAAAACATGCAATAAACTAATGAGAATGGTGGATTAAGTCAAATTATGAGGTTGAATGAGCCCAAATAATTGTCCATTTTTGGGGCTCATCAGCAGAATGATTGTTCCATTTCCAAAAGCAGGTCATAATAGAGATTCTAAGCAATATTGACTAAACTGTGACAATTTCAAATTTTCGCCAAGTAAGTGATTTTTTTTCAAACTCTCTTCATGGCATCTAGCAAGGTTCTTTATTTTATAGGAAAATATAGTGGTCCTACTATTGAAGAATACATAAAACAAAAGAAGTGGGTATGGAAAAACAAATGGAAATGGTGGGCAGTGGAGGATTTTATAGATGAGGCGGCCACATGGTGGGGATTACTTAACCAAACGAAGTGTTACAACCTGCCTGATGAAGCCTTTGAAAAATTCCTTTTAGACAGATGGTCTCATGCTAGAAAACAAGATAAGGAGAAACATATGGGGTTATTTCGTACTGGTATATCTTTATTGTAGGTTCATGGATTGATTTAGAAGGAGAAAATCGTTGTGTCTATAAATCCTAGTTGCAAGCAAAATCTTATAAGTGTTAATTTGGAAAAAATATTGCAAGTTCTAGCACAACACATTGAAACTGCACAGATTGATAATGAGGATGTTCAAGTGTATAAGGATTTGAAGATTTCTATGGATAAGTATGTGTTGCATGGTGATTTTTATGCTTCAGAAACAGATAATATGGATGTTGTTTTGGGAAACCCGTGAATGGAATCAGTGGGTACTATAAATATTAATGTGCAGAAGAAATTCCTGAAGCTCTGGTATAAAAAGAAGAAAATTACATTACATGATACTTCCATCAATAAACAGGTAGAGTCCATGGAGGTTGACGCAGAAGATGTTCCAGGGAATGACATATCAGATGATGAGCAGTTGATGGTCGACAATCAAACACAAACAGAGGCTGAAGCCGAAAAGGTAACAGGTGTTGACACATATGATGAGGGTTCAGTGGTTGAAGTCATATTGGAAAAGAAGACACCACAACGGGCACCACAACAGGGTGAATTAAAGAAAAAGAAACCGTGGGTTAAAACTTCAACATATCATCACCCACATCACCCCGCAAGACAACAACCAACAAGATGGAAACTAATTAGCCACAAGGACAACAACCCCCATATGATAGATAGTGAGGAGCGATGATCCACCTACTACACACAGAAGAGCTGCCACGGTCAACTTCCATCTCAAGCGAGCGAGGCACCAGTGAGATTGAGGGTTCATCTTTCTCTTGGATGGCTAGATGCATGTGCATGGTATCAGTGGACTACTCTTTTGAGTAGATCTTATTATTTGTGTTCTTTCCATGTTTCGGGGACGAAACATGCTTAGGGGGGTGGAATGTTATATACCTAGGGGGGATAATATGGGGTACCAAGGGAGGTACCCAAGGTAATAATGTAATAATGGGATGGGCAATAGTAATAAATAAGGTGGTTAACCCATATCATGTAAGGGACTACAAGTAGTTAATAATAATGTAATGGGCCCATGGTATTAGTTTGATGGTATGAGGGAACCATGGTAATGATCCATGGTATTGTATGTATGAGGCCTATATAGAGGCTAGAGACTCCACATGGAGAGTGAAGGATTATTGTATGAATAGGCATATGGCTTGTGGAGTGTTCTCCTTCGTTAAGGAGTGAATGTATGGTGTTGCCCTACCTTAAGGGTTTGATAATAAAGAAGAATTCTATCTATTTCTATCTTGTTATTCTTGGGTTATTTCTATTATCATAATATCTTTGGGTTAGATCTATAACAAGTGGTATCAGAGCTATATACAGGTAGAGTCCACGGAGGTTGACGCAGAAGATGTTCCAGGGAATGACATATCAGATGATGAGCAGTTGATGGTCGACAATCAAACACAAACAGAGGCTGAAGCTGAAAAGGTAATAGGTGCTGACACATCTGATGAGGGTTCAGTGGTGGAAGTCATATTGGAAAAGAAGACACCACAACGGGCACCACAGCAGGGTGAATTAAAGAAAAAGACACAGTGGGTTAAAACTTCAACATATCATCACCCACATCACCCCGCAAGAAAACAACCAACAAGATGGCAACCAATTAGCCACAAGGACAACAACCCCCTATGACGGATAGCGAGGAGCGACGATCCACCTACTACACACAGAAGAGCTACCACGGTCAACTTCCATCTCAAGTGAGTGAGGCACCAGCGAGATCGAGGGTTTACCTTTCTCTTGGATGGCTAGATGCACGTTCATGGTACCAGTGGACTACTCTTTTGAGTAGATCTTATTATTTGTGTTCTTCCCATGTTTCGGGACGAAACATGCTTAGCGGGGTGGAATGTTATATACCTAGGGGGGATAATATGGGGTACCAAGGGAGGTACCCAAGGTAATAATGTAATAATGGGATGGGCCATAGTAATAAATAAGGTGGTTAACCCATATCATGTAAGGGACCAAAAGTAGTTAATAATAATGTAATGGGCCCATGGTATTAGTTGATGGTATGAGGGAACCATGGTAATGACCCATGGTATTGTATGTATGAGGCCTATATAGAGGCTAGAGACTCCAAGTCAAGGAATATAGTGAAGGATTATTGTGTGAACAGGCATATGGCTTGTGGAGTGCTCTCCTTCCTTAAGGAGTGAATGTATGGTGTTGCCCTACCTTAAGGGTTTGATATCAACAAAGAATAATTCTATCTATTTCAATCTTATTATTCTTGTGTTTATTTGCATTTTCATATATTTTTGGGTTAGATCTACAACAAAGTTCATGACACAATCGCTTCGAGGCCCTCAACAAAGGAAATCAGAATAACATCAAAATGAGGTAGGTCAGCTCTTTCTTTATACTTTTCAATTATAACCTAGGAAGATGTCAAGCTGATTGTCACTTCAGTTGCTAGACCCACTCATTGAGCTAGAGGGATCATCTCTGTCTGTAGAAAAGATTAACCTTGCCAACAAAATGGCGACTCTACTGGGGATCCTATGATCCTTTCCCTCCAATCCTTCACCCTCACCTTTTGACTAGTTTGACCAAATGTCGATTTTTTGGCTTTTCTACATCAGTCTAGGTCTATAACATCACTGATTACTGAGTTAAAGTGCTAATTCTTGATTGCTTCTTGGAATCTTTTAGTTTTTCCCAATATTTCTTGCCCATCGTGGGTTTATCAATAATAGTCACAATGGCATCATGGTTTTTACCTTTACAGTCACGATGAAAAAAAAATTATTCGTTATTTGGTCGTGCTGAAATCATCACTACTTCTTTTATACAAAGTAGTGATTCCATCGTTGGTTTGCCTATGCAAAATAGTGATAATCGCAGGTTTGGGTATATAAAGTAACGATGATCCTTGAATGTGAGAATTTTTGAGGTTTCTTCCAAAGAATCTAGTATGTCTTGGATCCTAAGGTCTTTTCCCATCCTCTATGCTTGGATTTGTCAATGTTTTGATTGATTGCCTTGCTTAATTTGCAAAATTTTTCTCGTTGGCTTCAAAGTGAAATTTGACTGAATTCTAGGGTTTCTAGTCGTTGGTCATTGCTTGTTTCTTGTTGATGTCATTGAGATTTTTGTTTTCCTGATTGATTGAGTGTTGTCTTTTGTAGGATTCATTGAAAACATCATTTTGAATTTGTTTTAGCTTGTAGTTTGAAATTTACTTTTTGTGAAAATGCATTAGATTAGTTGCATTGAAACGTTATTTTTTGAGATTCATCAATGAAAATAGATCGCATTTTTTGATGATTGAAAGAGAAAAATTGTATGAGGTGCATCAAATGATTCAAAATGAAAAGAAAATCATAATTCATATAAGTGAATCTTAGTAAAGTAAAATCATTTTGCTTTTGAAAAACTTGCATTTAGGATATTTTTGGCATTTGGAAGATGAAAGTGAAATTTAGAGGAAGGAATTTGACATGATGTATTTTGTTTGATGCATTATTGATTGAAATTTTTTCCCTTGATTAGTCTAGATTTCATCGAAATGAAAAGTTTTATCTTTCCCATATAGTTGCATCTTAGGTGTTCAGGTAACATCGTTAAAGCCTTGAAACCAAAACATAATTTCAAGATCGATTTTAAAATCTATTAATTAATATAAGGATCATTTGAAACATTAACACTCATACTTAGTGGTCTAGGCTAGAGATGTGTTCCAACATCTTTAAAACTTAGCAGTTGTCATTCGCTCTTGCATTAGACAACGCTAGCATAGACTTGTGCTCCCCATACTGTTGAGTATATAAAGGGAGACTCTCATAGGTTGTAAACCTTTATCCATAGGAATTAGATTCTGTCACCCTGTAAACGTGATACATTGAACACAACATTCAGGGAGATTTCCTGCACATACGTCAAGTCCTTGGTAAATTTATTTTTTGAGGTGTATATTGCAGTTCATAGTTACTTGGTACACCTTTTGCCTAGAGATTACCTGAGTAGTCATTTCGATCTATTTTGACTCAAATTTGAAATGATCATCGAGCACTTGTCCTTTCAAGCTTGCTAAACCAATGAAAGTGACTAGAGTCACATTTTCGTCCTTTTCTAGACACTTAAAACATGAAAAGGAAAATTTTTGTTTCAAATTCTAAAATTATTTGACCGCGGAACAACATCCTTCATGTGCAAATACTCCTTAGTAGATCTTAGGTTGATACCAATGGAAACATTTCCTGAGTCTACCAAGCAAGGAAACCCTTCTGATGGGAATCCTAGTCCTTTTCCTTCTTTTGGAGATACTCGTGCTCCTTATAAGGTGACGTTGTCCCTTCATGGATTGACCATTAGTCTGCCAGTTTTGTTATTTGCGACCTCAGTGGTTCCCAGTGTTCAAACTTCTTTTCAACTGAGTTCTCCTCCACCTGAAAAAAAACAACCTTATGTTGATCCTAAAGTTGACCCCTTGTCTTCTTCACCTATTTCTTCACCACATTCTTTTGCTTTGCCAGGTGAAAGTCTAGATTCTAGTAACTAGGAAGATAAGAAGAAGAAGAAGAAGAAGGAGAAAAATAAGAAAGGGGGCAATCTAGAAGCCATTGCTACTGATGCAACTAATGAAGAAAAATCTTCCAACGAGCCTCGGAAAGTAAAAGTCGCTTGCACGTTATGTAAGGGTGACCACCTTCTTCGGAATTGTCCTAGTATTTCCACGACCTTAGAGGTGTGGTCCATAGGTTCACATCGACCTTTGTCATTAGCCTCTGGCCATTAGGCTAGTGATAAAACTTCAATCAGTAAATCCCATGGGAAAAAATGGAAAAGTCAAATTTCCCTGTAAGTTGTGTGAAGCTAATAATATTGTTCACCTTTTTCCTCTTATGGATGAAGCTTCCAACGAGTTGGAAAAAATTATGGCTTCTCAACCTCATCTTCTAGTTGGTTGTCAAAATATTTCCCCTAATCCTCTGCTAGTTGATTCAGCGATTGATCAAAATTCATATTTGGTCAATCCCACTCTCTCTGAAAGTGAGTTTCATGAGTCTGTTCTTGATTAACCATTGGTTGAGAAAACATTAGACTTAACTCCACCTTCAGTTAACCGTACCTTTCCGGTAGAGAGTGAAACTCATACTAATGAGGTTCTTCTGGTTTCTTTAGTTTCAAATGAATTGGAGGGAAATCCTCTTATTCCCGAGGTGCATGCGAATAGTTCTCCTATTTCCATAGTGAAAGAGGGTTTCTCTCACGTTCCTACGACACCCCCTCCGAGTAGTTTAGTCACTTCTTTTGATTGGAGTTGATTGGTAGGATATTGCCTTCAGCCTTATGTGCCTTTCCATATTATAGTACAGGGTTACCATATGGTCATACCTAGCACAATCATAAATGAGGGCACATATGTTATTATCATGTCCTTAACTACTTGGAAATCTTTAGTTTCTCCTCAGCTTGTCCCTGTCACCCAGAATGTGTTAGCTTTTAATAAAGGAACCAGTCAACCATTAGGGATCCTTCGTAACTTGCCTATTACTTTGGGAGGAAAGAATGTTTATATATACGTGATGGTTGTCCAAGGCCCTTTAGATTTTAATCTACTCCTTGGTCATGACTATGTTTATGTCACGGGAGCTCTTGTTTCTTCCCTCTTTCAAGTGATATGTTTCTCGCATGAAGGAAACATTGTGATCATTGATTAGCTTACATTCATTGGTCCCGAATCATCTCCCACTCAACCATCGTCCCTAAATTATTCTTATGTGCAAGAAGTATCACCCCTGCCACAGGTTAATTACGTGGCCATCTGTTCCATGCCCACATCTACTGATGATCTAGGAGGTGATGCAGTACACCATGTATTGGGAGCATTGGAGCCTGATTTTTCATTTTGATCCCCTGACATGTATCCCTTCCGCAGTGTTGTTCTCCCATCTAATGAGAACCTCTTGGAAGCCATGGCCTCTTTTAGTTTATGATCGAAGGGATTTGGAGGAGAGTTCCTTGTCTTGTGTCAAGCTCCTTAAAAAATGAAACAAGGACCATGAGTAGAGTTATTTCACTTTTTCCAAGATCATTAAAAAATGAAACAAGGTGTCATGAGCATGGTTCTTTTCTTGTGTCAAGCTTGTTAAAAAATGAAACAAATCCTCTTCCAATTCGAGTCTTTAATTATATCTCGTAAAATTCCAATCAAGTATTTCACTTGATCTCGTAAGTGAACCTTCATTTCATCTACCTGTTAGAAACCAGTAGTCTACTTAGGTGAATGAAATGAATCTTGGGGCCATGCACCTCGAATTGAGTCATTATGCTGGGGGCATGAAAATTTATCTCAAGCAAGTTTATAATTTTTTCAAGCTTTTCTAAAAATGAAACCAAATCCAAGCATAGTTTGTTTCCATTTCAAGCTTTTGTAAAAATGAAACCAAATCCAAGAATAGTTTGTTTCCATTTCAAGCTTGTGTAAAAATGAAACAAAATCCTAGCATAGTTTATCTTTGTTTCAAGATTGTATAAAAATGAAACCAAATCCAAGCATATTTTATCTTTGTTTCAATCTTGTCTAAAAATGGAACTATCTTCAAGTATACTGAAGCATTGTTTCCCATGTTTCAATATTGTGTAAAAATAAAACCATTCCCACTTTACATCTCATGATTGCCATTTTTAGCAGCCAATTTTTTGTTAGATGAGCCTTGGTTCTTTCATTCCATCGTCGCCATCTCTTTCCCTGATCATATGCTTTCACTTGGTTATTTTTCATGTGCCTGAGGAACATCTGTGATGAGTGGTATTATTAGCCAACCTCTTAACCTTTACATGTTTTGAGCAGTTCCCTCATGACCGGAACAAGTTGCTATCCTTTCATACCACTCATTCCTATAGGTGGAGTCATCTTTCACCTCATTTTAGACTCCAAAATTATGAAAAGATTGTCGAGTACTTGTCATTTCCAACTCGTTAAACTAAATGAATTAACATCTACTCAGTATAAGTTTAACCATTTTTTGAACTAAGATAGACTATTGTATGAAAATGAACACCTTAGTCAAATAGGGTTAGGAGGTTCTCTCAAATATTATTATCTACCTTTTCAGGTTCGAGAGACAAATTACAAAAAGGGACCTCATGGAGTTTTATTTTTTCATCTCCTTTTCAAACTCTCTAAAATATTAAAAATACACCAAGTTACTCTTTCGTCGAACTCATAAAAGTTAAACAACAAAATACTTGTCACCATGATGAGACCGAGCTTCTCCTTCCTAGGGCTCGTATAACTTACTAGGATGGATTCATCCGAAGGATGAAATTATACGACAAGCATATGGTATCCTCTTCAAGATTGTGTAAAAATAAAGAGGTACTCGCTAGAAATATCAGGGGAAAAATGAAAATGAAACATCCTTTGTATAGGCAACATGTTGCTCTTGAACATGACAATCTTTTCCTTTCATGTCGGGTTTGGGATATCCTCACTTAGTCACTTGTCCTCCCAGGTTTGGGTAATCCATTTTGCCTCTCATTTGACTATTTCATTTTGTCATCATGAGCTTTAGTCCTATGTCGATTCCAGGGAAAATTTTAGGGGCTAATATTCGCAAGTGGGCTAATTTTTGCATGCTCTTTCCAAAAAATGGATTCGTTAATTTCCATTTTTCAAAAAATATTTCAGCCAAATTTTATAGTATAAAATTATTTTACCTTACAAATCGCTATAATTTTATATAGAAACTATAAAAAATTAGTATAGGTTTGAATATCTTTATAGAAATACCATCAAATATTTTATAGATGACATATCATGGACTAGTGAAATTCGCCAAAGCTTCTAAACATTAAGATAAATTTCCATCCTTAAAATTTTCCCTGGTCGAGTCAGATGTTGCCACACTTCAGAGTCATGTCGCGAATGTTCAAGAGAAGTCCAATCTGTAGTTCTTTACATATACATTGTTTGAGTCATTGTTACATTCTTGGAAATTAGTCCACTTTGTTCCTTGTTTCGTGTCGATGATGGGGGATTCATAATTTCCCTCCTTCGATGGGTTGCTTCTTATAAACTTCAGCTCATTATCCAAGAAGATGACTTAGAAACTCCCTTTCAGTACCTTAGAGGTTGCATTCCTTAATGGAAATTTCTTCGCATCTGATGACATCTCTTCATAATTGGCTTTCGATCGGGTGATTCCATGAGTGTTAAATTTCAACTTCATTATCACATTCATAGATTGCATTGTCGTACCTTGAGAGCCATTGTCATTATGGGTGGTTCCTCTCATGCCTGTTACCGTTCCACATTAGTGGCCAATAATCATATGGTTTTATAGCATTTTTTACTGTGACACGTCCATTCACATGTTAGAATTCGTACTTTGATCAAGACAGGATGGAGCACAAGACCCTGAGTCCTGTCTGATATGACTCAGGCTGCATGGATTTATTTGTTATTCATGATTGTACACATGTTTTTTCTATATGGATGGATGTGACCATACCATGGGACTTTATATTTATTATGATGATCCTTCTATATTGGATGGCTATGTCCATGCCTTGGATCTTAGATTACAAATGATCCTTCTGTATTGGATGGTTATGCCCAGGCCATGGATCCTTTCAAAAATTCCTTACTATCAGGATGGTTGTGTCCATACCGTGGATTCATGTTTTGAAATCAAATATGTATATGTATATGCATCATTGATTTGTAGGTCTCATGACAATGTGTGTCCTCATCCTTACAAAAGATCATAAAGCACCTCAGCCATCACTCATCGTTCTGCCTTCATGCTTTAGGGGGCATTTGTTACACAGTATTTTGTCACACCTATTGAACTTCCCTGTGACATACCCTGAAGTGCTCGAAACATGACCATAGTGCGGTGTACTAATTCATATATGCAGTTCATATCCTCCCTAACACATTGATTGGAAAATGCCTTGAGCTTCCCTTGAAGGAAATAGCTCTTGAACCCTAATTTGAGGATCATCGATCTTATGAGGATAAAAACTGTGATGGTCGCATGTTGCACTCTGCCAAACCTACGATGACATCGCTTTGTTTACTTGTATACCCATGATGATCCAAAAAAGGAAATTTTCCCAAAGAGGATGAGAAGATTCGTGATCTAGAAGCTTCCAGGGCAGTGAGCTAGAGGTTGTTCAGCATAGATGAGGTTGAATTCTCCCAAATTGGCCTCTTGGTCTAATCCATATAAGCTACCTCCTTGAGATGAGGGCCTACTCCTATCTTTGGAGAGGTCCTAAATCCCTTTCGCAGCCTATAAATTCATTCTCTCCCATTCCCAAATGGTTTCTGGTTAGAGGTAGGGCTCGTCTATGTCTATTTTCACCCTTATGCTACGCTTGTGCCTAGAGCCTATTAATTAGACTTGCAGAAGGAGTGCTTGGAGAGTTTCTTGGCATGGACTTCGATTACCACTAAAGGAGAGCCTTTCAACATGAAGGCTTTGGTTGTAAGCTTCCCTTTATTCGTTAAATAATATACAACTGCTGGCTCATCTCGCAAAAATATATGTGTTCATGTATTTATTAGCTTGACATTCCTTGATCAGTTAAGTAGGTTATTATTGGATTTGCTATTGGTTTTGGCATGATTTTTTGTCTCTTGATCACTTATGCAGGTACATAAGTGCCCCCACAAAACGGAGGGTGGGCTCGCGTCGAGGTTCAACCTTTACCTAAATGGGGCGCAACGTTATCCCGGGAAGGCATTTTTGATCAAGTCGAGCCCTGCCGGACCTCTCCTTATCAGTTGAGCTTGCTTACGCATCCTCTCCCTATGGTCGAGTACCTAAAGGTCTTCTTGGTGGTAGCATGTTCCTACCGAGGAGCTCTGCTGAGACGATGAAGGCATTAGAACCAAACCTTTATTACTCACTTATTGCCTTAGTCCATATGGAGTAGAGGGCTGCCCTTAGTAAGTTCCTTAAGGTAAGTACTAGCCATATGGACTTAAGAGTGAAAGCCATAAGGTATGAGCTTTCAATTTTATTTCGGAGAAGGAGTAGAGACCCTGACCTTTCTTTCTTATCCATAGATAGATCTTTATACTTCGGTAAAGCAAGTAGTTGTATCGAACGCCCGTACAACGAACAAGTAAGTTTGGGGTGGGTCATAATCACTAAATTGGGTGAGGTCTTTTTAGATTGGTAAAGAGAACAGGAGCAGTAGGTCCAACTGAAGTCTTCCAGTAGGCATAGGGTAAATACTCAAGGTCTAAGTGCCGTACCAAGTAAGAATATGTAAGCAAGTGTTTGAAAGGCTTGAACTTAAGAGAGAGATTTCATAACATTAGGGGCTATTGAAAGTGACAGGGACTCTTATTCAATAGGCGGGAAAGGTGAAACCAGATACTATTTCTTTTCATCTACGCGAATCTCTTATTTAAGGCTAGACCCATTGATTGGGAGAGGGAATTGATGCTAAAAAGGTGTCGTATTCGTGTATTTCTCAAAGACTGCTACAGGTGTTCCAACAAACTCCAACAGGTTGTCTTACTAATAGTCCTACTGCTTGCTACAGTAAGTGTAAGAAGGTAAGGACCAATTTCACGTACCTTCCTTGGTAAAACCTACCCTCCTTCGTAAGCTAAGGTAAGAAGGACCAACTGCACCTTCCTATGAATAGCTTTTAGGTCACCCTAATTTAGTAGTGTTGCTTGATCCTTCTTACTTGATGAACTTGATTGATACCCCATCTTCCTACCCAGACCATGTTCCTGTTGCTACTAAAATCGAAAATTGGATTGGAAACTCCTGCTGGTGGTTCTCGCTACGGATCTGCTTCCTCTCCCGCCATTAGTGCAGTCCATTCATATTGGTTTATCAAGTACAAGCTAAATTAGTTATACCTATGACTAACCTTTATTGAATCAGTCACTAAACAATTGTAATCAAAGAGAGATTGATTGTATGACCCTTATTTAGCCAGCATCTCCACCCGCAGCAGATCAAGATCGAGGAACAGTTCTAGTAAGTAAAATGAAACTGACTGAACCGAGTTAGTTTGTTAGGTGCACAGATACAGATCAGATTCTTAGAAGACAGATACTGGCCAAGATCGGCTAGACAGGGATGGATAGATAAATTGGTTGCCTACACAAATTCTGGCCCCGCATCACCCAGCAGCGCAAGTGTGTCCTGCTGACGCCTCGAATCAAGCTTTTGTTGCGACATGCTATGTTTTCTCCCCCATTGCTAGTAGGTACCAATTGATACGAGGGAAGCAACAGATGGAGAGATACATTTCTCCCAACGGGGAAAAGAAGGGCATCCTCATATAGAGGAAGAAAAGGCTATAAACTATCATTTTCCATTTTCATTTATAGAAACCTCGTTTTGATCGGGTCGGAGGCATAATCCAGGACACTTCAAATTTCTTTTATTCTTTATGAACATGGCCTTTTCCATATGTTTACCTACTTCTTTTCTTTTGCTCAAACTTCGTTTTATGGGGTAACCTGAATAGCTGCTGCTATAGTACCTTCTCCCTTAGGTCTGGTCTACATGTTTGGTCTGGAAAATCAGTATGGGTGACTTCACTCAAACGACTGTGTTTCTTCCCCCATCATACTATAAGTACTGTGCTTGTTCCCAGTACTCATTTCAGTAGGTGGTTAATACACTACGTCAGTGTTATATACCAAGGTTCAATGCCCCATCCATTCACTTAATGCCATGAGTAGATCATTGTAATTTAGCGATTGTATTTTTTATGGTATGAAGAGTAATAAGCATATGGGTACTAAGCAGCTATGAGGAAACATGTATGGGGAATATGTGTACTAGTGCATACAAACTATTGGGAATGCCTAGCATACTTTCGTTCGGTTCCTGAAGATGCAGATACCAATTTATAGCGAGCACTTCATATACGCAAATATGAACCACCAATATACTCTAGCCATGTTCTCCTCGTTAGACCATGACAGGGCCTCGTTACCTAGCAGATTCACGGGCGGGCTTGAGATCCCCTTCTTCCATTGCATGCAGGGTCAATCGAAGACCAAGCAGCGATTTTTCTGTGATTATGAACCCAATTGGGTCGGCCTTTCGAATACTGTCAGTAGCAGAGCATAAAGCAGTAGTTTCAGCCATTGAAGCATCATATATAGAGGCATAGCCCGCTAGAGATTGGAAGGGGGCCAATAAAAATCTATTTATTACTTTCGTAGCTCGAATCATCGATCGTACCCGTAATATCGTATACAAATAGAGATATATCATTATATATGTCATTATGCATTCATTCGTTGCTCAACCCGGATCGCGCGGCCTGACTAGCTCACTATCGGCCTCACTCGCTTCACCTTACCAAACCGTACCTGACAAGACCATACCTGATGGCTTTGCTCTTATCCCTTGGATGCTCTGATCCCTGACTGATTGGTCTTCGTGTCTTCAGATATTTTGGGGGCCAAAGAATCTCTCATCAGACCTCTTAAATGAATTTGTTCTTTACTGAAACATACCCTTTCAGATAGTTTCCCTATGATTGCCAGGATTAATAGGGGGATCTAACTCTAAAGCTGAGCGTAAGTGAAACCTATGATGCCCTGAGCAGCAGCTACAACGAGTAAGCTTCTTGTTGTCTTCTCCTTTGCTTAATTATATACGTAATTACGCGATCGAAGAATTGATCAAATAATTGATCTCAAATTGACTGCGCCTGCCGGGGGCATGATGGCGGCCCGTTGGTCGAGCGTGCTCCGCATCCTCTCCTTATCAGTCGAGCCCCTCTCCTCTCGATGGCGGCCCTGTACCAATACGCAGGCAGCCCTATTTATACTGTTTTTTAGACAGATCAACAATCCATCCTCTAGGAACCCCATATTGTGGTTATCTTTATAAAAAAGATACAATCACAAGCTCCTAATAGTCCGGTTTCCACCCAGAAGATGACAACATCAGTTGAAATGGAATTATTTGAATCAGTTGAAGGAACATAATTCTTAGCAGTTGAAGAAGGAAAGGAAAACAATTAGGTCAGTACCCGCCATCTGAATCTACCTCACCTCACCAGAGCCTACCTTACGTCCACCTTATCTGAGGCTGCCTAAGGGTTCTGACTTAAGACCTTTACACCCTCGGTTAGGCACTAGGCCAATCCAACTTCTACCTTCCAATGGCTAGCTGTCTGTGTCATCTTTGTGAAGCCGCATGGGAATAGGTCAACATACTCATGGAGTATAGCTACAATCTCTATGAAGGTGAAGTCATCCTAGTAGTCCCCTATAATAAATTTCAATTTACTTATTGGGTGGGGGGGCGTTGGTCGAGCGTGCTCCGCATCCTCTCCTTATCAGTCGAGTCATGCCTTCCTTGTTTCGGGCTTGGGTGGGGGGCGTTGGTCGAGCACCTACCTTCTCTTGCCCTCCCTTTTTCGGTTCCACTAAACCTACTCCTACTTGGCCTTACCCAAGACCAAGGATTATAACTTTGCCTTATATCTTTACTCTACGTGGGCTACTCGGCATGATCGGTAGAATCAGGTTCAATTGAGCAAAGAGGGAGAAGAAGGTGTCTTATTGTTAATAACGGAAATTTATGTAGCGATTCAACTTATTGTTCTGAATCCCCTTATTGCGATACCAGGAAGATAAGAATCAGAGGAATCGAACTACCTACTCATTACTCGGAGGTCAATAAATTGGAAATCAGATGAAATCCGATCACTTCGGACGGAGTCACTCACTATTCATATGGTGAGGATTAAATCCACTGAAATCCAAGAAATTCGATGAGATCTACTCTTACCCTCGCATCGCGCTTCCCTACTTCTGTTCGAGCCCAATTGGTTTGGCGGATCATGTGGTTGGAGCCCAGAACAAAAGAAATAAGGTAATAATGATAAACAACGCCCCTCAAGCAAGCTAGTAGAAAGGACGAGAGACCAGGCCGACAACCAAGAACAACAGGGGGATGGAATGGAGCAGCGAGAAAGGGGGAATACTTATACTTATAGTTTGAAGCTTTAGTATTTTTCCCATCTACCAATAAATCTTTGTACAAATACCTAACAAATGATGTCAGAGCTTGTATCAAAGCTTTAAGTCAATATGCATAGACTACTATCAGACTGATAGTGAATTCATAAGCGAAGCAGCTTATAGCTCAGCACTTGAAGGGTTTTGGAAATAAGTTCCAAGGCGATTTGGTGCCTACCCCCAAGCAGGTAGTCCCTCGATTAATCAATCTCGTCTGGTGGTAACGTAAGAAAGAAAGTACAGTGTACATGGAACTTCATAATGCATGGACTAACCAATGAACATCTTCCCACAGTAAGTTGACCTATCTTTAGTCAATTGCCCAAAACCAGTTAGTCTCTCTAGGAAGGTCCGGTCTCTCTATCCAACCAGCTATCTATTATCTCGGCAAGAAAGCAGTCTATGTTACTGGTGCATCTGGATTTCGATCTGAATAAAGTATCAGACCTATTTTAAGACAGAAGGCGTAACGTATTGATCGAGCCAAATACTTAAGCCACACCTAGGCCCAGTCACCTAATCGTCGAAGTGCTAGTGGGATGTACATTGACGAGGCCATAGAGGATATTCCGTCGTATCCATTTATTATACTTTATTATTCCTTTCAATTTTGCACCAGTTACGGGCACTTTCAATCTCTCCTATAGGCAACCCAGCCAGTAATGAATGCATTCATTGCTCTCTCTTTGGTCAAGCAAGCGGTTCGTCCCCTCATCCTTGCCCCGCGAAGGAAGTAGGAACAAGTTCGTGACACAAGAGGTTCAAGGCTCTCAACAAAGGAAATCAAAATAGCATCAAAACGGGGTAGGTCATCTCTTTCGTTCTAATTTTAATTATAACATAGGAAGATGTCTAGTTGATTGTCACTTCAGTTTCTAGATGCACTCATTGGGCTACAGGGATCGTCTCTGTCTGCAGAGAGGATTAACCTTGTCAACAAACACGTGGCGACCTTTGAGCTTGCCACATGTCCCCTCCTCATTGGTCCATTCCTGAACCAATAAAATAATGCCAACACACCAAACCATAAACCAAGCACAATACGCCACTTGTCAAAATATGATAGGCCATCGACCTCTGTTGAATCTTCCCAATCATCTGCCTATTCAGTAGTACCGACTACTGACTATGCAGTGACTGTACTTTTTTTTTAAAAATTCCTTTGTTTGGCAAAGCGAATAGAAGGCGATATCTTCCTCATACAAGCTCGGTTTAAGTGAAATGAGTTACATTGGGATTGTATCACCAAGACAGACGTGGTCATTTAGGTTTCCGGTGATTCTGAGAACTTTGATTTTTGAGCTAAATACCGAGCACCTGATCATTTTGACCTAAAATTGTGCATCTCTTCAGAACTTCAGAAAGACACAAATCATAATTTTCGGAGATAAAAACATGCATCAGTACTCACATCTCGTCAATCGATGAGAAGGTCATACAATGAAAAGTTATTTCAGGTCTCATGATCTTGATCCATCATTGTATTCATCGATGCATAATTATTTCATATCTATGTGACAATTATGGCCCTTACAATGCAATATACTTTAGATTGAATTATTCATCAAAAAACCATGTTAGTTTCAAATCTAGCACTTTGATCTTCACCTCGTTATATAGTTTATCGCTTATCTAATACCATGGGTCAAAACTACACTAGTGCTGATGGTAATTTTTGATGCGATCAATATCTGTTGTCACACTCATTATTATGGGCCAATACCATGGTAAATACCCTTGGTATTTAGAATAGCATGGTGCAAAATCCATACGCTACTTTCCTTCACCAAACTCATGTGTATACGCGACTTTCTCTTGACAACCCGCCTATAGATTTTCAAATATTCACCTGTATCAAACTTTTGATTATGATCTGTAAAGTACATGATACATAATTTTCTTGATGCAACAACCTTTGTGATGTGAGTGTGTGAGGTGAGTGTGAAACATGCCTATGTGATGACAACTACTCATATGCACATAATTACATTGAAGCAAGACAATGTTCCCTTTACATGACAGACAACAATCGCAATGCCCAAAAATGACATATGTTACAAAAAGATGAGAATATGGAAAATTCTATAGGATCAAGGAGGGGATATTGAGATCATCAGCTTACCAACAAACAACCAAGGACGATCGATCGCAATATCCAAAGTAGGCTCTAAAATTCGCATGTGAGCCAAAGTTTTAGAGGGTGGTTGTAGCCGCTACAACACTTTCCTTATGCATACCCCACCAATGGGCAGGTGTAGCGCGTAGTGCCAATTCAAGTGCATGGAATCGATGTACCTCATGCACTTTGATTTCAAACTCATCCAAAAAGATATTAACATCATTCAAGCCATCATAATGAGGGAGATTTCTTACCTTCATAGATACACACCACAACAATTTTGTCATCATATTGCAATGTAGCATAGAGACTTCATGGAACCGATTTTGCCAGTGTTGGAGATCTTCATCTAAGTCTGAAGTACAAGAGTTGTCCCTATCCCACGTGATCTCCCCATCTGTAGTGAGATTGATCCAATATTCATCGCGTATGGTTATCTTGTATATCTGATCTAGATCATCATTTTCTAGATAATCGCAGACCGACTCAGTGTAGCTCGCTCCTTCAGCAGGGTCCAATTGCACAATAACCCTGAGCACCTTCTTCTCAAATGTCATCCTTCACTTCTTCAGATTAATGACCACATCCATGTCGAAAACCCAATCAATTCCTAGTAGTGCAGGGTAAGGATTGTTGTCATCGACTATTTCAATTACCTCAAAGTCGGCCAACGCACTCACTCCTTCAATATCCATTGTTACCCCATACACGCGCCCCATAGGAATGATCTTCTACTGATTGTCCATGCGTAGCTGTATAGGAGACCATTGTAGTGCAGGTCTTCCCATCCTTCCCTATGTCTTCTTAGGCAGTACATTCGCATCATAACCAAAATCCAGGATGACTTGGTCCATTTCAGACTCCCCGATGTGTGTAATTAACCTCATCTTGTGCTCAATCTGCTTCTTGTGTTTACCCAGTGTCCTCACAGCACGTTGTTCTCAAGGAATCTTAATTCTTCTCGTACAATTGTCAATCAACTCTTGGAGTCCTTCTATCGCCTTCTAATCCCTCAAAAACTTCATACAAGTTTTGAGAAAAGTGGCTAACAACGAAGGATCCACATCTTCACTATTCTTAGCTAATTTCTCTTGACTCCCGAATGTAGAAGCTTCAGAAAAAATCTTCTTGGCCTCCATATAAGTTTATTTACCTTGGTTGAGGTCAAACCTGACTTCCTTTTCGGCAGCCTTGTGCAACCATCGTTTGATTTCTGGTTGCTTTCCCTTATTGTCTCTTGTGGCCATAACACTCTGTGTTACGATATTGATACTATGATCCTCGTCACGAGGCTCTACCCTCATCATTTGGATATTCTACGTAGCATATTGTTTTTTTTTTCTCCTGCATCTTAGCAATCAGCATTAAGAAGTCTTCTATCACATGATTGAAATGTCTGCAATATTAACAAGATGGATGTGTTGGGTTTTGATAGTCGCATGCAAAATTTCCTGCTTCAACACTATTATAACAAATAACTTTTCTGCGACCTCTCCTAGCCCCTCCTCCTCTTCCTCTTCCATGGCCTTGGGATCCTTCGTGTGCTGCATCCATGTCCTGATCTCGAGGCTATTTCTCCACTTGCATTCGAGAAGTAGGGGTCCTTTCCATCATCAATTCGTAATATTGATAGTTTCTCTCATCATGTCCAACTGATTTACTGAAACTACAAAACAATTCTTGTGGTGTCTAAACAAACTTTTGCAGGAGATGAAAATTATTAGTTGCGTGCTTCCTAGCTCTTTGGTAGATAATACACCATAATGGTACTCCCATGCTTGGTCCTACGATATTTCCAGGCTTCAAAGGCACAAGACCTCCTCTAATAAGGTAATTATAATCAAGAGGGCAATGATCTTTATGATGTCACTTGTCCTTGCATTTATACACCAAACTTCAACACGCACCTCTAGCTGAACTTCCTTTCTTGCTTTAAAGCTATGTAAATCCATGTGCAGACTTTCCAACTGCAACTGAATATGTTGTACTCCAACATTCATATCTTGTATTGGTGAGGACTCCAACCTCATTGAGATCTCCACAACCTATGCTTGCGTTCCTATCTTCTATTGTGATAATGGTAATCTTAGGTGAGGCAACAACGAAGAAATGTACCAGTCTATGTGTTGATCATCCATGATGTTCATATTATCCTGTCAGATCAATAATTTTAGCCTTTGATCGAAATCCCACGAGGATTGATTTACCCTCTATTGTATCTCCTTAAACTTTGTGACAGGCTATGCCTAAGACTTAGGCTTCTTAAACTCATTGTTCAATGCTTGTTGAGTCTCTGGCAACATTGCGCCAAGTCTATCTTGATAGAACTTGATATACCAAGTCAGTGCCCTATCCTTTAGTGTTTTGACCATCTATACTTTATTTAGATTATCATTAGTGATCTGCTACACTCTCCACATAGAATTTGCAACAAACCATAATTTCTTGGGGTCTTCGCTCCCTACCCCTTTAAATATCAACATCTTCATTACATTTTCCATGTGGAATGGTTGAGGTGGAGGTGGAGGTGGAGGTGGAGTGGATGGATGAGTCATCCTTGGGATACCCTGACCTACAAACTGTAGAGCACTTTACGGTGTATTCAAAATACTTCTTTCATCGTCTCTTTAAGAGGATCCCAATAACAGACTATGTTCAGAGTCTGATTCTCAGTTCCTTCTAAAGGGTTTTCTGCTTTACGTAATCCCAAACATCAAGGCCATGACATAACCCAATTTTCACACAACAACATCTTAATCTAAGTTTTCAGAGATTTTAAATACTTATCTCATGGTCTCTTGAAGAGCTTATGCTCTGTGTTGCTATAACTAATGGTCGTATCAATCGCGAGCTCAGTGACAAATCCTCCTATGATACGATCAATCCAGTGATCAACAACCTACACAATGTTATTTTATGAAGCTTCCAAGTTCCTCACTAGATCTGGACTCCACACAATAGGTTCGTCAAGTCTCCACGTACCCTGATTGTTCGCTAATCTAGACAGCCACTCATGCAATTTGTAGGGGAAGAAACAAAATAAGTATTCGGTTTCATCTATGTACATGTATTTATTCAACCACTGTTCCTGGTATAACCACAGGTTTCTATTCTCCCGAGTTGCAAACGCATGTATCTTCCGATCGAGCCACTTCTCAATTTCTTTCTTAGTAGGAACCACTTATTTGACATCACACATTCCTCATATAGATCTCGGTCTTGACCACAAAACAATTTGTTGGCTTGATGGGGCCTAACTGAGGTTCATCTTTAACTGTGCCAACCAATAAAATCATAAACTGTTTGCCCTTTCAGCAACAACCCACGTAGCGTAGGTTGCAATCTCGCTTGAAGTAGTATTGGGGGATGCTAGAACTAGGTCTCTATGTCTAAAGGCCTGTGTGATGGTTTCCTAAAGTTCTTATGGCTCAGATCTACCTTCGTGTAGCTTTATCCCTTCTGAATAGACAACTACTACAAATCCAACTAAATTACTTCCATATCTTCGTGAAGGTACTTAGTTGTACTTGTTACGCATAAATGTTGTAGATCTACCAAGTTCGCACAATAAATAAGCATTCATTCATATAAAACACATTATAAAGCGATGGCATATAAACTTCTCAAAAGTAAATAAAAGGACACAGATGCATCATTTTTAGCCCAAAATAGTCTTTATTAAGTGTAAGCATTCAAATAAAGATTCTTTATCCCTACGCACTCAGCTATAGGGGTCCGCACACTCATCTTGCAAACTTATCCTGCACTCAGCAGCATGAGCCTTCCCTTTCGCCTAAGTACAGGAAAGAGACCTTTCCTTCCTTAGCACCTTGCTCTTATAATGATTTTTCTTGTTCAGTTCTCCTAAAACTCACTATGAATAACCTTTTATATAGCCTTTGCTTTGCAATAACATGGTCTGCAGACCATGGGTGGGTCTCAAAACAACTCTATCACCTACCCAACAAAGGGACTAAAGCCCTTTTGACTCCTACTAGCTTTGAGATCTGCTTCCACATTTCGTGGAGACGCTACAAAAGATAATACAAAATTGACTCAAAACCTAATGAAATTGACCCCAGGGACCCCATCCCAACAATGGAGCTCCAGAATCTGTTCAATAATTTCATAATATTTCATTCATAATCCCAAGGTCATAATAAAAAAAATGTGCAATTCATAGAAGAGGAAGAATGGGATGCAAGTTTGGAGAAGAAAATCAAAGTAAAAGCAAGCATACCACAAGAAGGAAAAGAGGACTTGACAACAACTGTTGGACATAGATTGTCATTGATGTCAATATGGAAATATTCAAGAGGAGGAGACAGAGCCATCAGAGGAGCAGACGGAGCCAAGAGGAGCAAGTAGAGCAAAGAGGAGCTATAGGAGGAGCCACATATATATATGCCAAAGAAGAGGAGCTATCGGAGCATATCGGAGCAAGAGGACGGAGGAGAAAATGCAGCAAACAAAGCCATATATGCCACAACTAACACTATCAGCTGCCATAAATCATATAAACATGCACATAACAACTATCGGGAGCTATTGGGAGCCATATATCCACATATAATACTATTGGGCCCAAAAAAAACCCACGTATGCATGTTTTAACATTATCGACGGTTAAAACCCATATATATATATATCTTAACACTATCGATGGGCACATATTACAAACACACTATTGGCGCAACAATACCAAAGGAAGAACTATTGGGAGTACTGAGGAGTATATATATATATAGAGAGAGAGAGACGATATATTAACACGGACCCTTTGCTCCATTATAAACTGGCTAAATGTAATATCGCATCCGTTATGTCGCTGGTCTCAAAGGGCTGTCACTCCTGAAACCTCCAATTGTGATATACGGTTGTGGACCCGACGGAGGTATTAAAACCAGTCTAATGATATATCGCATCCGTCATTTCGGAGCGGGTATCGCAAGTGGGTTAAGCCTGCCACATTAAAAACGCCGACTGCGATAATAACACGGACCCGACGCGGGATTGTGTTATGGTTGAATGCTATATCGCATCCGCCCATCGCAACAATACACAAAGGCATGACACTCTCCCGATCGCCGATAGCGATATCGCATCGGACCTCCGCCCAGGGCAGTCCCCGATTGCAATGAACTGTTGCGGACCCGACGGGAATATAGACTGTGGCTTAATATCATATCGCATCCAGTTCATCGGAGCAGTGGTGTATCGGCCATTGGCGACTGCCGATTGCGATAAGGGAGCAGACCTGATGGGCACATAAAATATGGTTAAATGCAATATCGGCATAGAAAATTTTAGGGGCGAATGTCGCCCTTTGGCGAAATTAAGGGGTTTTAAATTTTTAGTGGGCGAATATTTTGTATCATAGTACATTTTTACAAATCACCTCAAATAGCCCACCTTATTTTAAGGGAGAGGGTAGAAAAGGTAAATTTAACCCTTGAAATTAGGAGTTACAACCTTCCATTCACCCATTTTCAAGAATAGGTTTTATTTAAGTGAATCCTTTCACCCATTTTCAAGAATAGGTTTTATTTAAGTGAATCCTATGGGCCAAAGGCCCAAATACCATATTTATAAAAGAGGTATGGTAAATTAGTAAAAATATAAATAAATGAGAGGTATGGTAAATAAATAAAACATTTTTTATATTTACTTCATAAGTCACATTATATACATGCAAGGGTGTAAACAAATAAAAATATAAGTAAAGTGGAGGTATGGTAAATAAATAAAACGTCTTTTTATACTTACTCAAAAGGTATGGTAAATAAATAAAAATATAAATAAACTAGACACATGGTAAATAAATAAAACCTCTTTTTATATTTAGTCCATAACCCTCATTCTATTTATGAAGGCTAAAGAAAGAGGTTTTATTTAAGTGAATCCTATGGGCCAAATACCATATTTGTAAAAGAGGTATGGTAAATTAATAAAAATATAAGTAAACGGAGAGGTATGGTAAACAAATAAAACATTTTTTTATATTTACTCCATAAGTCACCTTATATTTACAAACACTCAAAAAATGTGTTATATTTAGGTGAAACCTATGGGCAAAATACTATGGGACAAATACCATGGACTAGATTGTTATTAATACCATGCAAAAAAACATTATTAACCCTAATATTAGTATTAATAAAAATAAAAATGGCACATGGTATTGACCCATGGTATTCACCAAAATGGCACATGGTATTGACCCATGGTATTCACCTGGAATGTAGCCTATTTAAATGGGGAATTAAACCAGCATAGATCCATCTTTACTCTGGATCTACTAACCCCCGAGAGATATCAAATATGGTGATATGCAAACTAGCATAGAGTGAAAAAATATTTGATCCGATCAAGAGTAAAAATGGATGTTGTAATTTAATGTATGTTAAACATTTTAGCTTGGTTAAAATAAAAAATAGAATAAAAAAAAAACTATTAATTTTATTAATTTTTAGAAATTACTAATAGTAATTTTTAAGCTCCAAGTTTATGATAACCCATGGTATTGACCCACGGTAATACCATGGTATTCATGTGAGCATAGACTATTTAAAGGGGAAATTCTATCATCTTAGATCCATCTTAATTCTGGGTCTACCAAGTGCTCAAAGGGATAAATAGATCTCATCCCCCTAAGAGTGGTAGATGTGGAGTTAAGATGGATATAGGTTGGTTTAATGAAGATATTAAATAGACTTAGGAAATTATATTGTAAAAACATCTTAAGGTGAATGGTTAAAGCATAAACATTGGACAAGTATATTTGTATACTTTTGTTTTAGTCTGAAACAAATCCAGGGCTAAAAGGAATGGATTGATTGCACTAGTCATCCTTCTATAACTTTCCAACATATGTTGGAGTAAACAAATTGTAATTTGGGTAATTTTTCTAATTGCAAACAAGAACATACTTGTGTATTGGTAGGGTTGTTACGAGGTCCCTAGAAGTGATGAATTTGAATTTTTCTTGGTTTTATGTATAGTATTAGGTTTTCTCTCATGCTTTCTGTGAATGGAACGGGTGAATTTTATCCTACACCCACTAGGTTATTGATATGTAATTTCGGTAATTTTGATTTCAAAAGATATTTTAAAGAAATGCAACGATTTCATTTGTGTATTCAATAAACACAAGATTTTATAATTGAGTAAAATATTCGCCATGTCTGGTGAGAGATTCACCAAACAATTATATATACATATCATATTATTGATAAAATCGCCTTCCATTTTTCCTATATACCCTGGATATTCGCCCATTTATTATGCATGTAAATTTAGGGGGGGTTTTTAAAATTTTCTCTAAATATCGCGTCCATGAGAGGATCGGCCCATCGGACATCGACCCTTTGCGATTGCCGATTGCGATGAATGTTGCGGCCCCGATATATTATAGATACGGGTGCTATGACCCTTGAAGTCCGCCATTTAGCATTGTCGACTGTTTTTTCATATATTTCCTGTGTAATTTGATATTTGGCCTGTGCGCGCCTCTAAGGAAAAAATGCATTCGATAATGCTCTCGATATCTTACGAGACTCACTCATGTCGATAATGATTACGATTGGGACGTGGCTATTCGTTAAGCTATGTCAATGTGTGTATGCGGCATCTCTTTCCCTTGAACGTGTCCTGTGAATATTGAAACGCCCGGATAGATAGAGGAAGCCATGGATTGGAAAGCTGAAGTGTCAAGCGAGCATAGAAGACCAAGAGAGTTAGAGGAATCGATAGCCACTAAGGAAGAAGCCAAAGAGCCAACATGTAAGAGGAAACGAATGGACAGAGGCATGGAATGTATAAAAACAGAAAACACAGAGGACTGTGTGACTGTCGTTGTGAAAAGAACCAGCGGAGGGTGCAGAGGCAGCAGAAGCAGCAGAGGCAAAAGCGACAGAACCAGTTTATACCAAGGTTGGGTTGGAGCCCAAAAGGTTGGAGCCTCAGAACTGAACAGGATTGAAGTCCTTGGGAGTTGTTGCTCCTAAAGTCCAAGATTGGTGTCTTGGCAAAACATAGTTGGTGCTCTGGAGGTTGGAGCCTCACTGAAGTCCAAGTTGGAGCTTGGCAACTATTCACAGTCATATATACTTATATTGTATTTATTTCATTGCACTATCTTGAGTTTTAATAAAATAATTTATTCCATCTATTGATTTCTGCGTTCTGTGTATACATATACATATCTATATATTCTTTTGGCAATCACTAGAACAAAAGATAAGAAATACTGATTCACCCCCCCCCCCCCCCCCAGTATTTCCAACAACAACAAGTAATTCGTCAATGGTGACACCTCCAACACCTATCCATCCTCAACAAGTTTATCATTAAGTGAAATTGTTAGCAAACAATAGGATAGTGTCACACAGGCATGCAAAAACCCCTCCAAGTGCATAGCAGAGATCAACAAATCCATCTTCCCCAAGTTCAACAGAAAGTGACATGTCAAGTCCATCTTTATCAAGCATGATAAGAACAAAAACTAGAAAATGAATTAAAATTTATCAGCATAATTAAGATGGCAATATTGTAAGTATGAATTTTTTATTTTCTTTGTCATGTAGATGATAAAATTCATTTTGAAGATGAAATCAAATAAGAAAACTGGGTACCAGCAATGGATGAAGAAATAGAGGCAATCGAAAAGAATGACACATGGGAGTCAGTGGATTTTCCAGAAGAAAAATAAGTCATAGGTGTGAGGTAGGTCTATAAGACCAAAACCATTTTTGAAGGGAAGAATGAAAGGCATAAATCAATACTAGTTGTCAAAGGATAAAAGAAGCAACACAAAAGATATTTTGCGGAAACATTTGGGCGAGTCACAATAATGGAGATAATTCAGAGAATTTTCTCAATAATAGCACCACACAATTGGAAGGTATATGAGATGGACATGAAATCAATGTTTTTGAATGGAGTCATGAAAGAGGAAGTGCATGTGGCGCAACCACCTAGACATGAGGTTCAAGCTAAGAAGACAAGGTGTAAAGATAAAATAAATCTCTTTATGGGATGAAGAGAGTACTGTGTGCATGGTACAACAGGATAGTCGCTTACTTATTGGATAATGGCTTTAATAGATGTGACGATGAGCCTACTCCCTACATAAAATAGAGTGATGATAAGTTATTAATTGTTGTTTTATATGCATATTATTTGAATTTTAGAGGGATTGATCGTATCCTCATTGTTGATTTCAAAGAAGTCATGAAATGAGAGTTTGAAATGACATATTTGGGGTCAGTAAGAAACGTTTTATGCTTAGAAGTGAAGAAAATAGAGAATGGCATTTTTGTTTCTCCATCAAAGTATGCATTAGATATCGTGAAGAGGTTTTAATATGCAGAAAAGAAATCCTATGCCAAAATCCAACTGTAATGGGTTTGAAGCTGAGAAAGAATATTGTAGCAACAATGTCAATATGATAATATACAAAAGTATGATTGGTAGTTTAATGTATTTGACAACAAATAGACAAGATTTAATGTATGTAGTGGGTTTGATTTCAATATTTATGGAGACACTAAAGGAGACACATTGGTATGTAGCCAAAAGGATTTTAAGGTATGTTAATGGGACTAAAGGATATGGTATTGTATGCATTGTATAAAGTGATTTCAGGTTGGTTGCCTACACTAACAATGGTTTCGAGAGCCATTTCATGGGCTTCCAAGAAACAACCAATAGTATCAACATCGACAGCTAAAGATGAATATGTCATAGCAACAACAACATATTAATCAATTTGAATGAGAAGAATGTTGAAGGACTTATGACATGAACAAGAAGGAACAATAACAAACTATTGCGACAACAATTCTGCAATAGCATTGTCCAAGAATTTTTTCTTTCACAAAAGGAGTAAGAACGTTGACATTAAGTATCATATTGTTAGATAACTAATCAACAATGGAGAAATTTGTTTGCAACACTGCAGGTTGCAAAATGTTTTTGCGGACATCTTCACAAAACCATTGATAAGAGATAGTTTTGTCAATTTAAGAGACTATTTGAGAATTGTCAATGTCGGTAGTTGTGATTTATGGGGAGTGTTGGAATTAATCACACCCACCAAACTAAATGCCTAACACCATGCCATACTGGAAAATACATAAAAAATCAGACAAGAAATTTTGTTTTCATATTGAAGGATGTGGGTTAACTAAAATTTTGAACTGGTGTAGAAGCTCTACACTCCTGTAAAACACCAGTCAACTAAGATCATAGAACTATCAAAGAAGAGTTGGTAAATCGTAAATACCATGCTGTATTGTGCAACTATAATATATATTGCACAACACCTGAATGTTTAGAAAAATATTTTTTTGAATATGTGCTCCCAAGTTTAGTTTTAATGTTTTTCTATCATGAAATCAATGAACCAATGAATGTTTTTGGCTATGTCATAAGATATGTTTTTTTAGTTTAGCAACATAAAATACTCAAATGTATGGAGCAAGAATTGTGGAGAAACATGTAATCATAACAATTTTTTCGTCGATTAGGTTCCCAATATTAATTGTAGGAATTTACAGCGTAAGTTCCTTAGATAGAACACCAAAGAACACCGCTCACAAATAGATCACAGATCAGTACACCACTATTCTTGATTGGTTAAAACCCTCAAAGAGGTAAACAGTGAACCTAAGCTTCTCTCATGAATGATCACCTAACATATGACCCTCCATGCTCTTTAAATAGAGATCATGGACCAATTGGGTGTTAAGTCATGGATCAAGTGTCGGTAATACTGAGGAGAGAATGAACTGTTGGATCACTTCATGTCTAGAACATATCATCAATGTCGATTGTAACTTACAAAAAGTACATACTAAAGAAAAAAAGTTTACCTAACTATACACTAGACCAAGTTGTACTTAATTATTTCCTATGTGTCGGAATTTCCTAACATCCCCACTTAAGAACAAATTGGGATAGGATTGAGCGATGTACAAAGATGACACAATATGAGAAGCATGGAGGCATTATATCCTATACCCCCTTAGTGAAAACTTCCTAAACTCCAACCATAAATTGAAGTTTAGTAAACTTCACCTTTGTGAGAGCCTTTGTAAAGATGTTTGCAACTTGATCATCGGTTGAACAATATTGCACTTCAAGAACATGGTCATGAATGAGTTTTCTGATGAAGTGCATGTATAGTTCAATGTGTTTGCTGCATTGATGTTGGATTGTATCTTTTCATAATTGAATGGCACTTTCATTATCACACCAAAGTGTAGTCAGATGTTGTTGCTGAAAACCAAACTCTAATAGGATCTGACGAATCCACAGGGCTTCCTTACTAGCTTCAATGACGCCACGATACTCTACTTCTACTGAAGAGAGAGAAATGACACTTTATTTCTTGAAAGCCCATGTAATAGGTCCAGAACCAAGAGTGAAGACATAATCCACAGTAGAATTCCAATCATTAAACTTCTGATCATAACCCACAATAGACTTGAGGTCAAACCCAACTTCCTTTTTAGCAACCTTGCACACCCATCTATCGATTTCTGGTTGCTTTCCCTTATCTTCTCTTGTGGCCATACCAATTTGTCTTACAATATTGATACTATGATCCTCTTCGCGAGGCTCCGCTCTCATCATCTGGATATTTTACATAGGTTGTTGTGTTTTCTTCCTCTGCATCTTAGCAATCAACACCGGGGAACCTTCTATCACATGATCGAACTGTCTGCAATATTGAAAATATGGATGCGTTGGGTTCTGACAGTCGCACACAAAATGTCCTACTTCACCAATGCATCATGATATACGAAGAGATTTTTTTATTTTATTTCGTTGAGTCATGAGTGATTGTAGGAATAGGTGCCTTGATAAAACATGGCATGACGATGAATGGGATCGAAACAAGGCACATGTTAGAAGACTTGTTCGTGGTCAAACGAACACATGAAGCACATAGAGAAAGAGAGCGAAAGGGACACATTCACATGCACCATCAAGAAAATACCAATATCATCGAAGATCCCACACACTTGGCTATGAGGAGGTGAGAACATGTTACACTGAGAGCATATCGTCACTCAACAACACAACGGCTCAACACGAACACCACAATTAGTGAGTACATGTTAGCGATTTCATGTCGAGTTGTGTCATGAGTTGTTTTAGCCACATCACTACTATGGGCGATACTTATTGTAATCAATGTAATGTAAAGCGGAAGTCCAAGATACCCACATTTGAAGTTGAAGAGTCATGTAAAATCGAAAAGTCATAAGAAGTCAAACAGTCATGAGGGAAGTCAAAGAGTCACAAAGGTCAGTTATACCCCCTTGGCGATATATACTTCCTCATTATCTGAGCAAAGGATTTTTCACCTTGACTCCTCCCACAGAGCCTTGAGAGTTTATAGTATGTTCATTGAAGAGCGAGCAGTGGCTCCAATGTCCCACTACTAGGACTAGTGATGTATGGTGTATAGATGTGTCTTAGATCTTTTGCTTAATTTAGAAGCTTGTTTCAGGCCAGCATGTTCTCACATATGTTTTGTATCCGTTTGTAAGACTGTTCTTTAAATGTTTGTAATGCATGTTTGCTTAACGTGTACTAAGATAGTTGAACTACTTCAACTATTTTAGTACTCATATTGTTGAAGATGTATTGTATTATTTATCATTGTTGTCCCATCTGTGTGGACTACACTATCGGACATTAGACAAACCATCTTTGTGTTTTCTTGGTTATAACGACCATCACCCTCGTGTGGATTATTCCACTCGACGATGTACATATTTTCCCTTGAACTTTCGTTTTCACGATCGCCGCATCTATTGTGGACTATTCCGCTAGATGCTCGAAAGACCCTTGTTGTTGTTCGTGTGTGTTTCTTCCTGGGTTGGGACTATTCCCTCTCATCAATAGGCTCACTTTACCTCCTCCCTTTTTTTACAGTAAGAGAACCTTGACATAGAGTTATATTAAGCACACACGTGGCACATTCACCTTGCTTTCTTGAAATTACAAACATAACAATCTCATGTGTTGAACAACAAGAGCTAAGGAAAATATCTAAGATAATGGAAACTTTACCATCGTACCGGATGGGACTCATACACCAAATGGTGTAAGGTCTAGTTGGGACTTCATACCGGGGAGATCCCCTTTATTGGTGATTCTAGCACCTTCCATAGGTTGTTAAGATACTTTTTAGCCATAGAAGTGAAGCAAATAGGAGATGGAATTTATATTTCTCAAACAAAGTATGCATAAGATACCTTGAAGAATTTTAATATGAAAAACAACAAGCATGCGCCAAATCCAATTGTAATGGGTTTGAAATTGGGCAAAGCATATTGTAGCGTCAATCCAACAATATACAAAAGTATGGTTGGAATTTTAATGTATTTGAAAACAACTAGAGCAGATTTAATGTATGGAGTGAGTTTAGTTTCAAGATTTATGGAGACACCAAAGTAGACACATTGGAAAGTAGCCAAAAGTATTTTAAGATATGTTAATGGGACTAAAGGATATGGTATTTTATACAGTGTAGCAAGTGATTTCAGGTTGTTTGGCTACATTGTTGTTGATGGAAAGAGCAAGTTGGGCTATGTTTTCTATATGAGTTCAAGAGCCATTTTACTCGCTTCTAATAAACAACCACTAGTGTCTCTATAGATAGCTGAAGTTGAATATGTCGCAACAATAACAACATGTCAAACAGTTTGGATGAGAAGAATGTTGAAGGATTTATGGCATGAACAAGAAGGAATAACAACTTAATGTCACAACAATTATGCAATCATGTAGTCCAAGAATTTTGTCTTTCACAAAAGGAGTAAGCACATTAACACTAAGAATCATTTTATTACAAAACTAATCAACAATGGAAAAATTGCTTTGCATTATTGTAGATTGCAAAAGCAATTGGCAAACATGTTCACAAAAACATAGTTTTGTCCATTTAAGAGACTATTTGGAAATTTTCAATGTCTATAGATTTGATTAAGGGGGAGTGTTTGAATTAATCACACCCACCGAACTAAATTCCTGACACTGTGCTATACTGAAAAGTACATAACAAATCAGATAGCAGATTTTGTTTTCAGATTGAAAGACGTGGATGAAATGAAATTTTGAACCGACGTACAAGCTCTCCACTCCTGCAAAACAACAATCAAGTAAGATAAGAGAACTTGAAAGAGAACTTGTTTTCAGATTGAAGGACGTGGGTGAAATGAAATTTTGAACTGTCGTACAAGCTCTCTACTCCTCCAAAACATCAATCAAGTAAGATAAGAGAACTATCAACGCAGAGTTGGTAACTAGTAAATACCATGATGTGTTGCGCAACTATAGTATGTACCGCAAAACACCTGAATTTCGAGAAAATTATTTTTCCTACCATGAAATCAATGAACCAATGAATGTTTGTGGCTATGTCATAAAATATGTGTTTTTAGTTTAGCAAAATATAATGCTCGAATGTCTGGAGCAAGAATTCTGGGGAAACATGTAAGGAGACAATCTTTTCCTCGATCTAGTTACTAACATTAATGACAAGTGCATCAAGAATTGGATGTACAACTATCCAATGGTCATTCATAAATCGGTGAAATTTCCTTGATAGTTGGTGAAATTTCCTTGATAGTTGATAGGGGTATTATGAATTCAATATATGAATTGGTAGCGTATTCCCATTTTCAACATCAAATGGATGTGCACCTCATTATCGTAGTTGGTCATTATTCATAGAGCGAAAGACGAACCTTTTTTGTGCACCTCATTATCGTAGTTGGTCATTATTCATAGAGCGAAAGACAAACTTTTGACATGTTCCCCACTAAAGAATGGACAGTTAAAAGCATTTCATACATGTGAAGAGGACTGAAATTATATCATATCTTGTATTTCATTTTTGAAATATACAATGATATGGTGTTTAATTATAAGTTTCGCTAGGTGAAACCCACCAGATGAGGGTTCAAATCTCATTGAGTATATATATGACCTGTTGTGTCTTGGCTAGAAGAGTAGGCCACCCCATAGGAGGCATAAGTTTCCTGCTATTGTGCCCCTAGTCATAAGTTCCCTGCTATTGTGGGGCTTGCAGGCTGTTGCACTTAGCCTAGGTTTGTAGTGGCAGCCAGTTAGATTTGATCCTGGGTATGTTCATGGTAACTCTCACCATTTACGGATTATAAAAAAAATATGGTGTAAACAAATGAGGTAGTATCCTAGATTAAAAACAATAATGGTGTAAATAAATGAGGTGCAATTTAGAGAAATAGGAGCAACTTTGACTAAGTTAATAATTTTGAATTGGTCAAAGTTATCATAATTAAGTTGTTAATTTGAGTATAGTCATATATTATGTGGTTGTTAATTACCAATTGTATTTATGGTGTTTAATATTTTTCAATATTTAAATAAAAGAAATTTAAAATTAATAATTTTAGTTCATTTTAAATGGGGATCTACTAAGTAGAAGAAGGATCAAGTATCTTTAAGTTCAAACCTCTTTTTGAATGAAAAGGGATTTAATCCCTCTCTAGACTTAGTATATCAGAAATTAAAATGGATCTAGACTAGTTTAATAATTAAAAGTATAATAATTTACAATAACATTAAAATATTAACACCTATAACTACATAAACTACCATATAGACAACCCTAGAAAATTATTTACTGATAGATCATATATATATATATATATATATATATATATATTAATTATTTATTAAAAATACAAATAAGGTATATTTTAATATAAATAATATGCATAACATAAAAGAAATATAACTCTATATATATATGAAATATGTAAAATAATATAATATTAATATATTAAATTGGGGAGATAAATAATAGACAAGTGAAAAAATATATATATAATAATAATTTGAAAAAAGATATCTAACAAAAAAATACCACACAGTGGACCATTTGCACTTACTGTAGTCCACCCATAAAAAACAATTATTAACATTGATATTAGTCTTTCGTATTAATCACCTCTTTAGGATTTGGTACATGTTTCGAACGAGCTAATGTCGTTCATCCTGAGGACAAGGTGAGGTTCATCTTTAGGACAAGGTGGACAAGGTGAGGTTCATCCTTAGGACAAGGTGAATCAGAGTTAGACGTTGGAAATTAGTGGTTAGGTAATTTGTTAAATTGTTTAATAATTTAGTTATTATGTAATAAATAAATATTATGTTTCCATATTATAAATTGTTAATATTAAATTTAGCTCGAAAATAATTATAATTATAGAGATTCATAATATTAAAATTATTAGTTTAGAACTGTTATTGTAATATTTTGAATCAATATATTAATTTCTATAATGATAAAATATAATAATTTTAATCTATTATTTTAATATCTATAAGCATAAAAAGATTATAATTAGAACCTAGTAATTTGTTAAATAATGTATTGATGGTATTCATATTAAAATTATTAATTTAGAATTATTATTATAATATTTTGTATTCAATTATAATTCAATATATTAATAAAGTATAATAATTATAATCTATTATTTTAATATCTATAAAGATAAAAAGACTATAATTGGAATATGGTATTCTTATTATTTTAAATTCAATATATTAATTATTTGGATATTTACAAAAATAAAAACTATATATGGAAGGAGGAAAACTAATTGTACTAAAAAAGGGGGTGGGGGGGGAGAAGGAAGGGTGATGATAATTGAAGATTAAAAAAAAAAAACCTCCACCACCAAACAAATAAAAAATAATACTCGATCAAGGGGGATAAATCAGGCGAGAAGGGAGACCCAGCAAGAACGGAAAGGGGAGAGGAGACGGAAGGGAAGAAGGGTCAAGAGGAGAGAGCTAGAATCCAACTTTTACTTAATTTCCAACCATCATCCCCATTGAGGTTTTTGGCATGCCTCTCTATTTCAATCGCTTCTCTAAGTTTCCTATGGTGGAAATGGTCAACCCTACCGATGACTTTGGATTCTTCAATGTAGACATGGTATTTCAAATACACAGAATGCTCGGTAAGGGCTAATGTGCGAGAGCGATTATGTCATTCTCACCGATTCTTTGTTTCATAGACCTACCTGTCTCTCCAATGTAGGAGATACCAGAGGAGTAGGGAATAAGGTAAACCCCTTTCGTGTCTTTGGTGAGCACTAGTGTTGCAGCAATAATTCTACAACTCCTGGGTTGCCTACTTTACCCTTTTCAACTCGGTAGTTCGTAACAAACTTGCAAGCGTCAATGTTGTATGCACAATTACTATTTCTCACTGCAAGTTGTCACTTGGTCAGCCGGCACAAGATCACTAGGAGCTCAAGCCAACTTCTATGGATTCTAGAAGAAGCTCTATATTTGATGAAAGGAGAGAAAGATTACTCTATAGATGCTAATATAACTGCAGAAAGGAGAAATACTGAAATGTAAAGCAAACCTAGTAAACCCTAATTAACCAACTAATTCTACTTTTGCAGAAAGCACTATGAAAATCATGAAAGGAATGCCATTACCTACTCAAGGAAGTAAATGACATCTAACTAAGCTATTTCTAGAAGTAAATAAGCGAAAAACATCTTTTTGGATTTTTGTGTATTTTTATGTGAATTTGACATGCATGTAGTTTATTGTGTGTGAATGTGGCAGCGAATAAGTGGTGTTGGAGGGTGGTTTTGGGACTTGGGAGGATGTAGGATGGTGTGTATGGGTCCTAGGAGGTCTCAGGTGGCCTTCTGTAGGCTTTTTCCACACCCGGCCTTCAAAAGAAAGCCTACAGGAAAATCTACACGAGGACACAGGAAATCTACACGAAGAAAATAGGGCAACTACAGGAGGCCTACAAGAGGAGGCCGAGAGCAGTTTTCACTGTTTTGAGGGTGTAAGAGTGGGTGAAGAAGGTGGATGAAGGTTGGAATAAGGTGTTAGGGTGCCTAAGGCCTACCATGAATCACCGGGAGAGAGGAAGATTATTGGGTTTGCTCAAGGAGAGAGGAAGAAGTTCTATTGAAAATGCAGAAAACTAAGGTAGGATTGAGGTGAGATTTGGGTGACCTGTAGGGCATGGATCAGATGGAGGATGTGATGAATCATAAGCTAGCCTATTTCTAGAAGAGATATGCTGCAAAGGAACTGACAGTCAACCATTGAGATCAAACAAGGAATGAAATGAGTGCATCTAGAAAAAGAAATTTTTGCATCAAACTAGTGTAAACTATGATCTAGGAAAGGAAATGTTGAAAAATGCTACAAGAAAGGAAAGAATTAAAGAAGACTATTGCAAATAAAGAAGTGAGCATGATGAAGAAGATCTGAAGCAAAGTAAAATTGGACTATTAACCTATTAAGAAGCCGCAAACACTATAAGTCCTATGAATGAGGAAAATCTGTGTTTTTGGGGTAGCAAGAGGGTCTTTGCCTCAACTCATGGTCCCAACGGGAGGAAGAGAGGCCAAAGAACTTTTGATAGCTTTTTCAGTCTTTTCTGATCACTGTTTAACCTGCTATAGAAAGCACAAATGGAAGCAAACTACTGAATCATCAAAAGAAACCTATTCTTAACCATAAAATAAATACATCTAACAACAACCTTATTTAAAAACTGAAATAAAACATATAAATACAAGTAAATAGGAGCTTGGCTGCTTGGATTGGGCCCTAACCTAATAGCTTTAGCCCTCTGAGGTAACTCAGTGCTAGCTCAAAAAGGATTCCATCTTTATTATCAAAACAATATCAAGATTACATGAAACTGTCACAAAATAATAAGCTTGAAGTTGGAGCAGAGTTTACATAAGAAAAAATCCAAAAAAAATCCGACCCTAGTAAGGCCCTAGGCCTCTCTACTTACACAAATGAAGCTACCAACAACTTCCTCAAAATCAGGGAGGCTTGGCTCCCAAAACTAGAGATAATCACCAGTCATCCTCCATTTGCTCGGTTGCCTCCTAGTGCATGATTCGGCTGCTTGTACTCCGAGCTCAATGAAGGGGAATTCGAAGTGAGGAGCAATAAATGAGGGGGATTTCCTCCTATAAGTCCTCTCCTTTGCCCACTACGAGTTATTTATGCTATTTGTCCACTAGATCCTTGACTTTGACCTCGAAATTCATTAATAATCTGCATTAAACACTTGTTAGACCACATGGCATCATAACTAACTCAACTCACTCCATAAGCATAAATATAATCAAAAAATCATACACTAAGCTAAGAGAATGGTTGATTTGACTAGGGTAGGAGGTAAAATGAGCCCATATAATTACTTATTTATGAGGCTCATCAGTCTTTAGGGTCAATAGGTTCTTTAACGGATCTAAGGGAATTTTTAATGGTTTGGAGAGGTTTGAAAGAAGAAGATACATTCATCTTTTTAAGGATATGGGAAATCCTATCCATGGTCCCTTGAATATATGGGAGATGAACCTTGGCAACAGGATCAACATGGGCGGGTTTTACTCTAGGCACTTTGATGGCTTTGTGAAAGGCGTTGAGGCACAGTCCTCCTGTTCCCATTATTTTGAAAAACTTCAAGAGATGAGATTTCTCTTGATTAAGGTGGATATCATCAGAGATTATTAGAGTGTGGGTAACAAGAGTGCTAAGAACCCTAAAGTTTTGAGCAGGGAAGAGATGAGAACTGACATGGAGAAGTGGCAAGATTTCCTACTCATACAATGGCTCTATGTAATCTGGTAGATTTCTAGGGACACAACCTTTGTAAAGTCATCTATTATCTCTGCCAACTCGCATTCACTCAAAAACTAAAGTTTGTGTTGAAAAGAAAAACAAATATTCAATATGACAGTTAAATTCAACCCGAGATTATACACATATCCAAGAAATATGGCCTTGGGAAGTCATGAATTGATTCATCATCATGACAAGACTTCAAGGCACACTATTTTTGTAAACAAAGTAACAGAAATATCAATAGGGTTGAATTGATTGCGTTCAACTGCTATTGGTACATTGTTAAATTCAAAGTATGTTATTACTTTTGCCATCAAGACATAAGTTTTGAATGGGCCATGTATGACATTCATGATAATTTGATTATGCTAAAAGAATTTGAACTGATTGGCAATGAGTTGGTTATGGCGAAAATTATCAGCAAAGCGGAAATGTTTGAAATAATGCTCTCCAAGGAGTACCACATAAATGAGTTGTATGCACCCTGCATATTCGGAAAACAATATAACATTACATGGAATTTGAGGCTTTTTTCCTTCCTAGCGACCATACCCCTACTATTAAAGGCCAAGGGATTAACTAATCTATCAGCTCTGTCCACTCTCATCCTTCTCATGGTAGATATACTGAGGACCCCTTTATTTCAATTGTATGAGATTTTCATGTTTTATTTAACCAAAGCAGTGAAATTGTGGATATTTGGAAAGTGCAAGCATCTTTACATTTTCTTTAGCTGGTTTAGCAAGAGATGGGAAGTGTGTGATAAGAGGTATGGCTATGCTTATTACACCAGAAAAGAAGAAGAAAAAAGTGTTTACCTGTTATGAAACCAACTCAAGAAAAGATAGAAAAGATAGATCAACACCTTAGAATTCAGCCTCTTCGAGGGGGCAACCTCCTTTACATTACATAAATGAACAATTCTTGGATGATACAAATGATAAAACCTCCTTTCTATATATAGGAGTCTAAGGAGCCACAATATAATCCAGCCGACCTAACAATAATAATATAAAGCCACAAAAATAACAATAGAGGGATTTTATGGGGCACAGAAATAACAACATGGGGGTAATAGGGGCACAACAATATAAATAAGGGGTATAACTACAATAGTAATGGGGTAATCACTAGTATTATAGGGACCCAACATGCCCCTCTCCTTCAAAAAAGTGTTGTCCTCAACGCTTGAGTAGTTCTGGATACTTTTGCATAAAATTCTCATCCTCCCATGTGGAATCTTCAGCGGATAAGTTCTTCCACTTGATAAGATACTCTGAAATTGATCGATTTCGTAGCTGTCGAGTTCTTGTTTCTGTGACTGCTTCCGGTTCCAATATAATTTTTCCTTCCTCGTCAAGTTCTGGCAATATTGTTTGAACTGGGAGCTTGTCGCCTATAACCTTCTTTAAACATGAAACATGGAAAACTGGGTGCAATCGAGAAGCTGCAGGAAGCTCCAATTTGTATGCCATAGTACCAATCTTTTGCAACACCTTGTACGGACCATAATACTTTGGTGATAATTTATTATCCTTCTTAGCTTGCTTTAGGGACATTTGCTTATATGGTTGTAGCCGTAGGAATACCCAATCACCTACATCAAAACTTCTTTCACTGCGATGTTGATCTGCCTGTTGTTTCATTCTATTTTGTGCCAACACGAGGTTATCCTTTAAGAGTTGGAGGACTTGTTGTTGATGTTCGATGTGATGTTCCACTGCCTGAACCTTAGAATTTTCTCTTAAATATGATGTGATGGATGGTGGTTGATACCCATAAAGTGCCATAAATGGGGTCATTTTTGTTGCTGTATGGAAGGAAGTGTTATACCACCATTCAGCCAGAGGCAACCATTTGACCCATTGTGTCTGTTTATCAGATACAAAGCAACGAAGATATCCTTCCAAACATTTGTTTACTATCTCAGTTTGCCCATCAGATTGAGGATGATAAGATGAGCTATGAGCTAACTGAGTACCAAGACAAGAAAATAATTTTGTCCAAAAATTTCCAGTGAAAATGGGATCTCTGTCACTTACAATAATCTTTGGGTTTCCATGTAGCTTTTGAATTTTTCCATAAATGCAGTAGAAACTGTACTGGCTTTAAATGGATGTGATAATGCACAAAAGTGTGCATACTTGGTAAGTCTGTCAACTACCACCATGATGACACTCTTTCCCTCAGACTTGGGTAAACCTGTGATAAAATCCATTGAAACCTCCTCCCAACGTTGGCTTGGAATGGATAAAGGTTGTAATAGACCCGGTGTCTTAATTGTTTCAACTTTATTTTGTTGGCAAACCAAACATTCTGCCACAAACTTTTGAATATCTGATTTAAGGCCATCCCAAAAAAATTCCTTCTTAACCCTGTGGTAAGTTTTTAAAAATCCTGAGTGCCCTCCTAAGGGAGAAGTGTGCAATTCCATAAGAATCTTTTGTTTTAGCTGGGAATTCTTACAGAGGTATAAGCGATCTTTGTACCATAACGAATCATTTTGCCAGCTAAATGTATCAAACGTACTGGAATCTTGTTGTAGCTTTCGAATAAGTGCCCACACTTCTTCGTCATTCTTCCATTCCTCCCTTGCTTCGTTTATCCAATCTGGTTGGATAATAGAAATGGCGCACAACAATGCTTCCACATCCTCATCCTTTCTTGAGAGTGCATCTGCCACCACATTTTGCTTCCCTTTTTTGTAGATGATTTCAAAGTCATAACCCAACATCTTTGTGACCCACTTTTGTTGCTCTTCAGAGGATAATCTTTGTTCTAAAAAGTATTTAAGGCTATCATGATCCGTTTTTACCTTGAAGTGTCTTCCCATTAGGTAGGGTCGCCATTTCTTAAGTGCATGGAGTATTGCCAACATTTCCTTCTCATAAATAGCTTTGCTTAAAAACTTTCCCTTGATTGGACGACTTTCAAAAGCAATGGGTCTTTCATCTTGCATTAGAACAACACCAATTCCATTTCCTGAAGCATCACATTCCACAATAAAGGTTTTTGTGAAGTCCGGTGTAGCTAAGACCGGTGCTTGGCACATTGCCTCTTTAAGATGTTCAAAGGCCTTTGTTGCTTCCGGAGTCCATGAAAATGCATCTTTCTTCAATAATGTTGTTAGAGGTGCTGCTATTCTCCCATAATTCTTAACAAACTTGCGATAATACCCTGTCAACCCAAGAAATCCTCGCAGATGCTTTATGGATGTGGGGATTTTCCATTCCTTAATGGCTTTAATTTTGCTAGGGTCTACCTTAACTCCTTCATGAGATACAATATGACCCAAATATTCCACCTCCTGGACTCCAAAGAAACATTTGGATCTTTTTGCATATAATTGTTTCTCCTCCAATAGTTGTAGCACCCTGTCAACATGTTCAACATGATCCTTCCAAGACTTGCTGTAGATTAGTATATCATCAAAAAATACTAACACAAATTTTCTAAGGAATGGTTTGAAAATTGAATTCATCAAACCTTGAAATGTTGAAGGTGCATTGGTAAGGCCAAAAGGCATGACCAAAAATTCATAATGACCCTCATGAGTTCTAAATGTCGTTTTCGGAATGTCTTCAATCTTCATTCTGATTTGATGATATCCCGAACGAAGATCCAACTTGGTGAAGTAAATTGATCCATGCAATTCATCCAGTAATTCATCAATGACAGGAATGGGGAACTTATCTTTAATAGTGAGCTTGTTGAGCTCCCTATAATCCGGACACATGCGCCATGATCCATCCTTCTTGTGCACCAATACTACTGGAGCAGAGAAAGAACTTTGACTCGGTTGAATTATACCAGCCTCTAGCATTTCTGCAACCATACGTTCAATTTCACTTTTTTGGACATAGGGATATCTGTACGGCCTGATGTTTGGAGGAACACTTCCTGGAATCAGATGAATAGCATGATCATGATCACGCATAGGTGGGAGACCTTTGGGAGTCTCAAATACCTTGGAATGATTGTCCAAGACTTTTTGGAGATCTGGAGAAATAGATGATTCCAATGTGGAAACATCTAGCGAACATAATTGTGCAATTACACCTCTTTGCTCCTTTTTTAGAAGCTTTGTCATACCATTAGAGCTGATTATCTTTCCTGGTTTCCCTGCAATACCCCTTAATTCAACTTCCTTTCCTTCCATAGAAAATTTGATGAAAAGTTCTTGAAAATTAAAAGCTATTGTACCCAAGGATTGTAGCCATTGGACTCCTAGTACAACATCAGCACCTCCCATTGGAATGGAAAGCATTGGGCTAGTCAATACATATTCTCCCATGGATAGCTTGATATTATGGCACTTTCCAGAGCAATTTATTGTTCCTCCATTTGCAATCATCACTTGACACTCTGGTGCTGGATATAGGAAGCAATTCAATTCTTTTGCTACCCTACAATGAATAAAATTGTGGGTGCTTCCTGAATCAATCAACACTATTACCTTTTTCTTCTTGATTTGTCCTTCTATCTTGATGGTTTGAGGAGTGGTAATTCCCGCCAATGCATTACAAGATATGGTCGGATTTATTTGTTCTTCATCTAGGCTTTGTTCCTGGAGTATATCTTCTTCTTTTGACCTTTCTTGCTCCTTTTCTTCTTCCTCTTCACAATCTATGTAGAATAATTTCTTCTCAGCACACTTATGACCTTTAGTGTATTTGCTATCACAACTGTAACAAAGCCCTTTTGCTCTTTTTTCTTCCAATTGTTGTGGTGTCAACCTTATAGGTTGTGGAAGACTAGGGGCAACAACACTTCCATCTTTATAGTTGTGAGTGGTATGCTTCCTGGTTGCCATAATTTTGCTTTCCATTTTTCTTGCTAACCTGAATGCCTTCTCTAATGAATCAGGTTCCCAAAGGCGAACATCATGTTGGATATTATCCTTTAAAGACCCTATGAACACATCAATCCTATGCTCCTCTGGAATATCTTTTACCCTTATGTTCAATTTTTGGAACTCCTCAATGTGCTCCATTATTGAACCCTTTTGTTTGAGACTTATCAATTGGCTAAAAAAAGTGTTGCTTTTTGTATCTTCATAATGTGCTATCAATTCTTCCGTAAAAATTGCCCAAGTGATAAATTTTTTACGAGAGCAAAGCCATTGATACCATACAAACTGATTTGGTTCCAAATATACAGTTTCCATACGTACCTTTTGTGTGTTTTGCACATTATTGAGATCGAAGAATTGCTCCATCTGTAATATCCATGTGGCGGGATCCTTGCCATCAAACTTCCTCATATCGATTTTTGGAATATGGTAGGTCTTCGATCCAACATTAGAGTCTATGGAATCATGATTAACATTTCTTTTGTTCACATCATGAGTTTCCTTTACAACCTTTTCACCATTAGTAAGTATTTCTTGTAGAAAATTTGTCAAATCTGTCTTCAAATCTGCCATGTCTGTCTTCAAATTTGTCTTCAAATATGCCATGTCTCTCTTCAAATTTGTCTTCGAATCATCCATCTTAGCTTCCATGCCGTTTATCTTAGATTCCACGCCATTTATATTAGATTCTACGCCATTTATCTTAGCTTCTGTTAGCTTTTGTGAGCGTGACATTTGTTGCACTTGTTCTTGTAATTTTGATATATCATGTAGCATTTCTTCCTCTTCTTCATGAGTCATGCTAGAGCTTTCAGGTTCCTTACTAGGTGTTTGCATTTTCTTTCCTCGGGGCATCAGTTACCGATAATAATGCTTTACTATGCCCTTTGAATTCCGTTAAACCAAGCTTACACAAAAATTAAAAAAAAAACTACACACCTTTTTTCACTTTATAGAAGCCTGATATTGAATCTGATGTATCTCTGTAATTTCGGATCATCCAATTCTGAAATTGTGACCTGTAGTAGCCTTCTGTGTCCTCTTTCCAATGCCACAAGTCTGACCCAAATTGGATTCTCCAAGGAAGAGTTATGTGAAATCTCCCACAGTGACTTTCTTTTAGACTAGTTCAGTAGAGCGAAATTGTACGACGTGCCACGAGTCACTGTTTCAACCTTTGGATCTGAAACACACATACAAGAAACTAAATTCTGTCCTCTTTCTGTACCTTCTTACAAAATTTCAATCCGATCCCCAGAGAGAAAGTTATGACGATTTTCCCCAGGTCACCTGTTTTGAATGTAATTCAGGAGTCTGCAAAAAGACCAACTTCCTCAGATCATATCTCTGCAAATATCATGCGAAAAGCTCTGAAATTTGGACCCAAGGTTCAACGCGATTTCTTCTCAAATGGGTTTTTTTTGCAACTTCTAAAACATCACAGAAAAAAGTTATAGCGAAAATTCCACGATGACCTGTTTGGAGCAGCGAAACCCTAGAATCCAAAGCTCTGATACCAAATGTTATGAAACCAGCTCAAGAAAAGATAGAAAAGATAGATCAACGCCTTAGAATTCAGCCTCTTCAAGGGGGCAACCTCCTTTACATTACATAAATGAACAATTCTTGGATGATACAAATGACAAAACCTCCTTTCTATATATAGGAGTCTAAGGAGTCACAATATAATCCAGCCGACCTAACAATAATAATATAAAGCCACAAAAATAACAATAGAGGGATTCTATGGGGCACAAGAATAACAACATAGGGGTAATAGGGACACAAAAATATAAGTAAGGGGTATAACTACAATAGTAATGGGGTAATCACTAGTATTATAGCGACCCAACATTACCCTATAACTATATTTGTTAAATTCAAAAATTTGGATGACTACAAATTTGTTGATGTGGTTCGGAGAGCAAAGCCTCGCATCGAATCATATCGATTTCAAATAAACAATGGCATCATACACTCAGCAGAATTGAGCTATGGTGAATATTGCTTGTACGTAGAGGTCAAAGAAGGGTTTTTTGTATCCAATGTAGATGCTCTGACCATGATGAACTATAACCACTATTCAAAATTGAGCTTTCCAAAATCTTGAATCATAAGTGCCACATGTGTGAACTGGCCATGAGAGCACTGGTGAAGATCCAAGAAATACAAATACTTAACACGAGTCTAACGAGACTTTGGAAGATCCTGGACCAAAAGAAACAAGAAACAAAAGTAGACAACTTGTTGCAGACTGTGGGCAACGCAGTCTATATGACACAGGAGCTTCAGAGAGGAGGTGGGGAATCAGACATCATGGATGATTGGAGAAAAAGGCTGCAAGTGACACAATTAGCATTAATAAATGCTCCAAAAGGTGCTCCTCCGTCCCTCTGCAGTATAATTTCTTTTATAATTTAAATTTTTCCTTATAATTCAATCTCATGCTCTCTAATCTTTGTGAATAAAATTGTTTTCTTACCCAATGCATTTTACCAATTCGTCTCAATGATCTTGCAGTTTTAATCACTACAGATAAAATTCTCCATGTTATCGATACAATCCATGTGATTTCTGGACTTCAAGACGACAATTTTGAAGCTTTTATTATTTCATTAGTTGTTGCCTGGTTACAAGGCAAAAGGAGTGTGAGAATGTTATAAAAGTAAGTTAGGAAGTCTATCATATTTTGGGTAAATTCTATGATAAAGTTGAATTTAGAGTGTGTATGTCAAAGTTATTTTAAGTAAGTGGCTAATTGAGAAAGGGTATCTTTCACCAGGTTCATTATAATTATCAACTTTGTGTGATAAAAAAACTATGTTATTGTGTATGTGAAATTTCATGTCTTTCCTCCTTTACCTTCCCAACTGTTGAAGATAATGGAGAATATCTTAGAATAGTGTGAGTTGGTTCACAACACCTCAGGATAGGAATTATTTTCTATTTTCTATGGTACAGTTCTAACTTCCCTAAAACTATGCTTACTATATAATGTGTGATGTACATGGACAATGTAGAGCGTTCTGCAGTGCCAAACTCTCCTGGTTCAGACTCTCTGTCATAGAGCTGACCAGTGGGTGTTTTTTATTAATTCAAACATCATTTTTTAACATGGTATCAGAGCGTCAGGGTCGAGGAACCTGTAAGCTGAGTAAAGAATTTGCTCAGCGCACATGAGTCAAATGCAATGTGTGGTTTTGGCACGGAATAGCCCCGAAGCACGTGTATAAGAAAGAAATTCATGCCGATATCGCTAGTATACTTGCACACTTTCCCTTCGCATTCCCAGTGTGCCTGAAGGGTGGGGAGACACGAATCCATGTTGGATAATCACACCGACTGTGCAAATAAAAAAAAGGGGTTAAGACTTGGTGCTGGTTGCTTGTTCTTGTCCTTTGAGGTGGCTGCTGAGGGAAGCAGAGGCGGAGGTTGGTGCGTTGACCATGGAGAAAAAGCGTGGAGAAGGCCGGAAGAAGGCTGCATGGACAAGAGCTGAAAGAGGCTGAGGTTACTATGGTGACCCTGGAGGAACATCCACATGGAGAAATGTCGTGGAGTTCACGTGCTTTAGGCCACATATCATTGATCTGGTGCCTCTAATCCGGTGCCATTGAATTGTGCAGAGTGGTTTGGATTTCCATTGATCTGCTGACTACCATGGAGATCGCGTGAGGGTGTGAGAACTCCGGAGCTGGGGCTGTGGTAGAGGCCATGGTAAAGGCTGCGAAGGAATGCACGGTGGTTTGCGTGTGCGTTGTGGGATCAAACAATGTTGGAGATCGTTTGGAGGAGGCTGCATACTGGAGGCCTAGGACCTGCAAGAAGGCTACGTGGAGAAAGCCGGAAGGAGGTCGAGGTTGTTCCAGAGTCGTGGAGGAATATCCGCATGGAGGAACATCCATGTGGAGTGTGAGAAGGGTAGTGAGGATTGTCGTGGAGGTCGCAAGAGCCAGTAGCACGGAGGAGTGTGCATTGAATGATATATTATTTTTTTTCATTGTTGTTGTGGATTGGCATGAATCACAGCAAGAGATCAGTGTTACACTAAAAAATGTCACCATGACTACTTACAGTTAGTATGGCTCAAATCAATAGTCATGCTACCCTCTTAGGCAAGTTTTATGCCTCTGCTATCCATCTCAAACTCAAAGAAGAGAGAAAGTCTTGTAAAAAATGTGTTTATCTCTGGGGTCGCAGGTTCTCTCTAGCCTTACCTGCGGGGACGCTCACAATGTTCACAAAAGTTGCGTCCATGGACGCTCTGTATGTTAAGGGACAGGTGCGTCCTTCTGTAAAAGGAAAAATGCGCGAGTTTCATCTTAAAAAAGTTACTTGTGGTTACTTCTAGAACTTTCTAGAGGTCGGTTTGATGAAATGGATGCGCCTCCAGTTGGTTCATGTATCCCTATTAAGGAGGAACTTATCCCATCAATAAGGGAGCTATCCCACCCAAAGAGGGGGATTATCCCATTGATGGTGGACCTGAATAACCTCTTTACAGCACTATAAATAAAGACATTGAGCCAGAGGGAGGAGAGGTTGGAGCTATACATTTTCTTTGGGTAAATGCTGCAGGAATTAGGACTCCCATTTAGAACCTTGTGAGGAGAGATTGTCTTTGCTTGATTCTACTTGGAAGTGGGTGAGCTTTGTCAAAGTAGAGGAAAACCCTTGATGGACCCTGGGAGGAACTTGCACAACACCAAGGCCAGGTTGTAAGAGTTTCTTTGTTTCGTTATTAATACAAACTGGTTTATTTTTCTCAATAGCTTGTGTTAATGAGTTATTTCATGTGTTCCTTGGTCTGCATGTTGAATATATGTTTTATTATATGAAATGCAAGTGCTTGGTAATTGTTTGATTGTTTGTGGTTGCAGGAATTGACATGAAGGAGGAGCTCATCCGGATCGGCAAGGACGGACTACAACAACAGCGTTTTGGAATAAGGTAAGCCTAAACACTTGTAGTTTTCATGTTTTAAAAGGTATATTTAGAGAAAGATCACTCCATTTTGTCTTGTTTGTCGCTAGAGAGTTTAGACTCCTAGGGAGGTCAGTTGTGTCCGCACAAACGAATTTTTCCGCCACGACAAATTGGCGACTCCGCTGGGGAATCCATTAATGAGAGAGTCTTTTCCTTTGTGTGAACTTTGCTCTGAGAAAATCATTTTTATTTTCTGGTTTTTGACTGTGAGAATTAGTATTTGGGTGGCTTAGCTTTAGATTTAGTTAGATTTGGTTTTTCTTAACTTTTCCAGAAGGACGCACCCTCTGAGTACTGCACAGTGCGTCTTTGGACGCGCTGTTGCCGTTTGCACAGAGCGGGCCCGCACCTGTTATAACGGGTTGCCTGCGTCTTCCTGTAAAATTTAGGAAAATTCCATTTTTTGCTTTAATTGCTTTTAGATTTTGATTTTTCTTAGTGTTTTCTGCCCAGATCCTTTAGTACCCTGTCAAAAATTTTCACCTGAACTTGTTTTGTGAGCTTTGAGTGTTTTAGTGGATTTCAACGAAGTTTAGGCCTAGGGTTTGATTTTTGGATAGGTCCTGTAGTGACTTTGACGGTAGAAAGTTGTCCAGCCTTAGATCTCTCTGGTTAGTCAGCCTTCTTAGAAGTCGGGCCTGTCGTAAAGTCTCCTTGTGTGAGCAGCTTGCCATTTAAGTTGTTTTGGGTCAAATTTCGAATTACTTGTTTATAAAGTGTTGATTTCCATTTTACAAAAGAACAAAAAGATTAGAGTTTTGTTTTGGCTAGTTTTTGGTTCTGCAATAAGCTAGTCCTTGATTTGATTGTGATCAAGTAAAACACCTTAGAATAATCATTGTTGGTTTTGGCCTCGTTAAGATTGCTTAGAGTAAATTTACCTTTTAGTTTGCTTATGAGTGAATTTTCATAGATTTTAATAGTTGTTAAGATTGATTTTTGGTTATATTAGATTTATTTGCTTTATTAAAAGAAAAATACAAAAACATCTTCTTTAAAAGTCTTGTTTCAAGTAGCTTTTTGTTTTTGAAAGAGGAAAAGAGTTTTTTTCGTGCATGTAAAGAGCGGTCATGTTTTTATGCTTGGAAAAGACAAACGAATTGTTTCTTTGATTGTCTTCAATTAAGAAGTTGCTTTTATAAAGATTGCATTCTCTCAACTTTTTAGTTAAGCAATTCATCGAAAAAGTAAAGTAGTGGGTAAATCATCCTAGGTGCATTTTGTAGTGGTTTCGAGTCGAGTCAACACACCACTGGTTTCACTTCCATCACCTTTTGACTTAAGAAACAACCTTAAAAGTAACGCTTAAATTAAAATCAATCTAGTAATTTTTATTTTTCTAGGGCTCTGAAACACCAACATAGCTTAGGCTAGGGTCTTGGAGTAGGTGAGTACTTAACTCTCCAAGACTACAAAACCAAACAAGTAGTCGATCTTGTGATAGAATCAAATCCAATTGTTTCAGTTACACTCTGGGAAAGCTCCTCTTAAAGGAGAAGCACGAGCTCGTGTCCGAACCAGTGAGGGGATCATTCCCCCCTCGTTGGGAACGACGCCAGGCAGTACGTATTACAAACGGTAAACCTCGGATTAACCATTGTCGAGGAGCCAGGGGTCACTTATCGGTAAACCTTGGATTACTGTCAAGGAGCCGGTAAGGGGATTGAGCTTGCTACTCTGCCCTTGCGTGCTGTCGGAGTTTAGACTGTTCCCCCAGGTGTAATTGTTGTGATTGGTAACCTTAGTGACCATAATCTCTAGGATTCTACCCAAGGTGACGGTGGAGGGAAGGTCCCACTGTACCTGGAGCAGACGTCGGTTATACTCACTTGGATTTTCTGGGGGGTTCACTTCACTTCGAGACGGTTAAAGTGGAGGAACTTGGTCCAGTCTATTCATTAAGCAGGTTGCCGGGGTAACTGTTCCACCCGCCATTTCTGTACTGAATCCTGCGAGGTTGGGCCTAATCACCAACTAGCGCTTTTGGTCCGGAAGACTACTGTTTGTGTTTGGTTTGACGCTCTAGATTCTTTAGGCGTGTGCTTCAAATTTGTTTGCTTCTTTAGAAGACTTTAGGTGGTTTGATTTGAAATTTTTACTTTGTTTTCGTGTGTTGTAGTTAAAAATCTTTAATTGTGGCGGAATTACCGAGACAGTCCCGTCGACTTCGGGGCAAGTCTCCTGAGATTGTTACCGGAATAGATTTGTTAAGAAAACTCCGTAAATCGCGGGGTGAATCTCCTGAAGACATTCCGGGTCAGTACGAAGGGTTAAAGGTCCTTGTAACTCCTCCTAGTGACAGTAGAGTAGGTTCACCTGAAGAAGGAGAATCTTCCTTGGTAGTCCATCCAGATTACCAAAGTTTAGAAACAGGTTACAATCCCGAAACTGTTACAGTTTCCGAGCTTGCTGGTAGTTTTTCATCTGCCAGTGAAACAGGCGAAGAACCTGAAATTTCCGAACCTGTTACTCCAACTCCTAGTGTTCCTGATTCACCAAGAATAGAAAGAATTATCACCGAAAATCTTCCTGTTGGTTTAATTGCTATAGAAGAACTTGTTCCAGAGGAAGAAATAGGCGTCTCTGATCCTGAAGATCAAATTACCCTTGATCTAAGGGAGCGTGAATCCATCTTTTACAGTCCTCCTAGAAGTACTTCTTGGTACCTTGCGTTAACCAATTTTTTAGACAACTCAGTAGGTTTTTCTACACCTCGTACTCCTTTTCCACCTAGAGGAATTCATACTCCTGTAAATATGTCTGGTCAGTCATCTGTGTTTACACAAAGTCCTGAATCTTTTTTACATGGCGGTCCTTCTGTTCCTACTGGGTATCAATCACTTTCTGGTACCTTTGCGGGAGCATCTCCTCAACCCATTGATCATGGGTTATTAGTTGGAAACAGTGGTAATGTACCATTGAGTATAGGTGACATTTACATGATGTCAGGTTCAGTTCCCGTTACCCAACCTCAAGGTGGCCAATTACCGCCTGGGGGGCAACCTTCGTTAATGCCTGGGGGGCAACCTCAAGGTACTTCATTCGTGTCTGGGGGGCAACCTCAAGGTCAGTACGCTCCTATGGGGCAATACATACCTCAAGGTCAACCCCAGCCTCAATATGTACCCCAAAGTCAACCTCAGTATCAATATCAACCTCAAGGATGGCAACCTCAAGGATGGCAACCCCAAGGGTATCAACCCCAAGGGTATCAACCTCAAGGATACCAACCTCAAGGTCAAGGTCAACCCCAGTATCCGTATTTACCTCAAGGTTATCAACCTACGGGTCAATACTCTGGTCAAAGTTATCAACCACCTCAAGGGCAATCATATGGGACTGCACCTTACAATTATCAACCCTATCCTCAATCCGGCTATGGATCTCAGTATCCTCAACCTGTTACGGGTCAGTACCCTGGAATGTTAGTGTGGGATCCATCACAGGGTCAACAGATGTTGCAACCAAGTATACAGTCGGTACCTCAAGCAGGACAACCTGTAGTTCCTGGTCCACCCCAGCAACCGCAACCTGTCCAGTCAAGTGTTCAGACCCCTGTAACTTCGGTAGTTACTCAGCCGCCAATTGCACCTAGTACTCCATCTCAAACGGCTGCAGCAACTACCGCCACATCTACCATACTTACTTCTGGAGTATCGGCAGCTCCGGTTTCTACTGTCCCTGTAACCACTCCTCAGACATCTGTACCGTTGTCTGGATCTACGATTCAAACCACAGTCCAGATGCCTGTAGGCCAACCTGGTATAAGTACGGTTGTTACTACTCAACCTCAATTTGTTCAACCTCCGTACCAGGGACAGTATCAACCTGGGCAAGCTGCCCAACAACCGGTTTACCAGTATCAACCGTATCCTGGGTACACTTATCAACAACCTCAGCAACCCCAGTACGGTCCGGTTAATCCTGGTTTTCCAGGAGGATATAATATCCCAAATGCGACTCCTGTTCCTAGTTATCCTGGATATCCTCCTCCTGGGGCTGGTATTGTGACCCAGAGTTTTAGAGATCCTAACCGGCAGTTACCGTTTATTGCAACTTTGGATTTACCCGACTTGACGCGCCTAACGAACGATCCAATTCAATATCTTCAGTTCTGGCCGCCAATGCCAAATAAGTTGCCCAGCGATATACCCAAGTTCGAAGGTAAGTCTGGAGAGGATCCGTCCAATCACGTGATGACTTACCACCTCTGGTGTGCTTCAAATTCTATCTCAGATGATTCCATCCGCTTACGTCTTTTCCAGCGTACACTCATTGGTCTCGCAGCCAAGTGGTACATTGAGTTACCACGGGCCTCTTTTTACAACTTTAGCCAGTTAGCTACCTCGTTCTTAACTCACTTTCAGTTGCCGGTCAGATACGATAACGGCACGGAGTTATTAACTTCACTAAAACAATCGACGTCCACGTATATTTCTGATCACATTCATGAGTGGAGACGTCGAAGGAGATTAGTGAAAGTTTTTATCCCGGACCAAATCTTAGCTGAATGGTTTGTCAAATCATTATTACCAAGAATTACTGAAGATGTAGCTAAGGCCGGAGTAGTTACTGAGGAGCAAGTCATTGCTCAGGCACAATACCTTGACTTAGTTTACACTCAGTCGGGTACGTTACACGAGAAGATTCCGGATCTTCCAAAGTCGAACCAAATCGCTGCTGCTCCTTCGGGATCTCATGCCGCTGATGGTATGATTGGTATCGTGACTACGAAGAGCAAGAAGAAGTCTTCCAAGGCTTCAACTACTCCAATTATCACTTTGCCTGATTCTCCGACAGGAGAGTCTTCTCCTGAACTTACCGCCGACATTCACGCTGTAGAGTCATCTACGGCCAAATCAAAAAACGGTGGAAAGAAGAAAGGAAAGAAGAAGGCTAAAGCAGACAAGGCTCCAAAGGAGAAAACTGAAAAGTCGGAAACCAATGACGAAAAGCGCAAACCTCGATATCCTTGTCTTATTTGTGAAGAGGATCATTTTACGAGAGACTGCCCTCATCGGGCCGAGGTAGTGAAAATAGTCAAAGGTTCTCCCACTCCTGCTGTGTTAAAGAATCCATTTCCAGAGCAGGAGAATAAGATGATAGGTTCTTCTTCGAATGCCAGTGAAGAACCCATTTTGATGATGTCTCATGTGAGGATTGCGACTCGATCGCAAGATTATGGTAGTAAGGCTCCTGTTGATGGCAAGGAAGCAGAATCTTCTCACTCTAACCCATCAACCTCAGCTCCTGGTTCCGATCCACTACAGATCGAAAAACCTAACCCAGACTTAGTGATTAAGCCGCCCGCCAAGGGTGTACTTCGAAGGTCTGCTTTCAATCCACATGCGAGAGCAGCCCAGAATTACAACATTGTTGAGGACTTAGCTGTTTCACCTTCAGCAATGTCGGCACTCGAAGTGCTGCAATCATGCCCAGCACAACGGAAATTGCTTTTGTCGGCTATCGGAGCTGTCGATGTTCAGGACCCGAACCTAATGATCTTTGATCTAGAAAATAGTACACCACGTCTCCCCCATCAAATGGCTTTCCAAATTCCAGTGATAGTCAAAAACAGGCCTATTCATCGGACTGTGATTGATGAGGGAGCTTCTACGTGTATTATGTCGATTCAATGTTGGAGATCGCTTGGTTCTCCTTCGTTGAACCAATCCCCCACCATCCTTAAGGCCTTTGATGGCCGTGGGTTCCGTCCGTTTGGTATTCTACAAGAATTGCCTATAGGGGTCGAAGGTAAAACCGTTAGTCTGGATGTGGAAGTGGTTGATGCCCCTCTAGACTACAACCTTCTTTTGGGTCGAAGTTGGTCATATGCTATGACAGCGGTCGTTTCATCGGTCTTCAGAGTAATTAAGTTTCCACATAACGGTAAGATCGTGACTATTGATCAGCTGACATACTTTTCATCCGACCCAGCCTCTTCAGAGAGTATCCAGCATGTTGGTAAGACGACAATCCCTTATAGGGACGTTGGTGTAGGTTTAGTTAAGGATTCCGGTTTACTGGGAACTTTTCCTCTCCCTCCACTCAGCGCAGATCCTTCGTTTGCAACAATTCATATGATTACATCAGAAAACATTATTTATGATGATCCTTGGTTGTCCCATCTGACTCTGAGATAGACTCACTCGGTGATGTTATGCCTTTGAGTCCATATGAAATTGCTTATGAAGCTCTCATGTCTTTTACCGACTTTCATTCAACCGAAGTCGACCAAATGAATGTGGTCAGTGAAGAGTCACTTTTCACCTCACCCTTAGAACGGATAACGTTTCCCGAAGTCGTGTCATCTGACGAACAACTTCGCGAAATCCTAAGTGTAGACGATCTACCATGGGAGGATCTCCATCACAGATCTTCGTTTTTACCTAAGGATGATGCATTTGAAAATGATTTTTCATCTATCTTTACCGCTGAATATGTCAAAGACGCTCAGGATCCAACGAAACATTCTGATTCAGAGTTGAATTTAGGGAATATTTCTCGTACTATTCCCATTGATATTTCAGTGAAGCCCGGAATCGAGGAGAACATTCATATAGGTGCCGCATGTACTGAAGAAGAAATCCAAACTTACAAGGCCCTATTCCAAGAATTCCGCGACGTGTTTGCCTGGTCTTACGAGGAAATGCCGGGAATCGATCCTGCCATTGTTGTTCATGAAATCAAAACCTACCCGGATGCTAAACCCATTCGGCAACGGTTGCGTCAGATTCACCCTCGAAAAGCGGCTGCGATTAAAGCAGAAGTCGAAAAGCTGTTGAAAGCAGGTTTCATTTATCCGATCCCGTTAACGGATTGGGTATCGAATATTGTTCCCGTCAATAAAAAACAAGGAACAATAAGAATCTGTATCGACTATAGGGATATCAATCGAGCTTGTCCAAAAGACAACTATCCTACGCCTTATATCGATCAAATTATTGATGATTGTGCCGGAAGTGAAATGTTTTCCTTCATGGATGGTTTCTCGGGCTATAATCAAATCAATATTCTACCTGCCGACCAACCAAAAACGGCATTCATTTGTCCATGGGGGACATTTGCTTATTGCAAATTACCTTTTGGGCTTAAGAATGCCGGGGCTACTTTTCAACGGGCGATGTCTTATGCATTTCATGACATCAAGCACATTGTGCAACCCTATCTCGATGATTTGCCTGCTCATTCTTTACATCGAGCTGATCACCTTGTCCACCTACGAGCAATCTTTATGAGGTGTAGGCATTATCGAATTCGGTTGAATCCCCACAAGTGTGTTTTCTGTATAGAAACAGGTCGATTGCTGGGATTTGTTGTTTCAAAAGCCGGCATTCGCGTCGATCCCTCGAAAGTCGAGGCTATCATCAAATTGCCTCCTCCTTCGAGTTTGCGCCAACTCCAAAGTTTGCAAGGGAAAGCGAACTTTTTACGCCGATTCATCCCAAACTACGCCGAGGTCACTAAAGGTTTTACACGGTTGTTGAAACAGAACGCACAATTCTTTTGGGACGAGATTGCCCAACAATCTTTTGATGCACTTAAACACGCGTTGACCCATGCACCGTTATTGCATCCTCCCAACTACAACCAGGACTACTTCTTATACCTCGCAGCTTCGCATTCCACCATTGGAATGGTGTTAGTTCAAGAAGATGAATTCGGAGCGGAGCATGTGATATATTATCTTAGTAGGACCTTGAATCCCACTGAGCTAAAATATTCGCATGTGGAGAAATTGGCCCTGGCAGCCGTTCAAGCTGTCCAGCGTTTCCGTCACTACATTCTTCTCCGCAAAACTACAGTTATTTCGGATTGCAACCCTATGATTTATATTTTGACAAAACAACTGCTAGGGGGCAAGTACTCTAAATGGATTGTCATCCTGCAAGAGTTCGACTTGGAGTTCGAGAAGTCCAAGTCTAAGAAATCCTTAGTTTTTGCGGAATTGATGTGTGATTTCCCGAGTGCTGACACAGAGACTGTGGCAGAGGAGTCCATTGCGGACGAATCTTTGTTTCTTATCAGTACTGTAGATCCGTGGTACGGGGATATAATCATCTATCTCCAAACCCAAACCTTTCGGCCTGAAGCTTCCAAAGCGGAACGTCGAAAAATTCGGTTTCAATCCCAGCCATACAAAATTATTGGAGATACACTTTATCGCCGGGGGGCAGACTTAGTTTTTCGACGTTGTTTAACTCACGAAGAGGCTGAGAGGGTTTTGAATGATTGTCACTCTGGAGCATGTGGCGGTCATATGTCTGGGTATGCCACAGCTCAGAAGGTGTTGCGCGCTGGCTATTTCTGGCCGTCTATGTTTAAAGATTGTATCATTGCAGTCAGGAAGTGCCACAACTGTCAAGTGTTTGATCGCAAGATGCGCGCTCCACCTGCTCCTCTCCACCCTATAATTGCCGTTGGTCCATTCGCCAAATGGGGTATCGACTTTATTACTTGTAACCCTCACTCGGCCGGGGGGCATGCGTATATCATCCTTGCGGTTGATTATTTTACTAAGTGGGCCGAGGCGATGCCTACATTCGACGCAAGCGGCAAAACAGCTGCAGTTTTCGTATTCAATCATATCATAACTAGGTTTGGTGTCCCACAAGCAATCATTACTGACCATGGGAGCCATTTTCGAAACGTCATGATGACTGAGCTTACAAGCCAGCTTGGTTTGCGCCACGATAGCTCTACTCCTTATTATCCGCAAGCCAACGGTTTGGTTGAGTCTATCAACAAAGTTCTAGTTATCATGATCCGACGAACCATTGGTGTTCATCGGTCGAATTGGCACAACATGTTATTTTCAGCGCTATGGGCATACCGAACCTCAGTGAAAAATTCAACAGGGTTCACTCCTTTCCAGCTAGTTTATGGCTTAGAAGCTGTGTTACCCATTGAATGCGAAATCCCATCACTTCAAATGGCTGTCGAATTACTTCCAGCTACTTCCGAAGAGGAGAAACGTTTATTGTACTTGGCTAAATTAGATGAGACTCGACGTGACGCTACATTGGCAATCGAGACTCACGCGAAACGAATGAAAGCTCAGTATGATAGAAATGTAACCCCTCGAAGTTTTTCGGAAGGAGACCTAGTACTATTATATGATCAAGCTAACGATAAGCTAGGTGCTGGAAAATTCGTTCCCATGTGGCATGGGCCCTACATTGTAAAGCGAAAGCTAGCAAAAGGGGCTTATGAGCTAGTTGACTTTGATGGGGACTCTTTGGGTAAACCCAGAAATGGACTTTACCTAAAGAGGTATTATGCTTAAAATGATGGGTATGGAGAAATTTTTAGATAGGTTAGATTTTCTTTCTAGCTAGCAAGTGTGTTAGTTTAGTCAGTGTGCTTAGCTTAGAGAGTGTGGTTTTTCGTCGTTATTCTGGCTTATCTTGGTTTTACTCTTGATATTGCAGATGTCGACGCCTCTCCAAACATACATTGGATTTGCTGATGGTGCTTGTCGTAGTACACGGAATATCTCTTCCGCAGCTTGGGTTATCTATTCGCCCTCTGACGAGTTAGTTTCTATGCATGGGGTAAGCCTCGGTCAAACAACGAACAACATTGCAGAATACAGTGCAGTGATTGAATTATTATCCGAATCTATTTCATTTGGAATTCGACGTTTGATAGTGAGGTTAGATTCTGAACTTGTTGTATTACAGCTTAATAGAGTTTATGCCATTAGGAATCCTGTGTTATTAAGGTTGTTTTTGAGAGTGCGTCTCTTGGAACGTGAATTTGATTACATTGAATATCAACATATTCCAAGGTCTTTGAATACATTAGCAGATGCAATTGCTTCTCGAATGTTGGACAGACATTTACAATAATCATGCAAGTAAATTTAAAAACATTTCATCACATATGTTAAACAAGATAAGCCGGTAATAGTGATATATATAGATAGAAGTGTGTCAAAAATATATACATCGTCTTCGATCATAGGTTGAAAACACCTTATGATCGGCAAAATGATAGTACAAAAAGTCAAAATGTCACATGTGACTACAAAAGTGACTAGTCAATCACTGGTGGTGCTCTCTGTATGACACCACTGCGCGGGCTACCTTACGCAAAAATCTCCTAAACGGTCCAGGGACCGCGACTACGAAGCGCTGAAGCCTGATAGGAATGTCGTCCATAGTAGTCTCAGGTATATCTGCCGTGAGACGCTCTAGATCATGCTCCAACTCAGCTAGTACTTCTGCAGCCGCGTCCTGTGGGGCCGGTACCGGTGCAGCTGGATGTAGTCTATCAAAAGGCCGGAGGTTGGCTGGACGCTGTGGACCAACATCTGCATTTTGAAAGTTTTACTGTTAGTTTTGAGACGATATATATAAAAAATAAAAAAAATACATAATTAGAAAACTTGTGAAAATAAAAGTACCTCTGTCGTCCCATTGTTCTCCCTGTGGAAGAACCATGTCCGGATCACCTCTAAAATCCACTCCGGCATACGGAAAGTCCTGTATCGAAAAAACCTGGTCCTCTAACCAGTGAAAGTAACTATCTGAGAATCGAACCACTGTCGCACCCTCGTCAGGATGCCGGGCCATCACCGCAACCCATCGTATCAGCTTTGGCTCCCGAGGACCCAAGATATCAACAGTGAGTTGCTGAGGGATCAGCATTGGAACTCTCTCCAAGGCAAAGCTCACGACTAGAGGCCCATATCCAAAAGTCTTTAGTCGTCCGTTCTTTGCCTTGGTCAGTTGGCTCTTCATATGAGCCGACACAGCTTCACACCAGTTGAAAATGGTGCCTTGGTAACAGTCAATTGCCATCCGCATTTGGGATCCGGAAGCAATGTGTAAAGCGGCCGCGCCGCAAATTCTGGTAACCGTGAACGCTATGACTTTGAGTTCAGGCAGAGTGATGTGTTTTATCTCTATGCCTTTTGAATGGTGAGCCCCGGTGTGCACCACTCGTCGCGGAGACTATCAAGGGATTGGCCACCCGGCCTAGTCCCCGCAAGACTGAGTTGCTCGCCTCTGTTCGGCAAGCCAGTGAGAAAGTATACATCCGAGGGCTCTATCTCGAGCTGGTGCCCTCCTATGTAAAAGCATTGTTCTTGAACGTTCCATCGCTCAACCAGCCATTCCAAGAATCTTACCTGGCCCCTCATGCCCGGTATGGTCCAATATTTGTATAATCCGCATGCTCTTAGGGCATCCAGGGAAGGTTGATGATTTATTGCAGCTTCATCTTCCTCTACATGCTCTCTTTCTCTCCAATCTAACATGGTTAATGCCCTGCACATCAGAAATAGCAATTAGAAATTGATTTGGGAATTTTTGGTAGTTTTTTGAGGGAGTTGGGGTTTTGAAATGCGCACTTCTCGGAAGACGCACCCCGGCTTTATAGCACAGGGCGCCCGGACGCGGCTGGCCTGAAGGCGGGCCGCGTCTTCCGACCATTTTCCCGTATGAGAAAAAGTCGGGGGACGCGGGTCACCCGAAGGGCACCTGCGTCCGCCGAGAAGCGCATTCCAAAACCAAAACCCCCCCAAAAAATGAAACTAAGACCTAAAAATTGATTCTAAACGGATAGAAATGCAGAGTAGGATGTGTAAAATACCTGGATAAGACGGCGTTCGATTCCGACGGTCAGATTTTCCGCAGCGACCACGGGAAGTTTCTTGTCAAAAGCTCCTTTTTCAACCTCAACAGTCAAACGGTAAAAATGACATGGTAAAAGGTCTTTTTATAGGTTTTTTGGATGAATTAGTTCATTTTTTACCATGAAAAGATGTTTTTCGATGTATTTTTGCCTATTTTAAACAGGTATGAGTAATGTGTTGCTTTTGTGCAGGACAAAGGGATTTCGAGGGAAATTGTAATTTTTCACAAACAAAAATATCAGAGTCATCTTTTAAGCCCTTTTCTGACTCCTAAAACATGAAAAGATCGCCGAGCGTTTCTTTTACACTCGTTAAAACGGAATTAAAAGACGGTCCCCTTTTAGCTCTTTTCTGACCGCAAAATCAGGAAAAGATTTCCGGGTTTTTGTCGTTTCAAACTCGATAAGGAAATAAAACGACGTGTCCTTGATCGCTTTTTACTTTTCAGGTCAACGACACTATTATGAAAGTACTCCTTGGTCGCAAGATCAAGCGGTTCCCCCAGGTATTATTTTATACTTTTTCGGGCTTGAGGGACACAAATATACGAAAAAGTTCAACGTGGAGTCTCCTTTTGTTTTTTCAGACTCTCTAAAAATGAAAAACGCCGAGTTTCTCCTATACTGGGCTCGTTAAACTTTTACAGTAAAGGACCTGTTCAATTACAAACAGGAACGAACCACTCCTTCCTAGGGTTCGAATTTAAACTAGGTTGGACTCGTCCGAAGGATGAGCTTATAATCAAGCATATGTTATCCTCCTCAAGCTTGTTAAAAATAAAGAGGTACTTGCCAGAAATGGTGGGGGAAAAGAGAGAAGAATGAACCTGTTTGTTACCTTTTATCTCAAAAGAAACTTTATTACCACTCTTGAACACGACACTTTTCATTCACCTGGGTTGGGAAATCTTTTACCTCACAGTTGACCAAACCACTTTGAAAGTCTTTAACCGGGTTCTGGGGATTAACTTTGAGTTATTCGTCACCAAGCCATCTGTCGTGTCGTTATGTGTTCAAGAGGTCTGCAAGCAAAACTTTCATCTGCAAAATACTTGTCATCCATTTGACCATCCCTGAGTCAGTCCTTACAGCAACATTTCTTCAACTTGAACAATGATTTCGTGTTGCAGGCTTGCCTGCAACGGGTCGCTTTCTATCGACATCGACACATTATCTAGAAAGATGACTTAGGAATCGACAGTACCTTGAAGTCTGCATGCATCAATGGCAGGTTTCTCGCCTTTGACGTCAGTTTACATCATTGACTTTCGATCAAAGGATTCCGTGAAGTGTTCGACATCAAAACATCTATTCACATTTCACGGGTTGTGCTTGGTACTTTGAGAACCATTGACATTACTGGTGGTCTCTCTCACGCTTGTTAACAGTTTACATCATCGACTGGTAATCAAGTGGTTTCTAACATGTTCGACATCAAATCATTTAATCACATGGCTAGAATCGTACCAATTCGGGAAGTAGAAGTGAAGACCCTGGATCTAGTTTCTACCATCCAGGCTGCGAGGAGTTTTGTATTCATTATCTATGTAGACTAATCATAAACAGATGGCTGCGTCCATACTGTGTCTACAAAAGTCTATAAAAATGATGTACTACAAGATCATTCCTGTATCAGAATAGTTAGTCCATTAGTTAAAGTTTTGAATCTGAGTATGGGAATGCCTACCTCAGTGATGATATAATCTTATACATGTATTTTGTGTTGAAAATTGCAGGTTCCAACCAGGTCATCCACAAGACAATCCTTGAAATGATAAAGCGCTTCACCCTTCCTAGAATTACAAAACCCTAATCTATTCCAGGCTTCGCACTTTAGGGGGCAATCTGTTACACTAAAAAATGTCACCATGACTACTTACAGTTAGTATGGCTCAAATCAACAGTCATGCTACCCTCTTAGGCAAGTTTTATGCCTCTGCTATCCATCTCAAACTCAAAGAAGAGAGAAAGTCTTGTAAAAAATGTGTTTATCTATGGGGTCGCAGGTTCTCTCTAGCCTTACCTGCGGGGACGCTCACAATGTTCACAAAAGTTGCGTCCATGGACGCTCTGTATGTTAAGGGACAGGTGCGTCCTTCTGTAAAAGGCAAAATGCGCGAGTTTCATCTTAAAAAAGTTACTTGTGGTTACTTCTAGAACTTTCTAGAGGTCGGTTTGATGAAATGGATGCACCTCCAGTTGGTTCATGTATCCCTATTAAGGAGGAACTTATCCCATCAATAAGGGAGCTATCCCACCCAAAGAGGGGGATTATCCCATTGATGGTGGACCTGAATAACCTCTTTACAGCACTATAAATAAAGACATTGAGCCAGAGGGAGGAGAGGTTGGAGCTATACATTTTCTTTGGGTTAACACTGCAGGAATTAGGACTCCCATTTAGAACCTTGTGAGGAGAGATTGTCTTTGCTTGATTCTACTTGGAAGTGGGTGAGCTTTGTCAAAGTAGAGGAAAACCCTTGATGGACCCTAGGAGGAACTTGCACAACACCAAGGCCAGGTTGTAAGAGTTTCTTTGTTTCGTTATTAATACAAACTGGTTTATTTTTCTCAATAGCTTGTGTTAATGAGTTATTTCATGTGTTCCTTGGTCTGCATGTTGAATATATGTTTTATTATATGAAATGCAAGTGCTTGGTAATTGTTTGATTGTTTGTGGTTGCAGGAATTGACATGAAGGAGGAGCTCATCCAGATCGGCAAGGACGGACTACAACAACAGCGTTTTGGAATAAGGTAAGCCTAAACACTTGTAGTTTTCATGTTTTAAAAGGTATATTTAGAGAAAGATTACTCCATTTTGTCTTGTTTGTCGCTAGAGAGTTTAGACTCCTAGGGAGGTTAGTTGTGTCCGCACAAACGACTTTTTCCGCCACGACAATCAGCTTGAGAAGGAGTCCACGAGCATAACCAAGACTTATGGAGATCACAAACACTGTCTTTCATAAAGATCTGGGGTAGATCTAACATATTTTTTTTTAAATGTCAAGATTTTTTTTTAATCGCCAAGATGAATAATCAAATGATCAAAGCATACTTGAATGAGCATAACAAGCTCGATGGATCCAATTATGCGAATTGGAATTTCAAGATGTAGACTCTAGAAGTGCAAAGTACTTGGACGATTGCAAATGGCGATGAGCAGAAGCTAGCAATTGGATTAGCATCAATCCTATATTGGGAGAAGCAAGAAGGTAACACAAGTATACTGTTGAAGAGGTCAATAAAATACTGCATCATACCACATATCAGAGAATGTAAATCAGCAAGCGAAATATGGGGAATTTTGAAGGATTTGTATGAGATCAAGAATAAAAATCGTCTTCTGTCCCTGAAGAGCAAGATCTTATCCCTGAAGATGGAGGAAAATGAAACAGTTGCTTCCTTCATAGTGAGGATCAAAGATCTGAAGAGAAAATTGACAGAAATTGGTGATACAATTGCAGATAGAGATTTAGTAACCATTACCATGAATGGTGTGACCGGTGACTACCAAATTTTTATCACTAGGATAAACGCGAGAGCGAAAATCCCAAAGTTTGAAGAACTCGCAGGAATATTAATGCAAGAAGAAGAAAGAAGATCGACTCTAAAGCCCCAGAGTGCAGATCTTGCGTTGATGGCAAAGAAGAACTTCTTCAAAAGAAAAGAAAATTAACAACATCAAAATGGAGGAAACTCATAGAAAAGACCAAATCAACCTCAAAGTATGCATCTGAATAGAAGAAACTCAGTAATTAAATGTTTTTATTGCGGAAAACTTGGTCATATCGCTAAGGAGTGCAGGAAGAAAAAATATCATGAACAATAACAGAAGCATAAATGACATGCAGGTCATCTTGCAAATGACAATCATGTGCAGAACTTTAGATTGTTCATGGCAGACTTTGATGAGAATGTTGATGTAGACATCTAGTATGTATATTCCGGAGCATCAACACATATGACAGGGAACAAGAAATGGTTCAAAGATTTTAAAGAAATCAACGACGAAGCACAAATCTACCTAGGTGATGATAGAAGTCATCAGATCCAAGGGTGTGGAAAAATTTCTGTCATTTTACCTAATGGTACTGTAAGACATATTTATAATGTCATGTATGTGCACAGTGTAACAAAGAACTTTATTTTTGTATCCATGATTACAAATCAAGATCTCAAAGTTGAATTTTTTAAACCTAACTGTTATATTAAAGATTTGTTGGATGGTATGATGACTATTGCTGCAGAAGTTCGAACAGGAGGTATGTACAAATTGGATGTAAGACCAACACCAGTTTGAGCCTTCATAGTAGCAAGTTTGACTACAAAAGGGTTGTGGTATTAGAGATTTGGTCATATGAACTACAATGAGTTGTTGTTACTTCAGAGAAAGGAAATGGTAAGAGATGTTCCTATATTAAAACAAGTGCATAATGATTTTGATCCCTGTACATTAGGAAATATGCATGGAGATGAATTCCCTATTCGAGTAGAGAGGAAACAAAGAGACATACTTGAATTAGTGCACACAGATCTTTTTAGATCCATGCAAACAAAGTTGTTAGGAGGTGCACTTTATTTTTTACTATTTGTTGATGATTGCACAAAGTTTTCTTGGGTATATCTTTTGAGTAAGAAGAGTCATACATTTGAATACTTTAAGCAGTTCAAAACCATGATTGAAAAGCAAATAGGGAAGCACATAAAAATTCTTCGCTTCGATCAAGGGGGAGAATACAGGAAGGATGAACTTATCAAGTATTGCAAAGAGCATGGGATATTACAACAATTCATAATACCCCATACTCCTCAGCAGAACAGAGTAATGGAAAGAAAGAAAAAAACATTGGTGGAATGTGCTAGGAGCATGTTGGAAGGTAATGATGTTTCGAATGGTTTTTGGGCTGAAGCATTGAATACTGCAGTTTATTTGAAAAATAGGAGTCCTAGAAAGAGTCTTGAATTTAAAACTCCTTATGAAGCATTATGTGGATTTAAGCCTGCAGTAAAAATCTAAGAGTGTTTAGGTCAAAATAATTTGCCCACATTCCAAAGGAAGACAGGAGAAAACTAGATTCAAAATCCATCAGATGTACCTTTGTAGGGTATTTCTCACAATATAAAGCTTATAGATTATTTAATCCCTCTACTCACAAGATTTTTGTTAGTAGATATGTCATATTCCATGAGTAGGTTCATGAAGAATCTGATAAGTGCAATGAGGAATGGGATATTCCATTCTTGGTGGAAGAAAGTGAAAAAACAGGAAACAATCAAGATCAGTAGACGAAGACAGAAGAAGGGAATTCAGATGTAGCAATCAAGTCGAGTCGAACAAAGGGAACTCAGAATGGGTTAGAAGATACACCAACAATCAGAAGATCAGGTAGGCAGACTCAATTGCCTGCTAGATATAAGGAAAATGCTTTTATAACTAGTATGATGAATGTTGTTGAACTTTCTAGTTACAAGCAAGAAAATGAATGTATTGAATGGAAAACAACTATGGAACGGGAATGTGAATCTATAATCAGGAACAACACTTGGGAGCTGGTTGAACTTCCTAAAGGGAAACAAACCATAGGTTGTAAATGGTTGTATAAACCAAAGTTTAATGCAGATGGAACCATAGATAAAATAAAAGCTAGATTGGTAGCAAAGGGGTATTCACAAAAAGAAGGCATTGACTATGAAGACACCTTTGCCTAAACTAAATACCATCAGAATGTTAATTTCTTTTGCTACTAAGAAACATTGGATGATTCATCAGCTAGATGTAAAGTCTGCGTTTTTAAATGGAGAGTTGAAAGAGGAGGTTTATTTAGAGAAACCCAAGGGGTTTGTCCAGAAAGGGAAAGAACATTTAGTCTATAGATTAAAGAAAGCTCCTTATGGACTAAAGCAAGCACCCAGGTCCTGGTATGAAATGATTGATTCATTTTTTCTACAACTGGGCTACAACAGAAGTAAAAATGACACTAATATGTATACCATGAAAGATGAAAAGGGGCACATAGTGTTTATTTCTTTGTATGTATATGATTTAATTATTACAGGTGATGTTGTTGTTCTAATCAGAGAAATCAAGCAACACATGTCACAGGTGTTCGAAATGAAAGACCTTGGTAAATTAAGATACTATTTGGGTGTTGAGATTTCCAGAGATTCAAGACAAACTTTTCTGTCCTAGGGTAATGTTGATGCCTCGAAAATCGCTGCAACAACATTGGGGATAATCACCCGGTCCGGACCTTAGTATAACTCATGTTCCGTTTGGAATAGTGGCTCCGACTGGGGATAATGGGACCAATTTCCCAAGAATGGATAAACGGGATGAATGGATGATTTATAAACTAAACTAGCGATGAGCAAATAACTAAAACTATTAACAAGAATACAATAACTATGATCTATCCTGGGAACTTATTGAACTTTAGAGTGCAGCGCTTGATGATCTGTGTCTATAAACAGGCATATAGATGACTCTATTTAACAGACATAGACATTATTTCATTCATGATTACTATGCTTAAATAGTTAAGCAAAGCGATTGAAGCGATATTACCACACTTATCATTTATATCATTGATATATACATGATTAAAAAGAAATTCACATCATAAAACATCCAATAGTGGAATGAATGTAGATCTGTTGTTACAGCGCATGCATATAATCAATAATAGCAAGAATAATCACATAAAAATTCACATGAAAGGAATGAATTCAGATATAGATAGAAATACCATATGAGCTGCTTGACACTCCCAATATCAATCGCTACTTGTAATTCTTCCTTCAACGCAGAAACATTCTCAACAAAGACAATAGTGCACAATTGCATCAAAACTTCCTTGTTGAATTAAGAACAACTGGTCTAGTTTCATAAAAGAATATTGACTGAAGCACAATAGTGCAAACTTCAGTCTTTAAGTCTGGTTCAAAACTTTACGACCCTTTCCAAAACAATGAAAGGGTCTATAAATACTAAATTAATCTAAATATCTAATAAACTAAAATCCTACTAAATCGGTATCAATAAATTTTGATCCTATTTTTCTCAACGATCTGGCAATCGGCAGCATGATTCATCGAGTAGGCTGCTTGCCTTTAAACCTGAGCTGACTTATCGCAAGCATTCGATCTACTTCAAGAGGTTTTTTGAGGCGCGAACTGAGCTGGGCGGCATAGGTGGCATCCTGAATATCGGGAATCATATACCCGATCGCATCTGTTAGGCACTTAAGGGCAGCTCTTTGTGTATGCGGCTTTACCAGGAAGAACAAATATGTGTCCCAGGTTAAACTGTTAATCCCAGCGATTAATCTCCCTTTTTCCTCTAAATCAGGATAACATGATTGCTCCAATGTGTTCGTTGTTGTCAACTGTCCTGGTGTGCATTGGGAGATCATGTTTGATAAGTAGAGAGTGTTATTAACTAACTCAACTAAATTGCTAGAAGTTGATTTACATCTTGAAGTTGCTCTCTCTGCTTTCATTAACTGGGACTGCGATTCTGTGAAGAGTATATATTTATGTGGTTCTAGGATCCTGGGCAAATTCGCTGCTTTTCCTTGATCCAATTCAGCTCTGGCCTTTTCTATGGTTTCCTCGACTTGATCCAATTCAGTTCTGGCCTTTTCTACTTGCTTATTTATGGATGCTGTTAGTTCACACAGTGGCTCTGCCTCGGCGATTTGTTGACACAAAAGCCTAATTTGAGATATTAATGCAGTGTTTATTTGTAATGCTTCTGCTCTAAATTCAGCCACTTGTGGAATGCCCTTTGTCTTTTCAACCTGTGCTGATAATTGAGCGATTTGCTCATCCTTTGTTTTCAACATTAATTCATTCGCGGCCTTTAATTGTGCCAATGCCTCTGATAATTCCTTCTGTTTCTGGATCGCGCTTTGGTTGGCCCTTTGGTTTTCTGCCTGCAATTGTTGAGTTAGTTGACTGTTCGCTTGCTATTGTGTCAACAATTGCTACTCTACCTGCTCTGCCTTCTGTTTTGTCTCAGCTAACTCTGCCTGTAATGAGAAAATCTCTTGATCCTTGGTTTTCAGTAGAAGACTTACCTCTGATGCCTTATCAATTGTCGCTGCTGAATAAGCTCCCGCATACTGCGACAGTTTTGTCAGGTCATCAGAGGGGTCAAATTCCTCCTTCCAAACCACATTGCCCGTAATAGTTTGTTCTGGGAAAAGGGAAGGTTGATCAGTCCTTCTTCTTTTCTTTTGTCGCTTAACCACTGCTTTATGCCTTGTGCTGTAGAAGACATCTAGGGGAGGAATATCTTCTACCTGCAAAATGATTTGGTCGGAGGGGTCCTTTGGTATTATCTCAACGTCTTTAGAAATGGGTGGGCCGCTGGTTCCACTTAGAACCTGAGGTGAACTGATTTCCGGTGTGTCTTTTGTCTTGGAAGTGTCTGTATCTTTTGAACATTCCAACCCACTGATGATGGAATCAAATTGCTTCCATTCCTGGAGCAATTTAGGGTCAGTACGAGTATCTATATTGACATCAATGGTGGTTTGTTTTTGATTTTTAGCTTGGGACTCCTTCCGCACTTTTTCCTATTCTCTCTTCTACTGTTCCTCTTGTTCTTTCTTTTGCTTTTCCTCTTTCTCTCTTCTCTGTTTTTCCTCCTGCGCTTTCTTCTGCTTTTCCTCCTTTTCTTTTCTCTAGCTTTCCTCTTGTTCTCTCCTCCGCTTTTCCTCATGTTCTTTCTTATGATCCTTTGTTATAACCGGAGGTTCCTTTGACTGTTGCCGACCAGGCTCGCTTGATGATGTCGCTGGGGTTGTTGCTAGTAAATCTAGAGGCAGAGTTTGCAACCTCTGTTCTCTAAGTTTATTAAATTCAGTCAACCCTTCATCATTATATTTCGCTTTGGCGAATTCTTTAACCTGATTTATTGACTCAGCTGAAGAGAACAGGTCGTCAAACATATCTTCCTTATGGTCAAATCTTGTCAATTTGGCCTGTTCTAGTGCATTATAGACAACTTTGTTTGGATCAAATGGCCTATTTGGGAGAGTCGCCAGAGTTAAGGATTGAATCTTTGTGGCTTCCTTTTCTGCATGTTTGAGATCATGCAGAGTATAGACACCACACCTCAAGGGAAAAGAGGGCCAGCCCTTCTTCTTTTCTTTCTTGAGAGTCTGTGTAACACTCTCAGCCATAATCTGGTAAGCGATTTCCCTTGCCAGTAGTTTATCAGGTATGTATAAAGGGAGGACATGGGGGTCGGCTTGGCTATCGAAAACTCTTATGTAGGTAAATCTCTCCTCTCCAAACCATCTACCTATTGCGGTTAAATCAAATTCAGCTTGATAAGAAATCTTGGGAGCAGGTTTATCGAAAATGGAATAATAAATAGGCAACATAAAGCCATTACAGACTTGGTATAGATGATGTTTATAAGAGGATTTCCACAATTTCTGATGATATATATGAATAGGCGTGGGGTCTTGTGCATTCCACCTCCAGCCGAGTACGGGGAATTCAGAGTTAAAACACAGGGTATCTAGAATATAGGCACTGTAGTAGAATGGGGGAATCACCCTTTCAGAAATACGGGTCTTGCTTCTAAACTCAAGCAAAACTGTTGCTAATTTGTCTGAGAGGATAGTGTCCCAATCCATAATTACACTCTTGCATGCTGCTTCCATTAGGGGAACCATTTCTATGGTAAAATTAGCAGAGTCATGCAATCCCCATAATCTACACATCATTATTCCAGCATAGCAATAAGGAGAGGACAGGGAATCAACTGAGTACTTACCAGACGACTCATGTTTGTGCTTGGCCAGATTTTGTCTCCAATCCCGGATGGCTTCGGATTCAACTTCATTTTCGTTTGCGAATTTCTCCAGGAATGCCTTATTATATATCTTCTCTGGCTCGGGCAAATGATACATTTGCCTTAGATCCTCCGCCCTGAATGACTCGAAAGTTCTCCCGTCTCTGGTGCTGAAGGTTCTATTCAGGATTGGGATTTATTCAATCGCCCATCACACTACGTCTGTGTATGGGAGAATTTGATCCCTGGCTGCTATCCTGTGAAGGAAAGAGTCTGCTAAGTCCTTGAGAGTACCCTCAGATTTCCGAGTTAAATCCACAGTAGCTTCCACTGTTGTCACTGCTGGTTCTTCGGCTTCAATCAGGTTGTAGGTTCCTTGCCAAGTAACTCTAACAAGACCCGTACATGTAGTATCAGATATCAATCCCTTCTTTTTTTCCACGACAGCTTGTCCTGCAGCTGGTGTAGCGGAAGCGCCTGTGGTCTTCTTGGATTTCTTCCCCATTTTGCTTGAGCTTTCTCCTTTGGATTAATTCTGCACAGAGGCAAAAATAAACGTAACACAGAGATATGCCAATGAAAATCCAATATGGGAAAGATATATTGATCAAAGCGTGCTGAGAGATTAACTCTTAACAGTGGCCGCGGATACAATCCATGGGAAGATCTTTCAATTACATTAAATGGCCGTTTAAAACCTTCCACCCCTTAAATGCGCATTATATCATTAATCAACCGAATGACCTATTTAAGCGTGTTGTGGATGTTTTGGCGGTTGAGCGCAAGTGAATGATTGCTTAACAGATCAAGCTTTAAATATGAATGAATCATAATATTCCTCCACTTAACGGCTTTTTTGAAATCTGCGCTTTATCGCAATAGGCGATCGGGGAGAGCTTAACCTCTTGTATTGGCACCATTTAAAACCCCCGATCGCCGATAGCCGATATCGCATCGCGTTGGGAGCATAGGAATTATATACGACATGCATTATATATCGCCGATCGCCGATCGCTGATATCGCATCGCATCGGGGTGAAAGGCTTGGGGCAATTTAAGACTGCGTATAGAGTATCGCCGATCGCCGATTGCGCATCGCATCGGGGCTAATGGCATGGGGGTGCTTTAAAATGTGTATAGAGTATTACCGATAGCCGATAGAGATATCGCATCGGCGGAGACCAATGTGCCACTTATTTATGTACCTTATGTCATTGCAATATGCGATGTTGCGATCGCTTTATCGCAATGATAAAGGATTGTTTTATTTGATCAAATGGGTTTTTCAAAAGGCTTTTTAATAATTTTTTCATTTGGTTATCGGACTTTTTTGAACAATACAATATTGATACCAATTAAACTCTAAAGGGACCCATTTCATATGATAATTTTGTAAATAAACATGATATGAAATGGGGGGTTGTTGTAGGGCACAACAATTGGCGATTCGCTGGAAGAACCAGTTATCTTTGGAAAGCATAGAAATACTTAGATTTTTTCAAAATAGAGTTCTAATCAAAGGGGAAAATTCTAATATAACTAGGCATATATGCATTCTGAGTAAAATGAAACTATTTTGCTAACTTCCTTTCTTTTTTAAGAAAATAAATACATTCTAAGTTTTAAATAGGCCTTTATTGGTTTATAATGATAAAACAGAAAACCTTTCCAAATCATCTTTTATAGTAAACTCATCTGTCATAGGTAGAGCCTATGCTGCCGGCAAACGTTCATAGTTTCGACAAGGATACCTTTTAACCATGTTATTGTCCATTGTCCCATCCAATTAAGAGTGTGATTAACAGAATGAATTCAAAACATGTTTTCATATTTTGTATTTCTTCTTTTTTCTGTCATTGACAAGATAAAAAGCCATTGTCCTGGTTTGGTGGCCAGCTATTGACAATGCCATTCACTGGTAGTAATCTAACCGAACAAGCTGGCTCGTGATGAGACCCCTTGTCTTATAATTCTAAGCCATTACCCTGTTTTGGTATGCAGTATTGGTAATGTCGGTTAAACTATTTCCCTATGAACATGGTAAGTAGGCTTGTAATAAGACCTCTTATCTTTAATATCAGATATTTTAGAATTACACTCTGAGTAATCATAAACTTTAGTGAATGGGATGAACAATCTTCTCCTTAAGAGTAAATGGATGACAGGGTAAGAGTTGAAGATGCTGAAATTGGGTTAGCTTCTATCTTGATATTGATAACCTTTAGAGACAAATTTGAAAACAGAAAATGATTTACAATACTTCTAAACTTTGAGAGGAGTTCACAAAACTTGGAATGTGGTTTCAAAATACAATGATACCTAATTTCCTAGAAATTATCCCTTTTGGTTAAGAGTTCTATTATTTTAAAAGCAAATATCACACTATTTCTGTAGATCAAATTTTCAAACATAGCAAAGGTCAATAGTAAATACCTTACAACATTATTTTCTAGAAATCTTACAAACTACAAAAATCTATCAAACTAAAAGGAGAAGGGGTTACCTCCTCAATTAAAGAATTTCTTCAAGATAAGGCCATTAACAGGGAGAGAATCTCTCAACCCTGATAAGTCTTGCAATATAAAGGTCAAATGGCCTATCTTTTCACAGATCTGAAATGGTCAAAGCCACATCTTCTGGAACTTGGTGTGTTTTCCCTTGTCCTCGTGGGCTTTGTCCCATTTCAGAACTAAATCACCGACTTGAAATTGTTTTGAATCGGATGATACTGAATCAAAAGCTACCTTGATGATTTGCTGATGTTTGGCATGAATGACCCTGGCTTTTTCTCTTTCCTCTTCTAATTTTAGAATTTGATCATGTCTAAATTGAATAGAAGAAGAAGGAGTTTCCTCAATGAACTGAACTAGGGCTAGAGAAGGAAGAACAAGATTTGTGGGTAGTACTGCTTCTTTTCCATACATGAGATTGAATGGGGAAGATCCTATAGAAGATTTATGTGTTATCCTATCAGCCCATAAAGCAAACATTAAGGATTTATGCCAGTTTTTATGATTCTTTTCGATAGTTCGCTTAATGATTTTGATCAGATTCTTATTAGTAGATTTTGCTAAACCATTACCCTGGGGATAGTAATTAGCAGAATACTTTGATTTAAATCCTCTTTCAATAGTGAAATCAAACATAGCATTGCCTGAGAAATAAGATGCATTATAAAAAACAAGAGCATTTGGGACACCAAACCCGGTAATGATGAATTGATCTAGAATTCAATGATTGCTTCAGAATTTGCTATCTTCAAAGGAATGGCCTCAACCCACTTAGTAAAATAATCGGTAGCAGTAAGGATATACTTATGTTGTTTGGAAGACGGTGGAGTAATTTCCCCAATGATATCCAATCCCCATTGCTCAAATGGTTGTTCAATGTTGACTGGTTGCAGAGGGAAAGTTGGTTTACGTTGTCTTCCACTATAAGTTTGGCAATTGAGGCATTTCCTTACATACTCGTGGGCATCTTTAAACAGAGTGGGCCAATAATATCTAGCATGAATAATTTTGTGAGCTGTTGTGTCAGCTCCAAAATGTCCTCCTGCTGGTCCATCATGTAACTGCTGCAAAACCTTTTGTGCTTCAGGTTTCTCAAGGCATCTTAATAAGATAGAATCATAATTCTGCTTAAAAAGCACATCATCAATAATTGTAAAATTCTTTGCTTTCAACCTAATGGCCCTTTTGCTCTTGTAAGATAGGTTTGGAGGTGCATAACCATTCTTTAAATAAAAGATTAAATCCGCATATTGGGATTCAGAATCAGTAACACTTATCTGATTGATTTCTTCAGTTTGATCTGTATCGCTTGATTCTGGAATGTTGGATGCTCCTTCCAATATCCTGCAAAAACCTTGGCCCCTAACAATCTTTGCTGCCCTAATTTCTAAGTCATACTCTTGAAGCGCTGTGACCCAATTTGCCCTTTTTTCACCCAGTTCTTTTTGGATTAATAGTTGCCTAACTGCAGGGAAAGGAACTATAACTTTTGTGTGGGTTTTCAAAAGGAAGGGTCTATAATGCTTGACTGCTTTAAATACAGCAAAGGCTTGTTTTTCTACATTGGAGTAATTCAATTCAGCACCCTGAAGATTTGAGCTAAAAAATGAAATGGGTGCTTCCAAATTGTGATCATTTAGTTGCGTGAGTACTGCAGCATACGACGAGTTGGATGCGATGGTATACAATGTAAAATGATTAGAAAAATTTGGAGTATTTAAGACCGGGGCATTGATTATTGATTGCTTGATTAGATCAAAAGCTTCTTTTTCTGCTGATCCCCACTTAAAAACTGAATTTTTCTTAATCATTGTTTGAAGTGGCAAAATAATTTGAGAAAAATATGGAACAAATCTTTTAACAAAATTGATCTGGCCTAAAAATGACTGCACCGATTTTTTATTGTCTGGGAAAGGAATTTTAGAGATTTCTTTGATCCGATCAGGATCAATATAAATGCCATCTTTGGACACAATAAAACCCAAGAGCTTCCCTTGATCAAGTGCAAAGAAATACTTTTTAGGGTTAAGAGAAATACCATATCTTTTGCAGCGTTGAAAGATTTGACTTAGGTCATGCAAATGATTAGACCTCTCCTTAGAGAATACAATAATATCGTCTAGATAGATGACTACTGTTCTATTAATCAACCCTCTAAAAGCTATATCCATAGCTCTTTGGAATGTTGCTCCTGCATTTATAAGTCCGAAAGGCATTTTCTGATATGCATATGTTCCCCATTTTGTCCTAAATGTAGTTTTAAGCTGGTCATCAGGATGAACCAGGACTTGGTTATATCCTAAGAAACCATCTAGAAAGGACATCAATTCAGAGCCTGCTACTGATTGAAGTATTTTCTCCATAGTAGGTAATGGGAAATTGTCTTTCAAGCTTGCTTTGTTCAAATTTCTGAAATCAATACAAATTCGAATGTCGCCATTTTTCTTTATGACTGGCACCATATTAGAGACCCAGTTTGAGTGTCGGACAGGAAAAATAATCTTGGCTTTCAAGAGTTTGTTAAATTTTGATTTTATCTGGCTCTCTAAGTTTGGATGTATTTTTCTTAACTTCTGCTGAATCGGTTTCTGATCGGGAAGCACTGGAATGGTATGCTGGATAATGGATGTATCATAAGTCTTCAAATCATCATATTTCCAAGCAAAAACCTGTTTATTTTTTCTTAATAGTTTAATGAATGCCTCTTTCTCTTCAAAGGAAAGTCCTAATCCTAAATTAATATTTTGAGGAGCTTGCTCAGTACCTAGATTTATTAATTCAAACCTTAGGGTAGAGCTTTGGAGTTTTGCATTAGTTACAGGTTTAAACATGTCTTTAATATCATAAAGATCTTCCCGCTTTACCACAGGCTTAGGAATTGCATTTTCCTGAGGTGTTTCTCTCATTTGGGAGTCATGCTCATCTTCCTCGATGACTTGATTATCATAGGACATTTCAGAAGTTAAGAATTGTAAAATATCCTCATCATGGTTGAATACTCTCCAATTAGTGACATTGTCAAGAACTGAAGGCCTAAAAAGAAATTCTACGAAAAATCTATCTGGGCTATAGCCTTCAGAAGGTAGGAGCTTGGAAGCTACATTAGCTAGGAGATCGGCTGTCGAGTTTTGAGACCTGGGAATGGAGGAAATGTTGAATGCGGAAAAGTGTGAGGTAAGTTCTTGTACTAGCGATTGATAATGCTTGAGGTGATTTGAAAAACAATGAATTGCATTCCTCACCTGTTTAACAATAATTTCAGAATCGCCAAATACTTTTAGATATTGCACTTTAAGGCCGATTGCTTTATATAATCCCTGGACTAAGGCTTCATATTCAGCTGTATTGTTAGTGCATTCAAATTTTAGCCTACAAGACAGCATTGTCTTTTCCCCTTGTGGGCTAACCAAAATACATCCTACTCCTGAGCCCTCGCTAGACTTGGACCCATCGAAATATAAAGACCGAAATAAAGAGGTATTAACAAATGTATTTACAGTTTTCTCTGCATCATTGAAACATCTAGACCTATCAGTTTGTGAAAAATTCTCAATCTGAGATGTAAAATGATTGACTGAGGAAGGAGATGGTTGGGCAACAAAGTTGCCAAAGAATGACTCTGATGAATAATTCCCCAAAATGTTGTTGTTGAACGCTACGGGTTGGTTTTCTTGCTCAAATTGAGTAACTGTATGGGTCATATGTTTCTCTCGATCGATCCTTATTTGATTTGGCTTACCCTTATAGGGAAGCCACATATGTGACCAATCAGTGGAAATATACCCATGCAATTTTTTGGACCAATCCCTACTCAAAATTAAACCATAAAATTCAGGTATATCGGCTATTAGGATGTCAATCCTTTGTACTACTCTGGGATCAGCAGACAACCTGATAGTTACGGAATTAATTTCTCCCACAACCTGCACTTTGGTCCTGTCCAACTATACAATATGGATAGCAGACTTCTGGGGTTCAATGTTCAGTTTAGAACAAACTGAACCTGGCATTATGTTAGACGATGCCCCTGAGTCAATTAAACAGTTGTGCAGGTTTCTGTTATAGATCTCATAGGTTAGCAGGAAGGGTGGAGTATGAGAATTTGATCTATCTACAATCAGAACTGAATCGATAGCTTCAACCATACCTGGAGGAGGTTGGCCTGAATCATTAGCAGCTTTAGCACTGGGAAGAGGTGTAGAGGGAACAACATTCAATTCTTTAAGAAGTAATTTCTGCTGATGCTTTAATTTACTAAGTTCAAACATGGTAATGTTTGCTTTAGTTTTCTTCATGTCATCAACAATGTTATACTCCATTGAATCGGATACCACTAATGTTTTGGATGTTGAAGGAGTACTAGAAGTTGAAGGCTGGTTTTGGGGAACTATTACAGGTGATTTTTTTGCAGGTGTTTTTTCTTTGGTTGTAGCAACACCAACATTTCTTTTCTTTGACGTTACCTGAACAGGTTCAGAAGTACTTTTGCTCCTAGTAGTGACTGGGAATGCTTCTTCTTCATTATCGGTATCGGAGTTGGGGAGTATAAAATCCCAAATTCCATGACATTCCACTACTTCTTCTTCATCATCAGTTGGTAAAATCGTTTCCTCTTCCTCTTCTTCTTCTTGCTCTGAATCTTCGTTAGATATGAAATTTGGTGGCTTTGATTCATTTCTCTTATAAGTCCTAAAGGGTCTTTTGGTTGAGGTTTCGGCTACCTATTTCTTTATCTCAACCATTTCATTCGATAACGTTTTTAGGACTTTTTGCAAACCTTCCATGTCATATGGGTCTTTTGGGGTCTTCTTTCTTGAGTTATCTTTAAAAGAGACTTTTTTGGCTTTTCTATCTTCCAGAGCAACTTTCTTTTCTAGAGCATTGATGCATTTTTCCACAGCAAGTGCTTCTCTCATGTTTTCAGCTAAGGTAGGTTTCCCAGCCCTGTCTACAAAAATGGCTATATTGGCAGGTAGGGCGGTGATATACCATTCGCTTCAAATTTGTTCACTTGGTTTGGAGGCTGTAGGGATTTTATTCAGGAGTTTATTGAAGCGGACATTAAATTCCTTAATTGGTTCCCTATGCTCTATTCTCAGATTGGAGAGATCGTTTATTAGGGTAGCCAAAGACCTATCATCTCCATATTTGGTATGAAACTGCTCTTGGCAAGTGTTCCAACTGGTAATGGGACCAGAGGGTAAAGAGAAATACCAGGATCCTATTGATCCTTGCAAGGTGTAAGGGAAAAGTCTAACAAAAACATCTTGTTTTGTTACTCCTTTCAAGTTGACTGCTAACATGAAATTATTAATGTGTTCCTCAGCCTGGGTTCCATCATCTGGATTAAACTTGGGTAGCCATTTTTCAGGATAATCTGGTAATGGATGCAATGGTGCAGGCATATTGACTGCACCAGGTCTGGTCCATGGATCTGCCATTATAATAGCAGTAGTGGTTGATACTACCGCTGGAACTCCAGATGTCTGGGAAGGAAATAATGTTGAGGAGTGAGCAGGCTGGGATGTTGAAGCTTCTAATCCCTGGTGAACAACAATATGTAATGGGGGAGTGGATGGTTGACTTTGCAGATGGGAAGTTGAAATGGAGGATGTGGATGAAAGCTCTCCGCTGTCAGATTCTTCAGTATATTTCTTCGCCTTTTTCCTTTTGGGTAAAGGGAACTCAGTGGGTTCAATACCGAGCTTTTCGCTCTGAAGTCTGGTGAGAGGATGAGATAAATTAAACTGCGAAGTCGCACTACTTTGTGATACCTCAGATTTCTGTGGTGAAATCGAGAAGCTCTGAAGTTTGTGGATAAGAGACTGGACTTCAGGTGATTCAAGACTTAATTGTTCTGGAGTATGATGGGTTTGAGCAGTGGTAGTTGATTCCTCTTCTTCTTGTTTGGATACTAGAGAACCAACATGCGAATGAGAAGTTCGAGGGGATTTGGAGGGAGATTTACTCTTAGAATGGCTTGCAGATTTGGGTTTGTTTGCCATTCACAGTAGCCCTCCTTCTAGCGCCAAAAAGGTTGATGCCTCGAAAATCGTTTCAACAACATTGGGGATAATCACCCGGTCCGGACCTTAGTACAACTCCTTTTTCGTTTGGAATAGTGGCTCCGACTGGGGATAATGGGACCAGTTTCCCAAGAATGGATAAACGGGATGAATGGATGATTTATAAACTAAACTAGCGATGAGAAAATAACTAAAACTATTAACAAGAATACAATAACTATGATCTATCCCGGGAACTTATTGAACTTTAGAGTGCAGCGCTTGATGATCTGTGTCTATAAACAGGCATATAGATGACTCTATTTAACAGACATAGACATTATTTCATTCATGATTACTATGCTTAAATAGTTAAGCAAAGCGATTGAAGCAATATTACCACACTTATCATTTATATCATTGATATATACATGATTAAAAGGAAATGCACATCATAAAACATCCAATAGTGGAATGAATGTAGATCTGTTGTTACAGCGCATGCATATAATCAATAATAGCAAGAATAATCACATAACAATTCATATGAAAGGAATGAATTCAAATATAGATAGAAATACCATATGAGCTGCTTGACACTCCCAATATCAATCGCTACTTGTAATTCTTCCTTCAACGCAGAAACATTCTCAACAAAGACAATAGTGCACAATTGCATTAAAACTTCCTTGTTGAATTAAGAACAAATGGTCTAGTTTCATAAAAGAATATTGACTGAAGCACAATAGTGAAAACTTCAGTCTTTAAGTCTGGTACAAAACTTTACGACCCTTTCCAAAACAATGAAAGGGTCTATAAATACTAAATTAATCTAAATATCTAATAAACTAAAATCCTAATAAATCGGTATCAATAAATTTTGATCCTTTTTTTCTCAGCGATCTGGCAATCGGCGGCATGATTCATCAAGTAGGTTGCTTGCCTTTAAATCTGAGCTGACTTATCGCAAGCATTGGCTCTACTTCAGGAGGTTTGTTGAGGCACGAGCTGAGCTGGGCGGCATAGGTGGCATCCTGAATATCGGGAATCATATACCCGATCGCATCTGTTAGGCACTTAAGGGCGGCTCTTTGTGTATGCGGCTTTACCAGGAAGAACCAATATGTGTCCCAGGTTAAACTATTAATCCCAGCGATTAATCTCCCTTTTTCCTCTAAATCAGGATAACATGATTGCTCCAATGTGTTTGTTGTTGTCATCTGCCCTGGTGTGCATTGGGAGATCATGTTTGATAAGTAGAGAGTGTTATTAACCAACTCAACTAAATTGCTAGAAGTTGATTTACATCTTGAAGCTGCTCTCTCTGCTTTCATTAACTGGGACTGCCATTCTATGAAGAGTATATCTTTATGTGGTTCTAGGATCCTGGGCAAATTCGCCGCTTGTCCTTGATCGAAATCTTGCCAGTCAAGAAATGCAGCTATGGTTTCCTCGGCTTGATCCAATTCAGTTCTGGCCTTTTCTACTTGCTTATTTATGGATGTCGTTAGTTCACACAGTGGCTCTGCCTGGGTGATTTGTTGACACAGAAGCCTAATTTGAGATATTAATGCAGTGTTTATTTGTAATGCTTCTACTCTAAATTCAACCACTTGTGGAATGCCCTTTGCCTTTTCAACCTGTGCTGATAATTGAGCGATTTGCTCATCCTTTGTTTTCAACATTAATTCATTCGCGGCCTTTAATTGTGCCAATGCCTCTGATAATTCCTTTTGTTTCTGGATCGCGCTTTGGTCGACCCTTTGCTTTTCTGCCTGCAGTTGTTGAGTTAGTTGACTGTTCGCTTGTTGTTGTGTCAACAATTGCTGCTCTACCTGCTCTGCCTTCTGTTTTGTCTCAGCTAACTCTGCCTGTAATGAGAAAATCTCTTGATCCTTGGTTTTCAGTAGAAGACTTACCTCTGATGCCTTATCAATTGTCGCTGCTGAATAGGCTCCCGCATACTGCGACAGTTTTGTCAGGTCATCAGAGGGGTCAAATTCCTCCTTCCAAACCACATTGCCCGTAACAGTTTGTTCTGGGAAAAGCGAAGGTTGATCAGTCCTTCTTCTTTTCCTTTGTCGCTTAACCACTGCTTTATGCCTTGGGCTGTAGAAGACATCCAGGGGAGGAATATCTTCTACCTGCAAAATGATTTGGTCGTAGGGGTCCTTTGGTATTATCTCAACGTCTTTAGAAATGGGTGGGCCGCTGGTTCCACTTAGAACCTGAGGTGAAGTGATTTCTGGTGTGTCTGTTGTCTTGGAAGTGTCTGTATCTTTTGAACATTCCAACCCACTGATGATGGAATCAAATTGCTTCCATTCCTGGAGAAATTTAGGGTCAATACGAGTATCTATATTGACATCAATGGTGGTTTTTTTTTGCTTTTCGGCTTGGGACTCCTTCCACACTTTTTCCTGTTCTCTCTTCTATTGTTCCTCTTGTTCTTTCTTTTGCTTTTCCTCTTTCTCTCCTCTCTGTTTTTCCTCTTGTGCTTTCTTCTACTTTTCATCCTTTTCTTTTCTCTGCCTTTTCTCTTGTTCTCTCCTCTGCTTTTCCTCCTGTTATTTCTTATGATCCTTTGTTATAACCGGAGATTTCTTTGACTGTTGCCAACCAGGCTCGCTTGATGATGTCGCTGGGGTTGTTGCTAGTAAATCTAGAGGTAGAGTTTGCAACCTCTGTTCTCTAAGTTTATTAAATTCAGTCAACCCTTCATCATTATATTTCGCTTTGGCGAATTCTTTAACCTGATTTATTGACTTAGCTGAAGAGAACAGGTCGTCAAACATATCTTCCTTATGGTCAAATCTTGTCAATTTGGCCTGTTCTAGTGCATTATAGACAACTTTGTTTGGATCAAATGGCCTATTTGGGAGAGTCACCAGAGTTAAGGATTGAATCTTTGTGGCTTCCTTTTCTGCATGTTTGAGATCATGCAAAGTATAGACACCATACCTCAAGGGAAAAGAGGGCCAACCCTTCTTCTTTTCTTTCTTGAGAGTCTGTGTAACACTCTCAACCATAATCTGGTAAGCGATTTCCCTTGCCAGTAGTTTATCAGGTATGTATAAAGGGAGGACATGGGGGTCGGCTTGGCTACCGAAAAATCTTATGTAGGTAAATATCTCCTCTCCAAACCATCTACCTATTGCGGTTAAATCAAATTTGGCTTGATAAGAAATCTTGGGAGCAGGTTTATCGAAAATGGAATAATAAATAGGCAACATAAAGCCATTACAGACTTGGTATAGATGATGTTGATAAGAGGATTTACACAATTTCTGATGATATATATGAATAGGCGTGGGGTCTTGTGCAGTCCACCTCCAGCCGAGTACGGAGAATTCAGAGTTAAAACACAGGGTATCTAGAATATAGGCACTATAGTAGAATGGGGGAATCACCCTTTCAGAAATACGGGTCTTGCTTCTAAACTCAAGCATAGCTGTTGCTAATTTGTCTGAGAGGATAGTGGCCCAATCCGTAATTACACTGTTGCATGCTGCTTCCATTAGGGGAACCATTTCTATGGTAAAATTAGCAGAGTCATGCAATCCCCATAATCTACACATCATTATTCTAGCATAGCAATAAGGAGAGGACAGGGAATCAACTGAGTACTTACTAGACGAATCATGTTTGTGCTTGGCCGGATTTTGTCTCCAATCCCGGATGGGTTCGGATTCAACTTCATTTTCGTTTGCGAATTTCTCCAGGAATGCCTTATTATATATCTTCTCTGGCTCGGGCAAATGATACATTTGCCTTAGATCCTCCGCCCTGAATGACCCAAAAATTCTCCGGTCTCTGGTGCTGAGGGTTCTATCCAGGATTGGGATTTCTTCAATCACCCATCGTACTACGTCTGTGTATGGGAGAATTTTCTCCCTGGCTGCTATCCTGTGAAGGAAAGAGTCTGCTAAGTCCTTGAGAGTACCCTCAGATTTCCGAGTTAAATCCACAGTAGCTTCTACTGTTGTCACTGCTGGTTCTTCGGCTTCAATCAGGTTGTAGGTACCTTGCCAAGTAACTCTAACGAGACCCGTACATGTAGTATCAGATATCAATCCCTTCTTTTTGTCCACGATAGCTTGTCCTACAACTGGTGTAGTGGAAGCGCCTGTGGTCTTCTTGGATTTCTTCCCCATTTTGCTTGAGCTTTCTCCTTTGGATGAATTCTGCACAGAGGCAAAAATAAACGTAACACAGAGATATGCCAATGAAAATCCAATATGGGAAAGATATATTGATCAAAGCGTGCTGAGAGATTAACTCTTAATAGTGGCCGTGGATACAATCCATGGGAAGATCTTTCAATTACATGAAATGGCCGTTTAAAACCTGCCACCCCTTAAATGCGCATTGTAGAGTCGTTAATATACCATTATTATTGTCACTTGTGAACGTTTATTTCACCCATTTCTACCATTCTTCATCATGCCATTTATTATAATTTATCATTTAAATCCATTTTATTAATTATTTATGCTCTCATGAATAAATATTATTTATTCTCCTTTATTTCTAATAAATTGATTATTATGCATTATTTTACCAATGATAGTTCTAATAAGTTGGTTGTAACCTTATTTACCATTTTTAGCCTCCAAAGTAACTTCGAGATTGAAGATTTGATTTTTAAATCAGCCAACTCAGAAATTCGTTGGTTTAAGGAGTGACAGTTTTACGGTTAAGATTCTGAGCAAATGAAGACAAATTTGGAAAATCCGGAACATGGGTTTTGTCCATAATGGGCCCAATTATCTTCATAAAGAATGGTTTGCCCAAATTCGGCTTGTACAGGGAGAAACACAGGGTTCTTTGAGCACGATTTTCTGAGATTTGTTGTTGCGGCCGCCCTCCAAATCTTAGTTGCAAACCCAAATCCGCCTTGTTCTTGTTGATCAATGGGTTAGAATCAACCTAAATTTGTAAGAGAAATCATGATTGTAATTATCTATGCTCTAATCTTTCTCTATTTAATGAAACCAAAGATCAGAGGGCGGGGGGAAAACGACTGTTGTTGTAATTATAAGTTTCAGAACAACTTTGATCATGGAGTCTGGTTGAGATCTGATTTTGTATACTTTTGTTAATGTAATCAATATAAAGGATTTGGTGTTCAATTCGTCCCTGCATCTGAAGTAAGTTACGGCGGTGCCATTGGAAGCTACGGGCCCAGCTCCAACGGACACTTGCCGTTGTATTGTTATACGGTAAATTGTGTTTGGTTTGCTTATTTCTATTGTTTCAGCAATCTGATATATCTTTCATATGATAGACTATGCTTTATACTTAATATCTGAATCTGAATAAGTTCTTTAACTCATGTCTCTGTATTACGCGAAGTGAATCTATTTGAATTGCATCTATTTCCATAGCAAGATATTTGTATAAATGTTATCATCATTGGATTCATATAAAATAAGTATTTGCGAGGCTTGAAGACAATATTACTTTGTTCAGAAACGTAATCATATCATTCAATACTCTCAGATTGCTATATTAATGTAAATCATGTACATACGGGTGATAGTTGTTGTTTCGTAATTCATTAAGGATTGCTGTTCCATTTGATTGCTGTTATTCCACTTGTTCTATTTTACTGTTGTATCATTTATTGCTGTTCCATTTCCATTTCGCCGTTCCGTTTTACTTTCTACTGATTTATTTACTTGCCTTTATTGCTTTGGTGTGAGAGAAGATCTAAAGCTGTAGTGAGTCAGCAAGTCGCTGCTTAGCTCCCAGATCTTTGGTCCATGCTCTAATTTCCATTCCATTTACTTGCATTTACTGTTTTAGTTTGGGAGGAGGATCAAGGCTGTCGTGAGACACAGCAGACGCTATTATGCTCCCAGATCCATGATCCATACTCTAATTCCTTTTCCTTCATCAATTTCTAGAGGAATGAGTTATTGCAACTGTATCCTCGATTGATGGTTATTTGAATGAATGATTTAGTTTAGAACATTTCAGTTTCTTGCTTTAGATTTTGTTTCCAACTTTCATTTACTTTTGGGTTTTAAGCACTATACTGCGAAACATTACTCTTAAGTAAATAGCCGTCTCAGACAGAGTACACTCTTGAAATAAAAAGTCGTCCCTGGGTTGATAATTAATGTGAGGTAATTAGGAGTTCACAAAACACCTTTTTATCGCTCCACATTTTGGCGCCGTTGCCGGGGAGAGTGTAGCCATTTCTAAAGAGTAGTGTGAATCTGATGAGTGCCTGCTAGGGAAGAGTTGGATCTTAAAAACGGAAGGTAAGAACCTGCGTACGGAGCATGTAAAAGCCCTGCTCTCCCGTCCGCTTTCCAGCAGGACTGTTAAAGGAACTAGAGTAGAAATAGATGTTTGAATTTTTGTGTGAATGATTAGGAAAAAGATAGAAATTTTTAAAAATGAATCACATGATCTCACGCAAGTGGTGATGTAAGCACCACCCATTTCACTAACTAATTGACAGGAACAATTGAAGAATGAGCCTCGAAGAAACACATGAAGAACATCTTCTATTATGGTAAGAAATGGCTCATGTTTCTACTTTTGAATTTCCTATCAAAGATCTAGGAGTGACACAAATGCATATAATTCCCCCATCTTTACCAAATTTTCATGGTTTAGCAAATGAAGATCCACATACATTTATGTTTGAGTTTGAAATACTTTGTAGAGGATATGATTATCGTACAAATGATCAAAGATTGAAAGTGTTTCCTCTTACTCTAAAAGGAGCATCTCTCCGATGGTTCATGAGCCTAGGTGGGAATTGCATCCAATCATGGGAGGACATGAAGAACATATTCTTGAAAAAGTACCAAGACTATTGCAAAGCCAATGAAGATATTTTCTATATGATATAAGGGGAAGATGAAAGTTTGGAGGACTATGTAGATCAATTTCAATACAACCTTCAAAAATCAAAATATAAGCATTTGGAGAAAGAGATCTTAAAAACACTCCTTCTTAAAGGAATCAAAGATGAATTTTTAGAACTTTTAAATCTGATAGGAAAAGGTGATGTTTTTCAGTTATCATATGATGATGTTTGTGAGTTGTGCATAAGGTATTCAAGAGGAATCTCCAAGGCTGGTAAGAATCCTAGAGATGTTTTTTCTTTGTTTTCTAAATCTGCTACAAGAATAGGAGACATAAGAGCTGAAATCAATGTGTTATTTGAACATTTTAAAGCTGATTTTATTAGCTCTCTAAATGAAAAATTGGATGTTTTGCAGGTTCATAAAAATGAAGAATTTGATGAAGTGTTTTGTTCTCATGACCGAAAGGAGCATCTCATAGATACTCACTCTTCCTTAGCTATGATGGAAGTGGCATATCAAAGAAGTAAGGAAGCTGCAACAAGGTCAAAACCACAGAAATCATGGCCTACAAGTATGGTTCAAAACACTTTTTCTCCATTATCATACTTGCATAATCCATTATGGAATGCTAATGTGTTAGGGCAGCCATGTCAATTTCAATATAACCACCTATCTTGTTTACAAGTTGGGTATGGTTCATCTTATGATGGCATGACTACTCTCCCTCATCTTGTAGCACAAGCACATTCTCCATATTCTCCACCAGCTCTTTCACAACACCTTGCTTGCCCATCAAAACCATTCACACAACCCAATCAACCACATCATCAAAATGCTCCATTCCATACACATTTTCCTGCTCAACTAATTCCACACCCTCACCATAATAAACCAGTACAACATGCTTACAATGTTGAACTGGAAAATTTACCCACCCTTCCCACCCATTCTATCTCACATGTGTCATTAAAGAAAACTTACAATGAGATTCAGAATGTTTCAAATGCAAAAATTGTAGAAGCTATGGAAGGAAATGAGGTTTCTTGTAGGATGCATCAACAAGTTATTTTAAAAGACCAAGGACTTCATGATTTGATGGATATGAGAAATCAACAAAGTAACACATACATTGAAGATTGGTTTCACTCCATCACTTGTTTGCAACATTGCTCCACACTTCAACAATTTTTGACTCCATCTTTTCAAGGGAAGTTGGCTTCTCATACCCTAATTTTTATCAACATGTATTTTTCAAATTTGGGTATGTGCATACTAGAGGCCTTATTTCTAAAATAGTTCCACTGGAAATACTCTTATACATAAACATATTCGATTCTCAAAGAAGAGTAAGATAGTGGAGAAAAAACAATAAAATAAATAAGGGAATAAATAAATGCATTTTGTTTTTCCATGTAAAACTAGGGTTTTTGTTGCAACATGCTATGCAAATCAACATCGGTGATAATTTTTTTATAATTTGTGTATGTAGATGATTTACAATGGAAATAATAAGTTCTACAAACACTCATTTTCATTTTTATCACCAATTTGAAAAAATGCTTGAATTTCATTTTTTTTGGCTTGTGGGCTTGATGAACTTTCTGAAAAAACAATCGGGACAGTCATGTTTTGAGGGACCAAACATGAATATTTTTAAAACCTGTTTCTATTCTAGGTAGCCCTTGATGTCTACTTTCTAACCCAATTTGAATCACTCAATTTGGATTTGAAACGAAAAAGTTAGAACCAAAACATTGACAGGGTGTCTAGCAGGCAGCTCAGGAATAGAGTTGGGACAGTCAGATTTTGGAGGCCTAAATGACCATATTTTTAAAACCTGTTTCAATCCTAAGTAGCCCTTGATGTCTACTTTCCAATCCAATTTGAATCACTCAATTTGGATTTGAAACGAAAAAGTTAGAGCCAAAACATTGACCGGATGTCTAGCAGGAAGCTCAGGAACAGAGTTGGGAGAGTCAGTTTTTGGAGGCCTAAATGAATGAATTTTTAAAACTTGTTTCTATGGTAGATTCCCCTATAAATCTAGTTTACAATGCAATTGGAATCACTCATTTTTGATATCGTATGGGGAGGTTATGATCAAAATACTGACTGTCTATCGTAAATCAGCACCCTTAAAGCTATGTCTTTGCAGCTGTTCCTTAAAGTATTTGACCTATCAATTCTTCTTGTCTTCAAAACCTGTTTCTATTTGAGATCAATAAATAAATCTATTTTCATTTCCAACTTGAATCATTCGAATCCGACATCAAACGAAAAAGTTATGCTTGAAATATCAACTGTTGGTCTAAGCCGGGTAATCGAAAATGACTCTATTATGCAGGTTGTTCTAAACAAATTTGACATATCATATGATTGAATTTTTAAAACCTGTTTCTACTGGAGATAAACCTTTGATTTAGCTCTCATTTGGCTTTGGAATCACTCAATTTGGACGAAAAACAAAGAAGTTGTGATTAAAACACTGCTGGTTAGTATGGTCGACCACTGCTCTCCCGCAGGTAACAAATAAATTTTACTTTGTTATTTTCTCTATGGATTTGTTATAACAGAGTAACTACTTGTTGTTTTTTGCATAATTCTTTGATTAGGGGAGCCCAATCACCTCTCTTTCTCCATGATTGAATGTTTTATTGCAGGTAGACACTCGTCTTTTTGCAGGTCCTGGGAAAATAAAGAAGGTCAATTTATGGACGAGTGATTTTTCAAAGAAATTTTTATAAAACAAAGAAATTTTATCCAAATCATTACCCAACGGATTCATAATAGAACAAATGAAGAATTGATTTCCATTTGAAGATTCATGTCATCTCTTTGCTGCCAAAACATTTTTCAAAAAGATCATTTTTTTTACATAATATCATTGCTGTTGTAACTTAATTTACATATTGTTTTTAAATAAAATGTTGTTTTTTTCTAATTTCTTTTATATTTTGTGTTTCAGGTGTTGCTTCATTCAAAGTGCAACTCATCCTCAGCATCAATGCAGTGAACAGCTAATTCATTCTTTGTGTGTTTTTGCTATTTTTGCTGTTCCTTTTCGAAATGGAACAGCATTTGTGTGATTTTGCTGTTCCTTTTCGAAATGGAACAACATTTGTGTGATTTTGCTGTTCCTTTTCGAAATGGAACAGCACTTGCGTGTTTTTGCTGTTCCTTTTCGAAATGGAACAACATTTGTGTGTTTTTGTTGTTCCTTTTCGAAATGGAACAACACTTGCGTGTTTTTGCTGTTCATTTTCGAAATGGAACAACATTTGTGTGTTTTTGCTGTTCCTTTTCGAAATGGAACATCACTTGCGTGTTTTTGCTGCACTTGTGTGTTTTTGCTGTTCCTTTTCGAAATGGAACAACATTCGTGTGTTTTTGCTGTTCCTTTTCGAAATGGAACAGCATTTGTGTGATTTTGCTGTTCCTTTTCGAAATGGAACATCACTTGTGTGATTTTGCTGTTCCTTTTCAAAAATGAACAACACTTGTGTGTTTTTGCTGTTCCTTTTCGAAATGGAACAGCATTTGTGTGATTTTGCTGTTCCTTTTCGAAATGGAACAACACTTGCGTGTTTTTGCTGTTCCTTTTCGAAATGGAACAGCATTTGTGTGTTTTTGCTGTTCCTTTTCGAAATGGAACAACATTTGTGTGTTTTTGCTGTTCCTTTTCGAAATGGAACAGCATTTGTGTGTTTTTGCTGTTCCTTTTCGAAATGGAACAGCATTTGTGTGTTTTTGCCGTTCCTTTTCGAAATGGAACAGCATTTGTGTGATTTTGCAGTTCCTTTTCGAAATGGAACAGCACTGGCGTGTTTTTGCTGTTCCTTTTCGAAATGGAACAACATTTGTGTGTTTTTGCCATTCCTTTTCGAAATGGAACAACATTTGTGTGTTTTTTCTGTTCCTTTTCGAAATGGAACAGCATTTGTGTGTTTTTGCCGTTCCTTTTCGAAATGGAACAACATTTGTGTGTTTTTGTTGTTCCTTTTCGAAATGGAACAACATTTGTGTGTTTTTGCTGTTCCTTTTCGAAATGGAACAACATTTGTGTGTTTTTGCCGTTCCTTTTCGAAATGGAACAACATTTGTGTGATTTTGCAGTTCCTTTTCGAAATGGAACAACATTTGTGTGTTTTTTCTGTTCCTTTTCGAAATGGAACAACATTTGTGTGTTTTTGCTGTTCCTTTTCGAAATGGAACAACATTTGTGTGATTTTGCTGTTCATTTTCAAAAAGGAACAGCACTTGCGTGTTTTTTGTTGTTCCTTTGCGAAAAGGAACAACACGTGCATGTTTTTGCTGTTCCTTTGCGAAAAGGAACAGCATTTGTGTGTTTTTGCTCATCCTTTGCGAAAAGGAACAACATTTGAGTGTCTCTGCTATTCCTTTCTCAGAAGAAACAACATTTCTGATTTTTCGAACGACATTTGCATTTTCACGTTTTTTTTTGTATGTCTTTTTGTTTTTTTGGTGTGCATTTTCTTTGATGTTCCTTACACGAAACACCGCTTTGTGAGTGTTTTTGCTGTTCATTCAAAAGAGCAACACTTTGGGAATATTTTTGAGGGCAACCCTTTCCTTTCTCTTGTGGGATTATTCATAGTCAGCTCAACTACATTCTCTTGATTCTCTTTCATGGCATGAAGTACACTATTTTTATGAGGACAAGAATTATGGATTCTTTTGAAGCAAGTATTATCATTTACGTTATGATCTTTAACAGGACAACTCCTTGATGTTAGATTCTTTTCAAAAAGGGACACAATTATTTATATATTACTTTACTGCATTGTTTTTGCTGTACATGATATTGATTGATCATCTTAATACCATGCTGGTTCCACCCTTCCTGGTTATAATCTTCTCTGTCTGTAATAAATGAGATTATGGGTATATATTTTTTTTTTTTTATATTGACATGTTCAACTTCTTCCGCCATCCCTGCTCTTAAGGAGTATTGAGCCTCCCTTTTTTTATCATAAAAATGTGTAATAATAACAAAATTTTGTTCGCAGATGGAGGATAGGGGGTCTCATTACGAGCCAACCTACCATGTTCATAAGGCTGTAACAAAGTGACATTCCCATTATGGCCACCACACGAGGGTTATGATCCATTGGATAGCCAAATTATCCTTGGAACAGGAGGTCTCATCACGAGCCGGCCTGATCACTTTTGCTACCTCCCAGTGAATGGCAGTGTGGTTATCTGGTTACCACGCCAGCACACTGATCTCTTCTGTAGAACAACACTAAAACTCTCCATTTATAAATTGAGGATCCTGGCTCATATGGGTTAACAAGCAACCCTGCCGAGGCTATAGACGCCTGCTGGCAGCAGCGGCTCTGCTTATGGTATTGAAGTTATATCTTTTCGTCAATTATTATTATAATACCCTTTTCTTATTTTCTTTTTATCAGAGAAGTTATTTCCTTAACTTTTTCCCTGTTTGAACCTTTATGCATGAGAAATTGTTTTATGATCAATCACATCATTTTCAGCTAGAATACCGTCAGCAAAGTATCTTTTTAGCATATTGTTGTCCTTTTTCGTTTTGCATAAACTATCATCACTCTAAAGCGTCCTATCTCTTATTCATAACTATCTTTACACACTTTGCTCTCAATATAACCATAACTTTCACCGTCCTATCATTGATAAGTGTACTCTGCCTCCCTCACTGATATATTGTTCATTCCATTGCCTTGCTGTCAGCACCACCCCTTTCATATGCATTATGGTTATGGAACCCATTTTCCAATTGGAGGGGGGAATGTATGCATTATGGGATTGCATGCGATATGATTACTCCACTTTGCCATACCTTGTTGATTTGACAACATATTAGTATTGCATGTATACATAAGTTTTTCTAATTGAAATTTTGCATGCATCTTGTCTGTTGCTATTCAACGCTAACACTATGGATTCAAGAACATTGTATGCAAAATAGTGCTTTGTTTACAGGAGAACAACAAGTATGCAGGGGCAATTCTATTCGTAGCATGACCACACTATTGCACTTCACAGTAGAGGCTCGTGAACGTGAACAATTCTTCAGATATGATGTGCTTTTCTGGATTCCACCTTTTGCATCACTTTCAACACCAACTCTATCTACATCAGCTTCAACAACTGCCAGTCCATATATGTCATTCCACATTTTTTTTGGAGGTAAAACTTGAGGTAAAATTGCCTAGTTTTCTAATTTATTATGAATTTAGGAGAATTTCATCAAAATCTATTTTGAGCATTATTTGTCATCTTTCATTCCACATCTTTACCACTTCCCCTTTTTCAGCAGCATATCATTTCCGAGTATGGGGGAGTGTTCCTTCATTTTTTTTGATCACCACGCCATTTATATTCTTTATCATCCATTGCTATTCTTATTCACTCTCAACACCTCCCTTATTCCATGTTGTTTTACACCAAGCATAGAATTCAACAACTGGTAGCAACCACCTCTATTTGTTTTCTAGCATCGCATGAGGACATGCTAATTTTTCAGAGAGGGGGAGGAATTGCTATGCATGATGAATATTTTCTACTTTCTTCCTTATTTAAGGCATACAATTTCATTTTTTGATTTCCACATATTTTTAAAACTATGAACCCAATTCTTGTAATTTTTGGAAAACACATACCTATCATTAATACAAACCCACACAATTTCAAGAAATAGTGGTTCATAAAATTCCGGAAATCATGCACTCTCACTTACAACCATTTTGTTTATATCTCATGATCCATGCATAAAAACAATCTGATTTTTGGATCATAAAGGCATTCATATATTATAAATTTACTTGCCAAATTTCAACAAAAGCTGGTTTGTAAGTTTTTGAGAAAATGGTTCATGAAGTTTGCTGTTACATATATCATATTTTGTTGCAACTTCATATATACATATAATTGAATGTCAATGTAAAAATTGTTATGCCTTCATCAAGATTACCAAAAGTGAATATTCATTAATTAAGGAAGAATTCATTTGTTCTATCCATTTCATGAGCTGAGATGAACATATTTTTTTATTGCTTGGTTAACACATGGGTTTTTGTCTTTGGGTTGCATGAGGACATGCAATATATTCAGTTTTCGTTGCATGAGGACATGCAATATATTGAGTGTGGGGTTGTGTAGAGTCGTTAATATACCATTATTATTGTCACTTGTGAACGTTTATTTCACCCATTTCTACCATTCTTCATCATGCCATTTATTATAATTTATCATTTAAATCCATTTTATTAATTATTTATGCTCTCATGAATAAATATTATTTATTCTCCTTTATTTCTAATAAATTGATTATTATGCATTATTTTACCAATGATAGTTCTAATAAGTTGGTTGTAACCTTATTTACCATTTTTAGCCTCCAAAGTAACTTCCAGATTGAAGATTTGATTTTTAAATCAGCCAACTCAGAAATTCACTGGTTTAAGGAGTTACAGTTTTGCGGTTAAGATTCTGAGCAAATGAAGACGAATTTGGAAAATCCGAAACATGGGTTTTGTCCAGAACGGGCCCAATTATCTTCTTCAAGAACAGTTTGCCCAAATTCGGCTTGTACAGGGAGAAACGCAGGGTTCTTTGAGCACGATTTTCTGAGATTTGTTGTTGCGGCCGCCCTCCAAATCTTAGCTGCAAACCCAAATCCGCCTTGTTCTTGTTGATCAATGGGTTAGAATCAACCTAAATTTGTAAGAGAAATCATGATTGTAATTATCTATGCTCTGATCTTTCTCTATTTAATGAAACCAAAGATCAGAGGGCGGGGGGAAAACGACTGTTGTTGTAATTATAAGTTTCAGAACAACTTTGATCATGGAGTCTGGTTGAGATCTGATTTTGTATACTTTTGTTAATGCAATCAATATAAAGGATTTGGTGTTCAATTCGTCCCTGCATCTGAAGTAAGTTACGGCGGTGCCATTGGAAGCTACGGGCCCGGCTCCAACGGACACTTGTCGTTGTATTGTTATACGGTAAATTGTGTTTGGTTTGCTTATTTCTATTGTTTCAGCAATCTGATATATCTTTCATATGATAGACTATGCTTTATACTTAATATCTGAATCTGAATAAGTTCTTTAACTCATGTCTCTGTATTACGCGAAGTGAATCTATTTGAATTGCATCTATTTCCATAGCAAGATATTTGTATAAATGTTATCATCATTGGATTCATATAAAATAAGTATTTGCGAGGCTTGAAGACAATATTACTTTGTTCAGAAACGTAATCATATCATTCAATACTCTCAGATTGCTATATTAATGTAAATCATGTACATACGGGTGATAGTTGTTGTTTCGTAATTCATTAAGGATTGCTGTTCCATTTGATTGCTGTTATTCCACTTGTTCTATTTTACTGTTGTATCATTTATTGTTGTCCCATTTCCATTTCGCCATTCCGTTTTACTTTCTGTTGATTTATTTACTTGCCTTTATTGCTTTGGTGTGAGAGAAGATATAAAGCTGTAGTGAGTCAGCAAGTCGCTGCTTAGCTCCCAGATCTTTGGTCCATGCTCTAATTTCCATTCCATTTACTTGCATTTACTGTTTTAGTGTGGGAGGAGGATCAAGGTTGTCTTGAGACACATCAAACGCTGTTATGCTCCCAGATCCATGATCCATACTCTAATTCCTTTTCCTTCATCAATTTCTAGAGGAATGAGTTATTGCAACTGTATCCTCGATTGATGGTTATTTGAATGAATGATTTAGTTTAGAACATTTCAGTTTCTTGCTTTAGATTTTGTTTCCAGCTTTCATTTACTTTTGGGTTTTAAGCACTATACTGCGAAACATTACTCTTAAGTAAATAGCCGCCTCAGACAGAGTACACTCTTGAAATAAAAAGTTGTCCCTGGGTTGATAATTAATGTGAGGTAATTAGGAGTTCACAAGACACCTTTTTATCGTCCCACACGCATTATATCATTAATCGGCTGAATGACCTATTTAAGCGTGATGTGGATGTTTTGGCTGTTGAGCACAAGTGAATGATTGCTTAACAGATCAAGCTTTAAATATGAATGGATCATAATATTCCTCCACTTAACGGCTTTTTTGAAATCTGCGCTTTATCGCAATAGGCAATCGGGGAGAGCTTAACCTCTTGTATTGGCACCATTTAAAACCCCCGATCGCCGATAGCCAATATCGCATCGCGTTGGGAGCATAGGAATTATATAAGACATGCATTATATATCACCGATCGCCGATTGCCGATATCGCATTGCATCGGGGTGAAAGGCTTGGGGCAATTTAATATTGCGTATAGAGTATCGCCAATCGTCGATCGCCGATTGTGCATCGCATCGGGGCTAATGGCATGGGGGCGCTTTAAAATGTGTATAGAGTATTGCCGATAGCCGATAGCGATATCGCATCGGCGGAGACCAATGTGCCACCTATTTATTTACCTTATGTCATTGCGATATGCGATCTTGCGATCACTTTATCGCAATGATAAAGGATTGTTTTATTTGATCAAATGGGTTTTTCAAAAGGCTTTTTAATAATGTTTTCATTTGGTTATCAGACCTTTTTGAACAATACAATATTGATACCAATTAAACTCTAAAGGGACCCATTTCATATGATAATTTTGTAAATAAACATGATATGAAATGGGGGGTTGTTGTAGGGCACAACAAGTAAGTATGTCAAAGGTCTACTGGAAAGATTCAGGATGGATCAGTGTAAGGCTACAACAGTACCATTACAGCAGAACATTAAACTTCAAAGTGAGGATGGCTCTAAAGAGGCAGATGCGACACTTTATAGACAACTCGTTGGGAGCCTAATCTACCTGACCACTACTAGACCAGATTTGGCTTATGTAGTCAGTGTGTTAAGTCAATACATGTCCAAGCCACTTGAAAGTCATTCGAATGTAGCAAAATGTGTTTTGAGGTATCTACAAGGTACTGTAGACTATGGTATTATTTATATTAATTCCTCTGATGTTAGATTGATAAGATTTACAGATTCCGATTGGGCTGGAAATGTAGACGACCGCAGATCCATAATAGGCTATGCATTCAGCATTATATCTGGGGTAATTACATGGAGCAGTAAGAAACATAACATAGATTCGTTGTCTTTAGCAGAAATAGAGTATCAAGCTATCTGTGCAGCAACGTGTGAGGCAGTTTGGTTGCGGAGACTTCTCCAGGATGTCGGGGAAGAACAAAAAGATGCAAAAACAATCAGATGTGACAACCAAAGTTCAATCAAACTTTCTAATAATCTAGTGTTTCACAAGAACACTAAACACATTGATACACAATTCCACTTTTTCAGGGGAAAAGTACAATCAAAAGAAATCCATCTTGTCATCTTGTATATTGTAATACAGTGATAATGTTGCAGACATTTTCAATAAGCCTCTTGGCAAAATTAAGTTTGAAATGTTTAGGGAGATGTTAGGAATATTTGTGAACCCCTTCTCCATTAAGGGGGAGTGTTGAAGATAATGGAGAATATCTTAGAACAGTGTGAGTTGATTCACGAGAACTCACGATAGGAATTAGTTTTTATTTTCTAGGGTACGGTTCTAACTTCCCTAAGACTATGATTAATATATAATGTATGATGTACATGGATAATGTAGAGCGTTTTGAAGTGGGTGTTTTTTATTAATTTAAACATAGATTTTTAACAACAACAAATAATCCTCATACCATGGTTTGAAAAACTTGGAGATCTAGAGGTTGATTTGGCTAGATTGTTTTCATTTGAAAAGCGTGGAGCTCTAGAAGCTACGTTGGCTAGATTTCGTACAAAACTAATGGGTAGAAACAACTAATGATTGGCTACATGCCTGATTATAGAAAGGATTCTAGTCGGTTGTTTGATTTTTGGAAATTTTACAAATTTGTGGAGGGCATTATAAATGTTTCTGAACTATGCAACATTTTTTTGTTATTTTTCTCGATTGGTTTAAGTGACATAATTTGTTTTATTGAGGTTAAAATTAATTGTTGGTTTACAGATCTTTGGTAGCAGACAATATTTTTTCACGTTCAGTGGTAATATGTTGCAGGCGTATTATTATCAGGAAAACTATTGTCCATTCAGAGCTGTTAGGAACGAGTGATGTTTTCGGGTAGCAGCTGGTTCCAGGTAAGGTTTGGAACTTTTCAATCATGACAGTGTAAAGGAAATGTCTAATATAATCACTCATCGTAGTTGTTCCTCAAAAGGGGTAAACAATCAAATGGAGGCATATGATTGGCTAGAAAGAGTGGAGGTGATGGTAAGAACACGACCAAGGCTCAAAAGTTGATGATTATGTGATCACAATGGTTATTTACCAATGGATAGGTTCATTTTTTAATGAGCTTAAACTCTAGGGGAACATTTTCTCAACGCTAGGTTTATTTTTTAACGAGCTTGAACTTCACGTAAAACTACTCGTGCCAGTCGTATAATAAGGATGTCTCATTGATAGGTTCATTTTTTAGGGAGCTTTGCACACCATTCGAAACTTTTCTCCGGAGCCTTTCGTTATGCAAGCTAAGAACGAACAACCTATGAGTTTAAAGGGTTAAGAACCTACAACCTAAGAAAATAAATGGTCACTTTTCACTTAAATGCAAAAAGGTTTGCATGCCCCTGGGTATAACGAAGTAGAGTTTCCAGGTCACCATACAAAAGTTCTTGCATTAGCAAGATTGTTCCACCCGCGTAGCAGAAAAAACACTTCCTTAGCTCTCTCCATCGAAATGGATGAAGGTGATTCCAGTTCCAATCACCTAACCTTCAACGAGGGAATCCTATTCCAGTCTAATCCTATTTTCCTAAATGGATGGTTGTGTCAGACTAGTCATATTCCTACACAGAAACCTACCTTATAACTGGGGTTTTCCTTCCGAAGTAGACCAGGGCACATGCCTCTTGGTTTTAGCCACATTCACTGAATCACTTGTGTTCATAAGGTGGATTGTTTGTAGATTGATGAGACATTCCTTGTACAAAAAGACCATTTAGGGATGGCACTTGACTATTAGCTATGTGTGAATTGGGGAATGAAAGCTGGTCTACGAGCTGGACCACTCTGCCTTCATGCAGAAAACACATCACTCGAAAGAGTGAGGAAACAATAGCTCCCATGCTATAATTGTAATCACGCCCAAGGAGTAGATTTTAATCTAAATGTCCTTGGACTAACATTACGTTCACGTAGACGGTTTTCCCTCTCAAAGTTATAGGCAAACTTGGAAGGATCCCTAATGGTCGACTGGTTCCTTTGTTGAAGCCTGTTAGATTTTGAATCTTAGGCAGGAGTGATGGCGAACCAAGCGCTTTCCAAGAGTTGAGGAAAGGATACTCACAGAAGCTCCTTCATCTATGATAGTACCAACCATGACCATTCTGTAAGCTTGTACTATGATTCAGAATGGTACATTAGATGGTAGACGGGGTCTACCTAGTAGATTCCAATCGAAGGAAATGACTAGGTTGCTTGGAGGAGGGACCAAATAAATGGCCAGGTAAACCTTTGATGAACTTCCTTCCTGCAGTAAAGGAATGGGTAGATTTTCCCCATGTTCATCGAATTCTGTGTTGACGAAAATAATTTGAACTATGTCATTCTCATTCTCTTCGGTGACTGTATCATCTGAAGGTAGACCTTCTGAAGACAAGACTGGGTCAACTGCCATATCGACCCATTGACTTTGATCCTATGCAGACTCAGAGGGTTTATATTCAATGATAGATGCTTCAACCAACCACAAAGGTGTGTCAATCAAATTTTCAACTAGTGATGGAATCGGCAAGAGTTTCTTGTATCCAGGAGGAGCCGTAGCAGTGAAGCAGGACGGTTATCCAATAATCTTTTAGCTTCGTCTAGGAAGGGATAACGGTGGATGGCATGATCACCTTCACACAGTCTACAAGGAATTTTAGATCTTCCTTTTTGTCCATTGACTTCGTTCTCACTAGTTGACAATGTACTTTCAACATGATCGTCAGAGGTTGAGGACACCGGATTGTGTAAGCGGGGAGACCAGTCCCTTAAGATCTGTGGGATGCAAGGATAATCTCAACGATAGTGGTCTCCCTTGCAAATGACACATGGAGATTTCGGTTTGGATGGTGCAGTGTGTGGATTTTCACCAGACGATGCATGGTTGCCCCCTTTTGCCATTGTCTTCTTCTTCTTCTTCTGAGTTGCTTGGTTTTCAGTTTTACTAGCTTCACCAAGCGAAGAGGAAGAAGGAGAGGGAGAAACAAATGAAGTAGAAGGTTGGGGGGTAACTCTAGTATCATCTGGTTGCTGATTTGATTCCCAGGAATCACGGTGCTTTGAACGACAAAGGTTGAGAAATGCCATACTGGCAAGCCAATTGTTAGTCCTGGAAGGGACAATGTGGCCATATGAGGTGCACCAAAATCTCCCCAAGAGGAGAAGGGACTCGGATTTCCCCCAAGGGGAAATCCTTGGTTGGTGGACTCCATCTTCTCAACCTAAAGACCAACAAGGGAATAGTGATGTTATTCCGATTAAAATAAATTTTATGACGCTTTGACACAACTTGCTTTTTTTAATTTTTAAGAGTCGAGAGAAAGATAAAGATGACTCTAGTTGCCTTCGATTTTTAATGAGCCTGAAGTGACATGTGCTCAGATGGACCTTTTCTTTTAAGGAGTCTGAAAAGGAACGAAAGTGACTACTCTAGAAATCTAGACAGAGGGATTACCAAATCAATCGCAAAACTGCAGAATACTTTTTATGGTACGACAATCAATCTTCTCGAATGTTGTGTTCAGTGCATTGCGATCGATAGGGCAGTAGACACGACTTCCTAAGGATAAATGATGTAGCCTATTGTGGTATCCCAATATATACTCGACAGTACGTGAGAGCACAAGTCCGTACTGGCACTTGTCGTCTCAAAGAGGAGGAATCACCCAACCTACGATGAAAGTGATAGTTAACAGGCTTTACGACGCCGAAATACGTCTCTAGCCTAGACTTCTAAACGTTGCGTGATAGGTTCCAAAGTGTTTTTATGTTCATTGAAATTTATTTTACAATTGATATTTCTTAAGAACTTTGCCTTTAAGGTTCACCGCATGATGTAGATATACAATTCCTAAATATGCAATCTAAGATGATAAATAGTTGTTTATTTTCTTTTTACAATGAAAATCCTAGCTACTAAGGAAAGAGAAGCAAGATTCTTTCCACATAGAGGAGAGAGCACACACTAAGATGCACTGTCCTAAACCAATCTCCACAAGCAGTGTAAATGCAAATGACATGCATGTATTTGTTTTCCGCTTTCTTAATGTGTGAATGACAAAAAGAATGCTAAGTATAGATCTGAACTATTTTTCTTTCAAAGTGACAGTACTAACAATTTTCTTTTCAAAAAATGAAAGGAAGACTAAGACGACACTTTGCGATTTTGAATTGAAAACTGCTTTCGACATTTGAAATACTATTAATTCAAATCAAATACAAGAGCAAAAGTGTAATTGACTATCAAAAGAGGAGGATTCTTTTCTCTAACTAAAAACAACACTTGCGGCTCTTTCAAATCAAAATACGACACTTCGATTAAGCTATTGTTTGCAAAGGAGAACTTTAAATGGGGAAAAATACATAAAAACATTCACAATTCTTTATACAATGAAGGCTGAATAATGCAAAGGAAAGGGGTTTCAAGAGTGGTATACTGATCACAGACAACAAAACTACTGAATAAAGCTGAAGACAATGAAGAGAAAACCAAAATTTGGAGGCAGAGATAGTCTTACCTAATCATCCCACTTGTAACACAGGGAAAGAGGGATGCATCTCACCTTCAGCACATGGGAGGTGCGAAGCATCCAGTCTGCCAATGAGAGATAGTGCGATGGTCTAGGGACGAGATTGGACTTGGTTTTTTCTCACAGTTTGCAGCTTAGTTCAGGGATTTAGGCTGAGCTAATGATAGGCAGTAAACATAAAGCATAGGGTCTGATCTAATGAGGTTACTTGAGCTACCACCAGGGCACTTAGGATGTTTGCAAGTCAGATGTTTAGTTCATAAACTAACCCGGAGATTGACTGAAGTAGCATTGATCTACTTTGCCGTTGCATAGAAAAAGCAGTTCGAAGGATAGCTAGCTTAACTTCAGGCTTCGTTTGTAGTTTATAAAGAAAAAAAACTAGAAAACAAGAAAACAAGCTATTCGCTCCCCAGTGGAGTCACCGTTTTTTATCTGGAAAACTAATGTCCATCCAGAGCTGCTAGTCCCACTAAGACGGGTAGCTATCTTAGAAAAAAACAAACTAAAGTCACTTGTGTTTTCCTTTATGAGAAATAGATGAGGAAGAAGTAGAGAGTACCAACCTCAGTCTTTCGCTTGGCTCTTTGCTTGTTTCCTCTCCTCTTTGACAGAGCTTTGCCACTCTTCCTTACTTGTCCCACTTCAAAGAAGACTTGTAGAGTCAAAGTAGCATAATACCATCAAAGCATAGAGATCTATAACCATAAACAATATAGGATCAGATATATATTAACCATAGAAATGCATATATCAATACAAGATTTAGAGATATACAAAAATATGGAGGAAAACTCAAATAGATTTATTGATAGAAGTAGTAGAAGAGAGGATTACAAACCGTTCGATATGACCCAGTGCCACCCTCACAGCATGAAAGCCCTCTTCACCTCATGAAAAGCTAGATCACCCAACACTATGATGTTCAACAGAGAAACCAACAACACTTCCTTGCAAGATATAAAATTCCAGCCTCTGGATCTCTAGGATGAGGGATCCATATATAGATGTTTGTAGGTGGGTGAGTCAGCTTCTAGGTTTTTTATTAGTGTCATTTCTCTGATAGTTCTTGGTTCCACTTGGAGATTTCATGATCTCTTACTCATTCGTGGGTGAATTCAGAGAGGCAAGTGTCAAATGAGTAGTTTCTAGAAGATTCTTTGGGTTTCCACCTAGCCAACTACCTCTGCCATTTGTCTGCTCTCGCTCATCACACCCTACACAAGGGCTTTTAAGTATGCATCGCACCTTTTTCATGTAGTAAGTGAGATGCATCGTACCCTTAGCACTAAGCAGTCTGCATGGTCCAGTTTTGACCAGTTCTGAGTAGTTTTTCAGGAAGAACTTCTGGGAGATGATGTAATCAGCTTACCTTGTTCCTTTAGGGTGTGAACCAACACTTTTAAGGGCTTAGAAACCCTTGGTTTATGGACATATAATATTGGGGTTGCAGTGCCCAAATATTTCTATAACGCGTACCTCTAAAGAGCCGTCTTTTATCTGGACTAGAGGCGACAAGTCGCTAATGTGTTTATGATTCCTATATCCTTCAACTAAGAGCAAACTTTAATTGTCATTATTGACTTAAAAAGATTATTTATGTTTATTTAGAGATGTTCTATACATCAATGAATATGGGATATTTTCAAAATTTTGATCTCTATTGAGATTGAATATATTTAAATTTAAATTTTATGGTCTATCATATATAGAAATGCAGAATACTTAAAAGTTATGCTTGAGTTTAAAACTTTCTCTTGTCATTTCCTGTATATTAGCTCTAGATGGTTTGAACTAATTATTTCGCCGAGTGTTCATGCAATTATCTATTAGTTGCTAATCTAAATTACTTGTGGATTGATCTTGTACAAATGCATTTTTATTCTGAGGAAAAGTATTTTGCCTCCATTTCTTACATGGATTTGTTTCCTTCTGTCCTGAATAAGGGATAGAATATTTTTTTGGAATTTTTCACTCGTACTCTAGGATGAATACTCTATTTTCGCAATTGTTGATGCAGCGGATCCGCAATACTTGTCCACCGTCTAATTGCGCTTGATAAACCTGACACCTAAGATCCCTGTTCAATCCATGTTCAATTTTGGATTGGGCCACGAGATCGGGAGGAACGTTGAAAATTGAACACATCCCAGCACTTCCGAGGGCTTCTAGCCCATCCCCAAAGGGCACATTTTTTTTAAAATTTAAAATACCAAAATCACTTGTAAATATACAAAGTTAGATTAAATTTTTATATTTCAAAAGGAACGCAATATTTTTAATAGACTGTTAATATTTTTTTAAGTTTTTTAAATTTGCTCTTAGTTTTATACTGATACGCAATATTTTTAATAAACAGTTAATACATTTTTAAGTTCTTTAGATTTACTCTTATTTTTATACTGATAATAAATAATGGCAAGGAAAAACTCATCTTATAAATATAGAAAGTTAGATTAAATTTTTATATTTCAAAAAAACACAATATTTTTAATAAACTATTAATATTTTTTTAAAGTTTTTTAAATTTGCTCTAATTTTTATACTAATACGCAAATTTTTATAATAACTAGTTAATAATTTTTGAAGTTCTTTAAATTTATTCTTATTTTACACTGATAATAAATAATGGCAAGGAAAAACTCATCTTATTAGTCCCTGCCTTTGGCATAGCAGGGACTATAGTGATCGATCGATTGTTGACTTCCTATTAAATCGCTTTGACCAAATAATATTTCCCGTACATTTCAGGTTTAAACCAATGTTTTAAATAAAATATTCTGCTCAACAAACTTTTATCCAATGTTTTTGTTTCGACCTCTTATTGCCGGCTCGACTGTATACTTTTCTCAAAACTTAGGATAAAGAGTTTGGGGCTCGCCTATGTACTTTTCTTAAAACTTAGGATAGGCAGTTTGGCAAGCTCGACTCTATGCTTTTCCTAAAACTTTGGATAACTAGTTCGAGGTATGGTTGTATATGGTAAGAGACACGCATCAGATAACCATCACCATTGTCGCTGCATGTACAGCTACCACGGCTTCTTCTACAACTACCACAGCTTCTTCCAAGTGTCCTAATGCATTGAAGTTCTGACCTTCAGAAGACTGGATAAATTGATTCTAGAGAAAACACACGGAAGCATGCTTTAGAAATTATGCGGAAAACTTTCATGAACTAACCTGCATCGAAGTTCTGAAGATGTACTCGTAATCTTCAACAGACTGGATAAATTCATTCTGAAAACCTCACCGAAGTCTGCAATGGCAGGAGTGGTAGCAATGGAGGAGTGGCAGAAATGGAGACTCCTTTCATCTACACCTGCACCACAGAAGACAAGGTAAGCAAGGTAAGCAACACGAGAACCAGTGGCATAGTAGTTGTTTAAGCAGTATAGTAGTGATTTTGTTTGAAATGTTTTTCTTACATTTCTATTCTTCTCTGGAAATGATTTTCTTTCTGGCATCGTATTCTTCTTTGGCAATGATTTTTCTTTCTGGTATTTTCTTGCTGGGTTGTTTTGCAATACGTTTCTATGTTTTTGGGGTGCACCCTTTTTTATTTATTTTTATTACCATTCTTTTATTTCCATTATCTCATTGCCAGAAGAAATTTATAGCTTGCGGCTTGGAGTGCGGTGGATTAATATCTGTCTGGTAAGATAAATCTTGATGTTATTATTATTAGTAGGAAAGGGTTTATTTCATCTGGTTTGGAAGTGTTCGTTTAACCATGCACTATTTGCGTAGGAATAAGCATATCATTAGCATGGTGTGTGAAAAGATCATTAGCATGGCTTGCCAAAAGTTTCAGAAGGGCGCATGCAGATAAGTTTCCGAAATTATTTCAACAGAAATAGGTAGGTACTTGTTGTTATAACACATCCCTTATAAGTAATATTCTCATAGGAACTTATTGCAGGTATGCCACATTCTTTCAATTATAGGAAAGGGAACCTAGTAGAATGCACCAAACCTCAGAGAAAATAAAAAAAATTACATTTGCAATATTCCTAAAAAATAAATTTCTGGTTTGAAGTAAACAAAATAGAATTATGAAAAAACACTTACAGCAGCTTTATATTCAAAAGGGTGCTCATCTTCCAAGTGGGAACAGAGGGAAGTAATGTCATAGTCATCAAAGCAGGCTTCTGGAAAAGAAATGTGAATCTAAGAATGATTCTATGCCTGGACTTGAAGCAGGCGTTAGCCTCATTGAATGTCGAGAATGATACCATGCAATTTTTATTATAGACAAAATATTAAAAAATCTACCCTAGTTCGGGGCATTCCAGGAACAACGCGCCCACTATGAAGTTGTTAACCTTCAGAAGTTCAAAAATAATAAAAACATGCATGTAGAATTAAATAAATCTAACACAAAAAGGGTTACTTTGCTTATTTAACTGTGCATCGAAAACAAAAACAATGTTGATTTCCAAATTTTTGAAGATTGCAGAACTTGCATTCCCAGAATTAAACAAAGGGCTTTTTTTTCCTTTTTTTCAGTCCTTTAAGAGGAAACCCAAACAACGGATAAAGGTCCGACACACTTCTGTGATTTGAAGAATATTTATCAACCTCGACAAAGCACTGCACTTCGCCAACAAAAAAACTTTTACAAGATAAAGTTGCGAATAAATCACTCGGAGAAAAGCTTCAAAATCTATCAATTCTTCTGTATCTGTGTAATATTCTTCAAGAATCACCTTTACTTCTTTCTCTATTAATAATTCCTAAAAAGCTTTAAGTTTATGTTGCAGAAACTATGTTGCAAGCTGAAGTATAGCTTTGAAGCAGCAAGTCCCTACCAATAGAGCAGAACAGGGACAAAAGCCGCAAATAGAATAGAACAGGGACAAAAGCCGCAAATAGAACAGGGCAATTCACTGTCATGATGTTAAAAGGCAGCACAAAAGGCTTAACATGTTTTGCTTTGCAGAGATGGAATTCTAAGAAATGTAGTATCTCCAAATATGGCTCATTCACCTACAGGTAGAGAGGAAGCTTAAAAAAGCAAATGAAATAATGGAATGAGTAATGATAAGGAACTGATTAATTAAAATTTACTTTTTTAAAGAGAGGGTGAGGTAGACACGTCTCATGCATGCAAGGCCATGAGATTCTTTAAATTAAAAAAAAAAGTTCAATGAAAAAAATACAATAACTAAAAAGAAATTAAATAAAACAAAAAATGAAGTTAACTGCCAAGTGGAGTTTGCACGTATCCAAGTGCCCTAACTCCACATGAAATGATTTTCTTTTGAATCATTGTCCTAGAACTTTTTGCTGCTTGTTTTGAATCATCGTGCTAAAACTTTTTGCTACTTAACCGATTGTTAAATGACTGTTAAAACTACTCATGTTGGGTTTGGACCTTTGCCTCGAATATCAAACTCTTCATCTGGCTTCATCTAGCTCTCAGGAATCCTCACGAAATGGGTCTCACTTTGCCTAGAACAATTTTTGCTGCTTCTTTGAATCATCATGCTAAAACTTTTTTACTTAACCGATTGTTAAATGACTATAAAACTGCTCATGTTGGGTTTGGACCTTTGCCTCGAATATCAGACTCTTCATCTGGCTTCATCTAGCTCTCAGGAATCCTCACGAAATGGGTCTCGCTCTGGAACTATCTGCAAAGCTTCTGTTGTTTTCCACATTCACCAATGCAGAATCCTTGGACATAAGTGGAGCAATGCCAACGATCCCTGCGTGACACTCCAATGACAAGATTTACAAATACTAGAAAATACATATTCTACTTCTGCCTGTCATCGCATCAAAGGGTCATTTAGACACAGGTGTGTACTACTTTCCTGGTTTTAATGGTAGCCCATAACTACATATTTTTTACCCTGCATTTTGTTTCTGCATAGAATACAATTCATTTCATTAACAATAAGGTTGTAGATTAACGAATACAATTGGGCGTATGGGCAATTACATGAGTTTCTCAACACCGACAGGGACTACCACTATGATAGTGGCTCCCGTGTTTCTTTAGTGCTATACAATTCCATTTGCCCAGTTCCCCATCAACGCAAGCAAATATACGTGAATTATGAGCTTTCAAGTTCCTTATGCACTAGAATGAAAAAATATGAATGAATGGTTACCAGTACATACAACAATAGTAATTCATCTCATTCTTTTACATAGACAATGATACTAATTTATAATATGCTCGTGCATCTATCATAATGCGAAGGATTGGTCTCACCCATGTCTTAAAGGAAATTATTGTAAAAATAGGGGCACATAGGTATTAAAGGAAACTATTGTAAAAATAGGGATCAAGGCATCATATCATATTTTTGAATTCATCATTTTCTATCCATGTATGCCACTTCATTCACTCTTTGAAAAGAACGATATGTTTCGTCCATTAATTTGAATTTTCAGAAGCAACTAAACTAATTCCTCCACTATCCACTTCACTTTTGGAATTTGTTGAAGGCAAAGGCTGTGACACTGTGTGAAAATGCACTCAATTAATTTAATTATGAACCCAATCTTGATTGATTCTTCAACATATAAAATGCAACACAGGCATGAGTGGCAACTTTGTGATTGTCCAACCACATCTGATAAAATAATCCACAAAGAATATAAGTTTTAAGAATTGTTGTAAAGCAATAACTTCAAGTTGAACCTGGACATGTGAAATGACAGAGGATGGGTGATATTACCCACCTACCATTGATACCCGGGAACATGAGAAAACCATAGGCAAAGACCTAAAATGTAAGTAGGGGAAGGGGGTTGAGATTATGCATATGAATGATGATATGATGTGGGTATAATGGAATCATGAATGATAATATCTATTACCATAGTTTTGGGTACCAAACATTAAATACTCTATCGTTGGATGACAAATGTTAAGTCCCATACAATAAACCATCTTGGGACATACACCAAATTGTAATAAACAAATATATATATATATATATATATATAATGTCATTGTGAGCTCTGTTGTCTTAATGTGTCACCTCCATTCTTCTTTTAATAATCACACCATGTCATGAGAATAATATGGTAGAAAATTGACACTACAAGTTGGCATTATTTCACCCGACACAATTCGGTGGAGTGCATTGAATACTTAGTGACACATTCAACAACTACACGTATCCTCTCGGCTCTTGGTTCTCCCTAATTATCCTCAACAACTCTTTCCCTACACGCTGCATCCATTTTTTCCATTTTCACTTGAATTGCTAGTTTGCAACCCATCATCCATAGAGGGAGATCTATCACCCACAATCCAACACTACAATGTCATTGGCTGTTGATCAACATAAGAAGAAAAGATAGGGCCAGTTGATCTGGTTTTGAAATCTATTGATCAAAATCAAGATGCAAACCTAGTAGCATAGGAGGTGGGACAAGTACATATTTCAATATCATCACCAATTGACCAATAACATTTGTTTAGTGTTTTTCCATTCAAGAGGTGTTAAGGAGAGGTTTGGCTTAATCTAGCGAGCCGATTAGTCCTTGTGATTTTAGTCCCTTTTCGAAGTATTCTCAATAATACTCCATAAAACAGGTCTTTCGTCAAAAAATATTCTTCATTATCCTCCTATCAACAAAACATTTTCTACCTAAAATTTTCATTGTCAAGAATTTGAGAAATATATTTTCTTATTTACTAAGTTCTATTGATATTTTATAGTGTTTTAATGTAGCCACTCCTTAAATTTTTAAGATTTTAAAGATTCAGAAGGACACTATTTCATTTCGATGTTTTATTTATGAAGGTTTTATTTAATATATACTTCTCAATAGAAGTGCAATTTTTTATAACCTTTCATCATTAAAAGGCTATATGAATATATACACTTCCAATTAAAATTAAGACTCTCCCTTCAAATTTGAATGTTGATTGGGAGGTCCACATGCATTACAGATGGAAGTACGCTGGTAGTGACATCACTTCCTTTTCGGCCTACATTTCCCTCATCACTATCACTCTCATAACATTCATTTGATGATCCTCACCTCCCTTGCTTTTATTTCATGGTTTTGGGTATGGTTTTTGGATAGGACATTCCAAGGTCGTTTCTTTTGTTTTACAGCTCAAAAACCAAACAACACTGTATTTTTCATATATATATATATATATATGTATGTATGTATATATGTATATAGATATAAGAATATTTTTATGCAAAGATTTGTTGGAATCCCATGTTTGAGTTGTGAACTCTCCACAATATCAGTGCCTTCATGAATTTTTAGGGTGTTGAATCCATATATGTAGTCAAAAACCCATTTTCAGCAACAAAAATTTGGCCAAAACAAAATTATCTAGATTCCAACCAAAATCCTCAGAATTAAAAGAAAAAATAAAAAAAATCATTGCTATAATAAGAGTGTGGCAGTTTATCCATGTTATTACACACCATTTAATATTAGGGTTCATATTATTTATACCTTGAGATTCTAATTGCTTTAAATATAGTAACATATATACTGTGTTTCAACATTAAATGTTACATAGTAACATGGATATTGTTGTTGGAGATATTCCTTATCATAAAATTTATTAGTTATTGTAATTATTGTGTGAGTTGTTTGATTTCTAGTTGGATTTGAGAAATTAGTCCAACTAAAATAGATCCTAGTGTCGTAACCCTATTGGCCACTCCATTATAGTGAGAGAAACTCAATATCAACTTACCTCAGTTGTCGTGCTAGCTAAAATGCATCCCCTTTCACATTTTATTTTACTTATGTGAGGTTTATCCCATATTAAAAGGTTGAAATTACATAATTGAACAATTTCTCATAATTATTTTTCCAAATTATTATCATTATGAGATAATAATTATTTCATAATTGACAATAATTTGGAAGAAGCTCATAATTGAAAAGAGGGTTTATAGAGGCTTATTTTCCCAAGGAGATCAACTTGACCCACTTATGTATGAGTTGGCTAAGATTCCATTATTGGGGAAGCTTCATAACTTCTCTTTACCATAAATGTCTACAGTCTTCGTCCTTGGAGACTTTTTAGCTCTTTATATATTGTTTTATCCTATAGGTTCAGAGAAATAGAGAGAGTTATCGTGAGAGTTAGAGAGTTATTGTATCATTTTGAGATTGTGATTCACTTCTTCAAGTAATATTTCTCAGAGAGGGAGATACTCTATCTAAATTTGGAGAGGATATCCTCTTCATGAAGGTATACATGTATTATTTTGCATATGATCAATAAAAATATATGTTCTCTTTCTTGTAGATTTGTGTTTATGATCAATTATCATGTGAATATTTATTTATTTGATCTAACAGTCTTTTGCGGAAGACTATTCATGGCCCTTGTTTGGTGGTTCTTTTGTGAAAGTCTAGATATGGATTGGAGAAAGAGATATCGTGGTTGGTGTAAGGGAATTCTGCTTTAGACTCAAGATCCATCACCAATCTGCGAGGCCTTAAAGTTCTAGCTCAACCCTTAGTCTAGGGATTGCATGCATAATTGGTTAATTGATCATGTGGCTTTCGAGTCACCTATTGTTTGAATTTGGTCATATATTAAGTTGTATGGTAGTATTCATAGGGTCATAAGGCTACAAAGTAATATCTCCTTATGAGTAGATTCCCACAATAGAACTGGTGCTTTCAATGATAACTTCGCTTGTTTGTGTTTAGAACTCATTTTTCTCCTATAGATCTAGTTTCTTGTGCTCTCCTTCATCTTCTGTGAGAAACCGAAAATCATTTTCATCATTAATCTAATAATTTTAAGCCACTAGGGAGTCTAAATTGTTTTGTGTTGGATCTGTTCTCTCCTTATCGAGATCTTTTCCTCCTTTTGTGGTATTAGATTTATACTGCTTTCATTGACTTTACTAATATTATATGACCTTCTAGATCTATATTAGCATCATCTCCTTCAAATATAGAAATACACAAGACCCAAACCTTTTTTTTTATCTTTTTTCTATGAAAAAAATGAGGAAGTAACATGTTGCAGTTGTTTTATTGATTTTGCTCTTTTATCTACAGAAATTTGTTGGAATTATGACTAATGTGTTGTCCTTGATGGAAACCTGCTTGATAAAGATGTCAACATTATGGTTATGCAGATGCTACAGGTGAGATGGACAAAGGAATATAAGTTCAGAGACAAAATGATGATAAAGGAAAAGTTTAGCAAAGTATACACGGGTCTTATGAAGAAACATTGTGTACATACGCAGGTATGATGAAGAGAAGTCACGTGTAGTTTCTGCACCATGGTATTATGAATACAAGGGGTATTTACCATGGTATTTTCCATACTAATAAGCGCAACAATGGATATATGATCTCGTCAAAGAATACCATTGACATTACTAAGGGATTAGCTAAGGCCTAAGCTATATAAGGAGAGGAGGATCAGGTGTTAGAGTGTGCATGTGATGGATTGTTTATGAATGACTTGATCTGAAATAGGTGCGCACCAAGGAGAATGGAGATGGATCAGATCTAATAGATCTGAAATGACCACATATTGAGTAATTTGTTTATGGTTTGATAGATATGTGATTAGGATATTATGATGTGTGTCTATAACAGCTTCTAGGTCGAGATTTAGGTTTGAAAGATGTTGTATTGTGCAATGAAGGTATGACTCAGTGACTACACATTTGTACATTGTTATGCCATTGATAAGTCACATATATACGTGGATCTTCTTCTGACTAGTCACACATATATTATATAGTATGGATAGATCCATACGCAAGTGTCAAGTATGAAAAACACATACATATGTAGAATTTATTTATAAAAGTCACTTAAATCTACTATGGTTTTGAAGTATGAGCTGTTAATGATGTATGATCATTTTTTTTCTGTTTTCTATTGTCTGTCAATGATGTCTCTCTCATGATAATCTATCTTTGATAGTTATAGTTGGGTTGAATTTTTTATGGAATGATATGTTGACTAGGGATGATGATGTTGTGTGATGCTTTATATTTGGTTCAGTGATCTGTGATGGGTTCAGTTTGTGATTGAGTAATTAATTTAGTAGTACAAATATGTAGATTTAGTTATCAGTATTTTGATATATGTACGCACATACATACGTGAGAATGTCTTTGAAAAATAATGTGTGTGTGTGTGTGTGTGTATATATATATATATATATATATATATATATATATATATATTCTAACATATGGTTTATTAGGGTTTGCAGTAGCAGCAGTTGGTTTTTGTGATGGGTGACAATGTTTGGCTTATTGATGAGTAGTTGTGTATTGATATAATATATCCTAGTTTAGTTTGATTTATTTGTATTAATTGATTAATATTAAGTGATTTCTTTGATGATACAGTTGGTTCAATGATTGATTGATTTGATACAATGATTGGTTTTAGAACTTTGTTGTAGTGGTTACAACCACCCTCCAAAATTTTGTCTATATTTAATTTTGGAGCCTCCCTTCTAAATCACACCAACTCATGTTGCATTGATCTAAGTACTTGTGCTTTGCTTGAGCCTCATCCTTTGCATCATGGCTTGTGTTTGCTTACTTGATCTACTGTCTAACCCAAAAGCCTATGTGTTGACTTGGTTTTCATCTAGTTCCAGGCTTGCCTCAGAGAACTGCACAATCCTTAAGGGAAACTGGCCTTGCTCTCAGGAATTGCAAAGTCCAAGCTCAGAGTGAGCCCTAGACTCAAGAATTGTGCAATGATAGTTGAGAGCTAGCCTTTAGCTAAGAAACGACGTAGAGCATGAGAGGTACCCCAGAGCCACTCATCCTTGAAATGGTGTAGAATCCTTATGTTCAGAAGGTGCTCAGGGCATGAACTAGAGAGTTTCCTGGATCCTCCCAGAACTGCCCAATCTCTCACAGAAATGCATGGAAAATTTTCCCGAAAAATAAAAAATAAAAAAGTGAAAAAGCATCCCTAGAAAATACAAATATAATTTTAGCAATCCAAAGGAGGCACTTAAGTTATTTTGTAAATTTTTGCCAAGTGTCGCTTTTTCCTTGATTTTTGGCCTTCATCTCATAAACTCTAAATTGACCAAATCTATTTAATCGATGCTACTAGATCTCATTTTCACATTCGATATTGGAGCTCTGGCATTCTTGAGGAGGTCAAGGATCATTTGCTGCAATTGTCGTCGCTTTTCTAGGTAAGTATTGCTTTTCCAGTCTTTTTCCACTTTTTCTGTCGCTTTTCATGTTTAGCTTGTGAGAGTGTTGTTTCACTTGTTTTGTTGAACAACTGCTGGTGTTTTAAATTTTTTTAGCTTGTAGAAGTGTTGTTTCGATTTTTTCATTTCCTTTCCCAAGTGTCGCATGCATTACCTCGGTTTTTCACTAACAGTCGTTGTTGCGGCGACTCTCTCCACATGCTTTGTTTTCCTTCAATTTGATTGGTTCCAACACCCTTTTTACTTGCATGCATCTTCACTTAGTCATATATGCACTCAACATCACATCATCCTTCAAATCTACTTGATTTCACACTCCCCTTGGTCATATTTGTTCTCCCCTTGCCCGGATCTTGTATTTTTTTGCACGCACTATGCATTTTAGGAGCTCAAGGCCTCTGCCATGGGTTTTGGAATTGTCTAGAGGCTATGCTGGCCTAGCTCTAGCTATGCATTGTGCAATTCTAGGAGCCAACCTCCCAATCATGTCCACTCAGACTGCATAATGCACAATCTCTCTTGTCTTGTGCCCAGACTAAATTGTGCATTGCACAGTTCTAGTGAGCAAACCTCTCCCACTGACTCATGGGACTATGCAATGCGTAGTTCTAGCAGGCAACCAATGACCTTTGTGAGCCCAAATTGTGTAGTCCATCCAATCATAAGCCCAATTTTTTGCTTGGTCTCATCTTGAATTTTATTTTCGTTTCGAGCTAACATTTTCTTGCCATAACTGTCCTATCTATCGCTAGGTATAACAATTGTTGAGCATCTCTCTAGAAATTACAATTAACGTGGCCTCCAAGAGATATGCAACAAAGGAAACTACCGAGAGAGGTAATGGGGAAGCAGTTAAGCAGACATTAGTTAATCTACTAGTTTATGTATATACTTAGTTGTTCATTGAGAAGGGCACAAAGTTGAGATGGAATCAAATCAAGGATACTTTTGTAGAGGACTTTAAGGAAGACTTGGAGGAACGACAAGTATATGTCAGTATCCAATGGTCGGGCTTATACAAGGTTGCATGCAAGTGCCCCGCTTTCCCATGCGTGGGAATTATCAGCTAGACTGTCTCACACAAAGATCCAAAGATTGTGACATTGAGTAGTTCCATGGGGATAGAGCTTGCCACCTTCAGGACAGAGAAATTTCAGTAGATTTATCAATTGCCTCAGTGAGTGAGGCGCATGGACACACTTTTCTATGCCACCCAAAACTAGGTGAAAATGAGGGATATAGTGAAGCACTGGGTGAAAAATTCATCAAATTTTAGATGGACACCAAATCATGCCTACAAGGAAAAGTATCGCAGGAAGGCTTATGAGTTCTTGATCATATTTTCGTGTTGAATATATGGTCAAGAGAGTACATAGACCATTCCTGAAGGTTTGGTATTTGAAATGGACCAGTTGGTGAGTGATGGAAGGTCATTCAACTAGTCAGACTTGTTGGCTCATCAGCTGAAAATCCATGTGACTAACACCTAAAATATACCCAAGGATGAGCAAGCGAGATTCCACATGCCTGCATACTTATTTTATGCAATCTGTGCCCAGTAGTAGTTTCCAAGCATGAGTTGGACATGGACACTGAAAGATACTATCATCAACATTTATTGCAAGTTTCTTTCCAGCTACAGCTACCAAAGAGTAATGGAAAGGATAACTAACCATTTCATCATCTCATTATACAATCTTATCATTTAGCACGATCCACCTTGCATGTCCCAAGAAGCAATGGAGGTGATACTTAACATTGCATATTGGTATGTCTAACCTGGTGGCTCCTTCATGAGAGTGTTTTGTGGAGAGAATCCTCTGCACGTTATACCAAGGTATGCCATAGACAAGTTGGTATTGTCAAGTCTCATATCACCTCACCATAGGGTTATCAGCAGGACTGCATAGGAAGATGAAAACACCATGGCTCGCTCTTTCTTTGCAGATCAGATTGTATGAGATTAAGAGCTTGAAAGATGCAGATGTCTAAGCTAAGGAGATATTGAAGTTCAAGTTTGACACCAAAGACATTAATATGTATGATCCCCATGGTATTTTCAAGAAGCACTATGCGAGTACTGAAGGGACCTGCCAACATTTAAGGGATCTCCTTGGTATGAAGTCCCAACTAGACCTCACATTGTTTGGTGTAGGAGTCCCATCTAGTACGATGTCTTGGTTACCATTATCTTAAATATATGCCTTATCCCTTGCTTGTCAGCACGTGAGAGTGGTATGCTTCGTCTTCAAACATCGAGGTTCGCTTGGCGGGTGAGTGCTTAGTGTTACTTGTGTGAAGGCTATTTCACCGTAGAGGGATAGGGTGGATGTGAGTCTCCAGTTGAAAGGGAAGAGTCCCAACTCTGTCAAAGACACACAACACAATAGGACAAGTGCAACTTCCAACATAGTAGTCCACACAGATGCGGTATTCACGAGCACACAATGCGCAGATAACATGTACAACACCTAGCGAAGTAGTCCACATGAGTGCGACCATCGTTATAACAAGTTTATGGCTATTGTTTTTTCTAGTGTCCAACAAGGAAGCACACATGGGAAAGATAGCATTAACAACTTATACAACAAATTTTCATAAACATGTGTATTAGAGCAACTAAAATAGTTCAAGTGTCTTAAGACAGGTTAAAGCAACATGCATTACAAGTGTCCAAAGAATAGTCTTACAAAAAATTACAATACATGTGTGAAAATGAGGTGGCCTATTAACAGGATTCTCAATTAAGCAAAAGTTCCAAGACACATCAGTAGACCATACATCACCAACCCTGGAAGTGCAGCATTGGAGCCACTGCTCGCTCCTCAAAGAAAATATTACAGACTGTCAAGGCTATGTGGGAGCAGCCAAGGTGAAAAAAATTCATTTGCAAGTACAAATGAGTGGTATTTATAGCCAAGGGTAAAGTTGGCCCTTGTGACTATCCGACTTCCCTCACTACTGTTTGAATTACATGACTCTCCAGATTTACAGGTGGGTCTCTTGGACTTCCACGTTACATTACATTGATTAAAACAGTATGGCACATAGTAGTGATGTGGCTGAGATGAATCATGACCCGACTCGACATGACAGAGTGGTATGTTCATGCTGCTGGTGGTGTCCATGTCGAGTTGTAGTGCTGCTGAGTGATGGATGTGCTCTTGGTGTATCATAGCTTCACCTCCACATGACAAGGTGTGCGGAGTCTTCCATGGTCTTGGTGTTTACTTGACGTTTGCACGTGCATGTTCCTCCTTCGCTTGTACTTTGACATGCTTCACGTGTTCTTTTGTTCGTGAAAAAATATCCTTGCATTTCCCCTACTTGTTCATACCATTCATCCTCTCGTCATCTCTCATCCATGTACCTGTATCTGTAATTACTCATGACAAGTGACATCAAATCCATAAATCTCCTAGTCTCGTATAATGCATTATCCTTCACTTTTAGATGCAGGTTACCGGGAGAGAGGATAAGGCTCTTGAAGCTACGCAAGGAATATTTCAAGCTGGGATGCAGGCTCTAAGCATAGCTGGTGAAAATTGCACAGAGGTCACTGGGAGACTGGGATGGAAGATCTAGATCAACATTGATTTTCTGTGGGATATAGCTCAATTAGAGGGCATATCTGCACAATTTTTTAGGGAAGTAGTGCAGGAAATAAAGGGTTTGGTAGAAAAAGCTTCACAATTTCTCTGGGAAGCTGGCAATGGGTTGTAGGAGGCTTGCTTGGTAAAATTGCACAATTTTTTTGGGGAGATGGTAGCACGCTGCGATAGGCTTCTGGAAAAAACTACGCAATTACTAGGAGGATGGACTGCTGAACATCCTAGGGCATTTTATAATCTGAGTGGGATATTGGGAAACTGGGTGACTGCTCAAGAAAATTACGTAGTTTTTGGGCCAATAGCTGGCCAGCTAACTTGGTGACTGGGTGGAAAAAAGCGCAATTTTTTTAGGGCGACAGACATAGGGTGTTTGCACGACATGTTTGCGTAGTTTCTTCAGTCAGCGGAGTGGTCATGCTTTGCAAATTTTGATCAATTTTTTTGGGGAGTGACTCCCGAGGTCACTGCCTAGTCAAACTCTCTAGTTGACTAGCTGGAGGCTCAGTTGATGTGCTTGTGAGCCAGGCAGATTGAAATGGATTGTTGGGAAACTTCTGCATTTTTTGGGTTATAGTTGGTTGAGTCGATTCGAAGGTTGTGAAATGAAAAATTCCTAGGAGGCAACCTCAATCTCTGCAAAATTCTGGGCATCAATACATAGTCACTGAGAGTTGAAACTATGCAATGTAGCTTAGCAGATGTCTGATCGACAGAAATTCAACAATAATACCAAGTGTGTGAATGAGTGAACTTGTGCATGCATTACCTTGTGAACACACACTCAACATGACTCAATGACAAGACACCTCGAACCATCAAGACAACAACACTCAGTGTGCCAAACAAACCGTGCAAGTGACAAGCGCGACACTTGTGATAGGTCGTTGAACGATGGAAACGACACTTGTGAGATAGTGCATACAACATTGTGTGTGAGTGCAATAGATGTGTACATAGTGAAGAAAACTCAAACACATCCTTCATCATCACCAGAATGAGGTCGCAACCATGACATAGCAATAACCATGTCGAAGGCGACATTCATCAAACAAGTGAAGAGGAAGCAAGACATGTAGAAGAAACACATGAGATGACTTTTTGTGTTTTCACACATGAATTTTACTGAGGATAGGATGATATGACAATGAAAATAAGTCCTACAAACTCAACTAAGAGGTGTACTTCAACCGATGTTCTTTACTTACGATACTTACCCTCCATATCATCATGCATCCGAAGGAGCTTGCATGTGGTCCTGATATTTCCCATTACTCGGATCTTTGGTCCTTCTCCTCAAGTCCTTCGAAGCGATTTCAGCATGTCAGCTTTTCCTGTAGTCATTGTGACATAGATATACACAATTTCAATGTACAGTGACTACTATTGGAATGAGGCCCTAGGAGGCTCATCTGCATAGTTTCTACATGCAAAACAGACAAGAAAACTTGGATAACGTTGTGCAGTTTTGAGCTTCAGGGCACTACTATAGGATATGGGTACATGGAGGACACCTCTGCGTAATTTATGAGTGTAGTGCAGTTGGACTACTCTACGTATTTTTGGAGAGAAGTGTTGGATGTCAGACTGCTCTGCGTATTTTTGGAGAGCATTGTTGGCTGGGGTCTTTGCGGGCTGTCGGGTTTCAGCAGGCAAGAAAGGTCAGCTTCTTTGCACACTGTAGGGTTTTAGCAGGCAAGGGAGCAATCTTGATGGTTGTAGAAGCAAAGCGAAAAATTTCAGGAAGCTATATGAGGCTAGGTTTCTCGGGAAAATGGCTAAGTGTGAGATCATTGAAACATATGTAAACATGATAGGACTTGATTGTGATCGCACACGGACACTTAGTGACACAACATAGACCATCCATAATGCATAAGACATACTTTTATTGATGCAACAACCTTCATGAAAAGAGTGCACAAGTTGAGTTGTGAAACATCTCTATGTGATGACAACCACTCATATGCACACAATTCCCTTGAAACAAGACAACATTCCCTTTGCATGACAAACAAAAACCCCTATGCCCGAAAATGATAGATGCTGCATAAAGATGACAACGTGAACAACTCTTAGGATCAAGGAGGGGAGCTTGGAATCATCAACTTACCAATAAGCGACCATGGATGATCGATCGCAAGATCCAAGGTAGGCTCTGAAATTTGCATGCAAGCCAAGATTTTGGAGGGTGGTTGTAGCTGCTACAACACCTGGTGACACATTGATAGAATTCCATCTCTCTGAATGGATCTTGTTTCGTGAAAAGCCAGTGTGACCCTTCTAGGAGTATTGTTCGATTCTTTGATCATCTTGGTTTCTGCACTAGATTGTGTGGATGATGTAGTCCCTACTATTCTCTTGATTGATCAACACACATTCCAAGCCAATTCAACTTAGTTATTTCAATTGGGGATGATGGGTATATTGGTGCACAGTACTATAATTGTCATAGTTTAAGTTTCATATCTAGTGTTGCTCCTCTACCAGTAGGCCTAGACAGTACCCTGGCGGAGTCACGCAGGAAAACAAGCATCGCTCCACTGCCAGTGAGCCTAGTAAGTACCCTCACGGAGTTACTTGCATCATCTCCATGTGCAGGAAGCCTTTCTCTTATTTCTCCTTCTTCATTTTTCATTTTCTTTTTCAAAGAACTCTGCATAGGCACTTATTTATTTCAAAGGTGGAAGAGGGATCCCGACTTATTGAGAGCAGAAGAGGTTTTTCCTTTAGAGAAGTATGTTATGTATACCTCTAACATACATGTTAAGGCTTTCCCCTTCACCTTAATCTACTTGACTAAGTTGACAAGGGTTAACCCAAAAGAACCAATTAGTATAGGTGGTACTACTTAGAGTGCAAGTGTTGTGTTTTCACTAAGACTCACTCTTAAACAGAATGTATTTTCCATCAAGGCATCATCGAATGAAGACAACAAGTTCATCATAAAGAGAGAGGACAATAGATAAATAGATGTTGATAGGTGTACAAATCCTCTTAGATTCTCTCATCTTGTCTCGAGAACCAAGCATGGTTTGACAAGAGGTTGAGCTACAGGAACAAGAAAGAAAAGAAAGTAAACATAAAAAGCAGAAGTAAAGTGAGAGAAAAACAATAAGAAAATCAAGCAAGTAAGCAAGCAAACATGCGAACCAGAAGGCAAATAAAAGAAGAAAACACTACTCCTACTCCTATGCTAAATAGTGCATGGGCCTACTCACATGAAGTGTGTTGGCCACGGGATACCCCAAGGAAAGTTTTGGGGCTTAGAGCCCAGATTTTTGTTAGAAGTTGTAACTCTAAGGTAAAGACTCTGCATTTTGTGGGCGTAGAGTGCGTATCTTGTAAATGAGTCATAGGGTTATCTGCCCTTAATTTTCTATTGTAATGTCGACTATAGAGATCTACCCATGGTTCAAAAACCATGGGATTGTATAAATAGAGTGAGGCTCTAAGCTGTAAAAAAATCAATTAGGAATCAGAAGTCTAAGGATGAAGAGTTGAGTCGCATCTAAAGTGTAAAGTCTAGTTTCAGGTTGTAGAGTAGGAGAAGGCTCTGCAGCTGTGTGTGTAGAGGCCTAGCAGTCTACAGCTGAGTGCGTAGGGCGAGTCGAGTTTGTAATAGTTAGAAGCATCAATAAAGAGAAGTTTTATATCATTCCTGTGTATCTATTTCATGTTTTTTTCATTAAATGTATTGGGTATGAATTGCATTTCTACTGTTTATATGATACGCGAACATATATGATTGTGTTAATTAAGTGAATGCGAGATAAAGTGTCTGTTTACGTGAAGTTAACTAATATATTTAAGAAGATAAGTAAGAGATACAGTGTAATTTGGGGTAATAACATAGGTCGCTACCATAGCAGCACGAAAGCATCTCAACCCCTGGTTAGCACTGCGCATAGGCAGTTATAATAGACCATGAATATCTCGAAGGTCAGAACAATGCGCAAAGTAACCTGTGTGAAGGTAGGCGCCATTGGACTAAATTTACCCCTTAGACATCTCAAGGGTGTGGAAAATTGGTTCCAGCATCCCCCCATACTACTTTGGGTGAGACTTCAATCTGCCCTCTGAGGGCTGATGCTGAAAGGGCCAGTAGTGTAGGGATTTGTTTGGCTAATTAACTCCGAACCTGGGTCAAGCCCCATCAATCCAACAAATGGTTCCATTGCCAGGACCAGAATCTACATAGAGATGTCTGATTTCATATCATTGGAATCCAACTAAGAAGGAAATTGAAGGCTGGTTGGACAAAAGAATTCATGAGTTTGCGGCACAGGAGAACAGGAACCTGCGACTAACAAAATAAGAGTGGTTAGACTGCTACCTGTACATAGAGATCCAATAAAAAAATTTCTCGTCTTTCCCTACTTATCTGTACGAGTGGATCGTGAAGCTAGAAGATAGCCAAGGAAGGTTGAAACTTCACAATCCTATTATGTGGACCCCAAAGTTAGTGCGAAGGTTGGAAGTATCGAAGGATAAGATCACGTGCGCCATTGATCACTAGCTCGACCGGATTATAGGAGGATTCATTACTGAGTTCGCGGTTGACACCTCAGTCAGCTATAGCGAGGTAGAGAAACGTTTTCTCAAGGGACTATGAGGTAAGCATGTAAAGTCTTTGAATACTTGGATTAAAATTCTATTGTGCGAAAAGAGGGTTACACAGTTACCTTTATGTTTGGGGTTATGAGAAGTGGAAAAAATTATAGGAACGAAGGAAATAAGGGACCAGAAACTAGCCTCTTGATTTCACCTTCACGATGGGATGAGGAAGAGCTCACGAAGGTCTCGCCGCGAAGTGCGATCCGTCTGATAGGGCAAAGAATTCCGCGAATACCACCTCCACCCACACCACCACTAGATTCACCACCATCACCTCCATCTTCACCCGTACCACCTCCGCCACGACCATGATTCAATATGGCAAGCACGATATAGTTGCCTGGGTTCAACGGATTAGGAAATGAGGATCCGAACCAATTCTGGTTCATTGTTAGATCCGTATGGGAAGCCCAAGGAGTTACATATGACAATATAAAGAAAGAGACACTGGTTAGCGCCCTGTAGGACCACACACTGGCCTGGTATATTAAGCACTCTAATGATAATCCAAAGGCAGGAATTACGGATATCCAAGCAGCACTAAATAGAGAATTTAGCAGGCCAATGTCAGAAGCGCGCTCGATCATTGGATTCAAAGAGATCATAATGCTACCAGGCGAAACGCCTTGGGAGTTGGATCAGAGGCTGAAGTGTATGGTTCAAAAAGCTAATATGAATCTGATAGATGGAAAACATCATGAATGGTTTGTAGCGTCACTAATGCTAAATATGAGGAGTGCATTGTCGCAGCAGAAATTAACGACTTAGGCAGAGGCTTAGAGATCGCGATGAAGCTGCATGAGACCCTGATGCAGGATCCTAACTTGGGAGTTCAATAGATCCACGCACAGCTAGAGAATTTATGCCTGGAGATGCAAAGTCTGAAATAGGATAGGACAGCTCAACCAGAAGTGTGCGAAGATGTGTGGTGTGTAAAATGCAAGAGTCAGGGTCATGATAAGGACCAGTTGCTCATTTTCACAAATTATCTTATAGGAGGAGGGCCGATGCCCTTAAGACCATAAGCGCAAGAAGGACCTAGCATGACACCTACTTTGTGGTGCTTGATTTGTCAAATAGGTGGAAAACATTCTAGAGATAACTGCCATTTGTTACAAAGTATACACAAAATTCACAAAAATTGTTTTGTAACTTTTGTAGGTCAATGGGACATGATGAGTGCACTTGTAGAAGTTATGAGTTAATGATGGATAGAACTCCCACCTACAGAGTTTAGGCCAAAACCTGGCCCCTTGTTCAAAATGTAGGAATGGTGTGAATAGGATTTCAGGGGCGCGGACAAGGCCAAGGTGGAGGATGACCTAGAAGAGGTCACGATCAGTTGATATGCTATAATTGCAGAGGGCTAGGACATTATGCCCGTGATTGTATGACTCTGACGCAACCGTCATGTTTATATTGCACCATGTTTGATCATGAGATGAAAGATTGTCCTATGTTGATAGCTAGGATACACGACAAAGGAGCTCTACCACCTCCCCCAACTCATAACCTGTAGATGGTGAGGTCTGAGCCATGCAAGGAAGATCCAAATGGGAATATTATGCTCCGAAGTGGAATCGCGATGGGAGATTACAAGGGAAAACAACCAGAAGATAGTACTTGGGTTTGCAAAGCTTTGGCAAAAGAAGTGGAGTTTGATTTGGAGCATGCTCAAGAAACCTTCATGGAAGCCAAGAGGAGCTTCGTTGATGCCTCCACATCAAGAAGCAAACATAGACCAGAGCCAGAGATGGACCCATCCATGCTCACAATGTTCTTGGAAACATGTATGAAGTTACTGCGCGACAATAAAGTTGTAAAAGGGTTACAACAACTCATTAATGGATGCACTGGGACCGTGTGAGGAGAACCGCTCATAGTTAGGAACATCGGAAAACACAAGACAAGAATGGGAAGAGAAATGAGACTAACCGCGCAGATTTGAGAATACAAGATGGATCAAGTTATCCTAGATTTAGGATCGGATGCGAATGTTCTACCGAAGCAGACATGGGAGCGAATGGGGAAACATATGCTGTAATGGTCAACTATTTAGCTGCGAATGGTGAACCAGTAGAAGATAATACCCATGGGTCGATTGCAGGGAATAACTGTGGACATTGAGGGAGTGAGTGAGCTAGCATACTTTGAAGTGATAGAGATTGTTGATGACAGCAATCCCTACCTTGTTCTCTTAGGAATTGATTGGGCCACTGACATGAATGTGGTGATTAATCTGAAAAAGAGGAAAATGATTTTTGAAAAGAATTCACTATGCGTAATTATACCCCTGGACCCTATTGAACGATCGTGCTATACGGAGCCGGTGCATGACAATGAAAGTGATAATGATTTGCACTACATATATAACATAACAACATGAAACCTGAATTGGGTGAATCCCACTACGGATGGGTAGATTGCATGGGAGTGCGAAAGCTCCTGTTCCTCGGATTCAGATGACGACACAGAGCGATGACAGAATCAGTTACATAAGGTGACTACACTGAATTGTAATATGATGACAAGGTAAATGTGTTGCATATAGACAGAACTAAGAAAACTACCTACTTATGATGGCCTAAGTGAGGTAGATACCTTCTTGAATAAATTTGAAAGGGAGGTGCCAGAAAATAAAGACTTCTAGTCCTTGGATTGGGTACTGCGTGCTACGCTTGCAAGGTGGTGGGGTAATCATAAAGGTAGTTTTGAAGACTAGCACGAATGTAGGAGAATGATGTGCACACGATTTGGGAAGCCTAGGGTGTCATGGACAAACAAATACAATGGACAGGATGATCCCCGTGCGAGTCTGGCCAAGTGGGTACAGGCATATGGAAAACAACCTATGCAGATGCACATGAACTTCAAATTGAACTGTATGGTCAATAAGCATGTGTTGGGGGGGGGGGGGGAATGTGAAAATGACTCTTAATGATGGGGAAACATTATGTAGGAAGAACAATCATGTAGAAGGTTCTCTACGTGGAAGTGTTCAACAAGGCATGAAATGCACTGACCAAGGTATGCAATGCACAATGAAGTGATTGGGACCTGTGTGTCCCGTAGTATTATGGGCTTATAGGATGACATGCAAGAAACTAATGGGACATACACCTTTCTGGCTTGTCTATGGAGTGAAAGCTATAATGCCTATGGAATACATTGTGCCTAGTCTGCGCCTAGAACAATTTTTGGCTAGATTCCACCACCATGTGCAAAAGAAGCACAAAAAGGCGTGGCGTGATCGACATATTAAGTTGCACACCTTCAAGGTGAATGACTTGTTATTGTTGAATGATAGTAAGTTTGATAAATTCCCAGGGAAGGTCAGAATGCATTGGATGGGACCGTATGTTATTAAAGATATCACAGCTGGTTGTGCGATGTAGTTGGTAAAGTTACATGGAGAAATCTTCCTAGGAAAGATCAATGGTAGTCATTTGAAGCTATACACAGGTGGCCCGGCCATCGGACTAGCTGTAGGAAGCATAGTCTTAGCACTCCAGGAAGCTAAAAGGAGGTATAGTACTATAAACTACTCTGCCCAAGAGCTGTACGATGTCAGGACTACGTGTAGTAGTGAAGTGTCACAGGGTCCACGACAATGCAAGGGTATATGTGCTACCATGCAGGTTTGCTGGAAAGTGACCATTACAGTCACTATTCACAATGTGATGCTTGTCATGAGACCAAATGGAGTGGGTGGCAGGTATTTAAGGGGAACTTTATGGACCAAATTCTTGAAAATTTGTTGCCAAGTGAGCATTAATGGATCGAATGTGGGGGGAATAGTCGAATTCAAATTCAGAAGGTGCTATAAATTGAAAAGGGCTGCCCAACAAACAACATTTGGAAATTTGAGAATTGAGATGTTGCGCACCTAGAGATTCATAAACCCATATTTGTTTGATGTTTTGAAGTCGAAGGCATTGTTTAAGCACTTACCCAAGCCATTAAGAGAATTGTTGAATAGTAGTATGGCAGTGCCTGAGGAAGCCATGGATACTAGAGCAATGACTACTTAGGAGGCTGTGTAGGCCATAATGGTAGGAGAAGCCCCAAAAGGTGTCGAGATTGTCGCAGAAATCCCTAAATCGCCTCACACGCTGCGACCGAGGAAAGAGAAGCAGCGTATGGTACCAGTGCACGTGTCGCCCAGGAATCCGTTAAGGAAAAGGAACACCATGGAAGAAAAGGGGAAGGCGATCAATTTGGAAGCTGATGAGGAGGAGGAATACTTTGAAGAAATCCTAGTAGAGGAGGAAGAGGACGTAGAAATGTTGGTGGAAACCCAGGGTGAGGACCCTCTAACTAGGTTGTCTGTGTATGTTCCTTTGCGAAAGGGGAAAACAAGGGTGCCTAATGACCTAGATGAGAGCAAGAGCTCTCTGTAGACACTGATCCTCCCCGATGACATCATTTTTGATGGAGCACAGTTGGGGTGAGTACCAGTATTAAAATTTGAAGACTGGGATCTCGCGGACCATGAGAAATTCCACATTTGGTAACTGCACAACTCATGTGATAGAAGAAAAACACACTGCTAGGAGTTCTAGAGTTGGATCCATGCCAATGGTTGTGAGCTATAGAGAAAGAAGGATTGTTAAACTTGCTCTGGGTGCCACATTACCATCGCGCCCCAGTGACTATTTTTGTCATCAGGTAGCTGCTCTGTCTGGTGCATGATGGGTGTTTGTGGTTGGAGGAGCCCATCCCCATCACGGATCATTTGATTCATATAATTACCCAGCTCCCTTGCAAAGGGGAGGACCCAATGAATATCTCATAGGGTAAGAGTGACGATTTGGCCATCGTGGAGGCCAGGAAGAAAAATTCAAGCTGGAGAAGAAGAAGAGAGGTTATGTGATTTCCATCATCAAAAACATTGCAATCAAAGTTGTAATGCAGATATTGGTTGGGAAAGTTATGTGGCAGTTCTGTGTGGATGAGGTTCCTGCACTGGTGGTTGCACTTGCCACGCAATGTGAAGAAGGGGTCTAGTCTAACTAGGCAGACTACTTGTGGAGAGAGTTCCTTGAGAACTGTTGTGAGGTATAGAAGCAGGGGAAGAATTTCCACTATTCATGGCTTCTGCTATCCATGGTGTTGGTGGCTTGGGAACTATTGGAGGACAGCCAGTTCCCAACTATTGTGTAGGATCTTCTAAAGGAAGCCAAGTATGCTTCGCCGTGGGAAACTAGAGATGTGCAGCAGATCAGAGATAGAAAAATATTATCGGTGTTCATGGAGATGAACATTAGAATGTCGATTAACCACAAGCCACGGTTATCGCCCATGGTTTATAACAGTCTGCAGAGCTTCACGGAGTTCAAGGCGGACTTCCACCATGTTTATATTAGGGCACGAAAGAACCCCGCAAAGACATGGCACGAGCTACCATATTAAGCAACGAATGATGTCATATTCATTGTGCTTGAGTCGTGGCCACTGGAGTGGCGCGCTCCAGCCCACTATATGGTGGAAGCAGAGAAGTTCACTACACAGAGGAAGAAGGAGGAGGAAAAACTGCGAATGGCATAGTTGGCAGAGAAAAGAAGGAACGAAGTAGTAGCATCCAAGGCGTAGGAAGCATGTGATGCTATGAAGGCAGCAGAAGAGCAGCAGAAGGTAGTAGAGAAGGAGCATGAAGGCCAGAAGTTGCCTTTGCCTGAACTCAAAATAGATCTAGAGGAAGGTGGTGCAGACCCATAGACAACATCCACACAGTTGAAGCGATAACGCTCAAGAGAGAAGGTGGGGCCGTGGAAGAAATTGAAGGCCTCAAAGACTTATTTCGACGCAATCACCCTCACTAAGGGGGATTTACATGACATTAGGGAAGTGTAAGGGATGTCACCGTTGAGGTGCTCTAGCAGTTTGTGGAGGAACACCAGATGGTGTTGGGGGCCCTTTGAGTGGAAATATAGGAGTTGTAGGTGTGCAATCCATAGGCTGGTACTGTGTCAAGCAGCCTCGCACTAGGCATGACATCGATTTGGGAAATGTTGTGCACCCACATGACCAACACCATAGTGTTGCTAGAGGGAGAACTTATGATAGAAAATGAGGCCGACAGGCCTATGATTAGCAGATTAAAGGGGATCAAGATAAACATAACTATTCTTGTCAGGCCAGGCAGTAACTCTCCAAAGGCAGAAAAACTGATTGATTTATTATTCCATAGGTAACCCATTTTTATATACAATAGGGAGTGATTGTTCAATTCATCTCTCGATGACTGTTCACCTTCCCAATTTATTTATTTACATAAAATTCCCAATCATGAAGATTAGGTGTCAACATTCCCCCCCTTAATCTGAAGGGATGTTGGTGAGTCCAAGCATCATTCTGAATCGTTCAAGCTTTTTCTTTCCAAGTGCTTTGGTGAAGATGTCTGCAATTTGCTCATTTGTGGAACAATGACGAAGATGGATTGTTTTGGCCTCAACATGATGTCGAATCAGATGATATTTAGTATTGATATGCTTTGTTCAATCATGTAACTTTGGGTTCTTGGCCAAATTTATTGCAGAGGTGTTGTCAATCATGAGTGGAGTTGATTGTACTTGTTTTACCTGCAAATCTTCAAGAATTTACCTGAGCCACACAATTTCTTTCGTCGCTTCAGCTGCTGCCACGTATTCTGCTTTTGTTGTGGAATCTGCTGGAACTAATTGTTTGCATGATCTCCAAGAGACAGCTCCTGATCCAAGACTCATAGCATATCCTGAAGTAGATACTCCAGTTTCTTTGTCTCCGTCGAAGTCTGAATCAGAGTATCCAATCAAGTTGAAGTCGTCCACCCGTGTATACTTGATTCCAAGGTCTTGAGTTCCCTTCAAGTACCTTAGAACTCTTTTTGCAGCAGACCAATGTCCCTCACAAGGCTTTTTCATAAATCTGGAGAGGATTCCAACAACAAATGAAATGTATGGTCTGGTAGTAGTGAGGTAGATGAGACTTCCTATAAGCTGTCTATACTTTGTTGCATCCTCAAATTCCTTTCCTTCAATAGATGTGAGGTTTAATTTTTGTTCCATTGGAGTAGAAAGAGGATTGCACTCTGTCATGCCAAATCTATTTAACAAATCTCCAATGTATTTCTTTTGAGAAAGAAATATGGATTTTAGATGTTGGGTTACTTCAATGCCAAGATAGTAATGAACATAGCCCAAATCAGTCATTTCAAAACTTTTCCCCAATTCCTTCTTTATGGATGCAATGTAGCTTTCATTGTTCCCTTTCATTAAAAGATAATCTACATATACCACAAGATATACAACTATTTTGCCAACTTTCTTGACAAATAAAGTTTCATCATCAAGATCAAAATGATTGAAGTTAAGTTTCAAAAGATGCTTAGTTAGTTTTTCATACCAGGCTCGCGGTGCTTGTTTGAGGCCATACAAGGACTTCACAAGTTTGCATAATTTTTGTTCATGTCCTTTCACAACAAATCCTTCAGGCTGGGACATAAAAACATTCTCTTTAAGATCTCCATTCAAGAATGCAGTCTTTACATCCATTTGATGGACTTTCCAACCGTTATGAGCTGCTAGTGCAAAGAGTGTCCGAATGGTGGCCCATTTTGCTATGGGGGCAAAAGTTTCCTCATAATCGACCCCTTCCTTCTGTGCAAAACCTTTTGCCACAAACCTAGCTTTGTACTTGTCAAGTGAGCCATCAGCTTTGTACTTGTTCTTGTAGACCCACTTGCAGCCAATTGGTTTGGTTCCAAATGGAGGGTCAACCAGCTTCCAAGTGTCATTCTTTATGAGAGCATCATACCCCTTTTGCATCGCTTCTTTCCATTCGTCATGAGAAGCAGCTTCTTTGAAGGAAGTTGGTTCAAAATATGTAGACAAGTTCAATTCACAATCATAAGTAACATCCATATCAACAGGTGAATTAGAGTCACCTACATCACCTCCATTTTGTCGGTTTGAATTTCTGGTTCCTGTTTTTCCAATTTCATCAAGATGAACACTTTCAAGTGTCTTTGTCAGCCACTTTGGGGGACTTTTCTGAGATGGTCCAGGCTGCTCTGTTGATTGAGTTGGGACTAAATCAAGATTGAGTCTCCCAATTCTATTAATTACATCACTTAAAGCATCATCCGTTGTTGGAGTTTCATGCAGGGGAGATTGTTATTCAGAAGAAGATTCCACATGTTGATCTAGTATAGAAATCCCCCCTTCAAGATGTGGAATTTTATTATCAAATTCTTGAAATGATTTCGTTTTTGTGAATCTATCCAAGCGATCAAGTTGCCACTCAACAACATTGTCAGATTTGGATGATTCAAGAAAAATGACATCTCTAGATACAACAAACTTTTTATTTACTTCATCATAGAGGCGGTATGCTTTAGAGGTGTTTGAATAACCCAGGAAGATACACTTACGACTTCTAGCACCAAGTTTGTTTCTATGTACCTTTGGTATCAAAGAATAACAGGTGGAACCAAATATCCTGAGATGTTTTACCGAAGGAACATGTCCATACCACAATTCATAAGGAGTATTGTTTCTTATAGCATTAGATGGACATCTATTCTTTATATATGCAGCACATAGAATAGCATCAGCCCAAAACATTATCTTTACATTTTTGAAGAAAATCATGGATCGTACCATATTCAATATTGTTCTATTCATTCTTTCAGCTACACCATTCTGTTGGGGATTATAAGGCACAATTGTTTGATGTTTGATCCCATGTTGGCGAAGATAGTTATCAAATTAATTTGATATATATTCTTTTCCATTATCAGTGCGAATAGACCCAATATGATATTGTGGATCATTTTCAATCCATTTATGAAAATTCTTGAATGTTTGAAAAGCATCAGATTTGTTCTTCAATAAATAAACCCAACACATTCTGGTGTAATCATCAATAAAAGTCATGATATATTTATTTCCATTTGCAGAAGGAACAGGCATTGGACCACATAAATCTGAATGAATGAGTTCAAGATTCCTATGTGCTCTTGAATGTGAATCATGAAAAGACTGTTTGCTATGATTTCCTAGAATGCAAGCATCACATTGCTTATGTTTCCTAGGAATTGTAGGAAAACCAGCAACACCATTTTTCTTCAATAAGCGGAGACTTTCATAGTTTAAATGTCCAAATCTAGCATGCCATAATAAAATTGATGGAAGTGTACCTTCTTCATGATGAGAAATATATGAGAAATGTTGTGCATGAGCAGAGGTTCCTTGCAGTTTGAGAAGCATTTATTCTTCTATTCCCCTCATGACAAGTGAGTGGTCAGATGCTTTTCTTACCTCAAGCTTGCCATCAAACATATGAATGGAGTGACCTTTCTGGCAGATGTGGACCAAGGACAACAAGTTTCTCTTGAGTTGTGGGAGATATAGATCATGATCCAGAAGAAAGTCTGGAAGACCAAGCAGTTTAAGCCGGATTGTGCCAAGCCCTGATGGCTCGATTTTTGACTGATCTGCAAAGTATACTGCTCCATCAACATTGTCAGTAAATCTTCAAAAAAATCTTTGCTATGAGTCATATGATAGGTTGCTCCTGAATCAAGCAACCAATCATTTTTTGAAGAAGCAAGTGAAGCATTAAACAAATCTTCATTTACTCCAATGTAACATTGTGCCTCAATATAGTGAGCAGATTCAGGTGCTTTACCTTTGTCTGTATCATCAGTTTTACCTTTATGCTGGTTTCGTTTCTGCCCAATTTTGTCCAATGGTAGCTTGCATGTAGAAGCATCATGTGATCCATTTCGTTTGTAGCGAATGCAATGTAGATCTACTTTTTCTCCTTGAGAATGTCTGCCCCCCGTGCCTCTAAAGTATCTTCCTCTTCCTCTTCGTCCACCTCTTCCTCTTGTAGAATCTTGAGTAGGATGATTTTCTTTATGAGCAAGGCAAACAGTCTCTTTAGAAGATTCAGGGACTGTCTTCTTTCCAAAGGCTTTCTCTCTTTCAGCAAACTTTTTCACAAGAGAGTCAAAGGTTATATCTTTAATATTTCCATTTGCTTGTAAAGACTCAAGATAATTGGAGTAAGCAGGATAGAGTGCCTTGAGAAAAGCAATAAGAGGGATATCCAGCTCAACCTTAGTGGATTTGATATCATGCATTATGAATTTTACTTCAGATGCAAGAGCAAGAGGATCATTATTTTTCAGTTCAAGAGTGAAGAGTTTAATCATGAGCTGAACAACTTCAAGTGCAAAATGTGAGTCAAAGAGTTCTTTCAGTTTTTGTAAAGCTTCAAAGGCAGTTAAATATGATGAAATATGACGACTTATTTCTTCATTTACAGATGCTGCGATTAATGCATAGGCTTTGTTGTTCTTGTTTTCCCAAATGACGAGCTCTTTGTCTGATGTAGGCTGCACTAGGTCATTGTCTCCTTCTCCGACACACACTCCCTTCCACAACTCATTGAAGATGAGGGTGTGTTTTATCATCCGGGACCATTCAGGATAGTTCTCCTTGCCAGTGAGAACTATTCCTACCATAGAGATGATTGAATGCATTATGTAAAAAAATACTTCTGCTGATAAAAAAAAATTCCTTATGTTACAGCCTTATGCACTATATATTTTTTTTAAATCCCTCTAATATTTGATAGAAGCATCAGCATTTCATTGAAATATTATGTACATATCACTTCAATATTACATATCACTTTAATGCTTCAACGCAACATTACATTCGAATGATAAAAAAAACTGTGCAATACTACAGGCATTCAAATCAAAAGCTGATGATTTTTAAACCCTTTCATCAGCATCTCCAAGTCTCAAAAACTATAATCCTCTGAAACAAATGATGTGTAGAAAAGTCCCTTCTTCACAAACTCCTTATAAAAACTAACAATGCCCTCTCATTTGTGCTTATCAAAACCAACAATGCGCTCTGATATGTGCTTATCAAAACTGAGCTCCTTTCGCACATATTCCAACCTTTTAATAATAAAATCATAATAAAATCATAATACCATTAAAGCATTCGTTTAGGGTTAACGGAAGTGAAGAGTTTTACATAAATACAGAACGACTGTGATACCACACTCTTATCAGGCAGCGTTCAACTCGTATTGAAAAATGTCATAACGAATTTTCAACAGTCCAGCTGCGCCCTCCACGATGGAGATTTTCATCATCAGAATGATACCAAAATCTGGATTCCACGTCTCTCAAAACCTTCCCAACTGGTAAGAGCTTTCCGCGTTCTCAGGAAATCATTCTGAGCAATAAGTTTTACTGAACAGATGCATCCGCCACCGTCCAAATCCCCGAGGAAAGTCAAGCAGTCTGGAGGGATTTCAACGATCTCTAAATGGATCCATCACAACATTAAATCAAAAGTTACTCTCAAATAATAAATTACAGTGTTGCATAACAAGCGCTGGAAGTGGGATCTAAATGGCATAAATCGCAATTTACAATTTTTTTATTTATTTCTGCAATGTCGGATCTATCAAATTTCGGAGGAGGTCGCTGGAAGATTCTCCCGGCTGCCCAGGCTATTAACACTTTTCTACTTAAAAAGAGGAAGAGGATTGACCCTCTATTGTGGAAAGAGAGGAAGTGAATACTTGAACTGAATGGGCCGAGTAGTTAGGCAATATGGATTCTGTTGGTGTAAAGAAATCCCGTTGAGGAAACATTTCGACAGCTTGGCTCATGGAAGGTCTCACATCCTTGTCTTACTCAACGCACAACAGTGATATTTTCAAGGATCAGGCAGCATTCAACGATATTGTCGATGGCATTTTTGCTGCGCATGGAATCCTTCAGAACGGTGAGAGCGTTAGGTGAGAGAACGGTGAGAGCGTTGGGTGAAGGGAGTTACGTTAACAGCCATGAGCGTTGGGTGAGAGCGAAATGAGGCACCACCGCATCTCTGGGCATGTCAGGCCAACGACAGAGGTAGAGCAGTGCTCAACACTGAGGCAGTGGCATACTATTTCAGGATAGAGGCAGTGGCAGAGATGAAAGGAGTTACGACTATTTTTAGGACTTGCTTTGATACCATGTCAGGCCAGGCAGTAACTCTCCAAAGGCAGAAAAACTGATTGATTTATTATTCCATAGGTAACCCATTTTTATATACAATAGGGAGTGATTGTTCAGTTCATCTCCCGATGACTGTTCACCTTCCCAATTTATTTATTTACATAAAATTGCCAATCATGAAGATTAGGTGTCAACAATGCTCCCTTGGGAGACACTCTATGTTGTACAGGAGGAAGTCACTGCAGAACTGCAAGCTAGGGAGGGTCACGTGCTCCAAGTCATGAGCGAGAAGTGCATCAACATCGAACAGTTGAGCCTACAACATGATGAGGTAGTGGCTCAGAACCAATGGATTGTGTAGGTGGTCGACAAAGCTTACCGGATGGTCCTAGAGCTAGCCATCCAAGCAAAGGAACCAACGGAGGCGCGCATCCAGAAACTAGCAACAGGGGTGTGCTAGGTGAAGGAAGAGATGGCCAAGGTTCAGCTAGAGCTTAACCTTTAGATAACTGAGCTATAATTGAAGATGCAGCCTTCAACACCACCGGAGTTTAAGGAACATTGTGCCAACACGATCACAACAACCATAACAAAGATCAACAGCATAGTGAAATACTGCACCAAGCTATTTGAAGAGTCATTCGAGGTTCTCAACACTCTAGAGGAGGACCTGAACATACAATGCTTAGAAACAAAGGCATGTGAGATGCAGCAGAAATTTGATGAGATAAAAGGGACCACACAGACAGTTGCCCTTACACAAAGGCTCGCACGAATGCAGTAGGAAAAAGCACCGAAGGAGAAGGTGTACGCTGCTCAACAAAAGGAAGTCATTTTGAAGACGCACATACAACCATGGATTGAAGAGAAATTCGCCATTACAGCCTCTATTGAAGCAAAGCTCGCACAGATGAAGGGAACACGGGAATAGATTCAGGAAGGAGTTAAGTTGCATCAGTTTCTAAACAACGCATCTAGGAAGTACAACAAGCAGCTGCTCAGTGTGCTGCCGACATTGTAGCAATCCAGGTAGAGTTCGGAGGCTTGCGTGCAAATATCTCCACACCGACAGAGTGACTCGAGGGAAAGTCACAATTTTTTTGTTGGGGGTCTATTGGGTGTGGGATCCCCCAAGGAACGTTTTGGGGCTTAGAGCCTAGATTTTGGTCAGAAGTTGTAACTCCGAGGTAAAGACTCCGCATTTTGTGGGTGCAGAGTGCGTAGCTTGTAAATAAGTCATAGGTTTGTCCACCCTTAATATTTTAATGTAATGTTAGCTATAGAGGTCTACCCATGTTCCGCAGACCATGGGATTGTATAAATAGAGCGAGGCTCTAAGTTGTAAAAAAATCAATTAGGAATTGGAAGTCTAAGGGTGAAGAGTTGAGTCATATCTGAAGTGTAAAGTCTAGTTTTGGGTCATAGAGCACGGAAAGGCTTTGAAACTTAGTGCACAGAGGCCTAATAGTCCACAGTTGAGTGAACAGGGCGAGTCAAGTTTGTAACAGTTGGAAGCATCAATAAAGAGAAGTTTTATATCTCTCCTGTGTATCTATTTCCTGTTTCCTACATTGAATGTATTGTGTATGAATTGAATTTATAATGTTTATATGATGCACGAACATATATGATTATGTTAATTAAGTGAACATGAGATAAAGTATATGTTTATGAGAATTTAACTAAAATATTTAAGAAGATAAGTAAGAGACACAATGTAATTTGGGGAAATAGCACAAATCGTTGCCATAGCAACGCGAAAGCAGGGAAGCCCCTGGTTAGGGTTGCGTGTAGGCAATTATAACAGACCGCGAAGGTCTCACAAGTTAGAATAGTGCACGAAGTAACCTGCATGACGGTAGGCACCATTGGACTAAATCAACCGCATAGACATCTCAAGGGTGCGGAAACTTGGTTCCAACATCCCTACATACTGCTTCGGGTGAGACTTTAGTCCGCGCTCTGGGGGCCCATACTGGTGAAGGTACGGTTCGCAAGAAGCACAATCAAGCGAATCATCAAACATAAAAGATATAAAAATGAATCCTAACACACTCCAAGTTTAAACGCGTCCACAAAAAGGAAAACAATGGAAGCACACGACAAACCCTCTATGGACTTACCATGGTGTTGTGACACACTACGTATAGATGATAAGCATATGCACTCTCTTGACTATGGCAGATAAGAAAACATGAGAAAAAGAGACAACTTACACCTTGTGAGTGTGCTTGTTGTGAATGATTCCTTTAGTACGCAAGTGATGGGATCATGTGGTTCCTGTGGAGGAAGTGAAATTTGTGTGTTGGATTGATCTTTAGTGCATACAGATGAGTGATGAGGAGCCTTGGCTATTTCACAAATTTTCTGATCGAAAGTGGAACTAACCTTAGGACAACGAGGGCCTAACATAACCATCAACCCATGTTGAAGTTCCTCGACAGCCTGCGAGGTTTCCACTTCGTCAAAAGATAGATCATTAGAGAATACTGGCTTAGACATATTGAAAACGAGTGAATCAACATCATGATTAGATGAAGAAGTATAGAGATCACGACAACCATGATAAGAAAATTCTGATGTTTGTTGGCATCCTCATGATTTGATGAATCATACAGAGGGGTAGATGAGAAGAAAGAATGTTTACCCTCTGTCTTTCCAGAAAAAGAATATGAAAAGTCAATTGGATTTTTAATGAACTATTTTTCCTCTCTGCTATCAAATGATGGACTAACATCAGGTGTGTTATGTGAATGATCGTGTTGTAGATCTAACCCAAGAATATTATAGATCTGATATGAAATAGCTCTGATACCAATTGTTGTAGATCTGATCCAAAAATATATGAGAATAGAGAATAACCCAATAATAACAAAATAGAAATAGATGGAAATGATTCTTTATTATCAAACCCTTAAGGTAGGGCAACACCATACATTCACTCCTTAAGGAAGGAGAACACTCCACAAGCCATATGCCTGTTCATACAAGAATACTTCTCTTCATCTTCATATGTGGAGTCTCTAGCCTTTATATAGGCCTCATACATACAATACCATGCATCATTACCATGGTTTCCTCATACCATCAACTAATACCATGGGCCCCTTACATTATTATTAACTACTTGTGGTCCCTTACATGACATGGGTTAACCACCTTATTAATTACTATGGCCCATCCCATTATTACATTATTACCTTGGGTACCTCCCTTGGTACCCCATATTATCCCCCCTAGGTACATAACATTCCACCCCCCTAAACATGTTTCATCCCCGAAACATGGGAAGAACATAAATAATAAGATCTACTCAAGAGAGTAGTCCACTGATACCATGCACGTGCATCTAGCCATCAAAGAGAAAGGTGAACCCTCGATCTCGCTGGTGCCTCGCTCGCTTGAGATGGAAGTTGACCGTGGCAGCTCTTCTGTGTTGATGTGTAGTAGGTGGATCGTCTCTCCTTTCTATCCATCATGTGACTACTTGGTTTCCATGATGGTTGTCTTGTGGGGTGATGTGGGTGATGATATTGTTAGGAGTCCACTATGTACCATTTTTTCTATATATTTTGACATCACTTTACTCTTAAAACCATGAACCTCAATGTCTTTATCATTCACTTTATCCCAAGGTATATAGAAACCTCTTCTTTATTATATGGTTAATCTGTCTTACATTTAATTCCATAATACTCTTATATTTTATCAATTATTGAAGTGCATTGTTGCTAACACAAGTCAAAGATCGCAGATAAGTTATATGCCTTGTTGGGAACGAGCGGCCGTTGCTGAAACAGCTGACTTCGTTGCTGAAACAGCCGACTCCGTTGCTGAAACAGCTGGTCCCGTTGCTGAAACAGCTGGTCCCGATGCTGAAACAACTAACTCAGTTGCTGAAACAGCCGTCAAGCACGCAAATCCCGTTATGCGTAATTTGCGATTCTGGAAGAACTTTTTGTGGATAATAGCAGCAGCCCGAAGATACGGTTACCTGGATTACCTTGAAGATAGCACTTCTGTTGTCTCGGTTGTAACAGTATCTCTTTTTAAGAAAGAACAGAATAGTCTTGTTTTGAACAGAATTGAGATATTTGCTCTTGTGTAAATTGTAAATGATGTCTCCTCTTTAAAAAGAGGAGACATCATCATTAGAGGGGGATCGAACTGTAATTCATAGAACAACATTGTGTGAGACAGGAGCTAGTCTCCTTTTTGCAATGTATCAGTTTCTTGACAGATGAATAAAGACTTGTCTTGAGCGTTCCAGTTTAATTCTTTCTCCTGGGGAATCTTGTGAGAAGGAAAGGGCCCGCCTTCCTCACAAGATCCACCCCTTTTGTTTCTCTAGTTGTTTATTTCTTTATGTATTTGTATTTTCTTTAATTCTGTTGCTGAAACACTAGTTACATGGTTTGCGATACTCTATTTCTTAGCGCTACATGTATTGAATGCACGAGTGGATGATGAGAGCATGTGCTGAAGATCCCTGCACGAAGGGATAGGGTCTTGCTCCCATTGATTGCTTTCTTTTACCTGCAGTGTGATTAGAAACAAGAGGACAAGTGCTGAAGGTTCGTGTTCCTGGGAATAGGGTCTTGACCTCTTGAGGCTACTTCTTTTACAGTGTGATTAGTGCCAGGCAGCAGGTGCTGAAGTTCCCACCAAGGAATAGGGTCCTGTTCCTGCTATGGTTGAATGATTTCTTTCCTTATAGATTTATTTTCCTTTGCTGTAACAGAGAAATCGTTTCTGCTATAACTTAATTGACTTCGGCTTTAATTAAGTAGAGTGTAAATTGATAGATTGATGAATGTGTGTCTTTCTTTTACTACAACATTGAGCTGCTTTTGAAATTGAGCATATCCAGTGCGCTATTACCTTTGGAATAAAAAGACCTTCTCGGGTTGACAATTTATGTGGAGCTCGAATTGTGAAAACAATTAGAGCGGCCAACATTTTGGCGCCGTTGCCGGGGAAGGTAATTATAGATTTCAACAAGCATTCATTTGTTTTCTTTTAATGTGCAGATTGCATGAGAGGACGAGGAAACCAGAAGAAAAATAACCGCGCAGATGGCAAAGGCTGGGGAGGATGAAAAACGTTTATTGACGAGATTGTATCAAAGGCTGAATCATCACAAAGGTTAAGTTCTCGGAAATCAAAATTTCAGCGTTCCCCTCAGTCAGATTACAGAACAGAGGAAGTTGTGGGTCCTGAAAATACAGAGGAACCAGCAGTCAGCACTGAAGAGTCAGAAGGAAGTATTAGCAGATCAGTAGAACACATTGAGGAAATAGTAGAAAGTGCTGGACGACCGGTAGAAAACATTAAAGAACCAATAGAAGATTCTGACGATCAAGAAAGCGAAGTAGGAGGGCCAACAATGGAAGATAATAATGATGCATTCCTCTTTGGAGGAGGACGTGCAGGTCCTGAAGAAGAAAGAAGGGATGAAAATTCCCTTTCTACCTTGGGATTTCCCATCAGTGATCTTCCTGCAGGAACAATGAAAAATATCCCATTGTCTGCCCTACCTAACTTTCATGGTTTATCTACCGAGGATCCTGACGAATTTCTTTTTGAATTTGATATTTTATGCAGAAGTTATGATTATGTTACTAATGCTCAAAAGTTGAAATTGTTTCCAGCCACCTTAAAAGGGAATGCCTTGAGATGGTTCATGAGCCTTGGAAGTCAGGTAATCACAACATGGGAGCAAATGAAACAAAAATTTCTGCTTAAATATCAAGACTACTGCCGGACGAGAGAGAAGAAGGATGAATTATTCAATATGGCACAAAAATCGGATGAAAGCCTGGAGGACTACATCGAAAGATTGCAATACAACATACAGAGATCCGATCATCCAGATATAAGTAAGGAAATTCGTAAAACAATATTACTTAGAGGTTTAAGGGATGATTGTTTAAATATGTTAAATATGCTTGCTAAGGGAGATATATCTAAGGAATCATATGATGAGAATTGTGAACTTGCTAAAAGGTGTTCTAGGGGAGCTGCAAGGAACAGAATAAGAGATTCCACCTATTCAAGGGTATAGAAATCAGCCAATGGAGGAGCGACAAGAGCAGAAATAGGTAATTTACTTGAAGAATTTAAAACCGAAATGCTAAGCTCTTTTGCTTCGCAGATTGACACTTTGCAGGATAAGAACAAGCAGGCTGAAGCAGAAGCAACTCTGGCTGTCTATTGCTCGAAATGTAGAGACAAACATCCACTAAGGGAGTGTCCAAGAGATAAAGTACCAGTTTGCACCCTTTGTGAGAAAGATCATGAGACAAAACAATGTCCATCTCTACCAGGAATAAAAGCAGCGATGCAGCCAACGGAGGAAGAAGCTGAAGCAGTCTACCTGCTAACTCAAAGAAGACAATGGCAACCTAAAGGGCAAGGTACGAACTCTGGTATGCCATTTAATCGTTGGAACAATTATTCTGCTTTTGGCCAAACAAGCTACCCCCCCTTCAACCAAATGCAATATCCACTTTTCAATCAAATGAATTTCCCACCCATGCAAATGCAAAACCCTCCCTTTGTTGACCCTTCAATGTGGACTCCTTGGCCTCCACAGCAACCACCTCCTTTCAATCCTTGGAACCCAAGTTGGAATAGTCAATCACTCCCATACCCAAATCAAATGCCTCAATTCCAACAATCACTCTCTCTGCCATCAAATGCCCCATCAAACAACCAAATGAGACCCCAACTACCTGCGCAACCAAATCCTAACCCCAATAATAAAGCTGTGCAAGTCATTGATATTCAGAATCAGTCTATATTTCCTACTATGCAATGTAATGATATTCACTTGAGATCTGGAAGAGTAGTAGAGCCTATCATAGATGACATAACTGATTCAGATAAAAATGAAACTGAGAAACAAAAAGAAGCTCAACCACCTCCTAACAAAAATGTTGAATTAACAGAACCTCCATTCCCCGAGCGTTTGGTTTTAACCAAAGCAGCTGAAACACCTGCTTTTAATTTTATGGGGGAATTGCAAAATTTGTATATTAAAATTCCACTTTTACAAGCATTAAGAGATGTACCAATTTATGCCAAAACATTAAGGGATATTTGTGTTAAGAAACCTGGTAGGAAAACCAAGGATCCCCTTACAGTACATGTGATGGGAGACTTGTATGCATTAATGTCCGGAAAAGCCCCTCCTGTAAAATATGGTGATCCTGGCCATCCTACTGTTACAGTTCAGATTGGTAAAGCAGTGATTCCCCGAGTTTTGGTAGACTTAGGTGCAGCAATTAATATAATGACTCTAGAAACTTCACAATTGTTACAGCTGAATAACACAATCAGAGATACACGCACCATTTTAGAGTTAGCTGACCGTTCCACAATTAAGCCAGAAGGGGTTGTTGAAGACCTGCTCATTTCAGTTGAATCCTGGAAATATCCAGCTGATTTTGTTGTATTGCAAACTAAAACAAAGCTGGGGGGACATCCCTTAATTCTAGGAAGGCCATGGTTGGCCACAGCTGATGCATTTATTAGTTGCAGATCTGGTTCAATGACAATTTCTAATGGTTATGAAACAAAACAATTAACTCTTTATCCTCACGCTACGCCAGTAGTTAATAATGAAGATTCTATATGGATGGATTATGATGATAATGCTGTTCAGCCGATTCTAACTATAGGACAAGCTTTAACTCTTAAAGACAATACAGAGGATGAGATAATCAATAATTTTATTTGTGAACCTTCTTCTGTTATTGCTGAAACACACAATCAATTAACTGCAATTTTTGAAACGGATGTACAAGAAAAGATTGAACCTGAAGATTCATCTCAAACTTTAACCACGATCCCATCTAAGAGCATAGCAGTTGAAATTGAACCCGGTAAGACATTAAACATAAATCCTGATCTAACAGATGCTGAAACACAGCAACTAATGAAGTTATTACACGAATATAAGGAGGCATTTGCCTGGGATTACACGGACATGAAAGGTATTTCTTCTGAATTATGTACTCATAGAATTTACATTAAAGAAGGATGCCGACCTGTTTGTCAACCCCAAAGACGAATGAATCCTAATTTACGAGAAATTGTTAAAGAAGAACTTCAAAAATTGCTTAACGCAGGATTTATATACCCCATATCTGACAGTGAATGGGTTTCCCCGTTAGTAATTGTTCCTAAGAAAAACGGGAAATGGAGGGTATGTGTTGACTATAGGGCTTTAAACAAAGCTACCCAAAAGGATCACTTTCCCTTACCTTTCATTGATCAGGTGTTGGACAGTCTTGCAGGGAAGAAATTCTTTTCTTTTCTAGATGGATTCAGTGGGTATAATCAGATAAAAATTGCACCCCAGGATCAAGACAAGACCACTTTCACCAGCCCTTGGGGAACTTTCGCCTATAGAGTTCTTCCATTTGGGTTGTGCAATGCACCAGCAACCTTTCAAAGAGCTGTTATAGGAATTTTTTCCGATATGCTGAATGATTGTATGGAAATATTTATGGATGATTTTACCCCCTATGGTGTGTCTTTTGAAGAGGCATTACAAAACCTTGAGAAAGTACTTAAAAGATGTATTCAAGCCCACCTTTCCTTAAGTACCGAAAAATGCCACATGATGATGAGTGAGGGAATAGTGCTTGGACATTTTATTTCATCTCTAGGTATTCAGGTAGACCCATCTAAAATATTAGTCATTCAGAATCTTTCTGTTCCTAAAACTCAAACTGATGTGAGAAGTTTTCTAGGACATGCTGGTTATTATAGGAGATTTATTAAAGATTTCTCTAAAATAGCTTCTCCATTGTTTGTATTGCTTATGAAAAATGCTGAATTCAAGTGGACTAATTCTTGTCAAAAAGCTTTTGAAGAACTGAAGCATCAGTTGTCTACTGCTCCTATTTTGAGGGGGCCTGACTGGAATCTTCCGTTTCACATATCCTCTGATGCTTCAGATGTTGCTATTGGAGCGGTCTTGGGACAAGAGGAAAATCATCTTCCTTATGCTATATACTTTATCAGTAAGAATATGACCTCTGCTGAGCTTAACTATACAGTTACCGAGAAAGAGTTCCTTGCAGTAATCTATGCCATTAATAAATTCAGACACTATATTACTGGTTATCCTACTTTTGTGCACACGGATCATTCAGCTATTAAATACTTAATGAACAAATCTGTCACAAATGCTAGAGTTACCAGATGGCTATTACTATTGCAGGAATTTGATATTACAATTGTAGATCGGCCTGGTAAGGAAAATGTGGTGGCTGATTTTTTTTCACGGTTAAAAACTGACAATGACATTCCAGTAGATGATAGTTTTCCTGACGAATATTTGTTTGCAGTTTCTGCTCATTCCCCATGGTATGCAGATATTGCTAATTACTTGGTTGCAGGAAAACTACCAGCACACCTGTCATATAGAGAAAAGAGAAGAATTGTTCAACAAAGTGCCAGGTACAGTTGGATAAGCGGATGTCTCTTCTATACTGGGCTTGATCAGGAGATCCGAAGATGCATTAGAGAAGATGAAGTGTATGACATATTGAAAGCTTGTCATGATGGCCCTTGTGGAGGCCATTTTGCTGATAAAAGAACAGCGCATAAAATTCTGAGGATGGGTTACTATTGGCCCTCATTATTTAAGGATGCAAAGAAATATGTAAGGGCTTGTGACAGTTGCCAGAGAATGGGTCAACCCAATCATAGAGACCAAATGTCATTAAACCCCCAGGTAGTTTCTGAACCATTTGAAAGATGGGCCTTAGACTTCATAGGACCCATTAACCCTCCATCCAATCAAAGGACCTATATATTAGTCTGTACAGACTATATGACTAAGTGGGTGGAGGCCAAAGCACTTATTAGAGCCAATGAAGAGGCTGTTCTGGCCTTCTTGTTTGAAGACATTTTCACTAGATTTGGAATTCCCAGAGAGCTAGTTACTGATGGAGGACCTCCATTCAATTCTCATGGTTTTAAATCTACCCTTCACAAATATCATATTCAACATAGAATGACTACACCATACCACCCCCAGGCCAATGGGCAGGTGGAAAGCACAAACAAAGTTTTAGAGGCCATTCTAACTAAAACAGTGAAGGACAACCGAAAGGATTGGTCCCAAAGGCTCCCTGAGGCATTATGGGCTTACAGGACTACTTGGAGAAACACTACAGGTTTTTCTCCCTATGAATTGGTTTATGGTAAAAATGCTATTTTTCCTGTGGAATTTGAAATTAAAACTTTAAAGACTGCCTTAGCTGTTAATCTTGATTTGAATGATGTGCAGACAGCTAGATTGCAGCAGCTTTTGGAGTTGGATGAAAAGAGATTGGATGCCATTCACCAAACAAACATGATTCAGCAACAAAGGATGAAGTGGCATGACAAAATTATCAAACACAAGCAGTTCCAAAAAGGTAATTGGGCCTTGCTGTATGACTCTCGGTTTGAAAATTTTCAAGGAAAGCTACGTACACGTTGGCTTGGACCATATGAAGTAGATGATGTCTTTCCAAACGGAACGGTAAGACTTGTAACAATTGATGATGCTAAAACACCTCTACTAGTCAATGGCCATAGGCTCCGTTTGTATGAGCGCCCTGTTTCTAAAGAGGATTTCAAGACTGCTTGCATGACTGATATTCATTATCTTTTTCTAGGGGAGTCTTCTGCTCCTCACAGCACTTAATTTTCTGCACTGTATTTTTAGTATTAGATTAGATTTAGCACTAATAATCCCTGTCAAGGATTGGCATATTACAATTGAATTTTTGCAGATTTTGGAAAAGCAATAAGGAGGACAGATTCATCATGAGAAGATCTGAAGCTTTAAATCAAGAAGCTTCTTCCCATCATTTTACCCCCTTTCCTAAAAGCTATATCCCCCCATACTTACATTATTTCTATCACTCCCACCATTCCTGAAATATCCTCCTTCAGTCAGTATTCCCCACCCCTTACTGCTGAAATAATCCCTTACCATTCACAGACCTAAGTCAGTCATCCCAATTCTCTGATTTTTCCCGTTGCTGAAACACCTGTTTCAGCAACGTAACACCAGCTTTTTTCGTTGCTGAAACACCTGTCTCAGCAACATATCATTGATTTCCTCCGTTGCTGAAACACCTGTTTCAGTAATGCATTATTGATTTCCCCCGATTGCTGAAACACCTGTTTCAGCAAGGTATCGTTCATTCTTCAGTTGCTTAAACAACAGTCTCAACAATTGGTTATCATCAAAGCAGTATCCCTCCTTGCTCTCATAAAAGCTTCCTGGTTCTTCACGATATTTGGCATATACCAGACTCAATTACACCTTCGTCTAACAATCCACAGACCCTTCTATGATCATTAAAGCTATTGCAACCGACACTTCGAATTATTAATCAAAGGTAAAGTATAAGGTATATGGTTTTAATGTAATTCGGTTAAATCATATTAAAAGAGAGGATTTCATTTCATAATGATTGCATATCCTTCCATGTCCAATCATTATTACACCATACGTAGGGGGGGGAATTCCGAAAATGGAATAATTATTTCGCATGAACCAACCTGCCGCCGGTTATCATATCCATTTTTGCCGTCATTTAGACTACGCAGCCTTTGTTGCAACAACTAGTCCGATCAGGGTCTGAGAATACTGTATTGTGCCTCTGCGGAAAACTCAAAGCTTCAGCCATGGGAGGGACGGCCATTAGAAATGAGCCCGGCTCCATAAGTCTTCTTCAGTTCTTTCCTGAAGTGTATCAGATCTTCCAACAAGCGGGGTGGACAGCATATTTTGAAAGGTTGGGAGAATTTAACGCAGAAGAAGTACTAGAGTTTGCACAAAACCTTGAAGACAATTTCTCAGTGGTCCGAGGGGTTCGCATTTCAGTGACAGAGGATGACATAGTTCAGGTATCAGGGTTGCCAGCTGAGGGCATTCGCTGGTTTAGCAGGAAGCAGGTCGTTCTTAACGCGCAGCAAGAATTCCTGCGCCCAGACGAGCAAGTGGAACCCAGAGGCCGCGGGGTCAGTCTGCACTCACTTCCTCAACCATGGCCATCAGTAGCAGAATTCGTCAAACACTACCTAACATGTGAGGGGCGTTATCAGGTAGTGTACAATCATGACTTTGTTTTGCTGAATCATTTGAGGAATGGAAGACTCATCAATATCCCTTATTATCTGCTTGGTTGTATTAAAAACATGTCGTATTATTGTAAACGAGCCAAATCTCCAATGTCATCCCTTACCCATCACCGCTTATGCCAGCTGCTAATACAGAGGGGTTTTGCTCAGCAAAATCCCCCTCTGCAGGCCCTACCTGAAGTCCCTCCGCAGGCCCCACCTGAAGTCCCTCTGCAAGCCCCACCAGAAATTCCCCAATTACCCGAAGTCCCTTTGCAAGCCCCACCTGAAATTCCCCAGCCGGTCGAAATTCCTCAGCAAGAGAAAACGTCCCAACCGTCTGAAAATCCTCATGACATTCCAGAGATTCCTCATGAAGAACAACAGGAGGAAACCCCGCATTCCCCAGTCAACCCAACCCCGAGCTCGCCTCGGTTAGCAGAGCTAACACCCTCTACTATTCCTGTCCCTAGTGACGACTCTCTAACACCCCCTTCTTCACCTGTTAAGAAAAAGAGGAAAACCCCAGCAGTCACAAGCTCCAGACCACGGACAAGGTCTACATCGCAAATTCTTACGCCTCCGGAAAACCCTGTCCCCAAGAAAAAGCCCTCCCTTTCGAAAAAGAGGAAAGGCAGTGATTTTACTGCCTTCCTACCAAAAAGGAAGAGGACAAAGACTGTTGAGACAAAATCCACTTCCATTTTCCCTAACCCTGCCACTATTCTATTAAAACCCTTATCCCCATCCCAAACTTCCCAACCTGTCTCATCCGAAGGCACTGTCACACAAAAACCAGTGCCTCGGGATAATATGACATTGTTTGTGGGTCAAGAAGTGACTGCTCCACAAGAACCAGTCACTTGCCCAGTGACTGAAACACAAGAACCAGTCACTGAGGCACAAGAATACACCAAGCAGGATAATAGTGGGAAATGCCCAGTGACTGCTCCACAAGAACCAGTCACTGAGGCACAGGAATACAACAAGCAGGATGATAATGGGAAATGCCCAGTGACTGAAATACCAGAACCGGAGACTGAGACATAGGAATCCATTCCTAACCCAGTGGATGAAACACAAGAACCACCCACTGTGGTACCAGAACTAGTCACTGAGGCACAAGAGTCCATGTCTGGCCCGGTGGATGAAACACAAGAACCACCCACTGTGGTATCAGAACTAGTCATTGAGAAGCAAAAATCCATTCCTGGCTCGATGGATGAAACACAAGGTCTACCCACTATGGTATCAGAACTAGTTGCTGAGGAACAAGAATTCATTCCTGATGAAACACAAGGACTACCCAGTGTAGTATCAGAACTAGTTGCTGAGGAACAAGAATTCATTCCCGATGAAACACAAGGACTACCCAGTGTAGTATCAGATCTAGTCACTGAGGAACAAGAATTCATTCCTGATGAAACACAAGGATTACCCAGTGTGGTATCAGATCTAGTCACTGGAGAACAAGAATCCATTCCTGGCACGGTGGATGAAACACAGGAACCACCCATTGTGGTGCAACAACCAGCTACCACCGTGCATCAACAAAATATTCCAACAGAAACAATCAGCATACAAGGTCCACACACTATGACATCTCTACTGTAGGAAAATGAGTTCCTGAAGTCTGAATTAGAAGCTTACAGAGATGAATTAGCCATGGCTCGAGAGGCTTTTGAAAAAGAACTCAATCTCCATACATTAGCACATGTAGCCTCAATGCAAAATAGGGAGCCATGTATGGAATATATGTGCAAGGAGTGTGGCACCATTTATCAGAATGCAGGCTATAAAGTAGTTGAAATTCCACTCCCTGAAACAATTATGACAGAGGGAATACAAGAGGAATGCCCTACTGCTCCACAAGAACCAGTAGGACCCCCTATGGTGCAAGAAGAAGAAGAAATCAAACCAGAGATATCTCATCCTTTGTGGACTGATGCAGCCATTCCGACAGAAGAAACACTGCCCCAGCACTCTACTATTGATGCAGCTATTCCGACAGAAGAAACACTGCCCCAACATACTACTACTGATGCAGCTATTCCGACAGAAGAAACACTGCCCCAGCACACTACTACTGATGCAGCTATTCCGACAGAAGAAACAATGCCCCAACGCATTACCTCTGAGGCAGCCATACAGACAGAGGAATTAGTGTCCCAACCCACTACTTCTGTTAAAAAGACACAGACTCCGCCATGGGACCCATTGGAACAACTGAACAGATGGAAGAAGAAACATGCTGAAGAACAGTATATAGTATTACGACAGCATAAGTTGCAATGGCAGAGCTATGTATATACTAACTGGGATAGCTGGGAACAAATACTGCAAGAGCACAGGGAATATAAGAAGGAAGCCAGACAGTCTAAGGAACGGATAGCCTTGATGTTTTCATTGGTGCAGAAGTTGATGGTTACACGTAAACCCTCTGTAAATTACTCTCTCTTTCTTACTGAACGACTAGTTTATTTTCAAATAAAATCAATAGCATATGGCAGACCACATGAATTACTAACTTCAGAGAAATTTGTTGAGACCTTTAAGGAGGCCCCTGAAAGTGACCAGCATCTGCTGTGCGAACTCTACCTTCATAATGAGGCCATTCCTGAAGAAAGGAGAGTTAATCTTACTCCAATTGCAGGTGATATACAAATTAGGGCATTTGCTTCATTTTTGTCTAATCAGCTCACTTGGCAGACTGCGTTCAATGCAAGCAGTCATAATGAGGAGAATAAACTCCTATGGATTAGACCAGAGCCTGTAAGTTCAGCCATGTTTATAGCACAGTATTATGAATTCTTGCAGAAGCCGGGAATGAACGAGCACATAGAGAAATTACAGGCTTCAATCCTTTTTAAGTGTCAAGAGCATATTAGAATGAAGGGTCCTGCTGCATTGAAGGCCAATGATATCTTTTGGCAGCAGTCAAGTAAGGAAAGACATGATTATCATCCTTTTAACCCACTCAATCTTCAAGCTGCATTGTCTAGGGTCCCTAAGTATATTGATTGCATTCAACATTGTGGAGTCAATTGGATTGGGTATCACTTCCGTTTTCCAATCTTATGGCTGCCTTCAGAAAAATATCAAAGTCATTATCAGTTGACTGACAGAGAGGAAGCCTCGGCATGGCAACAGTTGCAGACCAACAGCGGGTTCCGAGCTCCTACAGACGCCACCTTCTCTAGCTACTGCTTGAGTAATTTGCATTGCCAGTCCCAGTACTCAGACTCTGATTCAGACGAGGGGTTGCCTGAGGACATGCAACATTTTTAGCTGGGGGGGATGTTAGGACTCCACTATGTACCATTTTTGCTATATATTTTGACATTACTTTACTCTTAAAACCATGAACCTCAATGTCTTTATCATTCACTTTATCCCAAGGTATATAGAAACCTCTTCTTTATTATATGGTTAATCTGTCTTACATTTAATTCCATAATACTCTTATATTTTATCAATTATTGAAGTGCATTGTTGCTAACACAAGTCAAAGATCACAGATAAGTTATATGCCTTGTTGGGAACGAGCGGCCGTTGCTGAAACAGTTGACTTCGTTGCTGAAACAGCCGACTCCGTTGCTGAAACAGCTGGTCCCGTTGCTGAAACAGCTGGTCCCGATGCTGAAACAGCTAACTCAGTTGCTGAAACAGCCGTCAAGCACGCAAATCCCGTTATGCGTAATTTGCGATTCTGGAAGAACTTTTTGTGGATAATAGCAGCAGCCCGAAGATACGGTTACCTGGATTACCTTGAAGATAGCACTTCTGTTGTCTCGGTTGTAACAGTATCTCTTTTTAAGAAAGAACAGAATAGTCTTGTTTTGAACAGAATCGAGATATTTGCTCTTGTGTAAATTGTAAATGATGTCTCCTCTTTAAAAAGAGGAGACATCATCATTAGAGGGGGATCGAACTGTAATTCATAGAACAGCATTGTGTGAGACAGGAGCTAGTCTCCTTTTTGCAATGTATCAGTTTCTTGACAGATGAATAAAGACTTGTCTTGAGCGTTCCAGTTTAATTCTTTCTCCTGGGGAATCTTGTGAGAAGGAAAGGGCCCGCCTTCCTCACAAGATCCACCCCTTTTGTTTCTCTAGTTGTTTATTTCTTTATGTATTTGTATTTTCTTTAATTCTGTTGCTGAAACACTAGTTACATGGTTTGCGATACTCTGTTTCTTAGCGCTACATGTATTGAATGCACGAGTGGATGATGAGAGCATGTGCTGAAGATCCCTGCACGAAGGGATAGGGTCTTGCTCCCATTGATTGCTTTCTTTTACCTGCAGTGTGATTAGAAACAAGAGGACAAGTGCTGAAGGTTCCTGTTCCTGGGAATAGGGTCTTGACCTCTTGAGGCTACTTCTTTTACAGTGTGATTAGTGCCAAGCAGCAGGTGCTGAAGTTCCCACCAAGGAATAGGGTCCTGTTCCTGCTATGGTTGAATGATTTCTTTCCTTATAGATTTATTTTCCTTTGCTGGAACAGAGAAATCGTTTCTGCTATAACTTAATTGACTTCGGCTTTAATTAAGTAGAGTGTAAATTGATAGATTGATGAATGTGTGTCTTTCTTTTACTACAACATTGAGCTGCTTTTGAAATTGAGCATATCCAGTGCGCTATTACCTTTGGAATAAAAAGACCTTCTCGGGTTGACAATTTATGTGGAGCTCGAATTGTGAAAACAATTAGAGCGGCCAACAGATATGTTGAAGTTTTAACCCACGATGGCTTTTGCTTGACTTCACCCTGCTATGGTGCCTGTTGTGGTGTCTTCTTTTTCAATATGACTTCAACCACTGAGCCCGCCTCTGATGTATCATCACCTGTAACCTTTTCTTCTACAACCTCTGTTTGTGTTTGATTGTCGATCATCAAAGGCTCATCATCTGATATGTCAGTCCCTTGAACATCTTCTGCTTCCGCCTCCATGTGCTCTACCTGTTTATGGATGGAAATATCCTGTAATGTGATTTTCTTCTTTTTATACCATAGCTTCAGGAATTTCTTCTGCACATTAATATTGATAGTACCCACAGATTCCATCCAAGGATATCCCAAAACAACATCGATATTATCCATCTCTGAAGCATAAAAATCACCATGAAACACATACTTATCCATAGAAAGCTTCAAATCCTTATAGATTTGAACATCCTTATCATCAACCTCTTTATGTTCAATTTGTTTTGCTGGGACTTGCAATTTCTTTGTTAAGTTGATATTTATGAGATTTTGCTTGCAACTCGGATTTATATACACAATGATTTTCTCCTTCTGAATCAATCCATGAACCTGCAATAAGGAGACACCCGTAGCAATTAACCCCTTATGTGTCTCATTCTCCTTTTTTCTAGCACGAGACCATTTGTCTAAAAGGACTTTTTCAAATTCTGCATCTGAAAGTTTGATCAACTGCTGGTAGTCAAGTGATGAAAGCCATTTTAGAGTGTCATCTCTCAGATCAAACCGTACTATCATTTTCCAACATATCCCATATTCGGACTTGTATCTTTGTAGAAATTCTTCAATAGTAGGACCATCATCTGTTCCTGTAAAATATAGCTTCTCCATGAAGAGGGTGTGAAAAAACTTGGCGAAAATTTGAAATGGCCACAAATCCGTCAATATTGCTCAGAATATCTATTATAACCTATTTTTGGAAATGGAACAATCATTCTGCATCTGTCCATATGATAAAAATCCTGATCCAGGCACTAGAATTCCAAATCTGCGCTGCTACTCTCCCGCCGTCACCCAAAATTTCTGCAAAAAGAGCTGATTTTAATTCAGCGATATCTCCCTCATCTGGACTCCGATTCGACTGATTTTTTTTTTTTGAAATCATGTGTTTTTTCACAAAGATTCTAGATCTACAATTAGATCTTGCAAATATGGCACCAAGACTTCTAGATCTGCGCCGCAAACTCGCTGTCCTGAAAATTGTCTGTAACCCCACTGATTTTTAAATCAGCGATATCTCCTTCATCCGGACTCCGATTCGACTGATTTTTTTTTTGAAATCGGGTGTTTTTTCCCAAAGAATACAGATCTACAATTAGATTCTACAGATATGGCACCAAAATGTACATATATGATCTGCAAATTCGCCGCCCCCGAAACCCTGCAAAAAAAAAAAAAAAATCTCCACTTTTGTGCCCAAGAAAGTGCTCTGATACCACTTGTTGTAGCTCTGATATGAAGTAGCTCTAATACCACTTCTTGTGGATCTAACCCAGAAACATTATAGATCTGATATGAAATAGCTCTGATACCAATTGTTGTAGATCTGATCCAAAAATATATGAGAATAGAGAATAACCCAATAATAACAAGATAGAAATAGATGGAAATGATTCTTTATTATCAAACCCTTAAGGTAGGGCAACACCATACATTCACTCCTTAAGGAAGGAGAACACTCCACAAGCCATATGCCTGTTCATACAAGAATATTTCTCTTCATCTTCATATGTGGAGTCTCTAGGCTTTATATAGGCCTCATACATACAATACCATGCATCATTACCATGGTTTCCTCATACCATCAACTAATACCATGGGCCCCTTACATTATTATTAACTACTTGTGGTCCCTTACATGACATGGGTTAACCACCTTATTTATTACTATGGCCCATCCCATTATTACATTATTACCTTGGGTACCTCCCTTGGTACCCCATATTATCGCCCCTAGGTACATAACATTATATTCATATCTTGCTATTCTTGGGTTATTTCTATTATCCCCCCTAGGTACATAACAGATCGGAACTAGATAAATCAGTGGATGGATTAACAGAAGAACAATCAAAGATAACAGAATCACCAATGATATCAAGAAAAAGTGGAGGAGGCGTGGATAGAAGGAGGTCATCCTTCACTGAGGGTTCATACTCAGATGCTCAGTCATACTCTTCGTGAATAACAACGTATGTTGATTGTGAAACATCAACTCTGTTGATGGCTTGATCGTCATTCACAATAGGTGTAGAGTTCAGAAGGAAGATCACAAGATAGTGCAATCCGAAGGATCAATGGAACACAAAGACAGAGGTTGAGGTATCAAGTGAGTATGAAAACCCATGGGCTTCCCAACCAAATCTGGACAGATATTGAGAGTACTGAGGGTGGGAGAATGTGACAGATGAACAGACGTGTTTGCATGTTCTGCCACATCACTTTGCGGGAGTGGAGCTGTTTGATGAGGGGAAGGTGGACAGTCACATGTGACAACGACTGTGTCCTCTTGTGATTGTGCAACTCCATCGCCAAAGTATTTTGAGAGGGGTTTGAACTTTAAATTCATTTTGTGATACAGTGATTTGGTAAGAAAATATTCGAACCTGTCCATGAGGTATTGGAATTTCATCTGAATTTTCGGAGCTTCAAACATGAACAAACATAAGTGCTCTGAAAAATCCATAGGCGATTCATGTGGGGCCTTTCGTTGTTTTAATATTTTTTTATCAAATTCTTTAGGATCAAAATGGTGAAAAATAGATTCAATTATATCACTGAACTACTTGAATGAGTGTACAAGTTATGAGGCAATATGCTACACCATCGCAATGGGTGGTCACGAAGTGTGTGTGCAAGCAGCAAATAGACCTCTGTTTCATTAAAACCTTCCACGTTCCCCATGAAATCATGGAAGTCATATAAGTTCCCAAGCCAGGCCACCTCACCTTCACCATCATATGTGATTTGTGACAAGTCATCCCATAACTCCCTCTGGTCGTGAAAGACATGTGCATTGGATAGACATTTCAGAGGGTGAACTAGAAAAATCTCCATGATATATGTACAAAGATTCAAAATAGATTATGAGGACTCAACTTGCCATTTAGCCCTCGTTCTAGCACCAAAAATGTTGGTGGTGCTGGACCAGCAAACATTCAGGGGATTTCCCCAATATGAAGTCCCAACTAGACCTCACATTGTTTAGTGTAGGATTCCCATCAGTTACGATGTCACAATTCCAATTATCTTAAAGATATGCCTTAGCTCTTTCTTGTTAGCACATGAGAGTGGTCTCCGTTGTCTTCGAACATCGAGGTTCGCGTGCTTGGTGAGTGCTTAGTGTTACTTATGTCAAGGTTCTTTCACCATAGAGGGAGAAGGTGGATGTGAATCTCTAGTTGAAAGGGAAGAGTCCCAACTCTGTGAGTGGCACACAACACAACAGGACATGCACAGGTTTCAACAGAGTAGTCCACATGGATGTGAAAGTCAGAAACACACAATGAGCGGATAGCACACACAACACCCAATGGAGTATTCCATGCGAGTCTGAGGGTAATTATAAAAAGTTTATGGGAATGGTTTTCTCTAGTGTGTGGGAAGGCATCCCACACGGGAAAGATAGTGTTAACAACTTATACAACACATTTTCATAAACATATGTATTAGAACAACCAAAATACTTCAACTATCGTAACACAGGTTAAAGCAATATGCATTACAAGTGTCCAAAGAATAGTCTTACAAACAATTAGAATACATGTGTGAAAACTTTCTGGCATGTTAAAAAGCTTCTGAATTAAGCCAAATTTCCAAGACACATCGGTACACCATACATCACTAACCCTGGGAAGTGGGGCATTGGAGCCACTGCTCGCTCCTCAAACAAAAGATTACAGACTCTCAAGGTTATGTGGGAGGATCTAAGGTGAACAAATGTCCTTTGCATGTACAAATGAGGAGTATTTATAGCCAAGGGTAAAAATGACCCTTGTGACTATTCAAATTCCCTCATGACTATTTGACTCACATGACTCTTCAACTTTACATGACTCTTCAAATTTACATGTGGGTCTCTTGGAATTCCACATTAAATTACATTAATTACAAAAGTATGTCCCACACAAGTGATGTGGTCGAGATGACTCATGACATGATTCGACACGACAAAGTGGTATGTTCATGTTGGTGTCCATGTCGAGCTACAATTTTGTTGAGTGATGGATGTTCTCTTGGTGTATCATAGCTTCACCTTTGCATGATAATGTGTGTGAGTCTTCGTTGGTCTTGATGTTCACATGATATTTTCACATGCATGTTCCTCCTTCGCTTGTACTTTGACAAGCTTCATGTGTTCATTCATTCGCTAACAAATCTACTTGCATTCATTCATCGTTCATCCATTTGCGAACAAATATTCTCGCATGCATTCCTTTTTTCATCAATTCGCCAACATATCTCCTTGCATGTGCTCTCCTTGTTCATCCTTTTCTTCATCGCATCATGTCTCATCCATGTACTTCTTCTGTAATCACTCATTATGAGACGACATCAAATCTAGAAATCTCCTAGTCTGCCATCATGCATTATCCTTCGCTTTCGGATATAGGTTACCGGGAGAGAGGACAAAGCTATTGAAACTGCATAACGCCGATTTCAAGTCGGGATGTGGGCTCTGGGCACTACCAGTGAAAATTGTGCAGAGGTCACTGGATATTGGGATGGACAATATGGATTAGCAGTGATTGTCCAGGGGATTTAGCTAGGATGGTGGGAAAATCTATGCAATTTTTTAGGGAATAAGTGTAGGAAGAAGAGGGGTTGGAAATGAAAATTGTGCAATTTCTCCGGGAAGCTGGCAGCAGGCTATAGGAGGCTTGCTTGGAAAAATTGCACAATTTTTCTGGGTAGCTAGCAGCGGGTTGTGGGAGGCTTATACAAAAAACTGTGCAATTGCTAGGAGACTAGCCTGCTGAACATCCTTGGCCAGTTTCTTAGCTGAGCGAGATGCTGGGCAAACAAGTGACTTCCCATGAAAGCTAGGCTTTTTTTCGAGTGAGAAGTAGGTCGGCTGACTGGGTGACTAGGTGGAAAAACTACGCAGTTTTTTGAGGGAGACAATAACAGACACAGGATGTTTGTCTAGCATTTAGTTTCTTCAGTCAATGGAGTGGGCATGATTTACAACTTTTGTTTAATTTTTTGGGGGAGTGAGTCCCAATGTCACTACCAGGTCAAAATCTCTGGTTGACCAACTGGAAGCACAGTTGATGTGCTTGTGGGTAGCACAAATTGAAATGGCTTGCTAGGAAACTTTTGCACTGTTCTAGGTGACAGTCAGTTGATTCGATTCTAGGGTTGCACAATGCAGACTTCCTAGGAGGTAGCCTCAAGCTCTGCACAATTATGGGCATCGGTACATAGTCACTGAGAGCTAAAACTGTGCAATGCATCTCAGTGGATGTTCAGCTATTGGAGGATGGTCTGGTTGACATAACTTTCAAAAAATGACTAATTGAGTGAATGAGTGAACTTGTGCATGTGTGACCTTGCGAATACACACTCAACATGACTCGATGACAAGAAACCTCGAACCATCAAGACAACAGCACTCAGTGTGACTGACCGACGGTGAAAGCGACAAGTGTGACACTTGTGATATATCATTGAACGACTGTGATGATGCTTGCACGACAGTGCATACAACATCGTGTGTGAGTGCGATAGATTTGTACATAGAAAAAACCACTCAAACACAACCTTCATCATCACCAAAATGAGATCGCAAGCATGACATATAAATCAACATGCCAAAGATGATAGTTCATCAGACAAGTGAAAATGAAGTAAGACATGTAGAATAAACACACGAGATGACTTTTTGTGTTGCATCACATGCATGTTATTGAGGACACTATGATATGAAAATGAAAAGCAGTCAAACTCAACTAAGAGGTGTACTTTGAAATATTTTCTTTACTTACCATACTTACCCTCCAAATGATCATGAATCCAACAAAGCTTGCATGCAATCCTAATCTTTCCCATTACTCGTTTCCCTAGTCCTTCTCCTCAACTCCTTGGATGCGATTTCAGCATGTCACCTTTTCCTATAGTCACTAAGAGGTAGATCTATGTAGTTTCAGTGGACAGTGACTATTGTCGGAATGAGGCCTGTCTGCACATTTTCTACATGCGAGACAAACAAGACAACTTGTATAACATTGAACATTTTTTAGGCTCAGGACATTGCTATGGGACAGGTTTCTTGGGAGGACACCTCTGTGCAATTTCTTAGTGGAGTGCAGCTGGACTTCTCTACGCATTTCTGGAGAGTAGTGCTGGCTGCTAGACAATTTTTTGCATTTTTGGAGAGTAGTTTTGGTTGGGGTCTCTGCGACCTATGGGGTTTTAGCAGGCAAGGGACGTTGGGGTCTCTGCACACTGTGGGGTTTAGTAGGAAAGGGGGGAAGCTTGATGGTTACAGAAGCAAAGCGCACAGTTCGAAGAAGCTAGATGAGGCTAGGTTGCTCAGAAAAATGGCTAAGTGTGAGAATAGTGAAACAGATGTAAAAATGATAGGACTTGACTGTGATCACACAGGAACTTAGTGACACAACGTAGACCATCTAGAATGTATAATACATACTTTTATTGATGTGACAAGCTTCATGACAATATTACGTGAGGTGAGTGTGAAACATGTCTATGTGATGACGACCACTCATATGCACACAATTCCCTTGAAGAAAGACAACATTCCCTTTGCATGACAAACAACAACCCATATGCTCAAAAATGACACATGCTGCATAATTATGAGAATGCAAAAAACTCTTAGGATCAAGGAGGGGATCTTGAAATCATTAGCTTACAAATAAGTGACCAAGGATGATTGGTCGCAAGATCCAAGGTAGGCTTCGAAATTTGCATGCGAGCCAAAATTTTGGAGGGTGGTTGTAGCCGCTACAATAGGATCCATGAGACATTTCATTATCATGAGGAGGACCCTTAGAGGTACTACTACAATGCTTCCAAACTCCACAAACCAGTCAAATAACAATAGCTTGGTTGTTTGGTCTAAAGGCAGCAACAATGTAGGAAGCAACAAAACCAATAACAATAAGAAAAAATCTAGCATAGGACAAGGGCAAGAGGAATATTACCGAGAACCTAGATGCATAGTAAAGATGCAAGATGAGGGTAGATCCTATCATGAAGAAATAAGCTTTGGAATCATAGGAAAAGAGCGAGTAACAGATAAAGAGAGCAGAGTGAAGGAAGAGAGAAAAGTAAAGGTTGCAGGAAGCATAACTAAAGTTGGAGGAAATAGAGAAGAAGTTGAAGGATGAGGAGGAGCTGAGAAGAAGAGAAATATAAGAGAAACTAAATAGGAGGAAGAAGAAAGAAAAGGCACAATGATGGAGAAGACAACACCCATATAGTTTGAGGAGTCAGAACAACTAGTAGCTTAGGAAGGCAGTGAACAAATGCAGGATTAGGAGCTTTTCTAGCAGATTGAGCAATTGACTGAAGTGACATACATGGAGTTGGAACAAGATACACAGAATGAAGACACTGAACCTATGTCGAGAGCACTTGTGGTCGTCTCTCAGTCTCCACCGCATCTAGTGTTAGAACTTGTCTGACGCAATCAAGGAGAGGTAGTTATCCTTGATGATGATCTAGTCATGGATGTGTACATTATATCATTTGACGAGTTGAAGAAGAAGATTGTATACGCATGCAGGAAGCACTTCATAGATGATCACACATCACCTACATTCATGAAGGAAAGGGTGATATATCCAAACACAAAAAAAATATCCAGCTTCCCTTGTCGATGAAATATTGGCCTATGTAGAAGCCACAAGCTCAAATGTCAAGTTCCTGTTGGCTGAGAATGAACAGCTAGCAAAGAACTTGCAGGATGCTAGGTAGGAGATAGAACAACTCAGAGAGAAGAGTGCAGTTTCTGTAATGGAAGAGACGAGGAAAGTGTTACTCGCTGAAGTATCAACACTTGAGACTACCATAAGGAAGCTCTATGAAGGATTTTTCACTGCACATAAAGTGGTTTCCCATGTGCATAGATTATAGTAGTGGAGAAAATAGTTTGTTCAAAATCTCAAGAACATACATGCTGTCGTCATCCATGTGCAAGAGGGGACAATGTGTTGCAAAGGGGCCCACTTCACTTGCCAAAGAAGATGAAGCCATAGGCAGTGCTAGAGAAAGAAAAGGCTCGGATGCTGATCTAGAACTATGAGAAACTCACCCCATTCTTCAACAACATGCAAGCCTAATATGAATGGTTGTACAAGATTTTGGATGTGATGGTGAGAATGCACATGATCTCATCAATCTGTTGTCTCAGTGAGGCTAGACCCAAGAACCAAGTCCGATTAGAGATCCGTGGGTACATGGAGCAACTAATGTGAGAAGCCATGAGGGATGACTTGGAGTTGAGTACACATATCATGCAAAAGTACATTGGTGGTCCTCTCATGGTCAAGACCATGCTACACATGCTTCAGGATGAGTTGGATACAAGTTCCAAAACCATATTCCCGGATGCTATGGAGGAAAGAGTCTTCTATGAGAAAGACACCATCAAGTAGTTTGGGGACATCATCACACAGTACCGATATTGGCATCAATATGTGATAGAGAAGCACCAAGTGGAGTTTGCCTAGTTGGTCTTTCCTCGAACTTTGGAGTCATAGTGCTTTACTTTGTTAGGCTGTCTCTAGCCTATTTTATCTCACATTGGTATATGTGGAAAATGTAATATTATTTGTAAATATGTTGTAACTAAAATTCCAAGTGTTATTAGTGGAATATGAAAGGTTATCATTTTATGTAATGAGTTATTTGTAAAGATGTTGAAAAGTCATGAGGGTAGTCGAAGAGTCACAAAGGGGAATGTCAAGGGTCACCCCACCCTTTGTTATAAATAAAACCTCATAACTCATAGAACAAGATTTTGGGAGCCAAGATTTTTGTGAGGCTTAGGCTTAGTAAAGGCTTGGGAGTATTGTGACGAGCCTTGACTTCTCCACAATGTAGACTGATTATACTTCTTTCGAGGAGCAGGTGTTTTTTACTGTAATGTTCCACTATCAGGGCTAGTGGTCGTCAATGGTATATTATTGGATGGAATTTTCACTTATAATAATAATATCATAGCCATGACACTTTCATGCATATGTTATTATTGTAGTTGGACTATTTTGGTTGCTTTAGAAATGTATGTTTTTTAACTTATGCATTTTCTTATGAACTACTTTGTATGCAATTGTACGAATCTTGTTGAATACGTGTTGTTGGATTAACCCATCACTTTAATTTGTGGACTATTTTGCATTTTAGTCATGTGTTCCTTTCAAGATGCATCCTATTACAAGCTTATAAAGGACACACTTCCTTTTCCCATGTGTGTGTTAGAACCCCCATGCATCATACTTGACTTTGTGCAAGGTGACATAATTTCCCTCACCCAAAGTTATCATACTTACCTCTACACGCTACTGCAGTCAAGGAATTACACTAACACCCACTGTTGGAACTCCTACTCCAAATGGTTTGATGTCTAGTTGAAACTTCATATCGGGGGGATCCCAAAAATTTTGGTGGGTCCATCACCATCAACATTTTTGTCACTATAAGGAGGGCCAAATGACAAGCTGAGCCCTTGAAGTATGTCTTGGATTTCTACAGATATTTCATGACTTCTGTCCAAATCACAACCCCAACATGTTTATCTCACTTTGGCGATTTCAATGTGCCGACAAGAATTATAGATGACTTGTCCAAATATAAGTTCAATGGAGACAATGGAACACCCTTGTTGAACCACACAATTGCCTTTGCTGGCTTTTGTGACAGGCACGATGTCCCCTCAGATGAAATTGCTTATGGGTTGTTAGCTTTCGCGTTTGAAGGGTGCACAAATCAATGGTGTCACACATTACCCGCAACCCCTATACACTTTTTTGATAACATGTTCAAAGAATTATGTTGTTCTTTCATTCTTTATGACCATAAAGCACTTAAAAAAATTTAAAACTGCAAAAATCACCTGACAAATATCTTGAGCACTTTCATGATCATTTTCCTCATTATTATTATGAATTTCCTAAACATGAAGTTGACTGGGAATTTTTGGTGGAAATATTTCAATATCTTGTTCATATTTCTAAGAATCAACATGAGTTAGAATCATTTGAACCTGTCCCAACATACCTCGGTGTTAGAACTTCCAAATCTGAGACAAACAAGGTTTTTGTCCCACGTGACCCTTCGTCCCTTTCTCATCAAACAAGTATAGCTCTATAGTTGTAGGTGAGAGAAGGTGTGAATCCACTTGTTGATTTGTCACCATCTCCTCCTACCCCACCTACTTTGGATCTCTATGCATATTTGGACTACAAGCCTGATGATTTTCACACGGTATTATCTCGTCAGCCTCCCTCCTTTGGTTCCTTTGATCCACTGGATTTTGGTGTGTTGTGTTTATATGTTGCAGATTCCACATGTGATGTTCATGAGGATCAATTTTTGGAGAGAGTTGGTGTTGAGCAACCAACCTGCACTATTATTTTTACGAGTATGTGTGGGAGTATGAACAAGAATCTGCGGTGAAGGATGACCTCCTTTTATCCGCACCTCATCCACTTTATCCTGACATATTCCGTGGTTCTGCCATTTTTGCTCCACCTTGTGAAAAATAATTTTTGGATGTTTATACTTTTTATCATTCACAAAAACTATGGGATACCAATCTTTCATTTGATTGCGGATAGGAAAATATTTCTTCTCGAATCCTCCCAACTTCTCATATTACCTTTTTGGAAACATAGAGGGTAAAATTTATTTCTTTTCATCACCCCCTCTTTATGATTCGTGAGGTAAAGAGGATGTGATTATTCATATTGAAATTTTTTATTGTGGTTGTTGTGGTCTCTTCGTTCATTCATCTAATCACAGTTCTGATTCGTAGGCTATTGATCTTTCTAAGCCACCAGTCTTGGATGAATCATCTTTTGATGAAGTGGAAACCCCCCAAGTTTTCTAGGAAATTCAGCTTGAGCTGATGGTTGTGTCAGGTTCTTGGAGGCTTGAGGTTAGTTCCACTCCTGATCAGAAATCAATTGAATCAATCCAGGCTCCTCATCACTTTGTTTTTTACACTGAAAATCAATCTATTCCACAGTTTTCACATCCTCCACTAGAATCACATGATCCTAACCCTCATGCATTGGAGGAGTCATATGTAGCAAGAATTGTCGCAAAACATAATTTTTATTCTGAGTTGTCATGTTTGAAGTTGTGTACGTGCTTGTCTTCCATGCAAAATGTGATAGGCCACCATGATACATCCACAAAATTCCTTGCATGTGCTTTCCATATTTACTTTTCTATGGATTATTTTAAGCTTCAAACATTTTGGTTTGCCTTGTCGGATCTTTCTTGTCTGTTGGTTTTCTTGCATATATTTCTTGTCAATCATGTTGTCGCTTAGATGGGCCAACCAATGTGCCAATGACTGCATTGGAAGTATCACTTCACACGAGTTGGAACATGCTCTTCTTAGGTTAGGACTAGGAGTAGTGTTTTATTTTCTTGTTTGTCTCTTTATCTTCTCACCTTGTTTTCCTTTGTCTTTCTTCTTTCCTTTTCTTGTTTTCTTGTGCACCCATAGGTTAGTTTCTGCATGGAACAATGTTTGGATTCTTAGACAAGTAGGTTGAAATACAAGAGGAACTTATACAACTATCAACACTTTTTTATATGTCTACTCTATCCATTTATGGGAATCTTGCATTTCTTTTAGTCAATGACACCTTGATTGAAAATGATTTCCTTTCAAAGAGAGGAATGTTCAAATCACGATGCTTGCACTCTTAACTAGTACCGCGTCCTCTAATTAGTTTTCTTTAAAAAATGAAAAAAAATAAAAAAAAGGCGAAAGAAGAGAAATTCTTCCTATGCAGAGAGGTGAAGAAAGTAGCTCTTTCGGGGTACTATCCAGGTTCACTGGGAAAGGATAAATTGTTTTCTTCCTAAAGTGACTCCACCAAGGTACTGTCCAAGCCTATTAGTAGCGAAGCAACACCAAAGATGAAACTAAAACTCTGACTTTCAATATTACCTCTGCATCCATATACCCCTCATCCTCAATCGAAACAACTTAGTTTGACTTGGGTTGGTATGTGTGGAGCTAATAAAGAGAATGGAAGGGACTACGGATTTAACCCAAGCTAGTTGAGAAGCTATGGTTATCGAAGAACTGAACAATACTTCTAGAATAATTAGACTCACTGTGCATGAGACAAGGTCCATACAAAGAGCTACATTTCTACCAATCTGTTGCCAATGTTGTAGCAACTACAGCCACCCTCGAAAATTTTTCCTATGCTTCATTTTGGAGCCTTCCTTCTAAATCATAGCAGCTCATCTTACACTAATCTAGGTAGTTTTTCTTTGATTGGGCCTCATCCTGTACATAATGGCTTGTGTTTTCTTACTTGATTTACTGCCTAACCCACAAAATTATCTCTTGACTTGGTTTTCATCCAGTTCTAATCTTTCCTCAGAGAACTGTGCAACGCTTGAGGGAAACCAACCTTTCTCTTGAGAATCGCCCTGTCCAACCTGAGAGTGAGCCTTAGCCTCAAGAATTACATAGTGCTAGTTGATAGCCAATCTTCTATTAGGAAATTACAAATAGCATGAGAGACAGCCCAGAGACACTCAACCTAGAAATTTTAGAGAAGCCTTCTATTCAGACGTTGACCAGGGCATGAACCAAAGAGTTGCATGGTTCCCCCCATAAATATGCAATCTCTCTAGGTAACGCATGGCATATTTTCTAGAAAAAGAAAAAAGAAATAAGAAAAAAAGAATCCATAGAAAATAGGGATCTATTTTTATAAATCTGAAGGAGCCACTTTAGTTATTTTGGCAATTGTTGCCCATTGTCACTTTTTCCTTGATTTTTGGCCTTCGTGTCATAAACCCTAAATTGAAAAAATTTTGTAATCGGCACTACCAGAGATCATTTTCACAATCGATCTTGGAGCTCTGATATTCCCTAGGAGGTTAAGGAACCTTCGACGTGATCATCGTTGCTTTTCAAGGTAAGTCTTTCGTTTCTAGTCTTTTGTCACTTTTTCTATCGCTTTTGTGTGTTCAGCTTGTCAGAGTGTTGTTTCACTTGTTTTGTTGAATGACTGCTATAATTTTAACTTTTTTTATCTTGTAGAAGTGTTATTTTAAGTTTTTCATTATCTTTCCCAAGTGTCGCATGCATTACCTTGTTTTTGCACTAACATTCGTTGTTGCAATGACTCTCTCCACATGCTTCATTTTCCTTAAGTTTGATTGATTCCTACACATGTTTTACTTTCATGCATCTTCACTTAGTCATATTTGCACTCAGCATCATATGATCCTTTAGATCTGCTCTATTTCACACTCCCCTTGGGTAGATCTATTCTCTCCTTGCCCGAATCTTGTATTTCCTTGCATGCATTGTGCATTTTTGGAGCTTAAGGCCTCTGCCTTGGCTTCTAGAATTGCGCAGAGGCTGCCCTCGCCTAGCTCTATCTATGCACTACACATTTCCAAGAGTTAGCCTCCTAGTCATGGCCACTGAGACTATGCAATGCACAGTCTCTCCTGGCCTATTCCCAAACTAAACTGCACATTCGATAGTTCCAGTTAGCTAGCCTCCCCCACTGAGTGCTAGGACTGCACAATGTGCAATTGCAGTAGGTAGCCAGTGATATCTATGAACCTAGATTATGTATTTTGTCCCATCATAAGCCAGATTTTTTGCTTGGTCCCATCTTGAAGTTTCTTTTGGTTTTGGGCTAACATTTTCTTGCCATGAGTGTCCTCTCTGTCTCCAGGTACAACATTTGTTAAGCACCTTTCTAGCAGTTATAGTTAACATGGCCTCCAAGAGAGATGCATCAAAGGAAACCACTGAGAGAAGTACTAGGGAAGTAGTTGAGTAGACATCAGTTAATCTAACAATCTATATAGACACTCAGTTGTTCATTGATAAGGGCACAAAGTTGACATGGTAGCAAATCAAGGATACTTTTGCATAGGACTTCAAGGAATACATAGAGGACCGACATATATATATCAATATCTAGTGGTTAGGCTTATACAAGGTTTCATGCAGGTACCCCACCTTCCCATGTTCATACATTATCAGCTAGATTGTCTCACACGTAGATCTAGAGACTATAACATTGAGCAGTTATAGCGGGACAGAGATTTCCACCTTCAAGGCAGAGAAATTTCAACAAATGTATCATTTGCCTCAACTGGTGAGGCAGATGGACACACCTTTTTATTCCACCCACAGCCAGGTGAACATGAGAGATATAATCAAGCACTGGGTGAAAAGCTGTCAAAGTTTAGACATATACCCAATCCTCTTTACAATATAAAGTCTCTTAGGAAGGCTTATCAGTTCTTGATCATCTTTCAATGTCGAATATATGGTGAAGAGAGCATAGAGACCTTTCTTGAGGTTGGGTAGTTGTATTGGATCAATTGGTGATTGATGGAAGGCCATTCAACTAGTCAAATTATTGTTTCATCAATTGACAATCCATGTGACTAATGCCCAAAATCCGACCAAAGATGAGAAAGCAATATTCTACATGCTCGCATACTTACTGGATGCAATCTTTGCCTAGTAGTAGTTTCTTGGCATGAGCTGGACATGGAAACTGATAAATATTTTCATCAACATTTATTTAAACTTTCTTTTCGACTTCAGATAAGAAGGAGTAATGGAAAGTTTGACTAACCATTTCATCATCTTGTTGTACAATCTTATCTTTGAGCATGATCCACCTTCCATGTCTCGTGAAGCAATGGAGGTGATACTTAACATTGCAGATTGGTATGCCTTGTTGGGTGTGTGTTATGTTCTTTCCACAACTACCACACACGTGAGGGAGTCACCAGGCTCACTAGGGGGGTCAAAGGGGGGCGACTATCCTCCTGTACATTGTGTCGAGCATCGTAGGGGTTTCTCAAGGGGGAGAGGGTCTTCCCCCCCTGAAATGGGGTATGCAATGTAATAGATATGACAAGGAATTTGCCCCCCCTGTCGTGGGGTATGTAGTGTAATAGATTTGACCAAGAAATATAAGATAACACCAATATACCCAATAACTTTAAATAATATCAAGAGAATTACAAACATATGGTTGGTACTTGTAATGTTTTAGCCAAACGAACATTAATAAAATTATAATTGCAACTAGGATTAATAGACACAATGATCTTCTCCTTCTGAATACATCCATGAACCTGTAATGAGGAGATACCAGTAGGAAATAACCCCTTACATGTCTCATTCTCCTATTTTCTAGCATGAGACCATTTGTCTAAAAAGTTTTTTTCAAACTTTTCATTTGAAAGTTTGTACAACTTCTCATTGGCAAGTGATCTAAACCATTTGGCAGTCTCATCCTCCAAACCAAGCCATACAAAATTTTTCCACTTTTTCCCATATAAGTCATTTTCATTGCTTATCAATTCTTCAATAGTAGGGCTAGCATCTTTGCCTAAAAAAACCATCTTGCTAGAAGCCACGAAGAGGGTTTTGAATAAAGAAAATCACTTACTTGGCGTGAATTTAAAGTGGCCACAGTTTGGTCAATATTTCTCAGAATCTTTATGATAACCTATTTTCAGAAATGGAATGATCATTTTGCATCGTCCCATGTGATAGAAATCCCAATCTAGATGCTGGAATTTCTGATTCACGTTGCAACTGTGATGTCGTCACAAACATTTCTGAATAAAAAGGTTGATTTTAAATCAGTGATATATCCCTCATTGGGACTCTGATTCGATCGATTTGTTTTTTGAAATTGGGTAATTTTTCAAGACGATCTCAGATCTGTAATTTTTTTCTCAAAATTCCAGACAAAATGACAAAAATTAACTAGAGATCCACCATCCACGCATTTTCGTCAAAATATTTCTACAACACAGCTAATTTTTAAATCAGCGATATCTCCCTCATCCCGACTCTGATTCGGCTGATTTTTTTTTTTGAAATTTGGTATTTTTTTCAAAGAACCCAGATCTGTAATTAGATTCTACAAAATTTTCACTAGAACTTATAGATCTGATCTACAAACTCATCACCCCAAAAACTTCCTGCAAAAAAAAAATCTCCACTTGTCCAAGAAAGTGCTCTAATACCACTTGTAATAGATCTGATCTGCAAATATATTATAATATAAATAGCAATATAGAAATATATAAACTTCAGATCTTTATTAATGTCAAAACCCTTGAGGTAGGGAAACACCATACAATCACTCCTTAAGGAAGGAGAACACTCCACAAGCCATGTGCTTGTCCATACAATATTCCTTGACCCCCCTCAATGGGGAGTCTCTAGCCTCTATATAGGCCTCTTACATACAATACCATGGGTCATTACCATGGTTCCCTCAATACCATCTATCTAATACCATGGGCTTATCACATTATTCCTAACTACTTCTGGTCCCTTACATGATTCAGATTAACCAATTTATTTATTAACTATGGCCCATCCCATTATTAAATTATTCCCTTGGGTACCTCCCTCTGTACCCCATACTATCCCCCCTAGGTATACTACATTCCACCCCCCTTAAACATGTTTCATCCTTGAAACATAAGAAGAACACACATAATAAGATATACTCAAAAGAGTAGTCCACTGGTACCATGCATGTACATCTAGCCATCCAAGAGAAAGGTGAACCCTCGATCTAGTTGGTGCCTCGCTTGCTTGAGATGGAAGTTGACCCTGGTGGCTCTTCTGTGCTGGTGGGTTGTGGGTGGATCATCGCCCCTCTCTATCTATCATGCAGGGGTTGTTGTCTCATTGGGTGATGTGGGTGTTGATATGTTGAAGCTTTAACTAATGGAATATATTTCTTGAATTCCTCTACTATTGATGCGTGAGTGTTGTCTGGTGCTTTTTTTGATACCTGATTTGATGTTTGTGTTTGGTTGTTGACCATCAAGGGCTCACCATTTGATGTGTTAGTGTCATTAGAGCTTTTTGTTTCTGCCTCCATAGCCTCTGCTTCATCCTCCTTGGATTCTACCTGCTTATTGATGGAAATATCATGTAATGTAATTTTCTTCTTTTTATACCAGAGCTTCAGGAATTTCTTCAACACATTAATATTGATAGTACCAACAGATTCCATCCAAGGGTATCCCAAAACAACATCCACATTAGCCATATCTGAAGCATAAAAATCAGAATGTAATACATACTTTTCCGTATAAATCTTCATATCTTTATAAACTTGCACCTCCTCATTATTAACATGTGTGTGCTCCATTTGTTTAGCTGATACTTGCAATCTTTTAGCCAAATGAACATTAATAAAATTATACTTGCAACTAGGATTAATAGACACAATGATCTTCTCCTTCTGAATACATCCATGAACCTGTAATGAGGAGATACCAATAGAAAATAACCCATTACATGTCTCATTCTCTTGTTTTCTAGCATGAGACCATTTGTCTAAAGATTTTTTCAAACTCTTCATCTAAAAGTTTATACAACTTCTCGCTGGCAAGTGATCTAAACCATTTAGCAGCCTCATCCTCCAAATCAAGCCATACTAAATTTTTCCACCTTTTCCCATATAATTCCTTTTCACTGCTTATGAATTCTTCAATAGTAGCACCAACATCTTTGCGTGAAAGAAACATCTTGCTAGAAGCCACGAAGAGGGTTTTGAAAGAAAAAAAATCACTTAGTGAAAATTTAAAGTGGCCAGAGTTTGAACAATATTGCTCAGAATTTTTATTATAACCTATTTTCGAAAATGGGACAATCATTTTACATCTTCTCATGTGATAGAAATCTGGATCTAGGTAATGGAATTTCATATCTGTGCTACAACTATCCTGCCGTCACAAAAATTTCTGAAAAAATGGGCTAATTTTAAATCAGTGATATATCCCTCATCAGGACTCTGATTCGACGGATTTTTTTTTTGAAATTGGGTAATTTTTCAAGAAGATATCATATGTGCAATTTTTTTCTCAAAATTCCCCATAAAATGACAAAAATTAATTGGATATCCACCGCCCACGAAATTTCGTCAAAACATTTCTACAACACAACTACTTTTTAAATCAATGATATCTCCTTCATATGAGCTTCAATTCGGCCAATTGTTTTTTTGAAATTGGGTAATTTTTTGCAAAGAACCCAGATATGTAAATAGATTCTGCAAATTTTGTAGCAGAACTTACAGATCTGATATGAAAACTCGCTGCCCCAAAACATCCTGCAAAAATAAAAATTAAAAATCTCCACTTTGCCCAAGAAAATGCTCTGATACCACTTGTAATAGATCTGACCTGAAAATATAATATAACATCAATATACCAAATAACTTTAAATAATCTCAAGAGAATTACAAACATAAAATATCGAAATGATTCTCTTTATTGATCAAACCCTTAAGGTAGGGCAACACCATACATTCACTCTTTAAGGAAGGAGAACACTCCACAAGCCATATGCTTACTAATACAATATTCATTGAAATCTCTCAATGGGGAGTCTCTAGCCTCTATATATAATTCATACAAGCAATACCATGGGTCATTACCATGTTTCTCTCAATACCATATATCTAATACCATGGGCTTACCGAATAACTATGACCCATCCCATTATTACATTATTCCCTTGGGTACCTCCTTTTGTACCCCATACGGTCCCCACTGGTATACTACATGCAGGGGGCGGTAGCCTCCCTGCACATGGTCTGGGGAAGTGCCCCAATAAAATTTTTTTTGGACCCTATATTAGTTGGGCAGACCTACCTATGGTTTTGTGCATGAATTTGGCACATGGTTTTGGACATCATGGTTTTTTTGTCTATGGTATTTTATAGATTTGTTCAAGGGAACTATGGCTATGTTCTAATCCACGGTCAATGGATTGGGGGTTTATGGATGTTTTGGCATGTATATATGCATTGTAAAATTGAAAGGAATATAATGAAAAATCAAGATGGTAGTCCTGATTTTGGGATCGAGGGGAAACATTTTTGTGTATATCTAATTTATATTTTATGCTCTCGAAATTTTTTATTTTCTAGTTTTTAGAATTCATATGCAAGTAATTTTTGTACAGGGTTAAAACCTACATTTGGTATTCGAGTTGTTTTGGCTTCAAGGGGATGCCTTTCCTGCTGAGGGGTTTTGTTCGGGCCTATGGTAGAACTTGTTCAGTGAGATATCTGTGGGATTGATTCTTGTGGTGAAATAAGATGGCAAGGAGTGGAATGATAGAGATCGAGAAATTTAATGGTCAGAGTTTTGAGTTGTGGAAACTCAATATGGAGGATTTAATGGTGGATAAAGATCAATAGATCACGGTATATCCAGGTAGTAAACCAATGGCAATGTCAATTAGAGAATGGGTGAAGTTTTATCGGAAGGAAAAAAGCATAATATGATTACATGTCTTAGATTTAGTATTTTTGAAGTTATCAGGGGAAGCTTCAGCGAAGGGTTTTTGGGACAAGTTAGGGACTTTGTACCAAACTAAGTCTCTGGTGAATAAATTGTTCCTATGGAAAAAGATGTATAACCTGAGGATGAAATACGGAGACTCGTGACAGAGGATTTGAACACCTTTATTACTATGGTAAGCCAGTTATTATTTGTTGATATTAAAATTTCAGATCAAGATAATTGTACTATTTTTTCGTGTTCTCTACCAGAGTCATGGGATAGTCTGCTTGCTGCAATAGGTAGAAATGCAAGTGCCTTAGAGTTTGATGAAATAGTCTCATCCTTGTTGTTGGAGGATATGAGATGGAAAAATATGGAGGGATAGAATGGTGATGTCTTGTATGTACGAGGACAGTCCAAGAATAGAAATAAAAATAATTCCTTGAGTGGGAGATTTAAATCTAGAGGGAGATATAAATCTTGAGGAAAACCTCTAAAGGTGTCTCGGAAATGAGGAAAGTAAGGGAACTTCAAAAGCGATTGTAAATATAAAGCTCCTGAGAAAGGAAAGGGACATGCTTATGCTCCTTCGATAGAGGCAAAAACCACCTGAGATGAAGGTGGGGATGTATACTTGGCTTCTTCTTCAAGTACACATGTAGATCATGAGGCATGGTTGATTGACTCAGGTGCATCCTTTCACTTCATTACCCATAGAGAGTGGTTCTTCGCGTATGAGAAATATGATGGTGGTGATGTCTTCTTAGGGGATGACATGAAGGCTAGAATTTTTGGTCATGGAAGATTAAAGTTGAAGCTGCAAGGTGGAAGGATTAGAACACTATTGGGTGTTATATATATTCTTGCATTGGCCATAAATCTGATTTTTATAAGCAAGTTGGATGATGCAAGTGTAAAAATAGTGCTCGAGAAAGATACATGCAAGATGGTTTGGGAAGAATTAGTATTGATGCGAGGAGTTTAGATTGGAACTCTGTACAAGTTTTAGGGTAGCATTGTTATTGATAGGTGCAACAGTTCTATGGTTCCTGAAAGTGGAGAAGAAAATATAATGGTCTTTGGAGAAAATATCATGCTATGACATCAAATGCTTAGATATATTGGAGAGAAGGGCCTTCGAATACTCCATGGTTATGGTATGGTAGAATGAATGTCTAATTTCTCTCTGGATTTTGATTTCTGTGAAACTTTTGTAGATGGGAAGCAGAATTGAGTGAGTTTCTCATTTGGTGCTAAGAGGGCAAAACAAATATTAGAGCTTGTTCACAGTGATGTATTTTGACTTATTTCGGTTCCATCACTAGGTAACTCTCTCTACTATGTATCATTTATAGATGACTTCTCAAGGAATACATGGATATATTTCCTTGGGAAGATATATGAAGTTTTTGACAACTTCAAAGAATTTAAGGCTCTGGTGGAAAACTAGATAGAGAAAAAGATAACAGTGTTGAGGACAGATAACGGTGGAGAGTTTTGCAACAATTAATTTGAAGAGTTCTATAAGAAGTGTGGTATAGCATGGTAGAATACCACTCCATACACACCTCAGAAAAATGGAGTAGTAGAAAGAATAAACAAGACATTGATGGAAAATGAAAGAAGCATGCTCAGTGGTGTCCGGTTAGGACAAAATGTTGGGCAGAGGTGGTGGAGGCTACATGTTACCTGGTCAACAGATCACCTTTATCAACATTGGAGGATAAGACTCCACAAGAGGTATGGACTGGTAAGAAAACTTCTCTTTCACATCTTAGGGTATTTGGATGTGATGCATATGTACATGTTCCAAAGGAGAAAAGAACAAAGTTGTATAGTAAATCTGAAAGGTGCATATTTATTGGGTATAAGGATGGTTTAAAAGGTTATAAGATTTAGAATCCAGAAACAAAGAAGGTCGTGTACAACCGAGATGTGGTGTTTAGAGAGGTGAACGATATTATTAAACATGAAGTCATACCAAAGGAACATGAGAAGATAGAGTTTGAGATATAGGAGGAAGAATCAGACTCTACAATAGAAGAGGAATCAGAAGGTGAAGAGCCACAAACTCCAGTTGTGAGAAGATTAGTTCACAAAAGAAGGAAGACAGAAAGGTATAGTCCATCTGATTTTTTTCAATTTTTTCTTTATTTATTACTGATCATGATCCCGGAACTACGAGGGATCAATTAGATTCAGAGGATGGAAAACTTTGGAAAGAGGCCATGGTTGATGAAATGACATCTTTGCACAAAAAGGAGGCTTGGGATTTGGTGGAGTTGTCGGCTGGAAGGAAACCCATTGGAAGAAAATGGGTGTTTAAGAAGAAGATGAATGCAGAAGGTAAGGTGGAGAAATACAAAGCTTGGTTAGTAGAAAAGGGTTATTCCCAATTGCTCGGAATTGATTTTGCTAATATTTTTCTCTTGTTGCCAAGGTAGCTTCTATTAGATTACTTTTATTTGTTATTGCTAATTTTGATTTTGAGGTAGAACAGATGGATGTGAAGAAAACATTTCTTCATAGGGATTTGGAAGAAGAAATCTACATGAGGCAACCTGAAGGCTTTGCAGTGAAGGGTAAGAAAGAACTGGTATGCAAGTTAAAAAATTCTATATATGGGTTAAATCAGTCACCAAGGATGTGGTATCATAATTTTGATACATTTATATGGGGACTTGGCTTCACCAGAAGCAAAAAAAATCACTATGTATATTTTAAATTAATTGGTGACCGTGTTATTTATCTGGTCTTGTATATGGATGATAAGTTGTTGGTTGGAAATGACAAAAAAATTATCGAGGGTTTGAAGACCCAATTGTCCTCTAAATTCGACATGAAAGATCTTGGTGCTGAAAACTTTATTTTGGACATGGAAATTAAATGATTTTGGGCAAAGAGGAAGCTCTAGTTGTTAAACCAGAGGAAGTATATCAAGAAAATATTGTAGAGGTTTAATATGCAGCATAGTAAACCAATGAAGGTTCCTATTCCTATAGGTGTAAATTTATTTGTTGAATAGTATCCCAAGATACAAGAAGAGGAAGAGGGCATGTCTCATGTTCCATATGCAAGTGCAATAGGTAGCCTCATGTATGTTATGAAACCAGCTCAAGAAAAGATAGAAAAGATAGATCAATGCCTTAGAATTTAGCCTCTTCGAGGGGGCAACCTCCTTTACATTACATAAATGAACAATTCTTGGATGATACAGATGAAAAGACCTCCTTTCTATATATAGGAGTCTAAGGGGTCATAACATAAATAGAGCCAACATAACAATAATAATGTAAGGGCACAATAATAACAATAGTGGGTTTCTATGGGGCACAATAGTAATAATATGGGCACTACATGGGTACATCAATATAATAAGTGGGTTGTACTAATAACAATAAGGGGTTACACTAGTAGTATAGGGGCCTAACATGCCCCTCTCCTTCAAAAAGCGTTGTCCTCAACGCTTGAGTAGTTCTTGATGCTTCTATATAAAATTCTTGTCCTCCCATGTGGAATCTTCAGCGGGTAAGTTCTTCCACTTGATGAGATACTCTGAAATTGATCGATTTCATAGCTGTCGGGTTCTTGTTTCTATGACTACTCCAGGTTCCAATATGATTTTTTGTTCCTCTTCAATTTCTGGCAATATTGTTTGAATTGGGATCTTTTGCAACTTTTGAATAAGTGGCCATACTTCTTCGTCCTTCTTCCATTCATCCCTTGCTTTGTTTATCCAATCTGGTTGGATAATAGAAATAGCACAAAACAATGCTTCCACATCCTCATCCTTGAAGAGTCTTCCCATTCGGTAAGGTTGCCATTTTTTAAGTGCATGTAGTATTGCCAAGATTTGCTTCTCATAAATAGCTTGCTTGAGATGTAGCGGCAAAGATAACCAATCACCTACATCAAAACATTTTTCACTACGATGTTGATCTACCTGTTGTTTCGTTTGATTTTTCACCGAAGTGGCGTTATCATTTAAAAGTTGGAGAACTTGTTGTTGATGCTTGATGTGATCTTTCACTGCTTGAACCATTTTCTTCTTGATATGTCCTTCTATCTCTAGAGGTTGAGGAGTGGTAATTTCTTCCAATCCTTTACAAGATATGGTTAGATTCATTTCTTGATGCTCAATGTGATCTTTCACTTCTTCAACATTTTTCTTCTTGATATGTCCTTCTATCTTGATAGTTTGAGGAGTGGTAATTTCGAACAATGAATTACAAGATATCGTTGGATTCATTTCTTCTTTCTCGATGTGATCTTTCACTTCTTGCACCTTTTTCTTCTTGATATGTCCTTCTATCTTGAGAGTTTGAGGAGTGGTAATTCTTGCCAATGCTTTACAAGATATGGTCTGATTCGTTTCTTCTTTCTCTGGGGTGGGGTCCTGGCGTATATCTTCTTCTTTTGATGTTTCTTGATCCTTTTCTTCAAGGAAAATTTTAAGGATGGAAAATTTCCTTGAATTTTAAAACATTGGCGAATCTCACTAATCCCTAATATGCAAATTATAAATGTTTATTGATATATTTGTAAAATTAATCAAATTTATAATTATTTTATATATAGTCTCTATATAATGTTGGCGATTTTAAAGGTAAAATAATTTTATATTCTAAAATTTGGGCGAATCGTCTTTTATAAAATTGGAAATTGGCGAATATTTTTTGTGGAAAAATCATGGAAAATTAGCCCACTGGGCGAACATTAGCCCCTAAAATTTTCCATGCTTTTCTTCCTCCTCTTCATATTGTATGTAAAATAATTTCTTCTCAGCACACTTATGACCTTTAGTGCAATTGCTATCAAAATTGTAACAAAGCCCTTTTTCTCTTTTTTCTTCCAGTTGCTGTGGTGTAACCCTTGTAGGTTGTGGAAGGCTAGGAGAAACAACACTTCCATCTTTATAGTTGTGAGGGGTACGCTTCCCGATTTCCATAATTTTGCTTTCCACTATGTCACAAAGCCCTTTTACTCTTTCCAATTGTTGTGGTGTTGCTCTAAAGAAGGTGTTGCTCTTTGTATCCTCATAATGTGCTATCATTTCCTCCGTGAAAATTGACCACGTAACAAGTTGTTTACGAGAACAAAGCCCTTTGTGCCATAAAAATGGATCTGCTTCTAAATATGAAGATGCAATACATACCTTTTGTAACAGTTGTACACCATGTAGATCAAAATATTGCTCCATCTGAAATATCCAATTTACCGGATCCTTGCCATCAAACTTCCTCATCTTGATTTTTCTTGATTTTAGGAGCTCGAGCTTGAAATGACTGTAACTCTTTACTTTTAGATCTTTAAGTTCTGAAATTTCAACCTGTAGTAGCCATCTGTGTCCTCTTTCCAATGCCACTAGTCTGATCCAAATTGGATTCTCCAAGAAAGTGTTATGCACAATCTCCCGCAGTTACCTTCTTGCGAAATTTCAATCCGATGCTCAGAAAGAAAGTTATGACGATTTTCCCCACGTCACCTGTTTGGAATGTAATTCAGGAGTCTGAATAAAGACCAACTTCCTCAGATCATATCTCTGAAAATATCGTGGGAAAAGATCTGAAATTCGGACCCAATGTTCAGCGCGATTTATTCTCAAATGGGTTTTCTTTGCGACTTTTGAAACGTCACAGAAAAAACGTTATAGCGAAAATGCCACGATGACCTGTTTGGAGCAGCGAAAGCCTAGAATCCAAAGCTCTGATACCAAATGTTATGAAACCAGCTTAAGAAAAGATAGAAAAGATAGATCAATGCCTTATAATTTAGCCTCTTCGAGGGGGAAACCTCCTTTACATTACATAAATGAACAATTCTTGGATGATACAAATGAAAAGACCTCATTTCTATATATAGGAGTCTAAGGGGTCATAACATAATCAGAGCCGACATAACAATAATAATGTAAGGGCACAATAATAACAATAGTGGGTTTCTATGGGGCACAATAGTAATAATATGGGCACTACATGGGTACATCAATATAATAAGTGGGTTGTACTAATAACAATAAGGGGTTACACTAGTAGTATAGGGGCCTAACAATGTATGAAATGGTCTGTACCAGACTAGACATGGCACATTGTTATAGACATTTTTGTGCCTAACAGCATGGAGAATGAAATGTCAATAATCTGAGGGATCCAAAGTCCCTAAACATGTTGTTCTTGCCCTTAGAGGAATAAGGTCTGCAAACCACAACACTGAAAATCAGTTCTCCACCTGAAAACACTCAAAAACAGGCTATTTCTGGATCATGTCAGCTGCTCCACTGAGCATCTGCGCTGAATGTCAACTGCTCCTCCTTGTACCTGCGCTGAAGGTCAAAACTAATGAAGGCTACCTACGCTGGGTGAGATTGGCCAAGTGGCACAGTCATTCTGCAAGGTGTCAACTGCCCAGGAAGCTTCCAAACTGACACTTGGGTCAAGGAATTCGCCTAGTGATGAGTAAGAGGGTCTTGATCTCCAAGTGGAAGAAAGATTCTCCAAGTGGACTCAAGAACTGAAGATTAACTAAAGTGGGAGAGGACACAAGTTAGCTTCAGGCCAGTCTCAAGATGACTCATCCTTTCTCCAAAACCCTATATATAGATCTCTCTCATGAGGTCTAGAGAGGCTGGAATTTTGTGCAAGTAAGGAAGTGTTGTTGGTTTGTGTATAGAGCTATTGGGTGTTTTGCTTGAAGGAGGTGAAGACGAGATTTCTTTCAGTTGGGAGGTGTTGCTGGATTGGGCCCATTGTGGTTGTAACTCTCTCAGAACTTTACTTCTATTATCAATAAAGTATTTGAGGTTCTTCTATATGCATGTGTCTTTATGATGAATAGATGCTTGTATATTTGATTTATGCTAATCCTATAATCGATTATGGATGTATGCTTCTTGTAGTTTCCTTTTCTTGTGCTTTTACAGGATCTGTGTGTAGCTGGGCCGGTGAAGGGACAAGGAGCTAGGAGCAAGCGGCAAGGAGTGAAGACTGGATCGACTATTAGCGCAAGATAACGGTTAGTAGATCATCCTTTTCTTCCCTCTCTCATCTCATAAAAAAGAAACTTTGAATAGCTTTGCATTCAGTTGTTGCTGGAGTACTATCACCTTCAGAGTGGGATAGAGGTATTCTGCATTAGATACTTTTCCCCCCAACAAATTGGCAACCACAGTGGGAGCAATATCTTGTTGGTTTGTTGTGTTTCTTGCTATTCATTTCATAAACAAGGAGAGTACCGAATCGAACTGTGTTTGAATCCATCAAACACAAAGTAGAGGGCAGCTACTCTAGCTCAGTTTCTGGGCAAGTTTATGATTTGAAGAGCTGATCCACAAAGACTCTAATAAGCTCTTAGTGATAGCTTTTCATCCTCCTTTACATCCTTTAGTGTGTCCTTGACTGATAGCTTCTGATTTGAGCAAAAACTGTGAATGTTTTAGCAATCTGTGACCCGGAAACCAAGACGGACGAAAGTCTCGTTCTTCATTGCAGGCTGTACAAAGGCAGTCTGCATTTCAGCGCAGTTCCTGAAGGGGCTACCTGCGCTGAAGGTCAAACAGGCAGTGTTACACCTGCGCTGGACCAGTCTTGGCTTGAGTTCCTGGGGTTTCCTGCTGTGTCTTGATTTGTTTTCACTGTTGTTTTTGCTGTTTGTTGCAAGTCGGTAGGCCTATCTGAAACCATCTTCCTTTGTCATTATTCCGCCTCAGTTTTATAAAGAAAATGTATTTGTTCATTTGTATTTCTTGTGTCATTTACAGTTTCCCTTAACGAAAGTGAACCAGCCTTGCATTGACCTCTTAGATCTAGACCTGTGATTAAGTGTCGTTCTGATCCTAAGAGTTAGTTTATTTGTTGTTCCTAGCTGATTGTGTTTGTCGCTTTCGTTATATGGTTTGAATTTATATATTTCTAGTGTCGAAACAAGTGAATCGTAAGGTGTCTTTCGATTTTGGACAAACTTGTTTGCTTTAGCTTGAAACTGAATTCGAAATTATACAACAACTTTCTTTCTGTATTTCATCAAACATTAAGGAAGAGAAAAGAAATACTTGCATTTTTTCATTTTTGCATTAAGTTTGTATGTTGATTTAGGGAAAAAGTGCATTAGCGAGTGCTCTTTGATCTGTGTGAAAAGGATTTTATCTCTCTTTTCCCTCAGTAGTTAAGATTTTCATAAGTCGAAAAGATTGGAAAAGCTTGCTTCTCATCTTAGACTGCATTTAGGAATTTGTATCAATACATCTCGTGGTGAACCTTGAAAGGCAAACTTTAAAAATATCAACTTAAAATATCTTGAATGAACCTAACAACGCTTTTTAACATAACGCAAACATCTAGAGGTCTAAGCTAGAGACGTGTTCCGGTGTCGTTAAACATAGTGACTGTCGATCTCGACGAAGGTGGGTGATTCCTCCTGAGAGTCGGTGGCACTAATACGGACTTGTGCTCCCACGTACCGTCGCGTATATATTGGGAGACCCCTATAGGATCAAAGCCTTTATCCATAGGAAACCGTGTCGGCCGCCCTACTGATCACAATGCAGTGAACACAGCATTCACGAAGATCGACCACTCGTACCGTAAAACGTATTCTGTGGTTTTGCGAAAGGTTTGGCACACCCTCTACCTAGATCTCCAGAGCAGTTTCTTTTGGCCTTTTTCAAACTCTATAACTGAAAAAGTCCAACCGAGCATTTGTCAATTCGGGCTCGTTAATACATCGAAGGAGACTAGAGTCATCTTTAGCTTTTTCTCGACTCTTAAAAAGTGAAAAAGCAAGTTGTGCCTAAAAGCGTCTGATAAAATTCATTCAATTCGGAAACACAAATTTCCCCTTTTAATATTTTGGTTGATCGAGTAATCCGCAATCGTGGAAAAAAGTCAATTGAAAATCCATCGTTCGCGGAGGCTTGGGAGTCAACCGTCTTTGTCCACGGAATCGAAAACAGTACGGGCAAAGCGAACTCGTTTAACCAGGTCAAAATCTCCTTTGAAAGTTAGAACAAGTGTTCCTACTACATCCGAGGTTCCGGTTACTCCTAACATTTTTGGAAACCCTGCCGCTATAGAAGAAGTTCAACAGCCATAGAAGGACAGTAATATTGATCCTGGTCTGGGGGCAAATACTTCTGTAACTGAACCAGTTCCATCTGTAACTGGTCCAGAGAGTTTTTCTCCCCAAACAACTGTCGCTGTCGAAGCAACCACTTCTTCGGCACCAGAAGTATTTTACGGACCTGACGGTCTTCCTCTTCCACCATGTTTGATTGCGATAGAGGAAATTGTAGAGCATCCACAAGCAAGTACTCCAACTCATTTTGGAGTCGGGGTCACTCTATTTCCTTCATCAGAAGTTAATCCACCACAAGTGGAAGTTCCTGTAGAATCGCTAGGCAATCTATTGGATAGACTTAAAATGTCTGAACAACCGTCATCATCTAGGACTGTGTCAAATGACACAGCGACAGCAGAAGCCCCTGCCGTCACTCCAACGATGTTTGCCGGCATACCAGCTGTCCCAACTAGCTCTCAACAGCTAGAAGGGGTCCACCAAGGGACTATGTCGACAGTATGGTCTGTTCCAGTTTGTTCATCCGGAGTAATACCTGGTAATTCTTATGTTGAAACTCGACAGATTGATCCTCATGGAGGTCAGTTTGGGCCATCTAGTCCTCAAGGACTAACAATCCCTCTGAGTTCCGGATTGCTACCATATGGGGGGCAGTATGCCCTTTCATTACCTCCTCCGGGAGGATATCCATATGGCAGTTCTCAACAGTATTCAGGTTATACTGGAATTGCATCAAGTAGTTGGGTACCTATGCTACCTCAACAACCAAGGATTGTATATTTTATGCAACAGTGTGTACCTGTGACGAATATCCCAACCACATCGGCTATTGTAACTGTGTCTCAAGTTCAAGCGATACCTGTTACATGTCAACCTCAGATTTCTCAGATTGTAATGCAACAGTCACTTGACCATGGGTCACAACCACAATCGCCAACTAGTGGGGCGACACAAGTACAAACGGGTACAATTACCCCACACCTTGGTCCAATGGTTAGCATGGCGCAACAGAACATGGCGTCGCAACCATGGCTTGTACAATACCACCAACCGCAGTTCCAGCAAGTATACCAAGGTTCCGAGCAGCAGATCTTTGCGAATAGTGGACAACCGTATATCCAAAACGGTCAAAACCAACCACTTTACAGTGGTCAAGTCCACCAACCGTATCAATCATACCAACATCAATTACATTATGCTGGTATGCAAAGACCCACTGCTCAAGCGATTCCATCGTACCCTGGTTACGCTTCGCCTAACCTGAATCAACAGTTACCATTCGTGGCAACTTTAGAGTTACCTGATTTACATCGGTTAACGAACGATCCGATTGCTTATGCCCCTTGGTGGCCAGCGATTCCTCATAAACTTCCATCTGACATTCCTAAATTCAATGGAAATCCAGGTGAAGACCCGTCGAATCACGTGATGACCTTTCATCTGTGGTGTTCGTCGAACACCCTTAACGATGATTCGATAAGACTTTGCCTTTTTCAGAGGACATTGACAGGTCCAGCGGCTAAATGGTATATTGAATTGCCAAGAGCCTCTTTCGACAACTTATATTCCCTAGCCACGACTTTCTTAACCCATTTTCAATTACCGATAAGGTATGAAACGGGAACAGAAATATTAACCAACTTCAAACAGACAACTGCTACCCATATATCTGATCATATAGATGAGTGGCGTCATCGTCGTAGGATGGTGAAAACATATGTTCCCGATCAGCTACTAGCTGAATGGTTTATAAAGTCGTTACTTCCGGCTATTACAGAAGATGTGGCCAAAGGGGGAGTCGTAACAGAGGAGCAAGTTATTGCTCGTGCACAATATTTGGACTTGGTTTACACCCAGTACGGCACGCTCTATGACAAAATACCTGACGCCCATAGACCGGAATTTTCAATTCCTCCCCCTCCTAAATCAAATAGTGACTCTCATGCCGGTGATGGCGTGATTGGCACCGCAAACACGAAATCGATAAAGGCTTCCGCAAAGAAAGCCCGTAAGAATTCGGATCAAAATGCAAAAGTAGATATTCTTGCTTCGGAAGTAAATGCCGTTTCGAAAGATAAAGGCAAAGAAACCAATCAACCAGGAAGCAAGAAGAAAAAAGAAAACAAAGGGAAGAAGAAAAAACAAGGTGAATCATCGCCTAAGGAGAATTCTTCAAACCCTCCTGGGAAAGGGAAACAAATTTATCCATGTCAGATATGTGATGATGAGGATCATTACACAAAGAACTGCCCATTCAAAGCTGAGTTGAAGAGGTTCTTTAAAAGTTCCCAAACATCAGCTGTGTTAACTGATCCATTTCCCAACCCAGGTCAAAATCTGGTTGATAGTGGAAATGCTTCCCCGTCACAAGCCCTTATGTTGTCGGTTTCAAAACAACAGAATGATGCTTTGATTTCGACAAGGAACAAAGATTATGGAAATCCTCAGGTGTCGAACGAAAAAGGTAAAGATCAACCAAGTAGTTCGACAACAATTTCGACAGAAGTTACACCCGCCATCCTTGAATTAACAATAAAACTGCCAAAGGGTGTAGTACATAAGTCGACGTTTAATCCTCGCGCCAGAGCGGCGCAGCATTATAATATAGTGGAAGATTTGGCCCAATCGCCATCCGCTATGTCGACTCTTGAAGTGCTACAAAATTGTCCAACCCAAAGGCAGGCATTGTTATCAGCAATTGGTGGAGTAGATCCTAAGGATTCAAATCTGGTATCCTTTGATCACAAAGGATATGATCCTCAGTTACCAGCTCAATTAGCTTTCCTTATTCAAGTGAAAGCCCTCAACAAAACTGTTCATAGAACGATAATTGATGAGGGGGCATCGACATGTATTATGTCGATGAGCTGCTGGAAAAATTTAGGATCTCCAACCTTGTCTCGATCATCAATGACATTAAAGGCTTTCGACGGAAGGACTTATACCCCTTACGGTATCCTTAATAACTTGAAAGTTGAACTAGGAGGAAAAACAGTAGAAATTGATGTTGAAGTCATTGATGGAAATCTTGATTATAACATCCTACTGGGAAGACCATGGATTTATGCCATGGCAGCTGTCGTGTCGACTTATTTTAGGAAGATTGCATTCCCGTTTGAAGGAGGGATTACGATCGTCGACCAACAAAATTTCCTCCCAAATGGTTCACAAGTTACAGGAAGCATTCCCATGATCCATGAAAGTAACCATTCAATTCAAGATATCAGAGTAGGATTATTGAAAGACCCCATATTGATGGGAACTTTCACGCTACCACCTCCTGTTTATTCAGGAAATGTACCGTTCGTAGCAACCTGCAACATGATATCTTCCACGAAGGTCAAAATGGATCATTCAATGGTATTGTCCCCAAGCCCTTTGGAAATATTGTAGCAATCAATGTTTCAGGCATGGGAGACGAGCCCAAATCAATGCTCGTCAAGCGTTTGGGTAGATAGGTCTAGAGAATATGGAACCCCACTAGATCCTTGGTCGAAAGTACATGGGACTGACGAAGGAATCTTACAATCAATGATGATTGAGGGGACACCATGGAATGATCACCACCATCGTTCCCTTCTTCCGGAATATGAAGAAGATACTCAAAGTGACCTTTATCACCCTTCAGTATTTGAATTCCTAACAAATACTGTAAATACGGTGGATTTCGAGCGAAACCTATCCAATATTGAAGAGACTATAGCCATAAATATCTCGACTAAAGCAGATGTTGTAGAGAATATTTATGTCGGCAAAGGTTGTTCCCCTTCAGAACTGGAAATATATAACGCTCTTTTTCGTGAATTTAGAGATGTCTTTGCTTGGTCATATGATGAAATGCCAGGCATCGACTCGAGTATAGTTGAACATGAAATAAACATGTATCCTGATGTCAAACTAGTAAGATAATGGCTTCGACAGGTGCACCCGAAGAAAGCCGCTGCAATTAAGGCGGAAGTTGAAAAACTCCTCCATGCTGGATTCATCTACCCGGTTCCTCTAACCGATTGGGTATCGAATATTGTCCCTGTTATGAAGAAACAAGGGACGATTAGAGTGTGTGTCGATTATAGGGATGTAAACCATGCTTGTCCAAAGGACAACTACCCTACACCCTTCATCGACTAGATAATTGATGAATGCGCCGGATGTGAAATCTTTTCATTTATGGATTGATTCTCCGGGTATAATCAAATAAATATCCGCCCACAGGACCAGTCAAAGACTACATTTATTTGTCCGTGGGGCACATTCACTTATCGAAAATTACCCTTTGGTTTAAGGAACGGAGGGGCGACGTTTCAGAGGGCGATGAATTATGCCTTCCATGACATCAAGAACATTGTTCAACCTTATCTCGACGATCGTCCGGCTCATTCGTGAAAGCGGACTGATCATCCGTAGCATTTAAGAGCGATATTTCTACGTTGTCGACAATACAAGATAAGACTCAATCCGCACAAATGTGTGTTTTGCGTCAGTTCTGGTCGTTTGCTTGGCTTTGTAGTCTCTAAAGAGGGAATTCGTCTCGACCCCTGTAAGGTTCAGGCAATCATTAATTTTCCTCCACCTTCAAATCTGCTTCAGATTCAGAAGCTCCAAGGGAAAGCGAACTTTCTGAGGAGGTTCATTCCAAATTACGCAGAACTTGCTAAAGGTTATACTCGTCTTTTGAAAAAGGATGTACCTTTTGTCTGGGACCAGGTGGCGCAAGCTTCCTTTGATGCTCTGAAAGAATATCTAGTAAAAGCATCATTAATGTACGCCGCGGACTATCAAAGAGATTTTAACCTGTATCTGGCTGCAGCGGATACGACCATTGCGATGGTTTTAGTGCAAGAAGTCGATGGAATTGAACATCCTATCTATTATTTAAGTAAAAACTTAAACGATACAGAAAGTAAATATTCTTATGTGGAAAAACTAGCGCTTGCAGCTGTTCAAGCGATTCAAAGGTTTCGACATTAAGTCCTCTTTCGGAAAACTACCATCTTGTCAGAGTGCAACCCCATGACTTATATACTGTCGTGACAGTTGCTTGGGGGAAAATATTCAAAATGGATAGCGATCCTTCAAGAGTTTGATCTGGAATTTGTAAAATCCAAATCAAAGAAAGCTCTAGTTTTCGCAGAATTATTATGTGATTTCCCATCGTCGTCCAACGATGAAACATCAGAAGAGTCAATCGTGGACGAAAGTTTGTTTCTCATATCTGCAAGCGATGAGTGGTATGGAGATATCATAGTTTATCTCCAAACCCAAAAATTCAGGTCTAATACCTCTCACTCCGAACAAAAACGTATACGATACCAAGCAAAAGACTACATGATCGTCGGTGATACACTTTACTGTCGTGGTGTCGATACAGTTCTGAGGAGGTGCCTTACCCATGAGTAGGCCGAAAAAGCCCTGAATGATTGTCATTCAGGCGCGTGTGGGGGGCATCAGTCTGGATATGCAACAGCACAAAGAATCTTACGAGCATGATACTTCTGGCCAACCATGTTCAAAGATTGGATAACAACAGTCAGAAGTTGCCATGCTTGTCAAATCTTTGATAGCAAAACCAGACGACCACCCGCACCTTTGTAGCCGATAGTTGCTGTTGGGCCCTTCGCCAAGTGGGGCATCGATTTCATGCAATGTAACCCCACCTCGACCGGGGGGCATGGGTATATAATAGTCGCTGTTGACTATTTTACCAAATGGGCCGAGGCGATGCCTACATTGGATAACACTGGTGAAACAGCTGCCCTTTTCTTTTTCAATCATGTAGTCACCAGGTTCGGCGTACCACAGGCTATAGTTACAGATCATGGATCTCATTTTCGCAATCACCTGATGGTCGAATTAGCTGCCAAACTAGGGCTATCTCACGACAGCTCTACCCCATATTATCCGCAAGCCAACGGACAAGTTGAGGCAATCAACAAGGTCCTGAAGCGTATGTTGCAAAGGATGATCAGGGTTCATAAAAGAAGATGGCACCTAATCTTGTACTCAGCTTTTTGGGCTTACCGGACCTCGGTAAAGAACGCAACCGGGTTCACACCTTTTCAATTGGTGTATGGCCTGGAAGCAGTCTTGCCAATCCAGTGAGAAATTTCGTCGCTTAAACTCGCGATCGACCTCCTCCCCGGAACTTCAGAGGAAGAGGATCGTTTCTTGGAATTAATCCAGTTGGATGAAACCCGTCGTGATGCCGCTTTGGCTAACGAGGCCCATAAGAAACGAGTCAAGGCTCAGTTCGACAAAAATGTCAAACCCCGTGTCTTCTCAGAAGGTGATTTGGTCTTGCTTTATGATCAAGAATCCGATAAATTGGGAGCAGGTAAATTCAAGTCCTTATGGATGGGCCCCTATATTGTTAAAAGGGTGTTAGCAAAAGGAGCCTACGAGTTAATGGATTACGATGGAATTCCACTGGCGCAGCCCCGCAACGGGTTGTATCTCAAGCGTTACTATGCTTAAATAGTAACCTGTATGCTTTTGTTGTATTTTGTTTTCGCTAAAGTATTTGTTCTGGTCGAGTGATCCACCTTTTTCATTGATGGCAGATGTCAAACCTTATGGAGACATGTGTTGGATATGCCGACGGAGCGAGTCGTAGTTCGCGGAACCTGTCCTCCGCAGCCTGGGCCATTTTTGATCCAAGCGGCGAGTTAGTAAGTTTCAGAGGTGTATGTATTGGGCAATCAATGAATAACATCGCTGAGTATAGCGCATTGATAGAACTACTCTCTGATGCCATCACACGTGGCATACGCTGACTAATTGTCAGGCTAGACTCACAGCTCGTAATACTACAACTCAATGGTATATATTCTGTTCGCAATCCAGCTATTTATCGCATGTTCCTAAGGGTTAATATCTTGGAAAGACGATTTGATTCAATTCAATATCAACATATTTCAAGAAATTTAAACACATTAACCGACTCATTAGCAAACTATGTGTTAGATAGACATTTGCAACATTTATAAAAAGGACACATCATCAAAGATTGTACATATGGATCACGTAAATCAACCAGAATAAAATCCGAAAATCAAAATATATAAGCTGTTTATATAAGTTCATACATAATGTTCTGTAACCAAGACAAAATTGGTCCTGTGACCTGAAAAACTCAAAAAGATGCTAGGGGGCACCCTAGCCTAATGGTGCTCATGATAGTACGTCACGGCCTGTGCAATCATGCGCAAGAGACGAGTCCATCGTCTAGGCACACCAATAGTATGCCGCTGCATCTGTAAAGGTAACTCATCAATCTGTACATCCGGAAGGCCACGAGTAAGGCTCTCAACCTGCTCCTGCACAGCTGTAAGGGTCTCGGTGTCGTCAAGATCGCGGATAACAACTCTCCTAGCAGGTTCCCCTGCTGGGATAGCAGCTGGCGATCTCGGACGAACTGCTGGACGAACAGGACCAATATCTGCATGCACCCAAGAGTACAATTAAAAGTCTTGATAGAATAAAGCACAACAACGTTATGAATAAGAACAATAAACAGTAATGTGGTCAAAGAGTTTACCAATGGCACCCCACTGCTCGCCATCCGGTAGAACCAAATCCGGATCACCTCGGAAATCCATACCCATATATGGATACTCAGAAAACGCCATCTCCTGGCGCTCTAACCACCTAAAGAAGGCCTCAGTAAAAGTAATCTGAGGTTGACCTGCATGCCTAGACATGTGGTCAACCCACCTCTGCATGCGTGGCTCGGTCGGAGAGGGCAGGTCAAGTATGATGTACTGAGGCTGCATCAGTGGGATTTTCTCCAAGGCAGAGGCAGTCAGAATAGAACCAAATCCAAAGTTCTTCAGCTTCCCGTCCTTTATCTTGGTCAATTGACTTTTCATCTGAACCAGTACTGCATCACACCAGTTGAATACTTTCGGTTGGAGACACTCCAGGGCGTGCTGCATATAGGACCTATTGGCAACATGTAAAGTTGCGCTGCCGGCCATCCTACCAATAGTGAACAGAATGGACCTGAGAGCACGATCAGTAATCTCACGGATAACAATCTTGCCATCTCTGCTCGGCTGAGAACCTTCCTTGCAATACTGGCAGACATAATCTCTGGTGGAATCAGTCCCCCGGGCCGTACCTGATAAGGAAACGAAGGCACCACGTCTTGACAACCCAGTCAAGAAGTACATGTCCTCTATGGTCAAGGGGATGGTCTTCCCCCTAATCTGGAATACTTGGTTAACAGGATCCCAAGCATCAAGCATATACTGCAGTAAAGAAATCTGTGCTCTCATACTGGAGATCTGGAAGAACTTCAGCAGGCCACAGTTCCGCAGTGCGTTCACCGTGACTGGGTCATGGAGGGCAATCATGTCCTCCACTTCATGTTCTCGTTCTCGCCATGTAAGGGACATCTTGCTCAAGTCACCCTGCAAAACAAACAAGAGAGAGAATGAGTTCCTGTTTTGATGAAAAACTGGCGAAAAATCATCAAAAATAACCTCAAAACTCAGTCCTTTTGAGCCCAGCGCAGGCAGGAAGTCTCCCAGTTGCGCTGAGGGTCAGGCTACCTTAAGGCAGCTTGACCTTTAGCGCAGGTTTCGAAAAGGAAACCTGCGCTGATCCTAGGGCGCCCTGGCAAAACCCCAGGGGCTCAGAAAGACCGGAAAAAGGGCAAGAAATAGGGAAAGGAAACCATGAAAAGAAAGAGCTAGGGTTTAGCTCCTACCTGGTCCAGACGGCGCCAAAAATCGTCCGCAGAATCTCTCGGAATCAGCTGGTGAAAATCAAGGGGGAAGAGGCACCTCCAGAGCTCCAACAAACCAAATGCAAATGAAATGGTAAATGAGAGGTAAAAACACCTTTTAATGGCTTTTTACATTGTACAAAGTGAAATATTAGGGTTATATTCTCATTTTCATGCAAATATTGTCCATTTCTAACATAGTTTGTTGCAGCAATTGAAAATACAGTACTACATTTGAAAAGAGAAAAGTTGGTAATGGTAAAAAATCAAAAATTTAACCACAAATCGAGCAGTTTTAGCATAAAGTTCATGCTCGTTAAAAAATAAACGCAAGATCCGAGCAGTTTTAACACGGTCTTCATGCTCGTTAAAAAATAAATAAAAGCAGTGAGAAATGTTTCCCCCAGAGTTTAAGCTCATTTTTATCTAAAAAAAGAACCTATGACGGTAAATAACCATTGTGATCGTAAATTTATTAGCCATAAAAGCCTTGGTCGTGTTTTGCACCTGCCACCTCCATTCCATTTGGCCTATCGTTCACCCCCATATGATTGTTTACCCATTTTGAGGAACAGCTGCGAAGAGTGATTCCACTTAGCCATCCTTGTGACACTGCCGTGATTGGAAAATTCCAACCTGTACCTGGAATCTGCTGCTATCCCTGTTTATCACTCGTTCCTCAAAAGACGAGTCTTCTTTGAGCTCTTTTCATCTGACTCGTAAAATATGAAAAGTTTGCCAAGTTTTGGCCTTCCAGCTCGTTAAAAGGACCGGAAGAGCTATCCCTCCTCTAGATTTTAATCTTTTTGGACCTGAGGGATTATTGCACAAAAAGGTCGAGCGCTTGTTTTATTCGGCTCGTTAAAGTTATCGAAAATTCATCCCTTTTGTATTGTTTTATACTTTTTCGGACTTAAGGGATTAGATGTCGAAAAATGAATTTTGGAGTTAAATTTCTGTACCTTTTCAGACTCTCTAAAAATGAAAAGGACCGAGTTGTCTTTGTCGCTAGACTCGTTAAAATGATTAAATAGCGACAAACTTGTCTTTAGACGAGAACGAGTTTCCCTATCGCTAGGCTCGTTAAAACATAGCGATGGGCTTGCCCGAAGGGCAGGTTATAGAACAAGCATATGTTATCCTCCTCAAGCTTGACAAAAATAAAGAGGTACTGGTCAGAAATGACTGGGGAAAAATTGGGAGAACCTCGAAGCTTTGATGGTAGCAAGTCGCTCAAGAACATGACACTTTGTCCTCCGTACCACATCAGGTTGGGTTGTTTCATTCACCGGTCTCATCACCATGGTCCTCGCCAAACCATCCGTATTTGGGGTAATGCTACTGATCCATCACATTAGTGTCGTTATATGTTCAAGAGATGTGTTCAGAAAGAGTCAACCGTGTCCCATCCACTGCCATACATTATCCTTCATCCACCCATGATCACCACCCTGAATCATATCTCACAGTTTGTTTTCACCTCCACTAAAGTCATTAGCTCCGTTCCGTGTCACTGATGTGGGATTCATTAAGGCCCTCCTTTGACGGATCGCTTCTTGTCGACTTCAACTCATTATCCAAGAAGTTGATCTAGGAACACCCCCCCAGTACTTTGAAGTTTGCATGCCTCAATGGTAAGCTTCTCACTTCCGGCGATAGGTATACATCAATGACCTTCGACCAGAAGATTTTGCGTGGTGTTCGATGCCAAGCCCTTTATTCACACCACGTGAATTGTACTGCAGTACCTTGAGGGTCATTGTCATTATTGGTGACTCCTCTCGCGCTTGTTAACGGTTTACAGTATTGACCGGTAATCAAGCGATGTCTTTCCATGTTCGACTTCAACGCAATTCTCACATGGATCGACTTGTACTTAGAGTGAAGATCGAACGAGATTGAAGACCCCAGATCTAGTTTCATCCATCCGGGCTGCGATATATATTCAGGATATAAAGACATTTGATATGTACATCATTACAGCAGATGATCATCCTACTCAAAGGATGATAATTTCAGCAGAGAATTATCAGTCTATCATCAGACGGTCGTCTGTTATATGTACCAAAATGAATTTATAAATCTGAGCATGGGAATGCCCACCTCAGCTAGATCATGAAAGCAGAATGAAAAATAATGTATTGTATTGTATTTTATTGCAGGGCACCTCTCAGCTGATTGAATGAACTTCGGATCCTCCTAATAAAGCATTTCACCCGATAAACGACCTCATACTTTAGGGGGCAACTGTTATAGACATTTTTGTGCCTAACAGCATGGAGCATGAAATGTCAAAAATCTGAGGGATCCAAAGTCCCTAAACATGTTGTTCTTGCCCTTAGAGGAACAAGGTCTGGAAACCACAGCACTGAAAATCAGTTCTCCACCTGAAAACACTCAAAAACAGGCTATTTCTGGATCATGTCAGCTGCTCCACTGAGCATTTGCGCTGAATGTCAACTGCTCCTCCTTGTACCTACGCTGAAGGTCAAAACTAATGAAGGCTACCTGCACTGGGCGAGATTGGCCAAGTGGCACAGTCATTCTGCAAGGTGTCAACTGCCCAGGAAGCTTCCAAACTGACACTTGGGTCAAGAAATTCGCCTAGTGATGAGTAAGAGGGTCTTTATCTCCAAGTGGAAGCAAGAATCTCCAAGTGGACTCAAGAACTGAAGATTAACTAAAGTGGGAGAGGACACAAGTCAGCTTCAGGCCAGTCTCAAGATGACTCATCCTTTCTCCAAAACCCTATATATAGATCTCTCTCATGAGGTCTAGAGAGGCTGGAATTTTGTGCAAGTAAGGAAGTGTTGTTGGTTTGTGTATAGAGCTATTGGGTGTTTTGCTTGAAGGAGGTGAAGAGGAAATTTCTTTCAGCTGGGAGGTGTTGCTGGATTGGGCCCATTGTGGTTGTAACTCTCTCAGAACTTTACTTCTATTATCAATAAAGTATTTGAGGTTCTTCTATATGCATGTGTCTTTATGATGAATAGATGCTTGTATATTTGATTTATGCTAATCCTATAATTTATTATGGATGTATGCTTCTTGTAGTTTCCTTTTCTTGTGCTTTTACAGGATCTGTGTGTAGCTGGGCCGGTGAAGGGACAAGGAGCTAGGAGCAAGCGGCAAGGAGTGAAGACTGGATCGACTATTAGCGCAAGATAACGGTTAGTAGATCATCCTTTTCTTCCCTCTCTCATCTCATAAAGAAGAAACTTTGAATAGCTTTGCATTCAGTTGTTGCTGGAGTACTATCACCTTCAGAGTGGGATAGAGGCATTCTGCATTAGATACTTTTCCCCCCAACACACATGCAGTTGGAGTATTGAGCAAGTTTATGTCAAAACCATGGAACGATAATTGGATAATAGTGAAGCTAGTTTTTAGGTTTTTGTGTGGCACTAGTGATTATGGTTTGTGCTAGAAAGGAAGACCAATATTGGATAGAGTTTTGGACATCTATGGATTTGCTGATGCAGACTAGGCTAGAGATCTGGATCAGAAAATATCTACAAGTGGGTATGTGTTTAACCTATTTGGAGGTGTTGTCAGTTGGATGAGTAAGAGACAGTCTATAGTCGTCGTTTCAACTACAGAGGCAGAATACATGGAAGCCACTCATGAAGCCAAGGAATAAGTTTGGTTATAGATATTTTGTTCAAGTATGGGGTTAGTATAGCGAGCCATAAGGATAGACTGTGACAACAAAAATACAATTTTGATTGCAAAGAACCCTGCTTATCATTCAAAGACAAAGCACATTGATGTTTAGTATCACTTTGTGAGATATATGGTTGAGGAAAAAAAGGTGTTGTTTGGAAAGGTGGACACTTTTAAGAATACTACAGATGCATTGACAAAGTCCATGAGCACTGAGAAGTTCTCTTGGTGTAGAGAAGAAATGGGTGTTGCAGGGCTATAACAAAGTCTAAGCTCTCCTATGGCCCCCCTATGGAAAGGAAACAACAAGTGGGAGAATGTTGGGTGTGTGTTATATTCTTTCCATGACTACCCGACATGCGGGGGGGTTACACGGGGGCATGTAGGGTGAGGTTGCCCCCCTACAAGGGGTCCAAGGCAACACCTTGGGAATCTTTTTTTTAGACCCTATATTAGGTGGGTAGACCTACCCATGGTTTTGTGCATGTATTTCGCACATGGTTTTGGGCATGATGGTTTTCTGTCCATGGTGTTTGTAGATCCGATCAAGGGAACTATGGTTATGTTCTAATCCATGGTTAAGAGATTGGGGTTTATAAATGCTTTGGCATGTATATATATGTATTGTAACATTGAAAGGAATATAATGAAAAATCAAGATGGTAGTCCCAGTTTTGGATGCAGGGGAAAATCTTTGTGTATATATATTTTATGTTTCATGCAATCACCATTATTTATTTTATATTTTTTTGAATTCTTGTGTAGGTAATTTCTGTACGGGATTAAAACCTACATGCCTCACCCATTGTCCCCTTCATTAGAGTGTTTGGCAGAGAGAATCCTCCACATGTTCTACCAAGGTATGCCATAGACAACCTAGTCATGCAAGAAGTCTCAAATCACCTCTCCACAGGTTTATCAACAGGACTGCATAGGAAGAAGAAAGCACCGTGGCCTTCTCTTCCTTTGCTGATTAGATTGTATGATATTAAGAGCTTAAAATATGTATATGTCGAAGCTAAGGAGATATTGAAGTTTCATTTTAGCACCAAAGACTTTAATCTGTATGATCACCATAGTATTTGCAAGAACCATTGTATGAATGTGTACTATCCATAGATCCATGAGACATTTCATTGGCATGAGCAGGACACTTGGAGGCACTACTACAATGCCTCCAAACTCCATGAGTTGGTTAGTATATAAATAACTTGGAAGGCTTGTCTGTAGGTAGCAGAAACGCATGAAGAAACAACAACAACATCAATAAGCAACAATCTGGCATAGGACAATGGCAAGAGGAATATTGCTGAGAACCAGAAGAAGAGAAAAATTGCAAGAAGAGGGTAGATCCTATCACTGAGAAAGAAGTTGTGGAAGTGAAGGAAAATAGGGAGAAACAGGTAAAGAAAGAAGAGCGAAGGAAGAGATAAAAGAAAAGGTTACAGGAATCAGAACTAAAGTTGTAGGAAACATAGAGGAATTTGAAGGAAGAGTAGGAGATGAGAAGGAGAGAAAGAGAAGAGAAGAAGAAAAATGAGGAAGAAGAAAGGCAAGGTGCAATGATGGAGAAAACAATTCCCATACAGGTTGAGGAGTCAGAACAACCAATAGCTGAGGAAGACGATAAACAAATGCATGATTGGGAGCTTGATTAGTAGATTGAGAAACTGATTAAAGTGATATACATGGAGTTGGGATAGGAGCCATAGAACAAAGACATCGAACTTATGCTAAGAGATTTTTCTCCTTGATGATGATTCAATCATGGATCTATATAATCTATCATTTTATGAGTTGGGGAAGAACATTGTATAGGTGTAGAGGAAACACTTCCCAGATGATTACACATCACTTGCATTCATGAAGGAAAGGGTGATAGTGTCAGACACAAGAAAACATCCAACTACCTTTGCTGATGCCATCTTGGCCAATGCAAGAGCGACAACCTCAAATGTTAAGTTCCTACTGGCCAAGGATGAACAACTGAAAAATAACTTGTAGGCTGCGAGGCAAGAGGTAGAACAACTCAGAGAATAGAGTAAAATTTCTGGAAAGGAAGAGATGAGGAAAGCGATACTTGTTGCACTTGAGACTATGATACGAAAGCTCTATGACAGATTTGTCATAATGCATAAATCAGTTGTGTGTGTGCATGGATTACAAAATAGAGAAAAACATTTGTTCAAACTCTCAGGAACATACATGCTTCCATCACACATATCAAAGAGTGTGCAATGCGGTACAAAGGGGCCCCACTTCACTTCCTAAAGAATATGAAGCCACATGCAGAGGTAAAGAGAGAAAAGGTATGAATGTTGTTCTAAAACTATGAGAAGCTTGCCCCATTCATCAGCAATATATAGGCCTCATATGCATGGTTGTACAAGAGTTTGGATGTCATGGTGAGAATGCACAAGATCTTTTCAATCAGTTCCCTCACTGAGGTTAGACCCAAGAATTAAGTCTGAATAGAGATCGATGGGTACATGGAGAATATAAGGTGATAGGCCACTAGGTATGACTTGGAGCCGAGTGCACATAACAAGAAAAAATACATTGGTGGTCCTATCCTTGTCAACACCATTTGCGCATGCTTTAAGACGAGTTCGATATTTGTTCCAAGACCATATACTCGAAAGCTATGGAGGAAAGAGTCCACTATCAGAATGACACCATGAAGAAGTTTGGGGACATCATCACATAATACAAATATTAGCATCAGTACATGACCGAGAAGCACCAAGTGGAGGTTTCTGAGTTGGACTTTCCCCAAACTTTGGAGCCATATTGTTTTGTCTTGTTATGTTGTCTCTAGACTATTTTGTCTCATATGCACATATGTGGAAAATGCAATATTATTTGTAAATATTTTATAGCTCAAATTCCAAGTGACATTAGTGGAAGGTAAAATATCATCATGTTATGTAATGGGTTATTTGTAAAGAAGTTTAAGAATCATGAGGGTATTCCAAGAGTCACACAGGAGAAAGTCAAGGGTCACCCCACCCTTTTTTATAAATAGAACCTCATAACTCATAGAAACGGCTTTTGGGAGCTAATATTTTGGGTAGGCTTAGACTTAGGAAAGGCTTGGGAGTATTGTGATGAGCCTTGGCTTCTCCATAGTGTAGAGCGAGTATACTTATTTGGAGGAGTAGGTGTTCTTGACTGTAATGTTCCACTATTGGGGCTAGTGGTATTCAATGGTGTATGTATTGAAGGGAAATTTCACTTATAATAATAATATAAGAGCCAACATGATTTGATGTGTATGTTGTTATTGAAGTTGGACTATTCTAGTTTCTTTAGATTGTATGAATCTTATTGAATGTGTGTTGTTGGATTAACCCATCAATTTAATTTGTAAACTATTCCACACTTTGGCTTATGATGCCATTCCATTCGTGTGTTCCTTTTAAGCTGCGTACTATTATAGGCTTCTAAGGGGCACACTCCATTTTCCCCTCCATGTGTTAGAGCCCCCATGCATCTCACTTGAATCTTCGCAAGGTCACACACTTTCTCTCACCCAAAGTAATCATACTTACCTCTGCATGCCACTGCAGTCAAAGAATTACACTACCACCCACTGCTAGAACTCCTACTTGAAACGGTTCATAGTCTAGTTGGGAATTCATATCAGGGAGATCCTCTGAATTCTGGTGGGTCCAGCATTGTAAAACTATTGTTATTTTATGTTGGGCTTAAATGTTGATAATGGGTCTAGTCTAAAAATATGTAACACCCTCACTCCACATGTACCTAAGTAACCAACCAACTGGGGTAAATATGTGATGAGATGCCACTATAATGGGATGCAACATTCTAGGTGACCTTAAGGAAGTAGAATCTATGAAAACACATGACACAAACATTCTACATCAATAACTATTACAGATACATTTGGGCACATGACTCCCATTATCCAAATTAGTGTTTTAGGGCTCATCAAACCCTAATTTCAGTTGCGACATGCCCTAAACAAGTCAACCTTTTGAATGCCTCCTTCCTAGACAATTTCATGGCCTAAAGAGATCCTGAAATGACCTCTAGAGGGACCAACGTAGTTAGGCCCATGCAAAGGTATGTTGTTGAGTAGTTAAATCCATGCTAAGGTACTCTGCAAAGCACTTAGGTCCTCTTTGACCTGCGTTGGGTGAGTTTGAGCGAAGTTCACATAGGGTTTGGGGAATATTCTTATCCTCTTGAGCCTTCTAGAATATTTCCTCACTTATCATCTCCTTTGAGCTTGAAAATGGATGAGGAATGAGTTAAGATACATCCTGTCCTCTCATCCATTCTGCCATGGAACTAATTCTAAGTATGGAAGGCCATTCAATACCCTCTTTTATGACAAAACCTCCTCCATCTTCCTATAAATTAAGCACTCATCTAAGTGATCAGGGGCTGCACTTTGATAATTGTAAGGAGATAATGTTAGTCTGAGAATTGAGACTATTGTAAGTGTCGTTATGCTATCGGATTGTCATGTTTATGATGTGATGTGGATGGAACCAAAGCTAGAGGAGTGAATTCGAATTAGGCTTCATGGTTGTAATTCTTCCTTCTATTCAATAAAGTATTTGCACCTTTTTCCATATTCTTATCTTGATATGTGATGCTTATATGTGTGAATGTATCTGATTCCATTTACTTGTAATCAATAGATCTTTTTCTTTGATTGGTTCTTTGTCTTATGTTGATGTTTACAGGTACTTCTCAAGCATGTTGTTGGGTAGCAAAGTTCCCGCGTAACGGTTCTAGGGCAAAAAGCCTAGAAATTAGGAGTAAATTGTTGTAAAAGACTCCAAAGTATTTGGAGTGCAAAGTGTAAAAGGTCGAGTCAAAGGCTTGTTTGCCTAATAAATAATGTAAAATAATAGGAAGTAAGTTGGTCCGCGGACCATAGGAAGGTATAAATAGAGCCTTTGACTTGACCTTTTACACTTCACGCTCCACATACTTCAGAGTCTTTTACAATAATTTACTCCTAATTTCTAAGCTTTCTGCCACAAAACTGTTACGCGATACCTCTGCTACCCAACACATGTTAAGTACGGGAAGTAGCAACACGACCGATACAAAGAAGACAAGAGGAAAGATATAGTACAAGCAGGTCCTCTCATTATTTTTGTCTTATTTATTGTTTATAGGAAAAGGTTAAAGTGCTTTAAATTGTTTTTCTAGATATAACTACTATCTAGGGAATTAGTATTTATCCATATATACCAAATTCCTCATAAAAAAATTGGTGACCATATTGGGGAATGATCCTTGTTCTATGTAGCTTATCACATCCTAGGACACTCCAACAGACATTACTCCCTTTCACTGATTGTATTTCAGTCTTGTTGAATTTTGGTCAAAATTTGTGTGTAATTGCCTCTTGAAATGGCTTACTATCAATATCACAGGCTTGTGAAGGACACAGTGTTCTGCAGAGCACCGTTGGCTCAGGGACAATTCCTAAAGTGCACTGTCTCTCATTCAAGGATGCGCTGATCCGCCTTGTATCAGTTTTCCACCTTTGGATAGGATTTTTCACCAAATTTCTTCTGTTTGATTACTTTCTTAATGATCAATGACTGTCACGTCTCTAAAACCAAGCTTGTACCTCCTTCTCTAGCCTAATTTGAGTTGATTGATTAATGTTTCTTAAATTATTTCTTTGTCATTATCGATTCATCGTCAAAGTTAGATTATAGTCGATTAATCTTTGTTCGAAAGAAAGTGTCATAAAAGTATTATTTTCCTTTGAAACGGAACTGTCGTAAAGTCTTCGTTCTTCTATAAAGATTGATTGATTGTATGTGCATTAGTTTCAATTTTTTTTCATCATAACATTAAGGGAATTGAAAAGAACAACTTGCATCATACATTGAAAAAGTTTGTGTGTGCTCATAGGAATAGTTTTGGGAAATTGCATGAGATTGTGCTCTTTGATCTTTGATTGAAAGAAATATGATTGCTCTATCCCTATTAGCTAAGATTTTGATTATTAAATTGAATGGTAAGAATGCTTATCATATTAGTTTCATTCCAGGAATTGAAAATACATCACATGGTGAACCTTGAAAGGAAAATTCCTAAGCAAGATCAACATAAAATTAACATCAATTTACCTAATGGAGCATTGTCATCTAACGCAAAACATTTAGAGGTTCTAGGTTAGAGACTTGTTCCAACGTCATAAAACATAGCAGTTGTCACTAACTTGTATGCAATACATCCCAAGCGTGATACCTCATTCACATATGTGAGTATATCGTATCTCGTCCACATACCTTTGAGTATATAGGGCAGTGTTACCGTATGTAAAGTATATGAGAATGCTCTCACTATGTGATTTTGCATTAGACAATGCTAATACAGATTGGGCCTCCACATGTTTTCGAGTATATTTTGGAGGACAACAATAAGTTGCTATCCATCCTTAGGTAATTGAGTTGGCCCCCTTGTACACTGTTATACACCAAACACAACATTCGGGGAGATTGCCTACCCGTACTTCTTGGTTCACTAGGAGGTATTCTGCAGTTCACAGTTGCTTGGTAAACCTTTTGCCTAGCTTACCCCTTTTTGTTTATTTATTTTTGTAATAAAATCAATTAGCAATTGTGGAGGAAAATCAACCCTTACCCCATCGTTCACGGAGAGCAGCGAGTAAACTACCTTTACCGCGTGAAGCTACACCTTTTCGGTTAAAGCGATCTCATGTGATTGGATCCAGTACTGCACAAGCATCTGGTTCTTCATCTGAATTACCAAAAACACCTATACTGATAAGTAATGTGACGCAAGTTACTCCTACGGTTACTGGTACGTCTGTTACTGAAGTGGAATCTCCACAATTACCTGAGGAAACTAGAGTTGAATCTAGTGAAATGGTAACCCAAGTTGTTCAACAACAAGTTGATTCTCAATATGAAGTTGTGAAACAAGAAATTTCTTCTGAACCTGAATTTGTTCAACCAGAACTATATCCTAAACCCATCACTGTTCAATTAGAAGTTACTTCTGAACCAGAAGTTGTTCACAAAGCCCAACCTAAACTTTTTCTTTTACTAGAACATTTGGATCTTGAGGTGGAACAATCAAAAGTTTTTACCTTACCAGAAGAATATCGACCGGTATATCTTCAGACATCCGTAACTGTCGAGACCTCCTCTTTACCTTAGTGAAAACCAAAAATCTATTACGGACCAAACGGTGAAATTCTTCCACCGAGTTTGATTTAAATAGAAGAGGAACTTGAGGTAGAATCACCCAAAACTCCATTCCATTTTGGAATTGGACTGCATCTATATCCTCATACTCCTTATTTGACTGCTCCTTTTGATCTTGATTACTTTCAGAAAACTGGTGATTTGTTAGGAAACGTATTTTGAGATTTGACTATGGCAGAGTCAACATCCCATACCATACCATCTGTTACGGCTACAACAGAATCTTCTGTCTCAACGTCTTTGATGTTTACTACGACACCTGAGTCACACTTGTACGGTGTTCTGTCTATCCCATCTGGTTACCAATCTTTATTTGGAACCCACTCAGGTGTTGCTTCTAGCTTTGGTCTTCACCAATGTCCTCTACTAGAATTTTATCGGGTTCCTCGTTTACGAGTAGTGAACAGCTGGACCCATCAAGTTCATATCAAGTTGGTTCATCTGGTTACCATCCTTTGTATCAACGTAACATTGGACTACCCCCATACAAAGAACAATATGCATATTCTCTTTATCCTCCATTTTATGGGGGACAACAATATGTCGGTATGCCATCGTCTTTAAGTCAACCTGGAATGATTGTCTGTCAGTGGCAACCAACCATGCCCGTTCAACCTAGGCTTGTGTATCCATAACAACCTATGTAATCTATCTCATCCATACCTACAACACCTGTTGTTACAAGTGTGTCGTAGTCACAAGCCCAGATTGTTGTATTACAACCTGTGCAAGCTGGCCCTTCAACCTCAAACCCCCAAGTTTCAGGTATACAGATCCAGCCTTCTCAGGCAGTTTTACAACAACTGCTTGTGTCTGGAGTCCAACAACTTTAGGCTAGTTTAACATTTACTGGAATGACACAGACTTACACTGGTGTACTATATTCAGAACCTATTCAACCATACATTGGTGGGAAACAACAACTATTAAATCAACAATCGTTGTACGAACAACAACAATAGTTGCTTCAACAGCCTTGGCAACCTCAATATCAACAACAAAAATTCCAGCAATACCAACCTCAACATGGACTTGGACAACAAGTTCAAGCTGGGTTTAGTCAAAAACAAGTTTATCCAAGCCCTGGTCAATAAGCCTATGCTGGGTTTGGACAACAACAAATTTACCCCGATGCACAACAACAACAACCTTACATCGATTTGCTCAACAAACTTACCCATATCAAAGTTACCAGCAGCAGATGCCTTATGATGGTATGAAAAGGCCCATTTCCTAGGCAATTCCATCTTACCTTAGATATGCTCAACCTAACCTCAATAGACAGTTTCATATTGTTACGACACTGGAGTTACCATATCTAAATCGGCTCACAAATGACCCAATTCTTTATGCACCTTGGTGGCCAATGATTCCTCATAAGTTACCTTTCGCTATTCTAAAATTCAATGGAAATCCTAGAGAAGACCCGTCTAACCATATCATGACTTTTCATTTATGGTGTTAATCAAACTCCTTGAATGATTATTTTGTTAGACTTCGTCTTTCCTAGAGAACGCTAATTGGTCCAGCTGTGAAATGGTACATCAAGTTACCACGAGCTTCTTTTGATAACTTCACCGCTTTAGCTACCACAGTTTTAACCCACTTCCAGTTACCCATATGATATGAGATTTGAACAGAAATATTAACCAAATTTAAATAGACTATTGTGACTCATATATCTGATCATATTCATGAGTGACATCTTCATCGTCACATGGCTAAAACTTATGTTCTTGATCAACTTCTGGCAGAGTGGTTTATAAAAACCTTGCTGCCATCTATCACCGAGGATGTGGAAAAAGGTCGAGTTGTCACGGAAGAGAAAATAATTGCTCATGCCCAATATTTGGATTTGATTTATACACAATCTGGCATGCTCTATGACAAGATCCCAAATGCACCTCGACCAACTTTCACTGTTCCTCCTCCACCATCGAGTAAAGACTCTCAAGCCGGTGATGGTGTGATTGGTTCTTCGAGCACATGAATGGTAGGTAGACCATATGGTCAAACACTTGCCATTACCAATAAAACTACGAATGTACCTGATAACAGTCTTACTTCCAAAATAAATTTCATGTCATCTGATAAGGGCAAGAATGAAAAGCAACCAGGAAGTAAGAAAAATGGGAAAAACAAGAAGAAACAAAATAAATCCCCTCAAGAGAAATCATCTGATTCCTCTTCTTCAGCTTGGAAACCTTGTTACCTATGTTTGATATGTAATGATGAGCATTTCACATGAGATTTTCCACACCATTCTGAAGTCTCAAAGCTTTTGAAGACTTCTAATACATCTGCGGTATTGACTGATCCCTTTCCAAAACGGGAGATAAATATGGTTGCTACAAACCAAGATTCCACTTCCCAAGTTCATATTCTATCTGCCTCTAAGCTAGAAGATGATGTTTTGGTTTCAACGTGAAGTAAATGTTATGGAAATCAATCGTCATCATCAAATAACCAGGTTGATCGACCTAACCCTTCGACTACAACTTCGAATGATCATATTCCAACAGCTATTTCACCAGAGTTAACAATAAAACTGCCTAAGGGAGTTGTACAAAAATCGACATTTAGCCCTCAAGCTAGAGCTACACAAAATTATAATATCGTAGAAGATTTGGCTTAGTCACCTTCTGCTATGTCTACGGTTGAGGTGTTACAAAAATATCCCTCCAAAAAGCAAGCTTTGTTGTCAGCAATTAGTGAAATCGATCCAATTGATTCCAATCTTGTGGTTTTCAACCATGCGGGTTATACGCCATAGTTACTAGCACAATTAACATTTCTAATTCAAGTAAACAATCTCAATAAACTTGTTCATCTAACTATTCTTGACAAGGGTGCATCTATTTGTATACTTTCAATGAGCTACTGGAAAGCACTTGGTTCACCATCTTTGTCACGTTCACCAACAACATTAAAATCTTTTGAAGGTTGCACATATACGCCTTGTGGAATATTGAGTAATATGCAAATTGCACTAGGGGGGAAAATGGTGATGGTTGAAATTGAGGTAGTTGACGGACCCCTTGACTACAACATTTTGCTAGGAAGACTGTGGGTTTATTCCATCACTACTGTGGTTTCAACATAATTTTGTATGATTCCATTTCCTCATAAAAGTGGAATCATAGTTATCGACCAACTTTCCTTCTTTGCCTCTAAATAACAGGTTACAAGAAGCATTCCATTGATACACAGACCCCCGCTATCTCTCCAAAACATTGGTGTAGGTTTCTTTAAAGACTCTTCCCTAATGGGTACTTTTTCACTACCACCACAATCAAATTTGGCAGAAGTGGAAAAATTGGAGACTTGCAATATGATATCTTCCACTTCATTGACTTAAGGAAGATTACCAATAGTTTGGAAGTTGATAGTAATTCTAAAATCATGTCGCTAAGCCCTATTGAGCTAGCATAACAATCAATCTTTCTGGCTTGCGCGGCAAACCCAAATCGATTGTCGTCAATTGTATGGGTAGATCCTTCATTAGAATTTGGTACTTCTTCCGATCCTTTTTCACGTATATTTTTTACTGATGAAGGATTCATCCAATCAATGATGATGGAAGGAGAACCATGGGAGGATTATCATCATCGTTCCAATCTTCCAGTTCACATCAAAGATTATTCACATGAACTTAATCACCCTTCAGTTGGTGATTTCCTTTCGAATTTAGTTTTCACAGATACAGTAGATTCTGAGCGTAACTTGTCAAATATTGAAGAGACAATTTCTATCAATATTTTAACCAAACCTAACGTTGTAGAAAAAATTCATGTTGGCAAATCTTGTTCTCCATCAGAACTTGATATTTACCGTGCTCTCTTTCATGAATTTTGAGATATATTTGCATGGTCATACGAGGAGATGCTAGGAATTGACTCTAGTATAGTTGAACATGAAATCAAAATGTATCCTGATGTCAAACCAGTAGTATAGCACCTTTTAACTGTTCATCAAAACAAGGCTGTTGCCATTAAGGCAAGTTGAAAAACTTTTGCATGCTTGTTTCATTTACCTTGTTCCTCTTACTGACTGGGTTTCGAGTGTTGTTCCTGTCATGAAGAAACAAGGCACAATACGAGTGTGCGTCGATTATAGGGATGTAAATTAGTCTTTTCCAAAAGACAACTATCCCACTCACTTTATCGACCAAATTATTGATGAATGTGCTGGATGTGAAATATTCTCCTTTATGGATGGATTTTCTGGCTACAATCAAATCAATATCCACCCAAAGGACCAATCAAAAGCTGCTTTTATTTTTCCATGGGGCACATTCGCCTATTGGAAAATCCCATTTGATTTGAAGAATGCAGGGGCTACATTTCAGAGGGAAATGAATTATGCCTTCCATGACATCAAAAATATTTTTAAACCTTACCTTGATGATTTTCCTACTCATTCACAAAAGCAGACTGATCACTCGGAACATTTGAGAGCTATATTTTTACGGTACCAACACTACAAAATATGACTCAATCCACACAAATGTTTGTTTTGTGTTGGTTCTGTTAATTTTCTTGGTTTCATGGTGTCTAAGGAGGGAATTTGACTCGATCCATTTCAATTTTAGGCAATCCTTGGTTTGCCTCCACCTTCAAATATACTTCAGTTATAGATACTCCAAGGGAAGGCTAACATTTTGAGGAGGTTCATTCCCAATTATGCTGAATTGGCTAAAGGATTTACTTGTTTATTGTAAAAGGAGATACCCTTCCATTGGGATCAAGTTGCGCAAGCTTCCTTTAATGCTCTTAAAGATACCTTGATTATAGCTTCATTAACGTATTCCCCGAATTATCCAAATGAGTACTTCCTGTATCTCGCCACTACAAATACAACCATTGGCATGGTTTTAGTCCAAGACGAAGATGGGATTGAACATCCAATATATTATTTGAGCCACAATCTCAATGATACATAATGTAAGTACTCTTATGTCGAGAAACTAGCTTTGGCAACTGTTCAAGTTGTATAGAGATTTTGCCACTATATCTTGCTTTGGAAGACCACTATCATTTCGGATTGCAACCCTATGACATATATTTTGTCACATCAATTTCTGGGGGAAAAGTACTCAAAATTGATAGTCATTTTGCAAGAGTTTGATATGGAATTCATCAAGTCCAAATCAAAGAAATCTCTAGTTTTCGCTGAGCTACTTTGCGACCTTCCCTTGACTTTTATCAATTCAACATCAAAACCTTCAATTCTAGATGAGTCTTTATTCTTGATTTCGTCATCTGATGCATTATGTGGAGATATACTCATTTATCTCCAGACAAAAACTTTATGGCCAGATACCTCTCGCTTGCAACAATGACGTATTTGATACCAAGCCAAAGATTATTTGATCGTTGGCGACACTCTTTACTGTCGTGGTATTGATACGATTTTACAAAGGTGCCTCACTTAGGAGGAAGCCAAGAAAGTTTTGAATGATTGCCATTTAGGTGCTTGTGGTGGACACTTATCTGGTTATGCGACTGCGTAGAGAATTCTCCATGCTGGTTACTTTTGGCCTAGTATATTCAAAGATTGTGTAATTGTCTTAAGAAGCTATCATGCATGCCAGATCTATGACCGCAAAGCTAGATTACCACATGCACCATTGCATCATGTCATTGATGTTGTACCATTTGCCAAATGGGGCATTAACTTCATGACATGTAACACCACCTCGGCCGAGGGGCATGGGTACATTATAGTCGCCATTGACTATTTTACCAAAGGGGTCGAGGTGATGCCAACATTAAACAATAGTGGTGAAACAGATGCTCTTTTCTTTTTCAACCACGTGGTTGCCCGTTTCGGTGTATCGTAGGCCATAGTTAAATATCATTGGTCACATTTTCGTAATCACATGATGAGTATGTTAACCACAAAGTTAGGACTTTCACATGATAGTTTTACTCCGTATTACCCGCAAGCGAATGGAAAAGTTGAGGCCATCAACAAAGTCTTGAAACAAATGCTTCAAAGAGTGATAGGGGTTCATAAACAAAACTAGATTCACACCCTTTCAATTGATGTATGGTGTGGAGGCAATCTTGCCAATGCAATGAAAAATTTCATCTCTCAAACACATGATTAACCTGTTATCTGACACTTCCGAAGAACTAGCGCGTTTCTTGGAACTTATCCATATGGATGAAACCCATCGTGAAGCTACATTGGCTAATGAAGCACACAAGAAACAGATCAAGGCAAAATATGATAGAAATGTCAAGCCTCACATTTTCTCAGAAGGAGACATGGTCTTTCTTTATGATCAGGAAGTTGATCAACTTCAAGTAGGGAAATTTGAATGCTTTGGATGGGTCCTTATATTGTTAAGCTTGTTTTGGTAAAAGGAGCCTATGAGTTGGTGGACTATGATGGAATTCCATTGTCACAACCCCGAAATGGGCTATATCTCAAACATTACTATGCTTAATTGAGTGTAGTAAAAATTCACTATATATATGCTTTAATTGCATGTGTGTATGTCAGTGTGTCTTTTAGAGTTTTTATGTGGTTAATAATCTACTTTTCATTTGTTGTAGATGTTGGAACCTTTGGGACCATTTGTTGGTTATGCCAATGGTACTAGTCATAGTATGCAGAACCCATCTTTTGCAGCATGGGCCATTTTCACTCCAAGTGGTGAGTTAGTGAGTTTTCAAGGGATTTGTATCGGTTGATTGACGAACAATATTGCTGAGTTTAGCATGTTGATTGAACTATTCTCTGATGTCATTTCGCTTGGCATATGCTGAATCATCATTATGCTGGATTCACAACTCGTTGTACTAGAACTAACAAACATTTATACTGTCCGAAATCCAACAATTCTCCGTATCTTCCTTAGGGTTCCTCTTTTGGAAATACATTTTGAGTAAATTCAATATCAACATATTTCCAAAAGCTTTAACACATTAACCGACTCATTAGCAAACTATGTGTTAAATCGACATTTGCGACGCATGTAAAAGTAAAATTTTCAATTCACATCATTAGTTGAATAGGATTGCATATAGCCATACATATAAAAATTCTAAAAGTAAAAATAGATAGATGTTTTAAAAGTTTTTACAAAATTTGTGTCTAAGGCACGTTTGGTAATTTAACCTAAAAACTCAAAATGCATGCAAAAACATCCTAAGTAGACCTAGTGATGCCCATGATAACATGTCACAAGCTGAGCGATCATGTGCAAGAGCCCCATCCAATGGCCAGGAACACCAATAGTATTGCATTGTAGCGTCATAGGTAACTCCTCGATCTGGACATCTAGAATACCAAGGGTTAATCCCTCCACATGATCTTGCATCTTTTCTAAGGTCTCGACCAAATCCAAATCCTAGAGGATCGCTCTCCCAATGTTTCTCCTCGCTAGCCCACCTACCTCCTATTGGTGCCTCATAGGTCGAACAATACCCACATATGCATGCATGAAGAATGATTTTAGTTTAGTCTTGGAACATCAAAACACAAAAACATGTAGAAACTGAAAAATCAAAAAACATTTTGTTCAAAAAAATTACCTATAGCACCCCATTGAGTGCCCACTTGTAAAATAAAGTCTAGATCTCCACAAAAATCCATCCCTGAGTATGGATGATCCTCGACACAATGTGTTGTTGATCAAGCCAACTGAAGAATGTAGTGGAAGAAATTATTGTTGACTGACCCACATGTCTAGCCATCAATTTGACCTAGCTCTGCATTCGTGGATCTCTAGGACCAGTTACACCCAGTGTTACATGTTGTGGTTGCATCAATGGAATTGTTTCTAACGAAAAAGAAATTAAGATCAAACCATAGCTAAAATTCTTCGTCTTACCACTTTTTACCTTTGTCAATTGTTCTTTCAGTGAAGAAAGCATGACCTCACACTAGTTGAATACTTTAGGCTCAACACACTTTAGTGCATATTGCATATATGATATGTTCACCAGATGAAGTGTCACACTGCCAGCCAACAAGGATAGTTCTCAAAGGAAAATCACTTACATGCCTGATTTTTATTTTCCCATCGTTGCTAAGCTATGTACCTCGCTGACAAAACTGTTGAATATAATCTCTCACCAATTCACCTCCATGGGAAAATCCTAAAAGTGAGATGGGGGCACCTCGCCTCGATAGGCTGGGAAGAAAGTAAAAATCATGAATCACAATAGGGACCACTTTTTCCCCTATGTGAAAAGCCTGATTTGTTGGATCCCATGCATAAACAAGGAACTGCAATAGTTCTATTTGCTGCCTCATTCAGGACAACATGAAGTATTTGAGCAACCCCCAGTTTTTTAGGGCCTCAAATGTACCCAAATTATTTAGGGAAATCATCTCTCCTTATTCATTCTCTCTTTCTTTCCAATTAATAGTCATTTTGATCCAATGAAAGCCTGCAATCCAACCATAAGCTTAATTAGGATCCTTTCCATGCAAAAAACAAGACAAATTTTGGAGCAAACAGGTGAAACAAATTTGGTAAACTCGCCCAGTGTAGCCCAAGCAAGGAGATAGTGCGCTACAGAGTAGGCAACCTTCTATCTGGGTGCTCTTCAATGCAAGTTTCGACATGCAATCCTACACTCATCCCAAGGCGAAAAAATCTAACCCTAGAGGCCCCAAAAACCCCTAAAACTTGCATGAAACATTAAAATAATGACATAAAAAGAAAGAGGAGGGGTAGATCTCCTACTTGTTCTAGATGACATGAGAAATAATCAACATAATCTCTTGCAATCAGTAGTTGAAGTTCGAGGTAAAAACTAGCTCAAATCAGAAAACTGAATGGTAAATATCAAATGGTAAAAATGACATGGTAAAAACTTGTTTTATGTTTATTTCATGTTCATTAATCGAATAAAATTTAGTATATACCTATTTTTACTCATGAAATAGGTATATTTAATCCATTTGGTGGTGTTTTGAGTCGGTTTTATAGCTGAATTATAGAATTTGACATGCTCGATTATAAATTGCATCTTTAACCATAGAGCATACTTTTATCTCTGTTTGGAGCTCTGATAAACATTGAAAAAGGAATCCCCTTGGAATCCTCTTTAAGATTTTTTCAGACTCTCTAAATATGAAAAGATTTTCGAGTGCTTGTCCTTTTCAGCTCATTAACGGATAGGAAATGACATCTACTCAGTATAAGTTTAACCCTTTTTCGGGTTGAGGTAGATTATTTATGAAAAAGGAATATGTTGACTAAACATGGTCAATTGGTTCTCTCTCGTATTGTTTTGTGCTTTTTTGGACTTGAGAGACAAATCTACAAAAAGAACTTGTGGACTCTTATTTTTGTTCATTTTCAAACTCTCTAAACATGAAAAGGACCGAGTTATCTTTGTTGTTAAACTCATTAAAACATCAAATAGCGACAAACTTGTTCATCATGACAACACCAAGTTTTTCCTTCACTAGACTCGTTAAAACATCATATAGTGATGGATTCACCCGAAGGGTGGAATTATACAACAAGCATATGTTATCCTCATCAATATTGATAAAAATAAGGAGGTATTGATCAGTAAAGACTGAGAAAAATGGAGAAAGGCGTAAACCACTTTTGGTAGCTGTAGAGCGATAACTAGGGTCTCTCACACCACCAATTATTCCACATTATTAAGTCAATCCGGGATCGTTTTGTTCTTTCAAGGAGTAACTCAATCCGAGGTTGTTCTGTCCAAGTAGTGCTCGGTAGTATAGTGTCCTAATGACTTGAAAGGAAACCAACACTAAGTTGTAACTAAACCAATTCAGAAAATGAAATCACACAAGGCAAATGATCAGTCAAGGGTACGGAACCAATAACCCTTCCCTTTAGAAACTGATAAAGAAAGAAAACCAAAGCATGGGCTTATAGGTCAAGGAGCTAGGCAGCGTCTTTCTGGGCTCACGACAGCCTTAGGCCTGCTATCACGCGAAAACAATAAAGGCAGATTAGCGAAAGTAAAATGGAACAACAATACTGAAATGGAACAGCAGTAATGAAATGGAACAGCAGTAATGAAATGGAACAACAAACTATCATAAACAGGAAACATCAATCATATAAAATGGAACAGCAAACCCAAATGGAACAGCAACCCAAATGGAACGGCAAATCCAAATGGAACAGTAAACCCAAAAGGAACAGCAAATCCAAATGGAACAGCAAACTCCGAAGTATGTACACGGTCTATACTACTGTAGCGATCCGAGAGTAATGTATGATGCGACTATGTTTCTGAACAAAGTGATATTATCTTCAAGCCTCACAAATACTTATTTCATATGAATCCAATAATGCTAACATTCATGCCAATAACTTGCTGTGGAAATGGATGCAATTCGAATGGATTCAGTTTGTATAATACAGAGACATGAATTAAAGAACTTATTCAGATTCAAGTATTAATTAAGAAGCATAGTCTATCATAGCAAAGATATATCGGATTACTGTAATGAAAGAAATAAGCAAACCACACAAATCACCGTATGATACAACAACGAGTGACCGTCGGAGCTGGGCCCTTGGCTACGATGGTACACTGCTTAGAGTTACTTCAGATGCAGAAATGAAGTGAACACCAAATCCTTTATATTGACTGCATTAACAAAAGTGTACAAAATCAGATCTTACAAAAGCTCAGTGATCAAAATCGTTCTGAGTTTATAATTATAATAACAGTCGTCCCTCACGCTCGATGGCGTGGTACCTTTATATAACAGAAATGACGGATATGTCTAGATACAAAAGATAAGCTTAAAGCAGCGATCCCTCAGGATCGAAGATCCTGAGGGATTCGCTAATCGTTCGGGTCTCCTCTTTCCTTCTTGAGTTCTCCGTCACGGTATCCTGCATTCCTTTCCTGGATTATTCGGCTCCAATTTTACTTGATCTTGTCCGCATCCGGTTCCCTGTCGACGGGGCAGCAGTTACTTTCCTTGCGCCTCTTGTTTTTACTCGATAATTCCCTATTTCCGCGTCCTTCTACATAGAAAACATCGATTATTAGTGATTGAGCTTTGTTTGTCCATTTTCACCCAATTTACCAAAACCCTTATATTTTTAGGCTCATAATGCAGAAAAGATTTAAAATAGTATTGAAAAACCACTAGATTACTTATCAAAAAGCATACCTTCCAGGTGCTCCACACACCCCCCTGCTTACCCTGTTTCATGTCCTCATGAAAACGTTGTAATTGACATGCAGGGTTGTGAGAGAGTAGGCCAGAGAAGGGATCTCACGAAGAGGCTGACAACTATGATTAGCAACTAGATGGTCAAAGAACTGGTCTAACTGATCTGCAAGCATCTCATATAGGGCCTGATATCCAGGTGCAGGATGCCAAACAATTGGGCTGCGAAACCGATACCCCAACCACAATGGTCCTGCTCGCAGAATCCGTTCCCCATACAGACTCAATCGACTGGCAGCCAATTCAAAATTCTCAAAGTTAAAGGGTTCCCTGAGCTGGATGTTTGGGTTAGAGGTTCGGTAGCGAAACTTTGCAGCATGGAAGGCCTGGTCTTTAATAGTCAGGAAATACTCCAGACCATTTCGGATCAAGTCTCCATGCATGGGACCTAATATCTTCATGACACCTGGGATCCTCATCATACTCCTATGCTCTCTCCATAATGCTGCTGGGTCCCTAGGTTCAGCTCGTACCCAAAGGTCTAAACTATTTTCTTGCCTCTGGAAGATGTTGTAAGCTTTAAGCCATTTTAACTGATTCACCCCAAATGAGATAAAGGCTTGAAATTGTATATCGCCAATGAAAGGGCCAGGATTCAAATCAGTTTCCTGGTCTAAGACAAGATTGTGCAAGTAGAATTCACATAACAACCTTTGAACTTTAACTCCATAGTGCTTGCAGCAATCTATAAAATCATTAACAGTGTTGATATGGATGGGTGCTCCTGCCCTAACAGCTTTTATTTTTAATCTCAAATAACGTTCAAGAAAAAACAAAGCATAATTTTTAGCAGGGGCTCTACAAGTCAAAACATCAGTATACAAGGAACACAAGGTGTCCATCTGTTTAACAACATTATCTAGTCGACGAGTTACCTTAGCAACCTTTTCCTGCTCCTTCTGCCATCCTTCAAAGGCCTGGCTCTCAGACTGACTGATGTTTCGAAGTTGTTGTTGGAGCTCCTCGTATCTTTCCTTGGGGACCGTCTGTTCTCGCAACTGCTCGGCCTCCTGCTGGGCTTCCTTCATCATTTTATGCAAGGTTCTGGTTTTCGGGTCTTTCTTCCAGGCAGCCGTAGAAGCTGGAAGTTTAACCTGGACCTTCCTATTGCGTTGTTTGGAATTTTGGACCCGAATTACACCCGAGGGGGGTGCTTCCGTTTGAACCTCTTTGCTATTCGTCTCCTTTTTGATGCGAACAAAGGGTTGGTACGGTCTTCCTACCACCGGAGCCTCTTGATGTTCCATTGGAATGTCCATTCGTTCCTCCGGGCCAGATGGAACAGCAGTTCCTATTGGAACAACACCCTGTTCCTCATTATCATTCGGAACAGCGGATTGTTCCTCCACAGTAGGTCTCCTGATGGGGTTTCATCCATCAAAACGAACCCTAACCCTCGGGGTTCTTGCTGCTGTGGTCCTTTTCCTTTGCCTTGCAGTTTTTTGTATTCTCAAACTGGCTTTCAACATTCTGATTTGTTGCCGAAGTCTGGCTATCGTGCCCAGCATCCTCTGGTGCTTCTTCTTCAATTTTGCAATTTCTCTAGCCTCGGCAGAGGGTTTGGCCTTTAATTTCACTTCTTCTTCCTCTCCTGGAACATCTTCCGGCGCCCTGGGGACAGATTGTCCCGAATTGATGTCTTCTGCTTCATTACCATAGCCAGGCAGGTTTTCTTCCCCTGCTTCTTCTGCATGCCCTTCTTTAGGTAACTCTTCTTCTGCGGGACCATCAAGGATGCCTCCTGGACTGGAGGCTTGGCCGTATTCTCCCATATTGGCCAGAACTGCTGCCAATTCCTCTTCTCCTAGATGGTCTTGCAACGGGCTCCCCATGGATTGTGCGTTTTCTTCTTCAATTCCTTCTTCAGGCTGGTTAGTTCCAGCCTCTAATTGCTCAGCATTTCCTTCGGGTAATTCACCTTCCCCTTTCGAAGGTTCGTCCTCGATTTCAATTGGTTGGGCCGCAATTTTCTGAATCTTTTCTAACCTTCCCCGTATTCGAACCAATCGAGCTGACTTCCTGGGTCTTTCAGGCAGGTTGGGAGTGCCAACAGGTTCTCTAGGTTCCTCTGGTCGTTTCGGCGTATCGGAGGATCGCTTTCGTTTCGACATAGCATGCTTTTCTGCCGCCGACTTCTTACGTTTCTCTGATTGTTCCGGCGTGCTAGAGGACTGCTTTCGTTTTGAAACAGCATGCTTTTCTTCTGCTGGCTCCTTGTGTTCTTCTGAACGTTCCAGTGTGCTGGAGGTTCGAGGTAAAGCCAGTCCCATTTTGACTGTTTCGACCAATTCCTCCCAGGTGTCTTGCTGTTGGTCAAGACTGTGGCTTATTATTAGCCGAATCAGTCCGTGGTGGCTAACAACCGTCTCTGTGTGCTGAGCCTTCTTCAAACTTCGGGCCGCATCATGTAATAATGAATTTAAAAAGGGAGGGAGATTTACAGAGCATTTTCCCTTCAAAACAGCTAGAAGTTTTAAGTGATGAGCCCTTACCACATCTTTTCTCCCTTCGCAGGTGATATAGCTCTGCACTATCTTCGCCAGCTCAGTCCAGGGTTCTCCCAGTGTTGTCGGCAGAACTCCTTTCCCTTTGACTGTCAGACTTTGGCCTTCGCTTTGGAAAATTTCCATTTCTTTCTGCAGTCTTTCCTTCTTCAGCTCCCATCTGGGTCCAACAACTGGTAATCCTGAGGTTTCTGCAATAATGTCCTCCGTAACTTCTATTCGCTTTCCTCCGACTATAGAGTGGTTTTCCTGCAGATTTTGCAGGAATTCCAACGCCACAACCTCGTTCGATTCTTGCAGGCGGTTGAATTAATTCAACCATCCTGCATTTTCCAGAATTTCGCGGGCAGCAGCAGACGCGATCAGCTTGTGTGGTTCACTTCGGATTGTTTTCCCGCCCATAGCTTACTCTTAGGAATGAACTCGGGAATGACACAGCAACTGTCCACGGTATTTACCGAAAAGAGAGGGTACTCGATGCTATTTTTAGGAAGGATTTTCGCAGAGCATGCAACAAAGAGAAAGATCGTGGATGGCAGTCCGTAGAATGAGATCATCATACCGTTAAATCGTGTCATTATTTTGCCCGAATGGTGTGTAGCCACGTAACCATTGGAGTAATGAGGTCACCTCCCCCCCCTCGATCTGATAGGCTGCCCCCAGCCGTCAAAGAGAGGAGCAGCAGCCAGTCGGGAGTCAAATCATAAAGTACAGCAGGTGGAAATTATGCCATGTTGTAAAAGGACAATGAAGTACCGAAACCGAGGCAGAAAAATGGATCGCTTCTAAGATAAGCCAGTGTGATATAATGAGGAGCCGAGGGTTGGACGTCTGTCAACTGTACCAAGTCTCCAGTAGTCATTGTCAATTCCGTTTCCATGATTGGTGATAATGCTCATGCGATAATTATATCAGGGTGTGACATATGATACATGCAAAGGATATAAAAGACAAACAGATTTAATATCATACCTGTTGGTGTAAATATTACGACTCCAATGCCATTAACAGAGCTCTGCTGCCAACAGGTGTTCATAACCTTGGCAAAGTTGTTTATCTCACCCTCTGGAACCATTATCCTTTGTGTATCTACTGAAGAGTGCTTTGTCAAAATGCAGGCCATTATGCTGGCTTGGTGACCAGATAACCATAATGCCATTCACAAGGTAGGCACGAAACGTGGTCAGGCCGGCTCGTGATGAGACCTCCTGTTCCAAGGTTTGCTTGTTATTTTACCTTTGGACCATATCCCTGGTGTGGTGGTCATAATGGGAATGCCACTTCGCTTCCATCCTTATGATCATGGTAGGCTGGCTCTGAATGAGACCCCCTATCCTGCATTTGACGATTTCCTGTCTTATTCTTATTTTTTCTTTTATTCTTCTTTTGCAGCACACTTTTTTTTTTTTTTTTTTTCAATTACACATAAGGGTGGTTCCACACTCCTTAAGAGCGGGGAATGGTGGAAGAAGTCTTACAATCCCAACAGACAGATATAAATTGTTTGCTCATATTCCTCAGTAATGATCAAAGAAAGTTTTTAGGAAGATCGACATGATAAAAATTTCCAAACCATGGTTCAGGAACAAGATAATGACAGTAAAGACGAAAGTTAATGTCCTTCCTCTTGACTTCTTATATATACTGATTGTTAAAATAATAGCGATTTATGATATGCAGGTTTCGGTATATCATGCTTTTATGTTCATTGCATAATGTCATTGCTATATCTGAAGGATTTAGGAGAGTATAATCGCAAAACGTCCAAATAGAAGTAGAACGGTTCTGATGGTGTCTTCTCTGCACTAAGCATGTGGATGACTCGTCTTGCAGAAAATAGCGGAATTAACCAAATTCTGCATCTAAAAAAAATAAATATGCGAGTGTTGTTCCTTTTTGCAAAGGAACAACAAAGCACAAAGAGTGTTGTTCCTTTTCGCAAAGGAATAGCAAAAATCCACACGGGCCGTTCCTTTTCGCAAAGGAATAGCAAAAATCCACACGGGCTGTTCCTTTTCACAAAGGAACAGCAAAAATCCACACGGGATGTTCCTTTTCGCAAAGGAACAGCAAAAATCCACACGAGCTGTTCCTTTTCGCAAAGGAACAACAAAAATCCACACGGGCTGTTCCTTTTCGCAAAGGAACAGCAAAGCCCAAAAAGTGTTGTTCCTTTTCGTAAAGGAACAGCAGAACAAAAAAGTGTTGTTCCTTTTCGCAAAGGAACAACAGAACAAAAAGTGCTGTTCCTTTTCGCAAAGGAACAGCAAAACAAAAAGTGTTGTTCCTTTTTGCAAAGGAACAACAAAAATTCCAAAACGCCAAAGTGTTGTTCCTTTTTGCAAGGGAACAGCAAAAATTCCAAAACACAAACGTGCTGTTCCTTTTCGCAAAGGAACAACAAAAATTCCAAAGGACAAACGTGATGTTCCTTTTCGCAAAGGAACAGCAAAAATTCCAAAACGCAAAAGTGTTGTTCCTTTTCGCAAAGGAACAACAAAAAATAAAAAGTGTTGTTCCTTTTCGCAAAGGAACAACAAAACAACAAGTGTTGTTCCTTTTTGCAAAGGGACAACAAAACACCAAAAGTGCTGTTCCTTTTGAAAAGGAACAACAGAATCACACGAGTGCTGTTCCTTTTAAAAAGGAACATCAAAATCAAACGAGTGTTGTTCCTTTTAAAAAGGAACAGCAAAATCAAACGAGTGTTGTTCCTTTTAAAAAGGAACAACAAAATCAAACGAGTGTTGTTCCTTTTAAAAAGGAACAGCAAAATCAAACGAGTGTTGTTCCTTTTGAAAAGGAACAGCAAAATCAAAGCAGTGCTGTACAAAATAAGGTAACCAAAATACTACAAAACAAAGATGAAAATAACATATATACAGGATGTTATGTACAAATTATGAAAAACAAATTGCTTAAGTTATGGGTGAGGAAGATTTCCCTTCCTCTGCTAGAATCTCCAAATCAGTATCTTGCTGAAGCTGTTGACAAAAGGATTCCCGAGTAAGAGGCTTTCGATAGAGACGAACTCGGTGGCCATTTACTTTGAACGTATGTCCAGAACCGTCAATCGTGATCAGAGTGAGGGTCCCATTGTCGTGCACCTTCTGGATCTCATATGGTCCTAGCCAGCGAGTCTGGAGTTTCCCCGGGAAGTCCTGGAACCAAGAATCGTATAACAGAGCCCAGTCTCCTTCATGGAAGACTTTAGTCTTTATAAGTGCATCGTGCCACTTAGCTTGCTGATGTTGGATTAATGCTATGTTTTGTAATGCAGAGAGCCTAATCTCATCCAATTCGTTGATTTGTCGTAGTCGATTGATCTGTGCCTCATTTAGATCTAGGCCGACCCCTTGTGCAGTTCGTAGTGTTTGGATCTCGAATTCGATAGGAAAGATTGGTTGTTTCCCAAACACCAATTGATAAGGTGAATAGCCTGTCGTACTTCTCCATGTGGTTCTATAAGCCCACAGTGCTTCAGGTATCTGAGCAGCCCAATCACGCCTATGTGATGCGATGGTCTTTGTTAAGATCGACTCAATTATCTTGTTACTGTTTTCTACTTGTCCATTTGCCTGCGGATGGTAGGGGGTAGTAATCTTATGTTGGATATGATAATTGTTAAATGTTGCAGCTAGTTTGTTTCCAACAAATTGTGGTCCACCATCTGTAATTACTTCTCTCAGAAGTCCATAACGTACAAACAAATGGAACAAAAATTGTATTACCGAATCTTCTGTAGCCCTAGCTAATGATTCAGCCTCAACCCATTTAGTAGCATAGTCTGTTGCTACCAGGATGTATGTCCTTTGGTTTGATGGTGGATTAATGGGCCCGACGAAATTGAGAGCCCATCGTTCAAATGGCTCAATAACCACTTGTGGTCTCAGAGGCATTTCATCAGCTTGACCAGGTTTTCCTGCTCGCTGGCAGCTATCACAGGCCTGCACAAACTTTTTCGTGTCCTTAAAGATTGTAGGCCAATAGTACCCTGCCTGTAGTATTTTATGTGTTGTTCTCTTGTCGGCAAAGTGCCCCCTGCATGGTCCACTGTGACAAGCCTTTAAGATGTCTAGGATCTCATCCTCCCGAATACACCTTCTGATTTGCATGTCTGCCCCTGTATGGAATAAATGGTCTCCAATCCACGAAAATCGAGTGATTTTTTGAACAATTTGCTTTCGTTCCTGAGGGGTTAGGTGTTTTGGTAACTTACCCACTGCAAGGTAATTGGCGACGTCAGCATACCAGGGTGTTCGAACGGCAATGGCAAACAGATGTTCGTCAGGGAATTGATCTTCCACGGCTGCTGCTTCAGTTGATTTGGGTATTCTTGAGAGGAAGTCGGCCACAGGGTTCTCCTTGCCGGGTTGATCCTTAATTGTGATGTCAAATTCCTGCAACATGATCAACCATCGAGTTACTCTAGCATTCGTGACAGGTTTGTTTGCTAGATATTTAATAGCAGAATGATCTGTATATAGCACAACAGGGTAACCTGTAATATAATGCCTAAATTTATTAACAGCATGAATTACAGCGAGAAATTCCTTTTCAGTAACAGTATAATTGAGTTCGGCAGAGGATAAATTTTTGCTAATATAGTAAATAGCGTATGGCTTCTTATCCTCTTCTTGTCCTAGGACTGCACCGATTGCTGTATCCGAGGCATCCGATGAGATCTGGAATGGCAGATTCCAGTTTTGTCCTCGAAGGACTGGAGCTATTGACAGCAACTTTTTCAATTCTTTAAAAGCCTCGTCGCATTTATCTGTCCACAAAAAATCGACATTACCTGTCAGAGCATATAGAGGTGCTCCAATTCATGAATAATGTTCTATAAAGCGTCTGTAATATCCGGAAAATCCAAGGAAACTACGTACCTCTGTTTGAGTAGTGGGGGTAGGGATGAGCAAAAGAATCTGAATTTTAGCAGGGTCTACCTGGATGCTAGCTGTTGAAATGTAGTGCCCTAGAATGAGCCCTTCCGTCATCATCATGTAGCACTTCTCATGGCTCAGGCAGAGTCTGGTAGCAATGCAGCGTTGTAGAACTTTTTCCAGGGTATCCAGAGCTGGATCAAATTCATCCCCATACGGTGTGAAGTCGTCCATATACACCTCAAGTCCATCGTTTATTAGATCTGCAAAAATACTGAGAATAGCCCTTTGAAATGTAGCAGGGGCGTTACATAGGCCAAAGGGTAATACACAATAGGAAAACGTTCCCCAGGGGCACGTAAAGGTAGTTTTATCCTGGTCTTCAGGGGCAATTTGGATTTGGTTATATCCACTGAAGCCATCCAAAAAGGAAAAAAATTTCTTCCCTGCTAACGTGTCCAATACTTGATCTATAAATGGGAGGGGAAAGTGATCCTTTTGTGTAGCCTTGTTTAACTCCCTGTAATCGACGCAAATCCTCCATTTTCCATTTTTCTTGGGTACCACCACAAGGGTAGAGACCCATTTACTGTCAGAGATAGGGTAAATAAAGTTAACATCTAAGAGCTTCTGAAGTTCATCTTTTACTATCTCTTTTAGGTGAGGGTTGAGTCTCCTTTGTGGCTGATGGACAGGTCTTGCATCTTTCTCTATATAGATGTGATGGGTGCATAATTGAGGATCAATCCCCTTCATGTCGGGGTAATCCCACGCAAATGCATCCTTGTATTTTTGTAACAGATTAACAAGTTTTATTTCTTGATCTGGTGTAAGATTGGCGTTAATATTCAGAGTCTTACCAGGTTCAATTTCCACTACTTTAGTATTAGCAACAGCAGTTACTGGTATTGTCTGATCATGCGGATCTTTTAAGGGATCTTCTTCTAGCTCACTGTCAAATGCTGCCTCTATCATAAGACACTGCATATGTGTTCTAGCTTCAGTTTGACTAATAAAATTGTTAATGGCGTCGTCTTCTATTTGATCTTTGAAATCTAACGCCTTCTGTATAGTTAATGGAGATCTGATGTTGTTAGCAAGATATGATACATGATAAGAGTTAGTTTTAATCATTGGCAGGCTTGGCTGAGCTGGTGGATATAAAATTAAATTTTTAACATCGGGTCCTTTAGCTATAGTCATGTTTCCCTGCCGGCAGCCTATGTAGGCATCGGCAGTAGCAAGCCAGGGTCTGCCTAGGATTAACGGATGTCCATCTAGTCGGGTTTTAGGATTAATTACCAGGAAATCTGTGGGATACTCCCATGAATCTACGGAAACCATGACATCATTCAGAGTACCTTCTGGTCGAACTACAGATCGATCTGCCAATTCTAACAGAGTAGAGGTAGGTTCCACTGACGTAATGCCAAGCTTTTGGCAGGTGGAGGTTGTCAAAATGTTGATTGCAGCTCCCAGGTCGACTAGAGCGTTAGTCAGGGTTTGGCCATAGATTTGAACGGTTACAATTGGGTTCCCGGGATCTTCATATTTGATAGGTGTCTCTTTTCCTAATAATAGGTCGGATAAAGTACCAACTACTTGGACTCTAGGGTTAGTTTTTGTATTCCTCCTCGATTTTTTGATGCATAATTCCTTTATGGTTTTCGCATATATAGGAATATCTTGTATGGCTTGGAGAAATGGGATCTTTATATACAAATTTTGTAACTCTCCCAAAATGTCAAAGTCTGGAGGTTGTATAGGTCGAGATATGACTAATCGTTCTGGGAAAGGAGGAGAGGATGTACTTGCTTGTTTATTGTTTTGCTCTTTGTTTTCATACTCCCGTTGTGGGGGTTGTTCTACTGGTAACTGATTTTCAATATGAATCATTTTGTCTCCCTCTGTTTCTATTATTCGTCCCGATCTTAACTGAAGATCGTTGCACTCCCTTAGGTCAGACTCAATCTCTGATGTGTCTATGATTTAGATAGATTGGACTGGCCTATTATTAGGATTGGGATTGGGTTGGGCTGGGACTTGCGGTCTCATATTAGACTGGGGATTTTGTTGTAAAGCTGGCAGAGTTGGTTGAGGGAGTGGGATTGATCCTGCTGGCTGATATGTCGATCTTGGCCAGCTTGTCTGCCAGGATGAGCTTTGCGAAGTGGAAGGGGTCCACTGTGGAGGATAGGAACTATTCTGCCAATATGGTGGAGGATAAGGGCAGTTTGGCCAACCAAATTGGGACATCCAAGGATTCGGAGTAGGAAACATTTGAGGTGACCAATTTGAAAACGGGGGTTGGGACTGATTTTGCCACATGTTCTGTTGCTGTGTACTGAACTGCGGGGGTTGAAAAGAAGAGGAGGGGTCTGAAAACATACCTGGTTTCCTAGGCTGCCATTGACGACGCTGGTTAACAAAATATGCTGGTTCAGACTCCTCTTCTGCTTCTTTGTATACTGCCTTCAAACCAGGAAGTGAAGGGCAGCTTTCGGTCAGGTGGTCCTTGGTGCAGATAGCACATATTTGGACTGTATCCAGCGGGCATTCCTTGTGGCTGTGTTTCTTCTTGCATCGTGGGCAAAAAATGGCTAGATTTTGCTCTGCCTCAGCTTGCTTTTGTTAGCCTGCACAATGTCAAGTTGTGTAGTTAAGGTTCCCAGGATATCAGTTTTAAAATTTTCTAGCAAATTTCCAAGTTCCACCCGTGTTACTCCCTCTGTTAATGTTCTGTTATCTCTGGGGAAGCGATCATATTCCGCTGGTTTTATCCTCGTGCTGCCTCTTGAGCTCCTGATACACAGATCAATGATATCAGCAAAATTTTCCTGATAAATGTCTCCTTTCCCCATGATGTTTAACGTTTCGATCCATTGCTCTCTCATACCTCTAATTAATGCAGTTTTCAACACGTTATCAGGCAGGAGTAATGATGCATAAGGGGATCTTTGCAAGTTATATTGGAAACGTTCCACATATTCTTCTAAGGTTTCGTCTGGTCTGGCTGACATTTGAAAGATTTCATCTTTTAATTCCCTCGATCTACAGTAATCTTGGTATTTCTTTAAAAAGGCTTCTTTCATTTGATCCCAATTGTTAATAACCCCACCACCTAAGCCCATAAACCATCTCAACGCAGACCCTTTTAATGTAGAGGGGAACAATTTCAGTTTCTGGGGATCGGTGGTCTAATCGTATCCTCTACATAATACATCAAATTCGAACATGAATGCGTCCGGATCTTCTGATGTGAGGCCATGAAATGTGGGAATATGCTGGAGAGGGATGGCTTTCATGGGCGCATTTGCTGCAAAATCTACTATCGGATATTGCAATGTGGAGGTCTGGGTGTTTGGCTGATTCTGTGCCATGGGATCGAATATATGCCAGTAATCTCCAGGAATTTCCAAGAGAGTGTTCCTTGGTTGAGGAGGGGTAGTCTTAACAGGGATTGTCTTGACACCACTCCCTTGATCAGGGATGATAATGGCCCCAACTGTCTGCGGTGAATGAATTCCTTCAACAAGGATTTTCACAGCGCTTCCCTTGTCCGGGCTATTAAAAGGCTGGTTTAATTCAATAGGAGATCTAGGTTCCTCAATTTCCCCTGTTTCTCCTTCTCCTTCACAAAGGTTACTTTGGGTCCCTTCGTGCAATGGTCCAGGAGTCAAATTTTCAATCTCTTGAAAATCCTGCTCCTCTGTTCATCTGTGCACCTCAGCAAAGGCTTCGGATGGTGATCCCGAGGTCTGAAGGGAACTAGTAGGCTGTTTAGAATTAGCTTTCTTATATCCTACTGATGGCTGAGAATCGGCTTTCTTATAGATTTCGTCTATAAAGGTCGTTCGTCCAAGGGTCACCGGCCCCTTGGCTTTGGATGGAGGCTTTTGATCTTTTTCTAACTTTTTATGCTTAGTCCTGCACTCCAATTAAACTGCTAAATCCTATTCAACCAGCAATTCTACTAAGAGAGCGGACGGTGGAGCAGGGCTTTTACATGCTCCATACGCAGGTTCTTACCTTCCGTTTTTAAAATCCAACTCCCTCCTAGCAGATTTGCGCACTACTCTATAAAGGACAAATGGCTATTACCCCTTCCCCGGCAACGGCGCCAAAATGTAGAGCGATAACTAGGGTCTCTCACACCACCAATTATTCCACATTATTAAGTCAATCCGGGATCGTTTTGTTCTTTCAAGGAGTAACTCAATCCGAGGCTGTTCTGTCCAAGTAGTGCTCGGTAGTATAGCGTTCTAATGACTTGAAAGGAAACCAAACACTAAGTTGTAACTAAACCAATTCAGAAAATGAAATCACACAAGGCAAATGATCAGTCAAGGGTACGGAACCAATAACCCTTCCCTTTAGAAACTGATAAAGAAAGAAAACCAAAGCATGGGCTTATAGGTCAGGGAGCTAGGCAGCGTCTTGCTGGGCTCACGACAGCCTTAGGCCTGCTATCACGCGAAAGCAATAAAGGCAGATTAGCGAAAGTAAAATGGAACAACAATACTGAAATGGAACAGCAGTAATGAAATGGAACAACAAACTATCATAAACAGGAAACGTAAATCATATAAAATGGAACAGAAAACCCAAATGGAACAGCAACCCAAATGGAACGGCAAATCCAAATGGAACAGTAAACCCAAAAGGAACAGCAAATCCAAATGGAACAGCAAACTCCGAAGTATGTACACGGTCTATACTACTGTAGCGATCCGAGAGTAATGTATGATGCGACTATGTTTCTGAACAAAGTGATATTATCTTCAAGCCTCACAAATACTTATTTCATATGAATCCAATAATGATAACATTCATGCCAATAACTTGCTATGGAAATGGATGCAATTCGAATGGATTCAGTTTGTATAATACAGAGACATGAATTAAAGAACTTATTCAGATTCAAGTATTAATTAAGAAGCATAGTCTATCATAGCAAAGATATATCAGATTACTGTAATGAAAGAAATAAGCAAACCACACAAATCACCGTATGATACAACAGCGAGTGACCGTCGGAGCTGGGCCCTTGGCTACGATGGTACACTGCTTAGAGTTACTTCAGATGCAGAAACGAAGTGAACACCAAATCCTTTATATTGATTGCATTAACAAAAGTGTACAAAATCAGATCTTACAAAAGCTCAGTGATCAAAATTGTTCTGAGTTTATAATTATAATAACAGTCGTCCCTCACGCTCGATGGCGTGGTACCTTTATATAACAGAAATGACGGAGATGTCTAGATACAAAAGATAAGCTTAAAGTAGCGATCCCTCAGGATCGAAGATCCTGAGGGATTCGCTAATCGTTCGGGTCTCCTCTTTCCTTCTTGCGTTCTCCGTCACAGTATCCTGCATTCTTTTCCTGGATTATTCGGCTCCAATTTTACTTGATCTTGTCCGCATCCGGTTCCCTGTCGACGGGGCAGCAGTTACTTTTCGTGCGCCTCTTGTTTTTACTCGATAATTCCCTATTTCCGCGTCTTTCTGCATAGAAAACATCGATTATTAGTGATTGAGCTTTGTTTGTCCATTTTCACCCAATTTACCAAAACCCTTATATTTTTAGGCTCATAATGCAGAAAAGATTACAAATAGTATTGAAAAACCACTAGATTACTTATCAAAAAGCATACCTTCCAGGTGCTCCACAGTAGCAGGTCCCTCTTGAACATCACAATTTCACTTCATCACATGACTATTTGGGTTGGGTTATCAGCTTGATGGTTATCATACCATTGGTCTATCATACCATCCATCACTTTATTTTGGGTCAATGCTACCACTCCATTTCAGTGTTGTTGACATGTTCAAGAGAAGTCATTCAGTTAAAATTCATCCTTTGTAATACCATAAACCTTAATTTTCATGACCGCCATTCCTGAACCTTGTGTTGTCAGTCAAATTCCGTCTCCAAAATCATTACACACGTTTCATGTTGTTGATGTGGGATACATCAAGGCCCTCCTGTGACAAGTCGCTTCTTGTCAACATCAGCTCATTATCCAAGAAGTTGACTTAGAAACACCCTTCTAGTACCTTGAGGCTTACATACATCAATGGCAAGTTTCTCGATTCTGGCGATAGGTTGACATCAATGGCCTTTGACTGAAAGACTTTGTATGGTGTTCGATATCAAAACATCTATTCACACCATGTAGAATGTACTGTAGTACCTTGAGGATCATTATCATTATCAGTGATTTATCTCGCGCTTGTTAATGACTCACATCATTGACTGCTAATTAGATGGTGTCTTCCCATGTCGACTTCAGATCATATATTCACATGGTTAGACTCGTACTTGAGCAAACAATTGAACGAGATAGAAGACCCCAGATCTAGTTTTATCCATTTGGGCTACGATTTCAGGAAATGTACCAAATCATCTGTACAATGGCTTTACATTGATGGTCATTCTGATCATGGTTATATATATGTATATGATTGTCTATGTACTTGCAATGAAAGTTTATATGCTGAGAATGGGTATGCCTTCCCTCAGCAATTCATGAGAAAAAATCAAAATATCATGATATTATGTATTGTAATCGATGCAGGTCACCAACCACTTCAGAACCTACTCATCACATCGTAAATCATTTCAGTGGACATTACATTTTCAACTTCATGCCTTAGAGGGCAGCTATTACATATCCATTTGGGAACATCACTCCCATCATCTAGATCAATTTTTTTAGGGCTCATCAAACCCTGATTTCAGTTGCTACATGCCCTAAACAAGTCAACCTTTTGAATTCCTACTTCTTAGACAGTTTCATGGCCTGAAGACATCCTGGAATGACATCTAGAGGAACCAACGAAGTTAGGCCCATGCAAAGGTGCACTTCAAAGTAGTTAAGCCCATGCCAGAGTGCGCTGCGGAGCACTTATGCCCTCTTTGACCTACGTTAGGCAAGTTTGAGTGAGATTCACATAGGGTTTGGTGAATATTCTTATCTTCTGGAGCCTTCTAGAAGATTCCCACACTTATCATCTCCTATGAGCTCGAAAATGGATGAGGAATGAGTTAAGATACATCCTATACTCTCATCCCTTTCTCCATGGAACTAATTCTAAGTATGGAATGCCATTGAATACCCTCATTGATGACAAAACATCCTCTATCTTCCTATAAATTGAGAACTCATCTAAGTGACCAGGGGTTGGACTTTGATGATTGTAAGGAGATAATGTTAGTTTGAGAATTGAGACTATTGTAAGTTTCTTTATGTTGTTAGATTGTCATGCTTATGATGTGATGTGGATGGAACCAAAGCTAGAGGAGTGACTTTGAGTCAGGCTTCATGGTTGTAATTATCCCTTCTATTCAATAAAGTATTTACACCTTTTTCCATATGCTTATCTTGATATGTGATGCTTATATGCGTGAATGTCTCTGATTCCATTTACTTGTAATCAATAGATCATTTTCTTTGATTGGTTCTTTGTCTTCTGTTGATGTTTACAGGTACTTCTCAATTGTGTTAAGTATGGAAAGCAGTGATAGGACCGATACAAAAGAGACAAGAGGAAAGCAATAGTACAAGTAGGTCCTCTCATTCTCTTTGTATTATTTATTGTTTATAGGAAAAGGTTATAGTCCTTTAAACTGTTGTTCTAGATATATCTACTATCTAGGGAATTAGTATTTATCCATAGATACAAAATTCCTCATAACAATAACATAACTCCTAGGAGACAACCCAACAACTTAGGTAGCTAGCCCTTGAGACTAACAAAAGTTTTAGACCATTAAACCCCCGGACACTCCCCTGATATAGACAAACATGCATCCATGAGGCTCCAAATTCTCCCACAACATGGGTATGCATGCGTCTAGGGACTTTTATCCTCAGAATTGTGCCTACGACTCCAGAATTTGTGCCACTTTTTAGGCCCAGAGGGGTCACTGCCCACAACTCAATGACAATTTCATAAATGAATTTACACAACATAACAATGATGCATTTTCAAAAAGAATGACAAGGTCCAGAATGGAACCCTACTAGCCATGGTAGGCATTTCAACACACATTTCACAATTATGTGATATACAGATTTAAAAAACAAAGATGAGCATACGGGTCTCATACTTATCTGAGAATCATTAAGAAGCATTGTTCCCTTATATAGTTAGCTGCATTAACATCTATTAGGTTATAGACACATTGCTCATTCATTTACAAATATGAACATGAGGAGAGTCATACATCATCATTGCATAATACATGATTATAACTAGCATATTAACAAAATAAATATCAAGGATACATCAGCCATAGAATCCACATATAAACCAGTACATTTACAAATAAGATGTCAAGGAAATAACCTCTTATTAGTGAATGCAAAATCCAACCCAAGATGGGACTACCACGTTTCACTCTACCATAGAACTGCTGAGCCAATTCTCTCTTCATATATTCACTCCCATGCCATATTCGAAGCATGAATGTGGGACTCAAACCAAAAGAACCAACCAGGGCATCCCAAGGCTAAACCACCTCACCGTCATCAATAGAAACCAGGATTTATGTAATCCATTTTCCATCACTATGCCAAACAATAAACATGTAATAACAAGCTTTACCATGATCTTCACGAGATCACTATGCAAAAACAAGCATGGATGCCATCGAATTTCTCAACCTACACCATGAAGAATTTTCTTGTTTCTTAGTCTCTCAGGCTTTAACACAATCCACACTGGATCACTAGGCTCTAAACCAAGACCCAGTCTCTAGGATTTACCGCACATCCCATCCCGGGATTACTTGGCCTGATGGAGAGCACCAACCTCTATTATTTACCATAGATCCCGCAATTCATCGGTTAAGGATTCCTAGGCTCACCAAGGCAACACAAAGTTGGATTTATCGCAACCAATAATCTGGTTCACAGGTTACTAGGCCATGTGGTCTATTATTCATAGATCCACCTTACTCAGGTTCAAATCCATCTAAAAATATAGCTCAACCAAAACATGAGAACCCCGTCACACCATGGCTATCCGGAATGGCAGGGCTAGGTTAAAAACATTGTCACGCATGGAAAAATGCATGCCATAACAACAAAGAATCACATGCAATACCATCCATGCCAAATCTATCTTGTAAAACAGACATGAAAATTGATAACTTCAAAGAATCTTGTTGTTGTTGCTTGATCTTGATGTTACTTACTTGCTCCTTCTTTTCTCTTTCCTTGTTTGCCTTTCTTAATCCAATGCTAAAGCGATCCAAGAAGACTCTAAGTGTCCAAGAGTGAGATAGGGAGAGAGAATAATCAGAGATCTCCAAAACTAAACTGACAAAAGTCTATGAACTGATCCTTAAAATCCGTTTGATCAATTAGGCCTCTATTTTCTTCATTTTCCTCTATTTTCCTTCATTTTTGTCCTCACATGCAACCTATGAAATTTCATCTTCCTTTTCTCCTAATTTCCATTATTTTCATAAATAAATGTGCCAAAAATGTCATTTTTCCTTTCCAAAGCCTTTTCCATTGCCTCTTCCAATTTCCTTTAGCCATAATAACTGAAATGAACACCCACTAAGATATTTTTCCCACCATTCAGCTTGGAATATGTGTCCCATGACCGTGGTCTTGTATTTTTTTACATGTATTTTTAACCAGGGTTGTTACAGAACACTTCCCCTTGGGGGACACTTCCCTTAGTGTTCAATGACACCTATAACTAGCAAGATCAGTGAAAACAAAACATACTACCCATGGAGATTCATAACATAGTTTGTTGCAGTATTTAGAATGATCATTGTTGAATATATGACAATCATACCATTTACTTGATATTCATAGCACAACTCATTACGGTATTTACAATAATAACCACATATACACACATACACATTTGCTTCACCCAGAAAATAATCATACTTTCTATGGATCTTTATAAATCGATCTCGATACAATATTTACAATAATATACACATACTAACATACTAGAATTTTCTCAACCATCAAATAAAAGGATACGATGAATGCATCTTGAACAAGGGAATCCATAGGCTCACACCTCCACCCTCAAAGTAGTACCAGGATTCATTGCCTTCCCAGGAAGTCTAGAATCGACTATTAAAGTCAAAGTTGCATCCAATGCCTAGCGCTATAATCCTGTGCCACTTGTCCTTTATTGAACAGTTACTGAATCATTTTTCCATGGTGCACTTCCAATTTGCATCTGATGACATCTGGAAATTCTAATGACCAAAACAAATCCATCCCTGGCCTTCCCTTTTATGCTACATATTCCCTTGGGCAATTTAGTCACCCCTTCTGTGCAGTCACTCACCTTCCAAGTTCCCAGGAACCCCCTATCCCAAGCGATCCATCCATTGGCAAGGGTTGCTCACATCAGAAGGTCAAATAACCAATGCATATACCATCCTCAAAACCATCATATCTGTCATATAATTCTCATCGAAATAAATGGACACTCTTGGGTACTAGTGTCCCACAATGACCCTGCCTGATGTGCTTTAGCAACCTACTGTTGCATGTTCCAATTCCTTTCACTAGAGCCACTAATTCTTGTAGTCAGTTTCAACCATCCAACCAAGAATTCCCTAGCTCCCTATACCAAGCACATCATTTCCATCATATTTAAAATAAATTGAAATAACTTCAAATCATACCTCATTGGTGGCCCATCAAGAGGGTATGCTTGCAATTATGTTCGCTTCGTGTCACAACAAGTAAAATTAGCATCTTTGATCAAATCATCATGTATAAACATATCACATCACGTTATCTCAAAGTAGAACCATCGTATATCAAAATCAGTGAAAGCAAAACATACTACCCATGGAGATTCATAACATAGTTCGTTGCGGTATTTACAATGATCATTGTTGAATATATGACAATCATACCATTTACTCGATATTCATAACAGAACTCATTACGGTATTTACAATAATAACCACATATACACACATACACATTTGCTTCACCCAGAAAACAATCATACTTTCTATGGATCTTTATAAATCGATCTCGATACAATATTTACAATAATATACACATACTAACATACTAACATTTTCTCAACCATCAAATAAAAAGATACAATGAATGCATCTTGAACAAGGGAATCCATAGGCTCACACCTCCACCCTCAAAGTAGTACCAGGATTCATTGCCTTCCCAGGAAGTCCAGAATCGACTATCAAAGTCAAAGTTGCATCCAATGCCTAGTGCTATAATCCTGTGCCACTTGTCCTTTATTGAACAGTTACTGACTCATTTTTCCATGGTGCACTTCCAATTTGCATCTGATGACATCTAGAAATTCTAATGACCAAAACAAATCCATCCCTGGCCTTCCCTTTTATGCTACATATTCCCTTGGGCAATCTGGTCACCCCTTCTGTGCAGTCACTCACCTTCCAAGTTCCCAGGAACCCCCTATCCCGAGCGATCCATCCCTTGGCAAGGGTTGCTCACATCAGAAGGTCAAATAACCAATGCATATACCATCCTCAAAACCATCATATCTATCATATAATTCTCACGGAAATAAATGGACACTCTTGGGTACTAGTCTCCCATAATGACCCTGCCTGATGTGCTTTAGCAACATACTATTGCATGTTCCAATTCCTTTCACTAGAGCCACTAATTCTTGTAGTCAGTTTCAACCACCCAACCAAGAATTTCCTAGCTCCCTATACCAAGCACATCATTTCCATCATATTTAAAATAAATTGAAATAACTTCAAATCATACCTCATTGGTGGCCCATCAAGAGGGTACACTTGCAATTATGTTCGCTTCGTGTCACAACAAGTAAAATTAGCATCTTTGATCAAATCATCATGTATAAACATATCACATCAGGTTATCTCAAAGTAGAACCATCATATATCAAAATCATAAATCACATGTAACCATCATAAACTAGAATCATAGATCACATGTAATCATCATAGACCAGAATCATAAATCCAATGCATAATAAAAATGAAATAAAATACTGATACTTATCCGTTAATCAATCCTTAGCTTCTACCTTTCTTCTTTCTGCACACACACTGGATTGGTTGACACACCTGGAAAACACCCAATGCCTTCTCCTCAACCATGTGCACATACATAGAGTGTGCATCACTCACATACAACCACAAAAGACATACAACACCATGTAATACATGCACCTACACCTGACATACCACACATACACCTACACCCAATGTACAACACAACGCATTGCATACTCCTACGTCCAGCGTACACCACAACATAATACATGCACCTACGCTCGGTGTGCAACACAATAGAAATACATACACATAGTACAACACAATGAATACATATGTCACTATACCATGACTACACAATGCATATATATAGTACTGCATGCCCACAATATAACATGTACAAAATTAACATAATACCATATGTACACTAGTACCCTATTTACAACATGTACACAACACCACTTTCTCAAAGCACCACTTGCACAATGTGTGCACAACATCACCTGTACACGACACCGCCTGCACAACATGTACACAATGTCACATGTGCATCTTACCACTTGTACAACAGGTACACAATGCCAGGTGTACACAACACCACATGTACATGTACACGACACCACATGTACACAACACAACATGTACAACATGCACATGATACCACATGCTCATAGCTACACATACAATCATGCAAACAACACCATATGTACATAGTACCACATGTACAACATGCACACAACACCATATGTACATAGCGCTACATATAAAACATGTACATAGCACCCTATATACACATCACTTCATATCCAAACTGTGCACAACACATATGCATACAACATGCATATCCATCATGTGTTCAGTACAATATGTACATAGAACCACTTATTTGACATGTAAATAGCAACATCTATATCGAACACTGCATATGCAATGTACACAACACCATACATACAATAGGCACACAACATCATATGTATACAATACTACATATATCACATGTACACATCACTATAGGTAGAATCACTGAATATACAACATGTGCAACATATAGACAATAGTAGTACTGCACATCTAGAACCACATTATCTCTACCAAAAAACCTTACTTGTTGTGTCTCTCTGCCATCCATGGTTATCCTAGCATGCCATAGATCACATTATTTTCATTTTACTGATGTATCTATCAACATTAGCATATCCATAACATAAATATAGACAGATTATAATCACATAATATCAATTCATATCCACATGATACTGACCTCAAAGATCTGTCAAGCTACTCTTCCCACTTGATTCCTCATGAACCAAAAATCTCTTCATGCCACTCACCCACAAAAGCAATCATTCCTCCATAAGAATAATCCCTGACAACCCTGTCGAATAGTGACATAGATACATAGATACATAGATACATATACATAAACATTATCATAAAACAATCATGGTCATGTGAGACAATGACATACATACACAAATACATACATATATAAACATCAACATAATCATGATCAAAACATAATTACCAGGTAGCATAAGGTCAAGGTTAAGAGAACTCCCTTTATCTGTGCACATCATGCACAACATTGAGAAAAATCATTCCTAACATAGCCAAGGAATCTGATGCCTTAGATCCATTTACTTCACCTTTCATGTTACCTTTCTTATGATTGTCCTTCCATTGTCCATTTACACCAATGGACTGAAGCAATCCGACCGATTGTCATATTATTACCTTCAACTTCCCTTACTCATGCATCGAGCTTCATTCGGTTCTTACATTAACTACTAGGTTTCATTCAGCTCTTACTTAGCTCCATCGACTTCCTCTTTCCCCAACCAATTCCCAATACTCTCAAAACATAAAAGGAAAGAACAAGAAACAAACAATAATAAAATCGTGAAAACCCATAACAATACAATGCTGCAAAAAAAATGGCATTATTGTGCACTAGACATAACAAAACTGCAAATCAAGCACAAGAAAATGAAAAGGTACCTAAAGTACAAGTCTCTCAGTAGACAGCATGACTTAATCCCCATGGGCTCCCAATGCTTCCAAGGGAAATCTCAACCTAAACCTTCTTCAAGATTCAATGGAAGTCTCTTTTTCATGCAATCCCCTGCATCATATGGCGATAAACACATAATTGTCATTGCATAAATAAACATAACAATACACCAATTACCTTACCTTGATGTGCCAAGCATGTTGCTTGCAACTTAACACATCCATGCCATATCTAAATGGACTCCAATCCCTTGAAGAATATAGACCTAACTAGAATCATCTATTATGCCTGTCAAATACATATTTACTAATATAACACATATCCTCATAATCTCATACAAATTCACATCACCCAGCTGTTAGTTATATAAACATGTCAACTATTACCTTGTAATACCAAGCATGTTGCTCTGCAACTTCTCACACATGTCAGTCTCATGTTCCAAGGATCAATACATCATGTATATTTATTTTAAATTCGATCTTTTTGAAGTCTAAAAACCATGTCATAATCAAAAATCAACTCACATTCATCAACCATAATACATAATTCTACAACTATCACCTGCTTACACTTAAGTACATATCGACTACCTCAACACATATATATTTGTACAACCATCTTAAAACAAGACCATTCCTTCATGAAATCTTACAAACACATACTCATATCATGAAAGTAATGAAACATTTAGATAACATATAGATGACATAATAGATAGCAAACACTCAAACAGCAAATAAATGACATAGTCAAACATTCAAACACCAAATAAATGAAATAGTAAAACATTCAAACAACAAATAAACAACATAAGAAAACTCATACCTTAATGTATCTTAGGGGAGGCTATCTTGTCTGCACAATCAATCTAGATTAGCATGATATAAATTCACAACATATCAACTCAAACATAAATAAGGTCATGATTTCCATAAAAGTGACTAGCTAACATGTTCACATCATAAACTCATAAACAATTTCCATTCATGCATAACAATCACATATGCACACTCAGTCTAGATTAGTACAACACACTATAAAAACAAGTTGAATCATACCTTAATATCATAACCATAGTCATCTTCATAGACCAATCCAAGTTAGAGTGATATGTATAACATCAAGATCTTCAATGCAATGAACATAACCATCATGCATATGACCATAATGCATACACTTTACTATCATTCATGACTATATAACACGTGCATATGACTATACTAATCAACTAGAATTTATCATACATGTAACCATAAAAACAATAAAATGACAAGTATATAAGTAACCCTAATTCTTATAACAACCATTAACCCCATACCTACATTCCCACCATACAAACCCATATGACGATCTTCTCTTACCCCGAAGTATATTGTTTCACATTCACTTTAATGATCTGCATCTCTTGCTCTATCTCATCCAACACATTCGCGTCATAATATACCAATAACATTACAGTGATCTAAAATGCATACATAAACCTCACAATTCATGTTTCACCTATTATGCATGAATTTTCATGTATAACCACGAAAATGCATGCATAATAACATATGGACACTGACATGCATAAAAAATTCATATACAATTGACATGCATTCATGATGTTGTAGCGGCTACAACCACCCTCAAAAATTTTGGCCTGCACTAATTTTGGGGCCTCCCTTGATAGTTTCACTTGATGATTGCACACACTCGAGTTCACTCCATGACCTTGTGTGAGTCTTTGCATATGCCTTGATCGCTCTTTCCATTCAAGTTTTGTATGCTAGTGTCTATGTCATGCTTGCGACCATGTTCTAGTTATGCTCAAAGTCTTCGCTCCGTATGTGCTTTTTGTGTTCAATATGGAAGCATATGTTGCACTCACACACGGAGTCACATTCACTATCGCAAAAGCATCATCTTGAGTGTTGTGATTGTCACTTTGCACTGTCAGATAGTCATGTTGAACATGTGTGTCACGATGGTTTGGTTTGTTTCATTGTCGAGTCATGTGAGTGTGTGCTCGAATGATCACCTATGCATTTTTCGATCATTCACAAAAGTCTTTTTTTGCTGATGTTCTGATGACGAGACTCCCCTCTAACATCTGAACCATCATCCTGCTCTCAACTTGATTGATTGTCAACCATAATAGTGCAGAAGCACCAAGCTAGTATTTTCAAGTTGCACTACCCACAAGCAATGAAATCAACTTCCATGCTGACCACCTGGACAATCGGACCCAGTAGTCACCCTGGGATTAGCTCCATTCAAAAATTTCGCAGAGGCCACTAACCTCACTCTCTCAATTGACTGAGAAAATTGTGCAAACAGGAAGGATAGAAAACAAGTGCCCATCCCTGTCTCCTTCAGAAAATTGCAAAGTTTTCCCAGTCAGTCATCCGAACAGCTGATCGGCTGCTCATCTAAGAAATTGCGCAGTTTTCATGAGGATTCATTCTATTGTCTAGTAGTCCGCTCAGATCAGAAATTGCGTAGAGATGATCAGCAGGCTGGATTCCCAGCTTCAATACATTTTTCCCGCCAGCAGACTACCGGTTCCCTTGAGGAATTGTGCAATTTCTACTGCTAGTGACTGAGCAGCCAACTGATAGTTCCCACTGGGAATTGTGCATTTTTTGCTGCAAGTGACCCCAATAGGAAACTGCCATTTCCCTCTGCAAATTACAAAGTTTTCTATTGTCCAACAGCCTGTTTAGCTCAGAAATTGCGTAGAGATGATCAGCAAGACAACTTCCCGGCTTCAGTGCAATTTTCGTGCCAGCAGCTCCTAACAGCAGACTGCTAGTTCCCTCCAGGAATTGCGTACTCTCTGCTGTTAGTGACTGAGTAGCCAACTGCTAGTTCCCACTGGGAATTGCACAGTTTTGGCTGCTAGTGACCCCAGTGGCCATCTACCAGTTCCCTATGGGAATTACACAGTTTTGGCTACCATTGACGCCAACAACCAACTGCCAGTTCCCTTTAGGAATTGTGCAGTTTTGGCTACCAGATTCCTATGCAATTCCTCCCAAAAACTGCACAATTTCTGCCTCCTGACCCTTCATGTAGCCCAACCCATTCCTCTGGAAAATTGCACAATTTTTTTTATCTGGTCCTCACTACCCATTCATTCTGAAAAATGCACAGAGCATGCCTCCCTTGCCTTCGTGCAGCCCAGACTGCCCCTCCCAAAATTTGTGTAATTTTTCCTCCCAGCCGAGTCAGACCTGGTAGAAAGTCACTGTCAAATCAGATTGCCCATCTCCATCACTCAGTGACTCTTGTACAATTCTCATCAGGAGTTCCCAGAGCCACTATCCCGCTTCACAACCCTGCCCCCTCTCCCGATCACCTATATCTGTAATGATCAGGTGTCATGGTAGACTAGGAGGTCTTGGATTTGATGTCACCTCATCATGAGTGACTATAGGTATAGGTACACCAACAAACATGGTAAGACGATGAATGGGATGAACGAAGGGAGCCCATGCATAAGGACAGGTTCACCAATGGATAAACAAATGATGCATGCGAAATGGACCAACGCGATGAACATGCACCTTCGTGAATAGATGAGTCTGTCAAGTCTTCCAACATGCAAGCAAGGAACAACATGCTAAAGCTTTATCAAACGAACCAAGGACCATTGAAGACTCTACACACTTCGCCATACAGAGGTGAAGCTATGATACACTTGATGGGCACCAAATCTGGTTATCTTTTCCTCACATTTCCACCCATCCCTTTTTCACTAATTGACATGCATTTTATTATGATAAATGTATGAGGTAACCCTCCTTTCTTTGTCTCTTGGAATATATAATTGATGAAGTAAAGTCATGAGGTTTTTGCTTATGCAAACTACTAAAACTTGTTATGTCCAAAAATTCTGGTGACCCTGTATCTCTTTCACAGCATGTAGTAGCAATTCCACGATTCGCAACATCTATTTAGTAACACTGAGACAACATAACCAACTCACAACTGTTTTCAAGCCTAGTTTGGATTGTTCCTATTCTCGCTATCTCGATGACTAGTGTTGTTCTAAACTGTTGTATATTTTGGGGATTTACTTGCCAGGATTTGGGGAATATGTTATTACCCATGTAATGTATAAAAGGGGTTTTATTACTGTGTGAAGGGTTAGACATGCAAATATATGTATTGTAACAACTTCTTTACAGATTAATAAAATACAAGAAATTTTGTTGTTTTATCTCTAGCTGTAATTTAACGCAGCCTTGATCAGAGAGCTGGTCCCACTCTTCTGATCAGGTGCTGCGTATTTCCTTTTAGGTATGTTGTTTTACTTGTGTTTATTCCTTTATTGTTGTTACAGATCCTTATAGATTGTTGTGAATTCCATTTAAGTTCTATGATTTAATTTCTATTATTGTTAAGACAATGTGTTGATTTCTTAATCGCGAATCCTTGGTTGATGTAAGGTTGTAACCTTGCCTCTGCATATACTTTGTGCATTGCCTTGAAAGTTGTACACACTCGGATTGATGAATTAATGTAGGAAAGTGTTGAATATTTTATTCACAATAGGACCCCAACAACACCATGAAGACATCCATCACCCAACAACATTATAGTTCAACATGCACTCTAGCAGCCGCACGAATGTACCAGCACTGTTATGTCAAGTCATGTTGAATCATGTCATGAGTCATGTCACCCGCATCTCCATTATGGGCTATGTTGTCAATCGATTTGATGTAATGTGGAAGTCCAAGAGGCCCACTTGTTGAACAAAGAGTCACGTAAGTCAAAAAGTCATGGAAGTCAAATGGTCATGAGGGTAGTCGAACAACCACAAGGGTTAGTTTCACCCTTAGCTATAAATGCCCCCTTATTTGTACATCCAAGGAATTTTCACCTCAACTCCTCCCACATATCTAAGAGAGTCAGTAATCTTTTCTTTGAGGAATAATTAGTGGCTCCAACACCCTCCACTCGGGGTTAGTGATGTATGGTGTAACAATGTGTCTTGGAACTTTCGCTTAATTCAGAAGCCTACTAACAAGCCAATACGTTTTCACACATGTTTCTTTAACCTATGTTCTACATCTGAATTATTTCATTTGATGTAATGCATAATTTGTTAATGGAAATGTGTTGTATATGATGTTAACGTTGTCTCGCTCGTGTAGACTACTCTTCGGGACATCAAACAGAGCTTTCACATCAAGATTGTTTACTCATTCACACTCATTCATTGAGTGTTGTATGTGTTATCTTACCTTGTATGTTTTGACTCTCGCATCTGTGTGGACTGCTCCTCCAGAAGCTATGCATGTCCTACTATGTTGTGTGTTCCTAATCGAGTTGTTATTGCATCCCATCCAACATAGAATTCACTTTCACCATCTCCCCCTTTTACAGTGAAAGAGCCATTGCCACAAGTACACTTACACTCACCAGGCATGTGAAGCTCACTTCCTGAAGACAACGAAGACCACTCTCCTATGCTGACAAGCAAGAGTTCAGGAAAATCCTTAAGACAATCGCAACCGAGCCATCAAACCGGATGGGACTCCCACACCAAACGGTGTGAAGTCTAGTTGGGAATTCATACCAGGGTGATCCGATGAATGTTGGTAGGTCTAGCACCGTCAACATTTCTAGTGCTAGAAGGAGGGTAGCCAGTTGTACATGGTTGAAATTCCCCTCACACTCACTCATCAACCATTTGGTCAAGGTAGTAACTAACACTCCCTCTCACGTGATTCTTTAGTTGGTTACTTCTCACCTCCCAGAATTGAACACAATATTTCATATCAACACCTTCGCTCTATCTATACCATCGCTTGCCAGTTCATGAAAGAAGTTGGACTGATCCCAAGCATACAACATCTTCCACACACATCCAGGAATCCAAAGACCACTCCCGTAGGAGTTGTTGTATCATCAATGGAGGAAGAAATCCTTGCCACTCTTGAAGGTTTGGAAGAAGCTATTGAATATGGAGAGGAACTTCCAATCTTCCTTGAATACGAACAAGGAACTTTTTTGATCTTGGGATCGAACTCTAGTATAGGAGGCAGAGGGGAAGGTAGTGGAGGGGGTAGAGGTGGAGACGAATCAACAGACTTAGATCCTGAACCATCAAAATCTGAAGGAGAGGAAGAAGATGAAGAATATGAAGAAAATGAATAAGACGAAGAGATGGCTGACCTAAACCTTGAATCGATGACTCAGGGACCATTGGCTCTCCTGGTTGTTCTGCACAAGATGTTGAAGTGAGCGAAGAGAATGAACATCAATTTTAACTCTGACAATGCAGTGAAGGCAGAAGACCACTTAGACAACTTCTACATACAACTGGAAACCCTTGAGGTATGCTATGATGATGTATCATGTAGATTGTCCCATGTACCTTGGACGACTGTGCAGCTACTTGGTATCATAGCCTGCCACCCATCTCCATATAGAACTGGGCTTCTTTCAAACGTATGTTCCTTGAAAATTTTACTGATGACAAAACCCAAGCCATGCTACTCAAAGAATTGGGAAGCCTCAAGATAGAGGGAAAAGAGAAAGTGAAAGACTTCAATTAGAGGTTTATGCGTATCTTGAACAAGATTGCATTAGACACCAAACATCATGACTCCATCACTATTGAATATTACACATCTGCACTGCCAACCACCATTGTACACTTCGTCAAGTGAACTGCGAAGCGAACACTTTCAGAAAGTTGCGAAGAGGCTATTATTGTTGAAAAGGACTTGTGCGCAATCGAAGTCATCAATGATGACGAATCAACGAAAGACTCAAAGGATGTGAGCAAAAAGCCCCAAGCAATGGAAAGAAAGGGTAGAGACAATGAAGTAACTAATAGTGAGACCCTCACTTGCCTTGTCAAGAACTTGACCACCGAAATGTTCGAAATCAAGCAATGGAAACTAGTCACATTCGTAAGCAGTCATCCTCCCAGACATGGATAGGTAAAAAAATATATCAACCGGCTCATCAAGTAACAATTGGTTCGCTTCCAAAATTACGCAGAAGCCTGTGTTCCAACTCGAGTAGTGCGCTGATACTAAGTTTTGTTCCTTCCATGAACAGTTCCACCCCGAGAGCTCTTGTTCGGATTGGAAGCGAGTCGTGAGCTTTGTTTGCAGAGTCATACACTTGATGCAGAATGCGATATGTAGGAGCATGTTGAAGCCCTGAAAATCGGGTCTACAACAAGGGGGATACCCGCCTGGTCTGTACCTTGGTTGGCAGCTCCTTATCCATTTGGTATAGTAGGTCCGACTGGGGATATGGGACCCGTTTCCCAATCTATGAGTGTGTGTGTGTAGAATTTGATGTTCCTGGTCTAATAGTTCCTAATTAAGATATTCTAATTCTAATTGTAATCTAATGATATGCTATTGTAATCTAATAAGCAACAACATCTAAGTCTATACAAACCCAGGATGTAATTCTTCTGTTATGCAATCTAAAAATATTTGAAATAACAACTGGTAATAAAGATCATTAAGCTATTATAAGAAAAGAAATCAATAAGGATGAACCACTTCGCATAAAAAGTTAGACGAAACAGTTGAGAAAAACATATCACATAATGAGCTATTCATACATTAAGCATAAATAAATAGCTATCACAGTACAAAAGTGCCAAATGATAACTTAGGCATTCATGCAATAATACATAAACAACTAAAAATTGTATATCACTTTAACACATAAGTAGAAATGGTCAAGCGATAAAAGTACCATTTATGACTAGTCCTACTCATAAGCTTCAAGCAACAATGATTTATCTCTCCTTGCTCTAACATCCACTAAGAGTACAGAAGTGCAAGATTAGTAGCAGACATCAAATGCAAACATCAACAAATCTTGTTCCATTCCTTCACCAAAACCTCCTCTCAGGGTGCAAAAGTGCATGTTCTGAGGACAAGTTTTTGATAAATTTCCGAACCCTTATCTAAATGCATGAGAAGGGTTTAAATACTACTAACTAAATAACTTAATTACACAGATTCAGGATACGATTTAAATGACCGCCCTTTTTCTAAGCAAAAATAAAACAAAACTATTTCTAAAAATTAAATCTAATATCTAACTATTTTTGCATTTTCTCCTTAATGTTGCAAGCATTCAATATTTGCCTGGGTAGAGTCGGCTGGCTTTCTTCCGCTTTTGGTTGAGCTAAGAAAACAGAATTGGTAAGAGCTGGCACCATCTTCTCAGCAAAATCGATGATATACTCAAGAGTCATCTTTTGACTATGTTGCTTTACCGCGTATGCCTAGTAATAATCTCAGTTCAACCTAGTTAACCCTTTGGACTGCTTCTGCCTTTTCTTTAGCTTTCTCTTTCCAGTTTGTTTTTTACCATTGATTTCTTGCACTTTTCGGGCTTACATGTGACTGAACAGTTAGAGGCTTTCCTTCTCGAACAATTTTCTCAGCGATGCACGAATAGCACTAGGCGCTAATCGCGCATCGGAAACTGCCTCCGTTCTTTGATCCGGGCTTCTCTGATCCGTTTTTAGCTCTTTTCGCCTCTTCATCTTTATCGAGTATAAAGCTTCAAAATTTGTAGAAAATAATGACCTTGTAAGCTCTTGACCGTGAGCATTAAACTTCCTGTTGATATCGGCATCGTTCAGTACTCATTCAACCATGGCTGTATATGAAAGATCTGTAATGGATGGCTCAGTAGTATTATGTGAATCTCTGGTTTTGTTGCATGAAGTATCTGTTTATGAGGGCGTCTTTTCTCTATCTTTGAACATTGGAGCTTTACCCTTTTTCCTCATAGCTTCCTGCACATTGCTTTGTGTAACTTTTGTTTTTCGTTCCTGCAATTCACAGTGAGGGGAGAGTAATGATAATAAATAACAACAGGAAAGCTTTAAATGCTACGGATATGCAAAAACACGCCACCTGACGTGAACTGGCTCTTCGAATCAACACAAAACCATATTTGATTAACAACTGGCATACAATACATTAATTATCATTAAAGCGCGTAACCAGTTCTTAGTTTATGGAAAAAAATTTCTTGAATATTGAGCCAGGAAAATTTGTGATGGAATGTTTCTACGATCTGCATCGTAGTATCGCATTTCACTGTATCGAATTACCAAAATTTCATCGTGTTGTGCTATCACAATGTTGCTTGATCGCGCTATCGCAACATCGCAGATCGCTTAATCGTTAAATCGTTATGTGTCTTTTATGCAATTTTGCGAGATGCATATCGGTGATCTTTTTAAGGTTTTCTGACATGATTTTTTCTTAATGCATGCGATGCAATGGAGTTCACATCACAATCTCGCATTTCATCATTTTGACTCATAAGGAAATACCCTATCATTCTTTGCGCGATGCGATATTTCTTAAGGAGTGACATATATGAGCATTAATTGATTTTTTTGAATCTTTTGACTAAGGGTCCCCACTTACATAGTGTTATTGCTAATACTAAATAAGGAGGGGGGTTGTTGGTTGCCACAACAATTGGCGATTCACTTGGAAGAACCAGTTATCTCTGTTTTTGTATTGAATTTTCTAAACTTCCAAAACAGAAATTTTTTCAAAAATTAAACTTTATTATGGAAAGATAAAGTACATTATGCTCTAATCTGTCAATGATATTTTGTTTCAACTATTTTCCACTTTGATTATTTGCTTCCTCAGGCTAGTCCTTGTATTTACATCAGTCATTACTTGGTCTTGTAAAGATAAAACAAAGTCTTCTCTATAAACCAGTTTTAAATATGCTCATTTGTTGTAGGTAGAGCCTTTGCTGCCAGTAGGCATTTATAGCCTCGACAGGGTTACCTGTTACCCAGAAATGATCCTGTATCCTACTTAAGGAAACCTACAACTTTCAAAGAAAAATCCATATCCACACTTATTGCTTTGATCTTTTATTTTTTTTATTCGTAAAGAGAAATGTCTTGGTTTGGTAGCCAAATTATGACACAGTCATTCACTTGATTTAGAACTTTGCTGAACAAGCTGGCTCGTGATGAGACCCCTTGTCTTTTGATTGCAACAATCTTGAGTCATTTCCTTGTTGTGGTGTACAATATTGGCAAAGTCGGCAGTTATAATATCTGTGATTATGATAAGCCGGCTCGTGATGAGACCTCTTATTCTTCAAGATAAAGTGTATCCTTGGGTTGTTCCTCTGAGATTTGTGATTTCCTTAGTAGGGAGGAAGTCATTGTTTCCTTAAGATAGCTTCGGACGACAATAATAGAGTTTTGGGAAATAGCTGTTCTACAGAGAATCTTTATTTTGTTATTGATACCTTTCATTGTACTGAGATAAAACAATTTCTTCACTAAAGGTTGTTTTCATCAAACTTTTTGAAGTTGAAACTAGTATCATCTCTAGGCTAGAGTCTTTAACTGTATCTATCAATAATAAAGATCAATTTTCCAAAAGATTTGCTATTTATACAAGCGAAAAGTTCAAAATCTGAAAGAGAATTGGTGTCTTTTTCGTAAATGCCTAATGTAACTACTCACAACTGGTTTTATTATGAAAAGAAAAACCACTACTCTACAAAAAATAGAAGAATAATCTTCTATGGAAAATATTTCTTGAGAATTTGTCTGTTCACAGGCAAAGAGTCTCTTTTACGTGCTAAATCCTGTAATGCAAACATTGATGGACCTATGACTTCTACAATTTGAAAAGGACCAAGCCACATTCTTTGAAATTTTGTATGTTTGCCTTTCTCTTCCTCAGCCTTGTCCCATTTTAAAACTAAGTCTCCCATCTGAAAATCTTTTCTAGTCATTATATTTGAATCAAAGGAGGATTTTACTAGTGCTTCATGATGACCATGCGTTTTCTTAGCCTATTCTCGTTGTTCTTCTAATTTTATTATCTCCATTTGTCTTAGCTGTAAGGAGGAAGTGGGTACTTCTTGAATGTATTGAACTAGAGACAAAGAAGGAATTGCTAAATGAGTCGAAAGAACCACTTCTTTCCCATAAACTAAATTAAAGGTAGAAGTGCCAATAGAAGCTTTTTGCGTTATTAAGCTTTTTGCGTTATTCGGTTTGCCCATAAAGCATATATCAAAGCCTTATGCCATTTTTTATGATTTTGGTCAACTGTTCTTTTGATAATCCTGATTAGGTTTTTATTTTTGGACTCAGCTAACCCATTGCCTTGTGGGTAATAATTGGCCAAATATTTAAGTTTGAATCCTCTTTTAAGTGCAAATTCAGTCATTGCATTTCCAGAAAATTATGATGCATTATCAAACATTAAAGCAGAAGGAAATCCAAACCTGGTGATTATAAATTAGTCTATGAACTCAATGATATTTTCAGCATTAGTCTTCTTGAGTGGAACTGCTTCTACCCACTTAGTAAAATAATCTGTTGTTGTGAGGATGTATCTATGCTTCTTAGAAGAGTGAAGAACAATCTCACCTATTATGTCCAATCCCCATTGGCTGAAAGGTTGCTCAATGTTAACCGGCTGTAGTGGCAAGGATGGCTTCTTTTGTCTTCCAGCAGTAATTTGGCAGACTTGACATTTCCTCACGTAACTGTGCGAGTCCTTAAATAACGTGGGCCAGTAATATCCTGCGCGCAAGATTTTATGTGCAGTAGCATCTCCAGCATAGTGTCCACCTGCCGGCCCATCGTGGAGTTCCTGCAAAACTTTTTCAACCTCATATTTCTCAAGACACCTAAGAAGAACAAAATCATAATTTATTCTAAAAGGAATATCATTTATGAGCTGATATTGTTTGGCTTTCAACCTTAGAGCTCTTTTCTTAGTATGGTCGAGGTGTGAAGGAGCATACCCGTTCTTAAGATAATAAATGATATCAACGTATAATGACTCTGCATCGTTTAGGCTTACCTCACATATTTGTACCTCTGCAGATGGGATTTTAGAAATTTGCGATGCTCCATCCAGCATTTTGTAAAAGCCTTGACCTCTTACAATGTTTGATGGTTTCATCTCAATGGCATATTCCTGTAAGGCAATAACCCAATTGGCCCTTTTCTCACCCACATCCTTCTGTACTAGAAGGTTCCTTACCGCTGGAAATGGTACTATAATTTTAGTATGGGTTTTGAGTAAGAAAGATCTGAAGTATTTGACTTCTTTGAAAACAGCATAAACCTGTTTCTCCACGTCTGAATAATTTAATTCAGCACCCTGTAAATTTGAACTGAAAAACGTAATTGGGGCTTTCACTTTTTCTTGATTTGCTTGAGTGAGAATCGCAGCATATGACCTATCTGAGGCAAATGTATATAAAATAAAAGGCTTTGAAAAATTCAGAGTGGCTAACGATGGAGCATTAATAATAGCTTGTTTGATCAGGTTGAATGCTTCGTGCTCATCTTGGCCCCATTTAAAATTTGAGTCCTTTTTAATCATGGCTTGCAAAGGAGAGACGATTCGTGAAAAATCTGGAACAAATCTCTTTACAAAGTTGATCTGACCAAGGAAAGATTGCATGGATTTTTTGTTACGAGGTAGGGATATTTCAGAAATTTCATTGATTCTGTCGGAATCGATGTGAATACCGGATTTTGACACTATGAATCCTAGAAGTTTCCCTTCACTTAATGCGAAAAAATATTTCTTTGGGTTAAGTGAAATTCCATACTTTAAAAACCGTTGGAATATTTTTTTCAAGTCTTTGAGATGGTCGCTTCGTTTCTTAGAATACACTGTTATATCATCCAAATAAATTACTACAGATTTATTGACTAAACATTTGAATGTGATGTCCATGGCTCTTTGAAATGTGGCACCAACATTGATCAAACCAAATGGCATCTTTCGATATGCGTATGTGGCCCATTTAGTTCTGAATGTGGTTTTCAATTGATCATCATGATGTACGAACACTTGATTATATCCTTAAAATCCATCCAAGAAAGACATTAATTCTGAGCCCGCCACTGCCTGCAATATTTGTTCCATAGATGGTAAAGGAAACTTATCCTTTTGACAGGCCTTGTTAAGGTTTCGAAATTCAATGCAAATCCTAATATCTCTGTTTTTCTTTCTAACAGGTACCATATTGGAGACCCATTTGGAATGTCTGATGGGAAAGATTATTCTGGCTTTCAATAACTTATTGAGCTCAGTTTTTATCTGATTTTCTAAATTGGGATGGATCTTTCTTAGCTTTTGTTAGACAGGTTTTTCATTATCGATCATGGGAATAGTATGTTGGATGATGGAAGTGTCGTATGTTTTCAGCTCATCATAATTCTAGGCAAAAACATTTTTATATTGTCTCAAAATACGAATATACGCTAGTTTTTTTTTAGGGGCTAGGTCGAGACCTAGATTAATGTTTTGTGGTTTGGCATCGGTTCCTAGGTTTACTAATTCGTAGTTCAAGGTTAAACTTTGGAGTTTTGAATTGGTAGACCTTTTAAATCGATCCTTCAAATCGTACAAGTCTTCTAACTTGACTACCGACTTAGGTATAGCATTGTTAGTGCTATCATGTTGCAATTGTGGATCATGTTGGTCTTCGTCAATTACTTGATTGGAGTAGGATCCTTCAGATGTGAGGAAATTTACAATATCAGGATCGTCATTGAATACTCTCCAATTTGTGATGTTATCAGGAATGGATGGTCTAAAGATTAATTCTATTGAGAATCTATCTGGACTAAAATCTTCTGAAGGAATAAGCTTAGAAGCTACGTTAGCCAAAAGGTCTGCACTTGCGTTTTGGAGTCTGGGGATTGAAGAGATATTAAATGCTATGAAATGCTCAGTCAGATCTTGAACTAAGGATTGATAATGCTTTAAATGACCTGATAAGCAATGTATAGTGTTACGTACCTGTTTAACCACAATCTCAGAGTCTCCGAAAACTTGAAGATACTTGATGTCTAACCCGATTGCTTTGTACAACCCTTGAACCAAAGCCTCATATTCTGTTGTATTGTTGGTGCAATCAAATTCGAGTCTGCATGTTAGCATGATTTTATCTCCTTCTGGACTAATCAAAACGCATCCTGCTCTTGCTCCTTCGTTAGATCTAGAACCATAAAAAAATTATTTCCAAAACAAAGATTTATTTACAGGAGTATCTAAAAAATTGATACATTTCGAACTATCAATTCGAGAAAAATTTTCGACTTGGGACAAAAGAGAGTGTTCTAAATAGGGTGACGTATGAGCATTGAAATTGCCAAGGAAAGAATCTACCGAGTAATTTCCAATAATGCTACTGTTATATGCTACTGATTCATTTCCCCCCTTTAGCTCCATTACTATGTATTTCTGGTGTAATTCTCGTTCAACTTTTATTTGATTTGGTTTACCTTGTAGGGTAGCCACATGTGCGACCAGTCAGTTGCGAAGTATCCATGAATTTTTTCTAACCAATCCCTGTTAAGAATTAAGCCATAGAATTCTGGAATATCAGCAACTAAAATGTCAATAACTTGACATACCTTTGGGTTGGATGACAACCTTATGGTTACTTGATTTAGTTCGCCAATCACTTCGAGTTGAGATCGATCTAGCTAAACTATGCGCACAGCGGATTTTTGTGGCTGAACGTTTAGCTTGGCACATATGGACTTTGGTAGAATATTGGATGAAGCACCAGAATGTACCAAACAATTGTGCACATTTTTATTGAAAATTTCATAAGTAAGGAGAAACGGATGAGATCTCGATCTTCCTCCAATTAGAGCGATGTCATTTGGATCAATCTTATTGATTGCATGAGTTGGAGGTCTTCCCATGTTATGAGAAGCTTGAGAAAGTACAGCGGCAGGTAAAGGTGCAACTAGCACAGCATGTAATTCTTTCATCATTATCTTCTGTTGATGCTTTAACTTGCTCAGTTCGTAAAGGGTGATGTTGGCCCTAGTCTTTTTCATATCTTCTATAATATTGTACTCCATTTCATCCGAGATGATCAGTGTTTTAGATGGATTTGATTCATCTATTTGGACTGGGCCGGTTTGAGTCTCTTTAGATGTCGATTTATTTGTTGCGACTTTATCCTTTATTGCAGAGCTTGCACTCTTTGGCTTAGGGATAGTTTGGGGAGGATCAAGCTGATTTTTGCTTTGTGTGCTAACTGGGAATAATTCTTGATCTTCTTCTTGTGGGAGGATGAAATCCCACATTCCTTGTAATTCCACAACCTCTTCTTCATCAGTTTTCCCTTCAGTGGCAATTTCCTCTTCCTCTTCTTCGGATTCAGCATTTGAAATAGCATTGGGTGGCTTTGAATCCATTGAAGGGCCTCTTTTAAAAGCTCTGTAGGGATTTTTTGAATAAGTTTCTGCTACTTGATTTTTGATGTCGACCATTTCATTGGACATGGTCTTTAGAACTTTCTGCAATCCTTCCAAATCGAATGGATCTTTTGCTTGTTTCTTCTTGGAGTCTTCCTTGAAGGTGACTTTCTTGGATTTACGTTCCTCTATCGTGGATTTCTTTTCCAGGGCTATTATACATTTCTCTACTGCTATTGCTTCTTTCATGTTTTTGGCTAAGGTTGTTTTATTAGCCCTATCCATGAAGATTGCTATGTTTGATGGTAGAGCGGTGATATACCATTCACTTCGTACTTCTTCACTGGGCTGGGAAGCAGTAGGAATTTTGTTTAGGATTTTATTGAAATGTAAATTGAAATCTTTGATAGGCTCTCTAGATTCGGCCCTAAGGTTGGATAGGTCATTGATTAACGTTGCCGTAGACCTGTCATCACCAAACTTGGTCAGGAATTGCTCCTAGAAGATATCCCAACTAGTGATAGATCTGGAGGGTAATGAAAAATACCATGATCTGGTTGTTCCTTGAAGAGTATAAGGAAAGAGTCAAACAACAACATCTTCATTAGTAACCCCATTGAGATTAATGGATAGCATAAAGTTGTTTATGTGCTCTTCTACTAGCATGCCTGCCATGGGATTAAATTTGGGCAACCATTTCTCAGGATGTGCCGGTATTTGACTCAAGGGTGCAGGCATTAAGACTGCCCCAGGGTTATTCCATGGAGACTGGGCCATTGCTGTACTGCTAACAGTGGAAAGTGAAAAAGATGATCCTTGTGGTTGGGAAGATGAGGATACTACAATTGTAGATGATTGAGGAAGAGTTGTGGGGGTTCCAGTGGACGGATGGACGATGATCTGAAGTGGCGGAGTGGATGGTTGACTTCACAGCGAAGAAGTTGAGATGTATGAAGCTGACGAAAGAGTCTCGCTGTCGGACTCTTTAGGTGATTTCCTTGCTCTTTTCCTAGTGGGAAGAGGTAATTCGGTTGGCTGAATGCTAAATTTTTCACCCTTTAGCCTGGTCAGGGGATGAGTAGGGTTGTATTGCGAAGTCACATTTCCTTGAGATTTATCAGACCTTTGAGGAGAAATTGAAAATCTCTGAAGCTTGTGAATCAAAGATTCGACTTCAGGAAGTTAAACGGTAGATTGTTCTGAAATGTTAGGGTTTGTAACAACAGTTGATACTCGAGCGACTTCTAATCCTGGATTGAAGTGTAATGGAGAAGTCGGGGGAGATGGTGAGGGCGATTTACTCTCAGAATGGTATTCAGATTTAGATTTACTTGCCATTCATAGTTCAGGCCCTCCTTCTAGCGCCAAATATGTTGAAGCCTCGAAAATCGGGTCTACAACAAGGGGGATACCTGCCCGGTCCGAACCTTGGTTGGCAGCTCCTTATCCGTTTGGTATAGCGGGTCCGACTGGGGATATGGGACCAGTTTCCCAATCTATGAGTGTGTGTGTGTATAATTTGATGTTCCTGGTCTAACATTTCCTAATTAAGATATTCTAATTCTAATTGTAATCTAATCCTATGCTATTGTAATCTAATAAGCAGCAACATCTAAGTCTATACTAACCCGGGATGTAATTCTTCTGTTATGCGATCTAAAAAGATTTCAAATAACAACTTTTAATAAAGATCATTCAGCTATTATAAGAAAAGAAATCAATAAGGATGAACCACTTCGCATAAAAAGTTAGATGAAACAATTGTGAAAAACATATTGCATAATGAGCTATGCATACATTAAGCATAAATAAATAGCTATCTCCGTACAAAAGTGCCAAATGATAACTCAAGCATTCATGCAATAATACATAAACAACTAAAAACTGTATACCACTTTAACACATAAGCAGAAATGGTCAAGAGATAAAAGTACCATTTATGACTAGTCCTACTCATAAGCTTAAAGCGAGAATGATTTATCTCTCCTTGCTCTAACATCCACTAAGAGTACAGAAGTGCAAGATCAGTAGCAGACATCAAATGCAAACATCAACAAATCGTGTTGCATTCATTCACGAAAACCTCCTCTGAGGGTGAAAAAGTGCATGTTCTGAGGACAAGGTTTTGATAAATTTCTGGACCCTTCTATAAATGCATGAGAAGGGTTTAAATACTACTAACTAAATAACTTAATTACAAAGATTCAGGATACGGTTTAAATGACCGCCCTCTTTCTAAGAAAAAATAAAACAAAACTATTTCTAAAACTTAAATCTAATATCTAACTATTTCTGCATTTGCTCCTTAATGTTGCAAGCATTCAATATTTGCCTGGGTAGAGTCGGTTGGATTTCTTCCGCTCTTGGTTGAGCTAAGCAAACATAATTGGTAAGAGTTGGCACCATCTTCTCAGCAAAATCAATGATATAATTGAGATTCATCTTCTAACTATGTGGCTTTACCGCGTATGCCCAGTAATAATCTCAGTTCAACCTGGTTAACCCTTTGGATTGCTTCTGCCTTTTCTTTAGCTTTCTCTTTCCAGTTTGTTTTTTACCATTGCTTTCTTGCACTTTTCGGGCTTACAGGTGACTGAGCAGTTAGAGACTTTCCTTCTCGAACAATTTTCTCAGCGATGCGCGATTAGCGCTAGGTGCTAATCGCGCATTGGAAACTGCCTCCATTCTTTGATCCGGGATTCTCTGATGCGTTTTTCGCCCTTTGCGCCTCTTCATCTTTATCATGTATAAAGCTTCAAAATTTGTAAAAAATAATGACCTTGTAAGCTCTTGACCGTGACAATTAAACTACCTGTTGATATCAGCATCGTTCAGTACTCATTCAACCATGGTTGTATATGAAAGATCTGTAATGGATGGCTCAGCAGTATTCTGTGAATATACGGTTTTGTTGCATGCGGTATTTGTTTATGAGGGCGTCTTTTCTCTGTCTTTGAACATTGGAGCTTTACCCTTTTTCCTCATAGCTTCCTACACATTGCTTTTTGTAACTTTTGTTTTTCGTTCCTGCAGTTAACAGTGAGGGGAGAGTAATGATAATAAATAACGACATGAAAGCTTTAAATGCTACGGATATGCAAAAACACGCCACCTGACATGAACTGGCTCTTCGAATCAGCACAAAACCATATTCTATTAACAACTAGCATATAATACATTAATTATCATTAAAGCGCGTAACCAGTTCTTAGTTTATGGAAATCGTTTTCTTGAATATTGAGCCAGGAAAATCTGCGATGGAATGTTGCAGTGATCTGCATCGCAGTATACCATTTTTCTGTATCGCATTACCACAATTTCATCATGCTATGCTATCTCAAGGTTGCTTGATCACGCTATCGCAAGATCACATATCTCTTAATCGTTAAATCATTATGTGTCTTTTATGCAATTTTGCGAGATGCGATATGCGATATCGCATATCGGCGATTTTTTTTAAGGTTTTCCAACATGAGTTTTTCTTAATGCATGTGATGCGATGGAGTTCGCATCGCAATCTCGCATTTCATCATTATGACTTATAAGGAAATACCCTAACATTCTTTGCGCGATGCGATATTTCTTAAGGAGTGACATATATGAGCATTAATTGATTTTTTTGAATTTTTTTACTAAGGGTCCCCACTTACATAGTGTTATTGCTAATACTAAATAAGGAGGGGGGTTGTTGGTGGCCACAACGGAGCAACCAAAGGATATTGATGATGATGACGAGGTTGCACTTGATGAAACACCAAGTTCTGGGCATGTGGTCAATGCATATCAATGCTCGCAAGTAATCTCAAAGATGAACACTTAGAAGTAGCCCCAAAATCAAAATGATTGTTACAATATTAGGAGTAAATGGGCTCCCCTACACTTGGGGAAATGCAAGATAAGGTGAGGCATCTAATCAATAAGGTCAATCCACCAGCTGCCTCAAAGCAACAAACACAAAGCAAGTCGTGGAAGACAATGGTGGGTAAGAGTGCATCCATGAGCAACGAGTTGCATAACACTCCGCCGGACAACACAAACATTTGTTCCACTTCAGACAACTCAGTGAGTCTACCACCTCTGGACTACAACATAGTTGATGACATGAATTAAACTTGAGCAAACATTAGTTTGTTCAAGTTATCCAAAGTCAAAAGTCAGCGAGATATCCTATTGTGTGCGTTGGGATAGACAACAATACATAGCACAGCCTCTACTAGCAAGGGAGAAGGCACACCTCCCGGATCACTTTCCACTGTGCTAAATACACTCTGGATGGAAGAAGAAAACTCAGGTTGCCCCCCATTCCTACTTTCATTTGAAGTTTTCAATTACAATGTTCACAACTTCTTCGTTGATTATGGCGCAACAACCAACATCATGCCTCTCTCCATTGCTAAGAAGATCAATGCATGATGGAGCAAAACATCCGTAAGAATCATCCAACTTGATAGAGCATTAGTACCAGCCATTGGTGAACTGTGAGACATGATCATTCAACTATCTCATGATAGTAAAGTACACCAGTGCATCAACATAGTTGTTGTGGACATACCGGAAGCATATGGCCTGCTACTCAGTAGGGATTGGTCCAACAAGTTAGATGGATATTTTGATACAAACTCGTCTCACATGTGGCTTCCGTACAAGGGAAGATGAAACCAAATCAGGTGTTATTTGAGAGGTATATGAAACACAATGTCACTCCCCTTAATGGTGAGAGTAAACAGTTGGCCTTTGCAGAACTCATGTTTTGCAACTACCTCCTAGAAAATACATTGGAGTGTTATCCAGCATGGCCAGCTCCATCCTCATCAAACACATAGTTGGGACTCCTTCCTTGCCCAATTGATGGTAATGAAACTTGTACAGTTTATTTTTCTGATAGTAGTAGTAGTAGCAACAGTAGCAACAATAGTACCAACACTCGAAATGGTCCATGTATAGAAGAGTTGTGGGCCATGAGTTTCTACAAATTGGGAACACATGATGGCACAAGGACCGAGTGTACCTTAGTCGTCCAAAACAATAAACAATGCATGATTTCAAGTTGTGTGAAGTTCAAAGGCACAAACAATGATGTTGAGCATGAAGCACTCATGTTGAACACACTAAGGAGCAACAACATGAACCAACAAATCATCTTGGGAACCTACCATGATCTGAAGATGGCCAATTTCGGTGCAAGCTACACACTGCACCAACGCCAAATCGTTGACTGCTTGATCAGAAAGTACAGTGATGGGTTTGCACAGGTAGATGATGACTTGAGTACAAAATACATGTGAGCAATCCAACATGATATTCCAGGTAAAGGAGAAGACAAGCCATTGCAGCAAAGATCAGGTAACACATACATGTTTTTTGCACTCCTTTCACCGAAACAATTGACTAACATTTTAAGTGATGGGATTTCTTGCAAAGTTAATAATCATACTTGGTTTTCTAATTTGAATCCTGCACGTAAGAAATATGGGAAGATCCGCTTACGCATTCACTTCAGAAACTTGAACCCTTCCCAAAATAAAAACAACTACCTCGTGCCATCATTCGTGCCCATGTTGCACGTAGTAGCTAAGACAATGGTCTTGTCTTCACTTGAAGGTCTTCTAGAATGCCATGAGGTTTCGGTAGCAGAGCCCGATGGACTTGCACTGGTCTACGAGAAGCTTGGCCCACACACATATCATTTTCAATCACTGTTCAAGAGGATTGACAACGTCCTACCAAAGACCAAGATCTCAAGCATTATTTTCAGTAGGTTGGGCTACGCCTGTGTCATGTACATAGTCTGCTTGCTGCTTGTTGTTTTCATTTGATTTGTTTTTCTTATTACCTTCGTTTTTGCTTTGTTTGATCCCACTTACTATTTTTGTTCACGTTCATTTTGTTTGGTTGATATATTGCTTTTTTTGTTTCCAAAAATAAGTGCTGCCAACTACTATGTTATGGCTTTTGAATAGAGTATGTGGCTAAAATTTGAGGAAACTCATGAAATTGTAACACTTGGCTAGTCTTGTGTCTGCCTTCTCTATGCTTGGTTGTAACTTTCGTCTGATGAAGTCCTGACAAAAAATACAAACCATCTACAAGGGAAGTTTTGGACCAATTTTGAACCTGTGTCCACATTGGGAAGCCCCAAGCCTGTACTCAAACTTCTACCCTGTGTATTCAAGCTCATCCAACTAGTAGAAACGAATAAGGGGAAATCTAAATGATCAAACCTATGTCAGAGGTCTTACACGCTTCTCTAAAGGAACAACCTCTTCTATTCTTAATATTTTTGGATCCCTCTTCCGCCCCAAAATTAATAAATGCCTATGCACAGTCCTTTTAAAAAATACAAAGGCAAAAGTAGAGAAAGGCTTCCTACACAGAGAGGTGAAGCATGCAACTCCACGAGGGTACTGACCATGCTTGCTGGTAGTGGAACAATGCTTGTGTTCCTTCATGACTTCACGAGCGTATTTTCTAGGCCTACCTACAGTGGAGCAAGACCAGAGATTAAAACTTATACTCTGAAAATCCTCAACGCGCGAGCTAAACTACCCTTCCCAGATTTGAAACACTGAGATCTAAGCTAAACTTTTGATTGTGTTTGACTGAGCTCACAAGGGGTGAACCATGTATGTCCATGGGGAAACTGGGAAAAATAAAGTAACCTGCACAATGATTCAATTCTCCCAGAAAGACCAAGGGCATGTGCTAGCAATGAACCAAAACAGAGAAGCTAGAGTTCTACCAATGTGTCACCAAGTGTTGTAGCGGCTACAACCACCCTCCAAAATTTTGGCCTACACCAATTTCAGAGCCTCCCTTGAGAGTTTCACTTGATGATAGCACATAATCGGGTTCACTCCATGAGCTTGTGTACGTCTTTGAATCTGCCTTGCTTGCTCTTTTCATTCAAGTCTTATATGCTTGTGTTTAAGTTATGCTTGCAACCATGTTCTAGTTATGCTCAAATTCTTCACTCCATATGTGCTCGTTTTGTTTGCTATGGAAGAATCTATCACACTCACACACGGAGTCACATTAACTGTCATGCAAGCATCATTTTGATCAATGAACAGTTAATCATGACTGTCGCGCTTGTCACTTACACAGTCACTTAGTCATGTTGAACATGTGTGTCTCGATGGTTTGGGTCATTTCGTTGTCGATTCATGTGATTGTGTGTTTGTATGATCACCTATGCATATTTCGATCATTCACACACAATCATTTTGTGGTAAGGTTCTAACGACCAAACTCCCCTCTGACAGCTTGACCATCATCCCACTCTCGACTCGATCGACTGTCAACTAGAACAACGATGAAGCACCAATCTAGTCTTTTCAAGATGCACTGCCCGTAAGCAATCAAATAAACTTCCATGCTTACCACCTAGACAGTCAGACCCAACAGTCATCCCAGGACTAGCTCCTTTAAAAAATTGCGTAGAACCTTTTTCACTCAACTGACTAACGACATTGCACAAACAGGCTGGATAGACACGAAGTGCCCATCCCTGTCTCCTTCAAAAAAATTGCGCAGTTTTCCCAGTCAGTCATCTGGATAGTCGACCAACTGCTCATCCAAGAAATTGCACATTTTTCATGAGGAGGCCTCTTGTTGTCCAATAGTCTGCTCAGCTAAGAAATTGCGCAGAGATGATCAGTAGGTTGGTTTCCCGACTTCAATGCAATTTTCCCACTATCAGCTCCTACCAGCAGACTGCCAATTCCCTCCAGGAATTGCACAGTTTCTATTGCCAGTGACTCAGTAGCCAACTAAAAGTTCCCACTTGGAATTATGTAGTTTTGGTTGCCAGTGACCCCAAAAGCCAACTACAAGTTCCCTTTGGGAATTTCATAGTTTTGGCTGCAAGTCTCCTAGGTAGTTCCTCCAAAAAATGGCATTGTTTCTGCCTGTTGACCCTTCATACAGCTCGACCTATTCCTCTGGAAAATTTCACAAATTTGGTTTTCCAGCCCTCACTACCTGTTCGTTCTGAAAAATGCGCAGAGCATGTCTTCCTTGCCTTCCAACAACCTAGACTATCCCTCCCAAAATTTGCGCAATTTTTCCTCCCAGCCAAGCCAAACCTTGCAAACAGTCACTGTCGAATCAAATTTCCCGTCTCCATCACTCAGTGACTCTTGTACAGTTTTCATCAACAGTTCCTAGAGCCACCATCCTGCTTCACAAGCATGCCCCCTCTCCTGTTCACCTGCATTCGTAATGATCATGTGTCATGGTAGACTAGAAGGTTTTGGATTTGATGTCATCTTGTCATGAGCGACTGCAGGTATAGGTGACTAAAAAACATGGCAAGAGGATGAATGGGATGAATGAAGGGAGCCCATGCAGAAGGACAGGTTGACCAATGGATGAATGTGACGAACATGCACCTTCATAAACAAATGAGCCTGTCAAGTCTTCCAACATGCAAGCAAGGAACAACATGCTAAAGCTTCATCAAGTGAACCAAGGACCATCGAAGACTCCACACACTTTTCCATATGGAGGTGAAGCTATGATACACCATGAAAGAATCCATCTACCAACAACACTATAGCTCGACATGCACTCCAGCAGCAACACGAATTTACCAACACTGTCATGTCAAGCCATGTCGAGTCATGTCGCCCACATCTCCACTATGGGCTATGTTGTCAATCAATGTGATGTAACTTGGACATCCAAGAGATCCATGTGTTGAACAAAGAGTCATGTAAGTAAAAAATTCATGGAAGTCGAATGGTCATGAGGGTAGTCGAACAACCACAAGGGTCAGCGTCACCCTTGGCTATAAATATCCCCTTATTTGTACATGCAAGGACTTTTCACTTCAGCTCCTGCCACATTGTTGTTGGGAAAAGTATCCAATACGGAATGACCCTATCCCACTCTAAGGGTGATAGTTCCTTAGCAACAATCAAAGCAAAGCTATCTGAGATTACTTCTTTATGAGATGTAAAAGAGGGGAGAAAGAGATCCACTAACCGATGTCTTCCGCTAATGATTGATCCAATCTTCTCTCCTTGCTGCTTGCTCCCAGCTCCTTGCTCTTTTACTGGCCCAGCTACACCAAGATCCTGCAAAATGGCAAGAGAGGGAAACTACAAGAAGCATACATTCATAATTGATTCAAGGATTAGAATAAATCAAATATACAAGTATAACAACACACCATTGAGACACATGCATATAGAAGAACCTCAAATGATTTATTAATGGAAGAAGCAAGGTTCAGGAAGTGATACAACCATAAGTGGCCCAATCCAGCATCACCTTCCCAGCAGAAAGAAATCTCCTCTTCACCTCCTTCAAAGCAAATCACCCAATAGCTCTAAACTCAAACCAACAGCAATTCTTTACATTCACAAGATTCCAGCCTCTGGATCTCATGGGAGACAGATCCATATATAGGAGTTTGGAAAGAGGATGAGTCAGCCTGAGATGTGACTAGTGTCCTCTCCCACTCCAGTTCTTCTTCAGTTCTTGAGTCCACTTGGAGTTTCTTGCTTCCACTTGGAGATCTAGAACCTCTTACTCATCACCAGTCGAATTCCTTGATCCAAGTGTCATTTTAGAAGCTTCCTGGGCATTGACACCTTGAGGAATGACTCTGCCACATGTCAAAACTCACCCAGCACAGGTAGCCTTCTTTGCAGTTGACATTCAACGCAGGTAGACAGTGGAGTAGTTGAGATTCAGTGCAGATGCTCAGTGGAGAAGTTGACATGATCCAGAATTGCCTTGTTTTTGAGTGTTTTCAGGTGGAGAACTTTTGTTCAGTGCTGTGGTTTGCTGACCTTGTTCCCCTAGAGGTAGGAACAACATGTTTAGGGACTTTGGATCCCTTAGATTATGGACATTTCATGCTTCATGCTGTAAGGCACAAAAATGTCTATAACAGTTGCCCCCTAAAGTATGAGGTCGTTTATCAGGTGAGATGCTTTATCAGGAGGATCCGAAGTTCATTCAATCACTGAGGGGTGACCTGCAATAAGATACAATACAATACATTATTTTTCATACTGCTTTCATGATCTAGCTGAGGCGAGCATTCCCATGCTCAGCTTTATAAATACATTTTTCTGTATATAGAACAGACAATCGTCTGATGGTAGACTGATAATTCTCTGTTGAAATTATCATCCTTTGAGTAGGATGATCATCTGCTGCACATGTCAATGTTTTTATTTCCTGAATATATATCGCAGCCCGAATGGAGGAGACTAGATCCGGGGTCTTCAAACTCGTCCGATCTTCACTCTAAGTACAAGTCGATCCATGTGAGAATTTCTTGGAGTCGAACATGGAAAGACATCGCTTGATTACCAGTCAATGATGTAAACTGTTAACAAGTGCGAGAGGAATCACCGATAATGATGATGACCCTCAAGGTACGGCAGTACAATCCACGTGGTGTGAATAAAGGACTTGGCGTCGAACACCACGCAAAATCTTTCGGTCGAAGGTCATTGATGTATACCTGTCGCCGGAAGTGAGAAACTTGCCATTGAGGCATGCAAGCTTCAAAGTACTGAGGGGGTTGTTCCTAGATCAACTTCTTGGATAATGAGCTGAAGTCGACAAGAAGCGATCTGTCAAAGGAGGGCCTTAGTGAATCCCACATCAGTGACGCGAAATGGAGCTAATGATTGTGATGAAGGTGAAAACGATCTGTGAAATATGATTCAGGGTGGCGGTCATGAAAGGATGAAAGATGATGTATGGTAGTGGATGGGACACGGTTGACTCTTTCTGAACAACATCTCTTGAACATATAACGACACTGATGCGATGGATCGGTAGCATTACCCCAAATATGGATGGTTTGGCGAGACCATGGTGATGAGACCGGTGAATGAAACAACCCAACCCGATGTGGTACGGAGGAAAAGTGTCATGTTCAAGAGTGACTTGCTACCATTAAAGCTTTGAGGTTCTCCCAATTTTTCCCCAGTCATTTCTGACCAGTACCTCTTTATTTTTGTCAAGCTTGAGGAGGATAACATATGCTTGTTCTATAACCTGCCCTTCGGGCAAGCCCATCGCTATGTTTTAACGAGCCTAGCGATAGGGAAACTCGTTCTCGTCTAAAGACAAGTTTGTCGCTATTTACTGCATTTTAACGAGTCTAGCGACAAAGACAACTCGGTCCTTTTCATTTTTAGAGAGTCTGAAAAGGTACGTAAAGTTAACTCCAAAGGTCCTTTTTCGTCATCTAATCCCTTAACTCCGAAAAATCATAAAACAATACAGAAGGGATGAATGTTCGATAGTTTTATCGAGTCGAACCAGACAAGCGCTCGATCTTTTTGTGCAATAATCCCTCAGGTCCAAAAAGATTAAAATCTAGAGGAGGGATAGCTCTTCCGGTCATTTTAATGAGCTGGAAGGCCAAAACTCGGAAAACTTTTCATATTTTACGAGTCAGAAGAAAAGAGCTTAAAGAAGACTCGTCTTTTGAGGAACGAGTGATAAACAGGGATAGCAACTGATTCCAGGCACAGGTTGGAATTTTCCAATCACGGCAATGTCACAAGGATGGCTAGGTGAAATCACTCTTCGCAGCTGTTCCTCAAAATGGGTAAACAATCATATGGAGGTGAACGATCGACCAAATGAAAGTGGAGGTGGCAGGTGCAAATACGACCAAGGCTTTTTATGGCTGATAAATTTATGATCACAGTGGTTATTTACCGGGATAGGTTCATTTTTTAGTTAAAAATGAGCTTAAACTCTGGAGGAAGCATTGCTCACTGCTTATATTTATTTTTTAACGAGCATGAAGACCGCGTTAAAACTGCTCGGATCTTGCATTTATTTTTTAACGAGCATGAACTTTATGCTAAAACTGCTCGATGATAAGTTTGCATGCCCCCAACATAATAACGCAAATCGAGGTGCATGCCCCCCAAGCTTCATTGCATTCAACTCGGTGGTCGGAATGAAGGTTTACCTTTGAGATTTGGAAAGGGGGTTTGTTTCATTTTTTAATGAGGTTGACATAGTAAAAGAACTATCCTCATGACTCCTTGTTTCATTTTTTAACGAGGTTGACACAAGATAAGAACTGTCCTCAGAGTCCAAATCCATTAGATGTAGAAGGTTTCATATTCCACTGTGGCCACTTTCGCCAGATTACTCGGAGGCGATAGGGCAAAAGTACCCATTAAGGCAGGGTATTTTAGGAGACCTACTCCGATATCTTGGAGCGAATGATTCCTTCTATGGATCATTGGAATGCTTCCTGTAACTTGCGAACTGTTGGGGAGAAAAGTTTGTTGGTCAACGATTGTAATTCCTCCTTGGAAGGGAAATGCAATCTTCCTAAAATAGGTCGACACAACAGCTGCCATGGCATATATCCATGGTCTTCCTAGTAGGATGTTGTAATCAAGATTCCCATCGATGACTTCAACATCTATTTCTACCGTTTTTCCCTCTAGTTCAACTTTCAATTTATTTAGTATACCATATGGGGTATATGTCCTTCCGTCGAATGCTTTTAACGTCGTCGCAGACCTCGACAAGGTTGGAGATCCTAAAGTTTTCCAGCAACTCACTGACATAATGCATGTAGATGCCCCCTCATCAATAATTGTTCGATGAACAGTTTTGTTGAGGGCTTTCACTTGAATAAGGAAAGCTAGTTGAGCTGGTAACTGAGGGTCATATCCTTTATGATCAAAGGAGACAAGATTGGAATCCATTGGGTCAATTCCACCTATTGCTGATAATAAAGATTTCTCTTGGGAGAAGCAATTTTGCGGTACCTCAAGTGTCGACATAACGGATGGCGATTGGGCCAGGTCCTCTATCTGTGCTATTTTAGCACAAGGATTAAATGTCGATTTGTGTATTGCTCCCTTTTGCGACTTTATCATTGGCTCAGGGATGATGGGTGATACAACTTCAGTCAAAGTTGTTGTCGAACTACTAGGTTGTTCATTAGCCTTGTTGTTCGACAGCTTTGGATTCCTGTAATCCTTATTCCTCGTCAAAGCATCATTTTGCTGCTTTGATACCGACAACATAAGCACTTGGGATCGGGAAGCATTTTGATTAGAAACCAGTTCGGTTCTCGGGCTTGGAAACGGATCAGTCAACACAACTGAGGTTTTCGAACTCTTGAAGAATCTTTTAAGCTAAGCTTTGTATGGACAATCTGTTGTCCAATGATCCTCATCGCATATATGACACCCCGTAGGGGGTTTCCTTTTTCTCCTTTCCTTTTTCTTCTTTCCCCCTAGTTGCTTCAGTCGTTTTCCCTTGTCGTCCGACACGGTACTTACTTCCGAGGCAAGAAGTTCCTCATTTGCATTTTGACCGGAAACCATACGGGCCTTTTTAGATATAGCCTTTGTCGATTTCATGTCTGTTGCGCCAATCACGCCATCGCCGGCATGAGAGTCACTATTTGATTTAGGAGGAGGAGGAATTGAAAATTACAGTCTAGGGGCGTCAGGTATTTTATCATAGAGCGTGCCGGACTGAGTATATACTAAGTCTAGATATTGTGCACGAGCAATAACTTGCTCCTCCGTTACGACTCCCCCCTTGGCCACATCTTCCGTTATGGCAGGAAGTAACGACTTTATAAACCATTCAGCTAACAACTGATCTGGAACGTAAATCTTTACCATCCTACGACGACGACGCCACTCATGTATATGATCGGATATATGTGTGGCCGTCGTCTGCTTGAAGTTGGTTAAGATTTCCGTTCCAGTTTCATACCTTATCGGTAATTGAAAATGGGTTAAGAAAGTCGTGGCTAGTGAACTGAAATTGTCGAAAGAGGCTCTAGGTAATTCAATATACCATTTAGCCGCTAGACCTGTCAATGTTCTCTGAAAAAGGCGAAGCCTTATCGAATCATCGTTCAGGGTGTTCGACGAACACCACAGATGAAAAGTCATGACGTTATTCGATGGGTATTCACCTGGATTTCCATTGAATTTAGGAATGTCCGATGGAAGTTTATGCGGAATCGCTGGCCACCAAGCGGCATAAGCAATTGGATCATTCGTCGGCCGGTTTAGATCTGGTAATTCTAGAGTTGCTACAAAGGGCAACTGTTGATTCAAGTTAGGCGGAGCATACCCAGGATAAGATGGAATCGCCTGAGCAGTGGATCTTTACATACCAACATAATGTATTTGATGCTGGCAACTTTGACAAGTTTGATGGGCATAACCGTTATTATATTGTTGCCCATTACTTGCAAAGACTTGTTGCTCGGGTCCTTGATATGATTGCTGGAATTGTGGTTGTTGAGTTTGAACCAGCTCTGGTTGTTGGACCATTTGATGTTGTCCAATACTGGATGATTGACCAAGATGAGGAGTCATAGTACTTGTTTGAGCCTGAGTCGCTCCAGATAAGGAGGCACTAACCGGAGGTTGTGATTGAGTTGTCGAGACAAGAGGCTGTTGTATGGCAACCTGAGAAACTTGGGGTTGACATACAACAAGTAGCGCTTGTACTTGCGACGCAATCAACATACTAGGTATAGTGGCAACATTCGACACAGGGTGGACTGGTTGCATTGAATATGCAACCCTTGGTTGCTGAGGCAGTATTAGTACCCATCCGCTGGATGTAATTCCAGTTTGACCTGAACTTTGTTGTAAACTCCCATATGGTTGTTCTCCGGGGGGGAACAATGAAAAGGCATACTGCCCTCCATATGGTGGCAATCAAGTGCTTAAAGGGTAGATTGGCCTTTGAAGACACATTGGATCAAGTTGTTGAGTTTCAACATAAGAAATACCAGATGATAATCTGGATGAAGAAATAGGAACTAACCATGTCGTCGAAACAGTCTCTGATTGGACTCCAGCTTGTTGTTGACAATTTGCCGGGACAGATGGTATTCCAGCGAACATCGTTGGAGTAGCAGCAGGAGGCTCTGCCACTGCTGTGTCGGATGACACAGTCCTGGATGTCGATGGTTGTTCAGACATATTTAGTCTATCCAAAAGATTTCCTAGCGATTCTACAAGAACTTTGTGATGAAGGTAGACTAACTTCGAAGATCAACGCAGGAATAAAGGGTGATTGTTCCGTTTAAAATAAATTGTTAACGACGCTTTAGACACAACTTGCTTTTTCAGTTTTAAAGAGTCGAGAAAAAGCTAAAGATGACTCTAGTCTCCTTCGATGTTTTAACGAGCCCGAAGTGACAAATGCTCGGATGGACTTTTTCAGTTATAGAGTTTGAAAAAGGCCAAAAGAAACTGCTCTGGAGTTCTAGGCAGAGGGTGTGCCAAACTTTTCGCAAAACCACATAATACGTTTTACGGTACGGGTGGTCGATCTTCGTGAATGCTGTGTTCACTGCATTGCGATCAGTAGGGCGGCCGACACGGCTTCCTGTGTTCACCGTGGAGGAATCACCCAACCACTCAACGCTAAGATATCACGTTTAACGACGCCGGAACACGTCTCTAGCTTAGACCTCTATGTGTTTGCGTTATGTTTCAAAGCGTTGTTATGTAAATTCAATTTATTTTAGGTTGATCTTGTTTAGCAGTTTGCCTTTATGGATCACCACGAGATGTATGGTACAACTCCTAAATGCAGTCTAAAGATGAGAAGCAAGCTTTTTCAATCTTTTCAACTTATGAAAATCTTAACTACTGAGGGAAAAGAAAGACATCATCTTTTCACACAGATCATAGAGCACACACTAATGCACTTTTTCCTAAATCAACATGCAAGCTGTCAAAATGCACATGCACAATGCAGGTATTTCTTTTCTCTTTCTTAATGTTAGTGTACTACAAAAAGAAAGCTGTTGTATAACTTTGAATTCAATTTCAAGTGAAAGCAAACAAGCTTTTGTCCAAAATCAAAAGACACCTTAAGATTTACTTGTTTCAACACTAGAAATACATAAATTCAAACCATATGACGAAAGAAAAAGCTCAATCAGCTATGAACAGCAAACAAACTAACTCTTAAGATCAGAACGACACTTATCACAGGTCTAGATCTAAGAGGCCACAGCAAGACTAGTTAACTTTCGTTATGGGAAACTGCAAATGATGTAAGAAATACACAAAGAACAAATACAGTTTCTTTATACAACTGAGGCAGAATAGTGGCAAAAAAAAGGTGGTTTCAGATAGGTACATTGACTGATAACAGGCTGCAAAAACAGGGATGAAAACAGGGCAACAGAAAGCAGAGAACCCCAGTTACACAAGGCCACACTGGTTCAGCGCAGGTAGAACACTGTCAGTTTGACATTCAGCGTAGGTAGCCCCTTCGGGACCTACGATGAAATGCAGAATGCCTTCATAGTGCCTGCAATGAAGAGAGAAACTCTCGTTTCTCTTGGGTTCTGGGTCACAGATTGCTCAAAAATCAACAGTTTTTGGCCAAATCAAAGCTACCAATCAAGTACACACTAAAGGATGATTCAAAGGAGGATGAAAAGCTATCACTAAGAGCTATTCAGATTCCTTGTGGATCAGCTCTTCAAATCATAAACATGCCCAGAAACTGAGCTAGAGTAGCTACCCTCTACTTTGCATTTGAAAGATCCAAATGCAGTTCGATTCGGTACTCCCTGTGTTTAGGAAATGAATAGCAAAAGACACAAACAACCAACAAGATACGATCCCTATTGGAGTCGCCAATTTGTTGTTGGGAAAAGTATCCAATACGGAATGACCCTATCCCACTCTAAGGGTGATAGTTCCTTAGCAACAATCAAAGCAAAGCTATCTGAGATTACTTCTTTATGAGATGTAAAAGAGGGGAGAAAGAGATCCACTAACCGATGTCTTCCGCTAATGATTGATCCAATCTTCTCTCCTTGCTGCTTGCTCCCAGCTCCTTGCTCTTTTACTGGCCCAGCTACACCAAGATCCTGCAAAATGGCAAGAGAGGGAAACTACAAGAAGCATACATTCATAATTGATTCAAGGATTAGAATAAATCAAATATACAAGTATAACAACACACCATTGAGACACATGCATATAGAAGAACCTCAAATGCTTTATTAATGGAAGAAGTAAGGTTCAGGAAGTGATACAGCCATAAGTGGCCCAATCCAGCATCACCTTCCCAGCAGAAAGAAATCTCCTCTTCACCTCCTTCAAAGCAAATCACCCAATAGCTCTAAACTCAAACCAACAACAATTCTTTACATTCACAAGATTCCAGCCTCTGGATCTCATGGGAGAGAGATCCATATATAGGAGTTTGGAGAGAGGATGAGTCATCCTGAGATGTGACTAGTGTCCTCTCCCACTCCAGTTCTTCTTCAGTTCTTGAGTCCACTTGGAGGTTCTTGCTTCCACTTGGAGATCTAGAACCTCTTACTCATCACCAGTCGAATTCCTTGATCCAAGTGTCATTTTGGAAGCTTCCTGGGCATTGACACCTTGAGGAATGACTCTGCCACATGTCAAAACTCACCCAGCGCAGATGCTCAGTGGAGCAGTTGACATGATCCAGAATTGCCTTGTTTTTGAGTGTTTTCAGGTGGAGAACTTTTGTTCAGTGCTGTGGTTTGCTGACCTTGTTCCCCTAGAGGTAGGAAAAACATGTTTAGGTACTTTGGATCCCTTAGATTATGGACATTTCATGCTTCATGCTGTAAGGCACAAAAATGTCTATCACACACATATCTAAGAGAGTCCGTAATCTTATCTTTAAGGATCAAGTAGTGGCTCCAGCACCTCACACTTAGGGTTAGTGATGTATGGTGTAATGATGTGTCTTGGAACTTTTTCTTAATTTAGAATCCTACTAACATGCCAACACGTTTTCACACATGTATTGTATCTGTTGTAAGACTGATCTTTAACACTTGTAATGCATGTTGTTTTAACCTATGTTCTACATTTGAAGTATTTCATTTTTTATAATGCATAATCTATTAATGGAAATGTGTTGATTATGTTGTTAACGTTGTCTCACCCATGTAGACTTCTCTCATGGACATTAGACATACTCTCCCATGAAGTTTGATGTAACGACCATTGCACTTGTTTAGACTAATCCGTTGAGTGTTGTGCATGTTATAATACCTTATATGTTGTGACTGTTGCATCCGTGTGGACTGCTCCTCCGGAAGTTGTGCATGTCCTATTGTGTTGTGTGTTCCTAGCCGAGTTGGGACTGCATCCCATCCAACCTAGAATTCATTTCCACCATCTCCCCCTTTTACAGTGAAAGAAACATTGACACGAGTACACTTACACTCACGAGGCACCCAAACCTCACTTCCCGAAGACAAAGTAGACCACTCTCTTGTGCTGACAAGCAAGAGTTGAGGCAATTCCTTAAGACAATGGTAATCAGGCCATCATAACAGATGGGACTCCCACACCAAACAGTGTGAGGTCTAGTTGGGACTTCATACTGAGGTGATCCCCCGAATGTTGTCGAGTCCAGTACCATCAACACATGACTAAAGCATTCCAACAACAACATCATCAACCTTCACATGGAGACATCAATACAACCATGATAAACACCATGCAAATGCAACAGGAACATGGAATACAAGCATAAGGAACACATATGAAACTGACATGAATGCATGACCAACACACTTCCCATGCAATATAAGAGGTGAACCATGTTGTGATACCACTTTGTGGTATCGAATATAAACCAAAGAAAACAAAACTCGCTCTAATACCACTGTGTAACATCCTCACCCCACATCTACTCATGTAATCATCCAACCATGGTAAATATGCGACAAGTGGCCACTATCATGGTATTTAACCTCCCACATGAGCTTAAGGAATCATAATAGATGGAAACGCACCACACAAAGCTTCCACAAAAGCAACAAAACGCCCAGGAGCCAACCCAGCCACTCATGTAACCAACCCCTAAGACCAACTGAAGTTTTATACCATTAAAGCCCAGACACTCCCTTCATATGGACAAGGATGTGTCCAGGAGGGTCCAGACACTCCCACAACATGAGTATGCACTCATCTGCAGACTTTTCTCCTCAAACATGTTCCTGAAACTCTAGGATTTGTCCCACTATTTCAAGCCCATAGCCTAGGTCACTACTCAAAACTCACTGACACTTTCGGAAATGAATTTACACAACATAACAATGATTCATCTGCAAAAGACAATGATATGTTCTAGACTGGACCCCTACTAGCCATGACAAGAACTTCGTTAAGCATGTCACAATTATGTAATCTACAGCTTTAAAAAACAAATATGAACATATGGGTCTCATAATTATCTGAGGATTTCTAAGAAGCATTAATCCCTTATATCATTAGCTGCATTATCATCTATTAGGTCATAGATACATTGTTCATTCTTTTAAAAATCAAAACATGAGGAGAGTCATACATCATCATTGTCATAATACATGCTTATAACTAAGAGAGTCGTACATCATCATCATCATTATCCCTTGATATGGACAAGGATGTGTCCAGGAGGGTCTAGAAACTCCCACAGCATGGATATGCACTCATCTATGGACTTTTCTCCTCAAACATGTGCCTGAAACTCTAGGATTTGTCCCACTTTTTCAGGCCCAAAGCCTAGGTCACTACTCAAAACTCACTGACACTTTTGGAAATGAATTTACACAACGTAGCAATGATGCATTTGCAAAAATAATGATAAATTCTAGATTGGACCCCTACTAGACATGACAAGAATTTTTTAAGCATGTCACAATTATGTAATCTACCTGTTTAAACAACAAATCTGAGCATATGGATCTCATACTTATCTGAGAAAAGCTAAGAAGCATTATTCCCTTATATCAATAGCCACATTATCATCTATTAGGTCATAGATACATTGTTCATTCATTTAAAAATAAAAACATGAGGAGAGTCATACATCATCATTATCATAATACATGCTTATAGCCAACAAAATAACAACAGAAATATCAAGGATACATCAGTGATAGAATCCACATATAAACCAGTACATTTACACATAAGATGTTAAGGAAAATGCCTCTCATTAATGAATGCAAAAGCCAAACCGAGATGGGACTACCACGTTCCAGTCAACCATAGAATGGTTGAGCCAATTCTCTCTTAAGCCATTCACCCCTGTGCCATATTCCAAGCATGAATGTGGAATTCAAACCAAAAGAACCAACGAAGGCATCCCAAGGTTAAACCACCTCACCCTCATCAATAGGAACTAGGCTTTACTGTAATCCATCTTGGATCACTATGATAAACAATAAACATGCAACAATAGGCTTTACCTTGATATCCACGAGGTCGCTATACCAAAACAAGCATGGATGCCGCCAAATTTCTCCACCTACACCATGAGGAATTTTCTTGTTTCCTAGTCTCTACGGCTTTACAGAAATCCACAATGGATCACTAGGTCCTAAAACAAGACCCACTCTCCATGATTTACCACATATACCATTCTGGGATTACTACTCCTGATGGAGAGCACCCACCTCTATGATTTACCATATATCCCACCATTCACCGATCAAGGATTCTTAGGCCCACCAAGGCAACACAAGATCCGACTTTATCACAACGCATAGTCTGGATCATGGGTTATATTATCACTCAGGTTGTCCCTTGGCTCCTTAAGGGATACAGCCGAGGTAACCACTAACCAATCTTTGGGCTGCAGATCCTAGCCTATCTACAATTAGATAGGGCTCTCTCTTTAAAATTTAGCTTTGTTTTGGGTTGATTTTAGGCTAGTTATGGTGTACAGGGGTTTTTTTTTTATTTTGGTGGGAAGGATGATGTTTTCAAGCAGAGTTGGGATGTATAGTGTGAGAATTTCAAACCATTGGGCATGGAGTCATGGATTAGGGCTTTCTGTTGCGTTTTCTTGGTCACAAGAGGAATACAGAGCAGGATAGCTACACATAGAACAATATCAGGCTGGAATAAAGATGGAATGAAGGTCAGAGATGAAAGGCAACTAAGAATCTTTCATCTAGCTGATAGAGTGAAGGTGAATGAAAGTTTATCTAGGAGCAGTCAAGAATTCCTAAATAACAGTCATATGTGAAAGAAACAGTGTAAACATGATCATTTAAGTATGCATATTCATAACCATTTCTGAAGAAAACATATAGAAATAACAAGAACTGAGCATAGAGTGCAGTCAAGCAAAGCCTAAGCTATTCTTCTTTCTTGCTATTTAGATGGTAATACAATGGTGGCATAAACATATATAAACTGTAAACAGAGGTAAGAAAACACTTATTGAGCCATGTAGTAGCACAGGAATTCCACAGTCACTCTTCAGCCATTAGATAACACAACAGACAGTTTCTTCATCCAAACATTCCAGCAATATTTGATTATAGAGGCTTTCAAAATAATACAGCACAAGTCTGGAGAGGAATTATAAACAAACCAACTGCAAATACGTTGTGTGGGGAGGTTTATATACAAAAACAAGATGCAAAATATCTAGTTGATGAGTTAATATCTCAGAACTTCTTTGCCAACTCTTAGGGGATAGTAGCTGAAAGAGTAAATGTTGTAGTAAATATGAATACAACAGTTGTTCATTCTGTCAGAGAAAATTTACCTTTGAGTCCAATTGAGTCGGCTGGGCTGCGCTTTTAAAATATGTGGTCTTTTGGGCTTGCTGTCCCAACTCTTTGCTTTTTCACTTCCCCAACCTACTCTGCCTGTTCCTTAACGGCTTTGTCCGGTGCTTTTGTGCCCCATTTTGATGACACATAGCTGATCGAGATTTGAAATAATGAAAAGGGGCAAAAACTGAAATTACCTGGGCAAAATGGCCAGCATTGCCTGCCACCAATCCTCAGGAGGTAACTGATGCTTTTGTATTTTGATGAGTGTTTCATCGCCCTCTGTATACCTATAATAGTTGGGTGGAATCTCAAACAAATGATTAGTTTCATGTTCAATAAAAAATAAGTTTTCCAACTTATCATAGAGATTTTGCCCAGAAGGTGGTCTTGCCTCTGCTGGAGAGCTTGAGGATGCAGTAAGTTGATTTGAGACATAGTTGTTCACTCTGGTGGCATATTGCTCACATTTTAACAGTCTTCCAGCACTGGTTAGCAAGCTGGGCAAACCTTTGCTTTGTAATGCTACAAGTTTCAACTTAAAATCATCTATGTCCCTTTGCATTTCTTGACATTTTCTTTCCAGTGTCTGTACAAAACTTCTCAAAGTCAACACCTTCTTTGCTGTGAGAATGGCCTCTATCCTATTCATAATTTTCATTGCTGCCAGATCTTCCTCAGTTTGATGGTTCAGAAAATTAATCATTCTGCTGGCCTATTCAGGCATGGTTCCCAATGCTGCTCTGGCTCTCTCATTTTGAGCCTTAATTTCCTTAAAGGTGGATTTGATGCTAACTGGCCTCTTACTTTGCTGTGTAGAGGAAGACACCTCCATGCCATGCTGTCTGTCTTGATCTTGTTGGAAAGAGCTTGTAGGTGTTTGTTGACTTCGTTCTCTGTCTCTCCTTGGACTTCCAAAGATTTCCTCACTGACTTCCTCCTCAAATGGAGGATCACCTCTTTGCCTTTTAGCTTCAGGCTGCTGTGTAGACCCACTAGCAGGTGTGGAGTCTTCTCGGTCTCTTTTTCTGCCTCTTTCTTCATGGGCAGGAGTCTGTAAAGCAGGCACTTGTGGTGCCTCTGTTTGCTATGGAGGAGCCTGTCCTTTAGATTGTTCTATTGAAGTAGCAGGCTGCTTTGTAATTACTTCTTGCTTTGCATCCATTACCTATTTCCCTTTTGCTATACCTATTGCTGATGTAGATGCTTCATGGGTGGCTTGTGTGGCTGCAGCATCAGATGTGCCTTCTCCAATTTGATGTGGTATTTTGAAAGTTACCTGGTCAGCAGAATCCAAGTCAAGAATTTTTTCTAAATCTTTGACATTTGTTTCCATAATTTCTTCTTGGGTCAATTCCTCAACTAATGTGTCTTGCAACCACTCATCTTGGTTGGCATATTGTTCAATTTGTGGAAATTTACAATGGTCATAGGCCAGCAACCTGTATTTAACTCTTCTGGCACTGAGAAAGCCCTTCAGGTCATAAGGGACCCACCAGAAGCTCCTCTTTAACTTATATTTGTCCCTCAGTATTTGATTGGCATCTTGCCAACATTCTTTCTTGTTCATAATGAAGGGGCCTAGATGGTCTTTGAATTTCAGATGAGATTTCTTCTTGGCACTATGAAAGTGAGTGAGATCAAAATTAATGAGGTGCCCATAGCACTCCAATGCAAACAGTCTCATTGGTACATGTCTTGGGAGCCTGTAAGGACAAAGCTCACAGCCATAGATTCTAATGACAGTGTGATTTTGGTAGAGATACCAATCACCTATTTTGTAACTCTTGGACAGTTGCAAGGTGTTTTGTATGTCATATGACAATCTAGGAGGAGGGGACCCTTTTAGGAGACAAGAGACTGGGTATACAAACTGGTCAATGAACTCACAGTAGGAAAATGGAGAGTTTTGAACCTCATGGAAAACTGATGACCAAAAGATGACAGACCTTCTTTCCCCCTTAGAATCCAACTTTTTAATGGGGCATTGGAAGCATTCAGACTAGTAATACATGAAAAAATGGTAGATATATGAGGAATATTTGAAGACTCCCTCCCTGTCCATCTTCACTAGCTGATCATGTATTTTGTTGGCTATGAACTTGGCATAGTTATACTTGACAGCAGGGGGTTCTCCTGGGCTGTATGCAGACAGTAGAACCAGCATTGTTTCATCAATGTGCTCACTTGTTTTAAAACCCAGCATAGAGGAAATCATATCTATAAGCAGCTTGCCCACCTCATTGAAATTGTCATATAAGAAAGGAGGTGGGCCTATAGGCTGGCAATATACCCTCATGAATTTCTTGGTAATCCTTGCAATTTCAGAGCTGGAAAGCTTGGAGCCTTCATCTAGCAAATAGTTCATGGAGAAAGGAAACAATAGTTGAGTCTGTTTGAAGTTGAGCATTTGGTTGATGGAGTCAGGAGTAATATGAAAAAGTATGCTCCCAGATGGGGACTTGACAGCTCTCTGATTTGGTTCATATTTTTCAGCACACAAATGGATGATATCAGGAAAAATATTAGCAGAGGGAAGGAAATAATAAGGCAAATTGGACTCCCATATGCCATACATGTCACAGTTGTTTATAAAGCTGTTTCTTAGTTGGCAGAAGGTCTTCAAGTGATTTTTGTCCCCAACTAGATCTTGAATGAGGTAATCCTTATCAGCCAGAGGCATGGCTTCAAGCTCTCTATTTGGTGGGTTCATAGGAGTGATACTAAGAGCTATTGGAGTGGCCATATTGAAGGTTTCCTGTATTTATTCTTGGAATAAATATAAGGCAACAACTACTTAAAAAACTTGCTTGTGAGGATTAGCAGAGGAACTGGAGACTGAGTTTAGATGAGGCAATGGTCTCCACTTGTTTGTAGATGTGACAGAGAGGCAAATAGTGCAAAATTTGGACAGGTCTTCCTTTCAATTTTATGGAGCTGATAGTTTGGGTGGGCAGACTGCAGAGGACATGAAAATGCTCTTTGACCCAGGTAGGTGGAAGTTCGCAGAGGAATTAGGTAAAAAGGGGTAATGCACGGGCAGTATGAAACTTCTGCCGGCAATATGATCTTGAAACTTGTTTTTTTTTAATGGTGAAATTGCAGGTGGGAGAGGGTTCAGAGGATTTTCTTTCAACAAGGGGGAAAATCAATGAGTCTTAGGCAGCATTTAGGTGCGGCAGAGTTGTTAATTTGGGAATTTGCAGGTAATTGAGCGAATGAAACCACGAAAATGGGAAGAACAGGGGTGAACAGATGGAATGCGGTAAGTACCTGGTTAAAATTGCGCCGAGAATGGTCGAGCTAGTGCAATGGCAGATGGTGGAGCCGAATTCGAAGGTGGCAACAGCTCAATTGGTCAGATTTTAAAATTTGGAGGAAAACGGGCAAAAACGACAGCAACAACTCTCCACTATGTCCAATGAAAATGACTAGCAAATGGTCAAAAAATGCTTGTTTTTATAAAAAATTGAGATATTTGTGCTTTTGGCTCTTTTCCGCGATGACATCAGCATGACGTCATCGACGGGTCCCAGGTACAGATGGGTGACGTGGATGCTGACTCGGATGAAGACGTGGCGGTGACACGGTGGCGGGACGGGGAGACGAGCGGGTGAGCTGGCAGTGACACGGGGCAGCGGGGGGCCGACGCAGGTTGATGACATCACGAAGACGTGGCGCTGACGTCATTCGACGGAGGGTGGTATCCGGTTTTCCCCACACCACCTTTGAGCATGGGTGGTATTGGGGGAGGGGGCTCCGAACACGCCGAGAAGGCGACACGTGGCGAGGGTACGATAGGGAAACCGCCAATCCCCCGGATGTTAACCTTCGACGGATCGGGGGCTGAAAATGCCCGCCCACCATTAGATCTAAAGTGTTGGGCATCGGACGGCTGGCGGGTTAATTCGGGTGGTGCTCAACTTTGGAGCGGGCCCGCCTTTTATTAATATTTTATTGCAAGCGGAGGGGGGGTCCAAAACTTTGGAAATGTGGGTTTATGTGTTATGCGGGGGTAACGTTTAATGTTTAATTGAAACATTTAAACACTAAACTTTAAACAAAGAGCGCAAAAGGTAGGATAGTAAGGTTTAAGGGTAAAGGGGTGGGAGATGGTTATTAATTTAACCAGGGGTTAAACTAACTCCGGGGTTAGGACGCAGAAGGGTTCATATTGGTCCCAAATGGACTAATATCTCCCAAACCATGTTACATAGCTATAGTGCTATAGGGTTGGATATATAATATTTATGGGATTTTATATAGTTTTTTGTAGCAATAGGGATGGGGAAGTAGTTAGGGAGTTATATAATAGGGTTAGAAGTTAATATGACTTTGCAAAATGGAAAGGCAAGGGGGATGATGCCAAGTTTATGATTTGAAACTTAGACATGAGATTTGAATGGGATATGGAGAAATGATTTTACACAAGAAATGTGGCTTCTTTTCATTGAGAAAGCCAAACTTGACTCAATGTTTTACAAAAATGAAGTGAAAGCAGGACTGGTTGGGCTGATCCCAAAGTCCTCAAGGGGGTGTTAGTAAGAAACTTTTGACGGGGAGGGTGAAAGGGAGTTAGACATGCTACCAGAGTTCTGCCATTGGACAACTGCTTTAACCTTTCTGTGATTGATGAGATGAGCTCTGATTGATAGTACAAGAGGTGATCCAAACCTTGCTTCTGCAACCTCAAACTACCTACCCAGCCTCCTACACCTAAAATGTTTTCTTCTTTTTGCATGGGTGCACTTAGACTTGCAAACCCTGATTATCCTCTTTTGTTTTGACTGCCCTCCTATCTAAATCTACCCTTATCTCTTCCAAGGGCCCAGATTAAGCAGTTGGGCTCCTTCATTTCTCTGCCTATCTACTGTTCTGCCAAGCTTGAGCTGTTTGGACAGACATTGTTTCTCTATTCTACAACATCAATTTAAACATGGCATGGTCTAGATTGGACTGTTGGGCCATCCATCAAGCTAGTAGTGGCATTTTAGCTAGCCACTTTCCTAGTCATTCTTTGGGGTTCATTTTTATTCTTTTTCTGACCAACTTTCTCTTTTTTCCCTTTGATAATTCTTTTAGGGCATACCCTCCTCACATTTTTTAATTCAGTCTTTGTACATAGGAAATATGGAACCTTTGCAGCATGAAAAGATGAACATATTTGGCACTTCCATTGTCAATCATGAAAAATGAAACCTATTGGTATAGGAAACTAACAGTGGCTCCACTTGGGGATGGCTTTTCCAGATTAAAAGCCAAGAACAGTAGGTCAGATTGTCTTATCTTTCAATTCTCGCTGCAGTCTGAACCTTCCTTGTCTTAAAGACCATTGATCTAAATCTTAGTAACTTGTATGAAGTATCATGTGAGCTGCTTTGCTATGCAAAATTACAACTCTGTCTTTGCTGGTTTCTCTGATTATTTATCATTATATTGATACTTCCCAAGTGCTTTTCTTGATTTGCTTTGTTTATTTCAAAATATACACCAAAATGGTCTAACGTTTTGACTTTTTCTTCAAAATCTATTGCATGTTGTTGCTTACTTAATTGTCGTTAAATAAAAAACTGTTGGAAATACAAACATTTATGTACACTACACAATGGTGTTATGCTGATTATATGCAATCAAAATAATGCTTGAGCATTCGCCCATTGACTGGGCCTTCCTCAGTATTTGAGCCATCCAAACTCTTCAGAAAATATGTATTATTACCTTGTACAACATGAATGACATAAGGTCCCTTCCACAAGAAATCAAATTTTCCATGTTTCCCTTTGTCCTCCCTTCTAGAATCCCATCTCAGTACTTTTTTCCCTATGAGGAAATCTTCAGCCTTGGTTCTTTTTTCAAAGATCTTCTTGAGTTTATCTTGTAAAACTTGAGTTCTCTGATATACTTCCTCCCTTGTTTGCTGTAGATGAATGGTTTGCTTTATCCTTCTTTGTATATCATTAGGCTCAGCTTGTATTTCCTGCAGCAATTTGATTACAGGGATTCCCAAAGATGAAGGGAATCTTGCTTCCATTCCATAAACCAGTTCATATGGACTTGTACCAATGGATCTCTTAGTGGTCAATCTATCTGCCCGTAGTGCATTTATCAGCTTCGTATGCCAATTCTTTTTGTTCTCCTCCAAGACCTTTTTGATGATGTTGATGAGGCTTTTATTGGAGGACTCAGCTAGGCCATTATCTTGAGGGTAATAAGTTGTGGAATGGCCCAAGGTCATGTGATATTTGTGGCAAAAGTTGATCATTATTTTGGATTTGAATGCAGCAACATTGTTTGTAATAATTTTTTCTGGACAGCCAAACCTGGACAAGATGTTGGTTTCTAAGAATTGGATGATGATTGAATCATTCGCTTGCTTGCAAGGGATGGCTTCTATCCATTTGGTAAAATAGTCAGTGGCAGTCAAAATCCACATATGTTGGCTAGAGGATGAGGGATGGATTTCCCCAATGAAGTCTAAACCCCATTGCTGAAATGGTCTTTTAGTTGAGATAGGCTTGAGGGGTAAAGGTAACAACTTTCTTTTGCCTTCAAAGATCTGGCATTTGTAACAAGACATTACAAATTTTTTCACATCAGTAAACAAGGAGGGCCAATAAAATCCAACCCTTAGGATTTTATCAGCTGTTGATTTCTAGTATAAGTGTCCTCCACATTCACCTGCATGAAATTCCTTGAGGGCATTGTCAATTTCATCCAAGGTTAGGCAATTAAGTAAAATTCCTTCATGATTTTCCCAAAACAAAACATTGTCTATGATACAAAACTTTGACGCTTTCATTTTCAAGAACCTTTTCTTAGTTCTGGACAACCCTGGAGGAGCTTGCAGGTTTAACAATAAAAAACATATATCAGCATACCAGGGAGATTGTAAAAAGGCTTGATTGATCTGTGGAGTTACCATCTCCTCTTCGTTGTCCAGTTCATTGGTATCAAGGGCTTGGAAATTGGTTTCAGTCATTAGTTTGGCTAGCCCTTGTCCTTTTATCAGTTTTGTAGGCTTGATTTCAATGTCATATTCTAAGATATTGGTAGTCCATTTTCCCATTTTGCCTTCAATTCCTTCTTGGGTTAAAATGTCCTTAACCACTGCATTTGGGACATAGGCAATCACATGAGAGTATAAAATGTAGATTCTGAAGTCTTTGATGGCCTTTACCAAGGCGTAAGCCTGTTTTTCCATGATTTGATATTTTAAGGGAGCATCTCTAAGGGCTTTGTTGAAAAATGCAATGGGCTTCTCACACCCTTGGTCATCGTTTTGTAATAGGACAACAACAATTGTATGCTCAGATGCGAAGGAAAAAATGATGAAATCCTTATCAAACCTAGGACTTGTGAGGACTGGTGTGTTTGTCAAAGCTCTTTTGATATCCTCAAAGGCTTGTTTAGCTTCCATGGTCCATTTGACCTTAGAATCCTTTTTCAACATATTTTTTAACTGTCTTATGAGCTCAGCCAAATTAGGAATGAATCTTCTCAAGAAGTTGATCTTCCCTAAGAAGCCTTGTATTTCTTTGATGCTTCTCGGATGAGGCACTTGAAGGATAGCTTGAATTCTGTTCGGGTCGATCCTAATGCCATCTTTTGAGATTATATGACCTAAGAGCATGCCTTCCTCTAGGCCAAACAATGATTTCTTTGGATTCAAAGATATGCCATATTTTCTGCAAATTAGGAAAACTTGCTTCAAATGTTCTAAGTGTTCTTGATCTGATTTTGAAAAGGCAGTGAGATCATCAAGGTAGACTACTAGGAAATCATGGATTTCTTTGGCAAAGGCTATGTCCATTGCTCTTTGGAAAGTGGCCCCTGCATTCTTAAGCCCAAAAGGCATTTTGACATATTTAAAAGTTCACCAAGGTGTTGTAAAGGCAGTTTTGTCTTGGTTATCCAGGTGTACTAAAATCTGATTGAATCCAGAGAATCCATCTAACAATGAGATCCTAGCGGCTACCACTACCCTTTGTAGGATATGATCCATTTTTGGTAAGGGGTAATGGTCTTTGAGAGAGACTTTGTTCAAATTCCTTAAGTCAACACACAGTCTAATCTCTCCCGTCTTCTTCCTAGTAGGCACTAGATTTGAAATCCACTCTGAGAACCTGATTGGAGCAATGATTCCTGCTTCATACATACATTTAAATTCTTTTTCAATTAGGGGAAGGAGGACAGGATTCACTCTCCTAAGCTTCTGTTTAAAAGGTTTTTGATTTTCTTTCAAAGGTATAGTGTGTTGGATGACTGAAGTATCATAGGACTTGAGGTCCTCATAACTCCAGGCAAAGATATCTTGGAACTCTTTCAACAATTTAATGTATTTCAACTTCTGATCAGCTGGTAATGCCTTGGATAGTTTTACCATTTTGGGATTTTCTGTGGTTCCAATGTTATAGTCTTCAATTTCAGCATTCAGTGGTTACATTTTTGGTTTCCTTGAGATATCATTTGAATCAAACAAATCCTCCAAAGGGGTTAAACCTATGGGCAGAAAATTGTCTTTTAGCTCAATTACTTCAGCTTCTGCTTCAAATATTTCATCACAGTCTGTTCACTTCAGCTCCTGTACATTGCTATGATCAAAAGTAGTTGGATGCAAAATCATATTTGTTGTTTCATCTGATGTGTTTTGTTCAATTTTGTTCTTTTGTTGTTGGTCGTCCACAATGCTTGTATCAATGTTCATGTTGGAGAATTCCTCCTTCAAAGTGAGGAAGTTATTTATCTGTGTATCATTTTCAAAGATCTGCCAATTTTTAACATTATCAGGGACAGCAGGTCTATTTTTGATTTCGCTAGTGAAACGGTGGTTCAGTTCGAAAGGTAGTTTGCAAGTGCCGACGAAGATTGCCAAGCTATGTGCATGTAAATTAAGATTTCTAGAAATTTTAGTTAACTAAGATTTTGTGAAGGTGTCAAGTATTTGAATGGTTGCCCCTTTATAAGCCCTTAACCTAATGTCATTTGTGATAAAATTTCCCTTCATCTGCTGTATGATCAGATCTGAATCCCCTAGAATTGAGACTTTGGTTGCACCTAGGTTTTTGATGAGTTTGAGACCTAACAAAAGGGCTTCATACTTGGCCATATTGTTTGTGCATCGAAAGTTTAACCTATATGCATGACCTTCAACCTGGTCATTCTGCGTGTTGTGAATCCAAACCCCTACCCCTGCTGCCAATTTGTTTACAGAGCCATCAAACTCTAAATACCATAAGGTTTCATGGTCAAGGTTTGCATCAAGAGTTTTAGAAAGTTGCACCATGGGAAGATTGGGTTCTTGTAAGTCATTTGATGTGTCATTCTCCTTTGTTGTATCAATCATATCAAAAGTTTTTTGATCTTGAGAAGCAGATTGTTCATTCAAACCGTCTGTCTATTCTGCTACTAGTAGTTTGGCATCAGTTTTGGTACACATGTCATCATTATACAAAATGAATGAATCCATGTCGGAATGTATTGAATAGATGGGGAAGTTTTGGGGCTTTTCTTGACTACTCACCACATATTTCATTAGTGTTTCAAGGTATAACCTCTTTGGCTGTGCAAAGACTGAAATAGTGGCATAGGACATGTCTAGTTGCAAAGATCCTTGGAGTTTGGCCCCCCAAGATCTGGATAAAAGCATACCGTACTTGGGTGTAATGTCAGCTACCACCACATCCATCAGAATTGTTTTGGTTGGGTATTGGACCAGGGAAACAAATCTTTAATTAGGCCTAGACACCTGACTTGGCTTGAATCAAATGAGAAAAAATCTTTATATGGTCTTGTGATATCTAGGTCTAGTTTTTCCATCACAGATTTTGGCATTAAGTTACGTGAGGCACCAGAATCAAACATTGCATTGTGTAACACCTTGTCATGAATGTTTAAACTGACATAAAAGGGTGGAACTCCTCCATTTGCTGTCTTTCCATTAACCTCAGGACCAAACAGTAATTCAGGTTGATCATCTAGAACATTCACAGCATCCCTATTGTCTGATATTTGGAGTGACCTATTGATTTGATGTCTATACACTTCATGTTTGGCCAGTTCAGAAAGAGGAACAGCTATCTTCAGCTTACTTATTTATGTTTCCAAGTTGAAGGGTTTTTCTATCTGAGTCTTTGCATTATCGGCAACATATTTTTCCTTTTCAGTTGAATTTTCAGTAACCTTTTCTTCATCATGGGTATGATTTTGAATTGAATCAGTTTTGAATTTATTTTCAGGAAAGCTATTTGAACTTGCTTTTGAGGAGAGGGATGAGGATGGCTAATTTTTAGAGGGATGTACCTCTGATATATCCTCCACAGTGACTTCTCTCGGGTGTGAGTCTGTTTTATCAGAGGATTCTGGGAGAACAGTTTTGTCTTTGGTCTTTTTTGGCTGTTCATTATCCTTTGGTTTGATAGATTCAGGCACATCTATGGTTCTACTCCTTAGTTTATACTGTTTATGTACCTCATAAATTTTCGCATCATAGCCTTCCCTAAAGTCAAATGGCTCTCCTGATTTGGTTTGAAATTGATTGCAATTATGGGCCTCTTGATCTTCTTGTGTTAGAAAGACCTGATGTACTGTCCAAACCCATTAAGTTGATGTGGGGGTCCTCAGTTGGTTCACTAGATTTTGAGGCCTCAGCATAATTTTCTTGAAAAGGACGTCTAATGTTCTGGTCGGGACCAGCCCTTCCAACATTTGGATTTGATTCTTTCTAAAGTTTGGGTTTCTAGCAGTACTTGGTTGACCTTCCCATGATGATTTTATCTTGATGGTTTCCACCCTGTCCCCAAGTCCGTCCATGCCTTTGATGATTGCATCAAGCTTTTATTCAAATGCTGAAGGTTCTTCTTTAAAAGTAGTTCTTCTTTCAGCTCTTTCCCTATTTCTTTTAGCAATAAGGTTTGCCTCTACACGAACAACTATGTTTTGCATGTTTGCTAGGGTTGGAGGGGCTCTTTCCCTCAGTTGATATGCCATGTCAGAATCAAATCCATCAGGGAATTTGATTAAGGCTAAATCAGGTGGAGGTCTAAGGTTTTGAGGGATGGCATTGTAAACATTGTTAAATCTTGCACAATAATCTAGGACAGTTTCGTGTGGCCCTATTTTTATGCTGTCATACTTAGATAAGATATGTAGTGGGTCTTTTTTCTTTTCCCATCTGTTGAGGAAGGATTGGTAAAGAGCATCCGGATTGGCTATGGAATTTGCAGCAAGTGCTCTGATCCAAGTGCTTACTTCACCTGTTAAACTTTGTACAAAAATTTTCATTCTCACATCATCATCGTCTATCTCATAATTTTCAAAGTAGTCTTGCATTTTCTTGGTATGCTGTAAGGCAGTATATGTGCTGGTACCATCAAAATAAGTGATCTTACTTTGGTAGTCCTGAGGCATAGCCCCAGGATTTCCAGGTAGCTGTAAAGGGGCATAACGATTTGCCATATTTACAGGGACAAATGGGACAACAGGAAGGAATGGAACAACTGGAACAATAGGGACAACAATGGAAATTTGTGCAGAAGATGAAGGTGTGGAGAATATGTTTTGAGAGGTGGATGAGGAAGAAGGAGAAGAGGGAGCAATGTGAGGACGGACTGAAGGTTTAGCAGGGGTTGGAATATAACTTTGTTGAACTGCTTCCAGGCTTGAATCAGCAAACTGTCCTTGTTCCCCTTGTTTTCTAAGAATCTTTGGGATTAAATTGGGATTGTCAAAAACAGCTGGAGGATCTGGGTCAGGATTTGACCTAGTATAACGAGTTTTCTTCTTAGGAGCCAGCTTCCGAATTTGTTTTGGTATTTTCTGGGAATGCTTTTAGAATTAGCAAGGAACTGATCAAATTTTGGAACAACTATCTGCAGCTTAAAACTAGCATGAATATTGACTGAAGAAAATTTTATTTACTCCTGTAAATGCAAAGCAAGAATAGTTTCAAAGGCTTCCTGGCTGACATTCAGGCTTCATCTATAGTTTTAAATAATAGACAATAATTGAAAAATTCATTCTTTCCCCAGCGGAGTTGCCAATGATGTTATCACTCATGTTTTCCCTTGGCTCCTTAAGGGATATAGCCAAGGTAACCACTAACCAATCTTTGGGCTGCAGGTCCTAGCCTACCTATAGTTAGAGAGGGCTCTCTCTTTAAAATTTAGCTTTGTTTTGGGTTGATTTTAGGCTAGTTATGGTGTACATGGGTTTTGTTTTGATTTTGGTGGGAAGGATGATGTTTTCAAGCAGAGTTGGGATGTATAGTGTGAGAAGTTCAAACCATTGGGCATGGAGTCATGGATTAGGGCTTGCTGTTGTAGTTTCTTGGTCACAAGAGGAATACAGAGCAGGATAGCTGCACATAGAACAATATCAGGCTGGAATAAAGATGGAATGAAGGTCAGAGATGAAAGGAAACTAAGAATCTTTCATCTAGCTGATAGAGTGAAGGTGAATGAAATTTTATCTAGGAGCAGTCAAGAATTCCTAAATAACAGTCATATGTGAAAGAAACAGTGTAAACATGATCATTTAAGTATGCATATTCATAACCACTTCTAAAGAAAACATATAGAAACAACAAGAACTGAGCATAGAGTGCAGTCAAGCAAAGCCTGAGCTATTCTTCTTTCTTGCTATTTAGATGGTAATACAATGGTGGCATAAACATATATAAACTATAAACAGAGGTAAGAAAACACTTATTGAGCCATGTAGTAGCACAGGAATTCCACAGTCACTCTTCAGCCATTAGATAACACAACAGACAGTTTCTTCATCCAAACATTCCAGCAATCTTTGATTATAGAGGCTTTCAAAATAATACAGCACAAGTCTGGAGAGGAATTATAAACAAACCAACTGCAAATACGTTGCGTAGGGAGGTTTATATACAAAAACAAGATGCAAAATATCTAGTTGATGAGTTAATAGCTCATAATTTCTTTGCCAACTCTTAAGGGATAGTAGCTGAAAGAGTAAATGTTGTAGTAAATATGAATATAATAGTTGTTCATTCTGTCAGAGAAAATTGACCTTTGAGTCCAATTGAGTCGGCTGGGCTGCGCTTTTAAAATATGTGGTCTTTTGGGCTTGTTGTCCCAACTCTTTACTTTTTCACTTCCCCAACCTACTCTTCCTGTTCCTTAATGGCTCTGTCCGGTGCTTTTGCGCCCCATTTTGATGACTCATAGTTGATCGAGATTTGAAATAATGAAAAGGGGCAAAAATTGAAATTACCTGGGCAAAATGGCCAGCATTGCCTGCCAATAATCCTCGGGAGGTAATTGATGCTTTTGTATTTTGATGAGTGTTTCATCGGCCTCTGTATACCTATAATAGTTGGGTGGCATCTCAAACAAATGATTAATTTCATGTTCAATAAAAAATAAGTTTTCCAACTTATCATAGAGATTCTGCCCAGAAGGTGGTCCTGCCTCTGCTGGAGAGCTTGAGGATGCAGTAAGTTGATTTGTGACATAGTTGTTCACTCTGGTGGCATATTGCTCACATTTTAACAGTCTTCCAGCACTGGTCAGCAAGCTGGGCAAACCTTTGCTTTGTAATGCTGCAAGTTTCAACTTAAAATCATCTATGTCCCTTTGCATTTCTTGACACTTTCTTTCCAGTGTCTGTACAAAACTTCTCAAAGTCAACACCTTCTTTGCTGTGAGAATGGCCTCTATCCTATTCATAATTTTCATTGCTGCCAGATCATCCTCAGTTTGATGGTTCAAAAAATTAATCATTCTGTTGGCCTATTCAGGCATGGTTCCCAATGCTACTCTGGCTCTCTGATTTTCAAACTGAGCTAGGCCAAATAAATCCATTTGTTCATGTATGGCCTGAATTGACCGCCACTAGTTAGTGATTGATTGATTGATCTTCGCCCACAGAATCTTCTTTATTTCAGCTAGTGTCTTGTCCAAAGTTAGCTCCTTCTCCAAGGCCTTTATTTTGTCACTCAAGGCCTTAATTTCCCTTGTTTTTTCTGCCACGGTCATTTTGGACTTATCATATTTTCCTTCTAGATTGGCCAAATTTTTTTTGGCCTCTTTTATCTCTATTTCCTGAAGCTCTAGTTCCTTGACAGCTTTCGCCAATTCATCCATGCTCATGCTAGACTCAGGAGCTGCTGTTGTTTCCCCTGTAGCATCTGTAGCTGTTGTAGTTTCTGGAATAATAGGAGGGGTCACTGCTGCTTGTGTAGGAGGAACAGTAACAACAGTCGGAACTGTTTGAGGTGGCTGGGAGGTTGACTCTCCCTGCTTGCCTTATAGTGCTTTCTCCAACTCTCCCTCCATCTAAATTATTCTCTGGTTCATTTGCATCAGCAGGTCCATTGTATCTTCAGCTTCTTTCTCTTGAACCAGTTCTCCTGTTTGTGGGTGCATAGTCGAGGTGAGCCTCATTTGCTTTTCCAGAGCAGTAATATCATCCTCCTTTTTCTTCATTAGGGCCTTTATGGCTTTGGGATTCTTAGGATCATGCCCTAGGTCCACAATGATGTCCTCCAATGTTTTAATTTTGTTGTCTTTGGCTGTGGAGGACATTGATTCCAAATCAAGCTGAGTATTTGTATTCTTTAAAGATTCCTTCAACTCATGAGCCAGCATGGCCTTATCTGCCAAGGTGGCATAGACCATTTCCCCTGTTTGCTTATGTAACTCTATTTGATCCATGGGGTAAATGTCCTTGGCCAGGACCTCTAATCTTGTCTTGACATAGTCTGTAGCTGACTGTGGCTGTTGAACCTTGGGCTTGAAGTGGCTGAGAATCATCTTTTCTTCTCTGACGTCATATGCTGCCATCAGCCTTTCCTGCTTGACAGGTGTTGCCTTAAGAAATTGGTCGTACAATTGTACTCTTAACAGCTCACACTTCCCCAACCTACTCTGCCTGTTCCTTAATGGCTCTGTCCGGTGCTTTTGTGCCCCATTTTGATGACTCATAGCTGATCGAGATTTGAAATAATAAAAAGGGGCAAAAACTGAAATTACCTGGGCAAAATGGCCAGCATTGCCTGCCACCAATCCTCGGGAGGTAATTGATGCTTTTGTATTTTGATGAGTGTTTCATCGGCCTCTCTATACCTATAATAGTTGGGTGGCATCTCAAACAAATAATTAATTTCATGTTATATAAAAAATAAGTTTTCCAACTTATCATAGAGATTCTGCACAAAAGGTGGTCCTTCCTCTGTTGGAGAGCTTGAGGATGCAGTAAGTTGATTTGTGAAATAGTTGTTCACTCTGGTGGCATATTTCTCATGTTTTAACAGTCTTCCAGCACTGGTCAGCAAGCTGGGCAAACCTTTGCTTTGGAATGCTGCAAGTTTCAACTGAAAATCATCTATGTCCCTTTGCATTTCTTGACACTTTCTTTCCAGTGTCTGTACAAAACTTCACAAAGTCAGCACCTTCTTTGCTGTGAGTATGGCCTCTGTCCTATTCATAATTTTCATTGCTGCCAACTCTTCCTTAGTTTGATGTTTCAAAAAATAAATCATTCTGTTGGCCTGTTCAAGCATGGTTCCCAATGTTGCTCTGTCTCTCTGATTTTCAAACTGAGCTAGGCCAATTAAATCCATTTGTTCATGTATGCCCTGAACTGACCGCCACTGGTCAATGATTGATTGATTGATGTTGGCCCACAGAATCTTCTTTATTTCAGCTAGTGTCTTGTCCAAAAATAGCTCCTTCTCCAAGGCCTTTATTTTGTCACTTAAGGCCTTAATTTCCCTTGTTTTTTCTAGCACTGTCATTTTGGACTTATCATATTTTCTTTCTAGATTGGCCAACTTTTCTTTGGCCTCTTTTATCTCTGTTGCCTGAAGCTCTAGTTCCTTGATAGCTTTCCTCAATTCATCCATGCTCATGCTAGACTGAGGAGCTGGTGTTGTTGCTGCTGTAGCATCTGTAGTTGTTGTAGTTGTTGGAATAACAGGAGGGGTCACTGCTGCTTGTGTAGGAGGAACAGTTGGAACTGTTTGAGGCGGCTAGGAGGTCGACTCTCCCTGCTTGCCTTGTAGTGATTTCTCCAACTCTCCCTCCATTTCAATTATTCTCTAGTTCATTTGCATCAGCAGGTCCATTGTATCTTCAGCTTCTTTCTCTTGAACCAGTTCTCCTGTTTGTGGGTGCATAGTCGAGGTGAGCCTCATTTGCTTTTTCAGAGCAGCAATATCATCCTCCTTTTTCTTCATTAGGGCCTTGATGGCTTTGGGATTCTTAGGATCATGCCCTAGGTCCACAATAATGTCCTCCAATGTTTTAATTCTGTTGTCTTTGGTTGTGGAGGACATTCTTTCCAAATCAAGCTGAGTATTTGTATTCTTTAAAGATTCCTTCAACTCATGAGCCAGCATGGCCTTATCTACCAAGGTGGCATAGACCATTTCCCCTGTTTGCTTATGTAACTCTATTTGATCCATGGGGTGAATGTCCTTGGCCAGGATATCTAATCTTGTCTTGACATAGTTTGCAGCTGACTGTGGCTACTGAACCTTGGGCTTGAAGTGGCTGAGAATCATCTTTTCTTCTCTGATGTCATATGCTGCCATCAGCCTTTCCTGCTTGGTAGGTGTTGCCTTAAGAAATTGGTCGTACAATTGTACTCTTAACAGCTCAGTTTGAGCCTTAATTTCCTTAAAGGTGGCTTTGATGCTAGCTGGCCTCTTACTTTTCTGTGTAGAGGAAGACACCTCCATGTCGTGTTTTCTGTCTTGCTCTTGTTGGAAAGAGCTTGTAGCTGTTTGTTGACTTCCTTCTCTATCTATCCTTCGACTTCCAAGGATTTCCTTACTGACTTCCTCCTTAAATGGAGTATCACCTCTTTGCCTTTTAGCTTCAGGCTGCTGTGTAGACCCACTAGCAGGTGTGGAGTCTTCGCGGTCTCGTTTTCTACCTCTTTCCTCATGGGCAGGAGTCTGTAAAGCAGGCACTTGTGGTGCCTCTGTTTGCTGTGGAGGAGCTTATCCTTGAGATTGTTCTATTGAAGTAGCAGGTTGCTTTGTAATTACTTCTTGCTCTGCATCCATTACCTCTTTCCCTTTTTCTGTACCTGTTGCTGATGTAGATGCTCCCTGGGCGGCTTGTGTGGCTGCAGTAGCAGACGTGCCTTCTCCTATTTGATGTGGCAGTTTGAAAGTTACCTGGTCAGCAGAATCCAAGTCAAGAGTTTTTTCTAAATCTTTGACATTTCTTTCCATAATTTCTTCTTGGGTCAATTCCTCAACTAATGTGTCTTGCAGCCACTAATCTTGGTTGGCATATTGTTCAATTTGTGGAAATTTGCAATGGTCATAGGCCAGCAGCCTATATTTAACTCTTCTGGCATTGATAAAACCCTCCGGGTCATAAGGGACCCACCAGAAGCTCCTCTTTAACTTATATTTGTCCCTCAGTATTTGATCGGCATCTTGCCAACCTTCTTTCTTGTTCATAATGAAGGGGCCTAGATGGTCTTTGAATTTCAGATGAGCTTTCTTCTTGGAACTATGAAAGTGAGTGAGATCAGAATTGATGAGCTACCTATAGTACTCCAATGCAAACAGTCTCATTGGTACATATCTTGGGAGCCTGTAAGGACAAAGCTCACAGCCATAGATTCTAATGACAGTGTGATTTTGGTAGAGATACCAATCACCTATTTTGTAACTCTTGGACAGCTGCAAGGTTTTCTGTATGTCATACAACAATCTAGGAGGAGGGGACCTTTTTAGGAGACAAGAGACTGGGTATACAAACTGGGCAATGAACTCACATTAGGAAATTGGAGAGTTTTGAACCTCATGGAAAAATGATAACCAAAAGATGACAAACCTTCTTTCCCCCTTAGAATCAAACTTTTTAATGGCGCATTGGAAGCATTCAGATCGGTAATACATGAACAAATGGTAGATATATGAGGAATATTTGAAGACTCCCTCCCTGTCCAGCTTCACTAGTTGATCATGTATTTTGTTGGCTATGAACTTGGCATAGTTATAGTTGATAGCAGGGGGCTGTCCTGGGCTGTATGCAGACAGCAGAACCAGCATTGTTTCATCAATGTGCTCACTTGTTTAAAACCCAGCACAGAGGAAATCATATCTATAAGCAGCTTGCCCACCTCATTGAAATTTTCATATAAGAAAGGAGGTGGCCCTGTAGGCTGGGAGTCTGCCCTCATGAATGTCTTGGTAATCCTTGCAATTTCAGAGCTGGAAAGCTTGGAGCCTTCATCCAGCAAATAGTTCATGGAGAAAGGAAACAATAGCTGAGTCTGTTTGAAGTTGAGCATCTGGTTGATGGAGTTAGGAGTAATATGAAAATGTATGCTCCTAGATGGAGACTTGATAGCTCTCTGATTTGGTTCATAGTTATCAACACACAAATGGATGATCTCAGGAAAAATATTAATAGAGGGAAAGAAATAATAAGGAAAATTGGACTCCCATATGCCATACATGTCACAGTTGTTTATAAAGCTGTTTCTTAGTTGGCAGAAGGTCTTCAAGTGGTTTCTGTCCCCAACTAGATCTTGAATGAGGTAATGCTTATCAGCCAGAGGCATGGCTTCAAGCTCTCAATTTGGTGGGTTCATAGGAGTGATACTAAGAGCTGTTGGAGTGGCCATATTGAATTTTTCCTGTATTTATGCTTGGAATAAATATAAGGAAACAACTGGTTGAAAAACTTGCTTGTGAGGATTAGCAGAGGAACTGGAGACTGAGTTTAGATGAGGCAATGGTCTCGACTTGTTTGTAGATGTGACAGAGAGGCAAATAGTGAAAATTTTGGAAAGGTCTTCCTTTCAATTTTATGGAGCTCATAGTTCGGGTGGGCAGACTGCAGAGGACATGAAAATGCTCTTTGACCTAGGTAGGTGGATGTTCGCAGAGGAATTAGGTAAAAAGGGGTAATGCACAGGCAGTATGAAACCTCTGTCAGCAATACGATCTTGAAACTTGTTTTTTTAATGGTGAAATTGCAGGTGGGTGAGGGTTCAAAGGATTTTCTTTGAACAAGGGGGAAAATCAGTGAGTCTTAGGCAGCATTTAGGTGCAGCAGAGTTGTTAATTTGGCAATTTGCAGGTAATTGAGCGAATGAATCCGAGAAAATGGGAAGAACATGGGTGAACAGATGGAATTCGGCAAGTACCTAGTTAAAATTGGGCCGAGGATGGTCGAGCTAGTGCAATGGTGGATGGTGGAGCCGAATTCGAAGGTGGAAGCACCTCAATTGGTTGGATTTTAAAATTTGGAGGCAAACAGGAGAAAACGGCAGCAACAGCTCTCCACTATGTCCAATGAAAATGACTAGCAAATGGTCAAAAAACATGTGCTTTTATAAAAATTTGACATATTTGCTCTTTTGGCGCTTTTTTGCGATGACATTAGCATGATGTCATTGGCGGGTCCTAGGTACGGACGGGTGATGCGGATGCTGACTCGGATGAAGACGTGGCGGTGACACGGTGGCGGGACAGGGAGACGAGCGGGTGAGCTGGCAGTGACACAAGGGCAACAGGGGGCTGACAGAGGTTGATGACATCACGAAGATGTGGCGTTGACGTCATTTGGCAGAGGGTGGTATCAGGTTTTCCCCGCACCACCTTTGAGCATGGGCGGTATTGGGGCAGGGGGCTCCGAACACGCCCGGAAGGCGACACGTGGGGGCGGGGTATGGCAGGGAAACCTCCAATCCCCCAGATGTTAACCTTCGGCGGATCGGGGGCTAAAAACGCCCGCCCACCGTTGGATCTGAAGTGCTAGGCATCGAACGGCTGGCGGGTTAATTCGGGTGGGGCGCAACTTTGGAGTGGGCCCGCCTTTTATTAATATTTTATTGCAAGTGGAGGGGGGGTCCAAAACTTTGGAAATGTGGGTTTATGTGTTATGCGGGGGTAACATTTAATGTTTGATTGAAACATTTAAACAATAGACTTTAAACAAAGACCGCAAAAGGTAGGATAGTAAGGATTTTAAGGGTAAAGGGGTGGGCGATGGTTATTAATTTAACTAGGGGTTAAACTAACTCTGGGGTTAGGATGCAGAAGGGTTCATATTGGTCCCAAATGGACTAATATCTCCCAAACCATGTTACATAGCTATAGTGCTATAGGGTGGGATATATAATATTTATGGGATTTTATATAGTTTTTTGTAGCAATAGGGATGGGGAAGTAGTTAGGGAGTTATATAATAGGGTTAGAAGTTAATATGACTTTGCAAAATGGAAAGGCAAGGGGGATGATGCCAAGTTTATGATTTGAAACTTATACATGAGATTTGAATGGGATATGGAGAAATGATTTTACACAAGAAATGTGGCTTCTTTTCATTGAGAAAGCCAAACTTGACTCAATTTTTTACAAAAATGAAGTGAAAGCAGGACTGGTTGGGCAGATCCCAAAGTCCTCAAGGGGGTGTTAGTAAGAAACTTTTGAGGGGGAGGGTGAAAAGGAGTTAGACATGCTACCAGAGTTCTGCCATTGGACAACTACTTTAACCTTTCTGTAACTGATGAGATGAGCTCTAATTAATAGTACAAGAGGTGATCCAAACCTTGCTTCTACAACCTCAAACTACCTACCCAGCCTCCTACACCTAACATTTTTTCTTCTTTTTGCATGGGTGCACTTAGACTACCCTCCTATCTAAATCTACCCTTATCTCTTCCAAGGTCCCAGATTAAGCAGTTGGGCTCCTTTATTTCTCTGCCTATCTACTGTTCTGCCGAGCTTGAGCTGTTTGGACAGAAATTGTTTCTCTATTCTACAACATCAATTTAAAAATGGCATGGTCCAGATTGGACTGTTGGGCCATCCATCAAGCTAGTAGTGGCATTTTAGGTAGCCACTTTCCTGGTCATTCTTTGGGGTTCATTTTTATTCTTCTTTCTGACCAACTTTCTCTTTTTTCCTTTTGATAATTCTTTTAGGGCATACCCTCCTCACATTTTTTATTTCAGTCTTTGTACATAGAAAATATGGAACCTTTGCAGCATGAAAAGATGAACATATTTGGCACTTCCACTGTCAATCATGAAAAAAGAAACCTAATGGTATAGGAACCTAACAGGTTACTAGGCCATCTGTTTTATTATTCATAGATCCACCTTACTTAGCTTCAAATTTATCTGACAATCCATCTCAACAAAAAGATGAGAACTCCATCACACCATGGCTATCTAGAATGGAAAGGCTAGGCTGAAAACACTATCACACCTAGAAAAACCCATACCATAACAGCAAAGAACCACATTCAATACCATGCATTCCAAATCTATCCTAGAAAATACACATGCAAAGGGATACCTACAAAGAGTCTTGTTGTAGCTACTTGATCCTAATGTTCCTTGCTTTCTCCTTCCTTCCTCTTTCCTTGTTTTCCTTTCTTGACCTAATGCGAAAGTGCTCCAAGAAAACTCTAAGTGTCCAATATTGAGAGAGAGAATAAGAGAGAGCCCCAAAAGGCTCTGAATTGATATTTAGAATCCTTTTTATAAATTTAGCCTCTACTTTCTTCATTTTCCTCTATTTTCCTTCATTTTCCTCCTCACATGCAACCTGTGACCTTTCATCTTCCTTTTCTCTAGAGTTACATTATTTTCATAAATAAATGTGCCAAAATTATTTTTTTTCCTTTCTAAATCCTTTACCATTTCCTTTAGCCACAATAGCTGAAATGGGCACCCACTAGGATGTTTCTTCACCATTCATCTTGGAATATTTGTTGCATGGTCGTGGTATTATATTTTCTTACACAGACTTTTAACTAGGGTTGTTATAAAATATGATGGAAAGTGGCCTACAAGTTTGATGTTGTGCGTCAAGTGGATCCACGATGAAATTTTATGAAATGTGGTTCAGGAAGGTGTTGAGGGTTGGAGCCTTCAGTGAGTAAGTCATTTCTTCCTTCTAGTTGTAGCTAGTAAATGTAATAAAGGGGTTGGAGCTCCCTTCTAATGGGTGTCGGTAAACGTGATTAGAGGGTTAGAGCTACCTTCCAATGGGTGCTTGAGAATGAGAGAAGGTTGTAGCCTTCTGCAGGTGTGTGCCTTTGTATTGGTATGCGTCTGCTCTAGTACAAGGTTGTAAGCTTGTTTCCTTTATAATAAAAGATGAAGACAAAGACAATGACATCGGTTGTTTTCTCCCACTTTGGGTTTCTACCCAAAAATTTTGGTGTCCTCATGTGCTGATGTGTTGCTTGTTTGTGATGGTTTATTTTGTTCTTATCACTCATGGTTACCATTTAATTGATGGCTAATGAAGTAATGATACATTGGTTAAAGTAGAACAGATGATGAAATATATGAAAAGTTAGTTAACTAGATATACATTGTTTTCCTTCATCAGATCTGTGTACATATGTTCAGGTGAGTTTTAAAATAGTGATTCACTAACCCCCACCCCACCCCTCCTAGTATTTTTCCCAAGAAATTCCATAAAAATAACCACATATCAAGATTCATCTTGAAATTTTACCCAAAGAAAAAAACTTGAAATGGAGTCAATATAACGAAGATATGGCTCATTGAAAAATTAGCCTATTTTTAGTATGTTTTTCCAATTTTAGGGTTTTCTTTCATCTTATTTGCTTGATTTTTCAGGTGATTTTCTTCAAATAATTGTGAGGTCCCCCATAACATGGTTATGAGAAATAGGTTGAGGGCCATGGTTGTAATTCCTCACAGCATATAGAGAATGTGAGCTAGCATGACCGCTATAAGGAATTCCGCCCCCCCAAGTTACATGCCTGCAAAGAGAAAAGGACCCCCAAGAGAATGAATACTATTAGGGTTGTACCTGACAATAAAACAAGGACCACCTTGGGTAACAAAACCAACATAAGGAGGATAACTCACATGCATCACAGTTTTAACTGTAAGGTTTCCCCCAGCTAAATTAGCCCCTCTTGGAAAAGTATTAGAGGATGGCACCCCTTCAAACAATGAACTATACTAGACTTTAGACATATAAGAAGCTAATGCTCTTCTTTGAAATCCTATTTTTTTCGTCCTTGTTCAGTGGTGCTTGTGTGTGGGTATAGATCTATTGTAAAGAAGGATATCTTCTGGTTGGAGCAAGGGAATTCAACATTATACTCAAAATCCATCACCGATCTGTGAGGGCTTCAGGTTATAGCTCAAAACACTTAGTCTAGGGATTACGTACATAATTGGATGATTGATCATATGGTTTGGGATTCACCTCTTTGACTGAATTTGGTCATATATTATATTGTCTAGTAGTCTTGCTAGGGCCATAAAGGCTATGGATAAATATCTCCTTTGTAATTTTCCACAACAAAACTGGTTCTTTCGATGAGAGATTTCCATGTTTTCCTTTAGATCTCATTTTATCCTATAGATCTGGTTTCTTGTGTTCTCCTTCATTTTTTGTGAACAATTTAAAATCATTTTTACTCATTAATCTAATAATTTTAAGCCTCTAGGGAGTCTACATTTGTTTGTATTGGATCTCTTCTCTCATTGCTGGGATCTTTTCCTCCCTTTATGCTTTTATATTTCTATTTATCTCATTGATTTTCCTATTATTATATTACGTTTTAGATCTCAATTAACCTCATCTCCTTCACATTTGAAAAGATCTTAGACCCAAACCTTCATTTTTATTTTATTTTTTTATCAAAAATGAAAAACGAGGAAGTAAGAGGTCATTGTAGTTTTATCGATTTTTGTTGTTTTTTGTACATAATTAAATAAAACTAAACAAATATCTAGATTCCTCTTGAAATTTCATGGCCCCACCCCTCTGAGAAAAACCAACTGAAACAAAGTTCATGTAAGGAAGATACACCTGATTGAAAAATCAACAATTTTTTTATCCATTTTTCCCAATTTGAGGGCTTCCATTCATCTTATTTTCTTTATTTTTCATGTTTTTTTTTCTTCCGACCAATCATGAGGTCCCCCGATACCTTATTTTTAAGAAACAAGTTGAGTACCATGGTTGTAATTCATCTCAATATATATAGAATGCGAGCCAGTTTTATGGTGTTAAGAGTTTGTCCCCCAAGGTAAGTTCCCACAGAGAGAAAAGGCCCCCCAAGAGAATGACTACTATTAGGTTTGTACCTAAATGGAAAATAAGGATTACCTTTCATAGCAGCACCAACAAAAGATGGTAACCCACAGGGATCATGGTGCTAAGGATAGGGTTTCCCAGAGGTAAACTAGCCCCTCTAGGAAAAGTACTGGAGGATGACATCCATCCAAAGAATAAACTACACGATGATTGAGAGATACAAGAAGCTAAAGGTGTTCTACAGAAGGATAGTTGTGGGGCTTATTTTGTAGTGCTTATGTTAATGTCTAGATTTATTGTAGAGGAAGAGATATTCTGGTTGGAGCAAGGGAATTCTTCTTCAGAGTCAAGATCCATCACCAATGTGCGAGGGCTTCAAGTTTTAGCTCAAACCCTTTGTCTAAGTATTGCATGCATAATTGGATGATTGATCATATAGTTTCAAATTGACCTCTTTCATTGAATTTTGTCATATATTTTGTTTTCTAGTAGCCTTATTAGGGACATAACGCTACGAAGCAATAACTCCTTGTGTGTAATTTTCCACAACATCTAGTTTAGTGTTTAGTTGAGATATTTTCCCAAGTAATTGGTTTTGTGATTAAGATACACCAATGTTTATGTATTTATATGTCTGAAATTATTAATGCTTAATAGAATAAAAAATATATTTGTGTGGGAAATTTTGTCTAAATTGGTATCAAAGCTAGTAGATTTTGGTGTAGCTCCTTTATTAGATGGCCTGAATATATGAAGCGTGAGAGAGTTTTTTGTGTGTTTTGGTGTGTGTTGGCCCTCGTTTTTTATCAATTTTTTCTTATTAAAATCCACCTAATTTCCATCATTTTCCACATTATATCATCCAAATACACCTTATTTTTACCATATTATTCATATTCAAGTATACAAATTAAGTTTTTCAATATTTAGATGTTTTTACAAAAATTAGATTTTAAGTGCATTTTTGGATAGGGTCAGAAATTCCCGCAATGGGTTCATTGGTGTCATACTTGCTGGACACCTGGGCATGAGCTGAGCACATTTCTAGAAACCTTGGGAACTAATATTAAATGATTTCCTATTGGTTTGGTCAAACTGAGCTTAAACCAGCCTGGTCAACTTTGGTCAAACATGACCTATTGTCCAGAAAATCCTTAGGAAATAGGCAAAAATTAGTATTTTTTGGGATTTTTCCAAATTTTGTGTAATTGAATGAGTGGATTCGACCAGGATAGATGAAATTAGGATAGATAATGTTTTTAGAGACTTTTTAGTCAAGTTTGTTTATTATTTCTCTATTTAAGCCAAGACTATTGAAGGCTTAAGGAGGTAGACTTTATGTAATCTGATTTTGAGACTTTTTGAAGACTGAAAGTTAATTGAAGAACCTATTTCATTTCAATTTGTTGTTCATGCTTGGTTGATTTACTGAAGTTGCTATAGCCAAGATTTCTTCAAGTGTGCAAGGCAAGGGTGGAGGGCCCCTACACCAAGCTAAGTGCACTTCTTGGCTAAATTTTCATAGTTTTCATAAATTAATTCTTGTTTCAAATGTTTTTAGATGTTTGATTGTTACAATAAAATTTGTCACCATGACTATTTGTAGTTAGTATGGCTCCATCAACTGTCATACTATCCTCCTTGGCAAGTCTTATACCTCTGCTCTTCATGTCAAACTCCAAGAAAGAGATAAAGTCTTTAAAAATCTATATAACTCTGGGTACACAGTTTCTCTTAGCCTTACCTACGTGTACGCACCTCAAGTTCACAATACCTGCGTACTTGTACGCTATGTCTGTAAAGGGGTGGGTGCGTACCCCTGTAAAGGTCAAAAGGCGCGAGTTTTACTTCAAAAAAGTTACTTGTGGTCGATTCTAGAGCATTCTAGAAGTTTGTTTGACGTGTATTGAGCGCCTCCAGATGGTTCATGTATCCCTATGAAAGAGGAACTTATCCCATCAAGAGGGGAGATATCCCATCCAAAGAGGGGCTTATCCCATTGATGGTGGACCTGATTAACTTCCTCTAAAGCACTATAAATACAGGCATTGGGCCAGAGGGAGGGGAGGTTGAAAGCTGAACATTCATAAGGGTAGATGCTGCTGGAATTAGGACTCCCTTATAGAGCTTGAGAGGAGAGATTCCCATCCTTTCTTAGCTTCATTTGGAAGTGGGTGAGCTGATCAAAGTAAAGGAGAACTCTTGCTGGACCCTGGGAGGGACCTACACAACACCAAGGCACAGGTTGTAATGGTTCCTTTTGTTTCCACTTAATACAATTAAGCTCATTTTTCTCAACAGGTTGTTATACATGATTTGTTTCATATACTCCTTGGTCTGTATGATGAATATGTTTTATTTTATGAGTTATTCAGGTGCTATGTAATCGTTTGCTTGTTAGTGAATGCAGGTTTCGAAGAGAAGGAGGAGCTCATCTGGATCGGCGAGGCTGGACTGCTACAAAGCGTTGGACTAAAGGTATGTTACAAACACCTGATTTCTTGTATTCTAAATACATATTTAGGGAAAGATAGTGTTTAATTGTCTTGTTTGTCACTAGAAAGCCTTAGCTTCTAGGGAGGTCGGTTTTGTCCGCAAAATTGACTCTTTCCGCATGACAAAATGGCGACTCCACTGGGGAATCCATGGATTTGATTGATTTCTCTTTTGATTGATACTTTGATTTGAGAAAAGTCGTTTTCTTTCTGGTTTTTGACTGATTGACTGTGAATTTGGGTGGAATAGCTTAGGGTTAAGTTAGATTTTACTTTTCTTGGTTTTTGCTAGAAGTACGCAGTCTCTGCGTTAAGCACAGTGCGTACTTGTACGCACTGAAGCTTTGTACACAGAGCGTACACGCACCTGTGCAAACAGGCTGCCTGCGTACCCTGTCAAAAGTTGAGAAAATTTCAATTTTTCCTTTTTTGCCTCTTAGATTTTGTTTTTAATTTGTTTTTGCTGCCCAGATCCACTGGTTACCTGTCAGAAGTCTTCATCTAAGCTTGTGTCATTAGTATCAAGGGTTTTAGTGAAATTCATAGAAGTTCTAGCCTTAGGGTTTGATTTTTGCATTGGTCATGTAGTGACTTTGGCTTTAGAAGTTGTGAAACCTTGGATCTCCCTGGTCTTTTTAGTCTTCTTAGGAGTCAGACCTTTCATAAAATCAACCTGTGTGAGAAACCTACCTTTGTGTTCTCTCTTTGCGGAATTTCGAAAAAGCTTGTTGGTTAAAGTTGTGAATTTCATTCTTAAGAAAAAGAACAAAACATTTTGATTTTTGTTTTTGACGGGTTTATGATTCTGCATGAACGAGTCCTTGGTTGAATTGTAACTGAGTAAAACATCCTAGAATTATACTTTGTAGGCTTTTGCCTCATTAGATTTGCTTTTAGGTGAATTTCTCTTAGATTTGCTTTTAGGTAAAATTGATTTGATTGTCATAGATTTTTTAAACTTGATTTTTGTTAAGTAGTTTTACATGCTTTGTTAATATAGGAAAAAATTAAAAAAATCTCTTTTGAAGAAAAGTTTGTTTTAGTAGCATTTGAAGTCTTTGAAAAGAGAAAGGAATTTTCGTGAAATAATTAGTGGTCATGTGTTGTATGCTTTGGAAAAGATAAAGAGGTTGTTTCTTTGATTTTCATTGTCAAGAAAGTTGTCTTTATATCAATTTTGCATTCTCCAACTCTCTTAGCTAGAGAATTCATTGAAAAAAGAAAAATAGTTTAAATCATCCTAGGTGCATCTTTTTAGTGGATTTGAGTCGATCAGTTTCATCTCCACTACCTTTTGTCCTAAAGAAAATCCATAAAAATTAACGCTTAAAGTAAAATTTACTTAGTAACTTTTTATTTACTAGGGCTCTGAAACACCAATATAGATCAGGCTAGTGTCTTGGAGTAGGAGAGTAATTAACTCTCCAAGACAACAAAACCAAACAAGTAGCTCATCTTGTGGTAGGATAAATCCAACTGTTACATTTATGCTCTGGGAAAGCTCCTCTTAAAGGAGAAGCACGAGACCGTGTCCGAACCAGTGAGGGGATCAATCCTCCTTCATTGGGAAAGATGCCAGATATGCACGTACTACAAACGATAAACCTCGGATTATTGTCGAGGAGCCTGGGGTCACTTGTCGGTAAACCTTGGATTATTGTCAAGGAGCCGGCAAGGGGATTGAGCTTGTTACTCTGCCCTTGCGTGCTATCGGGTCATAGACTGTTCCCCCAGGTGTATTTGTTGCTGTTGGTGACCTTAGTGACCATTATCTTTAGGGTTCTACCCAAGGTGACGGTGGAGTGAAGATCCCACTGTACCTGGAGCAGACATCGGCTAGACTCACTTGGATTTTCCGGGGGGTTCACTTCACTCGAGACAGTTAAAGTGGAGGAACTTGTGCCGGTCTATTCATTAAGCAGGTTGCCGGGGTAACTGTTCCACCCGCCACTTCTGTACTGAATTCGACGATGTTCGGCTTCATCACCAACTAGTGTTTTCGGTTTGGAAGGCTACTGTTTGTGTATGGTTTGACGCCCTAGATTCTTTAGGCGTGTGATTCTGGGAAACATTTCTCGCACTATTCCCATTGACATTTCAGTGAAGCCCAGAATTGTTGAGCACATTCATATAGGTGCCGCGTGTTCAGATGACGAAATTCAGACATACAAGGCCCTATTTCAAGAATTCCGCGACGTGTTTGCCTGGTCCTATGAGGAAATGCCAGGAATTGATCCCGCGATTGTTGTCCATGAGATCAAGACTTACCCGGATGCTAAACCCGTCCGGCAACGTTTGCGTCAGATTCACCCACGAAAAGCGGCTGCAATTAAAGCAGAAGTTGAGAAGCTGTTGAAACCAGGTTTCATTTATCCGATCCCATTAACGGATTGGGTATCGAATATTGTTCCGGTTAAGAAAAAACAGGGAACAATAAGAATATGTATCGACCGTAGGGATATTAATCATGCTTGTCCCAAGGACAACTACCCAACACCCTATATCGATCAAATAATTGATGATTGTGCCGGCAGTGAAATATTTTCCTTTATGGACGGTTTTTCCGGTTACAATCAAATTAATATTCTACCTGCTGATCAACCAAAAACGGCTTTCATTTGTCCATGGGGGACATTTGCTTATTGCAAATTACCTTTTGGGCTTAAGAATGCCGGAGCCACTTTTCAAAGGGCGATGTCTTATGCGTTTCATGATTTGCCTACTCACTCATTACATCGAGCTGATCACCTTGTCCATTTACGAGCAATTTTCATGAGGTGTAGGCATTATCGTATACGGTTGAACCCACACAAATGTGTCCTCTATATAGAAGTGGGACGATTGCTGGGATTTGTAGTTTCAAAAGCCGGCATTCGCGTCGATCCCTCGAAGGTAGAAGCTATCATCAAATTGCCTCCTCCTTTGAGTCTTCGCCAAATCCAAAGTTTGCAGGGGAAAGCAAACTTTTTACGCTGATTCATTCCTAACTACGCCGAGATTACAAAGGGTTTTACCTGGTTGTTGAAACAGAATGCTCAATTCTCTTGTAATGAGATAGCTCAGAAATCTTTTGATGCACTCAAGCACGCGTTGACCTATGCACCGTTGCTGCATCCTCCCAACTACAACCAGGATTACTTTTTGTACCTCGCCGCCACTCATTCCACCATTGGAATGGTCTTAGTACAGGAAGACGAACTCGGAATGGAACATGTGATATATTACCTTAGTCGGACCTTAAATCCAACAGAGCTCAAATATTCACATGTGGAGAAATTGGCATTGGCAGCCGTTCAAGCTGTCCAATGTTTTCGTCACTACATTCTACTCCATAAAACTACAATTATTTCGGATTGCAACCCTATGATCTACATTTTGACTAAACAATTGCTAGGGGGCAAGTACTCTAAATGGATCGTTATACTGCAAGAGTTCGACTTGGAGTTTGAGAAATCTAAGTCTAAGAAATCCTTAGTTTTTGCAGAGTTAATGTGTGAGTTCCCGCGTGCTGACACCGAACCTGTGGCATAGGAACCCATTGCGGACGAATCTTTGTTTCTCATCAGCACTTTAGATCCGTGGTATGGGGATATAATCGTCTATCTCCAGACCCAATCCTTTCGGCCCAAATTTTCAAAGTCAGAACGTCGAAAAATTCGCTTCGAGTCCCAACAGTACAAAATTATTGGAGATACTCTTTATCGCCGTGGGGCGGACTTGGTTTTTCGCCGTTGCTTAACCCACGAGGAAGCTGAAAGGGTTTTGAATGACTGTCACTCTAGAGCGTGTGGCGGTCATATGTCTGGGTATGCCACAGCCCAAAAGATATTGCGCGCTGGCTACTTCTGGCCGTCTTTGTTTAAAGACTGTATTATTGCGGTCCGGAAATGCCACAACTTTCAAGTGTTTGATCGCAAGATGTGCGCTCCACCTGCTCCTCTCCACCCTATAATTTCCGTTGGTCCTTTTGCCAAATGGGATATCGATTTTATTACATGTAACCCTCACTCGGCCAGGGGGCATGCTATATCATCCTTGCGGTTGATTATTTTATGAATTGGGCCGAGGCGATGCCTACATTCGAGGCAGATGGAAAGACAACTACAATTTTCGTATTCAATCACATTATTGCTAGGTTTGGTGTCCCACAAGCGATTATCACTTACCATGGGCACCATTTTCGAAACGTTATGATGACAGAACTTACAGGCCAGCTTGGTTTGCGTCACGATAGCTCAACTCCTTATTATCCACAAGTGAATGGTCTGGTTGAGTCCATCAACAAAGTTTTAGTTATCATGATCCGACGAATCATTGGTATTCATCGGTCGAATTGGCACAATATGTTATTTTCCGCGCTTTGGGTGTACCGAACCTCATTGAAAACATCAACAGGGTTTACTCCTTTCCAACTAGTTTATGGTTTGGAAGCTGTGCTGCCCATTGAATGCGAAATCCCGTCACTTCAAATGGCTGTCGAATTACTTCCAGCTACTTCTGAAGAGGAGAAGCGTTTATTATACTTAGCTCAATTAGATGAGACTCAACGTGATACTGCATTAGCGATCGAGACTCATGCAAAACGTATGAAAGCTCAGTATGATCGGAATGTGACCCCTCGAAATTTTTCAGAAGGAGACCTAGTGCTATTATATGATCAAGATAACGATAAATTAGGTGCTGGAAAATTCGTTCCTATGTGGCATGGGCCCTACATTGTCAAGTGAAAGCTAGCAAAAGGGGCCTATGAGCTGGTATATTTTGACGGGGACTCTTTGGGTAAACCCAGAAATGGACTTTACCTAAAGAGGTATTATGCTTAAATGATGGGTATGGATATTTTAGTTAGGTTAGGTTTTTCTTTCTAGCTGGTGTGTTTGTTTGTTTAGACAGTGTGCTTAGCTTAGAAAGTGTGTTTTTCGTCGTTATTCTACTTATCTTGGTTTTACGCTTGATGTTTGCAGATGTCGATGCCTCTCCAAACATACGTTGGATTTGCTGATGGTGCTTGTCGTAGTACACGGAATATCTCTTCCGCAGCTTGGGTTATTTATTCGCCCTCTAACGAGTTAGTTTCTATGCATGGGGTGAGCCTCGGTCAAACAACAAACAACATTGCAGAATACAGTGCAGTGATTGAATTATTCTCTGAATCTATTTCATTTGGGATTCAGAGTTTGATAGTGAGGTTACATTCTGAACTCATTGTATTACAGCTTAATAGAGTGTATGCCATTAGAAATCCAGTGTTATTAAGGTTATTTTTGAGAGTGCGTCTCTTGGAACTTGAATTTGATTATATTGAATATTAGCATATTCCAAGGTCTTTAAATACATTAGCAGATGCAATTGCTTCTCGAATGTTAGACAGACATTTGCAATAATCATACATGTAAATTTAAAAACATTTAATCACATATGTTTAACAAGATAAGCCGGTAATAATGATATATATATATAGGAGTTTGTCAAAACATACATCGTCTTCGATCATAGGTTAAAAAACACCTTATGATCGGCAAAAATGATAAGTATAAAAAACAAAAAAATGTCACATGTGTCTACAAAAACGACCATCCAATCACTGGTGATGCTCTCTATACGACACCACTGCACGCGCCACCCTACACAAGAACCTCCTAAAAGGTCCTGGGACTGCGACTACATAGCGCTGAAGCCTTATAGGAATATCATCTATAGTAGTCTCTGGTATGTCTGCCGTAAGACGCTCTAGGTCTTGTTCCAACTTAGCTAGGGTCTCTGTGGCCTCGTCCCGTGGGACCGGTGCCGCTGCAACTGGTTTTCTCCTCTCGAAAGGCCGGAGATTGGCTGGACGACGTGGGCCTACATCTGCATTTTGAAAATTGTTACTATCAGTTTTGAGACGATATAAAAAAACAAAAAAAAAAAGTAGATAATTTAAAAACGTGAGAAAAGTGAAGTACCTGTGTCATCCCATTGTTCTCCCGGTGGAAGAACCATGTCTGGATCTCCACGAAAATCAACTCCGGCATAAGGAAAATCCTGTATCAAGAAGATCTGGTCCTCCAACCAGTGAAAATACTCTGGTCTAAATCGGACAACCTCCGTGCCCTCGTCAAGATGACGGGCCATAACCGCAAACCATCGCGTCAATTTGGGCTCTCGGGGATGCCCAGCCTCAATAGTGAGATGCTGTGGGATCAGCATCGGAACCCTCTTTAAAGCAAAACTGACAACTAAAGCCCCATAACCAAAGGTCTTCAGCTGTACGTTTATGGTTTTAGTCAGTTGGATTTTTAAGTTAGCCAACACAGCATCACACCAGTTGAAAATGGTGCCCCGATAGCAATCAATCGCCATCTGCATTTGGGATCCAGTGGCAATGTGCAAAGCGGCAGCCCCGCAAAGTCTAGTAACCGTAAAAGCAATGACCATAAGTTCAAGACGGGATATAGTTTTGATCTCTATCCCCTTCTCCTGGTTTTGCGTGTTGCACCACTCTAGTCAGAGACTAGCAATGGACTGGCCACCCGGCCGAGTCCTGGACAAAGTCAATTGTTCGCCCCTCTTGGGAAAAATAGTGAGAAAGTAAATATCTGAGGGCTCTATCTCGAGTTGGTGCCCTCCAATGTAAAAGCACTAATCCTGGACATTCCATCTCTCTACCAGCCACTCTAGAAAGCGCACCTGGGCCCTCATGCCAGGTATGGCCCAGTATTTGTAAAGGTCGCATGCCTTCAAAGCATCAATGGAAGGTTGATGATTAATGGTGGCCAAATCGGCATCTTCGTGCTCTCTCTCGCACCAATCAAGCATGGTGGGCAATCTACACACCAAAAAACATCTGTTAGAGTCAATGAAATCAAAAAAAATTGGTCCATTTTGAAGAAATTGGGGTTTAAAAATTCGTTTTGCGGGGTATGCACCCCGCCTTTAGGAACAGGGCGTGCATACGCAGGTTCCCTTAAGGTAAGGTGCATACACCCAGCATTTTCCCAACTGAGAAAATTTCGGGGTACGTGGGTCACCAGTGGAGCACCTGCGTACCTCGAAAAGTGGACCTTCAAACCCCACAACCTCCAAAAAATGAAACTAGGGCCTAAAAATAAATTCTAAATGGATGGAAATGAAGAGGAGGATGTTGTAGAATACCTGATGAGACGGCGTTCGATTTCGACGGTCGGATTCTCCGCAATGTCCACAGGAAGCTTCTTGCCAAAAGCCCTTTTTCTCTCCTCAACAGTAAAATGGTAAAAATGAAATGGTAAAATCCCTTTTTATAGGTTTTTTGGGTAAATAAATGCTAAATTTATTTATTTTTCACCATGAAAAGGTATTTTTCAAAGAATTTTTATCTATCTTTAAACAGGTATGAGTAATGTGTTGGTTTTTGTGCAGGATGAAAGGATTTTCAGGGAAAATTGTCATTTTTCACAAACAAAAACATCAGAGTCATCTTTTAAGCCCTTTTTTGACTCCTAAAACATGAAAAGATTGCCGAGCATTTCTTTTACACTCGTTAAAACAGAATTAAAAGACGGTCCCCTTATAGCCCTTTTCTGACCGTAAAAACAGGAAAAGATTGCCAGATTTTTATCGTTTCAAATTCGATACTGGAAATAAAACGACGTGTCCTTGATCGCTTTTTACTTTTCAGGTCAAAGAAACTAACTATGAAAGTACTCCTTGGTTGTAAAAGATCAAGCGGTTCTCTCAAGTATTATTTTATACTTTTTCGGGCTTGGGAGACACAAATTTACGAAAAAGTTCAACCCTAGATTCTTCTTAAGTTTTTCAGACTCTCTAAAATTGAAAAACGCCGAGTTTCTCCTATATTGGACTCGTTAAAATTTCATAGTAAAGGACCTGTTCGATTACAAACAGGAACGGACCACTCTTTCTTAGGGTTCGAATCTAAACTAAGTTGGACTCATCCAAAGGATGAGCTTATAATCAAGCATATGTTATCGTCCTCAATCTTGTAAAAAATAAAGAGGTACTTGCCAGAAATGGTGGGGGAAAAGAGAGAAAAATGAGCCTATTTGTTATCCTTTATCTCAGAAGAAGCCTTATCACCACTCTTGAACACGACACTTTTCATTCACCCGGGTTGGGAAATCCTTTGCCTAACAGTTGATCAAACCACATTGGAAATCTTCAACCGGTTCCGGGTATTAACTTTGGGTCAATTGTCACCAACCCATCTGTCGTGTCGTTATGTGTTTAAGAGGTCACTGCAAATAAACCATTCATCTGCAAAATACCCGTCATCCATCTCGACCATCCCTGAGTCAGTCCTTACAGCTACATTTCTTCAACTTGATCTATGATTTTGTGTTGTGGGCTTGCCTGCAACGGATCGCTTTCTATCGACATCAGCATATTATCTAGAAAGATGACCTAGAAATCGTCAGTACCTTGAAATCTGCATGCATCAATGGCAGGTTTCTCGCCTTTGACGACGGTTTACATCATTGAATTTCGATCAAAGGATTCCGTGATATGTTCGACATCAATACATTCATTCACATCTCATGGATTGTACTGGGTACTTTGATAACCATTGACATCACTGGTGGTCTCTCTCACACTTGTTAACAGTTCACATCATCGATTGGTAATCAAGTGGTTTCTACCATGTTCGACATCAACTCATTTATTCGCATGGATAGAATCGTACCATTTCGGGAAGTAGAAATGAAGACCCTGGATCTTGTTTCCACCATCCAGGCTGCGAGGAGTTTTGTATTCATTGTACAGTAGACTAATCATAAATAGATGGCTGCGTCCATACTGTGTCTACAAGAGTCTATGATTATGATGTACTGCGAGATCATTCCTATATCAGAGCAGTAGTTAGTTTGTTAGTTAAAGTTTTCAATCTGAGTATGGGAATGCCTACCTCAGCGATGATATGATCTTATATATATATTTTGTGTTGAATATTTGCAGGTTCCGACTGGGCTCTCCACAAGATAATCCTTGAAATGATAAAGTACTTCACCCTTCCTAGATGATATGAAACCCTAATCTACTACAGGCTTCGCACTTTAGGGGGCAATCTGTTACACTAAAATTTGTCACCATGACTATTTGCAGTTAGTATGGCTCCATCAACTGTCATACTATCCTCCTTGGCAAGTCTTATACCTTTGCTCTTCATGTCAAACTCCAAGAAAGAGAGAAAGTCTTTAAAAATCTATATAACTCTGGGTACGCAGTTTCTCTTAGCCTTACCTGCGTGTACGCACCTCAAGTTCACAATACCTGCGTACTTGTACGCTCTGTCTGTAAAAGGGTGGGTGCGTACCCCTGTAAAGGTCAAAAGGCGCGAGTTTTACTTCAAAAACGTTACTTGTGGTCGATTCTAGAGCATTCTAAAAGTTTGTTTGACGTGTATTGAGCGCCTCCAGATGGTTCATGTATCCCTATGAAAGAGGAACTTATCCCATCAAGAGGGGAGCTATCCCATCCAAAGAGGGGCTTATCCCATTGATGGTGGACCTGATTAACTTCCTCTAAAGCACTATAAATACAGGCATTGGGCCAGAGGGAGGGGAGGTTGAAAGTTGAACATTCCTAAGGGTAGATGCTGCTAGAATTAGGACTCCCTTATAGAGCTTGAGAGGAGAGATTCCCATCCTTTCTTAGCTTCATTTGGAAGTGGGTGAGCTGATCAAAGTAAAGGAGAACTCTTGCTGGACCCTGGGAGGGACCTGCACAACACCAAGGCACAGGTTGTAATGGTTCCTTTTGTTTCCACTTAATACAATTAAGCTCATTTTTCTCAACAGGTTGTTATACATGATTTGTTTCATATACGCCTTGGTCTGTATGATGAATATGTTTTATTTTATGAGTTATTCAGGTGCTATGTAATCGTTTGCTTGTTAGTGAATGTAGGTTTCGAAGAGAAGGAGGAGCTCATCTGGATCGACGAGGCTGGACTGCTACAAAGCATTGGACTAAAGGTATGTTATAAACACCTGATTTGTTGTATTCTAAATACATATTTAGGGAAAGATAGTGTTTAATTGTCTTGTTTGTCACTAGAAAGCCTTAACTTCTAGAGAGGTCATTTTTTTCAGCAAAATTGACTCTTTCCGCATGACAGTGATGATTGCTGAATGAATATTGGTTTAATTTTAATATACATATGAAGGCACACACATGAATTTAAGTTAAATTCCCCTTCTATTTGATCTTGAAATAAAACTAAATTTCATTCTCCTTTTCTTATTTGAATTTATTTCTGCATTTTTGGTTTGAAGCAAGAATTGTGAAGAAGGACAACCTAGTCCTCCTTAGTTAGGAGCCTCTTATTTTACATATTTTGCATCATAAACCATTGTTGTTTAGCGCTTTTGGATTTCTCTTCATGAAAGTAGTATTGTATGGAAGGACAAATTGGTTCTCCTAAGTTAGTAGCCTCATCCCTCACATATTACATAAGTGAATCAGAAATTACTTAATTAGATTTTATATTTGTAATATGCATTTCTTTAAATCTCTATATTTCATCTTCTAACATTGACTACCATTGGAATCCATAGACTTTGGACATGCTTCTAAGTTCTACAAACCCAGATTGATAATTAAATACTTTTGTTAATTTGCATAGTAAATTGACCCAAAAGTGTTATATTTTCTGTGTGAATTTGATCAAAGGATCCTTGTTATTCGTCACCATTTTTTTCACAACATGTTAGCCTCCACGACACCTTGCATTGTAGGAAAAAGGGTTTGTCTCTTTGGCCTTAGGATGTTGAATTATGGGGATCAATGCATGTGGCTCAATTTTCTCATGCCAACAATGCTTCATTTACAAATGAATCAACACTTAAGTAATAAATATCTATCAAGGAATTCAAGAGGAAGATAATCAAAGGTTAAATGCCAATTAAGGTCACAAGATCAATTCACAATCTACAGTGTGGTAATGATTTATAGTGTAAAGGAGGACATAGAAATTATTTTCCCTATTTGTTGACTATTCTTGATTACGAAAATTTAATTTCTTCTCATGGCTACGGAATTGTATGTGTAATAATAAATTTTAAGCAAACAACATAAGTGTAGGTATTAGATAGTGATTGTTCGTAGTGTATTTACTATACCTGGGAATCAAATGGAGCATGTAATATTATTCTTGTATCAACCCTACTAGAATTACAACTCATTGTGTGAAACTATAAGCTGAACATTGAGGGAATCTAGAGAAACAATAAAGAAATTGATTGCAAGCCAGAGTACATCAGTGTGATGCTTATTTTCGATGGTTGCTTCATTCTATAAATATTGAGAGCCTTGAGTGGTGTGAATGCATTATTTACTTTAGTAGAATATATGAATTTTTTAATTTATTATAAGTATGGTAGAATTAATTTGAGTTTTTAAAATAACTCATGAATTATTTTGAAAATTATGTGAAGGTCATCTTGTAATGTTAGCTATACTACATTTGGTATCTATATTACTTTTCTAGATAATTGGCGAGTATAGTGGTTGGAACCAATGCATCTTTCTAGATGGAAGCATGTCCATAGAAAGGCTAGTAGTTTATTTATTACAAACATAGAATTGATTTTGGATAGAAGAAACAATATCTTCAAGAGATCAAGTGGAAGTAAATATCTATATGGATTGTTGACTAGTTAGTTTTGATATTTTGGATCTACGAAAGAATCGTGCATTAGTTGTAAATAATTGCATGTGGATTATAGTATGTGCAACAACGTTTGAATGTTGTTGAATATTTAAATTCAAGATATTTGTGATTCAGAAGTGCATAAGCTAACTCAAGAGTTGTATGTGTAATAATAACATGTCAACATGTAGTGGAAGTGTATGTATTAGACTGTGATTTCCAATAGTATATTTGGAACCATACTTAGGGATCAAATGGAGTATGACATATGTTCCTGTTGTGGCCAGAAACAACCCCCCTTCTTATTTAGTGTTATTACTAATACTAAATAAGGTGGGACCCTTAGTCAAAATTTAAAAAAATCAATTAGTGCTTGTATTTCCTTTTTTTAATAAAACACACCGTCAAAAACTTAGGAGAAAACCCTTAAAGAATCAAAAAGCCTAAGTTTCATGATAAAATAAGATTATTCCTTAGGAAATATCACATCGCAAAAAGATCATGGACACCCCCTTTGCAAGCCAAATTCGAAGATTGCGAGATCGCGATAAGGGACTACGGACATATATCGCATCGCATGCGTCAAAAACAACACTTACGTTAAAAGACTTTAAACTGTGGATATGCGATGACGCATATCGCAAATCACAGGAAACAGATTAACGAAAATTGTCATATGCCATGCTCCCACGATATTCCGATATTGCGATAGAGCAATTATGTGATATTGCGATAAAAGTGGCAAAGCGATAGAATGATTATGTGATAATGCGATATTGTGAGTTTGCGATATAGCAAGCAAGCGATGTCGTGATTCTGTGATGTTGCGATCTGTGATATTGCGAAGAAAATCACAAAATTGCTTCATCGCAGATTTTGCGGGCTCGCGGTTCGAAAAAGTAGTTTCCATAAACCAAGACCTGGTTATGCGCTTTAATGCCAATTAATGAGTTAGTTGCCAGTAATTAATGGAATAGAGTTTCATGCTTATCAAAAAAATCATTTCACGTAAGGTGGTGTATTTTATATGTCTTCGGCATTAAAATATTTCCCATCACCTTTCCTTATCATTATTCTCACTTCACTTGTAAATTGTAGGAACGAAGAACAGAGAACGATACAAAGCAGTACGCATGATACTATGGGAAAGAAAGGCAAATCCCCGAGCCCTGAAGAGAAGAAAATGGTGCCCTTGTATACAGACACCGCCTGCAACCGAGACGCTGGTATTTCTACCTGGGAAGGCATGTACAATCTACTTGAGGAAGAGAATCCGAGAGTAATGGAGGTCGAGGCTATTGCAGGCTCACATAGTTCCTCCGAGGCATCCCTTATAGAGCTAGCTTGTTTGTTCTTACACAAAATAGTGGCGAGGCCCAAAATTCTTCCATATACGGACATGGTTAAATGGATACTGGACAATGCTAATATGAGAAACAGACAATTTAAGACTCGGGGTCAAGATCTTATGGAATCATTATTTTTACAAATTTTGAGCTACATACCCACTATAAGAAAAAGCATAAAAGGTGAAAAACACACCAAGGAAACCCAGATCAAGAAACGGAGGCAATTTCCGATGCGCGATTAGCGCCCTAGCGCTAATTGCGCATCACTGAGCAAAACCTCTTGAAAAGGAAAACTCCTAATTGCACAGTAACCTGTAAGCCCAAAAATTTGTAAGGAAGCAAAGATAGAGGTAAAAAAATAAAACTTGAATCCTAAACCAGTGGTATTTTTCAGAAATATCTTCAAAACGGTATCTACCAAAGGCACAACAATTACAGATAGACTGGAGATAGAAGGCTCAAGAAAATGTAGAATCAATCCAAAAGTTAACCAAGTTGAATTGGGATTCTTACTGGATGTAGTTGGTGAAACCACACAGCCAGTGCATGACTCTCAAGTACATCATCAATTCTACCAAGAAGATGGTGCCAGCTCTCACCGATTCTGTTTTCTCATCACAGCTAAAATCGGAAGTCGGCCAGCCGACTCTTCTCAAACAGATGCTGAACATGTGCTATTTCAAGGATCAGATACACAGTTAGATAGTAATTTTAATTTTAGTTTTAATTTTGTTTTATTTTTTCCTAAGATGAGGACGGTCATTTAAACCGCATCTTACATTTTTGTAATAAGTTATTTTTAGGTTTAGTTAAGTAGTATTTAAACCCTTCTCATGCATTTAGAGAAGGCTCCTGAAATTTGTCAAAAAATTATCCCCAGAACATGCACTTTTGTACCCTCTGAGGAGGTTTTGATGAATGAATGGAATAGGGTTTATTGATATCTGCATTTAATATCTGCTACTGATGTTGCACTTCTGTACTCTTTGAAGATGTTGGATTAAGAAGAGATAAATCATTATTGCTTGAAGCTCATGAGTAGGACTAGTTATAAATGGTACTTCTATCTGTTAACTATTTCTGCCTTTGGGTTAAAAGTGATATTCAAGTCCAGTTGTTTATATATTAATGCGTGAATGCTTGAGTTATCATTTGGCACTTTTGTACGGTGATAGCTATTTATTTATGCTTAATGTATGAATAGCTTATTATGCGATATGCTTTTCACAACTGTTTCGTCTAACTTTTTATACGAAGTGGTTCATCTTTATTGAATTCTTTTCTCATATCAGTTGAATGATCTTTATTACCAATTGTTATTTGAAATCATTTTAGATCGCATAGCAAAAGGATTACACCCCGGGTTAGTGTAGAATTAGATGTTTCTATTTATTAGAATAAAATTTGCACGTTATTAGATTAGAACTAGAGCATCTCACTTCAGAACTTTTAGAAGGGAAATATCAATTCTTCACACACATACACGTAAATTTGGAAACTGGTCCCATATCCCTAGTCGGACCCACTATACCAAACAGAAAAGGAGCTGCTAACCAAGGTCCGGACCGGGTGGGTATCCCCCTTACTGTAGACCCGATTTTCGGGGCTTCAACATATTTAGTGCTAGAAGGAGGGCCACGAACTGTGAATGGCAAGTAAATCCAAATCTAAATACCATTCTAAGAGTAAATTGCCCTCACCATCTCCCCCACTTCTCCATTGCATTTGAATCATTAAATCCAGAGTCAGAAGTCGCTGGAGAAATAGCCACTACTATAAACCCTAAAATTTCATAAAAATATACTATTGAACCTCCTGAAGTTGAATCTTTGATTCACAAGCTTCAGCAATTTTCTATATCTCCTCAAAAATCTGATAAATCTCAAGGCAATGTGACTTCACAATATAATCCTGCTCATCCTCTTACCAGATTAAAGAGTGTTCAGCCAACCAAGTTACCTCTACCTACAAGGAAGAGAGCAAGGAAATCTCCTAAAGGGTCCCATAGCGAGACTCTTTCATCATCATCATCCATCTCAACCTCTTCACCGTGAAGTCAACCATCCACCCCTCCACTTCAGATCATTGTCCATCAGCCCACCAGCACTACCATATCTTCTTCTCAATCATCTACAATCATAATATCCTCATATTCTCAACCTCAGGGATTATCTTCTGCAATTTCCTCTGTTAGCAGTTCAACAATGGCTCAATCTCCATGGAATAACCTAGGGGCAGTCTTAATGTCTGCACCCTTGAGTCAGCTACCGGCCCATCCGGAAAAATGGCTGCCTAAGTTTAACCCTGAGGCAGGCATGCTAGCAAAAGAACATCTAAATAACTTTATTCTATCCATAAATCTTAATGGAGTGCCAATGAAGACGTTGTTGTTCGACTTTTTCCTTATACTCTGCAAGGAACAGCCGGATCATGGTATTTCTCATTACCATCTGGATCTATTACTAGTTGGGAGATTTTCCAAGGACAATTTTTAATTAATTTTGGTGATGATAGGTCTATGGCGACACTAATCAATGACCTATTTAACCTTAGGGTCGAGTCAAAAAAACCTATCAAATATTTCAATTTACATTTCAATAAAACCTTAAACAAAATTCTTGTTGCTTCCCAGCCTAGCGAAGAAGTACGAAGTGAATGGTACATTACTTCTTTACCATCAAACATAGCAATCTTTGTGGATAGGGCTAAAAAAACAACTTTAGTTGAAAATATGAAACAAGCAACAGTAGTATAGAAATATATATAGCCCTAGAAAATAAAAACGCTATAGAAGAATGAAAATCCAAGAAGGTTACTTTCAACGAAGACCCCAAGAAAAAACAATTGAAAGATCCATTCGATTTAGAATGATTGCAAAAAGTTTTGAAGACCATGTCTAATGAGATGGTCAACATTAAGAAACAAGTGGTAGAAACTTCTTCTAAAAAGCCATACAGACCTTTTAAAAGAAACCCTTCAACCGATTCCAAACCCCCTAATGCTATTACAAGTGCTGAGTCCAAAGAAGAAGAAGAGGAAATCGCTACTGAAGAACATACCGATGAAGAAGAAGTTGTAGAGCTACAAGGTATGTGGGATTTCATCCTCCCAGATGAACAGGATCAAGAGGCATCCCCAGCAAGTACTCACAGTAGAAATCAACTTGATCCTCCTCAACCTATCCCTAAGTCAAAAAGTGCAAGCTCGATGACTAAGGATAAAGTCGCAGCCAAGAAAACGACACCTAAAGCAACTCAAACCAGCCCAGTCCAAATAGACCCATCAACTCCATCTAGAACGCTGATCATTTCGGATGAAATGGATTATAATATCATAGAAGATATGAAAAAGGCTAGGGCCAATATCACTTTTTATGAATTGAGCAAGTTAAAACACCAGAAAAAAGTACTTTTGAAAGAATTACATGATGTACCAGTTGTGCCTTTGCCTGTCACTGTAATCTCTCAAGCTTCCCATGACATGGGAAGACCTCCATCTAATGCAATTAATAAAGTGATCCAAAAATATCACCTTAATTGGAGGAAGATTGAGATCTCATACTCCCCCATTTCTTCTTACTTATGAAATTTTCAATAAAAATGTGCATAATTGCTTAGTGGATTCTGGAGCTTCATCGAATATTTTACCAAAATCAGTATGTACAAAATTGAACATTCAACCACAAAAATCAGCTATACGCATAGTTTAATTAGATTGATTGCAAGTCGAAGTGATTGGCGAATTAAATCAGGTCACCATAAGGCTGTCATCCAACTCAAAGGTATGTCAAATTATCGACATTTCAGTTATTGATATTCTGGAATTTTATGGTTTAATTCTTAGCAGAGATTGGTTAGAAAAACTTCATGGATACTTTGCAACTCATTGGTCGCACATGTGGCTCCCTTACAATGGTAAACCAAATCAGATAAAAGTTGAGCGGGAAAGACATCAGAAATACATAGCAACAGAACTCGAGGGAGAAAATGAACCAGTAGCATATAATTGTAACATCATTGGCAACTATTCAGTAGATTCTTTCCTAGGAAATTTTAATGCTCATACCTCACCTTACTTAGAACGTTCTGTTTTATCTCAAATATAAAATTTCTCTCAAATAGATAGTTCTAAATGTATTAATTTTTTAGATAATCCTGTAAATAAATCTTTATTTTGGAAATTAGTTTTTGACGGTTCTAAGTCTAACGTAGGAGCAGGAGCAGGATGCGTGTTAATAAGTCTAGAGGGAGATAAGACTATGCTAACTTGCAGACTCGAATTTGATTGCACCAACAACGCAGTAGAATACGAGGCTTTAGTCAAAGGGTTGTACAAAGCAATTGGATTGGACGTCAAATATCTTCAAGTTTTCGGAGATTCTGAAATTGTAATCAGACAGATACGTAATACTATACATTGTTTATCAGGTCATTTAAAACATTACCAATCTTTAGTTCAAGATCTCACTGAACACTTTATAGCATTTAATATTTCATCAATTCCCAGACTCCAAAATGCTAGTGCAGACCTCTTAGCTAATATAGCTTCCAAGCTCATTCCTTTAGAAGATTTTAGCCCTGATCGATTTTCAATTGAATTAATTTTTAGACCATAAATTCCTGATAACATTACCAATTGGAGGATTTTCAATGACGATCCTGATATTGTGAGTTTCCTCACATCTGAAGGATCCTACACCAATCAAATAATTGACGAAGACCAACATGACCGACAATTGCAAGAAGATAGCACTAACAATGCTATACCAAAGTTAGTAGTCAAGTTAGAAGATCTTTATGATTTGAAAGATTGGTTTAAAAGATCTACTAATTCAAAACTCTAAAGTTCAACATTTAATTATGAATTAGTAAATCTAGGAATTGATACCAAACCACAGAATATCAATCTAGGCCTCGGTCTAGCTCCTGAAGAAAAATTAGCGTATATTCGTCTCTTGAGACAATACAAAAGTGTCTTTGCTTGGAATTACGATGAACTTAAAACATATGACACATCTATCATCCAAAGTAGTATTCCAATGATAGACAATGAAAAACCTATCCAAAAAAAATTGAGAAAGATCCATCTCAATCTAGAAAACCAGATCAAATCTGAACTTAATAAGTTATTGAAAGCCAAAATAATCTTTCCCGTTTGAAATTCCAAATGGGTTTCGAATATGGTCCCTGTTATAATGAAAAACGGAGACATTAGAATCTACATTGACTTTCAAAATCTTAACAAAGCCTTCCAAAAGGACAAATTTCCTTTGCCTCCCATGGAACAAATACTACAGGCAATCACAGGATCAGAATTGATGTCCTTCTTGGATGGATTCTCAAGATATACTCAAGTGTCGGTACATCCCGATGATCAATTAAAAACCACATTCAGAACTAAATGGGGCACATACGCATATCAAAATATGCCATTTGGTCTGATTAATTCTAGTGCCACATTTCATAGAGCCATGGACATCACATTCAAAGGGTTAGTTAATAAATCAGTGGTAATCTATTTGGATGATATAACTGTATATTCCAAGAAACGAAACAATCATATTAGAGATTTAAAACAAATCTTCCAACGTTGTCAAAGGTATGGAATTTCACTTAACCCAAAAAATCTTTTTTCGCACTAAGTGAAGGAAAACTTCTCGGATTCATAGTGTCAAAATCTGGAATTCACATTGATTCTGACAGAATCAAGGAGATTTCTACAGTACCCCTACCTCACAACAAGAAAGCCATGCAATCTTTTCTTGGCCAGATTAATTTTGTAAAGAGATTTGTTCCATATTTTTCAAGAATCGTGTCTCCTTTACAAGCAATGATTAAAAAGAACTCAAACTTTAAATGGGGCCAAGATGAACATGAGGCATTCAATCTGATCAAACAAGCAATCATTAATGCTCCATCTTTAGCAACTCCAAAATTTTCCAATCCTTTTATTTTATATACATTTGCCTCTGATAGATCATATGTTGCAATACTCACTCAAGTAAATCAAGAGAAGGCAGAAGCCCCAATTGCTTTTTTCAGTTCCAATTTACAAGGGGCTGAGTTGAATTATTCAGATGTAGAGAAACAAGCTTATGTTGTTTTCAAAGCAATTAAGTATTTCAGACCACATACAAAAATCATAGTACCGTTTCCAGCGGTAAGAAATCTTCTAGTACAGAAGGATCTGGGAGAGAAAAGAGCCAATTGGGTTACTGCCTTACAAGAATATGACGTAGAAATCAAACCAGCAAGTATTGTAAAAGGTCAAGGCTTTTGCAAAATGCTAGCCGAAACATCGTTGATGTCCGAAATTCCATCTGTAGAGATACAAATGTACGAGGTAAGCCTAAACAATGTTGAGTCATTATACGTTGACATCATTTATTATCTAAAGAATGGATACGCTCCTTCAAACCTCGATCATACTAAGAAAAGAGCTCTAAGGTTGAAAGCCAAACAATATCATCTCGTGAATGATGTTCTTTTTAGAATAAATTATGATTCTATTCTCCTTACATGTCTTGAGAAATTTGAATCTGATAAAGTCTTGCAGGAACTCCACGATGGGCTAGCAGGCGGACACTACGCTGGAGATGCTACGACTTATAAAATCTTATGCACAGGTTATTACTGGCCCACATTATTCAAAGACTCACATAACTACGTGAGGAAATGTCAAGTTTGTCAAACCGCTATTGGGAGACAAAAGAAACCATCCTTGCCACTGCAACCAGTTAACATTGAGAAGCCTTTCGATCAGTGGGGATTGGACATAATAGGTGAGATCGTTCCTCACTCTTCTAAGCAGCATAGATATATCCTTATAGCAACAGATTACTTTACTAAATGGGTAGAAGCAATTCCACTCAAGACGGCTAATGCTGAAAATATCATCGAGTTCATAGATCAGTTCATAATCACCAGGTTTGGGTTGTCTTCTGCTTTAATGTTTGATAATGCATCATATTTTTCTGGTAATGCAATGACTGAATTTGCACTCAAAAGAGGTTTCAAACTCAAATACTCTGCCAATTATTACCCACAAGGGAATGGGTTAGTTGAATCTACAAATAAGAATTTAATCAGAATCATTAAGCAAACCATTGACCAAAATCATAAAAACTAGCATAAGTCTTTAATATACGCTTTATGGGTAGATCGAATAATGCAGAAAACCTCCATTGGTACTTCTCCCTTTAATTTAGTTTATGGAAAAGAAGTGGTTCTTCCAAGTCATTTGGCAATTCCCTCTTTAGCCTTTGTTCAATATATTGATGAAGCAGCAACTTCTTCCTTACAACTAAGGCAACAAGAAATAATCAAGTTAGAAGAACAACGAGAACAGGCCAAGATAACTCAAGCTCATCATCAAGCCTCAGTAAAAGCCTCTTTTGATTCTAACATGATATCTAGAAAAGATTTTCAGATGGGAGATCTAGTTTTAAAATGGGACAAGGCTCATGAGGAAAAAGGGAAACATACAAAGTTTCAACGAATGTGGCTTGGCCCTTTTCAAATCATAGAAGCCATAGGTCCATCTACATTTATGTTATAGGATTTAACAGGAAAAAGATATTCTTTACCTGTTAATGGTCAGATTCTCAAAAAATAATTTTCCGTAAGAGATCATTCTTCTATTTTGTAGAATAGTTGTTTTAGTTTCATAATAAAACCTGTTGTAAATGGTTACATTCGAGATTCATGAAAAAGGCACAAATTCTCTTTTAGATTTTGTTTTTCACTTGTATAAATAGAATTCTTTTTAGAAAATTGATCATTATTATTGAAAGATATAGTTAAAAAACTATATGCCTAGAAATGATACTAGTTTCAACTGTATAAATTTTGATAAAAAACGAATTTTAGTAAAGAAATTGTTTTGCATCAGTCCAATGAAAGGTATCAATAATAAAACGAAGATTCTCTGTAGAAAATCTCTTTCCAAAAAACTCTATTATTGTCGTCCAGAGCCATCTTAAGGAAACAATGACTTCCTCCCCACCTAGGAAACTACAACGTTCAGGGAATGATCCAATGATACACTTTAACTTAAAGAGTAAGAGGTCTCATCACGAGCCGACTTATCATAATCATAGATATTATAGCTTGCTGACTTTGCCAATACTGCATACCACAGTGGGGCAATGGCTCAAGATTGTTGCAATCAAAAGATAAGGGGTCTCATCACGAGCCAGCTTGTTCAGCAAAGCTATAAATCAGTGAATGACTGTGTCATAAATTGGCTACCAAACCAAGACATTTTTCTTTAAGTGTAAAAAATAAAATGAAAGCAATAAGTGTGGATATGGATTTCTCTTTGAAAATTGTAAATTTCTCTAAGTAGGATACATGATAATTGCTAGGTAACAGGTAACCCCGTCGAGGCTATAAACACCTGCTGGCAGCAGATGGTTTACCTACGACAAATGAGCATATTTAAAATTGATTTGCAGAGAAGGCTTTGTTTTTATCTTTATAAACTAAGTAATAACTGATGTAGATACAAGGACTAGCTTGAGGAAGTAAATAATCAAAATTGAAAAAAGAAGAAACAAAATATCGTTAATAGGTGAAAGCATAATGTACTTTGTCTTTCTATAATAAAGTTTAATTTCCTGGAAAATTTTCTGTTTTGAAAGTTTAGAAAATTCAAAAGAAAAACAGAGATAACTGGTTCTTCCAAGTGAATCTCCAATTGTTGTGGCCAGCAACAACCACCCTTCTTATTTAGTGTTATTACTAATACTAAATAAGTGGGGACCCTTAGTCAAAATTAAAAACAATCAATTACTACTTGTATATCATTTTTTAATAAAACTTGCCGTCAAGAAACTTAGGAGAAAACCCTTAAAGAATAAAAAGGCCTAAGTTTTATGATAAAATAAGATTATTCCTTAGGAAATATCGCATCGGAAAAAGATCATGGACACCCCCTTTGCAAGCCAAATTCTAAGATTGCGAGATCGCGATAAGGGACTACGGACATACATTGCATCGCATGCGTCAAAAATACCACTTACATTGAAAGACTTTAAACTGCCGATATGCGACGACGCATATCACAAATTGTAGGAAATAGATTAATGAAAATTTTCATATGCCACGCTCCCGCGATATTGCGATATTGCGATAGAGCAATTATGCGATATTGCGATAAAAGCGGCAAAGCGATAGAATGATTATGCGGTAATGCGATATTGTGATTTTGCGATATAGCAAGCAAGAGATGTCGTGATTCTGCGATGTTGTGATCTGCAATATTGCGAAGCAAATCGCAAAATCGCTTCATCGCAGATCTTGCGGGCTTGCGCTTCGAAAAAGTAGTTTCCATAAACGAAGACCTGGATATGCGCTTTAATGCTAATTAATGAGTTAGTTTCTAGTAATTAATGGAATAGGGTTTCGTGCTTATCAAAAAAATCATTTCACGTAAGGTGGTGTATTTTATATGTCTTTGGCATTTAAAGCTTTCCCATCACCTTTCCTTATCATTATTCTCACTTCACTTGTAAATTTTAGGAACGAAGAACAGAGAAGGATACAAAGCAGTATGCAGGATACTATGGGAAAGAAAGGCAAAGCCCCGAGCTCTGACGAGAAGGAAATGGCGCCCTTGTATACAGACACCGCCTGCAACCAAGACGTTGGTATTGCTACCTAGGAAGGCATGTACAATCTACTTGAGGAAGAGAATCGGAGAGTAATGGAGGTTGAGACTATTGCAGGCTCACATAGTTCCTCCGAGGCACCCTTATAGAGCTAGCTTGTTCGTTCTTACACCGAATAGCGGCGAGGCCCAAAATTCTTCCATATACAAACATGGTTAAATGGATATTGGACAATGCTGATATCATAAACAGACAATTTAACACTCAGGGTCAAGAGCTTACGGAATCATTATTTTTACAAATTTTGAGCTTTATAACCGATATAAGAAAAATCACAAAAGGTGAAAAACGCACCAAGGAAACCCGGATCAAGAAACGGAGGCAGTTTTCGATGTGCGATTAGCGCCCTAGCACTAATCACACATCACTCAGAAAAACTTCTTGAAAAGGAAAACTCCTAATTGCTTAGTCACGTGTAAGCCCAAAAATTTGTAAGGAAGCAAATATAGAGGTAAAAAACTAAAACTTGAATCCTAATCTAGTGGTATTTGTCAGAAATATCTTCAAAATGGTATCTACCAAAGGCACAACAATTACAGACAGACTGGAGACAGAAGGCTCAAGAAAAGGCAGAATCAATCCAAAGGTTAACCAAGTTGAATTGGGATTCTTACTGGATGTACTTGGTGAAACCACACAGCCAGTGCATGACTCTCAAGTGCATCATCAATTCTTTCGAGAATATGGTGCCAGCTCTCACTGATTCTTTTTTCTCAGCACAGCTAAAATCAGAAGTCGGCCAACTTATTCTTCTCAAACAGATGCTGAACGTGTGCGATTTCAAGGATTAGATACACAATTAGTTAGTAATTTTAATTTTAGTTTTATTTTTGTTTTATTTTTTCCTAAGATGAGGATGGTCATTTAAACTACATCCTACATTTTTGTAATAAGTTATTTTTAGGTTTAATTAAGTAGTATTTAAACCCTTCTCATGCATTTAGAGAAGGGTCCTGAAATTTGTCAAAAACTTATCCCCAGAACATGCACTTTTGTACCCTCTGAGGAGGTTTTGATGAATGAATGGAACATGATTTATTGATATCTGCATTTAATATTTCCTATTGATGTTGCACTTCTGTACTCTTAGTGGATGTTGGATTACGAAGAGATAAATCATTATCGCTTGAAGCTCATGAGCAGGACTAGTTATAAATGGTACTTCTATCTCTTAACTATTTCTGCCTTTGTGTTAAAAGTGATATTCAAGTTCAGTTTTTTATATATTAATGTGTGAATGCTTGAGGTATCATTTGGCACTTTTGTACGGTGATAACTATTTATTTATGCTTAATGTATGAATAACTTATTATGTGATATGCTTTTCACAACTATTTCGTCTAACTTTTTATACGAAGTGGTTCATCTTTATTGAACTCTTTTCTCATAGCAGTTGAATGATCTTTATTGCCAATTGTTATTTGAAATCATTTTAGATCGCATAACAAAAGGATTATACCCCAGGTTAGTGTAGAATTAGATGTTTCTGTTTATTAGGATAAAATTTGCACGTTATTAGATTAGAAATAGAGCATCTCACTTAGGAACTTTAAGAAGGGAAATATCAATTCTTCACACACATACACATAAACTGGGAAAATGGTCCCATATCCCCAGTCAGACCCACTATACCAAACGGAAAAGGAGTTGCTAACCAAGGTCCGGACCGGGTGGGTATCCCCCTTGTTGTAGACCCGATTTTCAGGGCTTCAATAGTTCCACAGGGGTAGATCAATTGTTGATCGAAGTAATTTGAAATCTATGAAAAATGAGAGATCCAAGGTTCAAATACCCCTTTTTGGGACCTAGTTTACAGAGAGGAGGACACTCATACACCCACAGAGGTTTACTAGTAGTTATGTGTCAGGTGGGTTGTTGGGTTCCTTTGGGATAAAAAAAAATAGAGTATGCAATCTTATTCTTATATCAGTCTTGCTGGAACTGTACCATGTTGTGTGGAATTATAAGTTGAGCATCAATTGTAAAGATATTTATTGCAATCTAGAGTCCATTGCTATGATGCTTATTTTTGGTGGTTACTTCACTCTAAAAATATTGATAGGTCTCATTGGTGTGAATACATTATTTTTTTTAGTAGCACATGATTTTTTTAATTTATTGTAAGTATGTTAGACTTATTCTTAGTTTGTAAAATAAATGATGAAAAATTTCTACAATTAAATGAATGCCATCTTGTAACATTGATTGATAGTATATGTACTAGTACCTAGTTAGATAAATGGTGAGTACAATGGTTGGAACTTTTATATCTCAATAAATGGAAACAAGTCCATAGAATGAAAAGTATTTCAGTGATTACAAGAAAGGAGTTGATTGTGGGATGAAGAAATTATATCCCTTAGATATCGCGTAGAAGTAATGCTCCATACGAGTGGTTGTTTAGTTAGTTTGAAAGTGGTTGATCTAGAGTAAAATCCCTCATTAGTTGTAAATAAATTCATATGGATTGCAATTCTATAGCGAAGTTATGTGACAGATTGTGGATGTTGTTCAATAATTGAAATCATGGGATTTATGACTCTAGATTTTAGAAATGGAAATCAGGAGTTGTATGTCTAATAATAATTTGTAAGCACGTAGTGGAAGTGTAGGTATTAGACTATGATTTCTGACAACAAATTTGGAATCGTACTTAGTGATAAAATGGAGTGTGTTATATTATTGGTGTATTATTTCCTTGTTTATAGTATCATTTACTATTTTTAGCAAATTTTCAGGTCATGAACTTCCAGAAAAGTTTTGACCCCCAAAACAATAATTTTTTGTGGTCTGTAGTTGTCCCATTCCCTTAGGCACATTACCTATGGAAATAATTTAGTACTCAAATAGATATTTCCAACGAGCTATTATATGCACAAAATGGAGATAATATGACCAAGTTACAATCCCGAGAATTTGACCTCCCAACTAACCCCAATGGGGCCAACAAACTCTTGGCGTTCAATTTCCTGGCGTTAGGGTTTTATTTGTTTAGGATTTTCCCTTATTGTTCAATAATAAAAATGCCATTAAGCCTCATTGTAACACAGTTCGGAGGCATGTAGCTACCACATCTCTTCTCAGAGACAAGTTACCATCGTCTGAGCTAGTTTATTTCAGCATATTTTAGTTTTTTTATATTAATTAAATGAAGTTTTATTTTTTTTTCATCTCTGTGTTTATTTGTATATCAGTATTTTGTTTTGTTCCTACACAAGTTTGATCAATGGTATCAGAGTGGTCTACTCTTTCTCTATTTTTCTTTACATTTCCCCAACGAGGTTAGGGTATAAAGAGTTAGGGCTCAAATTGGTTGAACCTTTGCAAGACCAGCCTTAGAAATTCTGAGGACCTCCCATGGTGGAAGAAACAAAAGAAAAGGGGCAAAATATACTTTCAAAATATTTCTCAAGGAAGCCCTCGAGCAACAAAGGAATGTAATAATGGATAAGTTTTCATGGATCCTTCAATGGCTACCCACAGTTAACACATATTAATCTAGCATCCACTCTAAAAGCGCTACTCCTTTTAAGGTACAAGTTAAATTTGACATTATCATATTTGAAGACCATATAGATGAAGACACCGTAGATAGATGGTTAAATCAGTTGGAGGGATATTTTTTAGTTCATGACTTTTCCAATCAATAAAATAATACTTTTACAGTCCTCAAAGCCACCCACATGTCAAGGATTAGTGGGAAACCTGCAAAGAACAAAAGGATGAATATTATCAAGGAACAATATTATCCCATTGGGAGCTATCAAGATAAATACATAAAGTGGACCATGCTACAGTAGGGAAGGGACCAATATGTGTCCAAGTTCATAAATTCTTTCCATATCCTTAGCATGAAGTTGGGTATCAATGATTGTGAATGGCATTTGGTACTCATGTACTCTCTGTCTACACAAATACATCCAGGACAAGATGGAGTTCCTAGAAATTTCCTCGCTTGGCACCACCTACCAATACGATTTCAAGATCAAGCAGAAATTTAAACAAGAGAATTGAGACTTTAGATCTGTGAATTTGAAGTAAGAGAAAGGTACCCCCAAACTATATAAAAAAGGAAAAATCCAAGTCGGGGTGACGTGGGAAAACACCATGAAGACAAAGAATGATGCAGGAAAATGGTGTGAGTTCCATAATAGCCCCATCCACAACACAAGTGAATGTCGAGCCAAGAAGTCACTAGTGCCCGAGCTGAAGGCTTTCAAATTAGATTCATGTTCTGACTCTGAGTTAGAAAACGACAAGGGGAATGAAAAAAGGAAGCAGATTATCCATGTGGATCCTAGTGCCACCGTTCCCACCACCAAGATCCAGAAGGATGAACCCGAAGATCAAGAGGAGGGGGAGCTTCTCTTCCACTCAAAAATGTGGGTGAAGGGTTGTCCACTACAATTGATTGTCAACATCGAAAGCCAAAAGAACCTCATTTCAATAAAGATCATGAAGCATTTATGCTTACCGACCAAACCAAACTAGTAGTTATACACCATCATGTGGCTTCACTTAGGGTAAGATATCCACATCAGCCAACAATGTCACCTTTCCTACAACATCAATCCCTTCATAGATGAGGTATTGTGTGATGTTTCTCCTGTTGAATTTTGTGATTTGTTATTAGGCCAACCATACTTGTGGAAGAGACATGTTGTATATGAGTCTATGCCTCTCACTGATATTATTACTTTGGGCAATAAGTTATACAAGATACCACAAGTAGCAACTGTTACTGAAATTTCTTTGATCACTGTGAAACAATGTAGTAAGATCACTTCCCAAAATGGGAAATTTGTTTTCCATGTGACTCTCCCTTAGGGAAAGAAGAATATTGTGGCTACATCCTCCAGATAGGGCTCCTCTGCATAGCAGTAACATATGGAACATGTTGTGGAGGAGTACAGGGGCATCTTCACTTGAGCCAACATGGCACCTCTACACTATCAGATCAAGCACTCCATCGATCTGAACTCGGGCACATTGATACTGAATGGATCAATCTACTGATGCTCTAATCTGGAGATGATAAAATCAAGAGGTAGATTGATGATTTATTGCAGAAATGGCACATAAAGCCAATTTCATCACACTGTGGGAGCCCAATCGTGTTGGTATATAAGAAAAACGAGACGTAGAGACTTTGTATTGACTATCCAGTGATGAGCAAGATTACTGTCCTGTGGACAGTGTTAGACCTGCCAACATTTCAAGGGATCTCCCCAGTAAGAAGTCCCAACAAGACCTCATACCATTTATAGTAGGAGTCACAGTAGTGGGTAGTACGGTATTGCCTTGACTGTAGTTATGTGTAGAGGTAAGTAAGATGTCCTTGTTGGTAGAAAGGGTGTGACCTTGCAGCAAGTCAAGGAAGTTCCATGAAAGGCTCTAACACATGGAAAGTGGGAAGAGTATGCCCCTTAGAAACCTGTGATAACACGTATATTAAAAGGGAACACACAAGAAGAAAGACATCACGATATAGGAGGTAGGATAACCAACAATCCAAATTGATGGATTATATCAATAAAATGCTTCAATAAGATTCATACAAACACATATGGAATATTTCATACATATATGTATAAATTACAGCTACATACATTATTAAAGTAACTAGGATAGTTGAACTACAATAAAAACATATGCATGAAACATGTTAGCTATGTTATATTAAAATAGTGAAACATCCAGCCATACATACAACCTTGACAACCACTAGTTGCGATAGCGAAACATTAAAACCACTATCACCTACTCCTCCAAAGAGATGTACTAGCTCTGCACTGTGGAGAAACCAAGACTCGTTAAAATACACTCCAAGATTTCTCTGGGTTATCCCTATAGGAAGCTTGTCTCACAAAAGCCTATACAATGAGTTATGAGGTTATATAAGTAGCTAAGCGTGGGGTGACCCTTTACATTCCCCTTTGTGACTCTTCACCTACCTTCATGACTCTTCAACTTACATATGATTTCTATATTCAACTATTGACACTTGGTCTTTGACTTTTACAACATCTTTACATCACAATCTGCACATGTACCCATGTTAGACAAAAATAGGCTTAAGTAAACCATGAAACACATCACTAAGACTCAGAAAACTATGGGAAGAATAAGTCTTTGACATCCTCTCGATGATCGATGGTGGTGAACTGATGCCAAGCTTGGTAGTCTATTATGGTGTCCGCATGCTTTGTGGTTTCATTCTTTTGAAAATAGAATTCTTGCCTCCATTGCATTTGGGCACACTGGTTTTGCACCTCAGTCCAAATCATTGGATAGCATGTGCATCATAGTCTTGAGTGCAGCTGGACCAATGACATACTGGTGCATAGTGTCTATTCTCATGTGCAAGTTTGAGTTAGTGGCTATGCACATCAACCAATCAAAGTACATGTCCAAATCCACTCACACTTGGTTCTTTTTCTTTGCCTCGGTGAGTGTGCCAATGGAAGGGATCCCGTGCGTGCTCACAATGACATCCATGCTCCTAAACACCCATGCATGTAAAGCTTGTAACTGGTGATGTGTTGTAGGAGTTCTTCATAGTTTCAGATCTGACTCTGGATGCATGCCTTCAACTTCACTACCTTTGGCTTCATCATCTTTGGAAAGTGCAATGGGTCTCCCTTGCACCTCATTGTCCATATTTGCATGTGATCGACAACAATGTGTAAGTCTGACAAGATGTGTGCTCTCGTAACATAGCGTTGCCACTAACCATTAAGATGGAAAAATGACTTATGCATAGTGATGAATTTGAAGTACATCTTCCACATGACTGTCTTGAGAGATGATACTTCATCTAGTATCGCTCTCCTCAACATTGCTCTGGTGGATGTTGTAACTTTCTCTTTTTCCTGTTTGGATGCTTGTAACTCATTATCCATGCACTTGTTCTTAACTATCAAGAATATAAAACTCGAGCTAGTGTCTTTAGCATATACTCTGGTCGCATCGGCCAATGTAGCTAGATGTCTGTGCACATTGAACACGATCACTCGTTCTTCAAACTACATAGGAGAGACATGGACATCCGCAGTGGGCACTCTGCTCCACTACAAAACTATGTGTTGTGACTCGTCGAAAGATATGTTATGCATCTCAACTATTGTATTATCTTCAAGGATTTCATTCTCTCCTTGATCGCTTGCTCTGCTTCTAGATATGGTGAGGCTAGTGGGGTGACCTCATGGTTCTGAGGCATGACGTCAATGTCCTGATCTAACTTGAGTTGAACCATATCCATTTCCTCTACTCTAGCATTTGTTCAATATCCTTAGAAAAGTCTTTCTCCTACGATTTCTCACCATATCTTCTACGTGCCAGTTGTTTGGATGAATTGATAACCCGTATAGGTGCAGTTTCATCAATATGTGCATGTTGTACCTCCTGTTGTTCAGTACTGATGTGCTTCCTTTTATTTTCTGTGCAGCTCTTTTTCTTCCCTGAGTTGCTCCTTCAACTCCTGCAACTCCTTTTCTGCTCCCTCCATCTTCTGCCTCTCTTTTTTCGTTTTCATGATTCTTCTATCACGTTTTCACCTCTTCACATCAATCTCCAAAGCTAATTTCAACACAAGTGGATCTACATTGAAGTTGCAGATTTTCTCCTCGTTTGCACTGTCTACAATATTCCTCTTACCTTTTTTAAACACAGGTCTGCTGCTACTGATGATGCTACTCTCTAAGATGTTGTTGCCTTATGCATTTCTAACCATTATACAGTCATGATGACTGGTTCATTGAGTCTTGAGAAGTGATAGCAATATCTCTATAGGTTTTCCTCATGCCAATGACACTCCCTATGGATCCAATGATGATACACTCTCGTATAGTGGTCCTTCACTAAGAAATATGGGTCATATGGATTGAAACTTCTGGTGCCGAAGGTGAACCTCTTGAACTCCTTCGTCTCAGCCTCATCATTCTTTGGATTTTGGATCTCATACAACTCGATCCACAAAGGAAGATCGGGATGTGATATTACACTTCTTATATGACCAACTTATCCAAGGAAAACTTTGGTAAAACATGCAAAGCTTTCTCTGCACTATACATCTAGATGAAGGTGCCTAGGAGTGAGGCATACCAATATGTTATGTCAAGCAATGGCTCCATCACTACCTACGACATGCAAGGTGGATCCTGCTCAAAGATCGTCATCTATACAGGGGTGACAAAGTGGTAAGATAGTTGTATGATAACTCCATGGAAGATGCATTCGAGGAACAACCTGCAATAAGGGTGAAAATAGGTTTCTAAAGGTGTCCATGCCCAAGCTAAGCCTGGGAACTATTGACGGGCATATATTGCATCAAGTATGTAAGCAGACATGAAGATTCACTTGCGAAGCCTTCGGAAGATGTCGGGCTTTTGTTACTTTCTCCTTCAACCTAAGATCCAACATGTCAGACCAGTTGAAAGGTCTTCCTTCATTTACCAGCTGATCCAACACAATCACCGAACTCTGTAATAAGGTTTATATTCTCTCTTGGCTATATAAGTGGCATGAGAAGATGACCAAGAGTTGATATTCCTTCCACAATATCCTTTTCTTGTACACTTGGTTGTGTTTCATCCTGAAGTTAGACAGCTCTCTCACCCAACTCTTCAAGATGTCTCTTGAGTTTGCACTGTTGTTGGTCTAGTTAAGGGTGTATCCATCACGATCACCAGTTGTGGCAAGTGATACATGTCCTGATATTCCTTTGTGTTGAAGGTAGAAAGTATTGTTCCACTGGAACTACTCAAGGGAGATTCTTGAGGTAGACACTACATAATACATAAACTCTTACACTACATAATACTCTTACACTATAGTCATTTAAATAATTATTTTAAGAAATATGGAAATCTTATTAGAGTCACAAATTATGCAAGATGACAACACTTTTATTTCTTAAGGATTTGGATTTGTGACTTGTGACAGCCAGAAAATTGTTGAAGAAATCTTTACCCTAGGAAATACTCATGAGTTTGATGTCAAGGATGTGAGTCTTGTTCTTTTGTGTTTTATGCTTCCATTTTCTCCTCAGGTAACCCAATTTTTAGTACTCCCTTTTTCATCTTAGATTGAAATCAAGAAATTTGAACAGAAGACCTTCATGCACGATTCCTTATCTCTTCACTAGGGAAGAGGTGGTTATCATTCCAAATCAGGTAATTATGGATTTGTTGATTGCGATGGAACTTATCATAGTGGTGGTTATGGAGGTGGGTCTTGCAATTCTGGTGGGGTTTATGGTGGTTATGGAGGTGGATATGATGTTGGGGGATATGGTGGAGGTTATGGCAGTGGTGGTTATGGACATGGATTTCATGGTGGATATGGAGGTGAGACAATTGTGGGGGGGGGGGGGGCGTGGGGGGCGGTATGGTGGAGCTGGTTGTTATGGTGGTGTAAATGGTGTTTATGATGGAGATGGGTATGGTGGAATGGGATATGGAGGATATTCCAATGTAAGAGAATATGGAGGCTACGATTCAAGTGGAGTTTCTAGAAGTTAGGGTGGTAGTGGAGGTAGTCGAAGGTATCATCCATACCATCAAAGATCAACCTCTATACTAGGGTGACAAAGTGGTCAGATAGTTGTATGATAACTCCATGGAAGTTTCATTGGGAGAACAACCTGCAATAAGTGTGCATAAAGGTTTCTGAAGGTGTCCATGACCAACCCAAGCCCGGGAACTATTGATGGGCACAGATTGAATCAAATATGTAAGTGGACATGAAGGGATTCGCTTGCTAACCCTTAGGCAGATGTCGCGATTCTGTTACTTTCTCCTTCAACCTGAGGGCCAACATGTCAGACCAGTTGAAAGGTCTTCCTTCATTCACCAGTTGATCCAATACAATCACCCAAATCTCTGAGAAGGTTTTTGTGCTCTCCTAGCTGTATAAATGGCATGTGAAGGTGACCAAGTGCTGATATGCCTTCCACAATATCCTTGTCTTGTACACTTGGTTGGGTGTCGTCCTGAACTTAGAAGACTCTCTCACCCAACTTTTCAAGATGTCTCTTGAGTTTACATTGTTGCTAGGTTAGGTTAAGGGTGTATCCATTGTGATCACTGCTTGTGGCAAGTGATACATCTCCTGAAATATATTTTCCCTGAAGGTAGAAAGTTTTTTTCCACTAAAACTACTCAAGGGAGAGTCTTGGGGTAGACACTATATAATACATAAACTCTTACACTAATATGTGAAAGTTTTTTTCCACTGAATATTATGTGATATTTCTAAGAAGTTGACACTGGAATACTTGTTTTGAATCAATAAAGTATTAATAACCAATAATTAAAACTAATTTTTCATGTAAGGAAATTAAAGAAGTGTAAAAATCAGGCAATAAAGTTGACGACAATACAATCAATTTCTTCAAAAACAACTAGAGGAAGAATTATAAAAATTGTATGAACATATCAAACACAATATATGTGTACAATGAAATTATTAAAAGGATATGAAAATCTCATATTCCATAAGGAAGCATGCCTTAGCCTTCAAATTAGTTAACTTTTTATCCAATAGTCCTAAAAGCCCTAAAGGGGTTGAAAAAATAATTTTTCAGTTAATATAACTCATCTAAGATTTGATATAATATGCATGTGGAGAAAAATAGAAATAAAATGTCTGAAACGTTCATATGATAGTTAGTCATTAAGATAGAGCAGCCAACCTAGAAAAAAAAATCAATCTAAATTTTAGAGGAGTTTCATCTAGAACAGAAAGACCCGGTTTGGATGTATTTTATCGAAATCATGCCAGTAGCAAAAAAAAAAAACAGCTAAAAATTGTAATCCAAAATGTATGGACATAGATTTACATGGATGAGTCTAAAATATAAATAATGAAGCACAATTGTTTACCTTGAAATATCAAATGTATTTTCTCCAAAGTTGCGACTCTGTAGAGTCCAATATAACACAAAGTTAGTATAAAATTTTAAAGGAATAAGTCACTATGATACCTAGAGACATAGAAACACTCATGGCAAGAAATATTTTGGTTGAAATACAAAAGAAACTTGAGGATTGACATGCAACACACCTGGGTGACTGACTGGAAGATTTGTGTAATTTTCACCAGGAGGCTCAGAGGTTGACTGCCAGAACTACACAGAACACAGTCTGAACTGTCAGGTGGATGACTGACCACTAAAACTGCACAGAGCACAATCCATCTTGGACTACTGAGGACTGAACTTATGTAATGCGAAGTTTTAGTCAGCAATGAATACAACCCGGTTAATTGCATCTGCATAATTATAGGGGCCAATGGAGCACTGCCTCATAGAATTGCATAGAGAAAGCCCGAGAAGCCAGTGTTGGGCAACCTCTACACAATTCCTGGGAGGAAGGCAGAGCCTTCACTCTCAGAATGTGCAGTGCAAGCCAGGCAAGGAAACGTCCAAGCCAAGGCAGCCTAGACTCGCCGACGGGCGACTGAAAACATGAAAAGGTTGAATGCATCATGCACACAAATAGTGTGTGAAGGATTTACTAAATGGGAAAACAAGAAAATGTGTGAAACGAATTGCCACAACGACAACCATTAGTGAAGAAACAATATCAGGCATGTGAAAACATTGAGATGCAATGAAAAAATTGAAACAATGCTTCTACAAGCTAACATGCATTAAAACGATAGTAAGCATTTAACAAAACCAAGAAAAAAATACTCACACAAACTGAAATAGAAAGAGCGACAAAAAAGAATAAAAAAACATGAGAAGAGGACTTACCCAAAAAGAAAAGTTAAGTTGAGTGTGTTGAATACTCCTAGATGTGATGTGGGATGCTAGAGCTCCAAGATCGAAGTGAAGAATGAGCTCTGAAGCATCGAATAAATAGTTTTGACAAAATCAAGGTTTATAATGTGCATGCCACAAATCTAGGAAAAAAGAACACTTGGCGGGAGGTTTCCAAAACAGATTTTGTATGTAACCGCACCTACTAAAAATGCATCTCTAAAATCTAGGGATGTTTCTTCATTTATGTTTTTTTCTTTTTTGGGAAAAAGCAGAACATGCATGCAAAGCAAGAGTGCTCAATTCTAGAGGGAACCGCTCAACATTGGAGCACATGCAACAAACTACAGGCCTTTGGATGACTTCTGCACAGTTTTTGGGCTAAGTGGGTATGGCTTCCCCTCACGCTCTATGGAATTTTTGGACTGAAGCCCAGGTTGTTAGATAGGTCTGTGCAAATTTTCAGAGTAAGCTCAGTGATGGGCTAATTTGCGCAATTTCTAGAGGGAAGGTTTCTTGCTTGCTATGTGCATTTATGGAGAGAAATAGGATGCCTTGATGGTTTGCACAACTCTGGAGAGGAAGTCTAGTTTCCCTCCAGTTCTGCACAATTTTCCAGGTGAGCACAACAGCCAGAAAATGACCAAGTTCTGGGATGTCAGCTTGTGAGTGGAAGGCAAACAAGCTAGCAAGCACAAGCTAATAAGCCACTAAAACTCAACCGAAGCATATGTACTTGGATAGTGCAAGACATGCTGTTAAGGATGGTTAGTAGGGAGGCTCCAAAACGAAGCTATGGAAAACATTTGGAGGGCGGTTGTAGCCACTACAACACTTGGCGACACACTGGTAGAACTCTAGCTCAATGAATGGACCTTATTTCATGAAAATCAAGCCTAACTCCTCCTAAAGTATTGTTTGATCCTTAAATCATCATAGTTTCCACAATAGATTGAGTGAAATATGTAGCACATGCCACACTCTTGATCAGTCAACACATATTCCAAGCCAAGTCAACTTAGTTGTTTCGATTGGGGATGAGGGGTATGTTGGTGCACAAGTAATATGATTTTTAGAGTTTAAGCTTCATATCAGGTGTTGCTCCACTTCCAGCAAGCCTGGACATTACCGTGGTAGAGTCACATAGGAACACAAGCATCACTCCATTGCAATCGAGCCTCGCTAGTACCCCAGTGGAATTAATTTCATCATATCTCTCTGTAGGAGGCCTTTCTCTTCTTTTTCCTTATTCATTTTTTCAAAATTTTTCACATTTTCAATTTTTTTTCATCATTCTTTTAAAGAGCTGTGCATAGGCACTTATTTATTTCAGAGGTGGGAGAGGCATCCTAACTTATTGAGAGCATAAGAGGTTGTTCCTTCAGATAAATATTTTGTATATACCTCTGACATACTTGTTAAGGTTTTCCCCCTCACATTACTCTATTTGACTGAGCTAACAAGGGTTAACCCAAAACAATCGACTAGAGTAGATGGTACTAGTTAGAGTGCAAGTGTTGTGTTTTCACCAAGATTCACTTCGAACAGAAGATAATTTCCATTGGTGTATCATTGACTGAAGACAACAGATAACCATGTATTGATAGTTTTACAGTCCTCTTGTACTTTACCTTTATTATTTCAAGAGTCGTACATGGTTTCATGTGGAAATAACCTACGAACGTAAACAAGCAAAGAAAACAAAACAAAGCAAATAGTATAAGAAAATATGAAAGAAAATAAAGTAAGAAAAGCAAGCAAGCAAGAAAACAAACAACAAAGCAATAAAGAAAACATGCATGCAAGAAAACGAGAGATAAAGAAAACACTACTCCTACTCCTAAGCTAATGATGCATGGATTGGATCACATGAAGTGATATTTCCAATGCATCCACTGGCGCATTGGTTGACCCATGTTGGTGAAGGCATGGTTCTCGAACAGAACAGTCAAGCGAGCGAGTAAACATTAAATACATAACAATGAAGACAAACACACTCTGAGTTACACTATGTGTAGATATTAAGCATATGCATTCCCTTGATTGTGGCATGCAACCAAATGTGAGAAAAAGAGATAAATTATGTCATGCAAGTGTGCTTTCTATGTAAGATTCCTCCAATGCATGAGTGACGGCATCATGTGATTCTGGTGGATGAAGAAAAAATTTTGTGTTGTATTAATCTTCAATGCATACATATGAGTGACAAGGAGGCTTGGTGGTTCAACAATTTCCTGATAAAAAATGAAACTCACCTCAGGAAAATGAGGGCTTGACATAACCATCAACTCGGGCTGAAGTTCCTCAACAACCTGCGCGGTTTTGACTTCATCGACATATATATCATCATAAACAGGTGGCTTTGAAATATCAACATCATGATCGAATATAGGAGTAAAATATCATGACAACTACAATCATAAAAATCCATGAGCTCATTGACATCCTCATACTCTAATGAATCAAACAAAGGGGTAGATGAGAAGCAAGAATGTCGACCCTCTGCGTTTCTAGAAAAAGTAGATGAAAAATCAAATGGATTTTCAATGAATACTTTTTCATTTCCACTATCAAATGATGGAGTTACATCAGGTGTGTTATGTAAATGATCAGAAGCAGATGCATCCGTTGATGAATTTACAAAAGGAAAGTCAAAGATAGAAGAATCACCAAATATGCTACAAAAAAGCGAAGGAGGCGGGGATATAAGGAGGTCATCCTTCACCGCAGGTTGATGTTCATATTCCCGGTCATGCTCATCATAAATGATAGTGCAGGTTGGTTGTTCAACATCAACTCCGTCGACGTGTAGATCCTTGTTCACAACAGGTGTAGAGTTTGGAACAGAAGAACAAAAGACTGTGCAATCTATAGGATCAATAAAATGCAGAGATGGAGGTTGATATAACAAGTTCATATGACAACCCATGGGCTTCTCAACCAAATATGCATAGAAATTAAGAGTAGTGAGGGTGGGAGGATGTGACAGTTGAACAAACTGTGTGTACGTTCTCTGCCATCACTTTGCGGGGGTGGAGTTGTTTGAAGAGAGGAAGACGGGCAGCCACTTTGACAACAACTATATCCACTTGATATTGTGCAGCTCCATCACCAAAGTATGTTGAGAGGGGTTTGAACTTTATCTTCATTTTGGGACAGAGTGATTTGGCAAGGAAATATTCAAATTTGTCCATCATATATTGGAATTTCATCTGCCTTTTCGGAGCTTCAAACATGAGAACACAGAAGTGCTTCAAAAAATCCATAGTTAATTCATGAAGTACCTTCTTTTGTTCTAACATTTTTTGTCAAGTGTTACAAGATCAAAATGATGAAAAACATATTCAATTATATCACTTAAGTGCTTAAATGACTGAACACAATTGTGAGGTAGGTTGCGGCACCATGATTCTGAGAATTCACAAAGTGTGTATGCAAGAACCATACTAACCTCTACTTCATCAAAGTATTCCTCATTCCCCATGAATGAAAGAAAGTCATGTAAGTGCTTCGGCCAGGCCACTTCTCCTTCACCATCATAAGTGAGTTTCGACAAGTGAGCAAAAAACTCCTTCGTGACTTCGAAGGAATGTGCATTGGACAAACATCGTGTAGGGTTCACTACAGCGATATCCATGATAGATTTGTGAAGATTCAAAATAGGATGTGAGGACACATCTTGTCATTTGCCCCCCCTTCTAGTGCTAGAAATGTTGATGGTGCTGGACCTACCAACATGTTAGGGGATCTCCCCAGTAAGAAGTCCAAACTAGAACTCAGACTGTTTGGAGTAGGAGTCCCAATAGTGGGTAGTAAGGTATCACCTTGACTACGGTTGTGCTCAAAGGTAAGTAATATGTACTTATTGGTAGAAAGGGTGTGACCTTGCTGCAAGTCAAGGAAGGTGCATGAAAGGCTCTAACACATGGAAAGAGGGAAGAGTTCACCCATTAGAAACCTTTTATAGAACGCAGATTGAAAGGGAGCATACGAGAAGAAATACATCACGAGATGGAAATTAGGATAGCTGAAAATCCAAAGTGATGGATTATATCAACAACACACTTCGATAATATTCATACAAACACATACAGAATAGTCCATACATATATGCATAAATTACAACTACATACATCATTAAAGTAACTCATATAGTTGAACTACAATAACAACATATGCATGAAACGTGGTGGCTCTATTATATTAAAAGAGTGAAAGATCCAATCATATATACAGCCATGAGAACCACTAGGGCTGATAGCAGAACATTACAGTCACTGCCACTTGCTCCTCCAAAGAGATGTAATAGCTCAGCACTATTGAGAATCCAAAGCTCGTTACAATACACTCCAAGATTTCTCTAAGATATCCCTGTAGGAAGCTTGTCTCCCAAAATACTTTACAATTAGTTATGAGGTTCTATAAATAGTAAAGGGTGGGTCACCCTTGACATTCCCCTTTGTGACTCTTCACCTATGCTCATGACTCTTCAACTTACGTATGACTATTACATTCAACTACTGACACTTGGTCTTTTGATTTTACAACATGTTTACATTACAATCTCCACATGTACCCCACGAGACAAAAATAGGCTTGAGTAAGCCATGCAAGACATCACTGAGACACGGACAGCAATGGGAAGACTAGCGCTTCGACGTCCTCTCGATGATCGATGGTGGCGAATTGATGACAAGGTTGGTAGACTGTTATGGTGTCTGCATGCTCTGTGGTGACGTCCTTCTAAAAGTGAACTCTTGCTTCTGTTTCATTCGGTACACTAATTTGGTACCTTTTTCCAACTCATCGGATATCATGTGCATCATTATCTTAAGTGCAACTAGACCATCGACATACTAGTGCATAGTGTCTGTGCTCATCTGCAAGTCTGTGCTCATGGCTATACGCATCAAATGATAAAAGCACATGTCCAGCTCCAGTCAGAAATGTTATTTTTCTTCACCTCGATGAGTGTTCCAATGGATGGGATTGCATGTGTGTTCATAATGACATCCATGCTCCTGAATAGTCGTGCATGTGAAGCCTATAGCTAGTGATGAGCTGCACGAGTTCTTCATAGTTTCAGATCTGACTCTAGATGCGTGCCTTCAACTCCACTGCCTTTGGCTTCATCATCTTTGGCAAGTGCAATGGGGCTCCCTTATACCTCATTGTCCATATATGCATGTGATCGACAACAGTGTTTAAGTTTGATAAGATGTGTGCTCTCCTAGCACACCGTTGTTGCAAACTGTTAAGATTGAAACTGACTTATGAACGGTGAAGAATCTAAAGTACAACTTATGCATGACCTTCTTGAGAGAAGATACTTCATCTAGTATCGCTCTCCTCAACTCTACTATGGCGGATGCTGTAACTTTGTCCTTTTCCTACTTGGTTGCTTGTAGCTCCTTAGCCATGCGCTTGTTCTCAACTATCAAGAATCTAACACTTGCATTGGTGGCTTCGGCATATTCTCTGGTCACATTGACTAATGAAAATTCATGTCTGCGCACATGAGACACAATCACTCATCCTTCAAACTACGCAAGAGATACATGGACATCCTGGGCACTCTGTGCCACTGCATGACTCTGTGTTGTGACTCGTCAAAAGATATGTTGTGCATATCTACTTCTGGATTATCTTCAAGGATTTCAATGTCTCCTTGATTGCTTGGGACTTGATATGCTTCCAGATATGGTGAGGTCAGTGGGGTGACCTCTTGGTTCTGAGGCATGAGTTGAATGTCTTGATCTAAATTGGGCTGAAGCGTATCTGTGTCCATCTACACTAGCATTTGTTCAATCTCCTGAGAAAAGTCTTGCTCGTGCGACTACTCACCCAATCTACTATGTGCCAGCTGTTCAGATGATTCGATAACCTGTATAGGTGTAGTTTCATTAATATATGCATGTTGTGCCTCATATTGTTTATGTTCTTGTTGTTCTTCCTTCTCACTTCTGCGCAACTCTTGTTCTTACCTAACTTGTTGCTTCAACTGCTGCAGCTCATTTTTTGCTTCCCCTAGCTTCTACTTCTCTCTTTGCCTTTGTGCAATCCTTAAGTCGTCATGTCACCTCTTCACCTCAATATCCAAAGTTTCTTTCAACACAAGTGTATCTTCTTTCAACTTTCATCTTTGCTCCACCTCTGTGCTGTCTGTAGTCTTCTTCTTACCTTTTTCAAGAGCAAGTATGATTCCTTCTACTGCTCTCTGATATGTTGCTTCCTTCTACACTACTAACCATTCTACAACCATCTTAACCAATTCATTGAGCCTTGAGAAGTCCAATGACATGCCTCAGGCCAATGACACGCCTCATTGATCCAAGGATGATACACTCTCGCATAGTGGTCCTTCACTAAGGAACATGGGCCGTATGAATTGAAACTTCTGGTGTCAAAGGTGAACCTCTTGAATTCCTCCATCTCAGCCTCAGCATGCTTGAGATTCTGGATCTCATACAACCTGATCTGCAAAGGAAGAGTAGGCCAAGGTGCCTTCTTCTTCCTATGCAGTCTCACTGACAACCCTGTCGAGATGTGATATGACACTTCTTGCATGACCAGCTTATCCATTCCAAAATTCGGTAAAACATGCAGAGCATTCTCCGCATTGTACATCCAGATGAAGGTGCCAAGGGGTGAGGCATACCAATTTTCTATGTCAACCAATGCCTCCATCGATGCCTATGACATGCAAGGTGAATCCTACTCAAATATCATCATGTATACTAGGTTGACAAAGTGGTCAGATAGTTGTATGATAACTCCACAGAAGCTCCATTCGGAGAACAACCAACAATAAGTTTTCACAGAGGTTTCTGGAGGTGTCCATGCCCAACCCAAGCCTTATAACTGTCGACAGGCACAGATTGTATCAAGTATGTAAGCTAACATGAATAGATTTTATTGCTGAATGTTGGGTGGATTTCGGGCCTTTGTTACTTGTCCCTTCAACCTGAGAGCCAACATGTCAGACCAGCTGAAGGGTATTCCTTCGTTCATCAGCTGATCCAACACAATCACCCAACTCTGTAGAAAGGTTTCATTTCTCTCCTGGCCGTATAAGTAGCATGTGAAGATGAGAAACAGATGATATGCCTTTCGCAATATCCTTGTGTTGTACACTTGGTTGGGTGTTGTCCTGAAATTAGACGGCTCTCTCACCCAACTCTTCATGATGTCTCTTGCGTTTGCACTATTGTTAGGTCTCCTTAAGGGTGTATCCATCAGGATCACCGGTTGTGGCAGGTGATAGATATCTTTAAATTCCTTTTTAGTGAAGGTAGAAATTTTTGTTCCATTGATGCTACTCAACATCATTGTCTCTAGATTAGTATGCAAGACAATCCAGTGGATCATGTCTGCGCATGGAAACGTGGGATACCTACATTCAATCCAGTACAAGCTAGACTTGTGTATGTTGACATAGACCATGCAATCCTCCAGATTCTCCTCAAATGTACTTGAAAATATGTCATTGATGTCCTTCCATTTCATCTTGGTTTCCTTGTCTATGAAAATTTTAGTGTCTTCATAGATGGGCAAGATCATAGATACCTGCTTGACTTCATCTCCAATTGCGCCCTCAACGGTGTCCTTTGACCCCCCTCTCTTGGAGGCCATTGTACCTATACTACTAAGAGATGGACGATCACATGTGATACCTAGAGACATAGCAACACTCATGGCAAGCAATCTTTCAGTTGAAAACCAAAAGAAACTTGAGGACTGACATGCAGCACACCTGGGTGACTGACTGGAAGATTTGCACAATTTTCAATAGGAGGCTAGGAGAATAACTACCAGAACTGCACATAACATAGTCTAGATTGTCAATGGGCTGACTCACTGCTGAAACTGCATAGAGCATAGTCCACCTCGGCTTGGTCAAGACTAGAACTATGCAATGCACAGTTTCAGTCAGCAATGACTAGAACCCGGTCAACTACATCCGTGCAATTCCAGGGGCCAACAAGGAACTTCCTCTCATAATTATGCAGAGAAATCATGGGAGGCCAGTGTTGGGAAATCTCTACAAAATTCCTTAGAGTAAGGTAGAGCCTTCACTCTCAAAAATGCACGATGCAAGCTGGGCAAGGCAAGATCCAAACCAAGGCAGCCGAGACCCACCAACGGGCGACTAAAAGCATGAAAAGGTTGAATGCATGTGTGAAGCTGAGTGCAGACGAGAGTGAATGATCATGCATGAAGACAGTGAGTGAATGATTTAGTAAATGGGAAAACAAGTAAGTGTGTGAAGCGAGTCTCCACAACGGTGACCGTAAGTGTAGAAAGAGTGTCATGCATGCGACAGTAGTGAGATTCAATAAAAAACATGAAACGATGCTTGTACAAGCTAACATGCATTAATATGATAGGAAGAATTAAAAAAAAACCAAGAAAAAAAAACTCACACAAACCTAAATACAAAAAGAGACAGAAAAGAACCAAAAGACATGAAAAGCATACTTACCCGGAAAAAGCTGAATTGAGTGCACTGAATGCTCCTATATGCTATGTGGGATGCCAAATGTAGTTTTGTTTTAATCAATCCTAATTGACCAAGATTGCAACCATTTAATTTTCAATACAAGGTCGGTCCATTGTGTTTCTGGGAAAACTAGTGTCTTTCCGATCTGCTAGCCCTCTAGGATTGGCAGCTATCCTAGAAACAAACAATCAAAGAAAATTGTGATTTCCTCTATGCATAATAGATAAGAGAGAAATAAAGTGTTATAGACATTTTTGTTACTTACCGCTCTAAGCATGAAATTTCCATAAACCAAGGGATCCTAAGTCCCTAAAAGTGTTTTTCCTACCCCGAAAGGAACAAGGTCAACAAACTACAGCTTCTCCCAGAAGTTCTCGACCAGAAACTGCTCAGAAACAGTCAAATCAAGATCATTTCAGCTACTCCACTAGCTAGCTGCGTTGCATAGCACCCTAGTACACTAGCTAGGTGCGTTGCAATGCACTTAAATGCACTACCAGGGTGCGCTGAGCAGGAAATGACAAATGGCAGTGTCATTCCACGAGGTGGATAGACAATGGAAGCTTCTAGAATCTTCCCCAATGACACTTGCCTCACTGAGTTCGACCAAGGATGAGTAAGAGGCTCTCAGTCTCCAAGTGGACACAAGAACTGACAAAGAGAGGCCACTAGTCAAATCATAAGCTAACTCATCCTCTTTGCATACATCTATATATGGATCCCTCATCCCAGAGATCCAGGAGGCTAGAATTTTGTACTTTGCAGAGAATTGTTGTTGGTTTTGAGATAGAGATCAGTGCATTGGGTGATTTATGCTTTGTTGGAGGTGAAGAGGGGATTCCTTTGCTGGGGGGTTGATGCTGGATCAGGAATCATCGGTTGTAACTCCTCCTGGACCTTCTTGTTTTTTTTTTTTTTTTTTTTTTTCACAAGATCGTTTACTCATATATTAAAAAACTGTAGAAAGCCAGAGCTATTACATAGGATTCAAGAAGAGCGGGCACAAATGAAGTCCAAAACCGGGACGCAGCCCGTGACTTCTGTGAGATTAAGTTGAAAAGAAATTGCTGGAAAAGATGCCTACTATACTGCCTTACAAACAAACCATCTATTAGCTTTACTTTGCTGTTCATTTGACTAACACCAGAGTTGGTTTACTGTGTCTTCCATCTGAACATCCCTCTGTTCCTCCTTTTGGTGCCTTAAGTCCCTCGATTTCCTTTGTCTGTTTTATCAGCTTCTTTCTTTTAGAGCAGTTGTCTAATTCAAAGTCGTCCCTCAGCTCTTTGTGCTGTTTAACAAAACGAGCAATCATGTAAACGTGCTCTTTACAAAGTGTGCGGGTATCATTCCCTATCACCCTGTCCAGGGGATTCCCTTGACGCGCTGCACCCTCCTGAGCTGCTGGCTGCTGCCTGTTCTCTGCCATGGCTTGAAAGGAGCGGATTAGCAAACAAAAATCTGAGAAATACTTTGATTTATACCTGAGGACGGCTTGAATGGCTTGAACACCGAATCTCTGATTGGTAACACGCTTTGTGCTGAGAAGGAAAGGGGAACTCAAAGTTCTGGGCGCACTCTGGACAGTATCACTCCCTTGAAAAACTATTCTAACCTCAATGCTCCATACTCTCCTAGACCTTCTTGTTATATCAATAAAACTATTTGAGTTTCTCCTACATGCTTGTGTATCGATGATGTTTTGTTATATTTGCATGTTTAGCTTAAATCTAATCCTAAGCTATTTATGAATGTAAATCTATGTCTTTGTGTAGTTTTCCTCTTCTGTGATCTTGCAGGAACTTGGTGAAGATGGGAAAGTAAGGGAGCAGGTAGCTGGAAGCTGTCAAAGAGGAGAGAGTTTGGATCAAAGGACTAGCGCAAGACACAGGTTGGTTCATCCTATTCCTCTTCATTTACAGTTCATAAAGAAGAATACGAAAGTAGTTTTCCTTGTTTGTTGATAAGTCACTGTCACACCTTAGTGGGATAGGAGCGTTCTGAGTAGACACTTTTCCCGTCAACAAAATGGCGACTCCGCTGGGGATCGTGTCTAGTTAGTTTGTTTGTGTTTCTCTTGTTGTTTGTTTCATAAACACAAAAGTAGCAATCGAACTGCATTTGCCATTATCAAATGCAAAGTAGACACCTGCTACTTCAATCCATTCACTGGATTTGTTTATGATTTGAACAGCTGGATCACAAATGATCTGATTACCCTTTGTGATAGCTCTTAGACCTCCTTTAAATCCACCCTCTGATTGTGCATTACTGATTGCTTTTACTCGGCCAAAATCCATAGATTAAACTACAAACCGTGACCCAAAACCCGGATAGAAGTCTCGTTTCTGCCCCAGCGCAGGCACTGTGAAGAGACTCTGCATTTCAACACAGTTCTCGAGAGGGCTACCTGCGCTGCAATTCAGTTTCTCTGTGTAACAGGTGCGCTAATCAGCCTAGCCCTGTGTAGCTGAGGTTCTTTGTTTCATTTTTCAGTTTTGTCTCTGATTTTTGCAGCCTGTGATCAGTGTGTGTCTGTTTAAAAACCCATTTTCTTTGCCTTAATTCCGCCTCCTTTGTACAAAAAGACTGTAGATGTTCTTTGTGTGTTTGTTACATCATTTACAGTTTTCCATTGAAATAGTAGAATAGTCATACTGTCGTCCTTGGATTTAGATCTATCGTAAGTGTCGATTTTGATCTTAGGAGAAAGCTCATTTGCTGTTGACAGTCAAATATGCTTTTACTTTTACTTTTGGTTTGAATTTGTCACTTTCTAGTGTCAAAACGAGTGTTTATTTCAAAATCATAAAGTGTCGTAATCTTCTCTACCTTTTGATTTCGAAAAGAAGCTTGTTTGTGTTTTTCACTTGAAAGCAAATTCAGATTTGTACATCAACTTTCTTTTTAGGCATCAATATTAAGAAAGTGAAAACAAATACATGCATATGTGCATTTGCATATTGATAATCTGTTTGGCTTGAGTTAGGAAAAGTGCATTTACAGTGTGCTCTTTGCTCTTTGAGAAAAGATTGTGTCTTTCTTTTCCCCTTGTAGCTAGGATTTTCATTGCTGAAAAGAGATAAAAGCTTGCTTATCATCTTTAGATTGCATTTTAGGAATTACATCTACATCTCGTGGTGATCCCAAAAGGCAAACTTCTATGAAAGATCAGCTTAAAATAAACTGAGTTACATTTACATACCTTTTCAGACTCTCTAAAAATGAAAAGGACCGAGTTATCTTTGTCGTTAAACTCGTTAAAAATATTAATAGCGACAACTTGTCTTTAGACGAGAATGAGTTTCACTATCGCTAGGCTCGTTAAAACATAGCGATGGGTTTGCCCAAAGGGAAAATTATAGAACAAGCATATGTTATCCTCCTCAAGCTTGACAAAAATAAAGAGGTACTGGTCAGCAATGACTGGGGAAAAATTGTGAAGAAACTCAAAGAAGCTTTATTGGTAGCAAGTCGCTCTTGAACATGACACTTCCACTCCGTGCCTGAGTCGGGTTGGGTTGTTTCATTCACCGGTCATATCACCATGGTCACGCCATACCATCCACATTTGGGGTGAATGCTACCAATCCATCACATAAGTGTCGCCGACATGTTTAAGAGAAGTCATCCAGAGAAGTCACCCGTGTCCCATCCACTACCATACATTATACTTCATTCCTTCATGACCACCATCCTGAACCATGTATCATCAGATCGTTTTCACCTCCATCAAAATCATTTGCTCCATTCCATGTCATTGATGTGGGATTCATCAAGGCCCTCCTTTGACGGATCGCTTCTTGTCGACATCAGCTCATTATCCAAGAAGTCGATCTAGGAACACCCCATTCAGTACTTTGAAGCTTGCATGCATCAATGGCAAGTTTCTCACTTCCGGCGACAGGTATACATCAATGACCTTCGACCAAAAGATTTTGCGTGGTATTCGACGCCAAGTCCTTTATTCACACCACGTGAATTGTACTGCAGTACCTTCAGGGTCATCATCATTATCGGTGATTCCTCTCGCGCTTGTTAACAGTTTACATCATCAACTGGTAATCAAGCGATGTCTTTCCATGTTCGACTTCAAAACATTTTCAAATGGATCGACTTGTACTTCGAGTGAAGATCGGATGAGATTGAAGACCCCGGATCTAGTTTCATCCATCCGGGTTGCGATATATATTCAGGAAAAATAAAAACATTGACATGTACAGCATTGCAGCACAGATAATCATCCTACCAAAAGGATGATGACTTCATCAGAATCATCAGTCAACCATCAGACGATTGTCTGTCCTGTGTACATAAAAAATGAATTTATAAAGATGAGCATGGGAATGCCCGCCTCAGCTAGATCATGAAAACAGTATGAAGATAATGTATTATATTTTATCTTATTACAGGTCTCCTTCCAGCATTGAAAGAACTTCGGATCCTCCTAATAAAGCATTTCACCCGATAAACAGCCTCATACTTTAGGGGGCAACTGTTATAGACATTTTTGTGCCTTACAGCTCTAAGCATGAAATTTCCATAAACCAAGGGATCCTAAGTCCCTAAAAGTGTTGTTCCTGCCCCTAAAGGAACAAGTTCAACAAACTACAGCTTCTCCCAGAAGTTCTCCACCAGAAACTGCTCAGAAACAATCAAATCAGGATCATTTCAGCTGCTCCACTAGCTAGCTGCGTTGCATAGCACCCCAGTACACTAGCTAGGTGCATTGAAACGCACTTAAATGCACTACCAGGGTGCACTGAGCGGGAAATGACAAATGGCAGTGTCATTCCGCGAGGTGGACATACAATGGAAGCTTCCAGAATCTTCCCCAATGACACTTGCCTCACTGAGTTTGACCAAGGATGAGTAAGAGGCTCTCAGTCTCCAAGTGGAAGCAAGAACTGACAGAGAGAGGCCACTAGTCAAATCATAAGCTGACTCATCCTCTTTGCATACATCTATATATGGATCCCTCATCCCAGAGATCCAGGAGGCTGGAATTTTGTACTTTGCAGAGAATTGCTGTTGGTTTTGAGATAGAGATCAGTGCATTGGGTGATTTATGCTTTGTTGGAGGTGAAGAGGGGATTCCTTTGCTGGGGGGTTGATGCTGGATCAGGAATCATCGGTTGTAACTCCTCCTGGACCTTCTTGTTATATCAATAAAACTATTTGAGTTTCTCCTACATGCTTGTGTATCGATGATGTTTTGTTATATTTGCATGTTTAGCTTAAATCTGATCCTAAGTTGTTTATGAATGTAAATCTATGTCTTTGTGTAGTTTTCCTCTTCTGTGATCTTGCAGGAACTTGGTGAAGCTGGGCAAGTAAGGGAGCAGGTAGCTGGAAGCTGTCAAAGAGAAGAGAGTTTGGATCAAAGGACTAGCGCAAGACACAGGTTGGTTCATCCTATTCCTCTTCATTTACAGTTCATAAAGAAGAATACAAAAGTAGTTTTCCTTGTTTTCTTCTAAGGCACTGTCACACCTTAGTGGGATAGGGGCGTTCTGAGTAGACACTTTTCCCATCAACCCAAAGGGACCAACCTGGATCTTCCGCTTGAGTCCTTGCTTGATTTCTCCCCCCCTTGATAGAGCTTGCAACTCCTCTCCGTACTTATCTCGCTTGGAGAGTACCTGTAGAAACACAGTAACAAAACACCATCAAAGCATCTCGGTCTATTATATCATAAACAATGCAGAATCAAAAATACATTGAACATACAATTGCATTCACAAATAATAAGATTCACAAATACACAATTGTATGGAGGAAAAATCAAAGAACTTTACTAAAATAGAAGGGAGAATTACAACCCAACTTTCTGATCCAGCATCATCCTCCCAACGTCAAAGCCCTCTTCACCTCATGAAAAGAAAGATCACCCAACAATACAGTGCTCCTTCTAAAAGACAAACTATCAGCACTTCCTTACAAATTACAAAATTCGAGCCTCCAGATCTCTCAGATGAGGGATCCATTTATAGATGTCTGCAAGGGTGTGATTCATCTCTAGGTTTCTGATTAGTGTCATTCGACTTGTTGTTCTTGGTTCCACTTGGAGACTTCTTGGATCTCTTACTCATCCTTGGGCGAATTCAGAGAGGCAAGTGTCATAGGAGAAGTTTCTAGAAGATTCCATGAGCATCCACTTAGCAATCTATCTCAGAAATTTGTCCATTCTCGCTCATCACACCCCATAGAAGGCCTCCTCAGTATGCATCACACCTGGCTAGTGTAGAAGTCAGTATACATCGCACCCTGACCGTTGAGCAGTCAGTATGGTCCAGTTTTGGCCAGTTCTTAGTGGATTTTTAGGTGGAACTTCTGGGGAATGATCTAATCAGTTGACCATGATCTTTTAGGGTATGAAACAACACTTTTAGGGGTTATATATCCCTTAGTTTATCAACATATAAGATTGGGGTTGCAGTGCCAAAATATGTCTATAACAGTTGCCCCCTAAAGCATGAAGTCGTAAATCTTTTGATGTCGGGTGAAATAATTTATCATGAGGATCCGAGGTATTCGAACTGGAAGGTGATCTATATAAGATACAATACAATACATCATCATCATATTATTTTCATGATCTAGCTGAGGCAGTCATTCCCATGATCAGCTTGATAAATCATTTTCATGTACATAGGGCAGATAATCGTTTGCAATTGTTACACTAAAAAATTTCACCTTGACTACTTACAGTTAGTATGGCTCAAATCAACAGTCATGCTACCCTCTTAGGCAAGTCTCATGCCTCTGTTATCCATCTCAAACTCAAAGAAGAGAGAAAGTCTTGTAAAAACTATGTTTATCTCTGGGGTCGCAGGTTCTCTCTAGCCTTACCTGCGGGGACGCTGACCATGTTCACAAAATCTGCGTCCATGGACGCTCTGTATGTTAAGGGACAGGTGCGTCCCTCTGTAAAAGGCAAAATGCGCGAGTTTTATCTTGAAAAAGTTACTTGTGGTTACTTCTAGAACATTCTAGAGGTCGGTTTGATGAAATGGATGCGCCTCCAGTTGGTTCATGTATCTCTATTAAGGGGGAACTTATCCCATCAATAAGGGAGCTATCCCACCCAAAGAGGGGGATGATCCCATTGATAGTGGACCTGAATAACCTCTTTACAGCACTATAAATAAAGGCATTGAGCCAGAAGGAGAGGAGGTTGGAGCTATACATTTTCTTTGGGTAAATGCTGCAGGATTTAGGTCTTCCATTAGAGCCTTTGTGAGGAGAGATTGTCTTCACTTGATTCTACTTGGGAGAGGGTGAGCTTTGTCAAAGTAGAGGAAAACCCTTGATGGACCCTGGGAGGAACTTGCACAACACCAAGGCCAGGTTGTAAGAGTTTCTTTGTTTCGTTATTAATACAAACTGGTTTATTTTTCTCAATAGCTTGTGTTAATGAGTTATTTCATGTGTTCCTTGGTCTGCATGTTGAATATATGTTTTATTATATGAAATGCAAGTGCTTGGTAATTGTTTGATTGTTTGTGGTTGCAGGAATTGACTTGAAGGAGGAGCTCATCCGGATCGTCAAGAACGGACTTCAACAACAGCGTTTTGGAATAAGGTAAGCCTAAACACTTGTAGTTTTCATGTTGTAAAAGGTGTATTTAGAGAAAGATCACTCCATTTTGTCTTGTTTGTCATTAGAATGTCTTAGACTTCTAGGAAGGTCAGTCGTGTCCGCACCCTTGACAGATTCCGTGTGACAAATTGGCGACTCCGCTGGGGAATCCATTAATGAGAGAGTCTTTTCCTTTATATGAACTTTGCTTTGAGAAAATCATTTTTATTTTCTGGTTTTTGACTGTGAGAATTAGTATTTGGGTGGCTTAGCTTTAGATTTAGTTAGATTTGGTTTTTCTTCATTTTTCCAGAAGGACGCACCCTCTGAGTACTGCACAGTGCGTCTTTGGACGCGCTGTTGCCGTCTGCACAGAGCGGGGCCGCACCTGTGACAACGGGTTGCCTGCGTCTTCCTGTAAAACTTAAGAAAATTCCATTTTTGCTTTAAATTGCTTTTAGATTTTGTTTTTCCTTAGTGTTTTCTGCCCAGATCCTTTAGTACCCTGTCAAGAATTTTCACCTGAACTAGTTTTGTGAGCTTTGAGTGTTTTAGTGGTTTTCAACGAAGTTTAGACCTAGGGTTTGATTTTTGGAAAGGCTTTGTAGTGACTTTGATAGTAGAAAGTTGTCCAGCCTTAGATCTCTCTGGTTAGTCAACCTTCTTAGAAGTCGGGCCTGTCGTAAAGTCTCCTTTTGTGAGCAACTTGCCATTTGAGTTGTTTTGGGTCAAATTTCGAATTGCTTGTTTATAAAGTATTGATTTCCATTTTACAAAAAGAACAAAAAGATTAGAGTTTTGTTTTGGCTAGTTTTTGGTTCTGCAATAAGCTAGTCCTTGATTTGATTGTGATCAAGTAAAACACCTTAGAAATAATCATTGTTAGTTTTGGCCTCGTTAAGATTGCTTAGAGTAAATTTGCCTTTAGTTTGCTTATGAGTGCATTTTCATAGATTTTAAGAGTTGTTAAGATTGATTTTTGGTTATATTAGATTTATTTGCTTTATTAAAAGAAAAATACAAAAACATCTTCTTAAAAAGTCTTGTTTCAAGTAGCTTTTTGTTTTCGAAAGAAGAAAAGAGTTTTTTCGTGCATGTAAAGAGAGGTTATGTTTTTATGCTTGGAAAAGAAAAACGAATTGTTTCTTTGATTGTCTTCAATTAAGAAGTTGCTTTTATAAAGATTGCATTCTCTCAACTTTTTAGTTAAGCAATTCATCGAAAAAGTAAAGTAGTGGATAAATCATTCTAGGTGCATTTTGTAGTGGTTTCGAGTCGAGTCAACACACCACTGGTTTCACTTCCATCACCTTTTGACTTAAGAAACAACCTTAAAAGTAACGCTTAAATTAAAATCAATCTAGTAATCTTTATTTTTCTAGGGCTCTGAAGCACCAACATAGCTTAGGCTAGGGTCTTGGAGTAGGTGAGTACTTAACTCTCCAAGACTACAAAACCAAACAGATAGTCTATCTTGAGTAGAACAAATCCAATTGTTTCAGTTACATTCTGGGAAAGCTCCTCTTAAAGGAGAAGCACGAGCTCGTGTCCGAACCAGTGAGGGGATCATTCCTCCCTCGTTGGGAACGACGCCAGGCAGTACGTATTACAAACGGTAAACCTCGGATTAACCATTGTCGAGGAGCCAGGGGTCACTTATCGGTAAACCTTGGATTGTTGTCAAGGAGCCGGTAAGGGGATTGGAGCTTGCTACTCTGCCCTTGCGTGCTGTCGGAGTTTAGACTGTTCCCCCAGGTGTAATTGTTGTGATTGGTAACCTTAGTGGCCATAATATCTAGGATTCTACCCAAGGTGACGGTGGAGGGAAGGTCCCACTGTACCTGGAGCAGACGTCGGTTATACTCACTTGGATTTTCTGGGGGGTTCGCTTCACTTCGAGACGGTTAAAGTGGAGGAACTTGGTCCAGTCTATTCATTAAGCAGGTTGCCGGGGTAACTGTTCCACCCACCATTTCTGTACTGAATCCTGCGAGGTTGGGCCTAATCACCAACTAGCGCTTTTGGTCCGGAAGACTACTGTTTGTGTGTGGTTTGACGCTCTAGATTATTTAGGCGTGTGCTTCAAATTTGTTTGGTTCTTTAGAAGACTTTAGGTGGTTTGATTTGAAATTTTTACTTTGTTTTCGTGTGTTGTAGTTAAAATCTTTAATTGTGGCGGAATTACCGAGACAGTCCCGTAGACTTCGGGGCAAGTCTCCTGAGATTGTTACCGGAATAGATTTGTTAAGAAAACTCCGTAAATCGCGGGGTGAATCTCCTGAAGACATTCCGGGTCATTTAGAAGGGTTAAAGGTCCTTGTAACTCCTCCTAGTGGCAGTAGAGTAGGATCACCTGAAGAAGGAGAATCTTCCTTGGTAGTCCATCCAGATTACCAAAGTTTAGAAACAGGTTACAATCCCGAAGCTGTTACAGTTTCCGAGCTTGCTGGTAGTTTTTCATCTGCCAGTGAAACAGGCGAAGAACCTGAAATTTCCGAACCTGTTACTCCAACTCCTAGTGTTCCTGATTCACCAAGAATAGAAAGAATTATCACCGAAAATCTTCCTGTTGGATTAATTGCTATAGAAGAACTTGTTCCAGAGGAAGAAATAGGCGTTTCTGATTCTGAAGATCTAATTACCCTTGATCTAAGGGAGCGTGAATCCATCTTTTACAGTCCTCCTAGAAGTGAATCTTGGTACCTTGCATTAACCAATTTTTTAGACAACTCAGTAGGTTTTTCTACACCTCGTACTCCGGTTCCACCTAGAGGAATTCATTCTCCTGTAAATATGTCTGGTCAGTCATCTGTGTTTTCACAAAGTCCTGAATCATTTTTACATGGCGGTCCTTCTGTTCCTACTGGGTATCAATCACTTTCTGGTACCTTTGCGGGAGCATCTCCTCAACCCGTTGATCATGGGTTATTAGTTGGAAACAGTGGTAATGTACCATTGAGTATAGGTGACGTTTATATGATGTCAGGTTCAACTCCCATTAACCAACCTCAAGGTGGCCAATTACCGCCTGGGGGGCAACCTTCGTTAATGCCTGGGGGGCAACCTCAAGGTACTTCATTCGTGACTGGGGGGCAACCTCAAGGGTATCAACCCCAGCCTCAATATGTACCCCAAAGTCAACCTCAGTATCAATATCAACCTCAAGGATGGCAACCTCAAGGATGGCAACCCCAAGGGTATCAACCCCAAGGGTATCAACCTCAAGGATACCAACCTCAAGGTCAAGGTCAACCCCAGTATTCGTATTTACCTCAAGGTTATCAACCTACGGGTCAATACCCTGGTCAAGGTTATCAACCACCTCAAGGGCAATCATATGGGACTGCACCTTACAGTTATCAACCCTATCCTCAATACGGCTATGGATCTCAGTATCCTCAACCTGTTACGAGTCAATACCCTGGAATGTTAACATGGGATCCGTCACAGGGTCAACAGATGTCGCAACCAAGTATACAGTCGGTACCTCAAGCAGGACAACCTGCAGTTCCTGGTCCACCCCAGCAACCGCAACCTGTCCAGTCAAGTGTTCAGACCCCTGTAACTTCTGTAGTTACTCAGCCGCCAATTGCACCTGGTACTCCACCTCACACGGCTGCAGCAACTACCGCTTCATCTACCATGCTTACTTCTGGAGTATCGGCAGCTCCGGTTTCTACTGTCCCTGTAACCACTCCTCAGACATCTGTACCGTTGTCTGGACCCACGGTTCAAACCACAGTCCAGATGCCTGCAGGCCAACCTGGTACAAGTACGGTTGTTACTACTCAACCTCAATTTGTTCAACCTCCGTACCAGGGACAGTATCAACCTGGGCAAGCTGCCCAACAACCGGTTTACCAGTATCAACCGTATCCTGGGTACACTTATCAACAACTCAGCAACCCCAGTACGGTCCGGTTAATCCTGGTTTTCCAGGAGGATATAATATCCCAAATGCGACTCCTGTTCCTAGTTATCCTGGATATCCTCCTCCTGGGGCTGGTATTGTGACTCAGAGTTTTAGAGATCCTAACCGGCAGTTACCGTTTATTGCGACTTTAGATTTACCCGACTTGACGCGCCTAACGAACGATCCAATTCAATATCTTCAGTTCTGGCCGCCAATGCCAAATAAGTTGCCCAGCGATATACCCAAGTTCGAAGGTAAGTCTGGAGAGGATCCGTCTAATCACGTGATGACTTACCACCTCTGGTGTGCATCAAATTCCATCTCAGATGATTCCATCCGCTTACGTCTTTTCCAGCGTACACTCATTGGTCTCGCAGCCAAGTGGTACATTGAGTTACCACGGGCCTCTTTTTACAACTTTAGCCAGTTAGCTACCTCGTTCTTAACTCATTTTCAGTTACCAGTCAGATACGATAATGGTACAGAATTATTAACTTCGCTAAAACAATCGACATCCACGTACATTTCTGATCACATCCATGAGTGGAGACGTCGAAGAAGATTAGTGAAAGTTTTTATCCCGGACCAAATCTTAGCTGAATGGTTTGTCAAATCATTATTACCAAGAATTACTGAAGATGTAGCTAAGGCCGGAGTAGTTACTGAGGAGCAAGTCATTGCTCAGGCACAATACCTTGACTTAGTTTACACTCAGTCGGGTACGTTACACGAGAAAATTCCGGATCTTCCAAAGTCAAACCAAATCGCTGCTGCTCCTTCGGGATCTCATGCCGCTGATGGTATGATTGGTATCGTGACTACGAAGAGTAAGAAGAAGTCTTCCAAGGCCTCCAATACTCCAATTATCACTTTGCCTGATTCTCCGACAGGAGAGTCTTCTCCTCCTGAACTTACCGCCGACATTCACGCTGTAGAGTCATCTACGGCCAAATCAAAAAACGGTGGAAAGAAGAAAGGAAAGAAGAAGGCTAAAGCAGACAAGGCTCCAAAGGAGAAAACGGAAAAGTCGGAAACCAATGACGAAAAACGCAAACCTCGATATCCTTGTCTTATTTGTGAAGAAGATCATTTTACGAGAGACTGCCCTCATCGGGCCGAGGTAGTGAAAATAGTCAAAGGTTCTCCCACTCCTGCTGTGTTAAAAAATCCATTTCCAGAGCAGGAGAATAAGATGATAGGTTCTTCTTCGAATGCCAGTGAAGAACCCATTTTGATGATGTCTCATGTCAGGATTGCGACTCGATCGCAAGATTATGGTAGTAAGGCTCCTGTTGATGGTAAGGAAGCAGAATCTTCTCACTCTAACCCATCAACCTCAGCTCCTGGTTCCGATCCACTACAGATCGAAAAACCTAACCCAGACTTAGTGATTAAGCCGCCCGCCAAGGGTGTACTTCGAAGGTCTGCTTTCAATCCACATGCGAGAGCAGCCCAGAATTACAACATTGTTGAAGACTTAGCTGTTTCACCTTCAGCAATGTCGGCACTCGAAGTGCTGCAATCATGTCCAGCGCAACGAAAATTGCTTTTGTCGGCTATTGGAGCTGTCGATGTTCAGGACCCGAACCTAATGATCTTTGATCTAGAAAGTAGTACACCGCGTCTCCCCCATCAAATGGCTTTCCAAATTCCAGTGATAGTCAAAAACAGGCCTATTCATCGGACTGTGATTGATGAGGGAGCTTCTACGTGTATTATGTCGATTCAATGTTGGAGATCGCTTGGTTCTCCTTCGTTGAACCAATCCCCCACCATCCTTAAGGCCTTTGATGGCCGTGGGTTCCGTCCGTTTGGTATTCTACAAGAATTGCCTATAGGGGTCGAAGGTAAAACCGTTAGTCTGGATGTGGAAGTGGTTGATGCCCCTCTAGACTACAACCTTCTTTTGGGTCGAAGTTGGTCATATGCTATGACAGCGGTCGTTTCATCGGTCTTCAGAGTCATTAAGTTTCCACATAACGGTAAGATCGTGACTATTGATCAGCTGACATACTTTTCATCCGACCCAACCTCTTCAGAAACTATCCAGCATGTTGGTAAAACGACAATCCCTTATAGGGACATTGGTGTAGGTTTAGTTAAGGATTCCGGTTTACTGGGAACTTTTCCTCTCCCTCCACTCAATGCAGACCCTTCGTTTGCAACAATTCATATGATCACGTCAGAAAACATTATTTATGATGATCCTTGGTATGTTCCCTCTGACTCTGAGCTAGACTCACTCGGTGATGTTATGCCGTTGAGTCCGTATGAGATTGCTTATGAAGCTCTTATGTCTTTTACCGACTTTCATTCAACCGAAACCGACCAAATGAATGTGGTCAGTGAAGAGTCACTTTTCACCTCACCCTTAGAACGGATAACGTTTCCCGAAGAAGTGTCATCTGACGAACAACTTCGCGAAATCCTAAGTGTAGATGATCTACCATGGGAAGATCTCCATCACAGATCTTCGTTTTTACCTAAGGATGATGCATTTGAAAATGATTTTTCATCTATCTTTACCGCTGAATATGTCAAAGACGCTCAGGATCCAACGAAACATTCTGATTCAGAGCTGAATTTAGGGAATATTTCTCGTACTATTCCCATTGATATTTCAGTGAAGCCCGGAATCGAGGAGAACATTCATATAGGTGCCGCATGTACTGAAGAAGAAATCCAAACTTACAAGGCCCTATTCCAAGAATTCCGCGACGTGTTTGCCTGGTCTTACGAGGAAATGCCGGGAATTGATCCTGCCATTGTTGTTCATGAAATCAAAACCTACCCGGATGCTAAACCCATTCGGCAACGGTTGCGTCAGATTCACCCTCGAAAAGCGGCTGCGATTAAAGCAGAAGTCGAAAAGCTGTTGAAAGCAGGTTTCATTTATCCGATCCCGTTAACGGATTGGGTATCGAATATTGTTCCCGTCAATAAAAAACAAGGAACAATAAGAATCTGTATCGACTATAGGGATATCAATCGAGCTTGTCCAAAAGACAACTATCCTACGCCTTATATCGATCAAATTATTGATGATTGTGCCGGAAGTGAGATGTTTTCCTTCATGGATGGTTTCTCAGGCTATAATCAAATCAATATTCTACCTGCCGATCAACCAAAAACGGCATTCATTTGTCCATGGGGGACATTTGCTTATTGCAAATTACCTTTTGGACTTAAGAATGCCGGGGCCACTTTTCAACGGGCGATGTCTTATGCATTTCATGACATCAAGCACATTGTGCAACCCTATCTCGATGATTTGCCTGCTCATTCTTTACAACGAGCTGATCACCTTGTCCACCTACGAGCAATCTTTATGAGGTGTAGGCATTATCGAATTCGGTTGAATCCCCACAAGTGTGTTTTCTGTATAGAAACAGGTCGATTGCTGGGATTTGTTGTTTCAAAAGCCGGCATTCGCGTCGATCCCTCGAAAGTCGAGGCTATCATCAAATTGCCTCCTCCTTCGAGTTTGCGCCAACTCCAAAGTTTGCAAGGGAAAGCGAACTTTTTACGCCGATTCATCCCAAACTACGCCGAGGTCACTAAAGGTTTTACACGGTTGTTGAAACAGAACGCACAATTCTTTTGGGACGAGATTGCCCAACAATCTTTTGATGCATTAAAACACGCGTTGACCCATGCACCGTTATTGCATCCTCCCAACTACAACCAGGACTACTTCTTATACCTCGCAGCTTCGCATTCCACCATTGGAATGGTGTTAGTTCAAGAAGATGAATTCAAAGCAGAGCATGTGATATATTATCTTAGTAGAACCTTAAATCCCACTGAGTTAAAATATTCGCATGTGGAGAAATTGGCCCTGGCAGCCGTTCAAGCTGTCCAGCGTTTTCGTCACTACATTCTTCTCCGCAAAACTACAGTTATTTCGGATTGCAACCCTATGATTTATATTTTGACAAAACAACTGCTAGGGGGCAAGTACTCTAAATGGATTGTTATCCTGCAAGAGTTCGACTTGGAGTTCGAGAAGTCCAAGTCTAAGAAATCTTTAGTTTTTGCGGAATTGATGTGTGATTTCCCGAGTGCTGACACAGAGACTGTGGCAGAGGAGTCCATTGCGGACGAATCTTTGTTTCTTATTAGCACTTTAGATCCGTGGTATGGGGATATAATCATCTATCTCCAAACCCAAACCTTTCGGCCTGAAGCTTCCAAGGAAGACCGTCGAAAAATTCGGTTTCGATCCCAGCAATACAGAATTATTGGAGATACACTTTATCGCCGGGGGGCAGACTTAGTTTTTCGACGTTGTTTAACTCACGAAGAGGCTGAGAGAGTTTTGAATGATTGTCACTCTGGAGCATGTGGCGGTCATATGTCTGGGTATGCCACAGCTCAGAAGGTGTTGCGCGCTGGCTATTTCTGGCCGTCTATGTTTAAAGATTGTATCCTTGCTGTCAGAACATGCCACAACTGTCAAGTGTTTGATCGAAAGATGCGCGCTCCACCTGCTCCTCTCCACCCTATAATTGCCGCTGGTCCATTCGCCAAATGGGGCATTGACTTTATTACTTGTAACCCTCACTCGGCCGGGGGGCATGCGTATATCATCCTCGCGGTTGATTATTTTACAAAATGGGCCGAGGCGATGCCTACATTCGACGCAAGCGGCAAGACAGCTGCAGTTTTCGTATTCAATCATATCATAACTAGGTTTGGTGTCCCACAAGCAATCATTACTGACCATGGGAGCCATTTTCGAAACGTCATGATGACTGAGCTTACAAGCCAGCTTGGTTTGCGCCACGATAGCTCTACTCCTTATTATCCGCAAGCCAACGGTTTGGTTGAGTCAATCAACAAAGTTCTAGTCATCATGATTCGACGGATCATTGGTATCCATCGAACGAATTGGCATAACATGTTATTTTCGGCGCTATGGGCATATCGAACTTCAGTGAAAAATTCAACAGGTTTCACCCCTTTCCAGCTAGTTTATGGCTTAGAAGCTGTGTTACCTATTGAATGCGAAATCCCATCACTTCAAATGGCTGTCGAATTACTTCCAGCTACTTCCGAAGAGGAGAAACGGTTATTATACTTGGCTAAATTAGATGAGACTCGACGTGACGCTACTTTAGCTATCGAGACTCACGCGAAACGAATGAAAGCTCAGTACGATAAAAATGTAACCCCTCGAAGTTTTTCGGAAGGAGACCTAGTACTATTATATGATCAAGCTAACGATAAGCTAGGTGCCGGAAAATTCGTTCCCATGTGGCATGGGCCCTACATTGTAAAGCGAAAGCTAGCAAAAGGGGCTTATGAGTTAGTTGATTTTGATGGGGACTCTTTGGGTAAACCCAGAAATGGACTTTACCTAAAGAGGTATTATGCTTAAAATGATGGGTATGGAGAAATTTTTAGATAGGTTAGATTTCCTTTCTAGCTAGCAAGTGTGTTAGTTTAGTCAGTGTGCTTAGCTTAGCGAGTGTGGTTTTTCGTCATTATTCTGGCTTATCTTGGTTTTACTCTTGATATTGTAGATGTCGACGCCTCTCCAAACATACATTGGATTTGCTGATGGTGCTTGTCGTAATACACGGAATATCTCTTCCGCAGCTTGGGTTATCTATTCGCCCTCTGACGAGTTAGTTTCTATGCATGGGGTAAGCCTCGGTCAAACAACGAATAACATTGCAGAATACAGTGCAGTGGTTGAATTATTATCCGAATCTATTTCATTTGGAATTCGACGTTTGATAGTGAGGTTAGATTCTGAACTTGTTGTATTACAGCTTAATAGAGTTTATGCCATTAGAAATCCTGTGTTATTAAGGTTGTTTTTGAGAGTGCGTCTCTTGGAACGTGAATTTGATTACATTGAATATCAACATATTCCAAGGTCTTTGAATACATTAGCAGATGCAATTGCTTCTCGAATGTTGGACAGACATTTACGATAATCATGCAAGTAAATTTAAAAACATTTCATCACATATGTTAAACAAGATAAGCCGGTAATAGTGATATATATAGATAGAAGTGTGTCAAAAAATATATACATCGTCTTCGATCATAGGTTTAAAACACCTTATGATCGGCAAAATGATAGTACAAAAAGTCAAAAATGTCACATGTGACTACAAAAGTGACTAGTCAATCACTGGTGGTGCTCTCTGTACGACACCACTGCGCGGGCTACCTTACGCAAAAATCTCCTAAACGGTCCAGGGACCGCGACTACGAAGCGCTGAAGCCTGATAGGAATGTCGTCCATAGTAGTCTCAGGTATATCTGCCGTGAGACGCTCTAGATCATGCTCCAACTCAGCTAGTACTTCTGCTGTCGCATCCTGTGGGGCCGGTACCGGTGCAGCTGGATGTAGTCTATCATAAGGCCGGAGGTTGGCTGGACGCTGTGGACCAACATCTGCATTTTGAAAAATTTACTATTAGTTTTGAGACGATATATATAAAAAATACAAAAAATACATAACTAGAAAACTTGTGAAAATAAAAAGTACCTCTGTCGTCCCATTGTTCTCCCTGTGGAAGAACCATGTCCGGATCACCTCTGAAATCCATTCCGGCATACGGAAAGTCCTGTATCACAAAAAGCTGGCCCTCTAACCAGTCAAAATAACTATCTGAGAATCGAACTACTGTCGCGCCCTCGTCAGGATGCCGGGCCATCACCGCAACCCATCGTATCAGCTTTGGCTGCTGAGGACCCAAGATATCAACAGTGAGTTGCTGAGGGATCAGCATTGGAATTCTCTCCAAGGCAAAGCTCACGACTATAGGCCCATATCCAAAAGTCTTTAGTCGTCCGTTCTTTGCCTTGGTCAGTTGGCTCTTCATATGAGCCGACACAGCTTCACACCAGTTGAAAATGGTGCCTTGGTAACAGTCAATTGCCATCCGCATTTGGGATCCGGAAGCAATGTGTAAAGCGGCCGCGCCGCAAATTCTGGTAACCGTGAACGCTATGACTTTGAGTTCCGGTAGAGTGATGTGTTTTATCTCTATGCCTTTTGAATGGTGAGCCCCACGTGTGCACCAATCCTCGCGGAGACTATCAAGGGATTGGCCACCCGGCCTAGTCCCCGCAAGACTGAGTTGCTCACCTCTGTTTGGCAAGCCAGTGAGAAAGTATACATCCGAGGGCTCTATCTCGAGCTGGTGCCCTCCTATGTAAAAGCATTGTTCTTGTACGTTCCATCGCTCAACCAGCCATTCCAAGAATCTTACCTGGCCCCTCATGCCCGGTATGGTCCAATATTTGTATAATCCGCATGCTCTTAGGGCATCCAGGGAAGGTTGATGATTTATTGCAGCTTCATCTTCCTCTACATGCTCTCTTTCTCTCCAGTCTAACATGATTAATGCCCTGCATATCAAAAATAGCAATTAGAAATTGATTTGGGAATTTTTGGTGGTTTTTTGAGAGAGTTGGGGTTTTGAAATGCGCGTTTCTCGGAGGACGCACCCCGGCTTTGTAGCACAGGGCGCCCGGACGCAGCTGGCCTGAAGGCGGGCTGCGTCTTCCGACCGTTTTCCCGTATGAGAAAAAGTCGGGGGACGCAGGTCACCCGAAGGGCACCTGCGTCCGCCGAGAGGCGCATTCCAAAACCAAAACCCCCCAAAAAATGAAACTAAGACCTAAAAATTAATTCTAAACGGATAGAAATGCAGAGTAGGATGTGTAAAATACCTGGATGAGACGGCGTTCGATTCCGACGGTCAGATTTTCCGCAGCGACCACGGGAAGTTTCTTGTCAAAAGCTCCTTTTTCAACCTCAACAGTGAAACGGTAAAAATGACATGGTAAAAGGTCTTTTTATAGGTTTTTTGGATGAATTAGTTCATTTTTTACCATGAAAAGATGTTTTTGAATGTATTTTTGCCTATTTTAAACAGGTATGAGTAATGTGTTGCTTTTGTGCAGGACAAAGGGATTTCGAGGGAAATTGTAATTTTTCACAAACAAAAATATCAGAGTCATCTTTTAAGCCCTTTTCTGACTCCTAAAACATGAAAAGATCGCCGAGTGTTTCTTTTTCACTCGTTAAAACGGAATTAAAAGACGGTCCCCTTTTAGCTCTTTTCTGACCGCAAAATCAGGAAAAGATTGCCGGGTTTTTGTCGTTTCGAACTCGATAAGGAAATAAAACGACGTGTCCTTGATCGCTTTTTACTTTTCAGGTCAACGACACTATTATGAAAGTACTCCTTGGTCGCAAGATCAAGCGGTTCCCCCAGGTATTATTTTATACTTTTTCGGGCTTGAGGGACACAAATATACGAAAAAGTTCAACGTGGAGTCTCCTTTAGTTTTTTCAGACTCTCTAAAATTGAAAAACGCCGAGTTTCTCCTATACTGGGCTCGTTAAACTTTTACAGTAGAGGACCTGTTCAATTACAAACAGGAACGAACCACTCCTTCCTAGGGTTCGAATTTAAACTAGGTTGGACTCGTCCGAAGGATGAGCTTATAATCAAGCATATGTTATCCTCCTCAAGCTTGTTAAAAATAAAGAGGTACTTGCCAGAAATGGTGGGGGAAAAGAGAGAAGAATGAACCTGTTTGTCACCTTTTGTCTCAGAAGAAACTTTATTACCACTCTTGAACACGACACTTTTCATTCACCTGGGTTGGGAAATCTTTTACCTCACAGTTGACCAAATCACTTTGAAAGTCTTTAACCGGGTTTCGGGGATTAACTTTGAGTTATTCGTCACCAAGCCATCTGTTGTGTCGTTATGTGTTCAAGAGGTCTGCAAGCAAAAACTTTCATCTGCAAAATACTTGTCATCCATTTGACCATCCCTGAGTCAGTCCTTACAGCAACATTTCTTCAACTTGAACAATGATTTCGTGTTGCGGGCTTGCCTGCAACGGGTCGCTTTCTATCGACATCGACACATTATCTAGAAAGATGACTTAGGAATCGACAGTACCTTGAAGTCTGCATGCATCAATGGCAGGTTTCTCGCCTTTGACGTCAGTTTACATCATTGACTTTCGATCAAAGGATTCCGTGAAGTGTTCGACATCAAAACATCTATTCACATTTCACGGGTTGTGCTTGGTACTTTGAGAACCATTGACATTACTGGTGGTTTCTCTCACGCTTGTTAACAGTTTACATCATTGACTGGTAATCAAGTGGTTTCTAACATGTTCGACATCGAATCATTTAATCACATGGCTAGAATCGTACCAATTCGGGAAGTAGAAGTGAAGACCCTGGATCTAGTTTCTACCATCCAGGCTGCGAGGAGTTTTGTATTCATTATCTATGTAGACTAATCATAAACAGATGGCTGCGTCCATACTGTGTCTACAAAAGTCTATAAAAATGATGTACTGCAAGATCATTCCTGTATCAGAATAGTTAGTCCATTAGTTAAAGTTTTGAATCTGAGTATGGGAATGCCTACCTCAGTGATGATATAATCTTATCCATGTATTTTGTGTTGAAAATTGCAGGTTCCAACCAGGCCATCCACAAGACAATCCTTGAAATGATAAAGCGCTTCACCCTTCCTAGAATTACAAAACCCTATTCTATTCCAGGCTTCGCACTTTAGGGGGCAATCTGTTACACTAAAAAATGTCACCTTGACTACTTACAGTTAGTATGGCTCAAATCAACAGTCATGCTACCCTCTTAGGCAAGTCTCATGCCTCTGTTATCCATCTCAAACTCAAAGAAGAGAGAAAGTCTTGTAAAAACTATGTTTATCTCTGGGGTCGCAGGTTCTCTCTAGCCTTACCTGCGGGGACGCTGACCATGTTCACAAAATCTGCGTCCATGGACGCTCTGTATGTTAAGGGACAGGTGCGTCCCTCTGTAAAAGGCAAAATGCGCGAGTTTTATCTTGAAAAAGTTACTTGTGGTTACTTCTAGAACATTCTAGAGGTCGGTTTGATGAAATGGATGCGCCTCCAGTTGGTTCATGTATCTCTATTAAGGGGGAACTTATCCCATCAATAAGGGAGCTATCCCACCCAAAGAGGGGGATGATCCCATTGATAGTGGACCTGAATAACCTCTTTACAGCACTATAAATAAAGGCATTGAGCCAGAAGGAGAGGAGGTTGGAGCTATACATTTTCTTTGGGTAAATGCTGCAGGATTTAGGTCTTCCATTAGAGCCTTTGTGAGGAGAGATTGTCTTCACTTGATTCTACTTGGGAGAGGGTGAGCTTTGTCAAAGTAGAGGAAAACCCTTGATGGACCCTGGGAGGAACTTGCACAACACCAAGGCCAGGTTGTAAGAGTTTCTTTGTTTCGTTATTAATACAAACTGGTTTATTTTTCTCAATAGCTTGTGTTAATGAGTTATTTCATGTGTTCCTTGGTCTGCATGTTGAATATATGTTTTATTATATGAAATGCAAGTGCTTGGTAATTGTTTGATTGTTTGTGGTTGCAGGAATTGACTTGAAGGAGGAGCTCATCCGGATCGTCAAGAACGGACTTCAACAACAGCGTTTTGGAATAAGGTAAGCCTAAACACTTGTAGTTTTCATGTTGTAAAAGGTGTATTTAGAGAAAGATCACTCCATTTTGTCTTGTTTGTCATTAGAATGTCTTAGACTTCTAGGAAGGTCAGTCGTGTCCGCACCCTTGACAAATTCCGTGTGACAGCAGTTGCAGACTGGTGATTCTTCATATGTAGAGTCATCATCCCTACCTTGGATGATCATCTGTGCAGCTTCTGTGTACATTTGATGTCTTTATATTCCTGAATATATCACATCCCGAATGGATCAAACTAGATCCGGGGTCTTCAATCTCGTTCAATCTTTGCCCGATGTACAAGTCGATCCATGTGAGAAGATTTCCTGAAGTTGAACATGGAAAGACATCGCCTGATTACCAGGAAATAATGTAAGCTGTTAACAGATGCAAGAGGAATCACAGATAATGATGATGACCCTCAAGGTACTACAGTACAATTCACGTGGTGTGAATATATGATCTGATGTCGAACACGATGCAAAATCTTTTGGTCGAAGGCCATTGATGTAAACTTGTCGCCGGAAGTGAGAAACTTGCCATTGAGGCATGCAAGCTTGAAAGTACTGAAATGGTTGTTTCTAAGTCAACTTCTTGGATAATGAGCTAATGTCGAAAAGAAGTGATCGGTCGTAGGAGGGCCTTAATGTATCCCACATCTACTGTTAAGAAATTTACTGCATAACATAAATAATTACTAAGGGGAATAAATATAAAAAATAACAAGCAACGACCATAAACGCATAAACACAAATGTTTATCCACGAAAACCCCAAATCCGAGGAAAAACCCATCCTAATAAGATCTCATTAGCATTGGCCAAAACCCTGGCCAATTTGACCAAGTGAGCCTTCACCGCTCACCTCCAGGTCTTCAATTACAATGAAGTCCTTCCAGCCTTTTATAAGCTCCATTACATATAATACCATGGGCAGAATACTATGGGTGCACAATACCATGTGCCCCAAGACCATCACTGTTTAACCTGGTCAACTTTGACTCTATCTTGAGTCAAGTTTACCTAACAATTCCCCCCTTAAACTTGACTTGGGGTTCCTTGACTAACTCTAGCCAAACCTGCTAAGTGAGACAATCTTGCTAACTCTAGCTCTTACCCCCCTCAGAGTTTTTACCCGGGGTATTGTTAACCTGACATCCCCCCTATCAAATAGGTCTAACCCAGACTTTACCGATGATTACTCAGGGTTACACATGCCTTACCACATCTTACAGTAGTATGCCCATTTACATGTAATAATTTTGACTTCATTATTTTTTTTTTTGTTTATTGTTGTTGCAATTCTGATCCATCCTCTCTCAATTTGATTTGCTCAAAAAATTCTATCAAACTGCACCAAATGCGAGCCCTACAAAAACCTTGTAGATTCCAGCACCAGTGGCCTCACGTAGCAGAAAATGAACAATTTTCTAAGCCGCATGAAAAATTTTCTTCTCCTAACTTGCATGTAGCCCATGCCTACTCCATGGCATAGAACACACATGAAATATCCCTTATCGATTCCCTATGAAAAAAGCTTAGAACAAAATCAGCCTTGAATTTTAATATTACCAAAGGAATCTCTCAACCTTCTTTAAATAGCTGCATGAATCCCGAAAAATTCGTCAGTGTGTTCCAAACTGGTAAATATTGCAAATGCACTATGATCCCTGGCAGTTACGGCACTATCTTCCACACATTCTCCTCGAGGTTCTTCTGCGTACGATTTTTCCACCATTATTTTCTAGACCCAGATTTGTAAAAAAGCTGCATTGATCTCATCAGGCACTATAAACTCCTGGCATCAAAGAATCCCTTTGAAACCAATATCTGGCTCTGATACCAGTTGTTAAGAAATTTTATTGCATAACATAAATAATTACCGAGAGGAATATATATAAAAAATAACCAGCAACAACCATAAACACATAAACACAAATGTTTATCCATGAAAACCCCAAATCTTGGGAAAAACCCATCCTAATAAGATCTCATTAGCATTGGCCAAAACCCTGGCCAATCTGACCAAGTGAGACTTCACCGCTCACCTCCAGGTCTTGCATTACAATGAATTCCTTCTAGCCTTTTATAAGCTCCATTACATATAATACCATGGGAAGAATAGTATTGGTGCACAATACCATGTGCCCCAAAACCATCACTGTTTAACCTGGTCAACTTTAACCCTATCCTGAGCCAAGTTTACCTAACATCTACGACATGAAATGAAGAAAATGATTTTCTAGAGGTGAAAATGATCTGACGACACAAGGTTCAGGAATGGTGGTCATGAAAAATGGAGGGTGAAGGTATTGAAACGGATGAGGCATTAATTGGATGGTGAATTCTTTGAATGACTTCTCTTGAACATATCGGTGACACTGAGATGGATTGGTAGCATTAACCCCAAAAATGGATGGTATGGAGGACCAATGGTGATATGACTGGTGAACGGAATAACCCAACCTGACTCAATCATGGTGATGGAGTGAAAGTGTCATGTTTAAGAGCGACCCGCTACCAATAAAATTATTCAAGTTTTCTTCCCTTTTTCCCCAGTCATTGCTGACCAATACCTCTTTATTTTTGTCAAGCTTGAGGAGGATAACATATGCTTGTTCTATAATTTTCCCTTCGGGCAAACCTATTGCCATGTTTTAGTGAGCCTAGTGACAGTGAAACTCATTCTTGCCTGGGTGGACAAGTTTGTCGCTATTGTTTTAATGAGTTTAACGACAAGGATAACTCGGTCCTTTTCATGTTTAGAGAGTTTGAAAAGGGACGAAAAGGAAACTCCAGTAGTTATTTTTCGTAGCATAATCCCCTAAGTCTAAAAAAGGATAAAATAATACAAAAGGGATGACTTTTCCGATCACTTTAGCGAGCCGAAAAAGACAAGCGCTTGAACTTTTTCTTGAGATAATCCCTCATGTCTAAAAAGGATTAAAATATACAGGAGGGATGGCACTTCCAATCTCTTTAACAAGATGGAAAGGCTAATTTTTCAACAATATTTTCATATTTAACAAGTCTGAAAAGAGTTTAAAGGAGACTCGTTTTTTAGGAACGAGTGACGTTTAGGGTAGAAACTGGTTCCGAGTAATCTTGGAACTTCTCAAAACATAGTGATGTGAGGAGGGTGGCTAACAGGACCACTCATCGTAGTTATTCCTCAAAAAGGTAAACAATCAAGTGGAAGCTTATGGTCGGCCAAAAGAATGGAGGTGATGGAAAGAACACAACCAAGGTTCAAAAGGCAGATAGAATCGTAATCACAAAGGTTATTTACCGAAGGTGGGTTCATTTTTTAACGAGGTTGACTCTAGGGGAACATATGCTCAGTGGCAGGTTTATTTTTTAACGAGCTTGAACCTTGTGGAATCATTGCTCATTGGTGGGTTTATTTTTTAATGAGCTTGAACCTTGCGGAAACATTGCTCATGGGTAGCTTCATCTTTTAATAAGCTTGAACTCTATGATAACATATGGTCAGAGATCGGTTCATTTTTTAATGAGCTTGAACCGTGGGATAACAAATGCTCAGTTTTCATTTTATGTAAGCTAGAAATGACAAAACTAAAAAGCTAAAAAAACTAAAAGCTAAGGAACTACTGAGGTTAGGTAGGATAGTTTTGTCAGCGTTTAGACAAAAAATTTCCTTTGCTTCATCCGCAGAGCAGACAAAGATGAATGGTGTGTTAAACCAATCACCTAACCTATGAAGTTAAAACTAAAAAGCTAAAAAGATAAAAAGCTAAAAAGTGAAATTTGTCGTTTCTAGCTTGTATAAAAAGGTTTGCATGCCCCCAGGCATCGAGAAAATGAGAGTCTCCAGTAACGGTATGGAAAACACTATGGTTAAGCAGGATTGTGTCGTTCGTAGAGTAGAGAAAACACTTCCTTGGCTTTGTCTGCCAAATAGACAAAGGTGAATGGTTTGTCAGACCAATCAATTAACTTACAGGGAAATTCATATGGTAGGATGGTTTCATCTGCAGAACAGACAAAATGCCTCCTTGGCTTCTTCTTCCGAATAGATGAAGGTGAATGGTGTCTCGACTAATCACATAACCTACAGGGAAACTTATCTTTTCACCTGGGTTCATCCACGAAATAGACAAGGGTGCATGCCCCCTAAGCTTCGTTACATTCACCAGACTACTTGTGGTAATAAGGTGGATGGAATGAAGGTTGAAGAGACATTCTTGATGCAAAAAGACCATTTAGGGATGATGTTTGACTTGGAGCTGTGTTTGAACCAGGAAATGAAAGTTGGTCAATAAGCTGGACAATTTTGCCTTCATGTGGGAAAAACATCACTCGAAAGAGTGTTGAAACAATAACCTCCATGTTGTAAACATAGTCACGTCCGAGGAGTCAATTGTAAGCTAACAGTCCTTGGACTACCATCGTGTTCAAGTGAACGGTTTTCCTTCTCAAAGTAATTGGTAACTTAGGAAGGATCCCTAACGGTCGACCGGTTCCTTTGTCAAAGCCTAACAAATTCTATGTAACAGGCATAAGCGATGGTGAACCAAGCACATTCCAAGCAATTGAGGAAAGGATACTCACCAAAGCCCCTTCATTTAAGATAGTGCCAAACACGATCATTTGGTAAGCTTGTACTATGATCCAAAGTGGTACATTAAAAGGATGGCAGGATCTTGCTAGTCGATTCCAATCAAAGGAAGTAACCAGACTACTTGGAGGGGGTACCGAATAAATGGTTGAATTAACCCCTTGAGTCACGAGAACTGGGGGATTCTCTTCTTGTTATGAAGGAATGGGTGGATTTCTCCCAAGTTCATCAAACTCTGAAGTGACAAAAATAATTTGAACAGTATCATTCTCACTCTTTTTGGTAATGGCATCATCTGAAGGTGGACCTTCTGAAGGTACAACTAGGTCGACTACTATCTCAACCTACTGACTTTGGTCCGATATGGGCTTAGAAGATTCATTCTCGATGATAGGTGTTTCGATTGATGATTAAGATATGTCAGTCATATTTTCAACTAGTAACGAACTTGGTGAGAGTTTCTTGTATCCAGGTGGAAGTCGCTGCGGTGAAGTAGGACGGTTATGCAAGACTCTCTTGGCCTCATCCAAAAAGGGACAACGGGGAAGGGTATGGTCCCCTTCACATAGTCTACATGGAGTTTTGACCTTTCCTTTCTATCTGTGAACTTCACTATTACTAGTTGATGGTGTGCTGTCAACATGATCACCAGAGGTTGATGACACTGGATGGTGCAAACGGGGGGACCATTCTCTCAAGATCCGAGGGATGCATGGACATTCTCGATGAAAATGGTCTCCCCTACAAATTATGCAAGGAAATCTGGGAGATTTAGTGTGCAGATTTTCACCAGATGATTCATGGTTGCCCCCTTGCTTAACTGACTTCTTCTTCTTCTTCTCCTTCCCTTTCTTCTTCTTCTCATCTACTTGGTTACTAGTATCACTATTTTCACCAAGCGAAGAGGAAGAAGGGGAGGGAGAAACAAATGAAGAAGAAGGCGAAGGGTCAATTTCAATATCAATTGGTTGCTAATTTGATTGCTGAGGAATCATGGTATTTTGAATGACAGAGGTTGAGAATAGCCATACCGACAGACCAATTTTGATTCCTAGAAGGGACAATGTGGCCATATACGGAGCACCAATATTCCCCAAGAAGAAAATGTACTAGGATTCCCCTCAAGAGGGATTCCTTGATTAGTGGATTCCATTATCTCAACCTAAGATCAACGAAGGAACAGGGATGTTATTTCGAATTAAATAAGTTTTAATGACGCTTTGACACAACTTTGCTTTTTCAATTTTTAAGAGTCAAGAAAATGCTAAATAACACTCTAGTCCCCTTCGATTTTTAATGAGCCTGAAGTGACAAGTGCTCAGATGGACCTTTTCTTTTAAGGAATTGAAAAGAAATGAAAGTGACTACTCTGGAAATCTAGACAGAGGGATTACCAAACCAATCACAAAACTAAAATATACACCTTCGTGGTAAATTAAAAAGAATGTATGAAGGACATATGTACATGGTCAATCTTCCCAAATGCTGTGCTCAGTGCATTGCAATCGATAGGGCGGCAGACATGGCTTCCTATGGATAAATGATATAAACCTATTGTGGTCTCCCAATATATACTCGACGGTATAGGGAGCACAAGTCCATGCTAGCACTTGTCGTATCAAAGAGGAGGAATCACCCAACCTTCGATGAAAATGATAGTTACTAGATTTTACGACGCCGGAACACGTCTCTAGCCTAGACCTCTAAATGTGTTGCATTAGGTTCCAAATTATTGTTAAGTTCATTGAAATTTATTTTAGATTTGATCTTGTTTAGAAGTTTTCCTTTCAATGGTTCACCACGTGATGTAGATGTAAAAATTCCTAAAAATGCAAACTACAATGATAAACAATCGTTGTTATTTTGTAATGAAAATCCTAGCTACTAAGGAAAGAAGATTCAATTGTTTCAAACAAAGAGCAAAGAGCACACACTCAATGCACTTTTCCTAAATCATTTTTCGCACACAGTCTAAATGAAAATGTGAATGCATGTATTTGTTTTTCATTTCCTTTAATGTGAAAAATGCCAAAAAGGAAAACTAGGTAAAGATCTGAAATATTTTACTCAAAGCAAAATTTTGACAATTTCTTTTCAAAATGGAAAGGAAGACTAAACGACACTTTTCAATTTCGAATAGAAAATTCTTTCGACACTTCGAATATCAAAAAATCATATCAAATACGTGAAAAAAAGTTCAATCGCCTATCTAGAGAAGGAATACTTTACGACACTTCTCTTTTTTGACACAAAACGATAGTTACGACAATGTTTGCACCAAAACGACAGATCGATTTAAGAAAATTTTCTACAAAGGATTGTAAATAATGGAAAAATACATAAAAACATTTACTAATCCTAATCAATGGAGGCCGAACTATGTAAATCAAGCAGGTTTCAGCAATGAGTTACTATTCACAAGCAGCAAAACAACTAAACAGAGCTGAAAACAAGGACAAAAACCCCAAATTTCAAAGAGGGAAATAAGCTCAGACTGTCATCGCACCTAGGATTCACAAAAACAGGAATGCATCGCACTATTCAGGCTTGGGAGGTGCGATACATACTAGTAGACAGTGACAAATAGTGTGATGGGCCAAGGAGCACAACTGAGATGCGTTTTGGTTCAAATTTGCACCTAATTTCAGTGAGTTAAGTTGAACTATTATGGACAGTAAAGAAAAAAGTACAGAGGTATGATCTTGGGAGGTTATTGAGCTACCAACAGGGCATCTAGAATGATTGTAAGTAAGATGTTTGACTCATAAAATAAACCAGAGATTGACTGAAGCAACATTCATCTACTTTGCAATTGCAGAGCAAGAGCAGTTCGAAGGCTATCTGGCTAACTTCAGGCTCCGTCTATAGTTTATAAAACAAACAATCAACAACAAACAAACAAACTATTCATTCCCCAGTGGAGTCGCCATTTTGTTTTTGGGAAAACTAGTGTCTTTTCGATCTGCTAGCCCTCTAGGATTGGCAGCCGTCCTAGAAACAAACAATCAAAGCAATTTGTGATTTCCTCTATGCATAATAGATAAGAGAGAAACAAAGATACCAACCTAGATCTTCTGCTTGACTCCTTGCCTGATTTCTCCCCCCTCCCTTAACAGAGCTTGCAACTCTTCTCCGTACTTATCTCGCTTGGAGAGTACCTATAGAAACATAGTAACAAAACACCATCAAAGCATCTTGATTTATTATATCATAAACAATGCAGAATCATAAATACATTGAACATACAATTGCATTCACAAATAACAAGATTCACAAATACATGATTTTATGGAGGAAAACTCAAAGAACTTTATTAAAATAGACAGTAGAATTACAACCCAACTGTCTGATCTAGCATCATCCTCCCAGCATCAAAGCTCTCTTCACCTCATGAAAAGAAAGATCACCCAATAATACAATTCTCCTTCTCAAAGACAAACTATCAGCACTTTCTTACAAATTACAAAATTCCAGCCTCCAGATCTCTCAAATGAGGGATCCACTTATAGATGTCTGCAAGGGTGTGAGTCATCTCTAGGTTTTTGATTAGTGTCATTCCACTCGTTGTTCTTGGTTCCACTTGGAGATTTCTTGAATCTCTTACTCATCCATGGGCGAATTCAGAGAGGCAAGTGTCATAGGAGAAGTGTCTAGAAGATTCCATGAGCATCCACTTAGCAAACTGTCTCGAACATTTGTCCATTCTCATTCATCGCACCCCACAGAAGGCCTTTTCAATATGCATCACACCTGGCTACTGTAGAAGTTAGTATGCATCGCATCCTGACAGTGGAGCAGTCAGTATGGTCCACTTTTGGCCAATTCTGAGTGGTTTTTCAGGTGGAACTTCTGGGGAATGATGTAATCAGTTGACCATGATCCTTTAGGGTATGAAACAACACTTTTAGGGGTTAAAGAGCCATTGGTTTATCAACATATAAGATTGGGGTTGCAGTGCCCAAATATGTCTATAACACATTGTTTCAATGGAGTTTGCACTATCTGTACCAATACACTACAAGAAAGAGTGAAAATAGAAAACAATAAAGAATGCCGTTAAATCAATTTCAAAAACTAAATCATTCATGCAGAAATTAAAACACTCTACAGAAATTAAATCACACTTCACAATTACTAGAGAAAAGGCGTGCCGCACTGTACTGATAACTACACCAGCTGGTCAACTACCATACTACTAATCAAATCGATGTAACAGCATAACATAATTTTGGAACTGAAGCAAATATATTCCAAAAATTATACAACATCAATAGAAAAACATACAAGTAATAAATGAAAGAAACAATAATATAAAACTACTCTACTTTTGTATTCCCCGCTAAAGAGGAGGCCCTTCCTCTCTAGCAGGGGCACAGGAATGAACATGAAATTAGTTAAGGAATCAACTTGGAAACAACAACAACATAACCATAGTGTCCTTGATATTAAGAACACTTAAAAGTTACAAGATCAAAATAACAGGACTCTCTATGCCCTCCCCCATGCCTCATGGATTAAGTTTCTCTTATAATCATTACATACCTAAAATTAGGAATAGATCAGTCATGAGAATCTCACAATTCTCATGTTGATCATAAAATAACAATAGTTATAACCAGTTCCTGGATACCAATTCTATTTAAATACACCGGTTAAGATTGTAACCGCTTGGATCTGTTACTTTCTAAATAAAAAATTCATAACTTCCAATAGTTGTAGCGGGAATAGTACCCATGGCTTTCCAGCTACGGTGTAACAACACCCTGTGATCAAATAATGGTTTGGGATGTAACAACAATCATTGGATAACAACAACTTTGTAACGACACTCAAGGTGTAACAACAGTAATTTGTAACAACAATGTGGTGTAACAACAATCCCTGTAACAACATCATGGTGTAATAGCAAGATCTATAATAGCACACAGAGTGTAACTAAAATCTGTCCCATCCTGCTCTTAGATCGACCAACACGGTTGTTCATTCCATGACCTCGTACTTATGAGTGACACCTGAAATAGAGGAAAGGATCCAAAAGACTTATCCAATTCCTCCCTAGTTAGCCATAAAAAGGAATATTGCATCATTATATCTAGAAAAAATGGAAAAATTACATGACAGAAAAATAGGTTGTCCATAATAAGGAAAAAGGTGGTTAACATGTAAAATTTTGTTGGTCTAGAGGGAAAACAGTCAAAACCGGGGAAAGAAAGTATAGGAAATAGGTATAAAAACTACACCCAAAATCTCCCCCCAACTAAATCAATTGCATGTCCTCATGCAAAACCTCAGTTTCTCCTGTTATACCTCCAATGCAAGCACACAAAATTATAAGCACCAGCAGTGTCTTCACCAACAGACCTGTACCCCTTAGTAGCCATCAGTTGTCGCAACCAGGACTCTTCTTCATAATCGCACAAGTGGTAATACAGCTGGTATTCCTCCATCGGTAACTAAATCAGAGGATATTTGAATCTAAGTCCAATCCAGAAGCCTCCCAGTGTTTCCACCACATGGGAATATTCTTGTACTCATGTACCAGCAACCACAAAATTTATGAACTCAAAAGGATATCCTTCTTGTAATCCAGCACTATAGGCTTTAGTGCGCTTAAGGAACCATGTTAGTGCTTGACTTTTCATTTGTGCATAAAGATTAAGGAAAACCCCCACAATCCTTTTCTTGTAAGTGGTTGAAAGTTCCCTAATTTTCGGGGTACTCAGGAACAACTTGAGCTCATGTCTCAACTCAACAACCATTCCTGGTTCTTCCCTAATCCACAATGTTGCTCTTTCTTCATTAGTGTCAACCAAATTCATGGCCAAATGTGAGTTGATTTAATTCCTCATAAAAGAAATGAAGGAACAACCGAAAATCCCCCATATAAGAGAAAACACTTGCCACCATATTTGTACTGACACATTCTGATCCGGATTTAAACAGGTAGGTAGACCACTTCTAATGGCGATCATTCTACAATTTCCCTTGGGTCTTTATGAACTGCAGAGGTCGGTGGTTTGTTTGGATGACCATTTCCTTCCCCAAAATGTAATGCTTCCATTGTCGGAAGGCCTACACAATCGAATACATCTCTTTGTCATAAGTGGGATACTTCCAGATTGTGTCTGAAAGTGTCTCATTGTGATATGCCACTGGATGCCCATGTTGAGTAAGGACTGCCCAATAGCATAGTCAAAGGCATCTGTCTCAACCACAAATGGTTGTTGCAAATCTGGTAATGCGAGTACTGGTGCCGTGAAGAGGAAATATTTCAACTCTGTGAATGCCTTCTATTGATATTCAGACCAAACGAATTTTGCTTTCACTCCTCCCTTGGTGACTTGACTCAAGGGTCAAGTGATATGAGAAAACCCTAACACGAACCTGTGGTAGAAGTTGGCAAGACCTAGAAGACTACGGAGCTCTGTCAGAGTGGTTGGAGATGGCCAATCCCGAATGACTTGGATCTTGGTTGGATCCATGTGCATCCCCTGTTCATCAATAATGTATCCCAGATACTAGACTTGGGTCATGCCAAAAGTACATTTCTCCAAATTGGCACATAGCTTGTGTTGCCACAATGTTTGGAGAACCTGTCGAATGTGGTGGAGGTGCTCTTCCCAACTTTGGCTGAAGATCAGAATGTCATCCAAGTATACCACTACAAATGAGTTGGTGAATGGCCACAAGATGTCATCCATTAGACTCATGAAGGTTGCAGGAGCATTTGTCAATCTAAAATGCATAACCAACCATTCAAAAAGGCCCGAGTCCTTGTCTTTGAAGGGAATCTTCCCCACATCAGAGGGTTCGATTGGTACCTGGTGATATCCTGACTTCAGATTGATCTTACTAAAATATTTTGGCCCTTTTAGTTGGTCTAGGAGGTCATCAATCCATGACATCAGGTACCTATTATGGACAGTGATCTTGTTCAGAACCTGATAGTCAATACGGAGTCTCCAAGTCCCATCCTTCTTATGTACCAACACGATCGGGCTCCCACAAGGCGATGAAATCAGATGGATGTGACCTTTCTACAACAGCTCCTGAATCTACCTCTTGATTTCATCATTCTCCAGAATGGAGTGCCGATAGATTGGACCATTGGGTAGCAGCGCACCAGGGGTCAGATCAATGGAGTACTTGACCTGACAGTGCAGAGGAACCCCTGCGGGGGAGGTGAAGATGTCCTCGTACTCCTCCACAACCTTGTCCATTTGTAGTTGTCGTGCAAAGGGGCCCTGTCTGGAGGTTGTGGCCACCGTCTTCTTCTTTCCTTGAGGGAGTATCATTAGGAAAATAAATTTCCCAGTTTTGGAAATGAGCTTACTAAATTTTTTTGCAGTAACCAAAGAGATGGCGGTAGGCGGTGCTACCTCTGGTATCCTGTACAGCTTATTTCCCAATGTAACAATAACAACACGGGGCTGTGATTCATACACAACATGTCACTTCCACAAGTATGGTTTTCCTAATAATACATCACAAACTTCAGGGGGAGCAATGTCACACAATACCTCATCCGTGAAGGGCTTGATGTTGTATGGAAGGCGACACTACTGGCTCACACGAAGATCCTGTCCTTGGTGAAGCCACCCAATGGTCTACGATTGTGGATGTGTTGTGGTTGGTAGGTCCAACCGCTTCATGACCTTTGCCGAAATGAGGTTCTTTTGGCTCTCGCTATCGACAATGAACTGTAGTGGGGAGCCCTTTACCCACATCTAGGAGTGGAAGAGATGCTCCTCCTCCTATGGTCTTCGGGTTCCTCCTTCTGTACCTTTGTGGTGGCAATGGTGGCATTGGGTTCCGCATCGATAATCTACTTCCCTTTGTAATTCCCCTTGTCAGGTTCTGACTCAGAGTTGGAACATGCATCTGATTCTGAAACCTTTAGCTCAGCCACCAGTGACTGCTCAGCTCGACACTCACTTGTGTTGTAAGTGGAGCTCTTATGGAACTCACACCATTTTCCCATCTCCTTTTTCGGCTTCGCAACACTGTTTTTTGCTTACAGTTTTGGCAGGTTGTCTTGGGCTGCCCTGCCTTGGCTTTGTCCTTTGTTCTGTGGTTTAGGGGCACCTTTCCCTTGCTTCGGATTCACATATCCAAAGTTTCACTTTTTCTGTTTAAACTTTTTCTCGACCTTGACGGCATATCGGTATGTTGTGCTGAGCGAGGAGATGTTCAGGAATTCTATTTCTTCCTGGATGTGTTTGTACAAATAGCCAAGGTATTTTAGTATCAAATGCTGCTCTGAATCCTTGATACCCAACTTTTTGCGAAGGGTATTGAAAATATTGGTAAACTCTAGCACGTCTTGGTCCCTTCCCTGCCGCAGCGTGGTCCACTTTATGTATTGATCCTCATAGCTTCCGACAGGGCAGTACTGCTCCTTGATGGCATCCTGGAATGAATTCCAAGTGGGTGTGGCTAAAAATAGTGAGCCGGTATTTTCATCCTTTTGCACGCAGTAGGTTTCCCACCAATCCTTGACGTGGGAGGATGCTTTGAGAAGAGTGAAAACAATCTTTTCCCGACTCAAAAGTTCATGAAAAGAAAAATAAGCCTCTAGTAGATTTAACCATTTATCTACAGCATCTGCGTCTATCTGACCCTCGAATATGGGGATTTCAAAATTAACTTGTACCTTAAAGGGCGTGGGGTTTCCAAAGTAGCTGCTGGAAGCCGATGCATCGTTTCTGGGTAGCCGCTGAAGGATCTAGGCAAAGTTGTCCATCATAGCATTCCTTTGTCGCTCGAGGACTTCTTCGAGAAAGATTTTGATAGGATCTCCTGCCCCCTCATCTTTCTTCTCATCCACCATGGGAGGCCATTGGGATTTGTGAGGTTGGTCTTGCAAAGGTTTGAATAGTTCAAGCCCTAACTCCTTATATCCTAACCTTGTTGGGGACATGCAAAGAAAAACAGAGAAAAAGCAAACCGCTCTGATACCACTGATCTGGATTTAAACAAGAATGCAACAAATTACAGAGATAACCATAAACATAGATATGCAGCGGAAATAATAATTCATTTCATTAATGTAAAATACTGAAATATGCTTACAAACAGTAATGGAAATAAACCAGCTAGGGCAATGGTAGCTTATCTCTGAGAAGAGATGTGGAAGCTACATGCCTCTGAACTGTCTTACAATGAGACTCGAAGGCCTATTTATTGTTGAGAAATAATGGAAAACCCTAAACATCCAAAAACCTAACCCTAGAAGATGAAACGCCAAACTGTGGGCCTTGTTTGGGTAAATTGGTACATCAACTTCCCGAGGTTGTAACTTTGGCATATGATCTTCGTTTGACATGCACAATATCTCGTTAGAAGGATCCATCCGAGAACTACAACTTTGGGAAGAGCAATGTTAGTGCGTGGGCCCATGGTGCTCCCAGTTTTCCCAGAAAACGTCATTTAGGGCCTCAAATCGACTCCGGAAGTTGAAGACCCAAAAACTACTAAAAATAGTAAGTTGTGCTACAATTAAGGAAACTAAAAATGCTAAGAGAAACAATGGTGAGGTCCAAGTGGACATGGTAGGTGGCCACCAATGTCCACTTGGATCACATTCACACATCATATTATGCAAAAACATCTCAAAAAGTAAGCTTTGCTCATCAAAATCACAAGAACGAAAAACTTCAAGAAAAGTGACAGTAGAAGAACTCAAATGAGGTCTATTTTCAAAAACTACTTTTAATTGAAAATAATGTTCCCATAGGAACACTGGATATGATGGGGAAGGCCTCCTACAGCCTAGCAGGTTCAATAAAAGCTCTCGAAGCTTCATTTTATCATTTGTTAGGTCTAGAACCTGTCGTTGTAATAGGTGCAGTTGTTCGTCTTTCTTCTTCATGGATTCTTTATTCCTCTAATCTTCCCATTCTCTCACCCATTCTTCCTTTAATCATTTCTCGTAGATTGAATTCATCATTTTCTTATATGCCTAGAGCGAGATCATTCCCTCTTGCAGAGAGAGTGCCTTCTGCTTCTATTTTTGTAACTCTCGTATCAACAAAATTCTTTCAGAACACCATCCTTCATCAGGACCTGGTGTTCTCCCACATACACTAACAATTGAAGGTGTAATAGCCCCCTGAGCATGAAATTGCTCCATTTCGGTTTTTCTTCTTGTCTAACAACAACTTCATCAATGGGTTCTTGTGTAACAACTTATTTTCTCCTTGGTTAGCTTCCGCTGTCACTACTAGATCTTTTGTAATAGCAATTTCATCCATATGTTCTTGTGTATCATTTTCCCCTTGGTTATCTTATGTTTTCATTGCTGGTTCTTGTGTAATAGCAATGTCAACCACAGGTTTTTGTATATCAGCTTCTTCTTTTTCCCCTTGGTTAGCTTTTGTTTCAACTGCCAGTTCTTGTGTAACAACAGTGTCATCCAAGCGTCCCTATGTATCAGCTACTAATTTAATCTATGTGGAATGCTCCATCTTAATTGTTGGTTCTTTTGTAACAGCAACGTCTTCAATGGGGTTTTTTGCATCAGCTTCCAAGGACTCAGTTTGTGTTTCCCTCAAAACGGTGTCCACTGCACAGACTCTATACCCCACTACTACTAGCTATTTAGCACAGGTCGTGTGCACAAAACCTATAACATTTTCCTCCCTAGCCCTATCTACAACCTCAGTCAAAGTATCTAACCTTGAGGCCCTCGCTTCTACCTTATCCTCTGCTAACTGCTTTCTTAAATTTTCTTTTTCTCTTTCTAAGCTTTCAATTTCTATGTAGCAAGGATTGGGTCTCGTTCTTACCTGGTGAGGAAGGTTCCTATTATACAATAAAATGACCTCCTCATCAGCTCAGAGGATAAATACATGATTATTGAAGGACTAACCAAGTTCACATGCCCAGTTGTCAAGCTAACGATACCTAAACACTAGCAACCTGATTTATAAAGCTTCCTAGCAAGGTTAAGGTTGTGTTAGTGCCCAAAGTAACTCTGTTTGTTACATCGAGAAGAGTGTTAGTGAACCCTAATGAATTTCTATGGGTCAATGGAACGAGCTGACAAAGAAAATATCCCTAGATTCTCTCCTATGTCAACTCATAAAAGCAGGGAAACATCAGAACTCAACTTGTTTGGGGGAATTACTAATTCTTAATGGAGTATGCAAACGGGAAAGAGCACAAAGGCATGGAAACATCACTACTTTTTCCTAATGGAACTCATGAAGGACTTGGCAACCCTAACCTCACATGCTATATATGTAAGGCTAGGGCCATTGTGAAAGTGGTTGAACCATCTGAAAGGATTACCTATTTGACTGTCGAGCAGAGTCTCAGACTAAGGCATCAGAAGAGGTTAAGAAGGGAGAGAGAGAGAGGAGATGGAGGGGTAAGGTAAGGCTGATGCAACTGATGGTTGTAATCACTCTTTCTATGTCAATATAGAACTACAATTGTGTTTTCCACTCCAATATGTTGATAGTATGACTTGTTTGTATGTTTATTCAAGATCATTAGCATGAGTGGCTTAGATATATGGAACTAGATATCTTTATCTGTTCATGCATTGTTTGTCAAGGTTTTATGCTATGATATTATGCTTGTCTTTGCTATGTGCAGGTTTTGATTTGGAGTTGGCTCAAGGGTCTTCTGCCTAGCTGCATTGCACTCTCCAACAACACCACACTAAAACTCGAGGTAATAATTCCTTCTCACTTTGATATTAATATGTTAAACATAGATATGCATGTGTATTTGTGATAGTTGCAGCTAATCTGACTGTCTAGCAAGGATCTCGGGAAGATATTTGAGGCTTTATACATCACCAAACACTTGTGCATTAATCCCTATAGCAGAAATTGCGACTCCACTCGGGACTACACTTAGTTCCTGGTTTTTCCAGAAAGTTCCTAGATCTATATTTCTTCCAGGCCTTCATGTACTTCTTCATTCCCTTTTCGACCACTCGGGATGATATAACACCCTCCTCTCAGTGCTCATTCCTAGATCTAATCCCCACAACCCATTTTTTGAGTACTTTTCCTCAGTAATGATGGTTACTAGTGTAAACAGTGCTTTATAAAGCATTGTGTCCTCACAAAGAAATCATTAGTGTTGAAACTAACCCTCTGTAGCCTCTAGTACATAGCATTAGTCAGCCATTTCTTGATAAACATCTTGCTCTGTGACCTCATGGGTTGGGAAATCTGCTTGTACACTGATCAAGGATCTGTAGCTGCAGTTGTTTGACTAATCTATTTCTTGAACAATTTTTTTTTTTTTAAGAAAATAGCTTTACTTAAACTTTTTGTTTTCATTAAAGAAAAAATACAAAATTTTTACTATTTTCTGCTTAGCTGGTTAGATCTACATTATTTGGTTTCAATAGTTGTTAGTAATCATTAGAGTTTTTCCGGTTATGCTAGTGTTTTACTGAATAGGATGCATTTTATATATATTGATGTATGAATGACTCTCCCTTTGTAGAAGCAGCTTATTCATCGAAAGTGAAAATTTACAAGCATTGTTTATGTATGATTTGACTCAGAGTCCCATATGACTTCATACGTCAACTCCCCTACTGAAGACTCTAACGAAGTACAATTAAAATATACCTAATAAAATCAATCAAAAAATATTTTTAGAGTAAGCACACATTAGTTTAGGCTAGAATCTTGGGATAGGCAGTGTGAGTTAATTGCCCAAGATCATACATCGAAACTAGTGTCATTAAAGAGAGAAATCCTTCTCCACTCATACTATTCGGGACCACTCCAGTAAAAGTGGAGCTAAATACGAGACAACATCAGGTATCTTGTCTTTGCTTACATCTCCTTTGGGTATTGCGTGTATCGAGGATCCCTTCAGGGATATCGGAGCTGAGTCGGGGACTCAAGTTTCCTCCCCACACAGCATATTGTCTATGACTATTCCCCCCCCTCGGCAGTGTCTATGATTTGAGGTATCCATAGTGGCCATACTTTTAGGGACGAACACAAGGTGACTAGGACGGGCTGCCCTAATACCTGACACAGATGGACCTACTCTATCTTCAGTTTTTGGGAGGGTGCTTGTAGAGTCTCCAAAATGTATTCAAAATGTCATCCACTTTCACCCTTATCGCCACCATTTCACTCGCATGTTGAAACTCCATGACAATAAAACCTTTCATTAGCCTCCATTTTCATAATTATATGGGTTCCATTTGTGTTTTCCAAAAGTTAATGATTTCTAGTATTATAAGTGAATTAAATGTTCAAAACTTAGAAAAATGACATATACTTGCTAATACATAAAAGTGGCTTGTGTTTCATGACAAGTGTAGGTCATTTGGAAGCCTCGAAGGCACCCTTATGTGGCCTCCAATGCTCAAATTCGAATTCCCTTCAAGATATGGAAGAAGATTTGGATAAAGGTCAAAGAGGATATGCATCTCATCATTATCTATTTAAGTTGTAACTCTATGAGATTTTCTAGGGATCTAGAGAGAGAATAATGGACGTCCATTAATGACGTAGCCTCTTATGTTTTTGTATAAATAGGAGAGCCTCCTCCTTTCAAAAGCATGTGTAAAGTTGGGGAAATGCTCATGTTTTGAATATAGAATTTGAATTTGGCACCATGCTCATGAGTGATGTTGACTTTGATTTGGTTATGCTTGTATTTGGAGCCTCTCAACTTTCCATCCCTCATGCTTTTGGATTGGCCACCTATAATGTGTGAGATTTATTGGTTTTCATAGATTAAGATTTATTGTTTTCATAGATTAAGATTTCTTTATTTCATATCTTTTCCTATGTGAGAGGTTAAGAGTGATAGTTTTTATTTTCTTTCATATCTAGAGGTTAAGAATGATTGTTTTTGCTTTCATTTTATCTCATGCGGCTTTTATTATTCATTTCATAGGATCCTGATTTGATAATGTACACATGATCCCTTAGAGTAGATTTCATTTCATGCAATTTCAATTCTGAAAGAGTGGTGTGATTTTCAATTCCTGCAAGTGTGATAGTTTAAGATTTCAATTCCTGCAAGTGTGATAGATTAAGATTTCAATTCCATACATTGTACTATAATTTATTTTGAATTGATTGTTGAATTGGAATAGGTGAATTTGGTTTGTCGTTATTTGGTTTCCTAGTTAGATTGATCTAAATTGGAAGTTAATTTCTAGCATATATAGTGCCGCGTGCTTCACAAGTTTTACAAAACCCCCGGGTTGACAATTAAATTATAGGTAATTAATTTGCCTCAACATTTTAGATGCATGATTAAAGCATGTAGATGCATAAATCATCTGGTTTCATGTCATATATATATATATATATATATATATATATATATATATATATATATATATATATATATATATATATATATATATATATATATATATATATATATATATATATATATATAAACCTTCAATCACCTACCACCCCCAATATATCACGTGGTGCAGTAAGAGCCACACATCCACATCATGAATTATTATTTTTTCAGGTAGAAGAGATGACAAACGAGGATGAAGAAATGAATGGAGATCCTTTTGGATTTCCCATTCAAGAAACTGATGTCAATGTTCAAATGAAGAACATCCCTCGATTCGTACTTCCTAAGTTCAAAGGTATGAGATCAAAAGATAGAGAAGCTTTTCTTTTTGAATTTGAAATCAGTTGTAGATCTTATGGATACTCATTACACATTCAAAAATTAAATTTATTTCCAACAACGCTGAAGGGTAAAGCTCTTAGATGGTTCATGACTTTAGGAACAAATTCTATAAGTACATAGGATGATATGAAAAGAGTATTCTTGCAAAAATATGAAAGTGATTACAAACATCATGACCTTAGAAATAAATTCTTTAAGATGAATAAAAAAGATAATGAAAATCTAGAAGACCTAGTGGAGAGATTTACTTATAATATCAAAATATCTAAAATGCATAATTTAGGATCAGACATATTAAAAACTCTCCTACTAAATGCTATAAAGGATGAATGGATTGATCTTCTCAACCTAGTGGGAAAAGGAGATGTTTATAAATTGTCATTTCAAGAGATTTGTGAATTATGCAAGAACATATCAAGAGTAAAAGCAAAGTATGGAAGATCTCCTCAATATCTAGTTACGACAAGGGACTGTAAGTTGACATCGGGATTGGTAAGTCAAACTGAACTTTAATAATTGACTAAAAAATCTTGGTAATTTAAATGAACAAATTAAGATGCTAAGAATGAAAAACAAGAAAAAAGTTGAAATTTTTTTTGCATGAATGTTCACCTGATAACATTAAAATTTGTGCAGGATCACATGCTACTAAAGATTGCCCATCATTACCAGGGTGAAAGGAAGTTTACCAAAAGGATAATGGAGTGAATCAAGCTCCAAGAGGACCATGCTAGCCTCGTCAACCCAATATGATGCAATATCATTGTGCATAATTTCAGGGTTATGCACAACAATCTCAAAGTAATTGGCAAATACCTTTGCCTTGGAAACCTTGGCCATCTCAAAATCAATCTTGGAAACAGTGTTGGGAAGAGCCTTATAGAGGAAATCCACCATATTCTTAATCTTTCCCTCACTATCCTCAATACAAATATCAATGTTATCCATACCATTCACCTCAGTTTCACCCTCAGTTAATCTCAATTCAACCTTTCCCATTACCACACACACAAACACACCAAAGATCCATTCCCATGCCACTACCTAGACAACCATTTCGAATCCCCAACAATAAAACACCTCAATCCACTTGCAATGTTGAGGTATTGCGAAATGATTCACTAGCTGCCATTGAAGAACAACAACTAGGAGGAGAAGATTCAGATAAGGTCCAAAAATCATGGATGCCCGCCGATAAAAAGCAGTTGCTAGAACCTAAGATTAAAAAGTTTCATGCATCCATGTCACCAGATTATATGAATGGAGATCACATATATGAGGACTTGCATGACATGATAGAAGGAAGTCAAGGAAAACAAGATTATATTGAATCTTGGTTCAAGACAATCATTGGATCCCAGTATTCCATTCTTCAGTATCTTCTGGCATCATCTCAATCAAGACAGTTGGTCTCTCATACACGGGTACGTATCAAAGAATATATTTCAAACCTGCATATGAGTATATCTATCATTTTGTTACATACATGGCTCCATTGGAAACATTCATATACTTAAAAAATAAAAAATAAAAAAATCAAGTAGATAAATTAGGAAAAATAAAATCAAGCTTGATTGCATTTTTTTTCTTAATTGCATTTTTTTTAGAACTTTAAATATTTTAGAATTTTATTTATTTTCTTGCATTTTTTTCATTAACATCATAAATATTTTCAATAAATTGATTTTTTGATTTACAAAAAAAAAAAAAAAAATCATGTTTTTGAATAAGGGAAATGTAAATTTTTAAATAAAAATTATCAATTCTTTTTTAAGAGAATTGAGAAATTGACTGTTTAGGCTCTCATGCGACCTGTAAATTTTTTATTTTTTTTTGTTAGCTTAGTATCCATCATAATAAAAAAATTCATGTATAAATCTTGCTTCAAATTGCTACATATTTATTCCTTTCTTGAGGAGTTGTGATTTGATTCTGCATCCATCATAAAAAAAAAATCTGTGTGTTGAAAGGCTTGGCATAGACCGATTTTTAAATCCAAGTATCATAAGTATCTAAACCAAATGATCCATATTGGTCCCTCGAGAGTGGGCTCCCTGTCCATGTAATTCTTGCACAACATTCCAATGCACTTACTCTATTTTCTTGGAGCCCTCAACTTTCTTCCTTTGTCACCATCCATTATTTCTCAGATCAATCAGATTCTTCAACATGAACCTCAGCCTAAAAGGAAGCCCTTGATTATTGAACATTTTTGTGATCTTATCGAGTCCATGTATCATGGAGCTGGCAGGATTTGCCTCTCATAGGATAGCTTTATCACTGTCATTAGTTGTTGTTGTGTGAATGCATTGGGCACAATTGCTGGCATCCTATTGATAGATTAATCTAGAAGGAACAGAATGGAGGTGCCGCCTTTGTCAGCGACTGAGGAGTATTCATTTCATGTCAAATCTCTAGATCTAGTAGTCGTTCTGGAAGAAAGCCCAAGTTCAATACTTATAGAGGAAATGCGTAGCAGCTTAAAAATGTCCGTTTTAAAACACGTTTTTTGGCCAAATGAAAATGTATTTCGAAAAAATAAAACATGAGCTTTTCTTCGAATGGGGTCAGTGATAAAACCGAGGAATGATTTTTTGAGATTCATAACATATTGAGATATATTTGGGGTTCTTTGGAGCCTTGTTTGATGGATTTAGTGAAAAAATTAGGTTTTTAATTAATGCACAGAGGCAGTTGCAGCCTTGATCTGATCTCCCTAATCTACAGGAAGTAGTTCAGCCATGGAGATTCTAAGTAGTACCATATTAATTATAGAATTTGTGATATTTAAAATGATTGACGTGTACGCTATCTGGGATGTAATGATGTCCAGCCATATAATTCGAACAAAAACCTTACGCAGAAGGGAATTAGTTATGCTAGTCTTTGGGTTGATTTTGCAGAACAACAGAGCATTGGAGTCAGTATTATTTTCAATTTGTGTTTCTCACAAGCCATCGTTTTGAAGAAAAGTGAGTTTTTTCTAGGAAGGACTGTAGTTGTGCTTGTGACAATGACATTAGGTAAACTAGTGGCCACTAGGTGTTGTTGGGAAAAGTATCCAATACGGAATGACCCTATCCCACTCTAAGGGTGATAGTACCTCAACAACAATCAAAGAAAAGCTATTCGAGATTACTTCTTTATGGGATGTAAGAGAGGGGAGAAAGAGATCCACTAACCGTTGTCTTCCACTAATGATTGATCCAATCTTCTCTCTTTGTTGCTTGCTCCCAGTTCCTTGCTCTTTCACTGGCCCAGCTACACCAAGATCCTGCAAAATAACAAGAGGGAGAAACTACAAGAAGCATACATTCATAATTGATTCAAGGATTAGAATAAATCAAATATACAAGTATCAATACGCCATTGAGACACATGCATATAGAAGAACCTCAAATGCTTTATTAATGGAAGAAGTAAAGTTCAGGAAGTGATACAACCATAAAAGGCCCAATCCAGCATCACCTCCCAGCAGAAAGAAATCTCCTCTTCACCTCCTTCAAGCAAATCACCCAATAGTTCTATACTCAAACCAACAGCACTTCCTTACATTCACAAGATTCCAGCCCCCCTAGACCTCATGAGAGAGCTCTATATATAGGAGATTTGGAGAAAGGATGAGTTAGCTTGAGGCTGGCATGAAGCTGACTAGTGTCCTCTCCCACTTCAGTTATTCTTCAGTTCTTGAGTCCACTTGGAGGTTCTTGCTTCCACTTGGAGATCTAGACCCTCTTACTCATCACTAGGCGAATTCCCTGATCCAAGTGTCATTTTGGAAGCTTCCTGGGAATTGACACCTTGAGGAATGACTGTGCCACTTGGCCAAACTCGCCCAGCGCAGGTAGCCTTCTTTACAGTTGACATTCAGCGCAGGTACAGAGTGGAGTAGTTGAAATTCAGCGCAGATGCTCAGTGGAGCAGTTGACATGATCCAGAATTAGCTTGTTTTTGAGTGTTTTCAGGTGGAGAACTGATATTTAGTGTTGTGGTTCGCTGACCTTGTTCCTCTAGGGGTAGGAACAACATGTTTAGGGACTTTGGATCCCTCAGATTATTGACATTTCATGCTTCATGCTGTAAGGCACAAAAATGTCTATAATAGTTGCCCCCTAAAGTATGAGGTCGTTTATCGGGTGAAATGCTTTATCAGGAGGATCCGAAGTTCATTCAATCACTGAGAGGTGACCTGTAATAAAATACAATACAATACATTATTTTTCATTCTGCTTTCATGATGTAGCTGAGGCGGGCATTCCCATGCTCAGCTTTATAAATTCATTTTGGTACATATAACAGACGATTGTCTGATGATAGACTGATAATTCTCTGTTGAAATTATCATCCTTTGAGTAGGATGATCATCTGCTGTAATAATGTACATATCAAATGTCTTTATATTTCCTGAATATATATCGCAGCCCAGATGGATGAAACTAGATCCGGGGTCTTCAAACTCGCTCGATCTTCACTCTAAGTACAAGTCGATCCATGTGAGAATTACGCTGAAGTCGAACATGGAAAGACATCGCTTGATTGCCGGTCAATAATGTAAACTGTTAACAAGCGCGAGAGGAATCATCGATAATGATAATGACCCTCAAGGTACTGCAGTACAATTCACGTGGTGTGAATAAAGGACTTGGCGTCGAACACCACGCAAAATCTTCTGGTCGAAGGTCATTGATGTATACCTGTCGCCGGAAGTGAGAAACTTGCCATTGAGGCATGCAAGCTTCAAAGTACTGAGGGGGGTGTTCCTAGATCAACTTCTTGGATAATGAGCTGAAGTCGACAAGAAGCGATCCATCAAAGGAGGGCCTTAATGAATCCCACATCAGTGACATGGAACGAAGCTAATGATTTTAGTGGAGGTGAAAACAATCTGTGAAATATGATTCAGGGTGGCGATCATGGGTGGATGAAGGATAATGTATGGTAGTGGATGGGACATGGTTTACTCTTTCTGAACAACATCTCTTGAACATATAACGACACTGATGTGATGGATCGGTAGCATTGCCCCAAATGTGGATGGTTTGGTGAAGACCATGGTGATGAGACCGGCGAATGAAACAACCCAACCCGATGTGATACGGAGGAAAAGTGTCATGTTCAAGAGCGACTTGCTACCATTAAAGCTTTAAGGTTCTCCCAATTATTCCCCAGTCATTTCTGACCAGTACCTCTTTATTTTTGTCAAGCTTGAGGAGGATAACATATGCTTGTTCTATAACCTGCCCTTCAGGCAAGCCCATCGCTATGTTTTAACGAGCCTAGCGATAGGGAAACTCGTTCTCGTCTAAAGACAAGTTTGTCGCTATTTAATCATTTTAACGAGTCTAACGACAAGGAAAACTCGGTCCTTTTCATTTTTAGAGAGTCTGAAAAGGTACAGAAAGTTAACTCCAAACTTCCTTTTTCGTCATCTAATCCCTTAAGTCCGAAAAAGTATAAAACAATACAGAAGGGATGAGTTTTCGATAACTTTAACGAGCCGAATAAAACAAGCGCTCGACCTTTTTGTGTAATAATCCCTCAGGTCCAAAAAGATTAAAATCTAGAGGAGGGATAGCTCTTCCAGTCACTTTAACGAACTGGAAGACCAAAGCTCGGCAAAATTTTCATATTTTACGAGTCAGTTGAAAAGAGCTCAAAGAAGACTCGTCTTTTGAGGAACGAGTGATAAACAAGGATAGCAGCAGATTCCAGGTACAGGTTGGAATTTTCCAATCATGGCAGTGTCACAAGGATGGCTAGGTGAAATCACTCTTCGCAGCTGTTCCTCAAAAATAGGTAAACAATCATATGGAGGTGAACGATTGGCCAAATGGAATGGAGGTGGCAGGTGCAAACACGACCAAGGCTTTTTATGGCTAATAAATTTATGATCACAATGGTTATTTACCGGAATAGGTTCATTTTTTAATGAGCTTAATCTCTGGAGGAAACTCTTGCTCAGTCTTATGTTTATTTTTTAACGAGCATGAAATATGTATTAAAACTGCTCGGATCTCGCTTTTCTATTTTTTAACGAGCATAAATTCCACGGTAAAACTGCTCGAATCACTTTAAATGCCCCCAGCATAATAATGCAAACGAGGCGCATGCCCCCTAGACTTCAGGGGGTCGTTTCATTTTTTAATGAGGTTGACACTATAAAGAACTATCCTCTTGACTCTTCATTTTTTAACGAGGTTGACCTAAGATAGGAACTATCCTCGAAGTTTTAGATCCATTAGAAATAGAAGGTTTCATATTCCACTGCGGCCATTTCTGCCAGATTACTTGGAGGCAGTAAGGCAAAAGTACCCATCAAAGTAGGGTATTTTAGGAAAATGACTCCGATATTTTGGAGAGGATGATTACTTCTATGGATCTTTGGAATGCTTCCTGTAATGAATGGTGGCATAACTTCTGCCGAAGTTGTCGTCGAACTGCTTGGTTGATCTTTTCCTTTGTCGTTCGACAACTGCGGATTCCCGCAATCTTTTCTTCTTGCCGGAATCAAAACATCATCCTGTTGCTCAGAGGTCGACAACATTAGCACCTGGCACCGGGAAGCATTTCCACTATCAACCAGATTTTGACCTGGATTGGGAAACAGATCAGTCAACACAGCTGGATTTTTCAGACTCTTAAAGAATCTTTTTATCTCAACTTTGTATGGACAGTCTGTTGTCCAATGATCCTCGTCAGATATAAAACATGGACTTTTTGGTTTTCCTTTCCTGGGAGAGTTCGAAGAATTATTTCCAGGAGATGACTCACCCTGTTTCTTCTTCTTCTCTCTGTTTTGCTTCTTCTTGCTTCCTGGTTGATTGGTTTCTTTGCCCTTATCTACTGATACGGCATTTACTTCCGAAGCAAGAATTTCTTCTTTTTCATTTTGATCCGAATTCTTACGGGCTTTCTTTGATGAAGCCTTTATCGATTTCGTGTTTGCCGTGCCAATCACGCCGTCACCGGCATGAGAGTCACTATTTGATTTAGGAGGAGGAGGAATTGAAAACTCTGGTCTAGGGGCGTCAGGTATCTTGTCGTAGAGTGTGTCGGACTGAGTATAAACTAAGTCCAAATACTGTGCATGAGCAATTACTTGCTCCTCTGTTACGAATCCTCCCTTGGCCACATCTTCCGTAATAGCAGGAAGTAACGACTTTATAAACCATTCAGCTAACAGCTGATCGGGAACGTATGTTTTCACCATCCTATGACGACGATGCCACTCATGTATATGATCAGATATATGGGTGGCAGTTGTCTGCTTGAAGTTGGTTAATATTTCTGTTCCCGTTTCATACCTTATCGGTAATTGAAAATGGGTTAAGAAAGTCGTGGATAGGGAACTAAAATTGTCGAAAGAGGCTCTTGGCAATTCAATATACCATTTAGCCGCTGGACCTATGAATGTCCTCTGAAAAAGGCGAAGCCTTATCGAATCGTCGTTTAGGGTTTTCGACGAACACCACAGATGAAAATTCATCACGTGATTCGATGGGTCTTCACCTGGATTTCCATTGAATTTAGGAATGTCAGATGGAAATTTATGAGGAATCTCTGGCCACCAAGGGGCATAAGCAATCGGATCGTTTGTTAACCGGTGTAAATCGGGTAACTCTAAAGTCGCCACGAATGGTAACTGTTGATTCAGGTTAGGCGAACCATAACCAGGGTACGATGGAATCGCTTGAGCAGTGGGCTTTTGCATACCAGCATAACGTAATTGATGTTGGTATGACTGATATGGTTGGTGGACTTGACCACTATAAAGTGGTTGGTTTTGACCATTTTGGATATACGGTTGTCCACTATTCGCAAGGATCTGCTGCTCAGAACCTTGTTACACCTGCTGGAATTGCGGTTGTTGGTATTGCACAAGCCATGGTTGTGACGCCATGTTTTGTTGTGCTATGCTAACCGTTGGACCAAGGTGTGGGGTAATTGTACCCGTTTGGACCTGTGTCGCCCCACCAGTTGGCGATTGTGGTTGTGACCCATGATCAAGTGGCTGTTGCATTACAACCTGAGAAATCTGAGGTTGGCATGCAACAGGTATCGCTTGAACTTGTGACACTAAAACAATAGCCGGTGTGGTTGGGATGTTCGTCATAGGTACACACTGTTGCATAGAATATACAACCCTTGGTTGTTGAGGTAGCATAGGTACCCAACTACTTGACGTAATTCCAGTATAACCTGAACATTGTTGTGAACTCACGTATGGGTACCCTCCCGGAGGGGGTAATGAAAGGGCATACTGCCCCCCATACGGTATCAATCCAGAACTCAAGGGGATTGATTGCCCAGATTGACCTCCAAATGGATCAATTTGGCGAGCTTCAACATAAGAGTTGCCGGGTATTACTCTGGATGAACAAACTGGAACAGACCATACTGTCGAAATAGTCCCTTGGTGGACTCCTTCTAGCTATTGTGAGCTAGTTGGGACAGCTGGTATGCCGGCAAACATCGTCGGAGTGACAGTAGGGACTTCTATTGTCGCTGCGTCATTTGACACAGTGCTAGATGATGGCAGTTGTTCAGACATCTTAAGTCTATCCAATAGATTGCCTAGCGATTCTACAGGAACTTCCACTTGTGGTGGATTAACCTCTAATGAAGGAAACAGAGTGACCCCGACTCCAAAATGAGTTGGAGTACTTGCTTGCGGATCCTCTGAAATTTCCTCTATCGCAATCAAACCCGGTGGAAGAGGAAGACCGTCAGGTCCGTAAAATATTTCTTGTGCCGAAGAAGTGGTTGCTTCGACAGCGACAGTTGTTTGAGGAACAAAACTCTCTGGACCGGTTACAGATGGAACTGGTTCAGTTATACAAGTATTTGCCCCCAGACTAGGATCACTATTACTATCCTTCTGTGGCTGTTGAACTTCTTCTATAGAGGCAGGGTTTCCAGAAATGTTAGGAGTAACCGGAACCTCAGATGTAGTTGGAACACTTGTTCTAACTTTTAAAGGAGATTTTGAACCGGTTAAACGAGTTCGCTTTGTCCGTACTGTTTTCGATTCCGGAGACAAAGACGGTTGACTCGTAAGCCTCCGCAAACGACGGGGTTTCAATTGACTTTCTTCCACGATTGCGGATTACTCGATCAACCAAAATATTAAAAGGGGAAATTTGTGTTTCCGAATTGAATGAATTTTATTAGACGCTTTTAGACACAACTTGCTTTTTCACATTTTAAGAGTCGAGAAAAAGCTAAAGATGACTCTAGTCTCCTTCGATGTATTAACGAGCCCGAAGTGACAAATGCTCGGTTGGAATTTTTCAGTTATAGAGTTTGAAAAAGGCCAAAAGAAACTGCTCTGGAGATCTAGGCAGAGGGTGTGCCAAACCTTTCGCAAAACCACAGAATACGTTTTACGGTACGGGTGGTCGATCTTCGTGAATGCTGTGTTCACTGCATTACGATCAGTAGGGCGGCCGACACGGCTTCCTATGGATAAAAGATATATGCCTATAGGGGTCTCCCAATATATACGCGACGGTACGTGGGAGCACAAGTCCGTATTAGTGCCACCGACTCTCAGGAGGAATCACCCACCTTCGTCGAGATCGACAGTCACTATGTTTAACGACGCCGGAACACGTCTCTAGCTTAGACCTCTATGTGTTTGCGTTATGTTTCAAAGCGTTGTTAGGTTCATTCAATATATTTTAAGTTGATCTTTTTAAAGTTTGCCTTTAAAGGTTCACCACAAGATGTTTGATACAAATTCCTAAATGCAGTCTAAGATGAGAAGCAATCTTTTTCAATCTTTTCGACTTATGAAAATCTTAACTACTGAGGGAAAAGAAAGACAACATCTTTTCACACAGATCAAAGAGCACACACTAATGCACTTTTTCCTAAATCAACATGCAAACTGTCAAAATGCACATGCACAATGCAGGTATTTCTTTTCTCTTTCTTAATGTTGGTGCAATACAAAAAGAAAGCTGTTGTATAACTTTTAATTCAATTTCAAGTGAAAGCAAACAAGCTTGTCCAAAATCAAAAGACACCTTAAGATTTACTTGTTTCGACACTAGAAATATATAAATTCAAACCATATGACGAAAGCAAAATCTCAATCAGCTATGAACAGCAAACAAACTAACTCTTAAGATCAAAACGACACTTTATCACAGGTCTAGATCTAAGAGGCCACAGCAAGACTAGTTCACTTTCGTTATGGGAAACTGTAAATGATATAAGAAATACACAAAGAACAAATACAGTTTCTTTATACAACCGAGGCGGAATAGTGGCAAGGAAAGTTGGTTTCAAATAGGTACATTGTCTGGTAACAGGCTGCAAAAACAAGGGTGAAAACAGGGCAATAAACAAGAGGGAACGCCAGTAGCAGTAGGCAAAACTGGTTCAGCGCAGGTAGTACACTGGCAGTTTGACCTTCAGCGCAGGTAGCCCCTTCAGGAACTGCGCTGAAATGCAGACTGCCTTCACAGTGCCTGCACTGAAGATTCAAACTTTCGTTTTTCTCAGTTTCCGGGTCACAGATTGCTCAAAAATTCACAGTTTTTGGCCAAATCAGAAGCTATCAGTCAAGTACACACTAAGGGATGAAAAGGAGGATGAAAAGCTATCACTAAGAGCTATTTAGAGTCCTTGTGGATCAGCTCTTCAAATCATAAACTTGCCCAGAAACTGAGCTAGAGTAGCTGCCCTCTACTTTGCATTTGAAAGATCCAAATGCAGTTCGATTCGGTACTCCCTGTGTTTATGAAATGAATATAAAAAACACAAACAACCAACAAGATACGATCCCCAGCGGAGTCGCCAATTTGTTGTTGGGAAAAGTATCCAATACGGAATGACCCTATCCCACTCTAAGGGTGATAGTACCTCAGCAACAATCAAAGCAAAGCTATTCGAGATTACTTCTTTATGGGATGTAAGAGAGGGGAGAAATAGATCCACTAACCGTTGTCTTCCGCTAATGATTGATCCAATCTTCTCTCTTTGCTTCTTGCTCCCAGTTCCTTGCTCTTTCACTGGCCTAGCTACACCAAGATCCTGCAAAATAATAAGAGGGAGAAACTACAAGAAGCATACATTCATAATTGATTCAAGGATTAGAATAAATCAAATATACAAGTATCAATACGCCATTGAGACACATGCATATAGAAGAACCTCAAATGCTTTATTAATGGAAGAAGTAAAGTTCAGGAAGTGATACAACCATAAAAGGCCCAATCCAGCATCACCTCCCAGCAGAAAGAAATCTCCTCTTCACCTCCTTCAAGCAAATCACCGAATAGTTCTATACTCAAACCAACAACACTTCCTTACATTCACAAGATTCTAGCCCCCCTAGACCTCATGAGAGAGTTCTATATATAGGAGATTTGGAGAAAGGATGAGTCAGCTTGAGGCTGGCATGAAGCTGACTAGTGTCCTCTCCCACTTCAGTTATTCTTCAGTTCTTGAGTCCACTTGGAGGTTCTTGCTTCCACTTGGAGATCTAGACCCTCTTACTCATCACTAGGTGAATTCCCTGATCCAAGTGTCATTTTGGAAGCTTCCTGGGCATTGACACCTTGAGGAATGACTGTGCCACTTGGCCAAACTCGCCCAGCGCAGGTAGCCTTCTTTACAGTTGACATTAAGCGCAGGTACAGAGTGGAGCAGTTGACATTCAGCGCAAATGCTCAGTGGAGCAGTTGACATGATCTAGAATTAGCTTTTTTGTTAGTGTTTTCAGGTGGAGAACTGATATTTAGTGCTGTGGTTCGCTGACCTTGTTCCTCTAGGGGTAGGAACAACATGTTTAGGGACTTTGGATCCCTCAGATTATTGACATTTCATGCTTCATGCTGTAAGGCACAAAAATGTCTATAACACTAGGAAGGGTCCTATTTTCATGGCTGGCCATCATATTTGCTTGCAAGTTTGGCTGGCAGTATCTCTTCTTACTAATGCTTTAGCACTTGCTGGATAGTGGCTCATTTCTAGTGCACTTACAAAAGGGACTATATCCAGGTCAAAAAGGTTGTTCTTAATGTTCTTCAAATAGGAGCAGGATCTGGTATTGCCTTAGCTATGATTCTATTTATAGGATTTGGATCCTTTGCTAAGTTATTCACAAAAGATCCAACGGTCTTGGAGGTTGTAAGATATGGAGTTATGTTTGTTGTTGGTTCTCAACCAATCAATGCCCTCGCATTTGTATTTGATGGCCTTCACTATGGCATATTATACATGGAAAATTTCGTTTTTTTTTATTACATTGATTTTTTTATTATATTTTATCTTTTCGTTATGTCTTGTTTTTGAAAGTGTATATATATGTTTTGTATAATATTTTTCTTTTCATTTTTCATATTTTTTTTTAATGAAGTGTTTTTTATAACATTTGTACATTTATAGGTTTTCTTATGGTTTTTGTTATGTTTGTATGTATATATGTTTTTCTTGTTATGTTTTTATTTTATGTACATCTATTTTATTTTTTATTTTTAGTTTTGTAAATATTTCATCAATTTTTAGATTATGTGTTTTATTATATTCAATTTTTTTTTATGAAAATTGCCATGGAAAATTGCCATAAAGAAGGTTGATGTGAAATTCATTTAGTGACTGGAGAAAATTGAGAAAAATATTGTTGTGATGGTCCACTTAAAGAAAGAAATAAAATAATAATAATAAGAAGAAGAAGAAGAAGAAGAAGAAATAAATAATAAATAAAAATAAAAAAATTGTTCTATTTGCTAATTTTTCGGGAAGAGGTATTGATCAATTTGAAGATTAGACTCATTATTTGTCCATAATAAAAATTCATAGCTATGTGTACTTAACTGTATGTTCCCCCGGATGCGGGTGATAAATGAGATGGGACAGGTGATGGGGGATGGCCATATGCCAGCCCGTGGCCATCACATGGCAGCCGTAGATAACACAGCCATCGATTGCAGATGGTATAAGGTGGAATGGCAGGAGATAGTTAATGCTCCGTGAGGTAATTCGGCTCAGGCGACGGCAGCAGTTATGGCGGGGGAGCTCCAAAGCAGGGCTGGTGAAGTCATAAGGGATATCGATGCATGGGATCAGAGAATGTTTGTGGTATTGCAGTTGCCTGGCCTCTCCGTCTCTGTCGGGATTTCCTCTTCGTCTGTCTGGTTCATCCCTCAGTCGGCGTTGGTTGCAGGAGGTATGGTTGCAGGGGATCTGGTTGCAGGGGGTCTGGACTACCCTGTGGTATGTTCGAATTTCTTTCCCCTGCCTCCCACGAGAATGGTGAGACCTCGGCAGCACATGCTTATCCGCCGAGGCACTTCCAGAGGGGGAATCTCGCGCAGTCATGAAGCGGACAATGTTGTCCATTGCTGCCACTGCAACATTGCTCGCTCCACTGGCGCCAACCCCCTCCACTCCAGCTAATTCATAGATGTAGGGGCTTCGAGCTCGAATGCCTTGCCTCCCTTTGGTTCAACTATCTTCAATTTCAGCAGTGCCATGAACAATCCGCGGATCAGCGCGCATGTCTCAGTCTTGTTCATAGAAAATTCCCGGGAATATGAGGATGCCCTGGATGAAAAGGGGCAGAGGACGAATGAAAATCAGAAGCATGAAGCAGCGGCCTCTGAAGCTGATAAGGAGCAGGAGGTTAAAGGTACAGCCTCAGACCCGGAAGACGTAATGCAACGCAAGCAAGATCAGAAGTCGGGAACTGGCGAGGAGGAAGACACCTTTCCCACTGTGGCTGAAAGAGAAGCCTATGGCTGGTGCCAGGTAGAGGAGGTGCAAATGTATGACTTATGACGCCTGCACACAAGGTTTCAATGGCTTTATGTTTGGTCTTCTGCTGTTTGTTTTTTGACTTTGTTAAAGTAACAATGCTTCTGGTCTCTTTCGTGTCTAGTTTAATGTCCATGTTCTTGAATTTTGTGTCAATGATTTGGGTAATGTCAGTGTCCCCTGCATGGGATGAAATGGTTGGTGCCCCTGCGTGGGCGTTCTCTCATGGAAGTTTGGCTTTTGTGTCTGGCGCCCTTGCGTGGGCTAGTTTTTGGATGCCTCAATTGCTCTCGGGTGACATACCCAGAGCCTGACTCTCTCTTGTTTCACCATGATGTATTTTTGAATCCTGTACATAATATAATAGTTTAGTCTTTTACCGAGAAAAAAAACTGTATGTTCAGTATTTTAGCTACAGAAACTACACAATTCTGTAGCTGAACCAAAATTCTACAGTGGAACCACAATTTTGCAGCTATGTATTTAACTCAATGATCTATTTGTCAACAATGCATTCTAATCAGAAAATCATGATCATAATTTATTGGTTTTCTCTAATGATGATGTTTTTAAGTATGATGCAAGAAAGAAGAAGAATTGTGAGGGCATTTTATCTGCAAGATCGATTGATGAATTTTTTATTGAGGAAATTGTTTTCTTTTAGAAATTGGATTTATTATCACAATTGTGAAATTGGACAAACTATTTGAAATAAAAACATGTCATGCACCTGTCAATTATGCAAATTTTTCGTATGTATCAAAAAGAAATTGATAAATTCTCTTTGAACACAATTATGTTTTATTGCAATGTTAGTGCCATGTTTTTTTTGAGGTTCCAGGGCAATCGGAGAATTGAAGGAAGCCAATTATGCATCATTGGTTTTCTGTGACCAATTTCAAGAAACATGAACCAATTGAATCCATTTCTATCATCCATAAATGCCATCATTTTCCTCTCCAAACTCACAAGCTATCCAAGCATTTTTGCTAAGCATCGTCATCACCATTTTCCTTGCAAAGTGTCACATGATTTCCATTTACATTTTCCATTCACATTTTTCGTAATTTCCATTCATAGAGACATTCAACTCGCTTACATGTTGATTTCTCCTTTCTCTTTCCGTTCACTTGTTTACCTTGTCATTTTACTTTCCATTAAATAAACCTTAATTCACTGCAAAATTTTGCATTCATATTCCTTCCAAAATCATCATTTCATACTCATGTTAGATGATGGAGGATTCATTTATCCCTCCCTTCTAACAAGTCTTGGCCTATCGAAATAAGCACATTATCTAGGTTCAAGGCTAGAGTACTTATTAATACCTTAAGGCTTGTATGCATCAATGAGAAGTTCTCTTGCCGAAAATAATGGGAATACATAAATGTCCCTTGATTGTTAGATCTTGCAAGTGGCTCGACATCGTCTCATCTATTCACACTTCCCAATATGTAGTTAGGTACCTTGGCACTCGTTTACATTAATGGCGAGTTTGCCTCGCATTGGTGAACAACATTCATCAATGTCCAATAACCCAATGACTTCTCTTCATGCTCGACAGCAACACATTTATTCGCATGACTAGAATTGTACCATTGAGTTTTGTAGCAGGTGAAGACTATATCATTTCAGCATTTTGCAGCATATACAATAGATTTAGCAGCAGAAATAAATACTCCACTTTAACCACCTCATTCACTATTTATGGAACCAAGAAGCATATGAAATTCTACATTCTATTCCATGATCTAGTAGCAGTTACAACTTCTCTACATATGCACAATGTTGGAAATAATACTGAGAGGGGGGGTGAATCAGTATTATCAAGTTCTTTTAATAAATCTTCCTTATTTATTCTTTGAATTATTTTTGCATGTCAGTACCATAAAATAATGAGAATGAACAAAGAAAACAGATAGTCACACCAAAGAACACAAGATGTAAGGTGGAAACCCAATGTGGGTGAAAACCACCTGCTGCAATATGTATCTATCTTCTTTCAAATTGGAAACTCCTTTTACAATGGTTTTGTACTGGTGCAGTCCTTTACCAGTACGTAGGCTACAACCTGCAGAGAGCTACAACTCTCTCTTGTTTTCCAGTCTCTCCTGGAAGGGAGCTACAACCCCCTACTTCTTTTCTTTCAAGGACCACTTTTCATAAATTTTCAAACTGGATCCAAGAACATCAAAAACCCATCAACTACACTTGCATCATCAATCTTTGATTTCACCAAAGCCAACCCGCATACAGATCTGCAAATATTTCCTTATAACTTTGCAGTTGTTACATCAGACATACCGAGATCATAAGATGTGTAAAATAAAACATGCATCAATAATTCAGACCCAGATTATTAGATTTATAGATCTAGCGTATGCCACATATCACAGATCAAAATCATATAGAGATACCACTATTCCAACCTTAAGATTTTGACCCATCAATAGAACTTATCCTTCTCCTTACGCTCAAGTTCCTTCTTCATTCAGATCTAGATCTGCACCAAAACCCAATCACAATATTCCAGATCTAGCACTTTATCAGATATTTGATAAATCAGAAGATGCTTTGCCAAATGATCTCCTTCCTATTTTATAGTCTTAGGCCTTTCACAATACCACGGGCCAAAACCATAGGATCAAAAAACTGTTGGACTAATACCATGAACCAACCATGAAAGTACGTGAGATCAACACTTTTGGATGCAATACCACGGGCCAAAACCATAGGATCAAAAACTGTCGGACTAATACCATGAACCAACCATGAAATTGTGTGAGATCAACACTTTTGGCGAGGTACCATGGTCCAAAACCATAGGTTCAAATACCAAGGACTAACTACCATGGACCAAAGGTAAGTTCTCCAACATATACGCACTTTTCCTTGCATGAAAGTGCGTACCACGGTCCAAAACCATAGGTTCAAATACCAAGGACTAACTACCATGGACCGAAGGTAAGTTCTCCAACATATACGTGCTTTTCCTCATAGGTTCAAATACCAAGGACTAACTACCATGGACCAAAGGTAAGTTTTCCAACATATACGCGCTTTTCCTCATAGGTTCAAATACCAAGGACTAAATACCATGGACCAAAGGTAAGTTCTCCAACATATATGCGCTTTTCCTTGCATGAAAGTGCGTGAACTTTTTCTCTACATGAAATAAAGTTTTCTCTGCATAAAAGTGCGTGAAGTTTTCTCTACATGAAATAAATGTTTCTCTGCATAAAAGTGCGTGAACTTTTCTCTACATGAAATAATTTTTCTCTGCATAAAAGTGCGTGAACTTTTCTCTACATGAAATAAACTTTTCTCTGCATATAAGTGCGTGAACTTTTCTCTACACTATAATTTATTATCTGAGATGAGTGGATTTCCATCAAGTACAACATATGTATCATAATGCCAACAATCTACCCCTTTGGACTTGATGGAAACAACAACCAATCACTCTCCCCCTTTGACATCAAGGGAAAAGGGTTATGCTCCCCCTAAGAACATGCTCCCCATGACTATAAACCAGATCTGCAAAGAAGAACCATAATCCATGACCATGAAAGAGATAGAGACGTATTGCAGCAATATTTAGACCAGCATCCATGATCTCCTTCTGTACTTCCTCCATAATGCCAACAATGCATGATATGCTCCCCCTGAACCTGTACCATTCGATCTTTGACCAATCTGCAACCCAGCACATGTACGCATATACTTCAGATGAACCTTGCGTACAACCAACAATCAAAAGACATTCAACAACAAGATGATGCATCAAGAACCCCCAGCTTTTGCCTGAGGTATTCAAAGGTCTCCCTAGGCAATGGTTTGCTGAGTATATCAGCAACCTGTTCCTTAGAAGGAACATACTCCAACTTGACCTTTTGTTCAAGCACTTATTCCCAGAGAAAGTGATACTTGATTGGTATGTGCTTAGTTTTTGAATGCATGACTGGGTTCTTTGAAATGCTGATTGCACTTGTATTATCACATAAGATGGAGATGGGTGGTGTACAAGTGATTTGAAAATCCTGTAAGGTCTGCATCATCCAAAGGAGTTGAGTGCAGCAAGATGCAACAGCAACATATTCTGCTTCAGCTGTAGACAAGGCAATCGAACTCTGTTTCTTGCTGAACCAAGATACTAATCTGGAACCCATAAAGAATGCACCATCACTTGTGCTTTTCCTGTCATCCACGCTTCCGGCCCAATCTGCATCTGTATAAGCATGAAGTGTGAGATCTGTATCTCTAGGATACCATAAGCCATAGTTTTGAGTCCCTTGAAGATATTTGAAGATTCTCTTTACTGCCTGAAGATGAGTTTCCTTTGGATTTGCGCGAAATCTTCCAACTATTCCCACTGCATGCATGATGTCTGGTTGGGTACCTGTCAAATAAAGTAGACTTCCAATCATCGATCTGTCAGTTGGTTGATGCACTGCTGCTGATTCATCATTTGCAATAAGGTTACATCTTGTGACCATGGGTGTACATACTGGTTTTTCTCTTCCATACCATATTTCTTCAAAATCTGCTTGAGATACTTGGTTTGAGACAAGAAGATCCCTCCTTCATTTTGTTGGATTTGCAAACCAAGAAAATATGTCAGTTCTCCCAGCAAGGACATTTCGAATTCTTTCTGCATCACCAAGGAAAAGTTTTGACTCATAGCTTCTTCATTGCTGCCAAAGATAATGTCATCTGCATACACAACAAGTGTCAGCAATTTGTCATTTTCAACTTTTATATAAATATTGTTGTCTGCTGATCCTTTTGAAAAACCTTGTTGATGAAGATATTTGTCCAAACGATAGTACCAAGCCCTTGGAGCTTGTTTGAGGCCATAGAGAGCCTTTTTCAATCTGCATACAAGATTTGGATCATTTCCAAGAATGAAACCATCTGGCTGCTCAATGTATACTTCTTCTTCCAAGTCTCCATTCAGAAAGGCTGATTTCACATCCATTTGAAATACTTTGAAGTTTTGAAAGCTTGAGAGAGCAAGGAACATTCGGATGGCCTCAAGTCTTGCAACAGGAGCAAAAGTTTCTTCAAAATCTATTCCTTCTTGCTGCGCATACCCTTTACAAATAAGTCTGGCCTTGTTTCTAATTACTTCTCCATTTTCATTCAATTTATTTTTGAAGACCCATTTTGTTCCTATAACATTCTTATCCTTTGGTCTAGGAACCAGCTCCCAAGTGTTGTTCTTTTCGATCTGCTCAAGTTCTTCATCCATTGCTTTGACCCAACATTCATCTTTGCATGCCTCTTTCAAATTTTGTGGTTCAGTGGAAGAGAGTAATGCCAAATAGCTTGAAGCTTCTGCAATTGTTCTTCTTGTTTGTACACCTGCTTCTTTCTGTCCCAAAATTTGAGATTCTGGATGATTCTTCTGAACATATCTGGATGGAGTCTTCTCTTCTATCCTTATCTGCTCCTCTGGTTCTTCTTGAGGTTCTTCTTCTTCATCATTCTGTCTTTGAGGATGGCCTTCATCTTCTTCGATATCTTCATGATTTACTTGCCTAGGAATGTATCCCTCCTCATCAACCACTACATCAATGCTGTCAACAATTCTTCCAAGTATTTTATTATAGCACTTTTATGCTTTGCTGTGTGGAGAATAACCAAGAAGGATGCCTTCATCTGCTCTAGGTTCAAGTTTTCCAAGTTGCTCATCAGTATTTTTAATACAGCATTTGCTCCCAAAGATTTTGAAGTGCTTTACCGAAGGAGTCTCACCATACCAGAGCTCATGAGGAGTTTGAGTGCTGTTCACTCGGACATTTGTTTTGTTGAGAATAATAACCGCATCATGTGCTGCTTCACCCCAGAAATTTGTGGGAGTTCCAGATTCATCAAGCATAGCACGAGCCATTTGTTGGACAGTTCTGTTCATTCTTTCCACCACTCCATTTTGCTGAGGAGTTCTAGCTGTAGAGAATTCTCTTCTTATCCCATGTTCTTCACAGAAATCAAAAAATTCATTTGAGGTAAACTCCCCACCTCTGTCGGATCTAAGACACTTAATTTTGTATCCTGATTCATTTTCAACCAAGGCTTTAAAGGATTTGAATTTTTCGAATGCTTCATCTTTGTGCTTCATAAGTCCTAACCAGACAAACCTGGAGAAATCGTGAATGAATAATATCAAGTATTCTTCTCCTCGAGGTGTCCTTTTCCTGAATGGACCACATGTATCTGTATGTACTAGCTCAAGAGGCATGCTAGCCAATCCTTCCTTTTCTGGAAAGGTAGTTCTGGTTTGCTTTCCAAACTGACATGATTTGCATATGGTGTTGTCTGGAACTTTGATATCTGGAAGACCACGAACTTCCTGATATTTGCATGCTTTCTTATTTGTGAAAAGCTTAGATGCCCAACCTCCGGTGCCATAACCAGTGCTCATCATCCTTGCTCAGATAGCATTTTTGTTGTCCTTCTTCAAATATGTATAGATTATTTGGAGTTCTTTTACCTTTGATCACTATTTTACCTGTATCAAGATCACGAACAAGACATCCATTTGATCTGAATATCACCTCGGTTCCTTGATCAAACATCTGGCTGACACTTAGAAGATTATGTTTCAATCCATCAACATACAAAACATTTCCAACTTTGACCTTTTCTTTTAACTGAGCAGTGCCTTTTCCTTTTATAGTTGCAGGAGTATCATTTCCAAAAGAAACTTTCTTTCCTTTTTCTAGAGCGGAATATGGTTCAAGTTTTTCTTTATCACCTGTCATATGCTTCGAACATCCACTATCAATGTACCATAGATTTTCCTGTCCCTCTGCATAAAATGCTATCCCACATCTTTCTATTTGTGGTTCCTTTATTCTCCATGTTTTGGTGCTTGAGGCTTGTTCCTTTGTTTGCTGAAACCTGCTCCTACATTCAGAATCTTCATGACCAAAGTTATCGCAAATAGAACATTCAACTTCATTTTCAAGAACCGAAAAGTTGTTATAGGTCCTTTTTGTAATCCCGGTCATACTGCTTTGTTTCTAAGCTTCTCTAGTCATGATTGTTTTATATGCAACACATTGAGCTGCTTTGTGACCAAAGTTATGGCAAGAAAAGCATTGTCCATTGAAGAAATTTCTGCGGTTATCAAATCTTCCGGCCAAACGATTGTAATTTCTATTGTCATTCATTCTTGAAGCAAATTGAGAGGATTTTACCTGTGGCTGGTTGAAGCTTTTGTTCATCCTTAAGACAGATTGCCCCTGATTTGCCTGATAGTCTTTGTTTGTAATTGGTCCCTGCTTTACTTGGTGATCTCCATTGTGCTTTTGCTCATTCCTTCTTGCTGCATCAAGATAACTCTTTGAGGTGGATGCTTGAGAAGTTTCTCCATTATAGCCCAGACCTGTCTTGTTTAGAGGAGAGCGTTGTACATTGATGATCTCATCCAGAGTTTTAGATCCTTTGACAAAATTAAGATTAATAGCCTTTGTTTTCTCAATCTCTTTTCTAAGACCAACAATTTCGCCTTCTAACTTTTCAAGATATTTTTCTTTTTCATCAATTTGAAGTTGTAGAGTATCAATGATCCTACTCTTTTCTTCTATACATGTCTTGAGTCTAGAAATTTCTTCACAAAAGCTATCCACATCTATAACATCCATGTAATCATCATCTTCAAATTCCATTAAGAGTTTATAGTCATTACCTCGTTCATCTTCGTCACTATTTGATAGACCATCACTATCTTCATGAGTGTAGTAGCTTTTCTTATTTGCAATCTGTTTCTTGTTCCATCTAGCAGGTTCCTTTCCTTTATCCTTATGAGGACATTTTGTTGCATAATGACCTACTCTTCCACAAGCAAAGCATTTAAAAGGTAACTTACCTCTGAACCTTCCAGTTCCCCTTTGAAGATTTCTGACAAAATTTGATTCTTCTTCTTCTTCTTCTGGCACGTGACTTGCTTCATAATAGTCTCCTTTTCCTGAAGCCTTGAAAGCAGCTTCTCTTCTGTCTGATGGACCTCCCTTTCTCATTTCATAAGCAGTTAGAATTCCGTGTAGCTGAGACATAGTAAGAATTCGTAGATTTTCCTTTTCTTCTATTGCAAACACTTTAGATTCAAACTTGGGGGACAATGATCTTAGAACTTTTTCAACCACGATAGCCTCTTTTATTTCTTCACCCAAGTTGTTCATGCAATTAACAATCTAATCTACCTGAAGGAAATAGTTAGCCACACTTTCATCATTATACATTATGAGATTCTCATACTGAATCCTGAGGGTTTGAAGTTTAGCACGCTTTACCTGTTCATCTCCTTCGTAGCTCAAGACAATCTTGTCCCATATTTCTTTTGCGGATTTATATTGCATAACCTTCACGAATTGTGTTTGAGATAAGCATCCCAGCAGAGTATTGACTGCTTTAGCATTTGTTTCATATTTCTTCTTTTCGGTCGTATCTGTAGGAGTAGCTGAAGGAAAAGTGTAGCCTGTATCTATGATATCCCAAACTTCTGTACCAAGAGATTTAAGATAGGCAGTAACTCTTACCTTGTTATAGACATTTTTGTGCCTTACAGAGTGAAGCATGAAAAGTCAATAATCTAAGGGATCCAAAGTCCCTAAACATGTTGTTCCTGCCCCTAGAGGAACAAGGTCAGCAAACCACAGCACTAAATATCAGTTCTCCACCTGAAAACACTCAAAAACAAGCTAATTCTAGATCATGTCAACTGCTCCACTGAGCATCTGTGCTGAATGTCAAGAGATACACTGTCTACCTGCGCTGAATGTCAACTGCAAAGAAGGATACCTGCGTTGGGCGAGTTGGGACAAGTGGCACAGTCATTCCTCAAGGTGTCAATGCCCAGGAATCTTCCAAAATGACACTTGGATCAGGGAATTCGACTTGTGATGAGTAAGAGGGTCTATATCTCCAAGTGGAAGCAAGAACTTCCAAGTGGACTCAAGAACTGAAGAATAACTGAAGTGGGAGAGGACACTAGTCAGCTTCATGCCAGCTACAAGCTGACGCATCCTTTCTTCAAAACTCCTATATATAGAGCTCTCTCATGAGGTCTAGGGAGGCTGGAATCTTGTGAATGTAAGGAAGTGTTGTTGGTTTGAGTATAGAACTATTGGGTGATTTGCTTGAAGGAGGTGAAGAGGAGATTTCTTTCTGCTGGGAGGTGATGCTGGATTGGGCCTTTTATGGTTGTATTACTTCCTGAACTTTACTTCTTCCATTAATAAAGCATTTGAGGTTCTTCTATATGCATGTGTCTCAATGGTGTATTGCTATACTTGTGTATTTGATTTATTCTGATCCTTGAATCAATTATGAATGTATGCTTCTTGTAGTTTCCCTCTCTTGCCTTTTTGCAGGATCTTGGTGTAGCTGGGCCAGTGAAAGAGCAAGGAGCTGGGAACAAGCAGCAAAGAGAGAAGATTGGATCAATCATTAGCGGAAGACAACGGTTAGTGGATCTCTTTCTCCCCTCCCTTACATCTCATAAAGAAGTAATCTCGAATAGCTTTGCTTTGGTTGTTGCTGAGGTACTATCACCCTTAGAGTGGGATAGGGTCATTCCGTATTGGATACTTTTCCCAACAACAAATTGGCGACTCTGCTGGGGATCGTATCTTGTTGGTTGTTTTTGTTTTTGCTATTCATTTCATAAACACAGGGAGTACCGAATCGAACCGCATTTGGATCTTTCAAATGTAAAGTAGAGGGCAGCTACTCTAGGTCAGTTTCTGGGCAAGTTTATGATTTGAAGAGCTGATCCACAAGGACTCTAAATAGCTCTTAGTGATAGCTTTTCATCCTCCTGTTCATCCCTTAGTGTGTACTTGACTGATAGCTTCTGATTTGGCCAAAAACTGTGAATTTTTTAGAAATCTGTGACCCGGAAACTGAGAAAAACGAAAGTTTATCTCTTCAGTGTAGGCACTGTGAAGGCAGTCTGCATTTCAGCGCAGTTCCTGAAGGGGCTACCTGCGCTGAAGGTCAAATTGCCAGTGTACTACCTGCGCTGAACCAGTTTTTCCTAGTGCTACTGGGGTTACCTGCTGTTTATTGCCCTGTTTTCATCCTTGTTTTTGCAGCCTGTTACCAGTCAATGTACCTATCTGAAACCAACTTTCCTTGCCACTATTCCGCCTCGGTTTTGTAAAGAAACTGTATTTTTTCTTTGTGTATTTCTTATATCATTTGCAGTTTCCCATAATGAAAAGTGAACTAGTCTAGCTGTGGCCTCTTAGATCTAGACCTATGATAAGTGTCGTTTTGATCTTAAGAGTTAGTATATTTGTTGTTCATAGCTGAATGAGCTTTTGCTTTCGTCATATGGTTTGAATTTATATATTTCTAGTGTCGAAACAAGTAAATCTTAAGGTGTCTTTTGATTTTGGACAAGCTTGTTTGCTTTCACTTGAAATTGAATTCGAAATTATACAACAACTTTCTTTTTGTATTACACCAACATTAAGAAAGAGAAAAGAAATACCTGCATTGTGCATGTGCATTTTGACAATTTGTATGTTGATTTAGGAAAAAGTGCATTAGTGTGTGCTCTATGATCTGTGTGAAAAGATGATTTCTTTCTTTTCCCTCAGTAGTTAAGATTTTCAAAGTTGAAAGATTGAAAAGCTTGCTTATCATCTTAGACTGCATTTAGGAGTGTTACTATACATCTCGTGGTGATCCATAAAGGAAAACTGCTAAACAAGATCAACCTTAAAATAAATTGAATTTACATAACAACGCATTGAAACATAACACAAACAAATAGAGGTCTAAGCTAGAGACGTGTTCCGGCGTCGTTAAACGTGATATCTTAGCGTTGAGTGGTTGGGTGATTCCTCCACAGTGAAGCGACAAGTATCAATACGGACTTGTGCTCCCACGTACCGTCGCGTATATATTGCGAGACCCCTATAGGAACAAAGCCTTTATCCATAGGAAGCCGTGTCGGCCGCCCTACTGATCGCAATGCAGTGAACATAGCATTCACGAAGATCGACCACTCGTACCGTAAAACGTATTCTGTGGTTTTGCGAAAAGTTTGGCACACCCTTTGCCTAGAACTCCAGAGTAGTTTCTTTTGGCCTTTTTCAAACTCTATAACTGAAAAAGTCCATCCGAGCATTTGTCACTTCGGGCTCGTTAAAACATCGAAGGAGACTAGAGTCATCTTTAGCTTTTTCGCGACTCTTAAAAAGTGAAAAGCAAGTTGTGTCTAAAGCGTTGTTATAAAATTTGTTTTAAAACGGAACATAATCACCTCCTATTCCTGCGTTGATCTGTAGGTTGAGAACATGGAACGCCCCAACCAAGGAATTCCACATGATGGAAATCCTAGTCCTTTCTCCTCTTGGGGAGATGTTGGTGCGCCCCACATGGCCACATTGTCACTTCCAGGACTGACAATTGGCCTACCAATTTGGCTATTTTCAACCAATGTAGTTCAGAACACCATGGTTCCTGAACAGTCGAGTCAACAGTTAGATCAGTCTAGAGCTGCCCACCAGCCTTCAACTTCCTATAACTCTTCCTCCAATCCTTCATCTTCACAAGGTAGAGCCGGTAAAAGCCAAGCTCCCATGGAGAAGAAGGAGAAGAAGAAGAGAGAGAAGAAGAAGAAGGAGCCTAAGGCGACTGGGGGAAAGCAAAAGACATCTGACAAAAATCCACACACAGCACAGACCGGGCCTAAATCGCCATGTGTCATATGTAGAGGAGACCACTTCCATAGAGATTGTCCCTGTATTCCCCGGATACTAAAGGACTGGTCCCCTCGGTTGCACAATTCGGGAGCATCAACCTCTGATAGCCATGTTGAATGCTTACCGTCAACCAGCGAAAGTGAAGGTTCAAGACAAAGAGGGGGAGCAAGATCCCCCTACAGACTGTGTGAAGGTGATCACGCCATCCACCATTGTCCCTTCTTAGACGAAGCGAAGAGAGTTTTGGAAGATCACCCGGTTTCACCGCTGAGACTTCCTCCTGGATACAAAAAACTCGTGCCAAGTCCTTCGTTGGTTGAAAATACAGCTGGCCCACTAAAGTGGTCAGCTGAAGTGTCAGTCATTGAACATGAACCCACTGAATCCAGACCGGACGAAAGTCCAAAGGTCGATACGGCAGTTGACCCGGTTCTGCCTTCGGAGGTTTCATCTTCAAATGACACCGTCAATGAAGTTTTACCTTCAAATGACACCGTCAATGAAGATTCATCTTCAAATGACACCCTCACTGAAGAGAATAAGGATGACACCATCCAGATTCTTTTCATCAACACCGACTCTGATCAGGGCAATGCGCCCATTCCTTTATCGCAGGAAGGAACATCGTCAGGGTCATATCCGGCCGTGTATTCGGTCCCACCGCCAAGCAACCTGGTTGTGTCCTTTGATTGGAACCAACTAGGCAGACCCCGGTTGCCAGCCAGTATACCATTCAGAATCATAGTCCAAATTTATAGAATGGTAATGGCCGGCACTATCATTGATGAAGGGGCATTTGTGAGTATCCTTTCCTCTATTGCTTGGAAAGCACTGGGTTCCCCGGAGCTTTTTCCTGAGATAAGAAATCTCTCGGGTTTTGATAAAGGAACCAGTCGACCATTAGGGATCCTCCCCAATGTGCCTGTTACATTGAAAGGGAAGACCGTTCAAATGAACGTGATGGTCGCTCAAGGACCCTTGGATTATAACCTACTCCTTGGACGAGACTATATATATTGCATGGGAGCTATAGACTCCTTACTCTTTAGAGTAATGTGTTTTCCAGAAGAAGGAAGAATGGTCAAGCTCGTAGACCAACTTTCATTTCCGGGATCACGCATCGCAAATAGTCACATACCAACCCTCAATGGTCTATTCACCCAAGAAATGTCTCCACCCCCAGTCCTCCTTCCCGATGAGTGCGAGTGATTCGGAAAGATGGGACAGGAACCCAGGGGGCATGCATCCTGGTCTGCTTTGGGCAGAGGAAACCTTGGGTATAAGGTAGAATTTCCGCGAGAGAGTATGACTAGTCCGTACCCCGTCCGTGGATGGAAGAGGGGTTGTTCTGGAATAGGATTCTTTTGTTAAGGTTACTTGTTTGACAAAGGTCATTCACCATTGTCTATTTCAGTAGATAGTGCCGAGGAGATGTTTTCGTTTGATGGTGTTAACAAAACAATCTTTGGGTAACCAGAAAGAGGCAAGCCTCACCCTTCAAAACAAATGTTTTGACGAATAAGTAGGGGCAGCCTTGAAATTTTACTTTATACCTGGGGGCATGCAAACCTTTTGGAGTGCAAGCAAGGGATGACTATTTATTTTTAAAATTTTTAGGTCCTCCCTTTAAACCTGTAGGTCTTGTTAACACCCAGGTTGTTCCCTATGACTCCCAAGGGAATACGGCCGGGGTAACCACTAACCAATCTTTGGATCACTGTTTCTAGCCAAACTGTGATCAGAGAGGGCTCTCTCTTTATGATTTGTAACTGTTTATGATAGGGTTTTAGGCTAGCTATTATGCACAGGTTTTGTTTATGTTTTGGTTGATGAAACTCCTTTTAGATTCCAGTGATGTAGTTTTCAGAGAAGTTGAGTACCATTGGGCAATGGAGTCTGTGGCTATATGTGTTTGAAACTTTGAGATGAAAGATGGAACTTACAAGGCCATTTGAGTGTTTAATAGAACAGATTTTTTGATTAAATGACTGGAAACAGGTAACACAAACAGTGAAAGCACTTAAGAATTTTCACTTATTGTCTATATATTCCCAACAGACAGGTTTAAGAGGAAAAGACAGAGGTCTCAGGGGCAAAAATTGAATCCCTGAGAATACCTATCACAGTAAAGACACAGTTTTGAAATGCAGCAATTAAGAATTACAATTCTGTCACTGTATCTGAGGAAAACATGTATAATAGCTCAGTTTGAGTCCAGGGTAATCATGGGTTAAGTCCTGGAACTATCCTTTCACCTTGCTATCAAGTGTAAAACATTTAAACAACAAAAGAGAACAAAAGACTCGAAAACATATAACAAAGAGATATGAGAATACTTATTGTTTTATGCAACACCCTGGAATCCTGTAACATTCATCTTTCACCACAATACATCAAAGTACACCAAGCCTTGGAAATTCCATTCTTCCTTTGTATTACTTCTCTAAAAATATTACAGTAAGAGAGAGTTCTCAAAAGGAAATTACAACAACCCCTTTCAACTGCTGTGAAGGGTGAATATATACTTGCGGTCATTTACCAAATATCTGAGTTCTGAGTTATCTCAGATTATACATTCTTACCAACTACTTAAGATATTATGACCAAAATTTAATACAGCATTGATTACAGAGTACAGGCATTTTAATGCTCTGTCAGAAGATATTTTAGCCTTTGGAAACAGCTAAGTCGGTCGAGATATTATGAATAAATGCTGGAAGACCTGTCTTTAAGGCTTGTACGCTATATCCTGGACTTGTCACCTGTGATTGTGACTGCTGCTTGTGGTGAGTCAATGGTCCTGCTGAGTTGGCTCAGCCTCTGCCTCTTCCCTGTAGATATCTTTCTTCAAAATTGTGCCTGCGCATGTATGCTCATTTGCCTGGAGAATTAGCGCTTCTGATTCTGGCCTGTCAAAATTGTCTGTGTCAAATTTCTCCAGACATCCTGTGTGGGCAGTTGGTGTGCTAAGATTGCCCCTAGAGTTTCATCTGCTTCTGTGAATTTGAAGAAGTTAGGTGGTGTATCAAACAGATGCTCAACTTCATTCATGAGGAAAAATAGGTTCTCCACCCTGTCATACATAGTCTGCCCGGTGGCTGGCCCTGCGTCTGCTGAAGTGCTGGGCGGTTTTGCAATCTCTGCTACTGCATGGGCATCAATTCTCTTATTGTAATTGTCTAGGGTGAGCAGTCTTCCTACACTGCTTAAAATGCTGGGGAGGCCTCTGTTCTGTAGTGCCACGAATTTTTCCAGGAATCTGTTGATTTCAGTCTGCATATCCTGTGTCCTCCTCTCCAGTGTTCCAACCAAGTTCCTCAATGTTATGACTCTTTTGGCTACAGCAATTGTTTCTGTCCTGTTGGTGATTCCCATGACAGCTAATTGAGAGCTAGTCTTATAGTTCAGAATATTGATCATCCTAGTAGCAGCTTCTGGCATGTGTCCAAGGCTTGCCCTGGCTCTCTGTATTTCTCTGTTTGCTTTAGTGATGAGCACCATTTGCTCATCCATGGTCTCAATATATTGCCACTGGTTGGCAATGGACCGCCCAATGTTGCTCCATAGCACTGCTTTCATTTCAGCTGTCACTTTTTCTAGTGCAAGCTCTTTCTCTAGTTCAGCAATTCTCCTCTTAAGAGCTTTTACCTCTCTCTCCTTGGCTGCCTCATTCTGTTTGCTCTTGTCAAACTTTTCATTTACCTTAGCCAAGGTTTTCTTAAGTTCATCCAGCTCTTTCATTTGAGATTCCATGGCTTGGATCTCAGCTTGCAGCTTTTGCATGTCTAAACTAGTAGCCTGTTCCGATGTTGTAGTTGTTGTTGCTGTGGATGGCGCTGTAGTTGGTGCTGTAGCTTCTGTTTGCTGAGGAGGAGGAGTAGTCTTTGGAGGGACTTCCTCAAGATTTATTATCACAGGAGGAGGCTGGGAGGGTTGGCCCTCTTCTCTTTGCTTCAGTGCTTCTTGTAGTGCTGCCTTTGCAGCTTCAGTTTGTCCTAGCTGGTCTTGAGTCCTAACCAGCTCTTTGTATAGGGATACCAGCAGGTCTGTAGTATCCTTTTCTTGCCTTTGCTGGGCAACTTCATCTGTTTGTGGATGGATGGTGGCCGGGAGTTTGATTTTCTTTCTTAGGGCCGCCATGTCTGCATCCCTTATCTTCAGGAGTTCTTGGATGCCTTTGACATCTTTAGGATCATGCCCTATATCTATAATTACCTCTTCCAAGGACTTGATTCTATTGTCCTTGGCTTGTGATGATGCTCTTTCTAATTCCAGCTGAGAAGCTGTGTTATCCAGGCTGCTCTTTAGTTTGTAGTTCTCCAATGTCTCATCTGCCAGGGAGGCATACACCATTTCACCAGTTTGTTTATGTAATTCAATTTTGTCCATAGGGTGTATGTCTTTGGCAAGAACCTCCATGTTGGTTCTTAGATAGTCCGAGGTGGACTGAGGATGCAAAGTTGTGGGCATGAAGTGGCTCATTATCATTTTGCCTTCGCTCACATCGAAAGCAGACATGAGTCTCTGCTGGTTGCTAGGAGCTAGGTTTAACAAGTGATTATACAGCTGCACTTTTATGGGATCACTCCTCCTTTTGATGTCAATGAATTGCTGCTTTATACTTGACTGCCCTTCTCTATGTTGACCGGAGGAGCTGACCTCTCCTCCCATAGTCATGTCATGTCCACGCTGAGATGAGCTGGCCGAAAGTTCTCCACTGGGTGGGCCCATGCCCATGGCTTGCCTTACTGCTATGTCCTCCTCTTGGGAGTCATTCAGTCTTTGTCTCTTCTCTCCTCTGATGAAGGATGAGGTGTGGGGGGTCTCTCTCTCCCTTTTCCTGGTCAAGTCCTCCTTCTGTGGTGTTTGGAGGACTGAGGTGTCTACATTGGTGTCTGTCCTGGGAGGCACCTCTGTTTGGGGCTGCTGCTCAGTGTAACTAGGTAGATCTGTCCCCTTTTCCTGCTGCAAGGGCTGCTGTTCACTGGACTGTGCTTCTTCTTGTTGCTGCCCCAGTTCTTGCTGTTCCATTTCTTCTTGCTGCTGTAGCAAGGTGTCAACTTGTTCTTCTGTCAATATAGGTGGCTGTTCCACCTGTTTTCCTTTGTCTTTGCTTGCTGCCTGGGGTGTCTTCTCAGTAGTTTGCTGCTGTGCTGCTGAAGATTTAGCAGTTGTTCCAATTTGCTTTCTGTAGGAGAGGGGCACCTGTCCACAAGTTTCCAAGTCAGCTTCTTTTTGCACATTCCTAGCTTCTTTCTCAAGTAATTCTTCCTTAGTGACTTGTTCTACTAGTGTACCCTCTTCCCAATCTAGTGCATTGGCATACTGTTCAATTTCAGGTTGTCTTTTATGTGCATAGTTGCCCAATTTGTATCTAATTCTCCTGAGGGAGATAGAATGATTGGGGTCATAGGGAATCCATTCAAAACTGGTCTGCAATCTGAGGCCTTCCAGGATGCTGTCTGCCTCTTTCCACCCTTCCTCTTTCCTGTTATATAGGAAGGAACCTAGCTGGTTTCTTACCTTCAATTGTGACTTCTTGTTTCTACTCTGAAAGTGAAGGTAATCTGAGTTCCCAAACTGCCTGAAATATTCTAAGGCAAAAAGCCTCATGGGGACATACCTCGGCAACCTAAATGGGTTCAATTCACAGCCATATATCCTAATGACTGTGTGGTTCTGGTAGAAGTACCAGTTGCCAATATTGTAAGATTTGTTCAAATGTAGAATCCTCTTCATATCATCGGTTAATCTAGGAGGAGGAGTACCTTGCAGCGCTGTTAGGGCTGGATGAACAAATAAATCAATAAACTCACAGTATGTATAGGGTGATACTGAGGTAGAATGAAAAACAGAGGTCCAGAAAACAACTGATCTTGGGCTTCCTTGGGCATTGAGTGGCCTCAAAGGAACAGAGAAGGTAGCTGGCTGGTTGAAAAGGAATAAATGATATATATAGGAGGTGTACCTGAACAGTCTCTCCCTTTTCAAATTCATGAACTGCTCATGGATTTTCTCTGCTATGTAAGTTGCATAATCATACTGCACAGCTGGAGGCTTACCAGGGGAAAATATAGACAGCATTGCCATTATGCTGTCATCTACATCTTCCAACCCCCTGAATCCTAGGACATAGCCAATTAGATCCACCAACATTCTGCCCAACTCATTTAGATATTGGTACCCAATAGGAGGGGTTCTGACTGTTTCAGAGCCTGGTGTGACAAACAGTTGGTTGATTTTGACAATCTGGTCACTGGACAGCTTGATCCCTCTGTTAATCAGATTCTGCATGGATAGAGGGGTCAATTTCTTGGCTGTTTTGAAGCGCAGCATCTGGTTTATGCTCTCTGGGGTGATCTGGAACAGGACTAGGCCTGTGGGGCTCATGACTGCTCTTTGGCTGGGGTCATAGCATTCCTGGCAGCTATAAATGAGCTCTGGCATAGGATTGACTTGGGGAAGGTTGTATATGGGCAAATTTGACTCCCAAATCCCCAAGATATCTGCCCCACTGAGGTGCTGGGCTCTTAATTCATTCAACATTTGAATATTGTACTTGGTTCCCATGGGGAACCAATCCAGCATTTGGTAGTCCATGTCTCCCAGGGCTTTCCATGCTAATTCCTGGTGAGGAGCATTGATGGGCTTAATATTCAGTGCAATAGGGGTCTCCATAGCTCTTCAAGTTGCAAGAATTGCAGGTGGACAGGTGGAATGGTAAAAACACAGTCTGGAGGCAGTTCTCTGTGGAAACAGTTGATGTTTTGAGTATCCAAGGGGAATTCTCTCAATAGCAATTGAAATACTACTGGAGTCTAGTGACAGAACTTCTCTGTGGTCTAACTGAACTCTCCAATCGGGTGAATTATATCTATTAGGAACTCTGCCGGGAAAACGCAGAATTACAGTGGTTTTATGTGAATTGCAGGTTTCTAAAGCTCTGCAGGTACTTCTTGGCCCTCACAATGACAATGGTGGATGAACAAATGGAAATGAACGGTGCAAATAGCGTTTTTATGGTTCTACTATCCCTCTGAGCAATTTCAAGCTTAATGAAGGTCGTATGGAGGGCGAAACGGTCTAAATACCTGTAATTCGATGAGCAGAGGTTGAAGCAAAGGTGCACAGTTGCTGCTTGAGGAGGTCGCCCGGGCTAATAGACTGGTTGGCGAAAATTAGAGTGCAAACGGTCATGCAGAGCGTCCAACAGCAATAACAGTGAAAGTGGTAAAAAACACGGGAAAATTGGTAAATATGGGTTATTTTACCAATTTGGCGCTTTTTTCTGCTGACGTCATCAGGCGACGTGGCAGTGGGTGACTGGTCAAAGGGGCGGTGAGGTGGCAGTCAAACCGCAGCGGTCACGGTTAAGGCCTTAACCGCCGCGGTTTCTCGGGGCGGTTTAGGTACGGCGCAGAAGCTGTCAGACTCGGCTCCGAGATGGTTGAACGATTGACGCGTGGAGGAGGCGTGACAAGGCGCAACGTCACTTTCTCGGAGGTTAAAGTGCCGCCATAGGATGCGCTCCGATATTAATGTGGACCGTCGGATCTGATGGGCTTGATCCGACGGCTGGCGGAGGAGAAAGATGCGCGCTTCATACTGCGGGCGGAAAAGATTAAAGTTTGTGGGTTTTTATGGGTTTTTCAAATGTTTTCGCTTAACCAACAATGTGGTAGGATTGGGGAACGTGCCAGAGGCGGGTATTAACCTTTGCAAAGGTTTTTATAGGCAAAAGGGGTTTGGAGAGGGGGTTTTATCAATGCAGAGGTGATTTGAGGGTAAATTAACTTGCAGCAAAGGGGAAACAGGGTGGAATAGGTTCACCAAAGTGGCCAGATGCCATTTTGGTCCCTTTTGAAAAATACACGGCTATTATGCCTAGGGGAGGGAATATACATAAGATTTGGGGTTTTATACACCTTAGTGTTAGTATTATTAGGGGTGGGGGTAAGATAGGGGAGGTTATATAGTAGAATTAGGAGTTAATATGAATGAAGGAGGGGAATTAGAAAGGGGGTGTTAGTGATGGACTAGAGAGGGAAAGAAAAGAAGTTAGTGATCCTCTTTGCTGTGAGTTCATGGAATTCACCACTTTGTTTGCTGATAGATTTATTGCCTTGGCAAGAGACCTATTGATACCTGTGTAATGGTGATCATATTCTTTCTGCAACCACAACTGCCTACCCAACTATTTTGCCTAGCATTTTTTGTTTCTTCTTGGAGGGGCACTTGGACTTGCAACCCTCAATTGCCTTTTCTTTTCTTTGGCTTTTTCCTTTTCTCTCTATCTACTTCTACCCTTATGTCTTCCAAGGTCCCAGATTAAACTTTTGGGAACCTTTGCTTCTCTACCTGAACTACTTGTCTGCCAAGATTAAGCTGTTTGGACAGACCTCTTTCTCTATTCTACAACTCAAAATTGAAACATGGCATGATCCAGTTTAGACTGTTGAATCATCCACAAAATTTGAAATAAGGTCCTCAATACTTGAAACACTTTACCCAGCTCTTGCTTTCTAGGAAATATGGGATCTTTGGGATACCAGAGCAGAGCATATTTGGCTTTTCTCTTGCCAATCATGAAATATGAAACCTATTACTATAGGTATCCAACAGTGGCTCCACATGGGGATGGTTTTTCTTTTGAAAGACCAAGAACAGCAGGTCAGATTGCCTTATTCCTTGACTGCCCATCTTAATCTTTGAAATTTGCTGCATATAATCTGTCAAAATTGTGTGCCTTTTCTTGGAGAACCTCTGATTCTATCTGCCTGTTGCTGCTAGGTGCAGCATTTGGGAAAACCTCTTTTTACATTCTAAAATAGAAGATAATATGTAAGGCTGCATATATACAATGAACCTCTGAATTTCTATCATAGTGAACAGTCAAAATAGTGCTTCAGCATCCTGCCATTGACTGGACCTTCATCCAGTTCAGTTACAGTCAAACTTTTTAGGAAACTTTTTAGGAAGTAGGTGTTATTACCTTGCACTGCTTGGACAGAAAATGGTCCTTTCCATAAAGAATCAAACTTCCCATGTTTTCCTTTCTCTTCTCTTCTTGCATCCCACTTTAAAACTTTGTCCCCTACATTGAAATCTTCTGCTTTAGTTCTTCTGTCAAAGGCCTTTTTTAGTTTCTCTTGTAGTATCTGCACTCTGCTGAAAACTTGTTCTCTGGTCTGCTGTAAACAGATTATCTGGTTAATCCTTCTTTGCATATTATTTGGCTCTGCTTGACTTTCTTGTAGAAGTTTCATAACCGGCACTCCTAGTGATGAAGGAAATCTGGCCTCTAATCCATAGACTAACTCATATGGGCTGGTCCCAATTGATCTTTTAGTGGTTAATCTGTCTGCCCATAAAGCATTTACTAGTTTCTTATGCCAGTTCTTTTTGTTCTCTTCCAGCACTTTCTTTATGATGTTTATCAGGCTTTTGTTTGATGATTCAGCAAGACCATTTCCTTGAGGATAGTAAGCTGTAGAATGGCCCAGGGTAATGTGAAATTTATGGCAGAAGTTCACCATTTTCTTGGATCTGAAGGCAGCAGCATTGTCTGTTATTATCTTGTCTGGGCAGCCAAATCTAGCCAGTATATTGTTTTCCAAAAATTGAATGATTACTGAATCATTTGCTTGTCTGCATGGGACAGCTTCAATCCACTTGGTGAAGTAGTCTGTTGCTGTCAAGATCCATCTGTGTTGTCCTGAAGATGAGGGATGAATTTCTCCAATGAAATCCAAGCCCCATTGTTGAAAAGGTCTCTCTGTTGCAATGGGCCTCAAAGGAAGTGGCAGCAACTGTCTTTTGCCTTCAAACAGTTGGCACTTGTGGCATGATGTTGTGAATTTCTTCACATCAGAGAACATAGTGGGCCAGTAATAACCAGCCCTTAATATCTTGTCTACAGTGGACTTCCAGTACAAATGTCCACCACAGTCTCCAGCATGGAATTCTTGCATGATATTGTCAGTTTCACTCTCAAGAAGACAGTGCAGCAAAATACCTTCATGGTTTTTCCAGAGTAGATTCTCATCTATCACACAAAATTTAGATGTTTTCATTTTTAGGAACCTAGACTTAGTTCTGGACAGTCCTGGGGGAGCACACAGGTTTTGTAATACATAACAGACATCAGAATACCAAGGAGATTGTTCAAAGGCTACATTGATCTTTGGAGTCGCCAGCTCTGTTTCACTGTCCAGTTGGTTGATATCTAAGGCTTGGAAATTTGCTTCTGTCATTAACTTGGCCAAACCTTGCCCTTTTATCAGCTTTGTAGGCTTTATTTCAATGTCAAATTCAAGTATGTTTGCAATCCATTTTCCTCTTCTACCCTCTAAGTTTTCTTGTGTGAGAATGTCTTTGACAATAGGACTTGGTACATAAGCCACAACATGGGAGTAAAGGATGTAAATCCTAAAGTCTTTGATAGCTTTGATTAAGGCATAGGCTTGTTTTTCCATTATTTGGTACTTTAGAGGAGCATCTCTAAGAGCTCTGCTGAAAAAAGCAATGGGCTTTTCATTCCCTTGGTCATCTTTCTGTAATAATACAGCAGCAATAGTATGTTGGGAGGCAAAGGAGAAAATGATGAAGTCTCTGTCAAACTGAGGGTTAGTTAACACTGGGGTTTGAGTCAAGGCCAATTTTATACTTTCAAAAGCTTGTTTTGCTTCAACAGTCCACTTGACCTTTGAATCCTTCTTTAGCATGTTGTTTAGTAATCTGATTAACTCTGCTAAATTTGGGATAAACCTTCTCAAAAAGTTGATTTTTCCTAAGAATCCTTGCAGCTCCTTGACATTCCTTGGGTGAGGCATTTGTAGGATAGCTTGTATCCTATCTGGATCAATTCTTATGCCATTTTTTGAAATGATATGCCCTAGAAGTTTCCCTTCTTCCAAACCAAATAATGACTTCTTGGGGTTTAAGGAAATACCATATTTCCTGCATGTTATGAAGATTTGTCTTAAATGTTTCAAGTGTTCTTGGTCAGATTTTGAAAAGGGTGTTAGATCATCTAAGTAAATGACCAAGAAGTCATGAATCTCTTTTGCAAAAGCAATGTCCATTGCTCTTTGAAACGTTGCCCCTGCATTTTTCAATCCAAAGGGCATTTTCACATACTTGAAAGTGCCCCATGGGGTAGTAAATGCAGTCTTGTCTTGATCATCAGGGTGTACCAGGATTTGATTGAAACCTGAGAAACCATCCAACAATGATATTCTTGAGGCTCCTACTACTCTTTGAAGAATGTGGTCCATTTTGGGTAAGGGGTAGTTGTCTTTGAGTGATACTTGATTCAGATTCCTTAAGTCTACACAAAGCCTAATCTCACCAGTTTTCTTTCTTGTAGGGACCAAATTTGAAATCCACTCAGAAAACCTGATTGGTGCTATGATACCAGCTTTGAACATTTTTTGTAATTCCTTTTCAATGGAAGGAAGGAGCACAGGATTGATTCTTCTCAATTTCTGTTTGAATGGTTTTTGATTAGGCTTGAGGGGGATGGTATGCTGGATAACAGAGGTATCATAAGACTTCAAGTCCTCATAACCCCAGGCAAAGACATCTTGGAACTCTTTAAAGAGATCAATATATTTGGGTTTTTGGTCAGGGGGCAAAGCAGCAGATAGCTTTATTATTTTAGGCTTGTCAGTGGTACCAATGTTACATTCTTCAATTGTTGCATCTAATGGCTGCATCTTTGGTTTCCTGGGGACATCATTTGAGTCAAAAATATCCTCTAGTGGGGTAAGGCCTGCTGGAAGAAGATTGTCTTTGAGTTGTATGATTTCATCTTCAGCGTTGCTCAGCTCTTCACAGTCAATTTGGTGAATTTGCTGAATGTTTTCTTTGTTGAAAATGGTTGGACTGAGTAATTGTTTGGCTGTTCTAGGTGACATTGGGTGGTCAGACTGTTGAAACTGTAATTGTGATTGACTTGCTCCATCAACTATTTGAGATTGACTTGCTGTCTCAAGGTCAATATTTAATCCTGTAAACTCTTGTTGCAAGGTTAAAAAGTTGTTTATTTGCATGTCATTCTCAAATACTTGCCACTCTTTGACATTGTTTGGAATAGAAGGCCTATATTTGACCTCTGCCGTGAAACAATTGTTGGGTTGTAGTGGAAATTTGAAGGTGCTGGCAAATGTTGCCAAGCTATGTGCATGGAGATTGTGGCCCCTAGAAATTTTTGTGATAACAAACTCAGGAAAGGTCTCTAATATTTCAATTACAGCAGATCTGTAGGACCTCAGCCTTTTGTCATTGGTGACAAAATTCCCTTTTACTTGTTGAATTACTAGATCAGAGTCCCCCATGATTGAGAGGCTATGTGCTTGTAATGATTTTGCAATCTTGAGGCCTAGTAGCAGAGCTTCATATTCTGCCATGTTGTTAGTGCATTTAAATTTCAATCTATAAGCCCGGCCTTCTGCATAGCCTTTCTCTTTGTTATGTATCCATACTCCAGCTCCTGCTCCTAACTTGTTAACTGAGCCATCAAATTCTAGGACCCACCAGATGCCTTGCTGGTCAGGAGATTTCAAATTCTGTTCATGGGATGGTAGTGTGAGCATGAGTTGGGGTTTGTTCTCCCATTTGTTTTCTAGGATAACTTCATCATTTGCTTGACCATCTTTGACCACTAGAGGAGAGCTAAAGTGTCTTGTTGAACTGATTGATGTTTGACAGGTGCTACTTGTTTGATCAAGGTTTTGTTCTTGTATAAGTGTCTCCGTCTTAATATCACTGCTTGAGAGGCCTGCACTGTCATTAAAGAGGATAAAGGAGTCTATGTCCGAATGAACAGCGTATATTGGGAAATTTTGGGGTTTCTCTTCACTGCTGACCATATATTTCATGAGTGTTTCCCTATAAAGTCTCTTTGGTTGTCCAAAGACAGAGATGGTTGCATATGACATGTCTAATTGCAGGGAGCCTTGGAGTTTCGCTCCCCATGATCTTGATAAGAGCATCCCATATTTGGGTGGGATATCAGCAACAACAACATCCATTAAAATGGTTTTGTTGGGAAATTGAACCAAGGACACACATAAATCCTTAATTAGGCCCAAGCATTTGACTTGACTAGAATCAAAAGAAAACAGGTCTTTGTATGGTCTTGTGATGTCTAAGTTTAATCTTTCCATGACTGCTTTTGGCATCAGGTTATGAGAGGCACCTGAGTCAAACATTGCATTATGCAGTATTTTATCATGAACATGCAAGCTGACATAAAAAGGTAAAACCCCTGTGACTACTGTTTTTCCATCTACCTCTGGGCCAAACAGTAATTCTGGAGTGTCATCTAGCACATTTACATCATCTTTGCTGTTGGTGAGCTGAAGGGATTTTTTGATCTGTTGCTTATATATGTCATGCTTGGCTAGCTCTGAAAGGGGAATTGCTACCTTTAACTTGCCAATCTCTGTTCCTAGGTCAAAGGGTTTATCAATTTGGATTTTGGAGTCACGGGTAGCAGTTCTTTCTCTGTTCATTAGATCTTCTTGGTGGATTTCATCCTGATTTTGGAACCTGCCCCTTATATTGATGTCTTGAGGGTTAATGTTTGGGTTAGGGTGAGAGGACGAGGCTGCCATGGGCTGTTGTGGTGTGGACAGTAATTCAGTGACTTCCTCAACCACTACTTCCTTTGTAGGCAAGTTTGTTTTGTCATTAGGTTCAGTGACTAAGGTTTCTTTAGATTGTTGTTTCTCCTTTATCTTTTCGGGCTGATTCACGTTCACAGTCCTACTCCTTAGTTTGTATTGCTTATGGACTTCATAGACAGCAGTATCATATCCTTGTTTAAAGTCAAAAGATTCTCCTGATTGTGTTTGGAATGTTTTGTTTTCATCTTCCTCATGGTCTTCTTGTGTTAAGAAAACCTGACTTTTGCCATCCAGACCTATTAGGTTGATTTCAAGATCCTCATTGAGCTGATTTGCTGAGGAAGTTTCTGCATAGTTTTCTTGAAAAGGGGGTCTGATATCTTGGTCAGCACCTGTCTTTCCTATATTGGGGTTCTGGACTCTCCTAAAATTTGGGTTTCTAGGAGGGTTGTTTTGTGGTGCCTCCCATGATGATTTCCTTTCTACTGATTCCACTCTCTCACCTAGTCTTTTCATGCTGTTTAGAATTGCATCTAACTTTTGATCAAAACCCGAGGGTTCTTCTTTGAAACCAGTCTTCTTTTCCAGCTTTGCCCTGTTTCTTTTGGCAATTAGGTTGGCCTCTACAGTGACTGCAACCCTTTGGGCTTCTGCAAGGGTTGGAGGGTCTCTTTCTCTCAACTGATAGGCCATATCAGAATCAAAACCATCAGGGAAGTTATAAAGGGCCAAATCAGGAGGGGGCCTTAAGTTCTGGGGGATAGCATTGTATATGTTGTTAAACCTAGCACAATACTCCAAAACCGTTTCTTGGGGACCTCTTTTAATAGTGTTATATTCACCAAGTATATGGTGCGGATCTCTCTTTTTCTCCCATCTGTTGGTAAATTCCTGGTATAGAACTTCAGGGGTTGCAATGGAATTTGCATTTAAGGATCTAAACCAAGTTCTGACATCCCCAGTTAAGCTTTGAACAAAGATTCTCATCCTGACACTGTCATCATCTATTTCATAGGTCTCAAAGTGGTCTTGCATCTTTTTAGCATGCTGGATGGCTGTCAAAGGGCCATGGGAGTCAAAAAATGAGAGTCTAGTTTGGTAGTCTTGGGGTAGAGCTGGAGCATTGGCTGGTATCTGCAGAGGTGCATATCTGTTAGCCATATTTATGGGGTTTATAGGGTTAATAGGAACAAATGGGACAACAGGGATTACAGGTGTAACCGGGTTAAGAGGATGGGTAATAAGTGGGGAACTGGTTGAGGGAGTATGTGCAGATGGTGAAGATGGAAGGAGAGGACTTTGAGGGGTTGATGGTGAACTGGGGGAATTGGGTGTGGAACGGAAAAGAACTTTGCAAGGAGTGGGAATGAGGATAGGTTGGTCCGAACTTATATTTGAATCAGCAGGCTTGTCCTGCTTTTGCTGTCTCCTTATGTTCTTTGGTATGATATTTGGGTTATCGACAATGATGGGTTGATTAGGGTCAGGGTTTGCCCTAGTGTGCCTTGGGTTTCTTTTGGGAGCCAGCTTCTAAGTATTCTTTTAGAACTTTATACAGAAGTTTTATATGTACAAGGACTGAACAAGCATTCTGGAATGACTATATAGGTCTCAAAGCTAAGATGAAGTTTCCCTAGCTAGCTCTTCCCTAAAGCTGTCCCTGTATTAGAGAAACAGTCCTAAGGCCTCTTGGCTAGTTTCAAGCTTGCTTTGGAAGATAGTTAGTAATTGCAAAATGTTAAGTTCCCCAGCGGAGTCGCCATTTATGTTAACACCCAGGTTGTTCCCTATGACTCCCAAGGGAATACGGCCGGGGTAACCACTAACCAATCTTTGGATCACTGTTTCTAGCCAAACTGTGATCAGAGAGGGCTCTCTCTTTATGATTTGTAACTGTTTATGATAGGGTTTTAGGCTAGCTATTATGCACAGGTTTTGTTTATGTTTTGGTTGATGAAACTCCTTTTAGATTCCAGTGATGTAGTTTTCAGAGAAGTTGAGTACCATTGGGCAATGGAGTCTGTGGCTATATGTGTTTGAAACTTTGAGATGAAAGATGGAACTTACAAGGCCATTTGAGTGTTTAATAGAACAGATTTTTGATTAAATGACTGGAAACAGGTAACACAAACAGTGAAAGCATTTAAGAATTTTCACTTATTGTCTATATATTCCCAACAGACAGCTTTAAGAGGAAAAGACAGAGGTCTCAGGGGCAAAAATTGAATCCCTGAGAATGCCTATCACAGTAAAGACACAGTTTTGAAATGCAGCAATTAAGAATTACAATTCTGTCACTGTATCTGAGGAAAACATGTATAATAGCTCAGTTTGAGTCCAGGGTAATCATGGGTTAAGTCCTGGAACTATCCTTTCACCTTGCTATCAAGTGTAAAACATTTAAACAACAAAAGAGAACAAAAGACTCGAAAACATATAACAAAGAGATTTGAGAATACTTATTGTTTTATGCAACACCCTGGAATCCTGTAACATTCATCTTTCACCACAATACATCAAAGTACACCAAGCCTTGGAAATTCCATTCTTCCTTTGTATTACTTCTCTGAAAATATTACAGTAAGAGAGAGTTCTCAAAAGGAAATTACAACAACCCCTTTCAACTGCTGTGAAGGGTGAATATATACTTGCGGTGATTTACAAAATATCTGAGTTCTGAGTTATCTCAGATTTTACATTCTTACCAACTACTTAAGATATTATGACCAAAATTTAATACAGCATTGATTACAGAGTACAGGCATTTTAATGCTCTGTCAGAAGATATTTTAGCCTTTGGAAACAGCTAAGTCGGTCGAGATATTATGAATAAATGCTGGAAGACCTGTCTTTAAGGCTTGTACGCTGTATCCTGGACTTGTCACCTGTGATTGTGACTGCTGCTTGTGGTGAGTCAATGGTCCTGCTGAGTTGGCTCAGCCTTTGCCTCTTCCCTGTAGATATCTTTCTTCAAAATTGTGCCTGCGCATGTATGCTCATTTGCCTGGAGAATTAGCGCTACTGATTCTGGCCTGACAAAATTGTCTGTGTCAAATTTCTCCAGACATCCTGTGTGGGCAGTTGGTGTGCTAAGATTGCCCCTAGAGTTTCATCTGCTTCTGTGAATTTGAAGAAGTTAGGTGGTGTATCAAACAGATGCTCAACTTCATTCATGAGGAAAAATAGGTTCTCCACCCTGTCATACATAGTCTGCCCGGTGGCTGGCCCTGCGTCTGCTGAAGTGCTGGGCGGTTTTGCAATCTCTGCTACTGCATGGGCATCAATTCTCTTATTGTAATTGTCTAGGGTGAGCAGTCTTCCTACACTGCTTAAAATGCTGGGGAGGCCTCTGTTCTGTAGTGCCACGAATTTTTCCAGGAATCTGTTGATTTCAGTCTGCATATCCTGTGTCCTCCTCTCCAGTGTTCCAACCAAGTTCCTCAATGTTATGACTCTTTTGGCTACAGCAATTGTTTCTGTCCTGTTGGTGATTCCCATGACAGCTAATTGAGAGCTAGTCTTATAGTTCAGAATATTGATCATCCTAGTAGCAGCTTCTGGCATGTGTCCAAGGCTTGCCCTGGCTCTCTGTATTTCTCTGTTTGCTTTAGTGATGAGCACCATTTGCTCATCCATGGTCTCAATATATTGCCACTGGTTGGCAATGGACCGCCCAATGTTGCTCCATAGCACTGCTTTCATTTCAGCTGTCACTTTTTCTAGTGCAAGCTCTTTCTCTAGTTCAGCAATTCTCCTCTTAAGAGCTTTTACCTCTCTCTCCTTGGCTGCCTCATTCTGTTTGCTCTTGTCAAACTTTTCATTTACCTTAGCCAAGGTTTTCTTAAGTTCATCCAGCTCTTTCATTTGAGATTCCATGGCTTGGATCTCAGCTTGCAGCTTTTGCATGTCTAAACTAGTAGCCTGTTCCGATGTTGTAGTTGTTGTTGCTGTGGATGGCGCTGTAGTTGGTGCTGTAGCTTCTGTTTGCTGAGGAGGAGGAGTAGTCTTTGGAGGGACTTCCTCAAGATTTATTATCACAGGAGGAGGCTGGGAGGGTTGGCCCTCTTCTCTTTGCTTCAGTGCTTCTTGTAGTGCTGCCTTTGCAGCTTCAGTTTGTCCTAGCTGGTCTTGAGTCCTAACCAGCTCTTTGTATAGGGATACCAGCAGGTCTGTAGTATCCTTTTCTTGCCTTTGCTGGGCAACTTCATCTGTTTGTGGATGGATGGTGGCCGGGAGTTTGATTTTCTTTCTTAGGGCCGCCATGTCTGCATCCCTTATCTTCAGGAGTTCTTGGATGCCTTTGACATCTTTAGGATCATGCCCTATATCTATAATTACCTCTTCCAAGGACTTGATCCTATTGTCCTTGGCTTGTGATGATGCTCTTTCTAATTCCAGCTGAGAAGCTGTGTTATCCAGGCTGCTCTTTAGTTTGTAGTTCTCCAATGTCTCATCTGCCAGGGAGGCATACACCATTTCACCAGTTTGTTTATGTAATTCAATCTTGTCCATAGGGTGTATGTCTTTGGCAAGAACCTCCATGTTGGTTCTTAGATAGTCCGAGGTGGACTGAGGATGCAAAGTTGTGGGCATGAAGTGGCTCATTATCATTTTGCCTTCGCTCACATCGAAAGCAGACATGAGTCTCTGCTGGTTGCTAGGAGCTAGGTTTAACAAGTGATTATACAGCTGCACTTTTATGGGATCACTCCTCCTTTTGATGTCAATGAATTGCTGCTTTATACTTGACTGCCCTTCTCTATGTTGACCGGAGGAGCTGACCTCTCCTCCCATAGTCATGTCATGTCCACGCTGAGATGAGCTGGCCGAAAGTTCTCCACTGGGTGGGCCCATGCCCATGGCTTGCCTTACTGCTATGTCCTCCTCTTGGGAGTCATTCAGTCTTTGTCTCTTCTCTCCTCTGATGAAGGATGAGGTGTGGGGGGTCTCTCTCTCCCTTTTCCTGGTCAAGTCCTCCTTCTGTGGTGTTTGGAGGACTGAGGTGTCTACATTGGTGTCTGTCCTGGGAGGCACCTCTGTTTGGGGCTGCTGCTCAGTGTAACTAGGTAGATCTGTCCCCTTTTCCTGCTGCAAGGGCTGCTGTTCACTGGACTGTGCTTCTTCTTGTTGCTGCCCCAGTTCTTGCTGTTCCATTTCTTCTTGCTGCTGTAGCAAGGTGTCAACTTGTTCTTCTGTCAATATAGGTGGCTGTTCCACCTGTTTTCCTTTGTCTTTGCTTGCTGCCTGGGGTGTCTTCTCAGTAGTTTGCTGCTGTGCTGCTGAAGATTTAGCAGCTGTTCCAATTTGCTTTCTGTAGGAGAGGGGCACCTGTCCACAAGTTTCCAAGTCAGCTTCTTTTTGCACATTCCTAGCTTCTTTCTCAAGTAATTCTTCCTTAGTGACTTGTTCTACTAGTGTACCCTCTTCCCAATCTAGTGCATTGGCATACTGTTCAATTTCAGGTTGTCTTTTATGTGCATAGTTGCCCAATTTGTATCTAATTCTCCTGAGGGAGATAGAATGATTGGGGTCATAAGGAATCCATTCAAAACTGGTCTGCAATCTGAGGCCTTCCAGGATGCTGTCTGCCTCTTTCCACCCTTCCTCTTTCCTGTTATATAGGAAGGAACCTAGCTGGTTTCTTACCTTCAATTGTGACTTCTTGTTTCTACTCTGAAAGTGAAGGTAATCTGAGTTCCCAAACTGCCTGAAATATTCTAAGGCAAAAAGCCTCATGGGGACATACCTCGGCAACCTAAATGGGTTCAATTCACAGCCATATATCCTAATGACTGTGTGGTTCTGGTAGAAGTACCAGTTGCCAATATTGTAAGATTTGTTCAAATGTAGAATCCTCTTCATATCATCGGTTAATCTAGGAGGAGGAGTACCTTGCAGCGCTGTTAGGGCTGGATGAACAAATAAATCAATAAACTCACAGTATGTATAGGGTGATACTGAGGTAGAATGAAAAACAGAGGTCCAGAAAACAACTGATCTTGGGCTTCCTTGGGCATTGAGTGGCCTCAAAGGAACAGAGAAGGTAGCTGGCTGGTTGAAAAGGAATAAATGATATATATAGGAGGTGTACCTGAACAGTCTCTCCCTTTTCAAATTCATGAACTGCTCATGGATTTTCTCTGCTATGTAAGTTGCATAATCATACTGCACAGCTGGAGGCTTACCAGGGGAAAATATAGACAGCATTGCCATTATGCTGTCATCTACATCTTCCAACCCCCTGAATCCTAGGACATAGCCAATTAGATCCACCAACATTCTGCCCAACTCATTTAGATATTGGTACCCAATAGGAGGGGTTCTGACTGTTTCAGAGCCTGGTGTGACAAACAGTTGGTTGATTTTGACAATCTGGTCACTGGACAGCTTGATCCCTCTGTTAATCAGATTCTGCATGGATAGAGGGGTCAATTTCTTGGCTGTTTTGAAGCGCAGCATCTGGTTTATGCTCTCTGGGGTGATCTGGAACAGGACTAGGCCTGTGGGGCTCATGACTGCTCTTTGGCTGGGGTCATAGCATTCCTGGCAGCTATAAATGAGCTCTGGCATAGGATTGACTTGGGGAAGGTTGTATATGGGCAAATTTGACTCCCAAATCCCCAAGATATCTGCCCCACTGAGGTGCTGGGCTCTTAATTCATTCAACATTTGAATATTGTACTTGGTTCCCATGGGGAACCAATCCAGCATTTGGTAGTCCATGTCACCCAGGGCTTTCCATGCTAATTCCTGGTGAGGAGCATTGATGGGCTTAATATTGAGTGCAATAGGGGTCTCCATAGCTCTTCAAGTTGCAAGAATTGCAGGTGGACAGGTGGAATGGTAAAAACACAGTCTGGAGGCAGTTCTCTGTGGAAACAGTTGATGTTTTGAGTATCCAAGGGGAATTCTCTCAATAGCAATTGAAATACTACTGGAGTCTAGTGACAGAACTTCTCTGTGGTCTAACTGAACTCTCCAATCGGGTGAATTATATCTATTAGGAACTCTGCCGGGAAAACGCGGAATTACAGTGGTTTTATGTGAATTGCAGGTTTCTAAAGCTCTGCAGGTACTTCTTGGCCCTCACAATGACAATGGTGGATGAACAAATGGAAATGAACGGTGCAAATAGCGTTTTTATGGTTCTACTATCCCTCTGAGCAATTTCAAGCTTAATGAAGGTCGTATGGAGGGCGAAACGGTCTAAATACCTGTAATTCGATGAGCAGAGGTTGAAGCAAAGGTGCACAGTTGCTGCTTGAGGAGGTCGCCCGGGCTAATAGACTGGTTGGCGAAAATTAGAGTGCAAACGGTCATGCAGAGCGTCCAACAGCAATAACAGTGAAAGTGGTGAAAAACACGGGAAAATTGGTAAATATGGGTTATTTTACCAATTTGGCGCTTTTTTCTGCTGACGTCATCGGGCGACGTGGCAGTGGGTGACTGGTCAAAGGGGCGGTGAGGTGGCAGTCAAACCGCAGCGGTCACGGTTAAGGCCTTAACCGCCGCGGTTTCTCGGGGCGGTTTAGGTACGGCGCAGAAGCTGTCAGACTCGGCTCCGAGATGGTTGAACGATTGACGCGTGGAGGAGGCGTGACAAGGCGCAACGTCACTTTCTCGGAGGTTAAAGTGCCGCCATAGGATGCGCTCCGATATTAATGTGGACCGTCGGATCTGATGGGCTTGATCCGACGGCTGGCGGAGGAGAAAGATGCGCGCTTCATACTGCGGGCGGAAAAGATTAAAGTTTGTGGGTTTTTATGGGTTTTTCAAATGTTTTCGCTTAACCAACAATGTGGTAGGATTGGGGAACGTGCCAGAGGCGGGTATTAACCTTTGCAAAGGTTTTTATAGGCAAAAGGGGTTTGGAGAGGGGGTTTTATCAATGCAGAGGTGATTTGAGGGTAAATTAACTTGCAGCAAAGGGGAAACAGGGTGGAATAGGTTCACCAAAGTGGCCAGATTCCATTTTGGTCCCTTTTGAAAAATACACGGCTATTATGCCTAGGGGAGGGAATATACATAAGATTTGGGGTTTTATACACCTTAGTGTTAGTATTATTAGGGGTGGGGGTAAGATAGGGGAGGTTATATAGTAGAATTAGGAGTTAATATGAATGAAGGAGGGGAATTAGAAAGGGGGTGTTAGTGATGGACTAGAGAGGGAAAGAAAAGAAGTTAGTGATCCTCTTTGCTGTGAGTTCATGGAATTCACCACTTTGTTTGCTGATAGATTTATTGCCTTGGCAAGAGACCTATTGATACCTGTGTAATGGTGATCATATTCTTTCTGCAACCACAACTGCCTACCCAACTATTTTGCCTAGCATTTTTTGTTTCTTCTTGGAGGGGCACTTGGACTTGCAACCCTCAATTGCCTTTTCTTTTCTTTGGCTTTTTCCTTTTCTCTCTATCTACTTCTACCCTTATGTCTTCCAAGGTCCCAGATTAAACTTTTGGGAACCTTTGCTTCTCTACCTGAACTACTTGTCTGCCAAGATTAAGCTGTTTGGACAGACCTCTTTCTCTATTCTACAACTCAAAATTGAAACATGGCATGATCCAGTTTAGACTGTTGAATCATCCACAAAATTTGAAATAAGGTCCTCAATACTTGAAACACTTTACCCAGCTCTTGCTTTCTAGGAAACATGGGATCTTTGGGATACCAGAGCAGAGCATATTTGGCTTTTCTCTTGCCAATCATGAAATATGAAACCTATTGGTATAGGTATCCAACAGGTCTAACCCTTTAAACTCGTAGGATTCTGAACTTGCATAAAGGAAGGATGAGAAGGAGCATAGCTTATGTGAGGCGCGAGCTCTATAAAAAATGGGATCTTACAGGAGACATTTCTTATCTTATGACTGGTATATCGAGCAGTTTTACCACGGAATTTATGCTCGTTAAAAAATAGAAAAGCGAGATCCGAGCAGTTTTAGCACATAGTTCATGCTCGTTAAAAAATAAACATAAGATCGAGCAGTTTTAACGCGGAATTTATGCTCGTTAAAAAATAGAAAAGCGATTGTGAGCAAAAGTTTCCTCCAGAGTTCAAGCTCATTAAAAAATGAACCTATCCCGGTAAATAACCATTGTGATCGTAAATTTATTAGCCATAAAAAGCCTTGGTCGTGTTTGCACCTGCCACCTCCATTTCATTTGGCCAACCGTTCACCTCCATATGATTGTTTACCCATTTTGAGGAACAGCTGCGAAGAGTGATTTCACCTAGCCATCCTTGTGACGCTGCCGTGATTGGAAAACTCCAACCTGTACCTGGAATCTGCTGCTATCCCTGTTTATCACTCGTTCCTCAAAAGACGAGTCTTCTTTGAGCTCTTTTCATCTGACTCGTAAAATATGAAAAGTTTGCCGAGTTTTGGCCTTCCAGCTCGCTAAAAGGACTGGAAGAGCTATCCCTCCTCTAGATTTTAATCTTTTTGGACCTGAGGGATTATTACACAAAAAGGTCGAGTTCTTGTTTTATTCGCCTCGTTAAAGTTATCGAAAACTCATCCCTTCTGTATTGTTTTATACTTTTTCGGACTCAAGGGATTAGATGACGAAAAAGGAATTTTGGAGTTAACTTTCTGTACCTTTTCAGACTCTCTAAAAATGAAAAGGACTGATTTTTCCTTGTCGTTAGACTCGTTAAAATGATTAAATAGCGACAAACTTGTCTTTAGACGAGAACGAGTTTCCCTATCGCTAGGCTCGTTAAAACATAGCGATGGGCTTGCCCGAAGGGCAGGTTATAGAACAAGCATATGTTATCCTCCTCAAGCTTGACAAAAATAAAGAGGTACTGGTCAGAAATGACTGGGGAAAAATTAGGAGAACCTCAAAGCTTTAATGGTAGCAAGTCGCTCTTGAACATGACACTTTTCCTCCGTATCACATCGGGTTGGGTTGTTTCATTCACCGGTCTCATCACCATGGTCTTCGCCAAACCATCCACATTTGGGGTAATGCTACCGATCCATCGCATCAGTGTCGTTATATGTTCAAGAGATGTTGTTCAAAAATAGTCAACCGTGTCCCATCCACTGCCATACATTATCCTTCATCCACCCATGATCGCCACCCTGAATCATATTTCACAGATTGTTTTCACCTCCACTAAAATCATTAGCTCCGTTCCATGTCACTGATGTGGGATTCATTAAGGCCCTCCTTTGACGGATCGCTTCTTCTCGACTTCAGCTCATTATCCAAGAAGTTGATCTAGGAACAACCCCTTCAGTACTTTGAAGCTTGCATGCCTCAATGGCAAGTTCCTCACTTCCGGCGACAGGTATACATCAATGACCGTTGACCAGAAGATTTTGCGTGGTGTTCGATGCCAAGTCCTTTATTCACACCACGTGAATTGTACTGCAGTACCTTGAGGGTCATTATCATTATCGGTGATTCCTCTCGCGCTTGTTAACGGTTTACATTATTGACCGGTAATCAAGTGATGTCTTTCCATGTTCGACTTCAGCGCAATTCTCACATGGATCGACTTGTACTTAGAGTGAAGATCGAACGAGTTTGAAGACCCCGGATCTAGTTTCATCCATCCGGGCTGCGATATATATTCAGGAAATATAAAGACATTTGATATGTACATCATTGCAACAGATGATCATCCTACTCAAAGGATGATAATTTCAGCAGAGAATTATCAGTCTATCATCAGACGATCATCTGTTATATGTACCAAAATGAATTTATAAAGCTGAGCATGGGAATGCCCGCCTCAGCTAGATCATGAAAGCAGAATGAAAAATAATGTATTGTATTTTATTTTATTACAGGTCACCTCTCAGCGATTGAATGAACTTCGGATCCTCCTGATAAAGCATTTCAACCGATAAACGACCTCATACTTTAGGGGGCAACTGTTATAGACATTTTTGTGCCTTACAACATGAAGCATGAAAAGTCAATAATCTAAGGGATCCAAAGTCCCTAAACATGTTGTTCCTGCCCCTAGAGGAACAAGGTCAGCAAACCACAACACTAAATATCGGTTCTCCACCTGAAAACACTCAAAAACAAGCTAATTCTGGATCATGTCAACTGCTCCACTGAGCATCTGCGCTGAATGTCAAGAGCTACACTGTCTACCTGCGCTGAATGTCAACTGCAAATAAGGCTACCTGCGCTGGGCGAGTTGGGACAAGTGGCACAGTCATTCCTCAAGGTGTCAATGCCCAGGAAGCTTCCAAAATGACACTTGGATCAGGGAATTCGACTTGTGATGAGTAAGAGGGTCTAGATCTCCAAGTGGAAGCAAGAACCTCCAAGTGGACTCAAGAACTGAATAATAACTGAAGTGGGAGAGGACACTAGTCAGCTTCATGCCAGCTACAAGCTGACTCATCCTTTCTCCAAAACTCCTATATATAGAGCTCTCTCATGAGGTCTAGGGAGGCTAGAATCTTGTGAATGTAAGGAAGTGCTGTTTGTTTGAGTATAGAACTATTGGGTGATTTGCTTGAAAGAGGTGAAGAGGAGATTTCTTTCTGCTGGGAGGTGATGCTGGATTGGGCCTTTTATGGTTGTATTACTTCCTGAACTTTACTTCTTCCATTAATAAAGCATTTGAGGTTCTTCTATATGCATGTGTCTCAATGGTGTATTGCTATACTTGTGTATTTGATTTATTATAATCCTTGAATCAATTATGAATGTATGCTTCTTGTAGTTTCCCTCTCTTGCCATTTTGCAGGATCTTGGTGTAGTTGGGCCAGTGAAAGAGCAAGGAGCTGGGAACAAGCAGCAAAGAGAGAAGATTGGATCAATCATTAGCGGAAGACAACGGTTAGTGGATCTCTTTCTCCCCTCTCTTACATCTCATAAAGAAGTAATCTCGAATAGCTTTGCTTTGATTGTTGCTGAGGTACTATCACCCTTAGAGTGGGATAGGGTCATTCCGTATTGGATACTTTTCCCAACAACATACCTTCCAATAATTGAAGTTTGTCCCATCAAAAATTGGTGGCCTCATTGATGCTTCCCTCTCGTAGTTGCTCATGATGAATGATCTTCCTTCAAGCGATCAAGCTTCTCTGAAGGACCTGCTCTGATACCAATTGTTGGAAATAATACTTAGAGGGGGGGTGAATCAGTATTATCAAGTTCTTTTAATAAATATTCCTTATTTAATCTTTGAATTATTTTTTCATGTCAGTACCATAAAATAATGAGCATGAACAAAGAAAACAGATAGTCACACCAAAGAACACAAGATGTAAGGGGGAAACCCAATGTGGGTGAAAACCACCTACTGCAATATGTATCTATCTTCTTTCAAATTAGAAACTCCTTTTACAATGGTTTTTTACTGGTGCAGTCCTTTACCAATACGCAGGCTGCAACCTGCAGAGAGCTACAACTCTCTCTCGTTTTCCAGTCTCTCCTGGAAGGGAGCTACAACCCCCTACTTCTTTTCTTTCAAGGACCACTTTTCATAAATTTTCAAATTGGATCCAAGAACATCAAAAACCCATCAACTACAATTGCATCATCAATCTTTGATTTCACCAAAGCCAACCCACATACAAATCTACAAATATTTCCTTATAACTTTGCAGTTGTTACATCAGACATACCCAGATCATAACATGTGTAAAATAAAACATGCATCAATAATTCAGACCCAGATTATTAGATTTATAGATCTAGCGTATGCCACATATCACAGATCAAAATCATATAGAGATACCATTATTCCAGCCTTAATATTTTGACCCATCAATAGAACTTATCCTTCTCCTTACGCTCAGGTTCCTTCTTCATTCAGATCCAGATCTGCACCAAAACCCAATCACAATATTCCAAATCTAGCACTTTATCAGATATTCGATAAATCAGAAGATGCTTTTCCAAATGATCTCCTTCGACTTTTAAAGTCTTAGGCCTTTCACAATACCACGGGCCAAAACCATAGGATCGAAAAACTGTTGGACTAATACCATGAACCAACCATGAAAGTACATGAGATCAACACTTTTGGATGCAATACCACGGGCCAAAACCATAGGATCAAAAACTGTCAAACTAATACCATGAACCAACCATGAAATTGTGTGAGATCAACACTTTTGACGAGGTACCATGGTCCAAAACCATACGTTCAAATACCAAGGACTAACTACCATGGACCAAAGGTAAGTTCTCCAACATATACATGCTTTTCCTTGCATGAAAGTGCGTACCATGGTCCAAAACCATAGGTTCAAATACCAAGGACTAACTACCATGGACCAAAGGTAAGTTCTCCAACATATACGCACTTTTCCTCATAGGTTCAAATACCAAGGACTAACTACCATGGACCAAAGGTAAGTTTTCCAACATATACGCGCTTTTCCTCATAGGTTCAAATACCAAGTGTTATAGACAGTTTTTGTGCCTTACAGCATGAAGCATGAAATGTCCATAATCTAAGGGATCCAAAGTCCCTAAACATGTTGTTCCTTCCTCTAGGGTAACAAGGTCAGCAAACCACAGCACTGAGCAAAAGTTCTCCACCTGAAAACACTCAAAAACAAGGCAATTCTGGATCATGTCAACTGCTCCACTGAGCATCTGCGCTGAATGTCAACTGCTCCAGTGTCTACCTGCGTTGAATGTCAACTGCAAAGAAGGCTACCTGCGCTGGGCGAGTTTTGACATGTGGCAGAGTCATTCCTCAAGGTGTCAATTCCCAGGAAGCTTCCAAAATGACACTTGGATCAAGGAATTCGACTGGTGATGAGTAAGAGGTTCTAGATCTCCAAGTGGAAGCAAGAACCTCCAAGTGGACTCAAGAATTGAAGAAGAACTAGAGTGGGAGAGGACACTAGTCACATCTCAAGCTGACTCATCCTCTCTCCAAACTCCTATATATGAATCTCTCTCCCATGAGATCCAGAGGATGGAATCTTGTGAATGTAAAGAATTGTTGTTGGTTTGAGTTTAGAGCTATTGGGTGATTTGCTTTGAAGGAGGTGAAGAGGAGATTTCTTTCTGCTGGGAAGGTGATGTTGGATTGGGCCACTTATGGTTGTATCACTTCCTGAACCTTACTTCTTCCATTAATAAAGCATTTGAGGTTCCTCTATATGCATTTGTCTCAATGGTGTATTGTTATATTTGTGTATTTGATTTATTCTAATCCTTGAATCAATTATGAATGTATGCTTCTTGTAGTTTCCCTCTCTTGCCATTTTGCAGGATCTTGGTGCAGCTGGGCCAGTGAAAGAGCAAGGAGCTGGGGGCAAGCGACGAGGAGAGAAGATTGGATCAACCATTAGCGAAAGACATCGGTTAGTGGATCTATTTCTCCCCTCTTTTACATCTCATAAAGAAGTAATCTCAAATAGCTTTGCTTTGATTGTTGCTAAGAAACTATCACCCTTAGAGTGGGATAGGGTCATTCCGTATTGGATACTTTTCCCAACAACAAATTGGCGACTCCACTGGGGATCGTATCTTGTTGGTTGTTTGTATTTTTTGCTATTCATTTCCTAAACACGAGGAGTACCGAATCGAATTGCATTTGGATCTTTCAAATGCAAAGTAGAGGGCAGCTACTCTAGCTCAGTTTCTGGGCATGTTTATGATTTGAAGAGCTGATCCACAAGGACTCTGAATAGCTCTTAGTGATAGCTTTTCATCTTCTTTTGAATCATCCTTTAGTGTGTACTTGATTGGTAGCTTTGATTTGGCCAAAACCTGTTGATTTTTGAGCAATCTGTGACCCAGAACCCAAGAGAAACGAGAGTTTCTCTCTTCATTGCAGGCACTGTGAAGGCAGTCTGCATTTCATCGCAGGTCCCGAAGGGGCTACCTACGCTGAATGTCAAACTGACAGTGTTCTACCTGCGCTGAACCAGTGTGGCCTTGTGCAACTGGGGTCCTCTGCTTTCTGTTGCCCTTTTTTCATCCCTGTTTTTGCAGCCTGTTATCAGTCAATGTACCTATCTGAAACCACCTTTCTTTGCCACTATTCCGCCTCGGTTGTATAAAGAAACTGTATTTGTTCTTTGTGTATTTCTTACATCATTTGCAGTTTCCCATAACGAAAGTGAACTAGTCTTGTTGTGGCCTCTTAGATCTAGACCTGTGATAAGTGTCGTTCTGATCTTAAGAGTTAGTTTGTTTGCTGTTCATAGCTGATTGAGCTTTTGCTTTCGTCATATGGTTTGAATTTATGTATTTCTAGTGTTGAAACAAGTAAATCTTAAGGTGTCTTTTGATTTTGGACAAAAGCTTGTTTGCTTTCACTTGAAATTGAATTCAAAGTTATACAACAGCTTTCTTTTTGTAGTACACCAACATTAAGAAAGAGAAAAGAAATACCTGCATTGTGCATGTGCATTTTGACAACTTGCATGTTGATTTAGGAAAAAGTGCATTAGTGTGTGCTCTATGATCTGTTTGAAAAGATGATGTCTTTCTTTTCCCTCAGTAGTTAAGATTTTCATAAGTTGAAAAGATTGAAAAAGCTTGCTTCTCATCTTTAGACTGCATTTAGGAGTTGTACCATACATCTCGTGGTGATCCATAAAGGCAAACTGCTAAACAATATCAACCTAAAGTAAATTGAATTTACATAACAACACTTTGAAACATAACGCAAACACATAGAGGTCTAAGCTAGAGACATGTTCCGGTGTTGTTAAACGTGATATCTTAGCATTGAGTGGTTGGGTGATTCCTCCACGGTGAAGCGATAAGTATCAATACGGACTTGTGCTCCCACGTACCGTCGCGTATATATTGGGAGACCCCTATAGGAACAAAGCCTTTATCCATAGGAAGCCGTGTCGGCCTCCCTACTGATCCCAATGCAGTGAACACAGCATTCACGAAGATCGACCACCCGTACTATAAAACGTAATCTGTGGTTTTGCGAAAAGTTTGGCACACCCTCTGCCTAGAACTCTAGAGTAGTTTCTTTTGGCCTTTTTCAAACTCTATAACTGAAAAAGTCCATCCGAGCATTTGTCACTTCGGGCTCGTTAAAACATCGAAGGAGACTAGAGTCATCTTTAGCTTTTTCTCGACTCTTTAAAACTGAAAAAGCAAGTTGTGTCTAAAGCGTCGTTAACAATTTATTTTAAACGGAACAATCACCCTTTATTCCTGCGTTGATCTTCGAAGTTAGTCTACCTTCATCACAAAGTTCTTGTAGAATCGCTAGGAAATCTTTTGGATAGACTAAATATGTCTGAACAACCGTCGACATCCAGGACTGTGTCATCCGACACAGCAGCGGCAGAGCCTCCTCCTGCTACTCCAACGATGTTTGCTGGTATACCATCTGTCCCGGCAAATTGTCAACAACAAGCTGGAGTCCAATCAGAGATTGTTTCGACGACATGGTTAGTTCCTATTTCTTCATCCGGATTATCATCTGGTATTTCTTATGTTGAAACTCAACAACTTGATCCAATGTGTCTTCAAAGGCCAATCTACCCTTTAAGCACTAGATTGCCACCATATGGAGGGCAGTATGCCTTTTCATTGTTCCCCCCCGGAGAACAACCATATGGGAGTTTACAACAAAGTTCAGGTCAAACTGGAATTACATCCAGCGGGTGGGTACCAATACTGCCTCAGCAACCAAGGGTTGCATATTCAATGCAGCCAGTCCACCCTGTGTCGAATGTTGCCACTATACCTGGTATGTTGATTGCATCGCAAGTACAAGCGCTACCTGTTGTATGTCAACCCGAAGTTTCTCAGGTTGCCATACAACAGCCTCTTGTCTCGACAACTCAATCACAACCTCCGGTTAGTGCCTCCTTATCTGGAGCGACTCAGGCTCAAACAAGTACTATGACTCCTCATCTTGGTCAATCATCCAATATTGGACAACAGCAAATGGTCCAACAACCAGAGCTGGTTCAAACTCAACAACCGCAATTCCAACAATCATATCAAGGACCCGAGCAACAAGTCTTTGCAAGTAATGGGCAACCATATAATAACGGTTATGCCCATCAAACTTGTCAAAGTTTCCAGCATCAAATACATTATGCTGGTATGCAAAGACCCACTGCTCAGGCGATTCCATCTTATCCTGGGTATGCTCCGCCTAACCTGAATCAACAGTTGCCCTTTGTAGCAACTCTAGAATTACCATATCTAAACTGGCTGACGAATGATCCAATTGCTTATGCCCCTTGGTGGCCAGCGATTCCGCATAAACTTCCATCGGACATTCCTAAATTCAATGGAAATCCAGGTGAAGACCCATCGAATCACGTCATGACTTTTCATCTATGGTGTTCGTCGAACACCCTGAACGATGATTCGATAAGGCTTCGCCTTTTTCAGAGGACATTGACGGGTCCAGCGGCTAAATGGTATATTGAATTACCTAGAGCCTCTTTCGACAATTTCAGTTCCCTAGCCACGACTTTCTTAACCCATTTTCAATTACCGATAAGGTATGAAACTGGAACGGAAATCTTAACCAACTTCAAGCAGACGACGGCCACACATATATCCGATCATATACATGAGTGGCGTCGTCATCACAGGATGGTAAAGACTTACATTCCAGATCAGTTGTTAGCTGAATGGTTTATAAAGTCGTTACTTCCTGCCATAACGGAAGATGTGGCCAAGGGGGGAGTCGTAACAGAGGAGCAAGTTATTGCTCGTGCACAATATCTAGACTTAGTATATACTCAGTCTGGCACGCTCTATGATAAAATACCTGACACCCCTAGACCGGAATTTTCAATTCCTCCTCCTCCTAAATCAAATAGTGACTCTCATGCCGGCGATGGCGTGATTGGCGCAACAGACATGAAATCGAGAAAGGCTATATCTAAAAAGGCCCGTATGATTTCCGGTCAAAATGCAAATGAGGAACTTCTTGCCTCGGAAGTAAGTACCATGTCGGACGACAAGGGCAAACGACTGAAGCAACCAGGGGGCAAGAAGAAATAGAAAGGGAGAAAATGGAAACCCCCTACGGGGTGTCATATATGCGATGAGGATCATTGGACAGCAGATTGTCCATACAAAGCTGAGCTTAAAAGATTCTTCAAGAGTTTGAAAACCTCAGCTGTGTTGACTGATCCATTTCCAAGCCTGAGAACCGAACTGGTTGCTAATCAAAATGCTTCCCGATCCCAAGTGCTTATGTTGTCGGTATCAAAGCAGCAAAATGATGCTTTGACGAGGAATAAGGATTACAGGAATCCAAAGCTGTCGAACAACAAGGCTAAAGAACAACCTAGTAGTTCGACAACAACTTTGACCGAAGTTGTGCCACCCATCATCCCTGAGCCAATGATAAAGTCGCAAAAGGGAGCAGTACACAAATCGACATTTAATCCTTGTGCGAAAATAGCACAGATAGAGGACCTGGCCCAATCGCCGTCCGTTATGTCGACACTTGAGGTACCGTAAAATTGCTTCTCCCCAGAGCAAGCTTTATTATCAGCAATAGGTGGAATTGACCCAATGGATTCCAATCTTGTGGCCTTTGATCATAAAGGATATGACCCTCAGTTACCAGCTCAACTAGCTTTCCTTATTCAAGTGAAAGCCCTCAACAAAACTGTTCATCGAACAATTATTGATGAGGGGGCATCTACATGGATTATGTCGGTGAGTTGCTGGAAAACTTTAGGATCTCCAACCTTCTCGAGGTCTGCGATGACGTTAAAAGAATTCGACGGAAGGACATATACCCCATATGGTATACTAAATAACTTGAATGTTGAACTAGAGGGAAAAACGGTAGAAATAGATGTTGAAGTCATCGATGGGAATCTTGATTACAACATCCTACTAGGAAGACCATGGATATATGCCATGGCAGCTGTTGTGTCGACCTATTTTAGGAAGATTGCATTTCCCTTCCAAGGAGGAATTACAATCGTTGACCAACAAACTTTTCTCCCCAACAGTTCGCAAGTTACAGGAAGCATTCCAATGATCCATAGAAGGAATCATTCGCTCCAAGATATCGGAGTAGGTCCCCTAAAATACCCTGCCTTAATGGGTACTTTTGCCCTACCGCCTCCGAGTAATCTGGCGGAAGTGGCCATAGTGGAATATGAAACCTTCTACATCTAATCGATTTGGACTCCGAGGACGGTTCTTATCTCGTGTCAACCTCGTTAAAAAATGAAACGAGTCATGAGGATAGTTCTTTTACTGTGTCAACCTCATTAAAAAATGAAACAAACCCCCTTTCCAAATCTCAAAGGTAAACCTTCATTCCAACCACTAAGTTGAATGCAATGAAGCTTGGGGGGCATGCACCTCGATTTGCGTTATTATGCTGGGGGCATGCAAACTTATCATCGAGCAGTTTTAGCATAAAGTTCATGCTCGTTAAAAAATAAACACAAGATCCGAGCAGTTTTAACGCAGTCTTCATGCTCGTTAAAAAATAAATATAAGCAGTGAGCAATGTTTCCTCCAGAGTTTAAGCTCATTTTTAACTAAAAAATGAACCTATCCCAATAAATAACCACTGTGATCATAAATTTATCAGCCATAAAAAGCCTTGGTCGTATTTACACCTGCCACCTCCACTTTCATTTGGCCGATCATTCACCTCCATATAATTGTTTACCCATTTTGAGGAACAGTTGCGAAGAGTCATTTCACCTAGCCATCCTTGTGACACTGCCGTGATTGGAAAATTCCAACCTGTACCTGGAATCAGTTGCTATCCCTGTTTATCACTCGTTCCTCAAAAGACGAGTCTTCTTTAAGCTCTTTTCTTCTGACTTGTAAAATATGAAAAGTTTGCCGAGTTTTGGCCTTCCAGCTCGTTAAAATGACCGGAAGAGCTATCCCTCCTCTAGATTTTAATATTTTTGGACCTGAGGGATTATTGCACAAAAAGATCGAGCGCTTGTCTGGTTCGGCTCGTTAAAACTATCGAACATTCATCCCTTCTGTATTGTTTTATGCTTTTTCGGACTTAAGGGATTAGATGACGAAAAAGGACCTTTGGAGTTAACTTTATGTACCTTTTCAGACTCTCTAAAAATTAAAAGGACCGAGTTGTCTTTGTCGCTAGACTCGTTAAAATGCAGTAAATAGCGACAAACTTGTCTTTAGACGAGAACGAGTTTCCCTATCGCTAGGCTCGTTAAAACATAGCGATGGGCTTTCCCAAAGGGCAGGTTATAGAACAAGCATATATTATCCTCCTCAAGCTTGACAAAAATAAAGAGGTACTGGTCAGAAATAGCTGGGGAAAAATTGGGAGAACCTCAAAGCTTTAATGGTGGCAAGTCACTCTTGAACATGACACTTTTCCTCCGTACCACATCGGGTTGGGTTGTTTCATTCACCGGTCTCATCACCATGGTCTCGCCAAACCATCCATATTTGGGGTAATGCTACCGATCCATCGCATCAGTGTCGTTATATGTTCAAGAGATGTTGTTCAGAAAGAGTCAATCGTGTCCCATCCACTACCATACATCATCTTTCATCCTTTCATGATCGCCACCCTGAATCATATTTCACAGATCGTTTTCACCTTCATCACAATCATTATCTCCGTTCCGTGTCACTGATGTGGGATTCATTAAGGCCCTCCTTTGACGGATCGCTTCTTGTCGACTTCAGCTCATTATCCAAGAAGTTGATCTAGGAACAACCCCCTCAGTACTTTGAAGCTTGCATGCCTCAATGGCAAGTTTCTCACTTCCAGCGACAGGTATACATCAATGACCTTCGACTGAAAGATTTTGCTTGGTGTTCAACGCCAAGTCCTTTATTCACACCACGTGGATTGTACTACCGTACCTTGAGGGTCATCATCATTATCGGTGATTCCTCTCGCGCTTGTTAACAGTTTACATCATTGACTGGTAATCAAGCGATGTCTTTCCATGTTCGACTCCAAGAAATTCTCACATGGATCGACTTGTACTTAGAGTGAAGATCAGACGAGTTTGAAGACCCCGGATCTAGTATCCTCCATCCGGGTTGCGATATATATTCAGGAAATAAAAACATTGACATGTGCAGCAGATGATCATCCTACTCAAAGGATTATAATTTCAACAGAGAATTATCAGTCTACCATCAGACGATTGTCTGTTCTATGTATAGAAAAATGTATTTATAAAGTTGAGCATGGGAATGCCCGCCTCAGCTAGATCATGAAAGCAGTATGAAAAATAACGTATTGTATTGTATCTTATTACAGGTCACCTCTCAGCGATTGAATGAACTTTGGATCCTCCTGATAAAGCATCTCACCCGATAAACGACCTCATACTTTAGGGGGCAACTGTTATAGACATTTTTGTGCCTTACAGCATGAAGCATGAAATGCCCATAATCTAAGGGATCCAAAGTCCCTAAACATGTTGTTCCTACCTATAGGGGAACAAGGTCAGCAAACCACAGCACTGAACAAAAGTTCTCCACCTGAAAACACTCAAAAACAAGGCAATTCTGGATCATGTCAACTGCTCCACTGAGCATTTGCGCTGAATGTCAACTGCTCCACTGTCTACCTGCGTTGAATGTCAACTGCAAAGAAGGCTACCTGCGCTGGGCGAGTTCTGACATGTGGCAGAGTCATTCCTCAAGGTGTCAATGCCCAGGAAGCTTCCAAAATGACACTTGGATCAAGGAATTCGACTGGTGATGAGTAAGAGGTTCTAGATCTCCAAGTGGAAGCAAGAACCTCCAAGTGGACTCAAGAACTGAAGAAGAACTGGAGTGGGAGAGGACACTAGTCACATCTCAGGCTGACTCATCCTCTCTCCAAACTCCTATATATGGATCTCTCTCCCATGAGATCCAGAGGCTGGAATCTTGTGAATGTAAAGAATTGCTGAATTGCTGTTGGTTTGAGTTTAGAGCTATTGGGTGATTTGCTTTGAAGGAGGTGAAGAGGAGATTTCTTTCTGCTGGGAAGGTGATGCTGGATTGGGCCACTTATGGTTGTATCACTTCCTGAACCTTACTTCTTCCATTAATAAAGCATTTGAGGTTCTTCTATATGCATTTGTCTTAATGGTGTATTGTTATATTTGTGTATTTGATTTATTCTAATCCTTGAATCAATTATGAATTTATGCTTCTTGTAGTTTCCCTCTCTTGCCGTTTTGCAGGATCTTGGTGCAGCTGGGCCAGTGAAAGAGCAAGGAGCTGGGGGCAAGCGGCAAGGAGAGAAGATTGGATCAACCATTAGCGAAAGACATCGGTTAGTGGATCTCTTTCTCCCCTCTTTTACATCTCATAAAGAAGTAATCTCAGATAGCTTTGCTTTGATTGTTGCTAAGGAACTATCACCCTTAGAGTGGGATAGGGTCATTCCGTATTGGATACTTTTCCCAACAACACCAAGGACTAACTACCATGGACCAAAGGTAAGTTCTCCAACATATACGCGCTCTTCCTTGCATGAAAGTGCGTGAACTTTTCTCTACACTATAATTTATTATCTGAGATGAGTGGGTTGCCATCAAGTACAACATATGTATCATAATGCCAACAATGTTTGCCTCGCATTGGTGAACAACATTCATCAATGTCCAATAATCCAATGACTTCTCTTCATGCTCGACAGCAACACATTTATTCGCATGACTGGAATTGTACCATCGAGTTTTGTAGTAGGTGAAGACTATATCATTTCAGCATTTTTGCAGCATATACAATAGATTTAGCAGTAGAAATAAATACTCCACTTTAACCACCTCATTCACTATTTATGCAACCAAGAAGCATATGAAATTCTACATTCTATTCCATGATCCAGTAGCAGTTACAACTTCTCTACATATGCACAACTTATCCACTTCCTAGGTAAGTAAAGGTATGTTCTCTTCTAGCTTTTAATCATAGAATTTCTAGAATACTTAAGTTATAATTTTTGGAAAATACTTCACCATATTTCCTTTCCCATTTGAAAAAAATCGTAAACACCTTTAGTTGGGGGGAAGGGACATCCATTTATTATCACATCCATATCACTTCATTCCATTTCACTTGATTTTATCCTAACATACTCATCCTAATAAATTATTATTGCATTATGGTTCAAAGTGATGTGATTTGCAAATAAATGCCTAAATGATGAGCATATTATATGGTTGATTTATGCATTCTTAAATATGTTCAACAAATCTTGCTGCAACAAAAATAAACAAGGTATTGAAACACAATAACAAATACCAATTAATATTTGGTTGTCACACAAGAACCAACCAAGCATGTTGCAATACAATGTATGACAAGGAATACTTTGCAAAAAGAAATGAAATTGACAAATGAAAAGTTTAAGGACAATTGATATAAGCCAAGCTCATTCAAAAGCAAATCATGATTAAGAAATGCAATATATTGCATGAGGACATGCAATAACGTCAGTTGGGGGGGATGTAGAATGTCCAAAACATATTCCAAATATCATCCACTTTCACCCTTATCGCCACAATTTCACTCACATGCGGCAAATCCCTGACCATATAACCTTTCAATAGCATCCATTTTCATAATTATATGGGTTCCATTTGTGTTTTCCAAAAGTTAATGATTTCTAGTATTATAAGTGAATTAAATGGTTAAAACTTAGAAAAATGACATAACTTTCTAATACTTAAAAGTGGCTTGAGTTTCATGACATGTGTAGGTTATTTGGAAGCTTCCAAGGCACCCTTATGTGGCCTCCAATGCTCAAATTCGAATTCCCTTCAAGATATGGAAGAAGATTTGGATAAACATCAAAGAGGATATGTGTCTCATCATTATCTATTTGAGTTGTAACTTTACGAGATTTTCTAGGGATCTGGGGAGAGAATAATGGACCTCCATTAACGAGGTAGCTTCTTATGTTTTTGTATAAATAGGAGAGCCTCCTCCTTTCAAAGGCATGTGTAAACTTGGGGAAATGCTCATGTTTTGAATATAGAATTTGGATTTGGCACCATGATCATGAGTGATGTTCACTTTGATTTGGTTATGCTTTTATTTGGAGCCTCTCAACTTTCCAACCCTTATGCTTTTGGATTGGCCACCTATAATGCATGAGATTTATTGTTTTTCATAGATTAAGATTTATTGTTTTTCATGGATTAAGATTTATTTCTTTCATAGATTAAGATTTATTTCTTTCATATATTTTCTCGTGTGAGACGTTAAGAGTGATTGTTTTTATTTTCTTTCATATCTAGAGGTTAAGAATGATTGTTTTTGCTTTCATTTTATCTCATGTGGTTTTGATTATTCATTTCATAGGATCTTGATTTGATAATGTACACATGATCCCTTACAGTAGATTTTGTTTCATGCAATTTCATTTCTAAAAGAGTGGTGTGATTTTCAATTCCTGCAAGTGTGATAGATTAAGATTTCAATTCCCACAAGTGTGACAGATTAATATTTCAATTCCACACACTGTACTATAATTTCTTTTGAATTGATTGTTGAATTAGAATAGGTGAAATTGTTTTGTTGTTATTTGGTTTTGTAGTTAGATTTATCTAAATTGGAAGTTCATTTCTAGGATATATAGTGCACGCATGCTTCGCAAGTTTTACAAAACCTCGAGTTGATAATTAAATGATAGGTAATTAATTTGCCTCAATAGTTCTCGTCTTCACGAGAGTACTAGGCCCCTCAATCTGAGGTTCACGTGAAGCTCAAGAGTAATCGTAATTGTACATCTAGCCAACTCTCTATGTTATTCATTGTGATACTAGGTTTCATCTCAAGTGGTCGGTGCTTATTAGATAGGATCATTTCCCTCTGCTTGTTGATTGATTTCCTTAGTGTAGTTTTTATTTTTTAAGTGATAGAGTGTTATCACTGAGACTTTAATAAACATCACTGTAAAATTTACTGATAAAATTTATTGGCCACTGTGGCTACATCTGGCCCTCGTCGTCAATCTAGAGAGTTGTTAGGTGTTCCCTCACACATTGTGGAGGATCCATCGAGCCCCAGTGAACCAAATTCCCCACCTTCAGGCAATCAATATCTGAGATCTAATATAGAATTGGTTTGGACATCCCACGATTCAAGCTTACCAAAGGATTGCTTTACTGAAGGATTTCTTCCTCCATATAATCCTCGGATCATGAATCCATTGGGACCACTCTTGGTTCCCATTGCATTTATACCTCATTTTTCTTCTATTGGTACATTTCCACCCATCCCATCGATGACTAATGGGTCATGGGCTTTTGTGGACACTTTTGGTCCACCACCACCCCCCTAGTCAACAGTCAGTACTGCACCTCTGATGGAAAACCCCGCTATCCCATCTATCATAGGTTCAAACCCTATCGTGACACCCACCACGAGTGGAACCCAATACATTCTGGGTTCTGCCCCTTGTGTGTCATCCCATGGACCTTTGACAAGTGCTACATATAGCGCTCCTTATAACGCTCAATATAGCACGGTTAGCACGGGTCCCGTCAACCAACCCTGTGGTTGGCATCCATTGTATAGTTCTAACCCCCAGGTTCATATACCTCGAGGAACAGTCACCAATATGCATATATGAGTGGAGAACATAATAGTTTCCCCTCCATTTTCAGGTTTGGAGGGACAGTCATTGATTGACATGAACCCTCCTTATGTCAGTCAAGGCGCTATAATTAGTTACATGGAAAGTAGGATCACTCAACAAGGTCCCAATCAATCCATATGGAAACCCTACTCACAACATCAAATGAGTCAAGAGGGCACTCCTTATCCTGGGGGCACTTCCAAACCACTGTCTAATAACCCCTATGGAAACACACAATACAATACTATACCCTAAGGCACTTACTATACCATGCAACCTATGTACAATATTAGAAACAACATGATGGGAGGACCGCAAGGCTCCTTAGGTCATATGTCATCGCCTTGGTCCAATTCAAGGGCTGTTATAGACATTTTTGTGCCTTACAACATTGAGCATGAAATGTCCATAATCTAAGGGATCCAAAGTCCCTAAACATGTTGCTCCTACCCCTAGAGGAACAAGGCTAACAAACCACAGCAATTCACAGAAGTTCTCCACCAGAAACTGCTCAAAAACAAGTCAATTCAGGATAATTTCAGTGGCTACACTAGCTGTTTGCGCTGAATATCAAAGCCAACACTGGCTACCTGCGTTGAATGTCAAATGGAACATTGGCTACCTACACTGAACGAGATTGGACATGTGGCAAGCTCATTTCTCAAGGTGTCAAAACCCAGGAAGCTTCCAAAATGACACTTGCCTTAGGGAATTCGACTGGTGATGAGTAACAGGTTCCAAATCTCCAAGTGGAAGCAAGAACCTCCAAGTGGAATCAAGAACTGATAGAGGGAGAGGACACTAGTCAGATCTCAAGCTGACTCATCCTCTCTCCAAACATATATGGATCTCTCCTCCATGAGATCTGCAGGGCTGGAATTTTGTTATTGCAAAGAATTATTGTTGGTTTTAGATTGGAATCATTGGGTGCTTAATGCTTTGAAGGGGGTGAAGATAGGAATTCTATTTGTTGGGAAGGAGATGCTGGATTGGAGCCCTCTGGGTTGCATCTCTTCCTGAACCTTGTTATTCATCAATAAAGCTATCTTGGTTTCTCCTATATGCTGATGTATTCTTCATGTATGATTGCATTAGTGTATTTGGTTTATTTCTAATCCTAAACTAGTTATGAATGTGAAGATCTGTCTTTGTGTAGTGTTCTTCTCTTGTCGCAAGTAGCTATTCTCTTGTGATCTTGCAGGAACCCGGTGGAGCTGGACAAGTGAGAAGGCAAGTAGTTGTTCTCTTGTGATCTTGCACGAACCTGTTGAAGCTGGGCGAGTGAGAAGGCAAGTAGCTATGAACTCCCAAAGCGAAGAGAGACCGGATCGAGGGACAAACGGAAGACATCAGTAAGTCCATTTATCTCTCTTCTTTCACATTTCATAAAGGAAGAAACCGGAATAGTTGTATCTGTTTATTGCTAAGGCACTGTCACACCTTAGGTGGATAGGATCGTCCTGCATAGGCATTTTTCCCCACAACAAATTGGCGACTCCACTGGGGAGATCTGTTTAGTCATTTTATTTGTGTTTCTATCATTGTTTGTTTCATAGACTTGACAACAACAATCGAACTACATCTGCTATTCCCGGATGGAAAGTAGACAGTTGCTGCCTTGATCCAATCACTGGACTTGTCTATGATCTGAACAATGGACTCACAAATGATTTGATGATCCTTGTGATAGATCTTAGTACCCCTCAAAGCATCCCTTTGATTACACCTTGCTTGTTTCTTTTATTTGGCCTGAAACAGTGAATTAAATAGCAATTTGTGACCCAGAACCAGTGAGAAACGAGAGTTTCTCCTTCAGCGCAGACCCAGTGAAGGGATTCTACATTTCAACGCAGGTCCCGTGAAGGCTACCTGCACTGAATGTCAAAACCCCTGTGTTGAGGTTGCGTTGAACCAGTTTGCCCTTGTGCAGCTGGGGTTCTCTGCTATATTTTTCCCTGTTTTGATCTCTGATTTTTGCAGCCTGTAACCAACATAGGTACTAGTCTGATAACTCCTTTTCTCTGCTTGAATTCCGCCTCCTTTTGTACAAAAATACTGTGAGTGTTTTTATGTGTTTGTGGCATCATTCGCAGTTTTCCTTTGCATGAGTGAAATAATCATCCTGTAGCCCTTGATTCAGATCTATTGATTGTGATCTTAGGAGAGAGTTCATTGGCTGTTTACAGTTGATTATACATTTGCTTTTGCTTATTGGTTTGAGTTTGTCTCTTTTAAGTGTCAAAACAAGTATTCGTTTTGAAAATCGTTAAGTGTTGTAATCTCTTCTACCCTCTTGATTTCGAAAAAGTAAACTTGTTTGTATTGGTCATTTAAAAGCAAATTCAAAGTTGTACAAAAAGATTTCTTTGTAGGCATCAATACTAAGAAAGAGGAAAACAAACACCTGCATTGTGCATTTGCATCTTGATAGTTTGCATGATTGATTTAGGAAAAGTGCATTAGAGTGTGCTGATTGCTCTTTGAGAAAAGATGGTGTCTTTCTTTTCCCTTAGTAGCTAGGATTTTCAAAGTTGAAAAGATATAAAGCTTGCTTATCATCTTTAGACTGCATTTAGGAATTGTATAATACATCTCGTGGTGAACCTTGAAAGGCAAACTTCTAAAAAGATCAACCTAAAATAAATTGAATGAACTTAACAATGCTTTGCAACATAACGCACAACATAGAGGTCTAGGCTAGAGACGTGTTCCGGCGTCGTAAAGCCTAGTGACTGTCGATCTCGTGGATGGTGGGTGATTCCTACTGAGGGACGATAGCGCCAGTACGGATTGTGCTCCCACATACCGTCGCGTATATATTGGGAGACCCCTATAGGCATAAAACCTTTATCCTTAGGAAGCCGTGTCGGCCGCCCTACTGATCGCAATGCACTAAACACAGCATTCAGGAAGATCGACCGCCCGTACCCTAAAAGGTATTCTGCGGTTTTGCGAAAAGTTTGGCACACCCTCTACCTAGAACTCCAGAGCAGTTTCTTTTGGCCTTTTTCAGACTCTATAACAGAAAAAGTTCATCCGAGCATTTGTCAATTCTAGCTCGCTAAAACATCGAAGGAGACTAGAGTCATGTTTAGCTTTTTCTCGACTCTTTAAAAGTGAAAAAGCAAGTTGTGTCTAAAGCGTCGTTAAAATTTATTTTAAACGGAACAATCACCCTTTATTCTTGCGTTTATCTTTAGGTTGAAATAATGGAGCACACCAACCAAGGAATTCCCCTTGGTGGAAATCCTAGTCCCTTCTCCTCTTGGGGAGATGTTGGTGCGCCCCATATGGCCACATTGTCGCTTCCAGGACTGACAATTGGCTTGCCGGTCTAGCTCTTTTCAACCAATGTCGTTCAGAACACCACCATTCCTGAACAGTCGAGTCAACAGTTAGACCAGACCAGAGTTGCCCACCAACCTTCTACTTCATCCAATTCTTCCTCTCCTCCTTCCTCTTCGCTTGACGGAACTGGTAAAACAAAAAACCAAGTTCCTAAGGAGAAGAAGGAAAAGAAGAAGAAAGAGAAGAAGAAGAAGAAGCCAAAAGCGGCTGGGGGCAAACAAGTGTCCTCTGACAAAAATCCACACACAACACTAACCAGTCCTAAATCGCCATGTGTCATATGCAAGGGAGACCACTTCCACAGAGATTGTCCCTGCATCCCTCGGATACTAAGGGACTGGTCTCCCCGTTTGCACAATTTGGTAGCGTCGACCTCTGATAGCCATGTTGACAGCTCACCGTCGACTAGTGAAAGTGAAGTCGCAGGATAGAGAGGGAAAGCTAGATTTCCCTGCAAACTGTGTGAAGGCGACCATGCCATCCACCATTGTCCGTTCTTAGACGAGGCTAAAAGAGTTCTGGAAGATCGCCCAATTTTACGAGCGCAACTTCCTCTTGGATATCAAAAACTCCTGCCAAGTCCTTCACTAGTTGAGAACCCGGCTGGCCCGCCCACATGGTCAGCCGAAGCACCTATCATTGAAGATGAACCGTCTGGATCCATGCCTAACGAAATTCAAAAGGTTGAGATGGCAGTTGACCCGGTTTTGCCTTCAGAGGCTCTATCTTCGAATGATACCATCACAGAGGAGAATAAAGACGACACCGTCCAAATTCTCTTCATCAACACAGACTCCGACGAACAAGGGGGGCAATTTGCCCATTCCTTTATCGCAGGAAGGAACTTCATCAGAGTCATATCCGACCGTCTATTCGGTCCCACCACCAAGCAACCTAGTTGTCTCGTTCGACTGGAACCAACTAGGCAGACCACGGTTGCCAGCAAGCATACCATTCAGAATTATCATTAAAATATACAGAATGGCAATGGCTGGCACTATCATTGATGAGGGGGCATATGTGAGTATCCTTTCCTCTATTGCTTGGAAATCGCTTGGTTCACCGGCGCTTTTGCCTGAAATGAGAAATCTATCAGGCTTACCTTTAGGGATCCTCCCCAATGTGCCCATTACATTGAAAGGGAAGACCGTTCAAATGAACGTGATGGTCATTCAAGGACCCTTGGATTATAACCTACTCCTTGGACGAGACTATATATATTGCATGGGAGCTATTGTCTCCTCACTCTTTAGAGTAATGTGTTTTCCGCATGAAGGAAGAGTGGTCAAGCTCGTAGACCAACTTTCGTTTCCCGGATCACGCATCGCAAATAGTCATGTACCATCCCTAAATGGTCTCTTCACGCAAGAAGTGTCTAAACCCACGGTCCATCCTCCTGATGAGCGGGAGTAATCCAGGAGGATATGACTGGACCCTAGGGGGCATGCGTCCTGGTCTGCTTCGGCAGGAAAACTTTGGGTATAGGGTAGGTTTCCGCGGGAGAATATGACTAGTCCGTACCCCGTCCGTGGTTGGAAGAGGGGTTGTTCTAGAATAAGATTCTTTTGTCAAAGTTATGTGAGAGGGCGGGCGTCATCACTCACCTTTGTTTATCTCGGTAGACACCGCCGAAGAAGTGTTTTTGTTGAAAGAATAACAGGACAGTCTTTGGGTAACCTTAAAGAGGTAGGCCTCTCCCGGTAAAACAAATGTCTTATCTACAAATTGAGGGGTAACCTTGAAATCGTACTGGATGCCTGGGGGCATGCAAACCTTTTGGAGTGCAAGCAAGGGGCGGCTATTTATCTTTTTTAAATTTTAGGTCCTCCCTTTAAACCTGTAGGTCTAACCCTTTAAACTCGTAGGATTAGTCGTTTCCGAACTTGCGTAATGAAAGGATGCGGAGCAAAGCTTTGTGAGATGAAGCTCCATAAAAAATAGAATCTTGATGAGACACTCTTATCATATGACTGGGTTAATCGAGCAGTTTTAGCACACAGTTCATGCTCGTTAAAAAATAAACGCAAGATCCGAGCAGTTTTAGCGCATAGTTCATGCTCGTTAAAAAATAAACATAAGACCAAGAAAATGTTTCCACCTGCGTTTAAGCTCGTTAAAAAATGAACTATCCCGGTAAATAACCACTATGAATGTAATATCATCAGCCATTAAAGCCTTGGTCGTGTTTGCACCGTCACCTTCACTTTTCGATTTGGCCGATCATTCACCTCCATATGATTGTTTACCCATTTTGAGGAACAGCTATGAAGAGTGATTTCACCTAGCCATCCTTGTGACACTGCCGTGATTGGAAAATTCCAACCTGTACCTGGAATCAGCTGCTAACCCTGTTGATCACTCGTTCCTCAAAAGACGAGTCTTCTTTAACCTCTTTTCATCTGACTCGTAAAATATGAAAAGATTGCCGAGTCCTTGGCCTTCCAGCTCGTTAAAGGGACAGGAAGTGCTATCCCTCCTCTAGATTTTAATATTTTTGGACCTGAGGGATTATTGCACAAAAAGATCGAGTGCTTGTTTTATTCGGCTCGTTAAAACTATCGAAAACTCATCCCTTCTGTATTGTTTTATACTTTTTCGGACTTAAGGGATTAGATGACGAAAAAGGACCTTTGGAGTTAACTTTATGTACCTTTTCAGACTCTCTAAAAATTAAAAGGACCGAGTTATCCTTATCGTTAGACTCGTTAAAATCATTAAATAGCAACAAACTTGTCTTTAGACGAGAACGAGTTTCACTATCGCTAGGCTCGTTAAAACATAGCGATGGGCTTGCCCGAAGGGTAGGTTATAGAACAAGCATATTGTTGGCTAGTTGAATTGTTTATGAATTAAACATTCAAGTACCACATTAATTGTCAACCAGGGAAAGTATTTTTATTTCAAAGGCTACTGCATACAGTATGTACTCAAAGTCTAAAAGCATCGAAAAGCTGTAGTATACGTAATTCTTACGCTATGTCATTACAGTACTTGTTAAAATAAAAGAAATTAATTAAAACTAAGAGTCTGGAAAGCGAAATGATGGATGCTCTATTGGCAGAGGATCAGGACCCTATCCTCAAGATGGGGACGTTCAGCACCTGCCCCTGTAATCAGATTTACTAATGCACACTGCACTCTCATTCACCGGTGAGAAACAAACTCAAGCGATTAATGAAACAAAGTACTAGCAAAACAAAGAATACCAGAGGTAATGCTATCAAATCCAAGCAGAGTACCAGAAAGGAACTATTGCACACTTACACACTTGACAAGAAAGTAAATGGGTGAATCTTGTGAGGAAGGTGGGCCCAGTCCCTCTCACAAGATTCCCCAGGAAAACGAAGACTGAATTAAGTGCTCAAAACAGTTTTATATTCATCTGCCAAAAGAATTAAATACAGTAGAGTTCAGACTTGCTGATGTTCTCAGAATCTCTTCTTACAAACCGACCATCGACACTGACTAATCCCTATTTCATGTAGATGTCTCCTATTTATAGAGGAGACATCTATTACAATAAAGTATTACAGCCTATTCAGTTAACCCATCTTGTCAAAAATAAGCAGTTCAAAGTGCTGTTACAACAGTATGATAATACATTCTTTCTTGAGCTTTGGCTGTTACACAACGGGTAACTGACTTCGACCGTCTTCTCGGGATCTTCATATTCCTTTGCCATTTCCCCATGTTGTTCCTGATTTGGGCCATGCTGACTGTGTTCTTCTTTCTTTAGACTTCCGCTTGATTATGCCACGCCAAGGTTCTTTAAATAGTTTCCATCTGTTGTTCGTGGCTGTTACAAAATAGCTTGCTTTAGGTAATTGTTGTTGCTGACTGTAGCAACTACGGAGTTGCTGCTTCTGGTGTTGCAGCAACTGCGTAGTTGCTGTTTCTGGTGTTACAGCAACTGCGTAGTTGCTGTCTTTGGTGTTACAGCAACTATACGTTATAACTCCTGCAAACTTAAGGCAATTATTTGACAATTTAGTCAACGTTTCCAAGGATAAGTATAAAGATATTCACGAATATGAAATAAAAAATTAAACATAGATATGCGGAAGGTTACTTCATACCTTGGGGTCAATATGTCATTATAAAATAAAAGCTTTCAACTTATGACTGTAAAAGGATAATAATACGGCAAAAGATAAGGTCAGAAATAGGTCAATTGTGAGTCCCAACATCCCCCCCAACTGAAGAGATTGCATGTCCCCATGCAATGGCTACTATGAGTCTGAGTCGGAGAACTGGGATGAAGAATGCTGATTACTAAGACAATAGATGTAGGGAGTAACATCAAACTTATCTCTGAAACCACAAATAGTTTGTATATGTTTCCATGCTGCTGCCTCTTCTCTGTTAGAAAGTCCAAACTGGCCCTTATACTGATCACCCGGCAACCATAAAAGTGGGAACTTGAATTTGTAACCCATCCAATTCTCAGCACAACGTTGCACGCATTCAACATACTGAGGTACCCTTGATAATGCTACTTGCAGATTTGATGGGTTATACGGGTGATATTCCTTCCTTTCTGCGGGGCAGTTATCCCAAAATAGTTTATTTGCTTTAACAGCAAAGGATGCTTTGGTCTTTACATACTACTGACAGTCTGTTAGGACCTCTATTTGCAGTCTCATAACATGATCCTTCATATCAGCCTATTCAGTTAACCCATCTTGTCAAAAATAAGCAGTTCAGAGTGCTGTTACAACAGTATGATAATACATTCTTTCTTGAGCTTTGGCTGTTACACAACGGGTAACTGACTTCGACCGTCTTCTCGGGATCTTCATATTCCTTTGCCATTTCCCCATGCTGTTCCTGATTTGGGCCATGCTGACTGTGTTCTTCTTTCTTTAGACTTCCGCTTGATTATGCCACGTCAAGGTTCTTTAAATAGTTGCCATCTGTTGTTCGTGGCTGTTACAAAATAGCTTTCTTTAGGTAATTGCTGTTGCTGACTATAGCAACTACGGAGTTGCTGCTTATGGTGTTGCAGCAACTGCGTAGTTGCTGTTTCTGGTGTTACATCAACTGCGTAGTTGCTGTCTTTGGTGTTACAACAACTATACATTATAACTCCTGCAAACTTAAGGCAATTATTTGACAATTTAGTCAGCGTTTCCAAGGATAAGTATAAAGATATTCACGAGTATGCAATAAACAATTAAACATAGATATGCGGAAGGTTACTTCATACCTTGGGGTCAATATGTCATTATAAAATAAAAGCTTTCAACTTATGACTGCAAAAGGATAATAATACGGCAAAAGATAAGGTCAGAAATAGGTCAATTGTGAGTCCCAACATCCCCCCCAACTGAAGAGATTGCATGTCCCCATGCAATGGCTACTATGAGTCTGAGTCGGAGAACTGGGATGAAGAATGCCGATTACTAAGACAATAGATGTAGGGAGTAACATCAAACTTATCTCTGAAACCACAAATAGTTTGTATATGTTTCCATGCTGCTGCCTCTTCTCTGTTAGAAAGTCCAAACTGGCCCTTATACTGATCACCCGGCAACCATAAAAGTGGGAACTTGAATTTGTAACCCATCCAATTCTCAGCACAACGTTGCACGCATTCAACATACTGAGGTACCCTTGATAATGCTACTTGCAGATTTGATGGGCTATACGGGTGATATTCCTTCCTTTCTGCGGGGCAGTTATCCCAAAATAGTTTATTTGCTTTAACAGCAAAGGATGCTTTGGTCTTTACATACTGCTGACAGTCTGTTAGGACCTCTATTTGCAGTCTCATAACATGATCCTTCATATCAGCATTGCTTATCATTTTTAAGTGTTGTGAAATGAAAGTCGCAGCGTTCTGTGGTTCAGATCGAATCCACAAAAGACAATTCTGTTCATTTTGGAGGCCTGAGACATAGGCATTTTGCCAGGTAAGATGATTAGCCAAAAAGGAGATGAAGGCTCTCAATTGTATGTCACCTACTACAGGTATCATATTCATGTTTCTTTCTTCAGACACGGCCTCATTATGGAGGTATAATTCACATAGCAGGTTTTGGTCGCTTTTGGGTGCCTCTGCAAAAGTCTTCATAAACTGATCCGCTGTGACCACTTGATGAGGCCTCCCCTCTTTGATAGCCTTCAGCTGGATGAATACAAGTCTTTCCCTTAAAAATGTAGCATAGTTAAAAGAGGGTTTCCTTGTGGCGAGCATCCTTTGACCTAACTCAAACATCTGGGACATTCTGTGTTTCAGTTCCTTAATTTCTTTATACTGGGCCCTACACTGTTCCAGTGCTTCCCAATTCTTATAAGCATGATCAAACCAGGTCCCTTTCTGTTGTTTGAATGCTTTGCCTTGAGACTGCTGATATTCTTTCCACCATCTACGTTTCAATTCCTGAAAGCTTTCTGTTTCTATACATGCATTACTAACAGTGGGAAGCTCTGTTTGCATACAGGCATCAATCAGGATCATCTGCTCTGTTGAAGTGGGTTGGGATGATCCAACATTTCTCTCCTCATCTCTAATCAGAGTTTCTTCCTCCTGTCAGACTAATCCATTTTGCTCCAAATTAACTTTGGTGGACCAGGGTGAATTTGTCTCTTTTTCTTCATCTGCTTCTTGCTCCTTGCTAGGTGAATTCAATTCTTCTTTATTCCCTTCTGAAACTATTTTCTCTTCTTCCATAGTAGTCTGGGCAGGCCGTGATGAATCTGTGTCTTTTTCTTCCTCCTCTATAATGCTCTGGGTATGCCGAGGTGAATTTGTACCTTTATCCTCATCTTCTTCTATATATTTTTCTTGTTCCGTAACACTTTCAGTGTTTCTTTCTTCATTTCCTGGTTCTTGTGTAGCTTCTTCTTGCATATCAGATTGGGTAGGCCGGGGTAAGTCCTTGTTTTCTTCTTCCTTTTCTTCCTGCATAGCGTCAGGAAGCTCCTTTGTTTGTTCATGTGCAGCCTCTGAGGAACTTACTGGTTCTTGTGTGTCAGTAAGTTCTTGATCTTGTGCAACTTTAGGTGAACTTACTGGTTCTTGTGTGTCAGTAAGTTCCTGGTCTTGGTCTTGCATGTTCTCTGGATGACCTGTTGGTTCTTGTGTAGCAACAGGCCTCTCTGACTGTACTTCTTCTGAAGATCCTGTTGGTTCTTGTGTAGCAACAGGTTTCTCTCTCTGCACTTCCTCTAAAGATCCTGTTGGTTCTTGTGTAGCAACAGGTCTTTCTGTCTCAGCAGAGAATTGTGGGATTTGTACTTTAGCATTAGCAGACTCCTTTGTTTCATTTTCAGCATCGGGGGCTTCCTTTATTGGTTCTTGTACTACCTTATATCCTGCCTGAGCATATATCTCACCACAACTTGTGCACATATATTCGATATCTTTGCTTTTCTCTGCTGCCGACGCTACTCTTGCTAAAACATGCAGGTTGAATTCTTCTTGATATGCTTCCCTGACCATTATTATCTCTTCCTGGTAATCCTGAATCTGAGATTTCAGAAACTCAATTTCTTCTTGCAGGGCGGGTATAGTAGGCTAATCCCGTGAAACAGTAGATTCCAGTGGGGGCAGAGGTTCTGCTACGTCAATTTGATCAATATTTCCCACAGGTGGTTCTTGTGTGTCACCTAGGGTAGTGGCTGGTTCTTGTGTTGCAGCCACTTGCTCACTATCATTCTGGGTGTCGGCAGCTGGTTCTTGTGTATCAGCTGTCTTAAGATATGATGCCACGAAGCTATGAACGCTCTGCATCTCGGCCTCTGTGGGTGAGGGAGAGGGGTTTCGAGGAGTGGCTGGAGTGCGGGGTTTTAAAGCGATGGATGGCGAGCTGGAGGAATTAGGGGATCCAACTACTGCCAATTTTCATTTTGGTAGAGAGGCAGGGAATTGAGGTGTTTTTCTCTTCCTTCTGGCTCTTGAGGTCGGAACAGTAGTGGGGGTGGTGGGTGCTTTGGTTGAAACCCTCGTTCTTCTTCTTTTTACTAGGGTTTTCTTTGCCTGCTGCATTTTTCGTTTAAGCTGCGTAATTGGGATATTATCGTCGGAATCATCAGTAGAAATACTGAGTATGGGGGCGGGAGAATTGGTTCTTTTGGGAGACATGGTTAATTCCGCTGCTGCTTGTTCATTCTCTGTAACATGTAGAGGTGTTTGTTGGGGTTGTTCGGGAATATGCTCTGCTTGGTGAGGGTTTTCCAAAGAGGTTTGCTCAGGGATCTCATCCGTTTGTTGAGGAGGCTCCTGGTCTCGCTGAGGTGTGTCCTCAGCTTGACGAGAAGTTTCCTCTTCTTGATGAGGACTTCCCTGCACAGGCTGTGGAATTCTTTCCTCCGGATGGGGATTAATGGGGGGTGGAGGGATGTTTAGATCAAGAGCTCTGTTAACCAGCAATTGGATTAGGCGATGGTGTTTTAGGGAGATAACTGGATGCTTCGCTTTCATAGCATATCATGCCATATTTTTAAGACAACCCAGCAAATAATATGGCATGTTCAATAATTGACCATTTCTTAAATGATTTAACAGGACGAAGTCGTGCTGGTAGATTACCTGGTAACGATCTTCGCATGTCAGATATTGCTTGACGAATTCAGCGACTCTTGGCCATGGTTGAGGTAACGACCGCAATGCTACACCTCTGCCCTTGGTTTCTACTTCCTCGCCCGGACGGAGAAAGTCTTGCTGCGCGTTCAGAATTAGGTGCTTCCTGCTGAACCACCGTGTACCAGTGGCTGGGAGTCCGATGACTTCCGCTATGAATTCTTCCGTAACCGGAACTTGAATTCCTTGGACGATAGAGAATCCTTTTGTCAAATTGCATGTGAATTCCAGGACTTGCTGCTCGTCAAAGTCCGGAAGTCTCCTGAAATATTCTATCCATCCAGCTTGCAAGAAAATTTGGTAAATTTCCGGAAAGAGTTTCAGAACTGTTGTCGTGCTTGGTTCATGAGTGATGAGGGTTCCTCCCATGGCTGTTGTCTCGGTAAATCTTCAGAATTCAGGGCCGAGCTACCGATTTCAACTCAGAGTATACATCACAAATGGTAACATGCTGTAGTTTTTACATACAACCGGGATTATTAAGGGTGGCGGTGGTTGGCGTGGTTTACCATTATGGGAATTGCTTTGGTAATCCCCCCCTTCCTATGTGTAAATGATATGATTGGGAATGCAATCATTTGATGGACCTATCAACCTTTTCCCGCTTATCTATTATTTAATGCTTATTCATAAACGTGCATACCTTCGTCCTTTACCTTTTTTTTTATCGCTGCGTCAAAAAGTCTTTTCTTGTCTGCTGTCAAATTATAATCATTACCGCGGATCTGAAAGCACGGGAATATGGGTGATTTATAATGATAATGACGGGAAGTGACAGTGTGGTACTGTAATCATCACGAAAGGTGGTATATTTCGTGCGGAAAGGATATTTCGTGATCAGGAAGCAATATCGTGGCACCGGGGTTGGTGTTGCAGCAACAGAGAATTGCTGTTGGGGCAACAGGGATTAGGGGAAAACGTTTGTGAAAATGAGGAATGTGCTGGAGTAATGGAACTAGTGTTACAGCAACAGGAATAATGTTGGGACAACGGGAAATGGTGTTGCAGCAACGGGGAATGGTGTTGGAGCAACAGAAAATGGTGTTGCAGCAATGGGAGATGGTGTTGTAGCAACAGGAAATGGTGTTGCAGCAACGGGAGATGGTGTTGCAGCAACAGGGAAATGGTGTTGCAGCAACGGGAAATGGTGTTGTAGCAACGGGAAATGGTGTTGCAGCAACGGGAAATGGTGTTGCAGCAACAGGAAGGTGTTGCAGCAACGGGAAATGGTGTTGCAGCAACAGGAATGGTGTTGCAGCAACAGGAAGTCGGAGTCCGCCCAGTAATTCCTTTTGAAACCTTTGTTCTCAGCTACTTCCCCATGCTACATCTGCAAGATCTCGAAATATAATATTGCAATCCTTGGCAAGATTTATTAGTTTCTTAAAAAAAGATGTCTAATCCTAAAAATTACATAAATAATAGAAATTCAAGTGCTTTGAGGGACAGCAAGTTCCCCTGGAAAAGAATACTATTTTATTGCCATGCAGGTGGCTTTAAAGTCCTCTTTGGAAACCGGCCACTGATATAACCGAAGTCGGTAGCCATTCACTAACAGTGGTGTTCTGCTTCCATCAATTGTTAATAGTCTAACCGTTCCATTTGGGAAAACAGTATCCACTTCATACGGCTCTAGCCATCTTGTTCTCAGCTTCCCTTGAAAGTTCTCGAAACATGAATCATAAAGTAGAGCCCAGTTACCTTTCTGGAACTGCTTCTGCTTAATGGTTCTGTCATGCCATCTGCTCCTTTGTTGCTGTATCATAGTTGTTTGGTGGACGGCATCCAGTCTTTTCTCTTCCAATTCCTGCAACTGCTGCAACCTGGCTGTCTGTGCATCAGTTAAATCAAGGTTAACAGCTAAGGCAGTTCTTAAGGTTTTAATTTCAAACTCTACAAGAAAAATAGCATTCTTTCCAAAAACCAATTCATAGGGTGAAAATCCTGTTGTGTTTCTCCAAGTAGTTCTGTAGGCCCAAAGAGCCTCGGGCAAGCGTTGGAACCAGTCCCTTCTGTTCTCCTTTATTGTTTTTGTTAAGATAGCTTCTATGACCTTATTTGTGCTTTCCACCTGCCCATTTGCTTGGGGGTGGTAAGGTGTGGTCATCTTATGCTTGATATGATATTTTTGGAGCGTATCTTTGAAACCATGAGAATTGAAAGGAGGTCCTCCATCAGTGACTAATTCTCTGGGTAGTCCAAATCTAACAAAGATTTCCTCAAATAAAAATGTTAATACTGCTTCTTCATTAGCTTTAATGAGTGCTTTGGCCTCTACCCATTTAGTCATGTAATCTGTGCATACTAAAATATAAACTCTTTGATTAGATGGAGGATTAATGGGACCTACGAAATCTAATGCCCATTTCTCAAAGGGTTCGAGAGTTACCTGGGGGTTGAGTGGCATTTCATCCCTATGGTTGGGCTGGCCCATTCTTTGACAGCTGTCACAAGCCTTTACATATTTTCTAGCATCTTTAAAAAGTGATGGCCAGTAATAACCCATTCTAAGTACCTTGTGAGCTGTTCTTTTATCTGCAAAATGTCCTCCACAAGGACCATCGTGACAAGCTTTCAATATGTCATAAATCTCATCTTCCCCAACGCATCTCCTGATTTCTTGATCTATTCCTGTGTGGAACAGACACCCGCTTATCCAGCTGTACCTAGCACTTTGCTGGATGATCTTCCTTCTTTCCCTGTGTGATAGGTGTGATGGTAATTTTCCTGCAACTAGGTAATTGGCAATGTCTGCATACCAAGGTGAGTGAGCAGATACTGCAAATAGATACTCATCAGGAAAAGAATCATCTACTGGAACATTTTCATCGGTTTTTAAACGAGAAAGAAAATCAGCAACTACGTTTTCTTTTCCTGGCATATCTACAATTGTGATATCAAATTCCTGTAATAGTAATAACCACCTGGTGACTCGAGCATTTGTAATTGATTTATTCATTAAATACTTGATGGCCGAGTGGTCAGTATGCACAAAGGTAGTATAGCCAGTAATATAATGTCGAAATTTATTAATAGCATAAATAACTGCTAAAAACTCTTTCTCAGTTACTGTATAGTTTAACTCAGCTGGTGTCATGTTTTTGCTAATGAAATAGATAGCATAGGGGAGATTGTTTTCTTCCTGACCCAGGACAGCTCCAATTTCCGTATTTGAGGCATCAGAGGAAATGTGAAAGGGTAATGCCCAATCAGGTCCTCTCAAAATAGGAGTTGTGGACAACTGATGCTTAAGTTTATTGAATGCATTCTCATAGTCATCAGTCCACTTGAATTCAGCATTTTTCATTAATAACACAAACAAAGGAGAAGTTATTTTAGAAAAATCCTTAATAAATCTTCTGTAATATCCAGCATGTCCTAAAAAACTTCTCACCTCCATTTGTGTTTTGGGGATAGGAAGGTTCTGAATCACCTGAATCTTAGTTGGGTCGACTTGGATTCCTAAAAATGAAATGAAATGACCTAATACAATGCCCTGATTCATCATCATGTGGCACTTTTCAGTGCTTAAAGCGAGGTGTGCTTCTATGCACCGCTTGAGTACTTTTTCAAGGTTTTGCAGGGCATCTTCAAAGGTCACTCCATAAGGAGTAAAGTCGTCCATGAATATTTCTAATGAATCGTTTAACATATCAGAAAAGATTCCTATCACCGCTCTCTGAAATGTCGTTGGAGCATTACACAACCCAAATGGAAGTACTCTATAAGCAAAGGTTCCCCATGGGCTGGTAAATGTGGTTTTGTCCTGATCCTGGGGTGCAATCCTGATTTGGTTGTATCCACTAAACCCATCCAAGAATGAGAAGAATTTCTTACCTGCTAAATTATCCAATACTTGATCAATAAAAGGTAAAGGGAAATGATCTTTCTGGGTTGCTTTATTTAATTATCTATAGTCTACACATACTCGCCATTTCCCATTCTTCTTTGGTACAATTACGAGTGGAGAAACCCACTCACTGTCAGATATTGGGTATATGAATCCTGCATTTAAAAGTTTTTGGAGTTCCTCCTTCACAATTTCTCTGAGGTTAGGGTTCATTCTTCACTGGGGTTGACAGACTGGCCGGGATCCCTCCTTAATGTATATACGATGAGTACATAATTCAGGGGAGATGCCTTTCATGTCTGTGTAGTCCCATGTGAATGCCTCTTTGTTTGCTTGGAGTAACTTTATTAATTTCTGTTTTTCATCCTCAGTCAAATCAGGATTTATATTCAGCGTTTTACCAGGTTCAATTTCAACTGTTGTGCTCTTGGAAGAGTTGCCTAATGCTGTCTGGCATAAGTTTTCATCCTTCATATTCTGCTGGGATTCAGGTTCTAGGATTGCAGCGAAGTGATTAAATGTTTCTGGATTAACCGAAGAGGGTTCAGAAATAAAACTGCTAATTAGTTCATCTTCGGTGGAGTCTTTAAAAGTCAAAGCTTGCCCAATAGTTAATATCGGTTGGGTTTCCTCATCCTCATAGTCTACCCATATGGAATTATCACTGTTAATCATGGGAGTGGCATGAGGATAGAGGGTCAGCAGTTTAGTCTCTTGTCCATTGGCGATGGTCATTGATCCAGATCTACAGCTGATGAAAGCATCTGCTGTAGCCAACCAAGGTCTCCCTAGAATCAACGGATGACCCCCCAACTTTGTTTTAGTTTGTAAGACCACAAAGTCAACCGGGTAGTTCCAGGATTCTACAGAGATTATAAGGTCTTCAATGACCCCTTCAGGTTTGATCGTAGAACGGTCAGCTAATTCTAAGATAGTAGGAGTTTCCCTGATAAAGTTTTTTAGCTGGAGAAATTGAGCTGTTTCAAGAGTCATGATATTTATTGCAGCTCCTAAGTCTACTAAGACTTTAGAGATAAAGGTTTTTCCGACCTAGACTATTACTGTAGGGTGACCAGGGTCACCATACTTGACAGGATAATCTTTTTCAGTCATTAAGGCAGTTAATTTCCCCATCACATGAACTGTGAGGGGGTCTTTAGCCTTCCTTCCAGGTTTCTTTACACAGATGTCTCTAATAGTTCTAGCGTATATAGGAACATCCCTTAGTGCTTGCAATAATGGGATTTTGACATACAAGTTCTGTAACTCACCTAAAAGATTGAAGGTAGGTTGTTCAGGTGCTTTAGTGAGAGTTAGCCTTTCAGGGAATGGTGGATCTACCGTTCGGTCATTATTGTTAGGTGTTGATTCTACTGTTTCAGTACTATGGTTAGCTGGTTTCTCTTTTCTAGTCTCTTCTTTATCAGAGTCCGTGATATCATCTATAATAGGTTCAACTATTCTCCCTGAGCGAAGGTGGATATCATTACATTGCAGGGGAGAAATAGGCTGGTTTTGAATGTCAATAACTTGCAAGGCCTTATTATTATTTGGATTGGGGTTAGGTTGTACAGGCAACTGTGGTCTCATTGCCTGATTATTCGGAGGATTGTTAGATGGTAAGGAAAGAGATTGTTGTTGTTGAGGAAAGGGTATCTGTTGGGCTGCCCAGTTTGGGTTCCATTGATTAAAGTATGGTTGCTGGGGGGCCCAAGGATTCCACATAGTAGGGTCAGGAAAAGGGATATTTGGTTGCTGCATAAGTGGAAAGTTCATTGTGTTGAAGGGTGGGTATTGCATCTGATTCATGGGTGGGTAAAAAGGAGAATTATTATTATTCCATCGATTGAATGTTGTATTAGAGCTCGTACCTTGTCTTTGCGGCCATTGCCTCCTCTGTGTCATTAGGTACACTGCTTCAGCTTCTTCTTCAGTTGTCTGCAGTGCTGCTTTGGTTCCAGGCAGAGAGGGGAATTGCTGTGTTTCATGATCCTTCTCGCACATTGTGCATATAGGCATCCTATCCAGTGGGAATTCTCTAAGTGGATGTTTTTCTCTGCATTTTGAGCAGAAAATTGCCAGAGCAGCTTCTGCTTCTGCCTGTTTCTTCTTGACCTGCAGAGCATCAATTTGTGAAGCAAAAGAACTTAGCATTTCAGTCTTAAATTCTTCTAATAAGTTACCTATCTCAGCTCTTGTTTCTCCTCCACTGGCTGACTTCTGAACCCTTGAATACACATTATCTCTGCTTTTTGATCTGCCTGCCGCTCCCCTTGAACACCGCATACAGAGCCTAATAATCTCATCAAAGGGTTCTTTGGAAATGTCCCCTTTTCCAAGCATGTCCAGGCAATCGTATCTTACCCCTTTCAGCAGTATGGTCTTCAAAATGTCTTTGCTCATATTAGGATGATCAGACTGCTGCAGATTATACTGTAATCTTTCCACGAAATCTTCCAAATTCTCGTCCTCTTTCTGGACCATTTTGAACAATTCTTCCTTTCTTTCTCTTGTCCGGCAGTAGTCTTGATACTTAGCCAGAAATCCCTCTTTCATCTGGTCCCAGGTGGTGATTTCCTGAGCTCCTAAGCTCATAAACCACCTTAATGCGTTCCCGTTTAGTGTCGCTGGAAACAATTTCAGCTTCTGATTAGGACTTATGTAATCATAGCTTCTACACAGTATGTCAAATTCAAAGAGGAATTCATCCGGGTCTTCGGAGGATAACCCATGAAAATTGGGTAATGCCGAGAGTGGAATATTTTTCATGGGGGTTGTTCCTCTCGGGAGTTCCCCAATAGGGAATTCCAGGGTAGAGAGCGAGTTTTCCCCTCTCCCTTCTGTTCTGTTATCCTCCATTGGTCTTTTCCCTGAATCACTCGCTTTATCTTCTGTGTCTTATGTTTCTTCAGGTTCCTCTACCGGTTCCTCAGTGTATTCTGGTGCTTCCAGCTTCCTTTCAGGTCCTACTACTTCCTCCGTCTGTTGGTCTGTTTGTGAGGAGTATTGGATCTGGGGTCTCCGGGAACTCGTCCTCTGTGATGCTTCGGCCTTAGAGATGATTTCGTTGATGTAATTCTTCCTTCCTCCTTTGCCGCCTGTAAAATTAGGCTTCTTGCGTCCTCTCATACACCTGTTATTTTCACAAAGAAACCATTAATGCTTTTAGAATTCTTTAGTTGCCTTCCCGGGCAACGGCGCCAAAATGTTGGCTAGTTGAATTTTTTATGAATTAAACATTCAAGTACCACATTAATTGTCAACTAGGGAAAGTCTTTTTATTTCAAAGGCTACTGCGTACTGTATGTACTCAAAGTCTAAAAGCATCGAAAAGTTGTAGTATACGTAATTCTTACGCTATGTCATTACAGTACTTGTTAAAATAAAAGCAATTAATTAAAACTACGAGTCTGGAAAGCGAAATGATGGATGCTATGTTGGCAGAGGATCAGGACCCTATCCTCCAGATGGGGACGTTCAGCACCTGCCCCTGTAATCAGATTTACTAATGCACACTACACTCTCATTCACCGGTGAGAAACAAACTCAAGCGATTAATGAAACAGAGTACTAGCAAAACAAAGAATACCAGAGGTAATGCTATCAAATCCAAGCAGAGTACCAGAAAGGAACTATTGCACACTTACACACTTGACAAGAAAGTAAATGGGTGAATCTTGTGAGGAAGGTGGGCCTAGTCCCTCTCACAAGATTCCCCAGGAAAACGAAGACTGAATTAAGTGCTCAAAACAGTTTTATATTCATCTGCCAAAAGAATTAAATACAGTAGAGTTCAGACTTGCTGATGTTCTCAGAATCTCTTCTTACAAACCGACCATCGACACTGACTAATCCCTATTTCATGTAGATGTCTCCTCTTTATAGAGGAGACATCTATTACAATAAAGTATTATAGCCTATTCAGTTAACCCATCTTGTCAAAAATAAGCAGTTCAGAGTGCTGTTACAACAGTATGATAATACATTCTTTCTTGAGCTTTGGCTGTTACACAACGGGTAACTGACTTCGACCGTCTTCTCGGGATCTTCATATTCCTTTGCCAATTCCCCATGCTGTTCCTGATTTGGGCCATGCTGACTGTGTTCTTCTTTCTTTAGACTTCCGCTTGATTATGCCACGTCAAGGTTCTTTAAATAGTTTCCATCTGTTGTTCGTGGCTGTTACAAAATAGCTTGCTTTAGGTAATTGTTGTTGCTGACTGTAGCAACTACGGAGTTGCTGCTTCTGGTGTTGCAGCAACTGCGTAGTTGCTGTTTCTGGTGTTACAGCAACTGCGTAGTTGCTGTCTTTGGTGTTACAACAACTATACATTATAACTCCTGCAAACTTAAGGCAATTATTTGACAATTTAGTCAACGTTTCCAAGGATAAGTATAAAGATATTCACGAATATGAAATAAACAATTAAACATAGATATGCGGAAGGTTACTTCATACCTTGGGGTCAATATGTCATTATAAAATAAAAGATTTCAACTTATGACTGCAAAAGGATAATAATACGGCAAAAGATAAGGTCAAAAATAGGTCAATTGTGAGTCCCAACACATATGTTATCCTCCTCAAGCTTGACAAAAATAAAGAGGTACTGGTCAGCAATGACTGGGGAAAAATTGGGAGAAACTAAAGAAAACTTTGATGGTAGCAAGTCGCTCTTGAACATGACACTTTTCCTTCGTACCACAATCGGGTTGGGTTGTTTCATTCACCGGTCACATCCATGGTCTCGCCATACCATCCATATTTGGGGTAATGCTACCAATCCATCGCATCAGTGTTGCCATATGTTCAAGAGAAGTCGTTCAGAAAAGTCAACCGTGTCCCATCCACTGCCATACATTGTCCTTCATCCTTTCATGACCGCCACCCTGAATCATATGTCACAGATCGTTTTCACCTCCATTAAAATCATTAGCTCCGTTCCGTGTCACTGATGTGGGATTCATTAAGGCCCTCCTTTGACGGATCGCTTCTTGTCGACATCAGCTCATTATCCAAGAAGTTGATCTAGGAACAACCCCTTCAGTACTTTGAAGCTTGCATGCCTCAATGGCAAGTTTCTCACTTCCGGCGACAGGTATACATCAATGACCTTCGATCGAAAGATTTTGCGTGGTGTTCAACGCCAAGTCCTTTATTCACACCACGTGAATTGTACTGCAGTACCTTGAGGGTCATTATCATTATCGGTGATTCCTCCCGCGCTTGTTAACGGTTTACATCATTGACTGGTAATCAAGCGATGTCTTTCCATGTTCGACTTCAGAACATTTCTCACATGGATCGACTTGTACTTAGAGTGAAGATCAAACGAGTTTGAAGACCCCAGATCTAGTTTCATCCATCCGGGCTGCGATATATATTCAGGAAAGATAAAGACATTGACATGTACATCATTGCAGCAGATGATCATCCTACTCAAAGGATGATAATTTCATAAAAAATTATCAGTCTACCATCAGACGATTGTCTGTTCTATGTACAGAAAAATGAATTTATAAAGCTGAGCATGGGAATGCCCGCCTCAACTAGATCATGAAAGCAGTATGAAAAATAATGTATTGTATTGTGTCTTATTACAGGTCTCCTCCCAGCATTGGATGAACTTCGGATCCCCCTGATAAATCATTTCACCCGATAAACAGCCTCATACTTTAGGGGGCAACTGTTATAGACATTTTTGTGCCTTACAACATTGAGCATGAAATGTCCATAATCTAAGGGATCCAAAGTCCCTAAACATGTTGGTCCTACCCCTAGAGGAACAAGGCTAACAAACCACAGCAATTCACAGAAGTTCTCCACCAGAAACTGCTCAGAAACAAGTCAATTCATGATCATTTCAGTGGCTACACTAGCTGTTTGCGCTGAATGTCAAAGCCAACACTGGCTACCTGCATTGAATGTCAAATGGAACATTGGCTACCTGCGCTGAACGAGAGTGGACATGTGGCAAGCTCATTTCTCAAGGTGTCAAAACCCAGGAAGCTTCCAAAATGACACTTGCCTCAGGGAATTCGACTGGTGATGAGTAAGAGGTTCCAAATCTCCAAGTGGAAGCAAGAACCTCCAAGTGGAATCAAGAACTGACAGAGGGAGAGGACACTAGTCAGATCTCAAGCTGACTCATCCTCTCTCCAAACATCTATATATGGATCTCTCCTCCATGAGATTTGCGGGGCTGGAATTTTGTTATTGCAAAGAATTGATGTTGGTTTGAGATTGGAATCATTGGGTGCTTAATGCTTTGAAGGGGGTGAAGATAGGAATTCTATTTGCTGGGAAGGAGATGCTGGATTGGAGCCCTCTGGGTTGTATCTCTTCCTGAACCTTGTTATTCATCAATAAACCTATCTTGGTTTCTCCTATATGCTTATGTATTCTTGATGTATGATTGCATTAGTGTATTTGGTTTATTTCTAATCCTAAACTAGTTATGAAAGTGAAGGTCTGTCTTTGTGTAGTGTTCTTCTCTTGTCGCAAGTAGCTGTTCTCTAGTGATATTGCAAGAACCCAGTGGAGCTGGACAAGCGAGAAGGAAAGTAGCTGTTCTCTTGTGATCTTGCACAAACCTGTTGAAGCTGTGCGAGTGAGAAGGCAAGTAGCTGTGAACTCCCAAAGAGAAGAGAGACCGGATCGAGGGACAAACAGAAGACACCGGTAAGTCCATTTATCTCTCTTCTTTCACATTTCATAAAGGAAGAAACCAGAATAGCTGTATCTGTTTGTTGCTAAGGCACTGTCACACCTTAGGTGGATAGGATCGTCCTGCATAGGCATTTTTCCCCACAACAAGGGCATCAAACACCTTGCCTTTCTTTGCAATGCTTGATATCCCCAACTTGTAAAAACTCACAAATGACCCCATCTATCACAACTTACTTTGGCCACCCATCCTGCATAAAATCCCAATAGACATCCCAAAGTTTTAAGGGAAACAAGGGGAGGATCTGGGTACACACATCACCACCTATCATTTATAGTGTGTTTCTAACTCCATGGTGGATGATAGTATCTGGTTACGGCTCTTTCCCTGCACCCTTACTAGCAATGCAGCCAAGTGGTACATCAAGTTACCACATGCATCAATCAATACCTTTGGTGCTTTAGTGATGGAATTCTTAAAGCACTTCTAGCTACCCATCCACTATGAAACTGGGACAGAACTCCTCACTTCATTATGTCAGGACACCGCCACCCACATCTATGATCATATACATGAATGGAGACGTAGGCAGAGGCTAGTCAAAGCTCCCCTCCCAGACTATCTATTAGTGGATTGGTTCTACAAGTCTCTACTCCCCCAAACCAGTAAAGATGTATCCTTAGGTGGTGCGGTCACGAAAGACCAATCCATTCATCATGCCCAACACTTAGACTTGATATATTCACAGTCTGGCACTTTATACAATGACATCCCCAATACCCCTCACAACTCCAATACTCCCGCTACTCAACAACCCGTAGCACATGTCGATGGTATTATCAGCACTACCTCTGGGGCTACTGTAAAACAACTTAGCGGTCACGTTTCCCAGATGTCAATTGACCCCTCTACCAAATCGACTGCTCTTCCTGATCTGGAATTTATCCAGGACAAAGAATTAAAGGTATTATAGACTCATGTGCATGGATGTTCCTATGTTACTTTATGCAACGGATCGATAAGATTGTGAAATACATAGACACTGAAGCAGTTAGAGAAAACATAATAGGAAAACATGTAAACACAACAAGTTTAATAAGGAGTTCACCCAATGCTCCTGGGCTACGTCTCCTGGTCCAGCCTTCAGCGGTCAACTCTCTATTATGTTTTCAAGGTAGAGTTTTTACAATAGTGAGCTCAATTTGAGTCTCACTCAATAGATATAAATCAGTAGGACTGGACTTGGATCCCCCAAGTCTCTAGAGTACACAGACTCTCCTTACTGAAACTCAACCTCTATTGGTCATAGTAGTATGAGCCCAATCTGAGACTCATACATGACAGGCCTATGCCGAGGAGTTCACTTGAACCTCTCAAGCCTTCTCTAAGTACACATACTCTCTAACTCTCTCTGGCTCTGTCTCGATGATGCCTTTTCTCTGCAGGTTAGCTCGACTTAATTTCTATGTTCTCTGCTCTTAGCTTTCTGTGTCTAACAAACTCCTCTACTTCTCTGTCAGTTTGTGGCTTTAAAGCCAATTTGATTTCTAACTGTTCATTTCCACTTCTCAACGTTCTGTTTCTCCTGCCTCTATGCGTTTGAATTCCTCTGTTCTACGTCATCATCACGGTATAACGCCTCACAGGGAGGTGGCCACTTGTTTCATAATGAACTGAGTGTCAGTTCTCTTGGAAGTGTTTGAAATGTTGTTATTTCCATTTAACTCCTAGAATGCCCGTGAACATGATTCTTCTGCCAACTCATCGCTCATGCCGGACTTCAAACTTTATACAACTTGGCCTATTTACCCTGTTGAATCTGGTCATCCATCGGATCGCATTTCTGATGTCAATCTGGAGCCTCTAGATCCTACAGTATTTGTCCATATCGGGCGGGTAAGTAGTATGATTTTTACCCGTCCGATATGAGTGATTTTCTCTGTCTTCTGCTAAACGCATGGCACCTAATGAGTGGCATCGAGCGAGACTTGGCTGAAACCACTTACCGCTCAAAGCCCTTCCAGTATCCTATCGGTTTTTGTGTGGGACATGCCTTTGACGGAATCAGTGAATTCCATATGGTTTTTACTTTTCGGGTCCGGGTCGCTCAAGGATTTTTCTTCTCTAAGGGGTTCGCCCGGCGATATGAAATTAGCGACTTGTCGCTAATCATATATTAGAAACCTCCCCCGTTTCTAAAAAAGACGTCCCGTTTTTTTTGTTTCGTGGCAGCGCACGTTACCATGGACCAATGGTCTGCGCGCTTGACTGAGGATCCTTGTTGCTTCGCGTTGCTCACAAATTACAACTGTTCCGAGGGTATTTCTAATAAGCTTGACCTTTGTAAGTCTTTGAAAATTTGGCATGAATTTTACAGAGTTATAAAAACTTAGAGAGTGTTTTAGGATCCAATTTAGATCACGGCCTTCCCACTAGAAAATATTTTCAACAACCAAAATTTGGTTTTTAAGCATCAATCAAGTGAGGGTATAGATTCCTCACTTGCCCAATTTCTATCCATTGTGCACTGCTTGGTTTTGAACCTTTGTGTCCAATCCTAAGGTAAACAACGTCCCCTCTGCATGTAGTTCTCACCTTCATGTCCAGAACTGTATCTTCCTGCAACTCATTGAGATATTTAGGCAACAAATCATCAATAGCAGGCAATTGACTCTACTCTTTAGGATCTTCAATTAATGAAGGTTCAAATAGTCTCAAGCTATCTGCATTAACAACTGAGTAGATGTACATGTCAGCTGGTAAATCAAGGCGAAATCATTCTCACCAATATTCTCAAGTATCTTGAAAGGTCCATACCTTATTGAATTGAACTTCTTACCTTCACCTTGCATTCTGCCTTTGCTAATATACAGCCAGACTTGATCACCAACTTGGAAACTATTCTCAATCCGATGCTTATCATGCCTTGCCTTGTACTTGGCTTGGCTCTTTTCCAACTATTCCTATATTGTCTGGTGAATCTCTTGGATTTTTTCAATGGACTTGGTTGCCTTGTCCACATCACTGTGTCCATAAACGGTTATGTCTTTACAAAAGAAAAAATCCAAGGGAGACCTTGGTGTGAAACCAAAAGAGGTCTCAAAAGGAGATCTTTGTGTAGAAGAATGTTTAGCTTGTTTGTAAGCATGTTGCACATAACATAAATGTTCATCCCAAAGCTTGGGGTGCTTGCTACAATAGCCTCTGAGCAACTGGATCATTGTCCTATTGACCACTTCTGTTTGGCCATCTGTTTGCGGATGAAAAGTTGTGCTCTTCTTCAGTCTAGTGTCCATCAACACCCACAAACTCAACCAAAACTTCCCAACAAATCAGGTATCTCGATCAGATATAATGGAAGTGGGTAATCCAAAATGAACCCATACATGCTGAAAGAACAACTTTGCAGTTTGTTCAGCTGTAATATGTTTGCTACAAGGTATTAAAATACACATTTTTCTAAACCTATCCCGAACAACATATAAATAGTCATGACCTTTTCTAGATTTAGGTAGTCCTCCAACAAAGTCCATCGAAACACTTTCCCAAGGATGAGAGGGAACTAGTAGTGGAGTGTACAAGTATAGTTTTCTATTGTTGGGCTTGCTTTTAGCACACATAGTACACCCTCTTACATATCTGGAAACTGTCTCATTCATTTTTAGTCAATAACAAAATCTTTGCAGTTGTGCAATTGTTTTACTTACACCAAAGTGACCTGATATTAGAGAAGTGTGTGCTTCTCGAATTATATTTACTCTTTCAGTTGGTGGAATGCATAACTTTCAAAAATGATACAAGAGTCAGTCCTTAACATGATAATCCAATTCTTCTACTTGTTTGGCATGACTTAAAGTTGCATAGACATCTTTAAAATCTATATCTTGAGCATACAGTTCAATGTAGCTTTCATGCAGTACTGAATTATGCTTATGTATAGTAGATGCATTTATGATTGGTCTAGACGACATATCTGCAACTTTATTGCGTATGCCCTTTTTATATTTGATGACTAAATGAAACTGTTGTAGAAAACCCATCCACCTATAGTGTCTTGATTGCTGCAACTTAGCTTGTGAGTGCAAATAATGAAGTGGTTGATGATCAGTATGTATAACTGTCTCTTTGCCCATTAGGTAATGTTTCTACTTTTTCACACTCTGTACTAATGCATACAATTCTTTATCATATGTGGGATAATTAACTACTGCAGAATTAAATGTCTCAGAATGATAACATATGGGTTTACCGTGCTGCATCAACACTGCTCCCATGGCATAGTCACTGGCATCCGTTTCAATCTCAAATGGTCTTTGAGGATCAAGCAGTGCTAGTACTAGTGTTGTACTAATATTTTCTTTTGAGGTGTCAAAGGCTTTCTGTTGTTTGCCTCCCCACTGAAACACCTTGTTCAATCCTGTTAAATCATGTAAGGGAGCTGCAATTAAGGAAAAATTAGAAATAAACTTTCTCCATTACTGTGTTGCTCCTAGTAAGCTTCTAACTTCTATAGAAGATTTGGGTTTAGGCTAGTTTACAATGACTGCAACCTTATAGGGATCTATCTTCAATTCACCACCCCCTACAATATGACCCAAATAATTCAAAGATGTTTTGCCAAATTCACATTTTGAGAGCTTAACATAAATATTTTCTCTTTTCAAAACATCTAGAGTCTACTTGACATGCTTTAAATGTTATTCCCATGTTTTACTGAATATAAGAATGTCATCTAAATATACAATGACAAAATCATCAATAAAAGGTCTGAGTACATCATTCATTATTCTCATGAAAGTAGCAGGAGCATTAGTTAAGCCAAATGGCATAACCAACCACTCATACAATCCCTGCTTAGTTTTGAAAGCAGTCTTCCATGCATCTTGCTCTACAACTTTGACTTGATGATAGCCACTATGCAAGTCCAACTTGGAAAAATAAATAGCTTCTTTCAACTGATCTAATAGATCATCTATGTGAGGAAGAGGATAACGATTTTTTATCATTATCTTATTCAGTGCTCGGTAATCAATGAACATTCTCCATGAGCCATCTTTCTTTCTCACCAAGACAATTGGGGACCCACATGGCGATGTGCTAGGTCTTATGAACCCTTTCTCAGGAAGCTCTTGTACCTGATTTTTGATTTTTGCATTCTCTAAAGCAAAAAACTTGTACATTCCAATGCTAGGCAATGGAGCATCTTGCTAAAAATTAATATAATGTACTATTTCCTTTTTGGGTGGCATACCTTTAGGTTCTTGAAATAGTATATCATATTCTGAAACAACTTTTTCTAAATTAGCTTGTTGTTTAGCATCACAGCCCTCAAATACATTGGTTTTATTAGGTTTCTTTTCCTTTACAACCATCAGTAAAAATTGTTTGCATGAATTTACAATTCTTTTCATCTACCCTGAGTTTATGAGAGTATAATTATTCTTGAGTTTATGAGCTCTTACAATATATTCAATTCCATCTTTAACGAGTTGATACTTGTTCTCAGCTCTATAGAAAATATCTTTTCTATCCTACAAGTAAGGACTTCTTAAAACAATTCCACATATATCCAAAGGAACTATATCTATCTCAACCTCATCTACAAATGCTGACCCAAAAGAAAACTTAAGTTTACATTGTCTAGTCACTTGTAGCTTTGCTTTATCACATAACCAACCTAAGGGATATGGTTTCCTGTGAGGTGTGGTTAGTAATCCCAACTTCTTTAGAGTTTCTTCAGAAATTAAATTTACTTCTGAGCCACTATCAAACAAAGTATCAATCTTTTGATGTTTGGAAATAACTTGAATATGAAAAAGCTCATGTATTTTCCTCTCATTTTCTTCATTATCAATAGATTGTGAAGAATTACTAGTAGATGCTTCAGAATTTTTACCTTTTATACCTGTGGCTACAATTGTTGTTTCATCCCCTGAGTCTAACCCCAAATCTTTTTGAATAGTTGCAGTAGTCTTATTTTTTTTTCCCTCGTACTTTTTTGGTTTCAGCTCCGGATGCAAAATCCAGCAGTGTTCATCATCATGCCCATCCTTCTTATAGTGAGTGCATGAAGATTTGGCATTGTGTACAGTATTTGTCTTCCTCTCTTTCCATTTTTGTTTTCTTTTCTCCTTATTCTTGCTTGCAATGGGTTTTGATGATCCCCAAACTTTTGGGTTCACATTCTTACCTCTAGCCTCTAGATGTGTAGCCTCAAGAGATACCTCAACTATGCTAGTGGGATTAAACATGAGAATAGTGTGCCTTAAGTAGCTATGTAGACCACTTATATACTTCAGCAGAGTTTCAGGTGAGTCTAAAGAAATTCCTAGAATCAAAGCTCTTTTCCTAAATTCTTGGGTGTAGCCTTGTACACTTTTCCCTTTTAATTGGCGAAGAGTTTGCTAGCTCATCATGGATTGTTGCATATAAGCTAGTGGATAGAATTTCTTTTTAATTGTAGAAACAAATTCACTCCAGACAGAAAGAAATTTACCATGCTTCTTCATGTTAGCTTGTGTCCTGCCTTCCCACCATACCAAGGCAGTGCCTCCAAGGCGTAGGCTAGCCAGTTGAATCTTTCTCTTGTCTGAATTGATGCTCTATAATCTGTAATAAACATCAATTTGTCTAATCCAATTATCCAACTTCTCTGCATTCAATTCTCTATCATAAATCAGCAAATCAAATTTAACTTCTAATTTAATTAAGGATGTTTTCTTTTTATTTTCAGGGCTACTAAGAGGTGTGGGAAGTTTTTCTTCTTTCCCTTTGCTTTTAGAGTGGTCATGGAGGAGAGATTCTTCTACTCCTTTATCTATTTTGGAGTTTGAGGAATCCTCATCTCTACCTTTCTTAAATTCTCTATACATTTCTTCTACCATGGCTTTCATGGTCATGAAACCATCCATGAACTGGGAGTCTAATTCCAAGGGGTTTTCCTCTGACATTTTCCTCTTAGGATAGACTCTTCCAATTTCTGGGTTAGCTTCAACCAACTCTCCTTCTCCTAATTTAAGCTTTGATCTAGTTAGCATTCAAAACCAGAATCTAGCACAAGCTTGTCTAACCTTAGTAACCTAGAGCTCTGATACCACTTGATTTGGAATTTATCCAGGGCAAAGAATTAAAGGTATTATAAATTCATATGCATGGATGTGCCTATGTTACTTTATGCAATGGATCAATAAGATTGTGAAATACATAGACACTGAAGCAGTTAGAGAAAACATAACAGGCAAACATGTAAACACAACAAGTTTAATAAGGAGTTCACCCAATGCTCTTGGGCTACGTCTCCTGGTCCAGCCTTCAGTGGTGGCCTCTCTATTATTTTTTCAAAGAAATTTTTTTACAACAGTGAGCTCAATTTGAGTCTCACTCAACAAATATAAATTAGTAGGAATAGACTTGGATCCCCCAAGTCTCTGGAGTACACAAACTCTCCTTACTAAAAATCGACCTCTATTGGTCACAGTAGTATGAGCCCAATCTGAGACAAATACATGACAGGCCTATGCCAAGGAGTTCACTTGAACCTCTCAAGCCTTCTCTAGAGTACATAGACTCTCTGACTCTCTGTGGCTCTATCTTGATGTTTCCTTTGCTCTGTAGGTCAACTCTACTTACTTTCTCTATTCTCTGCTCTTAGATTTCTACGTCTAACTAACTCCTCTGCTTTTGTGTCAATTCGTGGGTTTAAATCCAATCTGCTTTTTGACTGTTCATTTCTGTTTCCCAGTGTTTTGGTTCTCCTGCCTTTATCCATTCGAATTCCTCTATTCTACGTCATCATCACTGTATAACACCTCACACAGAGGTGGCCACCTATTTCATAATGAACTGAGTGTCAATTCTCTTGGAAATGTTTGAACTTCTGTTATTTCCATTTAACTCCCAGAATGCCCGCAAACATGATTCTTCTGCCAACTCATCATTCATGCCGGACTTCAAACTTTATACAACTCGGCCTATTTACCCCGTTGAATCCAGTCATCTGTTGGATCGCATTTCCGCTCTCGATATGGAGCCTCCAGATCCTACAATCACTAACCATATCGGGCGGGTAAGTACTATGACGTTTACCCATTTGATGTGAGTGGCTTTCTCTCTCTTCCACCAGATGCATGGCACCCAGTGAGTGGAATTGGGCGAGACTTAGTTGAAACTGCTTACCGCTCGAAGCCCTTCTGATATCCTACCGGTTTTTGTGTGGGACTCACCTCTGACGGAATCGGTGAATTCTGTATGGTTTTTTACTTTTCAGGTCCGGGTTGCTTGGGGATTTTTCTTCTATGAGGGGTTTGCCCGACGATATGCGATTAGTGACTTGATGCTAATCATATATCAGAAACCTCCCCTCTTTCAAAAAATGACCTCCCCCCTTCTGAGGGTAAGGGGAATCAATGGAGAGACTACCCCAACCAATCTTATCTTACTACCTGAATCCAAATGACTAAAAAACCTTATATAGCCTAGACAATTCTATTAATGGACGATCTACGCGTTTAATATGTATTAACTAACATCAGTGAAAAATAGAGATTGAAAGCTAGTAGCCTAAACCAGCTCTCCAACCAGTACTTATTCCCGAGGTTATCATTTCGTCTCCATAACACCTCATAAGGGATCTCTCCCCCTAAGACGTTCACAAACACTAACACTCACGGTTCTATAGGTTCTACTTTTTTTTATAGGTACGGTAGAGGTATTGACCTATAAATACAATAGGATCTATAATTATTGCTACCATTCAATATTAGGTATTACTTAAAAAAAAATAATTCGATTATATAAAACCTTGAAATAAAGAGATAACTTTTAGATTTAGATAAAGGAGGATTGGCACGTGTTACCATGGGCCAACGGTCTGCACGCTTGACCGAGGGTCCTCGTTGCTCTGCACTACTCACAAATTACAACTGTTCCGAGCATATTTCTGATAAGCTCGACCTTTGTAAGTCTTTGAAACTTTGGCATGAATTTTACAGAGTTATAAAAACTTAGAGAGTATTTTAGGATCCAATTCGGATCAATTCCTACCACTGCGATAAACTCTGTGCAGTCTATAAAAAAAACCTGATGGTAAGAACAAGAAGAATAAGAAAAATACCGTTCCTTCTAAAGAGTAGTCAACGAAGCAGTACAACCCAAAGCAGAAGGTTGTTGCACCCTATGACAATGAAATGGATAAACCCACCAAATTCCCTTACAAAATCTATGCCGAAGACCATATGACCTATCATTGTTCGCGTCTTCAAGAATGCATAGATTGCATTGCTAAAAAGGACATAGGCAAGACTCCTGTTGTCCTGAATAATCCTTTCTGTGCTTAGTAGCAGCACCACCTTATTGCAAACCAACCCCAACCCTCGCAAGGGGGAAATGAAGGTTTGCAACATCCTTCCGCTGGTGAAGGACCATCTACCATTTACACCTTTGAAATGGTAGATCTACAAACCCAAGTCAAATCTTATGGAGCTCCAATTGCTCATGTAGAGGAACCCTCCTCAAGTCAAAACCCACCGCTGCCTAACGATCTTCATATTTAAAGGTCAGTTGCTGATATTGTGCTTCGCCCCCCAAAAGGGCACTTCATCACACAATGCACAATACATCTGCATGTGCTGCCCAAAACTATAGTATTGTAGAAGATTTGGCACAAGCACCATCTGCTATGTCAGCAGTCGAAGTATTACAAACCTGTCCAACACAAAGGAAAGCTCTGCTTTAGGCTATTGGTGGTATCGACCCTCAGGATTCCATGATTGCAATTTTTGACATTAACAAATGCAAACCTCCCCTTTCACACCAACTTGCATTTCAGGTGAAAATATTTTCGAAAGGGCAAGGAATACATAGAACTGTCATTTATGAAAGTTCTTCAACCTACGTCATTTCGGCTTCATGTTGGCTCGCTTTGGGTTCTCCAACCCTAGACCCACCATCAAATTCCATTAAAGCTTTTGACGACCACACTTTCATCCCAAAAGGTTACCTAGCTAGCTACCCCATCCCCTTGAATGGGAAAATGGTAACGGTGGACATCGAAGTCATAGATAGAAAATTCGACTATAATGTATTTTTGGGTCACAGTTGGACTTACGCCATGACTATCATTGTGTCTATTGACTTTTGTATCATACTATTTCCATTGGATTGAAAGATAGTCGCAGTGGAGCAGCTATCCTTTCGCACCCCTGATTATTCCCCATTGCCCAGTGGCTCCGTACCCTTAGTAAGTGGTGTACTTGACTCTTACGTCAGTACTAATACTGGTTTATTGAAGGGCTCTTCCCTGATGGGTTGTTTCCCTCTTATTCCGACCATAGTTCTAAAGATGGTTAATATGGTTTCATCTATTCCTCACAAATCGACCGATCCTTGGATTCTACCAGCCCCTTCAGACATTGACACTTATGGAGAACAAATGCCAATGTCATCAGCTGGATTGAACTACCGAGCCATTCAATCTACATATGAATCTCGAGTCACTTTGGTCACGGCCAACGGTACCACCTCCCCTCCCATAACTGCTCCTTCTTTCGATCTCCTTAATCAAGCACTACCTTCAAACAAAGCTATTAGAGAGATGATGTGTTTAGAAAAGTGACCTTGGGAGGACTCTCACCATCATGTTTCGATGTCGAATTTAGACATGATTCCTCTTCAAATCCTGTCATTTGATGCACCTGAAATCATTTCCTCTCTTTATATGATTATCCAAAATTTTGACTCGTAGAGAAACATGGGAAATATTTCAAAGACATTTCTCATCGATATTTCTGGTGAGACAGGCATCGTGGAAAACATACACGTTAGAGCCGACTGCAATCCTGAGGAAATTGCAAGCTTCACCTACCCTTTTAAGGACTTCCGCGATGTTTTCCCTTGGTCTTATGAGGAAATGCATGGCATGGACCATTCTATTGTCAAGCATGAGATCAAGAAGTATCGAGCATTCTTTTTATGGCATTTTTCTTGCTCGTTAATCTGAAAAAACCTTGAGTCTCCTTCTTTGGGCTCGTTAAACTACCACGAAGAAGATCGAGCATTATTTTTATGGTATTTTTCTCGCTCTTGAATCTGAGAAAACCTCGAGTCTCTTTCTTCAGGCTCTTTAAACTACCACGAAGAAGATCAAGCATTCTTTTTATGGTATTTTTCTTGCTCGCTAATCCAAAAGACCTCGAGTCTCCTTCCTTGGGCTTGTTAAACTACTACAAAGAAGAGATGAGCATGTTCTTTTATGGGATCTTTTCTCTCTCTTGAACTAAAAAATCCCTGAGTTTTCCATCGTTAGGATCATTAAAAACTTATGACGATGGTCTAAGAAACTCTTTTGCCCTCTTTTTCTAGCCCACTAAACTGAAAAAGATCGACTGAGCATTCTTTTTGAGGACTTTTTCTCACTCATAAAATTGAAAAAACCCTGATTTCCTTCTTCAGGATCATTAAAAAATTATGAAGAAGCACCGAGCATTCTTTTTAGGAACTTTTCTTGCTCGTTAAATCGAAAAAACCCCGAGTTTTCTTCATTGGGCTGGTTAAACATATACGAAAATGGTATGAGAACTTTCTTTTTGGGACTATTTCTTGCTCTTAAATCGAAAAATCCCCGAGTTTTTCCCTTCTTCAGGCTTGTTAGATCTATAAAGAAGGAATGAGTAGTTCTTTTACCTCTTTTTCCACGCTCACTAAACTAAAAAATATAACTTTATTTTTATTCATTTGACTCGTTAAAATTCGATGGATGTATTGAGTTTGTCATCGCGTGACTCATTAAAATTTCACGAAGAATATTGAGTTTACTCCATCTCCTCGTACTCGTAACAAAATGAGGCAAACATCTATTGAGCATAGGTTCCCTTTATCCAGACGCAGTAAATTAACTTACAGAAAAGGAACCATTCCGGGTATACTATTAAACCTTTGTCACACCTAGTTAAAAACTATGACAAAGGGACAACCCTGGATTCGTTCTTTACGATCTTTTGATACTCTCGAAATATGAAAAGATCACCGAGTTGTCTCGTTCGGAATCATTAAATTACACAAATGAGGAATATAGTCACTCCTTTTACGATCCTTTTTAGACTCTTACAACATGAAAATATCGATGAGTTTGTCTGTCTGGACTCATTAAACTAATCAAATAGGGCACAAAGTCGCTCTTTTTATGATCCTTTTCAGACTCTTAAAACATGAAAAGCTCAATGAGATTTCCTTTCTGGACTCATTAAACTAATCAGATAGGGCATATAGTTTCTCTTTTTATGATTCTTTTCAAACTCTTAATACATGAAAAGATCAACGAGCTTTCCTGTCTGGACTCATTAAACTAATAAGACAGGGTATAGAGTTTCTCTTTTTATAGTCCTTTTCAGACTCTTAAAACATGAAAAGATCGATGAGTTTACCCATCTGGACTCACTAAAATAATCAGGTGGGGAAAGTGAACTGTACAATTTCTTTGTGTTTCGTATTATGAAATGCATTTTTTGGCAATATTCACTCCCTTGAACATGGCACTCCCTCAGATAAAGCTTCCTTGTGACGCCCTCTCAATATGAATCTTACCATCCTATGAGTTTAGCCTATATACCCCAATGTTCTTGCATCTTTGTATCCAAACACTCTTTCGTGTTCATGAGTCTAGTGTTGCATGGTTAAAACCATTGTTGTGCCTTATATTGTTCAAGGGAAAACCTTTATCTTATGTTTCCTCCATCAAACCATCAAGCATATCCTTCCATCATGTTGTTATAGGTGCTTTTGGGCACATCACCCCCATCATTCAGATCAATACTTTTAGGGCTCATCAAACACTACTTCAGTTGCTACATGCCCTAGACAAGTCATCACATTGAATGTCATCATTCCTAAGATTTTGCTAGCATGAAGACATCCTAAAATGACTCCTTGAGGGACCAGTGCAACCTTGTTTAGGGGTAAGTGTGTTGCATAGCACTTAGGCCCATTCAAGCCTACTCTGCAAAGTACCTAGGCCTACTTTGACCTGTGTTGGGTGAGATTGAGCGAAATCTTCATAGGGTTCTGGGAATATTCTTTCATTCTATATCATTCTAGAAGATTCCCACCCCTTATCCTCTCCTTTGAGCTTGAAATTGGATAGGGAATGAATCAAATAACCTCCTATCCTCTCATCCCTTCCTCCATGAAAACTAACTCCCAAATTGGAAAGCCACTCAATGCCAAATTTATGAAAAAACTACCTCCATTTCCATATAAATTGAGCACTCATCATACTGATCAGGGGCTGGAATTTGAGAATTTGTAAGGAGATATTTTTGGTGTGAGGTTTGAGATTGTAATAAAGTATTGTTATGGTGCCACAGTGTTGTGCTTTTCATGTGATGAAGGTTGGAACTCAAGCTGGATGAGTGACATGGGATCGGACTTCTTGGTTGTAACTCTTCCTTCTACTTAATAAAGTTGTTTACACATTTTCCCATATTCTTGTCTTTATGTATGATGATTATATGTGTAAATTATTTCAATTCCATTTGCTTGCAGTAGTTAGATCTCTGGCTTTGATTGGTTTTTGTATTCTGTTTATGATTGCAGGTACTTATCAAGTGGATTCAGTTTGAGAAGGAGTGATGGGAGCTATTCAAAGGAGACAAAGGGAAGCGAAAGATAACAAGTAGGTCCCTTGTCTTATTTATCTTCTATAGAAAAAGTTTAAACTCTTAAATCTATTTTTCTAGGTGTAGCTACCCACCTAGGGAAATTGTATTTATTTCTAGATGAAAAATTCCACATAACAAATTGGCAACTCCACTGTGTATCGATCATCATTCCGGGTAGTTTAACTTCATCCGAGTTCACCCTAGTAGAGTTTACTTGCTTCCATTGATCTTGTTTAAGCCCTTTTGAAGTGTTTTTTGGTAAAACATTGTCCTTGAAAGCCCCTAGAATGGCCTCTCTGGCACCAGCGCAGGCTTCGTCGGGACAAAGAGTGCTGCAGAGCACCCTTGGCTTGAGGATAGTACTCTGAAGCACACTATCTCCCATTCAAGGCTGCGCTGATCCTCCTTAGGTAAAAAATCCCACCTTTGACTTGATTTTTCCCAAATTTCCTTATGTTTTTGTTTGCTGAAAGATTAATCATTGTTGTGTCTCTGAAATCAATTTGTGTTTCCTTTTCTAGCCCTACTTTGGACTTAATTGTTTAGTGTTTCTTAAATGATTTCTTTATCATTATCAATTCATTGTCAAAGTTAGATTATAGTCGATTAATCTTTGCTCAAAAGAAAATGTTGTAAAATTCTTCATTTCTTTCGAAAAGGAATTGTCGTAAAGTCTTCATTCTTGCAAAAAAGATTGATTTATTGTATGTGCATTAGTTTCCTTTTGTTCATTTCAACATTAAGGGAATTGAAAAGAAAAACTTGCATTTTGCATTGAAAAAGTTGGTGTGTGCTCATAGGAATAGTTTAGGGAAATTGCATTAGATGTGCTCTTTGTTTTTTTTATTAAAAGAATCTAATTGCTCTATCCCTACTAGCTAAGGTTTCATTGTTAAAATTGAATGAAAAGAATGCTTATCATATTAGTTGCATTCTATGAATTTCAAAGACATCACGTGGTGTTCTTAATCAAGATCAACTTAAAATTAACCTCAATTAACATAATGGAGCATTGTCACCTAATGCAAAACATTTAAAGGTTCTAGGCTAGAGACGTGTTTCGGCGTTGTAAAACATAGCAGCTATCGCTAACTTGTTTGCGATACATTCTGAATTTCATGCCTCATTCCACATACGTGAGTATATCGTAGCTCATCCAAGTATCTTAGGGTATATAGGGTAGTGTTACCATATCTGAAGTATAAAGGAATTCTCTCTCTGTGTGGTTTCACATTAGACAATGATAATACACATTGGGCCTCCATGTACTTTCGGGTATATATGGGAGGATAACACTAGGTTTCTATCCATCCTTAGGTAACTGAGTCGGTTGCCTTGTACATTGTAATACACCGCACATAGCATTCAGGGAGATTGCCTGCCCGTACTTCTCGGTTCGCTGGGGGGTATTCTATAGTTCATAGTTTCTTGGTAATCCTTTTGCATAGCTTACCCCTTTTTTTTATTTCATTTTTGTAATAAAATCAATCAGTAATCATGGAGGAACATCAACCCTTACCCTGTCGTTCGTGGAGGACAGTGAGTAAACCACCTTTACTACCCAAAGCTACACGTATCCAGTCAAAGTGGTCTTGTTTGATTGAATCCAGTACATCCCAAACTTATGGTTCTTCTTCTAAATTACCAAAACACCTATATCTGTAAGTATTGTGACTCCAATTACTCCTACAATTACTGGTACATCTATTACTGAAGTGGACTCTCCACAATTACTTGATGATAGTAGAACTGAATCTAGTGGAACGTTAACCCAAGTTGTTCAACAAGAAGTTGATTCTCAACCCAAAGTTGTTCAACAAGAAATTACTTCTAAACTTGAATCTGTTCAGCTAGAAGTTGATCCTGAACTTATCACCGTTCAATCAGAAGTTACTTCTAAACCAGAAGTCGTTCAAGAAGCCCAACCTGAACCTATTGTTCTTTTAACAGAACACTTGGATCTTGATGTTGAAAAATCAGAAGTTGTTACCATACCGAATGAAGATCGATCGGTACATCCTTAGACATTTGTAACTGTCGAGACTTCCTCTTTACCTCATGAACAAATACCGGAAATGTATTACAAACCTGACGGTGAAATCCTTCCACCTGGTTTGATTTTGATAGAAGAGGAACCTTAGGTAGAAACACCTAGAACTCCATTCCATTTTGGAACTAGACTTTATTTGTATCCTCATACTCCTCATTTTACTGCTCCTTTTGATCTGTACCATCTGTTAAAGCTATGGCAGAATCCTTTGTCACAACCTCTTTGATGTTTACTACAACACCTGAGTCACATTTGTATGGTGTTCCGTCCATCCCATCGGGTTACCAATATTTATCTGGAACCCACTTAGGTGTTGCTTCTAGCCCTTGGTCTTCACCTATGTCCTCTACAGGAATTTTATTTGGTTCATGAACGGATACTGAACAGCTAGACCTATCAAGTCAATATTAAGTTGGTTCATCTGGTTACCATCCTATGTATCCGCTTTACACTAGACTACCCCCATATAGAGAACAATATGCACAATCCCCTTATCCTCCATTTTCTAGGGGGCAACCATATGTCGGTATGTGGTTGTCTTTAGGTCAGCCTGGAATGACTGTTTATCAATGGCAGCCAACAATGCCCGTTCAACCTAGGCTTTTGTATCCATCACAACCTATGCAATCTGTCTCATCCACACCTACTATGCCTGTTGTTACAACTTTACCATAGTCACAAGCTCAGATTGTTGTATCTCAACCCGTGCAAGATGGTCCTTCAACCTCAGACCCCCAAGTTTAAGGTTTATAGATTCAGCCCTCTCAAGCAGTTTTACAACAACCACTTGTGCCTGGAGTCTAACAACCTCAAGCTAGTTTACATTTTACTGGAATCACTCAGACAAACACTAGTTTAGTGTATTCTCAACCTGGTCAAGCTTACATTGGTGGGAAAAAACTGTTAAATCAATAATCATTGTATCAACAACAACAATAGTTACTTCAACAACCTTGGCAGCCCCAATATCAACAGCAACAATTTCAGCAATACCAACCTCATCCTGGACTTGGTCAACAAGCCTATGTTGGGTTTGGTCAATAAAAAGTTTACCCAGGTCCTGGTCAAGAACCTATGCTGGGTTTGGACAACAAGAAATGTATCCTGGTGCCCAAAAACAACCTTATACTATATTTTCTCAGCAAAATTACCCCTATCAAGGTTACCAACAACAGACGCCTTATGCTAGTATGCAAAGGCCTATTTCCCAGGCAATCCCATCTTACCCGGGCTATTCTCAACCTGACCTCAATAGACAGTTTCATTTTGTTGCAACACTTGAATTAATAGATCTAAATCAGGTCACCAATGATCCAATTATTTATGGACCTTGGTGGCTGATGATTCCTCATAAATTACCTTTTGATATTTCGAAATTCAATGGAAACCCTAGAGAAGACCCATCCAACCATGTCATGACTTTTCATTTATGGTGTTCATTAAACTCTTTGAATGATGATTCAGTTAGACTACTTCTTTTCTAGATAACGCTTACTGGTCCGGCTGCGAAGTGGTACATTGAGTTACCAAGAGCTTATTTTGATAACTTTACAACCTTAGCTACCACGTTTTTAACCCACTTCCAATTATCCATACAATATGAAACTAGAATGGAAATATTGGCCAACTTTAAACAGACCACTGCTACTCACATATCTGATCATATTCATTAGTGGCATCTTTGTCATCGAATGGTCAAAATTTATGTTCCTGATCAGCGTTTATCTTAGTGGTTTATAAAATCCTTGTTGCCATCGATCACCGAGGATGTGGCAAAAGGTGGAGTTCTCACTGAAGGGTGAGTAATTGCTCGTGCCCAATATTTGGACTTGATCTATACACAGTATGGCACACTCTATCACAAGATCCCAAATGCACCTAACCCAACTGTTGTGGGGAAAAGTATCCGACTCAGAATGACCCTATCCCTACTCTAAGGGTGATAGTTCCTTAGCAACAACTGAAAGTAAAGCTTTGATATTTTTCCTTTATGAAAGTACAGAGAAGGAAGAAAAGATTGACCAACCGATATCCTTCGCTTTTGTCGATCTTGTCTTCTCTCTTCGTCCCTTGCTCCCAGCTCCTTGTTCTCTTGCCGGCCCAGCTACACAAAGATCCTGCACAAACAAGAGAGGGAAACTACAAGAAACATGTACTCATAACTGATGCATGGATTAGAGTGAATCAGATATACAAGTAAATACAATACATCAATGCAATACAAGTATATAGGAGAACATTCAAAGCTTTATTGATAGAAGTAAAAGGTTCTGAGAAGGTTACAACCATCAATGGCTCCAATCCAGCAGCACCTCCCCAGCAGCAAGAAATCTCCTCTTCCCCTCTATAAAAGCAATCACCCAATAGCTCTAACTGTAAACCAACAGCACTTCCTTGCTTTGCACAAAATTCCAGCCTCCTTAGACCTCATAGAAGAGCTCTATATATAGGAGATTTGGAGAAAGGATGAGTCAGCTTGAGACTGACCTAAAGCTGCCTTGTGTCCTCTCCCTCTTCAGTTAAACTTCAGTTCTTGAGTCCACTTGGAGATCCTTGCTTACACATGGAGATCAAGTACCTCTTACTCATCACAGGGCGAATCCCTTGAACCAAGTGTCAGTTTGGAAGCTTCCTGGGCAATTGACACCTTGCAGAATGACTGTGCCACTTGGCCAATCTCGCCCAGCGCAGGTAGCCTTCATTGGAGTTGACTTTCAGCGCAGGTACAAGGAGGAGCAGTTGACATTCAGCGCAGTTGCTCAGTGGAGCAGCTGACATGATCCAAAAATAGCCTGTTTTTGAGTGTTTTCAGGTGGAGAACTGATGGGAAGTGCTGTGGTTTGCTGACCTTGTTCTTCTAGGGGTAAGAACAACATGTTTAGGGACTGAGGATCCCTGTAATTATTGACATTTCATGCTCCATGCTGCGAGGCACAAAAATGTCTATAACACCAACTTTCATTGTCCCTCCACCACCATCGAGTAAGGAATCTCATGCCAGTGATGGTGTGATTGGTTCTTCGAGCTCAGAAACGGCAAGTAGACCATCTGGTCAAACACTTGCCATTTCCAATAAAACTTCAAATGCATCTGATAACACTCTTGCTTCCAAAATTAATTTCATGTTATCTGACAAAAGCAAGAATGAGAAGCAACCAGGAAGCAAGAAGAAGGAGAAAAACAAGAAGAAACAAAATAACCCCCCTCAAGAGAAATCATATGATTCCTCTCCTTCAGCTAGGAAACCTCATTAGCCATGTTTAATCTGTCACGATGAGCACTTTACGCAATATTTTCCTCACCACTATGAATTCTCAAAGCTTCTTAATACTTCTACTACATATGCAGTGTTGATTGATCCTTTTCAAACCCAGAGACAAATATGGTTGCTACAGACCATGTTTCCACTTCCCAAGCGCTTATACTATCCGCCTCTAAGCCTAAAATTGAAGTTTTAGTGTGAACATGAAGTAAAGATTATGGAAATCAATCGTTGTCATTGAATAACTAGGACTATAAACCTAATCCTTTGACTTCATTTGATCCTATTCCACCACCTATTGCACTAGAGTTAACAATAAACCGCCTAAGGGAATTGTACATAAATCAGCATTTAACCCTCGAGCTTGAGCACCACAAAACTATAACATATTAGAATATTTGGCTCAATCACCTTCTGTTATGTTGACACTCGAGGTGCTTCAAAATTATCCCTCCTAGAAGCAGGCTTTGTTGTCAGCAATTGGTGGAATCAATCCAACTGGTTCCAATATTGTGGTTTTCAACCATGCGGTTATATGCCACAATTACTAGCACAATTAGCATTCTTGATTCATGTAAATTCCTTGAATAAACTTATTCACCGAACCATTATTGACAAGGGGGAATCTACTTGTATTATGTCAATGAATTGCTGGAAAACACTTGGCTCACTGCCTTTGTCATGTTCACCAACAATGTTAAAAGCTTTTGATGGTCGCACATCTATGCCTTGTGGAATCTTGAGTAATCCACAAATTGAACTAGGGGGAGAAATAGTAACTATTGAAGTTGAGTTCGTTGATGGACCCCTTCACTACAACATTTTTCTACGAAGACTGTGGGTATATGCTATGGTTGTTGTGGTTTTGACATACTTTCGTGCGAATGCATTCCCTCATAAGGTTGGAATCACAGTTATCGATCAACTCGCCTTCTTTTCCTCTAGTTCATAGGCTACTGGAAGAATTCTATTAGTACACAAATCCCCACTATCTCTTCAAAACATTTGTGTAGGTCTCTTCAAGGATTCTTCCCTAATGGGTACTTTTTCACTACCATAACCATCAAACATGGTGGATGTGGTGAAAATTGAGACTTGCAATATGATATCTTCCACTTCATCTAATTTAAGGAAGATTACCAATAATTCTAAAGTTGATAGTAGTAATGAAGTCATACTGCTAAGCCCCATTGAGCTTGCATAGCAATCAATCTTTTTGGCTTGTGTGGTGAACCCAAATCCATCTTCGCCAATTGTATGGGTAGATCGTTTATTAGAATATCATACTTCCTCTGATCCTTTTTCATGTATATTTTATACAGATGAAGGAATCATCTAATCAATGAAGACAGAAGAAGAACCATGGGAAGATTATCATTATCATTCCCATCTTCCAGATTACATAGAATATTTTTCAAATGAACTTAATCACCCTTCAGTTGTTGATTTTCTTTCGAATTCTATTTTTATAGATATAGTAGATTCAGAGTGAAACTTGTCAAATATCGAAGAAACCATTTATATCAATATTTCAACGAAACCTAAAGTTGTAGAAAACCTTCATGTTGGAAAATCTTGTTCTCCATCAGAACTTGATATTTACCGTGCTCTCTTTTGTGAATTCCAAGATATATTTGCATGGTCATATGAGGATATGTGAGGTATTGACTCTAGCATAGTTGAACATGAAATCAAAATGTATCCTGATGTCAAACCAGTGCAACAACGCCTCCGTCCTATTCATCCAAAGAAGGTTGCTACCATTAAAACAAAAGTTGAAAAAAATTTGCATGTTGGTTTCATATACCTTGTTCCTCTTACTGATTAGGTTTCCAATATTGTTCCTGTCATGAAGAAACAAGGGAAAATATAAGTGTGCATCGATTATAGGGATTTTAATTAGTCCTGTCCAAAAGATAATTATCCCACTCCCTTTATCGACCAGATTATTGATGAATGTGCCGAATGTGAAATATTTTCATTTATCGATGGTTTTTCCGACTATAATTAGATCAATATCCGCCTAGAGGATCAATCTAAAACTGATTTGATTTGGCCATGGAGCACATTCGTGTATAGGAAACTCCCTTTTGATTTGAAGAGTGAAGGGGGAACTTTTCAAAGGGTAGTGAACTATGCCTTCCATGACATCAAACATATTGTTCAACCATACCTTGATGATTTACCTGCTCATTCACAAAATCAGACTAATCACTCACAGCATTTGAGGGTTATACTTTTACAGTGCCAACACTACAAAATACGACTCAATCCACACAAATGTGTGTTTTGTGTTGGTTCTGGTCATTTGCTTGGTTTTTTAGTTTCAAAGGAAGGAATTCGACTCAACCCTTTTAAGGTTCAAGTAATTCTTGACTTGCCTCCACCTTCCAATCTACTACAGTTACAGAGACTCCAAGAGAAGGCTAACTTTCTGAGAAGGTTCATTCCCAGTTATGTTGAAATGGCTAAGGGATTTACACGTATTTTGAAAAAGGGGATGCCCTTCCATTAGGATCAGGTTGCACAAGCTTCTGTTGATTCTCTTAAAAATACCTTAATTAAGCATTATTAATGTATTCCCCAAATTATCAAAATGACTATTTCCTGTATATCGTTGTTGCATATACAACCATTGGTATGGTTTTGGTCCAAGGAGAAGATGGAATTGAACATCTGATATATTATTTGAGCCACAATATCAATGATATAGAAGTTAAGTACTCTTTTATTGACAAACTAGCTTTAGATGCTATTCAAGCTGTACAGAGATTTCACCACTATATCCTACTCTGAAAGATCACTGTCATTTCAGATTGCAACCCTATGACATATATTTTGTCACGTCAATTGCTGGGGGGAAATACTCAAAATGGATAGTCATTTTCTAGGAGTTTGATCTGGAATTCATAAAATCAAAATAAAAAACATCTCTAGTTTTTGTCGAGCATCTTTGTGACCTTCCCTCGAATACCATTGATTCAACTTTAGAACCATCAATTCTGGATGAGTCTTTGTTCCTGATTTCCTCGTCTGGCCCGTAGTATGGAGATATACTAATTTATTTATAGGCCCAAACTTTCTGGCCCAACACCTCTCGCTCGCAATAGTGATGTATCCGATACCAAGCCAAATATTATCTGATCATTAGCGACACTCTTTACCGTCGTGATATCAATACGATTTTATGAAGGTGCCTCATAGATGAGGAAGCCAAGAAAGTTTTGAATGATTGTCATTCAGGTGCTTGCGGTGGACACTTGTCTGGTTATGCTACCACATAGAGGATTCTACGTGTTGGTTGCTTCTGGCCTACAATATTCAAAGATTGCATTATTGCTATCAGAAGTTGTCATGCATGCCAGATCTATGATCGTAAAGCTAGATTACCACCTGCACCACTGCGTCCTGTTGTCACTGTTGGACCATTTGCGTCATGACATGTAACTCTCACTCGGCCGGGGGGAATGGGTACATTATAGTCATCATTGACTATTTCACAAAATGGGCCAAGGCAATACCTACATTAAACAATAATGGCGAGATGGTTGCATTTTTCTTTTTCAACCACGTGGTTGCCTAGTCTTGTGTACCATAGGTTGTAGTTATAGATCATGGGTTGCATTTCCGCAATCACATGATGACTGAGTTAACTTCCAAGTTAGGAATTTCACATGATAGTTCTAATCCTTATTATCCGCAAGCTAATGGACAAGTTGAGACCATTAATAAGGTCCTGAAGTGAATGCTTCAAAGAATGATAGGGTTCATAAATGAAACTAGCATTCAATCTTGTCCTCTGCTTTCTGTGCATATCAAACCTCGGTAAGGAATGCAACTGGATTCACACCCTTTCAATTGGTATATGGTCTCGAGGCAATCTTGCTGATACAATGTGAAATTTCATCTCTTAAACTCGCAATTGACCTGTTACCCGATGATGAGCCCCGAATTGGGTAACTTATTGGGCTCATTTTGCCTAATTGTCCTTGTTCAATCCTCCATTTTTCATAGATTATGCATCTTTTTCTAGTATGTTTATGTTATTTGAGTGAATAAGGGTGGTCACTCTACCAAGGACGCTAATACGTGGTCATTTCAAGTTTTTTTGGACAAATTTTGGAGCAAAACCAAGCAATTATGGCCTAGGTGATAGCCAAGCTTGAGGTGAGGATTCCTAGGGAGGTTGTCTGTGGCATTAAATGGTCCTTCCTCGAAATCTCCACCCTCAACTCCGAGCTCAACAGGCCACCAAAACGAGTTCTAAAGCCATCCAAGAAGATTTGGAAAGAGTGACTGTTTATTGCAGTTGGAACAGCCGAGTCCCTTGAATCTAGGAGGGCTGCTAGCCCCCTTGTATTGTATAATAAGAAGGCCTCAGCCTTCGTAGTTTACTTTTGGAACTGTTGGTATTTGCGCTATAGTGCTATCCCTTTTTTCAGCTAGTTTTTCTTAGCTACTGTTATACAAACTTTCTTGTGATGATTATCTTTGAGTAATGAGAAGAAGCTTTACTTGGCATCAGATTTGAGTTCTTTATAGGAGCCTGCAGCTCTTGGGGTTGGGCCCAACCCGAGTGCTAAGGCCTTCTTTATGTATTGTTATTTGTTCTTCATGCATTTGCAAAATTATTTCTGTTAAGTAGATTAAATCTTGTTGATTAACTAGGTCATTGTTAATGGTTAGAAATAATTTTGATGCTCAGATTTAGTTGATAGGTTGTTAACATGGAAAAGCTTCAAAAAATGGCCATCAAACATCACTGGTTTCACCTCTCCCTCAGTGAGATCAGGAGCTGGGATCAGGGTGACATTCCTACCCACAAAAACACTGATTTTGATTTGCCATGCAATCACTAGTGTTTGATTTTCATGTGTAGAAGTTGGTTACAAGTTTAGACTTTTGCTTGCTTAGTTGCATGAGTTAGTCTACATGGTTTCATTATAGTTCAAGCTTCTGTTCATTCTCTTCACTAACAGCTAGATCAGATTAGGTCAGCGTAACTAGGTCTTTGATTTTTTTTCAAGTTTTTGTTGGTTCAGTTGGAAAAATGACTTGCAGAGCACCTGTACCACTTCTCTACCTGCCCATACTTCATCACACCCATCTGCTCCATCCCTCAGCTCAGTTTCTAGCCTTACATTTGCCATTTGCTTACATAAACCTAGTTTTTTGTGCATCCTTGCTTCACTCCTCCTTGAACAAATCCAGCCATCTACATCTGTCCTCAACTCCATCCACCAATTCCTAGACCACCTCCAACCCTTATCCCACCTCCATACCCACTCCTTCATCTTTCTCCATCCATCCATCCTCCAAAATCCCATTTCTAAACATCCTGTAGAAAATTATAGAACATCCTGTAGAAAATCACAAACATCCTGTAGAACCCCTGCAGACTTTCTGTAGAAGCTCACGAATGAGGTTTCTTGATAGAAAAACTCTGTGAAACTCTCTGGAAGGGTGTTAGGGACCCCTTAGGCCCACTATGAACCTTCCCGACCTCATCTAAGCATTTCCTCTCGCCAATCCACCCCTGCACAGTCAAAATAGTCAATTCACATGCATGATAATTCTGGAAACCTATCCAAAAACACAAAAATATGTTTTTTTACAGATGTTACTGTAGAAGTAGCTTAGATACATGTATTTACCTTCCTAGAAGTCAATGGAATTTCTTTCAGTAGCTTGCATCCTCTTTCTTGCATCGGTAGGGATAGCTAGTAAAATTAGGGTTTTCTAGGGTTTACGTTTCCTTTTTGCTTTCCAGTTTCTTTCTGCAAGTATATCAGCCTTCTTTGAGTTAGCTTTCGTCCATCAGTTAAAAATATTCTTCTCAGAGCTCATAGAAGTTGGCTTAAGCCCCTAACGGACTTGTGCCAACTGACCAAGTGACAGTTGCGGTAAGAGCTAGTACTTGTGCATACAGCACCGTCGCTTCCAAGTTTGTTACGAACTACCGGGTTGATAACAGTAAAGAAGGGAGTCCCAGGAGTTGCAGCATTATTGCTGCAACACTGGAGCTCACCGCTCTTTTTGGTGCCGTTGCCGGGGAAGCGTCAGAGTATTTGTGATTGCTTCTTTTCTTCTATTTTCCTACTCTAACCTTCTGCTAAGTAGTTTATTTCAGTTCCATTCTGCAATTTCATTTATGCAAAAGTAAATTAGACATTTCCTGCTTTCATAGATTAGCCTTTCAATTCCAAAATTTCAATTCCACAAGCGTAGAATAGAATTTCAATTCTGCAAGCATAGTCTAGCATTTCATTCTCACAATTTGATTTTAGCAAAGTATATTAGTCCTTTCCTGCTTTCATTTCAATCCAGCATTTTCATTTCTGCAAGATAGATTTTAATTAGTTGCAATTCCATCTGTTTCAGTTTTCTAGGTACAAGCAGAGAAAAAAGCAAAAACAACCAAAAATCCTTTCATGCCTCATAGGAACAGAGATAATACCGGAAAATTCCAGATTGCATAGAACAAGCTGCAACTGATCGGATCATGGACACACAGATCAAGAACACTCGCCAACAGAATATCCAACTGTATCGAGTTGTCAAAGCGGGCCAACTCCTTCAGCAGGGCAAGTGGCTCACCAGGGAACAAGTTCAGCAAAAGTTTCCTCATCTCATGGAGGAGCTCAACGCAATGGGGACCATTGCTTCCTAAGGGGGGAGGAATGATCCAGGTGGATATTGGTGGCCACCTGCCAAGTCCACCTGGACCCCCACCATTGTCTTTCTCAGCATTTTCAGTTTCCTTAATTGTAGCACAACTTACTATTTTTAGCAGTTTTTCGGGTCCTGCACTTCTGGAGCCGTTTTGAGGCCCTAAACGACGTTTTTTGGGGAATCCGGGGGCAACACGAGTCCATGGAATGGACTAGTGTACAGAGGCAGAACCCTACTCTATTACCAGCACTGATTTTTCTACAGTTTCAATGAACTCCTGCCTTGAAAGGGGTTTCTTGTATATTTTCAATCGATTCCCATTGACAAGCATGGGGATGGCTTCTTCATCAATGGTCTTGATAAGGACTGAACCATTGTCATTGTATTTCTCCACTGTATACGGTCCTAACCATCTTGTCCTTAGCGTTCCTTTGAAATCCTTGTATCTTGAGTCATATAGCAGCGCCCAATCTCCCGGCTGGAATTGCTTTTCATTAAGGTGTCAATCATGCCATATCTTACTCTAGAGTTGAACTACTTCTGAGTGGAGGAGGGCTTGCATTCTTTGTTCATCTAATCCATTCAGTTGCAATAATCTTTCACGTTGAGCATGGCTGAGATCTAGGTCCAGCTGAGCTGCCACCCTTAATGTATTGTACTCGGACTCTATGGACAAAAGAGCTTTCTTCCCATAGACCAGCTCATAAGGTGTGAAACCGGTTGTATTCTTCCAAGTGGTGTTGTAGGCCTAGGTGGCCTCAACCAGGCAATCTACCCAATCCTTTTTGCTACTGCTCACAACCTTAGTCAAAATCCCTTCCAATGATCTATTAGTGACTTCCACCTGCCCATTTGCTTGAGGATGATAGGGGCTGGAAGTCTTGTGCTTGATCTTGTGATGAGCGAGCAAATATTCAATCAAGTTGGAGGTGAACTGGCTACCTTGACCTGTGACTAACTCTCTTGGGTAGCCATACTTGTAGAAGATATTTTCCCTCAGAAACTCAGCCACCTTTTCTTCTATTACTGCTTTGATTGCCTTCGTTTCTGCCCACTTGGTCAGATAGTCGGTGCACACAATGATGTACGACCGTTGCTTTGAAGGAGGGGTTATAGGACCCATAAAATCCATGCCCCAGTTCTCAAATGGCTCGAAGGTCACTTGAGGTTGGAGAGGCATTTCATCCTTTGGAGTCGGTTTTCCCATCCTCTGACATCGGTCACACTGGTTGATGTATCTTCTGACATCTTGATGAAGAGTAGGCCAATAGTAGCCTGCCTGTAGAATTTTGAAGGCAGTCCTTTTGCCTCTGCTCTGCACCAGTTCTCACATTACGAGACATGCAACAACCATTTGAGATCGAGATAGATGTCTCTGACTATGCTATTGGGGCAGTCCTTACTCAATGCAAGCATCCAGTGGCATATCATAGTGAGACAAATTCAGAAAAAGTCTTGGAAGTATCCCACTTATGAAAAAGAGATGTGTTCCATTGTGCAGGCCTGCCGAAAATATAAGAATTACATTTTGGGGAAGGAAACGGTCGTCCACACATACCACTGACCCCTCAAGTTCATACAGATGCATGTGAAGTTGTAGAATGATTTCCATCAGAAGTGGTCCACATACATGAAATAGCTCCATTTGAATATCAAGTACAAGAAGGGAAACACCAATAATGTTGCAGAATACCTCAACTAACTCTCGATCGTGGCGCTAACCACTGTGCTCAACTCTTGTGGGCACGATACTTCTAATTGGTCACTTCTCTACAAAAGCAACCCAGAATTCGGCCACACGTACTAGACACTCTTGGAGGGTTAGCAACTGCCATATTTTCACCTCCAAGATGCAATGTTATGCCAGCTGGGACGACTTTATTTTCCTTCAAGCGAGCATGCTAAGATGATTTGGGAACTACACTACACTTGGGTCGCTGGACATTTTGAGCTCGAGAAAACAATGGCAGTACTGCAAAAGTGTTTCTACTGGACGAATCTTTGGCAAGATGTCGGGAAGTACATCAGATCCTGCACTGCGTGTGCCATTTCCAAACTGGACATCAAGAAGCAAGGCCTCTATACTCTGCTTCCTACCCCTAGTTGACCTTGGAAATCCATCTCCATGGACTACATGTTGGGCCTTCCTTCTACTACGCATGGAAATGACTGTGTTTTTATGGTTGTTGATAGATTCTCGAAGATGGCCATTATGGAGGTTTGCAAGAAGGATATCATAGCAAAAGCCACTACTAAACTCTTCTTTGAATGAGTGTGGTACACTTTGGGATCCAACAATATATCATCTTAGATCGGGACAACAGGTTCCTTAGTACATTTTGGTCCAGTCTATGGTCATTATTGAACACCAAGCCAACTAATTCCACAACTTTTCATCCACAAATTGATGGCCAGACAAAGGTTGTCAACAGGATGATCGTACACATTCTATGCATGTACAACTCAAATCATCCATGCACATGGGATTAGAACCTCCCCTATGTCCAACACAGCTATAACGGGGCTCTCAACAGCTCGACTGGCCACAACCCTTTTTAGGTGGGTCTGGGTTTCCAACTAGTATGTCCCATTGATGTGGCCACACCATTTGTAGCTACTCAAGCAGATTCGGCTCATGTCGAGTTCAAATATGACAAGGAAAACAAATTCATTGAGCACATTCAACACCTCCACCAACATGTCCATGACATCTTGGACAAAGCCAATGCTAAGTACAAGTAGCGACATGATGAGCATTGGGTGCCACAAAAGTTCCAGGTGGGCGACAAAGTTTGGCTACATTTGCAAAAGGAGCGCCTCGCTGGGCCCAATCGCAAGATTTGACCACTTTGATATGGGTCATAGACCATCACCAACATAGTAGTGGACAATGGCTTCGATTTTACGCAATATGGGTAATTTATAAGTATACTCCCAACACTTAGAAATTTCCTCTGGTACTAGTGCAAGCACATTTTAGAAGTACAGGAATAATAACTTAGTACAGGGAGGAAGATCTAAAAGGAGTGAGATATCTTCAAGGTTCCAATTATTAATCTGGAACACAACTATACTGAAGATAAACATCGATTTACATTTTCAAACATTGTTGCAAGAGATCTTTGGAATTACTTTCATTTGTTTTTGTACAAAGTACTTTCTTTCATATTCTAGTACTAGAATATCTTTGGTGTAAATTTTCGAGTGATATTTTCTTTTTGATTATGCGAGATTGCAATTAAGGAAGTAGGAATAGAGTTTAGAAAATTTCATATCATTTCTGGAATTTCTTGTGCTTCGTCTCTAAGTTTACGAAACCCCCAGGTTGACAATTAAGTGTTCAAGGAGTTTGCTTGACAGCAATTCCTACACCCAACACTGCCTACCGCCATATCTTTGGTTACTATAAAAAAATTCAGTAAGCTCATTTCCAAAACTTTGATTTTTTTTTTTTTTTCCTTCTGATACGTCCTGAGAGAAAGAAGAATAAGGTGGCCATAACCTCTAGAGAGGTTCCCTGCACACGAAAAAAAATCCTTGGGTGAAAACCTCTCTGAGGCGCCCAGGGTAGATAGTGGGGGTGAAAACCTCATGAAGGCACCCCTGCTGTCTTTCAATAAAAGAAAAAAAGAGAAAAAGAAAAAGAGGAAAGAGAGAAAAAAGAAAAGAAACAGGTCTAATCTCTGGAGAATTATTGCAGGTTGTATGGAATGCAGTGCAGATAAAGGAGGTCGCGCAAAAAAAGGACAGGGGTCCATACCAAGTTACCAGACATCCTCACAGAGACTCCCTCCTTGGCCACTCACTTTTTCTAGGATTTGGAAACAATCGGGTCAAGATTCAACCTCCTATAGGAAGTTTCAGGGCTTTCTATAGGAAGTTCTGCATTTCTACAGGAAACATCCTGTAGAACCTTTGGGCAGGCCAAAATCGATTTTGAAGAGGGATTTAAAGCTTGAAATCTGTTGATAAGGCATGCAGCCACCCCTTTTCCCCATCCATCACTTGTTTCATCTCTTTCCACCACCATTACCACAATTTGGTCTTTTGTTCCTGCACAGTCATGCAAAAAGTCTTGTTTTCCTCAGATTGCAATTTATTTTCTAGGGAAAAATCAAGTACATGAAGGCCCGCACACTCTACCTACTAAAGCTTCATCAGGACCCTTCAATCATGAATGCAACCCTACCCGTATGTTACGAAAATCTCAGGCATGCATCCATGAAAATGGAAGGAGAAGCATATAACTGGTATATGTGGCAATAGGACGCCTGGCCGATTTGCATGCACATTTGGCCTTTTTTTTGGGTTGATTTAGTCCCTTTCAATATGTGGTCCATTTTGGGCAGTGGATAATTGTCCTTTAATGACACCTTGTTCAGATTTCTAAAGTCTATACACAAGCGAATCTCACCGGTTTTCTTCCTCACGGGCACCAAGTTTGAGAGAATCAGTTGACTTAGTTCTAACTAGTCAAGTCCAGTTAGATTATTTTAACAACTTGTTCAAATAATAAAATATAGTTTGTTAATGCTTGCATATCGCCGATAGTGAAATCGCATCGCATCGGGGTGAATGGGCATAACAATGTGCATAGATAGTGTATCGTTGATTGCCAATTGCGATATCGCATCGCATCGGGGATATGACCTGGGCGCCTTATTACTGTGCATAGGATATTGCCGATTGCCGATTGCCGATTGCGATATCCCATCGCATCGGGATGAAAGGCTTGGGGTGCTTTAAGACTGCGTATAGAGTATCGCCGATAGCCGATAGCGATATCGCATCGGCGGGAACCCATATGTCACTTATTTTTGTTTTCTATGTCATTGCGATATGCGATCGCGACAGGTGGGTAGGTCTACACGATGGGCGGGTGAGCTCCCCCCACCTCTCAACCTCCCCTCAACTCATTACTGACATCTCCCCCTCACCCATGCCCCCTTCCCCCTCCTACCCAACCCATGCGCCCCCTCTGACCCGCCCCCTACTACACCCATGCAGTCCCGCCTATCCATGCACCCACCCGCCCCCCCTAACTCCACTACCCACGCGCCCCACCCCCTCTACCACCCCCCTACCACCACCCAAATCCCCCCATGCCCCCTACCTGCTATCCATGCTTCCTCCCCTTCTAACCCCCCCACGCCCCCTACCTCCTACCCATGCCTCCCCACCCTCTAACACCCCCAACCCCCCTACCCCACCTCCACCCATGCCCCCCCCCCGAACACCATGCTCCCCGCCCAACCCTCCCACTACCCCCCTACCCACCCCCCACTACCCACCTACCCACCCCCTACCCCACCTCGACCCATGCCGGCCCCCCCTAACACCCCTACCACTACCCTTCCCCCACCCACGCGACGCGCCCCCCCCGTCGCTCCCCTAACACCCCCTCCTCCCCCGCTCCCCTCCCCATAGAATCCCTCTATTGTTATTTTTGTGGCTTTATATTATTATTGTTAGGTCGGCTGGATTATATTGTGACTCCTTAGACTCCTATATATAGAAAGGAGGTTTTGATTTTTGACAGGTCAAATCAACTCCAAATTGAAAAATTCTAGTTGGGTTGGAAAGTACACTCAAATACCTTTCCAACGAGCTATCCTACACCCGATTCTGACACCGGGAAGGCCTCCAAAAGCCTCTTGCAAAAGTGCGCGACCCGTTGAGGGCGCGCGACCCGTCAAGGCACCTCCAGCAGTGTAAAAATTACACTGGCACGACCCGTTGAGGGCGCGCGATTTCGTTGGGTGGCCCAAGCCATTCAACGAGGAACAATTGAGGAACAATTCACCTAAGGTTGTGACATGCAATGACTTCCAGCGAGAAGTTATTGTGTTACAAAATATTGCCAACAAGAAAATAGATTGTATATTTACATTCAAGAAGGTAATATCCCAAACCTTCTGTCAAGATTAATGGTAATAGTGAGCTTGGCTTTAGCCCTCAAATAGGGATCAGCAGTATGCAGGCAAATATCAGGTGAAATTCTACCTTTCTTCTATTCCCATTTTCGAAAAAAATCACCTTATTTTATTCTTTTAATAAAATTTTTACCATCCCTTTCTTCAAATAAATTTCCCTATCCGATTTCATATTTCCCTCTTTTCCCTTGAAATTATTTTCCCCAAAATCCCTTTTCGATTTATCCCTCTTGGTGGTTTCGATCTTGAATTCCCTGTCATAATTTCCTTCCCATTCTAAAAATTTACCCTTTTCCCACTTATTTTCTCTCCCTCATGGATTGATTCCAGGATCTGATGTGAACCTACAAATCAGATCGAAAGGCATATGTTAACACAAAGGAATGGTGAATAAAATCTCCTTTGTATATTAGCAAATTTTTTAAGCCAGACTATGAATTGTATTCTATCAGAATTCTCTTTTGGCTCCTATTATGCTACAAATATACCTAGTGCAGGAATGCATGTTCAATGTGCAAGCAGATTCAGTCCAGGTATCTGTAGTGCAAGCATGTCGAAAGTACAAGCACGCTCGTTGCAAGCACGGTTGGTATAGGCACATTCAAGCACATGCATGATTCAATGCAAGAATCCTCACTATTGAGTGCGCCCAACTCAAAACGCATGTTCGGTGTAGGAACAATTGGTGAAAAAAAAATACATAGTGAATCTTATCTTTTGTTTCATGAACCTTTGTACAAGTAGAACAACTATTCCATTTGCAGAACATGACATTCAGTTTAAATTATTATTAATTCTTTGTTTCATCATTTACTAGATCAGGGAGTGTTGGCCAGATAAATTGATCTTGTAGACAAGGCCGATCTCCCTAGTATCAGAAGATAGTCTAGCAACAAACAGACAAACAAACCTATCTTTCTCTAGAAATATGTGATTTATAGGTAAATACTACAAAGGTGTTAAGATCCTACCTTAGATCTAATGCTTGTTCGTAGTAGTCATCCTCCAATCGTCCGAAAGAGTTACCTTTGAGGACCTGCAATCGCAAACAAGCAAATATTAAATAGCACATGCATAGCAAATATCATAAATCATGTCTATTATGGTGATCAAGGAATCCATAAAATAAACCATGAATCAACAACTTATTTAGAAAAACAATGATCCAGGTGGATGTTGGTGGCCACCCACCTATCCCATTTGGACCCCCACAATTGTCTCTTTCAGTCTTTTCAGTTTCCTAAATTGCAACACAATTTACTATTTTTAGCAGTTCTTCGGGTCCTGAACTTCTGGAGCCGTTTTGAGGCCCTAAACGACGTTTTTTTGGGAATCTGGGGCAACATGGGTCCATGTACCCATGTTGTCTCCCAAAGTGGTAGTACTCAGATAGATCTTTCTAAAGAGCTATTGTATGCGTCAAACGGAGATCGTATGCCAAAGTTACAACCCCGGGAAATTGATGTACCAATTTACCCAAAGGGGCCCCACAATTTGGCATTTCATCTTCTAGGATTAGGTTTTGGAATGTGAAGGGTTTTCCATTGTTTCTCAACAATAAATAGGCCTTCGAGCCTCATTGTAACACAGTTTTAGAACAGTTCAGAGGCATGTAGCCGCACATCTCTTCTCAGAGATAAGCTACCATCGCCCTAGCTGGTTTATTTCCATTACTATTTTAAATAAAAGTTTCTTTGTGGTTTTGTTTATTGGGCATTCTCCTTATTTTTCTTCTGGCAATTCAAGTTTTCAGATCTTGGGGTCCTTTCCCCCAAGATCCATTGCAAGTTTTCAGATCTTGGGGGTCTCTCCTCCCAAGATCCGGATCAGTGGTATCAGAGCAGGTTATGATTCCATGGGAATGAGGGTTTGATGCATGTTTCAGTTTCAAATTTTGCAGCAATATTCAAAAAACTTAAGGCATGTGCTACAACCTCCACAGAGCACTTTCTTGGGTCAAGCAGGAAGAATTTTTCTTTTTTAATTTTTTGCAAGAGTTTTTTTTGGGCGGCGACTTTGCAGATCAGATCTGAAACATTTGGTACAAAATTTACAAAAACAAATACCAGATCTGGATTCCTCTCGAAAAATCACCCAATTTCAAAAACAAAATGGGTCGAGTCGGACTTCGGATGTGGAAGATATCGCTGATTTAAAATCAGCTATTTTATCAGAATTTTTGTGACGGCGGATTTGTTGCAGCGCGAATCTGAGATCTCAGAATGTCCAGATAAGGATTTCCAACTCATGGGAAGATGCAAAAGGATCCTTATGCTTCTAAAAACAGGTTATGATAAATATCCTGAGTTATATTGGCCGAGTTATGTCCATTTTAACTTTGGAGCAGCGTTCGGAGTGGGTTTCCATTGGAGACGTGCCCTCCCACCCCAGGCTATGTAGGCACCTGCTACTTCATCAACAACCAACATCATGGTTATAGGTCATCCACAAACCCACACTTCATAGAAGTCCATTTGCTAGGCCGCACACTATCATCATCACAGTTGGTCACAAGCATTACAGGGTATCTCTATCCTCGAATCTTCGTTTATCATGGTTATGGGTTAACCACATAAAATCCTTATCTTCAGTGGTTCTTCATATTCAACAAAGGCTTCACAGGAGGGAACTTTACGCAATGAGGACCATTGCTTCTTAAGGAGGGAGGAATGATTCGAAAGGAAAATGGCATCAACCCATGGTACTCATCCACCCATATTATTCATTGACCCATGGAATTTACCCATGGTATTGTAAATGGCATCTACCCGTGGTATTGTAAAATCCACCCATGGTATTCATTCACCCATGGAATTTACCCATGGTATTGTAAATGGCATCTGCCCGTGGTATTGTAAAATCTACCCATGGTATTCATTCACCCATGGAATTAACTCATGGTATTGTAACTGAAAAAAACTATAAGTAACAAGTCACATTTTGTAAAAGGACAGATTGTCCACCACAATGTAGCCTTTACAGTTCAGAGGCATGTAGCCACACATCTCTTCTCAGAGATAAGCTACCATTGCCCTAACTGGTTTATTTCCACTTGGGTTTTAATAAAAAGTTTCTTTGTGGTTTTGTTTATTGGGCATTCTCCTTATTTTTCTTTTGGCAATTCAAGTTTTCAGATCTTGGGGTCCTTTCCCCCAAGATCCATTTCAAGTTTTCAGATCTTGGGGATCTCTCCTCCCCAAGATCCATTTCAATCTTTTAGATCTTGGGGGCCTCCTCCCAAGATCTGGATCAAACAAATTTATTTGTATTAACTTTGAAGTAGAAGATCCTTACAACCTTTTCAACCTTGATGTTGAACAAGCTCTTCCTGGGGTCCAAAATAGGAATTTCCTTTACTTTGACAAGCCTTAAAGTCTTCCAAATGAGATCTTAGAGGTATGTAATATTTCATCATAAAAACTCAACTAAAGAAGACTAAGTTCCAGCAGCATTTCACCTCAAAAATATTCAGCTTCTAACCTTCTGTTAACCAGCCAAATGCTTCTTTCTATAGTGTAGAGGAGGAGGTTATAGTTCCACCTATGAAGGGATAGAATCCTCCTTTAAAGGGATAGGCTCCTCACATCAAGGGGTTAGCTCCTTAAGGTATGAGATACATGAACCTTAAAAGAGTGAACTTGCCACCTCAAGATTCCTTCCAGAAGATTCTAGAAATAACTAAAAGTGAGCTTTTCAAAATATACTTGCGCCTTTTTAACTTTTATAGGGGTCTGCATTTTTAACACAGAGATAGTGTGGTCAAGTGCATAGGAGACATGACCATTAGGTGCGAGACTGCAGGTAAGACAAAGAGAAAGTACGGAACTAGAGTTTTAAAGACTTTTGAGAGCTTTTCTCTTCTTTTTAGGGCTTGATATGAGGAACTGATGTTTTAGACTTGCAAAGGAGGAAAGTATGAGTGGTAATGAACTCACACAGATAGCAGAATGTCAAGGTGACAATTTTCAATGCAATAGATTTCCCCCTAAAGTGCGAAGTCTGTAATAGATGGAAATAGAGTCTGTCATGTATGAAGAGTGAAGTACTTTATCATTTCAAGGATCATCTTGTGGACACCCCAGTCAGAGCCTGTAAAAAAATTCAATGCAATATCTCTCTCTCTCTCTCTCTCTCTCTATATATATATATATATATAGAGAGAGAATATCATCGCTGAGGTAGGCATTCCCATACTCAGATCAAAACTGACTGGAAAACTAACTAAACTGTTATGATATAGGAATGATTTTGTAATACATCATGAGTATAGACATATGTAGGTACAGTATGGATGCAGCCATCTGTTTATGAATAGCCTACCGTATAATGAATAACAAAATTCGTCACATCTTGGATGGTAGAAACTAGATCCAGGGTCTTGATTTCCGCTTCCCAGACTAGGACGATTCTATCCATGTGAATGAATGTGTCGAAGTTGAACATGGTAGAAGCCACTTGATTACTCGCCAATGATGTGGACTATTAACAAGTGTGAGAGAAACCACCAATAATGTCAATGGCTCTCAAAGTACTCAGTACAATGCATGAAATGTGAATAAATGAGTTGAATTCGAACATGTCATAGGATCATTCGATCGAAGGTCAATGATGCAACTTATCGTCGAAGGTGAGAAACCTGCCATTAGGGCATGAAGTTGTAAAGGTACTGACGATTTCTAAATCAACTTCCTAGATAATGAGCTAAATTTGATAGAAAGCTATCCGTCATAGGCAAGCCCACAACACGAAATCATAGATCAAGTTTTGAAGAAATATATTGGCAAGGACTGACTCAGGGATGGTCAAAATGGATGACAAATATTTTGCAGATGAATGGTTTGTTTGAACTAATCTCTTGAACACATAACGACACTGCAGATGGTTTGGTGACAATTGACCCAAAGATAATACCCAAAAACCGGCTGAAGACTTTCAATGTGGTTTGATTAACTGTTAGGCAAAGGATTTCCCAACCCAGGTGAACAAAAAGTGTCGTGTTCAAGAGTGGTTAATGGCTTTTCTAAAAAACAAAGTGTAACAAATAGGTTCATTTTTCTCTCTTTTCCCCCATCAGTTCTAGCAAGTACCTATTTATTTTTGACAAGCTTTGTCACACGGAATCTGTCAAGGGTGCAGACACGACTGACCTTCCTAGAAGTCTAAGACATTCTAATGACAAACAAGACAAAATGGAGTGATCTTTCTCTAAATACACCTTTTACAACATGAAAACTACAAGTGTTTAGGCTTACCTTATTCCAAAACGCTGTTGTTGAAGTCCGTTCTTGACGATCCGGATGAGCTCCTCCTTCAAGTCAATTCCTGCAACCACAAACAATCAAACAATTACCAAGCACTTGCATTTCATATAATAAAACATATATTCAACATGCAGACCAAGGAACACATGAAATAACTCATTAACACAAGCTATTGAGAAAAATAAACCAGTTTGTATTAATAACGAAACAAAGAAACTCTTACAACCTGGCCTTGGTGTTGTGCAAGTTCCTCCCAGGGTCCATCAAGGGTTTTCCTCTACTTTGACAAAGCTCACCCTCTCCCAAGTAGAATCAAGTGAAGACAATCTCTCCTCACAAGGGTTCTAATGGAAGACCTAAATCCTGCAGCATTTACCCAAAGAAAATGTATAGCTCCAACCTCTTCTCCTTCTGGCTCAATGCCTTCATTTATAGTGCTGTAAAGAGGTTATTCAGGTCCACTATCAATGGGATCATCCCCCTCTATGGGTGGGATAGCTCCCTTATTGATGGGATAAGTTCCCCCTTAATAGAGATACATGAACCAACTGGAGGCGCATCCATTTCATCAAACCGACCTCTAGAATGTTCTAGAAGTAACCACAAGTAACTTTTTCAAGATAAAACTCGCGCATTTTGCCTTTTACAGAGGGACGCACCTGTCCCTTAACATACAGAGCGTCTATGGACGCGGATTTTGTGAACATGGTCAGCGTCCCCGCAGGTAAGGCTAGAGAGAACCTGCGACCCCAGAGATAAACATGATTTTTACAAGACTTTCTCTCTTCTTTGAGTTTGAGATGGATAACAGAGGCATGAGACTTGCCTAAGAGGGTAGCATGACTTGTTGATTTGAGCCATACTAACTGTAAGTAGTCAAGGTGACATTTTTTAGTGTAACAGATTGCCCCCTAAAGTGCGAAGCCTGGAATAGAATAGGGTTTTGTAATTCTAGGAAGGGTGAAGCGCTTTATCATTTCAAGGATTGCCTTGTGGATGGCCTGGTTGGAACCTGCAATTTTCAACACAAAATACATGGATAAGATTATATCATCACTGAGGTAGGCATTCCCATACTCAGATTCAAAACTTTAACTAATGGACTAACTATCCTGATACAGGAATGATCTTGCAGTACATTATTTTTATAGACTTTTGTAGACACAGTATGGACGCAGCCATCTGTTTATGATAAGTCTACATAGACAATGAATACAAAACTCCTCGCAGCCTGGATGGTAGAAACTAGATCCAGGGTCTTCACTTCTACTTCCCGAATTGGTACGATTCTAGCCATGTGATTAAATGATTCGATGTCGAACATGGTAGAAACCACTTGATTACCAGTCAATGATGTAAACTGTTAACAAGTGTGAGAGAAACCACCAGTAATGTCAATGGTTCTCAAAGTACCAAGCACAACCCGTGAAATGTGAATAGATGTTTTGATGTCGAACACTTCACAGAATCCTCTGATCGCAATGATGTAAACTGACGTCAAAGGCGAGAAACCTGCCATTGATGCATGCAGACTTCAAGGTACTGTCGATTCCTAAGTCATCTTTCTAGATAATGTGTCGATGTCGATAGAAAGCGACCCGTTGCAGGCAAGCCCGCAACACGAAATCATTGTTCAAGTTGAAGAAATGTTGCTGTAAGGACTGACTCAGGGATGGTCAATGGATGACAAGTATTTTGCAGATGAAAGTTTTGCTTGCAGACCTCTTGAACACATAACGACACAACAGATGGTTTGGTGACGAATAACTCAAAGTTGATCCCTGAACCCGGTTAAAGATTTTCAAAGTGATTTAGTCAACTGTGAGGTAAAAGATTTCCCAGGTGAATGAAAAGTGTCGTGTTCAAGAGCGGTAATAAAGTTTCTTCTGAGGCAAAAGGTGACAAATAGGTTCATTCTTCTCTTTTTTCCCCCACCATTTCTGGCAAGTACCTCTTTATTTTTAACAAGCTTGAGGAGGATAACATATGCTTGATTATAAGCTCATCCTTCGGACGAGTCCAACCTAGTTTAAATGCGAACCCTAGGAAGGAGTGGTTCGTTCCTGTTTGTAATTGAACAGGTCCTTTACTGTAAAAGTTTAACGAGCCCAGTATAGGAGAAACTCGGCGTTTTTCAATTTTAGAGAGTCTGAAAAACTTAAGGAAACTCCACGTTGAACTTTTTCGTATATTTGTGTCCCTCAAGCCCGAAAAAGTATAAAATAATACCTGGGGGAACCGCTTGATCTTGCGACCAAGGAGTACTTTCATAATAGTATCGTTGACCTGAAAAGTAAAAAGCGATCAAAGACACGTCGTTTTATTTCCTTATCGAGTTTGAAACGACAAAAACCCGGCAATCTTTTCCTGATTTTGCGGTCAGAAAAGAGCTAAAAGGGGACCGTCTTTTAATTCCGTTTTAACGAGTGAAAAAGAAACACTCGGCGATCTTTTCATGTTTTAGGAGTCAGAAAAGGGCTTAAAAGATGACTCTGAAATTTTGTTTGTGAAAAATTACAATTTCCCTTGAAATCCCTTCGTCCTGCACAAAAGCGACACATTACTCATACCTGTTTAAAATAGGCAAAAATACATTTGAAAACATCTTTTCATGGTAAAAAATGAACTAATTCATCCAAAAAACCTATAAAAAGACCTTTTACCATGTCATTTTTACCGTTTCACTGTTGAGGTTGAAAAAGGAGCTTTTGACAAGAAACTTCCCGTGGTTGCTGCGGAAAATCTGACCGTCGGAATCGAACGCCGCTTCACCGAGGTATTTTACACATCCCACTCTTCATTTTTATCCGTTTAGTTTTTTGTTTTTGGTCTCTGTTTCATTTTTTGGGGGGGTTTTGGGTTCAAAATGCGCCCCTCGGCGGACGCAGGTGCCCTTCGGGTGAGCCGCGTCCCCCGACTTTTTCTCACACGGGAAAAAGGTCTGGGGACGCAGTCCGCCTTCAGGCGAGCTGCGTCCGGACGCCCTGTGCTAAAAAGCCGGGGTGCGTCTTCCGCAAAGGGCGCATTTCAAAACCCTAACTCTCTCAAAAAACCACCAAATTTTCTCAAATTAATTTCTAATTGACTCTTTTGATGTGCAGGGCCCAAAACATGTTAGACTGGAGAGAGAGAGAGCACGTAGAAGACGATGAAGCTGCGATTAACCACCAACCCTCTCTGGATGCCTTAAGAACATGTGGATTGTACAAATATTGGACCATACCGGGCATGAGGGGCCAGGTAAGATTTTTGGAATGGCTAGTTGAGCGATGGAACGTTCAAGATCAATGCTTTTACATTGGAGGGCACCAGCTCGAGATAGAGCCCTCGGATGTATACTTTCTCACTGGCTTGCCAAACAGAGGTGAGCAACTCAACCTTGCGGGGACCAGGCCGGGTGGCCAATCCCTTGATGATCTCCGCGAGGAGTGGTGCAGACCAGGGACTCGCCATAAAAAAGGCGTGGAGATAAAGCACATCGCTCTGGCGGAACTTAGAGTTATTGCATTTACGGTCACTAGGATTTGTGGCGCGGCCGCCTTGCACATTGCCTCCGGATCCCAAATGCGGATGGCAGTTGACTGTTACCAAGGCACCATCTTCAACTGGTGCGAAGCTGTGTCGGCTCATATGAAGAGCCAACTAACCAAGGCAAAGAACGGACGACTAAAGACTTTTGGATATGGGCCTCTAGTCGTGAGCTTTGCCTTGGAGAGAGTTCCTATGCTGATCCCTCAGCAACTCACTGTTGATGACTTGGGTCCTCGGGAGCCAAAGCTTGTTCGATGGGTTGCGGTGATGGCCCGGCATCCTGACGAGGGTGCTGCAGTGGTTCGATTCTCAGACAGTTACTTCGACTGGCTAGAGGGCCAGCTTTTTGTGATACAAGACTTTCCATATGCCGGAATGGATTTCAGAGGTGATCCGGACATGGTTCTTCCACAGGGAGAACAATGGGATGACAGAGGTACTTTCATTTTCACAAGTTTTCTAATTATGTATTTTTTATTTTTCATATATATCGTCTCAAAGTAACAGTAAAATTTTAAAAATGCAGATGTTGGACCACAGCGTCCAGCCAATCTCCGGCCTTACGACAGACGACATCCAGCTGCACCGGCACCGGCCCTACAGGATGCGACAGCAGAAGTACTAGCCGATTTGGAGCATGATCTAGAGCGTCTCACGGCAGATATACCTGAGACTACTATGGATGATATTCCAATGAGGCTTCAGCGCTTCGTGGTTGCAGTCCCTGGACCGTTTAGGAGATTTCTGCGCAAGATAGCCCGCGCAGTGGTGTCGTACAGAGAGCACCACCAGTGATTGACTAGTCACTTTTGTAGTCACATGTGACATTTTTGACTTTTTGCACTATCATTTTGCCGATCATAAGGTGTGTTAAACCTATGATCGAAGACGATGTATATATTTTTGGACACACTTCTATCTATATCTATATATCACTATTATCGGCTTATCTTGTTTAACATGTATGATGAAATGTCTTTAAATTTACTTGCATGATTATTATAAATGTCTGTCCAACACTTGAGAAGCAATTGCATCTGCTAATGTATTCAAAGACCTTGGAATATGTTGATATTCAATGTAATCAAATTCACGTTCCAAGAGACGCACTCTCAAAAACAACCTTAATAACACAGGATTTCTAATGGCATAAACTCTATTAAGCTGTAATACAACAAGTTCAGAATCTAACCTCACTATCAAACGTCGAATTCCAAATGAAATAGATTCGGATAATAATTCAACCACTGCACTGTATTCTGCAATGTTATTCGTTGTTTGACCGAGGCTTACCCCATGCATAGAAACTAACTCGTCAGAGGGCGAATAGATAACCCAAGCTGCGGAAGAGATATTCCGTGTACTACGACAAGCACCATCAGCAAATCCAATGTATGTTTGGAGAGGCGTCGACATCTACAATATCAAGAGTAAAACCAAGATGAGCCAAAATAATGACGAAAAACCACACTTGCTAAGCTAAGCACACTGACTAAACTAACACACTTGCTAGCTAGAAAGGAAATCTAACCTATCTAAAAATTTCTCCATCCATCATTTTAAGCATAATACCTCTTTAGGTAAAGTCCATTTCTGGGTTTGCCCAAAGAGTCCCCATCAAAATCAACTAACTCATAAGCCCCTTTTGCTAGCTTTCGCTTTACAATGTAGGGCCCATGCCACATGGGAACGAATTTTCCAGCACCTAGCTTATCGTTCGCTTGATCATATAATAGTACTAGGTCTCCTTCCGAAAAACTTCGAGGGGTTACATTTTTATCGTACTGAGCTTTCATTCGTTTCGCGTGAGTCTCGATAGCTAAAGTAGCGTCACGTCGAGTCTCATCTAATTTAGCTAAGTATAACAACCGTTTCTCCTCTTCGGAAGTAGCTGGAAGTAATTCGACAGCCATTTGAAGTGATGGGATTTCGCACTCAATAGGTAACACAGCTTCTAAGCCATAAACTAGCTGAAAAGGGGTGAAACCTGTTGAATTTTTCACTGAAGTTCGATATGCCCATAGTGCCGAAAATAACATGTTATGCCAATTCGTTCGATGGATACCAATGATCCGTCGAATCATGACGACTAGAACTTTGTTGATTGACTCAACCAAACCGTTGGCTTGCGGATAATAAGGTGTAGAGCTATCGTGGCGCAAACCAAGCTGGCTTGTAAGTTCAGTCATCATGACATTTCGAAAATGGCTTCCATGGTCCGTAATGATTGCTTGTGGGACACCAAACCTAGTTATGATATGATTGAATACGAAAAGTGCAGCTGTCTTGCCGCTTGCGTCGAATGTAGGCATCGCCTCGGCCCACTTAGTAAAATAATCAACCGCAAGGATGATATACGCATGCCCCCCGGCCGAGTGAGGGTTACAAGTAATAAAGTCAATGCCCCATTTGGCGAATGGACCAGCGGCAATTATAGGGTGGAGAGGAGCAGGTGGAGCGCGCATCTTGCGATCAAACACTTGACAGTTGTGGCATTTTCTGACGGCAAGGATACAATCTTTAAACATAGACGGCCAGAAATAGCCAGCGCGCAACACCTTCTGAGCTGTGGCATACCCAGACATATGACCGCCACATGCTCCAGAGTGACAATCATTCAAAACTCTCTCAGCCTCATCGTGAGTTAAACAACGTCGAAAAACTAAGTCTGCCCCCAGGCGATAAAGTGTATCTCCAATAATTCTGTATTGCTGGGATTGAAACCGAATTTTTCGACGGTTTTCCTTGGAAGTTTCAGGCCGAAAGGTTTGGGTTTGGAGATAGATGATTATATCCCCATACCACGGATCTACAGTGCTAATAAGAAACAAAGATTCGTCCGCAATGGACTCCTCTGCCACAGTCTCTGTGTCAGCACTCGGGAAATCACACATCAATTCCGCGAAGACTAAAGATTTCTTAGACTTGGACTTCTCAAACTCCAAGTCGAACTCTTGCAGGATGACGATCCATTTAGAGTACTTGCCCCCTAGCAGTTGTTTTGTCAAGATATAAATCATAGGGTTGCAATCCGAAATAACAGTAGTTTTGCGGAGAAGAATGTAGTGACGAAAACGCTGGACAGCTTGAACGGCTGCCAGGGCCAATTTCTCCACATGCGAATATTTTAACTCAGTTGGATTTAAGGTTCTGCTAAGGTAATATATCACATGCTCTGCCTTGAATTCATCTTCTTGAACTAACACCATTCCAATGGTGGAATGCGAAGCTGCGAGGTATAAGAAGTAGTCCTGGTTGTAGTTGGGAGGATGCAATAACGGTGCATGGGTCAACGCGTGTTTCAGTGCATCAAAAGATTGTTGAGCAATCTCGTCCCAAAAGAATTGTACGTTCTGTTTCAACAACCGTGTAAAACCTTTAGTGACCTCGGCGTAGTTAGGGATGAATCGGCGTAAAAAGTTTGCTTTCCCTTGCAAGCTTTGGAGTTGGCGCAAACTCGAAGGAGGAGGCAATTGGATGATAGCCTCGACTTTCGAGGGATCGACGCGAATGCCGGTTTTGGAAACAACAAATCCCAGCAATCGACCTGTTTCTATACAGAAAACACACTTGTGGGGATTCAACCGAATTCGATAATGCCTACACCTCATAAAGATTGCTCGTAAATGGACAAGGTGATCAGCTCGGTGTAAAGAATGAGCAGGCAAATCATCGAGATAGGGTTGCACAATGTGCTTGATGTCATGAAATGCATAAGACATGGCCCGTTGAAAAGTAGCACCGGCATTCTTAAGGCCAAAAGGTAATTTGCAATAAGCAAATGTCCCCCATGGACAAATGAATGCCGTTTTTGGTTGATCGGCAGGTAGAATATTGATTTGATTATACCCTGAGAAACCATCCATGAAGGAAAACATCTCACTTCCGGCACAATCATCAATAATTTGATCGATATAAGGCGTAGGATAGTTGTCTTTTGGACAAGCTCGATTGATATCCCTATAATCGATACAGATTCTTATTGTTCCTTGTTTTTTATTGACGGGAACAATATTCGATACCCAATCCGTTAACGGGATCGGATAAATGAAACCTGCTTTCAACAGCTTTTCGACTTCGGCTTTGATTGCAGCTGCTTTTCGAGGGTGAATCTGACGCAACCGTTGCCGAATGGGTTTAGCATCCGGGTAGGTTTTGATTTCATGAACAACAATGGCAGGATCGATTCCTGGCATTTCTTCGTAGGACCAGGCAAACACGTCGCGGAATTCTTGGAATAGGGCCTTGTAAGTTTCAATTTCTTCGTCAGTACATGCGGCACCTATATGAATGTTCTCCTTGATTCCGGGCTTCACTGAAATATCAATGGGAATAGTACGAGAAATATTCCCTAAATTCAGCTCTGAATCAGAATGTTTCGTTGGATCCTGAGCGTCTTTGACATATTCAGCGGTAAAGATAGATGAAAAATCATTTTCAAAGGCATCATCCTTAGGTAAAAACGAAGATCTGTGATGGAGATCGTCCCATGGTAGATCATCTACACTTAGGATTTCGCGAAGTTGTTCGTCAGATGACACTTCTTCGGGAAACGTTATCCGTTCTAAGGGTGAGGTGAAAAGTGACTCTTCACTGACCACATTCATTTGGTCGGTTGAATGAAAGTCGGTAAAAGACATAAGAGCTTCATAAGCAATCTCATACGGACTCAACGGCATAACATCACCGAGTGAGTCTAGCTCAGAGTCAGAGGGAACATACCAAGGATCATCATAAATAATGTTTTCTGACGTGATCATATGAATTGTTGCGAACGAAGGGTCTGCATTGAGTGGAGGGAGAGGAAAAGTTCCCAGTAAACCGGAATCCTTAACTAAACCTACACCAATGTCCCTATAAGGGATTGTCGTTTTACCAACATGCTGGATAGTTTCTAAAGAGGTTGGGTCGGATGAAAAGTATGTCAGCTGATCAATAGTCACGATCTTACCGTTATGTGGAAACTTAATGACTCTGAAGACCGATGAAACGACCGCTGTCATAGCATATGACCAACTTCGACCCAAAAGAAGGTTGTAGTCTAGAGGGGCATCAACCACTTCCACATCCAGACTAACGGTTTTACCTTCGACCCCTATAGGCAATTCTTGTAGAATACCAAACGGACGGAACCCACGGCCATCAAAGGCCTTAAGGATGGTGGGGGATTGGTTCAACGAAGGAGAACCAAGCGATCTCCAACATTGAATCGACATAATACACGTAGAAGCTCCCTCATCAATCACAGTCCGATGAATAGGCCTGTTTTTGACTATCACTGGAATTTGGAAAGCCATTTGATGGGGGAGACGCGGTGTACTACTTTCTAGATCAAAGATCATTAGGTTCGGGTCCTGAACATCGACAGCTCCAATAGCCGACAAAAGCAATTTTCGTTGCGCTGGACATGATTGCAGCACTTCGAGTGCCGACATTGCTGAAGGTGAAACAGCTAAGTCTTCAACAATGTTGTAATTCTGGGCTGCTCTCGCATGTGGATTGAAAGCAGACCTTCGAAGTACACCCTTGGCGGGCGGCTTAATCACTAAGTCTGGGTTAGGTTTTTCGATCTGTAGTGGATCGGAACCAGGAGCTGAGGTTGATGGGTTAGAGTTAGAAGATTCTGCTTCTTTACCATCAACAGGAGCCTTACTACCATAATCTTGCGATCGAGTCGCAATCCTGACATGAGACATCATCAAAATGGGTTCTTCACTGGCATTCGAAGAAGAACCTATCATCTTATTTTCCTGCTCGGGAATGGATTCTTTAACACAGCAGGAGTCGGAGAACCTTTAACTATTTTCACTACCTCGGCCCGATGAGGGCAGTCTCTCGTAAAATGATCTTCTTCACAAATGAGACAAGGATAACGAGGTTTGCGCTTTTCGTCATTAGTTTCCGACTTTTCCGTTTTCTCCTTTGGAGCCTTGTCTGCTTTAGCCTTCTTCTTTCCTTTCTTCTTTCCACCGTTTTTGGATTTGGCCGTAGATGACTCTACAGCGTGAATGTCGGCGGTAAGTTCAGGAGGAGAAGACTCTCCTGTCGGAGAATCAGGCAAAGTGATAATTGGAGTATTGGAGGTCTTGGAAGACTTCTTCTTACTCTTCGTAGTCACGATACCGATCATACCATCAGCGGCATGAGATCCCGAAGGAGCAGCAGCGATTTGGTTTGACTTTGGAAGATCCGGAATTTTCTCGTGTAACGTACCCGACTGAGTGTAAACTAAGTCAAGGTATTGTGCCTGAGCAATGACTTGCTCCTCAGTAACTACGCCGGCCTTAGCTACATCTTCAGTAATTCTTGGTAATAATGATTTTACAAACCATTCAGCTAAAATTTGGTCCGGGATAAAAACTTTCACTAATCTCCTTCGACGTCTCCACTCATGGATGTGATCAGAAATGTACGTGGATGTCGATTGTTTTAGCGAAGTTAATAATTCCGTACCATTATCGTATCTGACTGGTAACTGAAAATGAGTTAAGAATGAAGTAGCTAACTGGCTAAAGTTGTAAAAAGAAGCCCGTGGCAACTCAATGTACCACTTGGCTGCGAGACCAATGAGTGTACGCTGGAAAAGACGTAAGCGGATAGAATCATCTGAGATGGAATTTGATGCACACCAGAGGTGGTAAGTCATCACGTGATTAGACGGATCCTCTCCAGACTTACCTTCGAACTTGGGTATATCGCTGGGCAACTTATTTGGCATTGGCGGCCAGAACGGAAGATATTGAATTGGATCGTTCGTTAGGCGCGTCAAGTCGGGTAAATCTAAAGTCGCAATAAATGGTAACTGCCGGTTAGGATCTCTGAAACTCTGAGTCACAATACCAGCCCCAGGAGGAGGATATCCAGGATAACTAGGAACAGGATTCGCATTGGGGATATTATATCCTCCTGGAAAACCAGGATTAACCGGACCGTACTGGGGTTGTTGAGGTGGTTGATAATTGTACCCAGGATACGGTTGATACTGGTAAACCGGTTGTTGGGCAGCTTGACCAGGTTGATACTGTCCCTGGTACGGAGGTTGAACAAATTGAGGTTGAGTAGTAACAACCGTACTTGTACCAGGTTGACCTGCAGGCATCTGGACTGTGGTTTGAACCGTGGGTCCAGACAACGGTACAGATGTCTGAGGAGCGGTTACAGGGACAGTAGAAACCGGAGCTGCCGATACTCCAGATGTAAGCATGGTAGATGAAGCGGTAGTTGCTGCAGCCGTGTGAGGTGGAGTACTCGGTGCAATTGGCGGCTGAGTAACTACAGAAGTTACAGGGGTCTGAACACTTGACTGGACAGGTTGCGGTTGCTGGGGTGGACCAGGAACTGCAGGTTGTCCTGCTTGAGGTACCGACTGTATACTTGGTTGCGACATCTGTTGACCCTGTGACGGATCCCATGTTAACATTCCAGGGTATTGACTCGTAACAGGTTGAGGATACTGAGATCCATAGCCGTATTGAGGATAGGGTTGATAACTGTAAGGTGTAGTCCCATATGATTGCCCTTGAGGTGGTTGATAACCTTGACCAGGGTATTGACCCGTAGGTTGATAACCTTGAGGTAAATACGAATACTGGGGTTGACCTTGACCTTGAGGTTGGTATCCTTGAGGTTGATACCCTTGGGGTTGATACCCTTGGGGTTGCCATCCTTGAGGTTGCCATCCTTGAGGTTGATACTGATACTGAGGTTGACTTTGGGGTACGTATTGAGGCTGGGGTTGATACCCTTGGGGTTGATACCCTTGAGGTTGCCCCCCAGTCACAAATGAAGTACCTTGAGGTTGCCCCCCAGGCATTAACGAAGGTTGCCCCCCAGGCGGTAATTGGCCACCTTGAGGTTGGTTAATGGGAGTTGAACCTGACATCATATAAACTTCACCTATACTCAATGGTACATTACCACTGTTTCCAACTAATAACCCATGATCAACAGGTTGAGGAGATGCTCCCGCAAAGGTACCAGAAAGTGACTGATACCCAGTAGGAACAGAAGGACCGCCATGTAAAAATGATTCAGGACTTTGTGAAAACACAGATGACTGACCAGACATATTTACAGGAGAATGAATTCCTCTAGGTGGAACCGGAGTACGAGGTGTAGAAAAACCTACTGAGTTGTCTAAAAAATTGGTTAATGCAAGGTACCAAGACTCACTTCTAGGAGGACTGTAAAAGATGGATTCACGCTCCCTTAGATCAAGGGTAATTAGATCTTCAGAATCAGAAACGCCTATTTCTTCCTCTGGAACAAGTTCTTCTATAGCAATTAATCCAACAGGAAGATTTTCGGTGATAATTCTTTCTATTCTTGGTGAATCAGGAACACTAGGAGTTGGAGTAACAGGTTCTGAAATTTCAGGTTCTTCGCCTGTTTCACTGGCAGATGAAAAACTACCAGCAAGCTCGGAAACTGTAACAGCTTCGGGATTGTAACCTGTTTCTAATCTTTGGTAATCTGGATGGACTACCAAAGAAGATTCTCCTTCTTCAGGTGAACCTACTCTACTGCCACTAGGAGGAGTTACAAGGACCTTTAACCCTTCTAAATGACCCGGAATGTTTCAGGAGATTCACCCCGCGATTTACGGAGTTTTCTTAACAAATCTATCCCGGTAACAATCTCAGGAGACTTGCCCCGAAGTCTACGGGACTGTCTCGGTAATTCCGCCACAATTAAAGATTTTAACTACAACACACGAAATCAAAGTAAAAAATTTCAAATCAAACCACCTAAAGTCTTCTAAAGAACCAATCAAATTTGAAGCACACGCCTAAATAATCTAGAGCGTCAAACCACACACAAACAGTAGTCTTCCGGACCAAAAGCGCTAGTTGGTGATTAGGCCCAACCTCGCAGGATTCAGTACAGAAATAGTGGGTGGAACAGTTACCCCGGCAACCTGCTTAATGAATAGACTGGACCAAGTTCCTCCACTTTAACCGTCTCGAAGTGAAGCGAACCCCCCAGAAAATCCAAGTGAGTATAACCGACGTCTGCTCCAGGTACAGTGGGACCTTCCCTCCACCGTCACCTTGGGTAGAATCCTAGATATTATGGCCACTAAGGTTACCAATCACAACAATTACACCTGGGGGAACAGTCTAAACTCCGACAGCACGCAAGGGCAGAGTAGCAAGCTCCAATCCCCTTACCGGCTCCTTGACAACAATCCAAGGTTTACCGATAAGTGACCCCTGGCTCCTCGACAATGGTTAATCCGAGGTTTACCGTTTGTAATACGTACTGCCTGGCGTCGTTCCCAACGAGGGAGGAATGATCCCCTCACTGGTTCGGACACGAGCTCGTGTTTCTCCTTTAAGAGGAGCTTTCCAGAATGTAACTGAAACAATTGGATTTGTTCTACTCAAGATAGACTATCTGTTTGGTTTTGTAGTCTTGGAGAGTTAAGTACTCACCTACTCCAAGACCCTAGCCTAAGCTATGTTGGTGCTTCAGAGCCCTAGAAAAATAAAGATTACTAGATTGATTTTAATTTAAGCGTTACTTTTAAGGTTGTTTCTTAAGTCAAAAGGTGATGGAAGTGAAACTAGTGGTATGTTGACTCGACTCGAAACCACTACAAAATGCACCTAAAATGATTTATCCACTACTTTACTTTTTCGATGAATTGCTTAACTAAAAAGTTGAGAGAATGCAATCCTTATAAAAGCAACTTCTTAATTGAAGACAATCAAAGAAACAATTCGTTTTTCTTTTCCAAGCATAAAAACATAACTTCTCTTTACATGCACGAAAAAAACTCTTTTCTTCTTTTGAAAACAAAAAGCTACTTGAAACAAGACTTTTAAGAAGATGTTTTTGTATTTTTCTTTTAATAAAGCAAATAAATCTAATATAACCAAAAAACAATCTTAAAAACTCTTAAAATCTATGAAAATGCACTCATAAGCAAACTAAAGGCAAATTTACTCTAAGCAATCTTAACGAGGCCAAAACTAACAATGATTATTTCTAAGGTGTTTTACTTGATCACAATCAAATCAAGGACTAGCTTATTGCAGAACCAAAAACTAGTCAAAACAAAATTCTAATCTTTTTGTCCTTTTTGAAAATGGAAATCAATACTTTAAAAACAAGCAATTCGAAATTTGACCCAAAACAACTCAAATGACAAGTTGCTCAAACAAGGAGACTTTACGGCAGGCTCAACTTCTAAGAAGGTTGACTAACCAGAGATATCTAAGGCTGGACAACTTTCTAAGCTCAAAGTCACTACAAAGCCTTTCCAAAAATCAAACCCTAGGTCTAAACTTCGTTGAAAACCACTAAAACACTCAAAGCTCACAAAACGAGTTCAGGTGAGAATTCTTGACAGGGTACTAAAGGATCTGGGCAGAAAACACTAAGAAAAAACAAAATCTAAAAGTAATTTAAGGCAAAAATGGAATTTTCTTAACTTTTACAGGAAGACGCAGGCCAGCCGTTGTCACAGGTGCGGCCCCGCACTGTGCAGTCGACAACAGCGCGTCCAAGGACGCACTGTGCAGCACACAGAGACTGCGTCTTTCTGGAAAAAGGAAGAAAAACTAAAGCCAACTAAAGCTACAGCTAAGCCACCCAAATACTAATTCTCACAGTCAAAAACCAGAAAATAAAAATGATTTTCTCAAAGCAAAGTTCATATAAAGGAAAAGACTCTCTCATTAATGGATTCCCCAGCGGAGTCGCCAATTTGTCACACGGAATCTGTCAAGGGTGCGGACACGACTGACCTTCCTAGAAGTCTAAGACATTCTAATGACAAACAAGACAAAATGGAGTGATCTTTCTCTAAATACACCTTTTACAACATGAAAACTACAAGTGTTTAGGCTTACCTTATTCCAAAACGCTGTTGTTGAAGTCCGTTCTTGACGATCCGGATGAGCTCCTCCTTCAAGTCAATTCCTGCAACCACAAACAATCAAACAATTACCAAGCACTTGCATTTCATATAATAAAACATATATTCAACATGCAGACCAAGGAACACATGAAATAACTCATTAACACAAGCTATTGAGAAAAATAAACCAGTTTGTATTAATAACGAAACAAAGAAACTCTTACAACCTGGCCTTGGTGTTGTGCAAGTTCCTCCCAGGGTCCATCAAGGGTTTTCCTCTACTTTGACAAAGCTCACCCTCTCCCAAGTAGAATCAAGTGAAGACAATCTCTCCTCACAAGGGCTCTAATGGAAGACCTAAATCCTGCAGCATTTACCCAAAGAAAATGTATAGCTCCAACCTCTTCTCCTTCTGGCTCAATGCCTTCATTTATAGTGCTGTAAAGAGGTTATTCAGGTCCACTATCAATGGGATCATCCCCCTCTATGGGTGGGATAGCTCCCTTATTGATGGGATAAGTTCCCCCTTAATAGAGATACATGAACCAACTGGAGGCACATCCATTTCATCAAACCGACCTCTAGAATGTTCTAGAAGTAACCACAAGTAACTTTTTCAAGATAAAACTCGCGCATTTTGCCTTTTACAGAGGGACGCACCTGTCCCTTAACATACAGAGCGTCTATGGACGCGGATTTTGTGAACATGGTCAGCGTCCCCGCAGGTAAGGCTAGAGAGAACCTGCGACCCCAGAGATAAACATGATTTTTACAAGACTTTCTCTCTTCTTTGAGTTTGAGATGGATAACAGAGGCATGAGACTTGCCTAAGAGGGTAGCATGACTTGTTGATTTGAGCCATACTAACTGTAAGTAGTCAAGGTGACATTTTTTAGTGTAACAAGCTTGAGGAGGATAACATTTGTTTTTTTTCTCATCCTTCGGATGAGTCCAACTTAGTTTAAAATTCGAACCCTAATAAGGAGTGGTTCGTTCCTATTTAAAATTGAACAGGTCCTTTACTGTGAAATTTTAACGAGTCTAGTATAGGAAAAACTCCGTGTTTTTCAATTTTAGGGAGTCAGAAGAAAAACTTAAGAAAACTCCATGGGGGTACTTTTTCATAAAATAATCCCTCAGGTCCAAAAAAGGATAAAATAATACAAGAGGGCTGACATTTCCAATACTTTAACGAGCTGGAAAGGACAAGCGCTTGACAATCTTTTCATGTTTAATGAGTCTAAAAAGAGTTTAAAGAGGACTCTATTGACCGTAATTAGTCAACATATACCTTTTTCGTAAATAGTCCATTTCAATCTGTAAAAGGGGTAAACTTATATTGAAAGGACAATTATTCATTTATTTTAACGAGTTCGAACAATCAAATGCTCGACAATCTTTTCAATTTTCGAGAGTCTGAAAAGGGCTTAAAGAGGACTCCAACGTTTCACTTTTTCGTAAATTTTTTAAAGAGTCCAAAAAAGTGATAAAAGTATGCTCTTTGTTGAAAAATGATCAATTTCCCCGAAAAATCCAATATTCTGCACAAAAACTCAAGACATTACACATACCTGTTTAAGATAAATTTTTCTTTTTTTTTTTTAAATTGCCTTTTAAAGTGAAAAACAAATAAATTGAAAATTCATTTATTCGAAAAAACTTATAAAAAGGGCTTTTCTAACTTCATTTTTACCGTTTGAGTTCAGAGTGTGAAGTGAGAGCTTTTGGGTAAAAAATTCGTGTGAAGATTCTGGAAAATCCGTCCGTCGGAATCGAAAACCGTCAGCTCTAGGTAATCCACGTCCTCCTTAACTTGCATTTCATCTATTTACATTTCATTTTTAGGCTTTAAATTTTATTTTTGAAGGAAAAATAGGTTTAGAAAGTTGCTCGCAAGTGCAACACGCAGCCCCTGTGGACCCCGACTTTTTTCTAGTAAGAAAAAAGTCGTGGGTCCACACCTATTGCTCACAACTCATGCGGACCTATGCACTATTTGTAGGTAGTAGGTGCAGACCACGTGAAATGAATTTTAAAAACTTAAATTTCTCCATTTTTGCCCAAAATTTTTCAAACTAACTTGTTCTCATATGTCTTTTTATGCATTGTAGGACATTCAAAATGTGTATTTGGTGAGAACGTGAACAGGAGGATGTATATTTTTCTGCAATAAATCATATGCCCACATTGTAGAATTGAGAGCATGCGGATTGTTAAAGTTATGGGCCATACCAGGCATGAGGGCCCAAGTAGACCTCCTGACATGGCTGGTAGATAGATGGAATACATAGTACCAATGCTTCATGATTAGTGGCCACTGGCTCAAAATCGAGCTAGAGGACATATACTTTTTGACTGGTTTGTGCAAGAGGGGCGAACAATTATCTCTTTTCGAGACTAGGCCAAGTGGCCAGTCTGTCGCTAGTCTCTGATTGGAGTTTTGCGATGATTGAGCAGACCCCAAGGATAAACAGATTGATATTAAAACTATCAGCTGTCCTGAGCTTAAAGTTATTGCATATACTATTACCAAACTATGCGGGAGTGAAGCATTGCATGTGGCTACTAGATCCCAGATGCAGATGGCTATAGACTGTTTATGAGGCACCATATTCAACTGGTGCGAGGTTGTGTTGGAAAATGTGAAATGCCAACTAACCAGAGAAAAGAATGGACAGCTAAAAAACTTTGGATATGGATTTATCGTAGTCAGCTTTGCTCTAGAGAGGATCCCCATGTTAGCCCCGCATCATATTCCTGTTGATGCTGGTCTTCCTCGAGAGCCTAGAATGGTTTGTTGGGTTGCTTTGATGGCCCGTCACCCTGAGGAGGGCATAGAGGTTGTTCAATTTCCACCTGAATATTTTCATTGGTTGAACAACCAACTTTTTGTGATTCAGGACTTTCCATACGCCAGGATGGATTATCGTGGTGATCCAGACATGACTCTTCCACCAGGAGAGCAATGGGATGATTAAGGTAAAAACCATTTTCAACACTTTCTAAGTTTTTTTTTTTTTTTAAATCGTCCAAAACTGACAATCAAAAGTTTAAATGCAGATGTGGGTCCACGACGACCAGCTTCTCTCCAGCCTTACGAGAGGAGACACCCAACTGCAGTAGTACCATCCCTACAAGACCAACCAGCAGAGATCCTGACCAACTTGGAGCATCATCTTGAGCGCTTGACAGTAGATATTCCAGAGACTAATATAGATGATATTCCACTTAGGTTACAGAGATATGTGATTGGGGTCCCAGGACTTTTAGGAGGTTCCTATGTAGGGTGGCCCAAGCAGTAGTTTCTTATCGTGATCATTGCCAGGAATAGGATGATCGATTTTGTAGACTCACGACATTTTTGTCATTTTGTATTATCATTTTTACCGATCATAAGGAGTTTTTCAACCTATGATCGAAGACGATGTATATTTTGGAACACACTTCTATTCTATGATATATCATTATCACCGGCTATCTCGTGTAACATGTTATCGAATGTTATTAAATTTACTATTTTGATTATTGCAAATGTTTATTTATCATACGAGAAACAACTTCATTTGATAATCTATTTAAATGTCTTGGAATATGCTGATATTCAATGTAATCAAATTCACATTCCAAGAGATGAAATCTAAAAAATAACCTTAATAACACTGGATTTCTACTGGCATAAACCCTGTTAAGCTATAATACAAAGAGTTCATAATCCAACCTAACAATCAAACTCTGAATCCCAAATGAGATGGATTCAGATAATAACTCAATCACTGCACTATACTCTGCAATGTTATTTGTTGTTTGAGCGAGGCTTACACCATGCATAGACACTAAATCATTAAAGGGTGAATAGATAACCCAAGCTGTGGAAGAAATGTTATGTGTACTATGACAAGGACCATCAAAAAAACCAATGTATGTTTGAAGAGATGTCGACATCTGCAATATCAAGAGTAAAATCGAGATAAGCAGGAATAATGATAAGAGCACTCTCTAAACTAGGGACACTTTTCTAATCTAAAACACACCAGCTGTAAAGAAACTAATCTAACAAAAAATCTCCACACAGAATTTAAGCATAATATCTCTTCAGATAAAGTCCATTTTTGGGTTTACCCAAAGGGACATCGTCAAAATCTATCAATTCACAAGCCCCTTTTGCCAGCTTTCACTTAGCAATATAAGGACCATGCCACATAGGTACAAATTTTCCAGCCCCTAGCTTATCATTTGCTTGATCATATAGTAAAACTAGGTCTCCTTCTAAAAAATTATGAGGTGTAACATTTCTGTCATACTGAGCTTTCACTCATTTTGCATGAGTCTCGTTTTCTATTTCAACACTGCGTTGATTCTCATCTAGCTGAGCTAAGTACAAAAAACATTTCTCTTCTTCAGAAGTAGCTGGGAGAAATTCTATGGCTAATTGTAATGACGAAATTTTGCATTCAATAGGTAACACTGCTTCCAAACCATAAACCAGTTGAAAAGGAGTGAAACCAGTTGATGTTTTTACTGAGGTCCAATATACCCAAAGTGCTAAAAATAGTATGGTATGCCAATTCGACTTATGAATACCAATTATTCATTTGATCATAGTGATTAAAAATTTATTGATAGCTTCAACCAGACCATTAGCCTGCGGATAATACGGAGTAGAACTATCATGGCGCAGGCCAAGTTGATCTGTCAGTTCAGTCATCATGATATTTCGAAAGTGACTTCCATGATCAGAAACAATAGCTTGAGGAACACTGAACCTAGCATTATGTGATTGAATACGAAAGTTGCAATAGTCTTGCCATCTGCCAAAAATGTAGGCATTGCCTCAGCCCACTTTGTAAAATAATATACCGCTAGGATAATATACGCATTCCGCCCAGCCGAGTGAGGGTTACATGTAATAAATTCAATACCCCACTTTGCGAAAGGTCCAATAGCAATTATAGGGTGAAGAGGAGCGACAAATTGGCGACTCCACTGGGGATGGTCTTTGATTGTTGGTTTTCTTTTGTTTTGAGTTGAGAATTTGTTTTTGTTTTTGGTTTTTTATTGATGTATATTGGCTTGGGTAGTTTTTAGAATCTGGAAGTATTTTTTTTTTTTTTTTTATGTTTTTGGGGGACCACACTTTCTCTTTACAGACAGTGTGGGCATCTCCGTACTTTTCATTAAGTAAATAGAGAGGAACCACACCTGTTACTTCTAGAACCTGTGGACCCTATTAATTTGTTTTGAAAAACCTAAAATATTTTCTTCCAGTTAAGTTTAGGTTTTATTTAGGATTTTTAGTGTGTACGCAGATTTGTATTTTTCTTGTCAAAAATCTCTTGTGAGTGAGTTCCGATATTATTTTTGTTTTAGATGATTTTCTAGAAGTATTGCATGCTTGGAGTGGATTTCACTTGGTCTCTGTAGTGACTCAAAGATCAGAAGCTTGAGAAACCTTAGATCACCCTGGTGTCTTTTCGTCTTCTTGATGAGTCTGACTTGGTTGTGAAATGTATCCTTTGTGATAAATAGATTTAGTTTTCTCCTTGCAAATCTTTGAACAAACTTTGTTATAAGTTCTGAATTTCATTTTTACAAAAGAAAACATATCTAGATGTTTTTTGATTGATTTTTTATTCTGAACAAACGAATCGTTAGTTTATTGAACAACTAAGTAAAGCATCCTCAAAAAGAATTGAAGCTTTTATTCAATTAGATTTTTAAAGTTTTTAGATCTCAAAGATTGTGTTTTGTAGTTTTGAGTGTATTTCTAGAACTTGTAGATCTCTTTTGAAGCAAGTTGTTTTTTGTAGTTTCGAGTCTTGAAGGGAAAGGAATGTATTGTGAGCATTAATTATTAGTCTCGTTTTGAGTTCTTATTGAAAAAAACAAAAATATTTTCTTTCCATTTCCATGTTGAAAGAAATAATTGTTTCTTAAAGAATTTCATTCTCAAACTCTTTCCTTTAGCTAGAATTTCATTGAAAGAAAAACGAATTTCTTATCATTTTAGGTGCATTTTTTGTGTGTGTTTGGAGTCGAGTATTCACACCATCAAAGTTTTATTTCCATACCTATCGACTTAAAGAACAACCTATAAAAGCAACGCTTAATTAAAATTGATCTAGTAATCTTTTCTATTTCTAGGGCTCTTATCACCAATATAGCTTAGGCTAGTATCTTGGAGTAGGGAGTAATTAACTCTCCAAGATAGTTAAAACAAACAAGTAGATACATCTTGTGGTAGGAAATAAATCCAATTGTAATTGATACATTCTGGGAAGCTTCTCTTAAAGGAGTCAATCACGAGATCATGTCCAAACCTTTGAGACAATCAATGCTGTTTCACTGGGAAAGATAGAATATTTGTGCATATTATAAATGGTAAACCTCATATTAACCATTGTTGAGGAGCCTAGGGTCACTTGTTGGTAAACCTCGGATTGACCATGTCGAGGAACTTTCAAGGGGATTGAGCTTTGTTACATGAACCTTAAAAGAGCGAACTTGCCACCTTAAGATTCCTTCCAGAAGCTTCTAGAAATAACCGAAAGTGAGTTTTTCAGAATATACTTGTTCCTTTTTAACTTTTACAGGGGTCCACACCTTTAACACAGAGACAGAGTGGTCAGGTGCGCTGCAGACATGACCATTAGGTGCAGGATCGCAGGTGAGACAAAGAGAAAGTGCAGAACCAAAGTTTTAAATACTTTTGAGAGATTTTATCTTATTTTCAAGGCTTGATATGAGGAACTGATGTTTTAGACTTGCAAAGGAGGAAAGTATGAGTGGTAATGAACTCACACAGATAGCAGAATGTCAAGGTGACAATTTTCAGTGCAATAGGGAGAAATAATTTAAGTGCAAGGATATTTTAGGCTATAAAATCTTATCTTTTTAATGAGTACTAAAGTACACTTTATGTGAAATCATGGAGTAAATGTGGAGCGGTACGATTCTCCCAAAATTTGATACTTACCTTCCCTTGAAAAAATCATCACTAGATAATAATAGCCTCACCCCATGTCCGACCTTGCATGACTGTTATGTGAAATTATTTTCTAAACCATCGCCTCTTCCAATCATTATAGCTTTCTTGTACTGGCACCAATTCATGTTCACATCCGTGTGATTTTAATGGTGAAGCATGACCCTTTGTTAAATAGTTTATTTAACAGTGGGTGTGTAGCTCGATCAACATTTGATTCTTTTGTCATGATATTTTTTGAAATAGAAAGTGGGTGAATTTGAATCGAAATGGTGCCTATAAGGATCGAACCATGACCCATAGAGATGGAACAAACAACTGAGTACAGGAATAGTCTTTCACTGTTGCAGGAATCTAGGTTCCTCCCATTTATGCAGAAGTTTGATGGGTTTGACTCAGTTGTAGCAATAGCATTTGCCCGGACCTTTGATGGGAGCTGAGCCAAGGTTGGTTCATTGGAGTTTGTAGTAACAGAAGAATCAATGTCTCAGGCTATAGGGTTGCCAGCAGTAGGGGAGAAATGGTTCAAGAAGGAAAAGTTGGAAAATAAATTGTGGCATCAGTTCGTGGTCAACCCAAAGCAGAAGGTAGAATGGAAGAACGACCACTAGCAGGACACCATGATAGGGAAGTGGAAGGATCTCCTATATGTGTTGTAGAAGCTCCTTACTTGTGAAGGCCACTATTCACTAACTTTCCTCTACCACATATGCCTACTCTTACACTTTGAGTCCGATAAGCTCATCAACTTCCCATATTATTTGCTGAGAAGTTTAGAAAAGATGGTGAAAGGGGTTTAGAAAGGAAAATCTAATTAGGCTGCATGCAGAATATATCACCATGGGTTGATTAAAATCTTAGTCAAGAAGGAAATGGAAGCTAGAAGTATGACTTGGGAGGAATTATTGGAGGAGTTTTGGGGTGGAGCATAGCGAAGTCGACTCAAAATAGAAGTGCAGGAAAGTTGACCCCGAAGTAGAGTGCAGAAAAACTGAGGTTGGCTCAGAAGAGGAGTGTAGGAAAAAACAAGAAATAAAAAACGATGACCTCATGTGCTACTAGGAACAGGAGATCAACCAGGTGAATAATTGCCTCCTGAAGGGCGGGTCATGCTGAGTTGACCTCTCCAATACTATTGGATGACTTGCCACCTACTTCGCTAGGTAAAGATAATCTTTCGGTTCTTGCTGAGGCAGCAGCTCACACAGTGCTTGGTGGTGACTATGTAAAGGAAGACGACACACCATTGTTGGTCCTCCTTGGCAGAATGAAGAAAATAAAGTTGGTGTTGAGCACAAGTAAGGACTCGATAGAGGGTCAGCTGTATGACAAGGCACACGATACTGAAACCCTCATCGATTTTGAAATGAAGGGTACTAAAACCCTTGACATGATGAATGAGAAGGGTATTGAAACCCTTGGCACGATGAATGAGCAGGGTGCTGAAACCATCAATAGTTTTGAAGAACAGGGTACTAAAACCCCTGGTGAGATAGATGAGCAGGGCACTGAAGCCCTTAATCAATCTAAGGAGTAGGGTACTAAAACCACTAATAAGGTAAAAAGGCAGGGCACTAAGACCATTAGTAATATTGATATTTCGGGCGTCGAAACCCTTGATGTTGTTACAATGCAGGAATTGAAAGGTGGCCGAGACAATTTCGACCTTGATAATGATGGTACATGTTTGGAGTTGACTTTTGAAAAGTCGGTGCCCAAGGAAAACTCCATCCTCTACTTGAGCAGTCATATAGAAGAATTCAAACAACATGTTTTTGGCTTGGAGGTGTTAAACCGAGCTGTCAAGGAACAACATACAGAGAAGAAATGAGAAAACACAAAATTAGCAAGGGAGGTGAAGGAGCAGAAGTGACACGTTAAGATATGGATGTATTTGGTTTTGAAGCGTTATGAGTTTCTTAATAAGGTTACCAAGAAACTTAAAATGGTTCGAAGCAAGAAGGAAAAAATCATGAAGGCAGGAATTAGTATACAAGTTCATAATTAAAGGGAGGCCCTTCTATTTTGGTTTTTTTGCAGTAGGTAGTGGTTGTGTGAGGACCGACAATAGCTTAAGGAGGAGAGGATGTTGGTAGGCCAAATTGTTACATTTTTCAACCCTTTTTCCCTTCCAAAACATGACCTTATACCTCTGTTTTAACCTTGAAAACTCCCTTATTCCTGTACTAGTCCAAGAATCATATCCCTTCCTGCACTAGCTTTACGTTTCATGTTTAAGAGTTACGAAAGTTCTGAATTGATCAATTTTGTAGATTTCATGCCTTTAAATATTTTTAAATAATAATTCTCTTCCTAGAACGTATTTTATGGACAAAGAATTAATTATTTTTGTTAGAATGATCGAGTGCAGGTAGGATTCCTGCATCGTTGGTGAATCTTCAACTACCGTGATAGATCACCACTCCATGCAGACGCTATGTCCTGGAACGATTAACTCAAGTTGGGCTTAGAGCATGGAGGAAAATCAGTGATATGGTGGAGATTATTTCACCGACCGAATACCTATAATAGTGTTTTTTTATAGCTGAAAGGCTCAGTGCGAGCTGTTGTTGTTATTTTTGTTAAAGTCGAAAGGCTAAGATTCGAATGATCATTGTAATTTGGTTACTGCTTCAAGCCTCGATGAATGTATAAAATGTAGGACTCAAATAGAAAATGTTATCGAGAGTGTTGGTTAGGTAAATCCCCTCTGCGGACAGAGGCGATCCCACTAACTTAAAACAGAACTAGCCACAATCAATCCACGCTGCCACGCAAGTTCCTAGTTGTACACTAAAGGTGAATTAAGAAGACCAACCTGGATTCCAACGCTATAGTCGAAGCAGAGTTGGTGTTCCCGCTCCCTCGCTCCGGCAGGTCACAATCCTTGCGATCCTTGCAAACGGACACCTGCACATGCAAAGGAAGAAACAGATACAAGCATAAAATCCACCAAGGCACAACTATATTTCAGTCAGAAAGGAAATAAATCAACACCACTATAATAGACAATGAGATTGGAACTATAATAACAGTCGTTCATTAATTAATAATAGACAAGAAAAGTTACAACCAAGGTTCTGATGTTGAACCTTTCCTCTGGCTGGGCGAGCAGCTATATGCCTTGCAGTAGACTTCCTCTCTCTCAGACTCCCGGCAGCATAACCTCTCTAGCATTACTCCAACAACTCAAGAACTCAAAACTACAGCACTTCGGAACTCATAAACTTGGAGCTCATAAACTTGGAACTCATAAACTTGGAACTAGCTTGTCTAATGCATGAGGACAGGCTTTTATAGATGAAGAAGGGAGAAAGATTCAATGCACCAGTACACCCATTATGGAATGGAAACATACATGAAAAGCTATTGCGGATAGATACGATGATTCTCGAGCTTTATCAGATGGATTTTTCCCTCAAAGGACTTCATGATCTGGGAGGAAAAAATCATACAGTCGTGCTTTTGGCAAAAAACATTACTAAACTCGACTGGCGCGGGCATTGTTCTAAGACAGAGCGCCAATGGGCGTGCCCCTTTTTGAGGATCTGAGTTATTGGCGCGGGTCAGACATGGGTACCTGTGCCAATGGGAAAAGGGAACTTTTCAGGGATAATTTGCAGAAGGTGTCTTGAGGGAACATGAAGTACATACTCAGGGGAACATAGTGCAAGTGTTTTTAGGCTATGTCACTGCTCACAGGTCCCGAAATGCATCCTCCAATGTACTGGAATCGGGGCGATAGGGACGGTGACCAACAATGACAAATTAATGTGTAACAGATGCCCCCCAAAGCATGAGGCCCGAGTGAGAGAGAGGGGTGAAATGCTTTGCAAGAACACATATAGCCGCTGCCGAGAACCTGCATTGAGAGATACTATTGATAGCTCAAATACATGATGTACGTGGTATGGTCGCAGCCATCCATAAGAGAGTACATGATAATTTAGATCCATAGTATGGACATAGCCATCTGGGTAGGATCAATGAATTGACTCAGGTATGGTCGCAGCCATCCAGTGAATGAGTCATGTATCAAGAATCACGCCTGGATTACAACAGACACAATCCAGGGTCTTGCGCTCCATCTCGACCCAAACAGAAGTACAAGTTCAAGCATGCGAATATGTGAGCTGAAGTCGAACATGCATGAACATCGTCTGATTACCAGTCAATATTTGGAAATGTTAACAGACGCGAGAGGTACCACCAATAATGACAATGGCCCTCAAGGTATTGTCGGTACAATCTACGGCATGCGAATTAGTGATCTGACGTCGAACACCCGTAGAATCATTCGATCGGATGCCAATGATGAAAACCTCGCGTCGAACATGAAGAACCTGCCATTGAGGCATGCAGTCTCCAAGGCACCGGAAGGGAGTCTCTAGATCAACTTCCTAGATAATGAGCTGAAGTCGACAGGAAGTGACCTTGATCGAAGGTGGGCCATAATGTTTCCCACATCATCGACACGATACAAAGAGATGATGTTGTGAATCAAAATTGTATGAGCTATCAGAGGGAGGTTGTTTCTTTGCAGGGGTCAACTTCTCTTGAACATATCGGCGGCACTAGAGTGGAGTTGGCAGTATTTGACATCGATGGATTAGAGGTCATAGTGACGAGGCAATGAGCAGATGAGAGGTCAAATAGGATTACCCAATCTCACGGAGGCAAGTGAAAAATAAGATGAGATGTCCTCACCCAGACACGAAAGCAGAGGAGTGCCATGTTCAAGAGCGACATACTGCCGACACAACAATAATTATGGTTCCAAATTTTTTTTTCCCCACCCTTTCTGGCGAGTACCCCAATTATTTTTAACAAGCTTGATGGGGATAGCATATGCTTGTGGTGCGTCATTTCGACAAAATCCGATGTCATTAGGTTTTAACGAGTCTGACAAAGGAAGAACTCGACGTCTTTTCATATTTAGAGAATTTGAAAAGACAGCGAAAAGGAAACTCCAGGGGTGTCCTTTTTCATAAAGTTGTGTCTCTCGGGCCCGAAAAAGTATAAAATAATGCCCGAAAGAATCGCCCGATTGTTACGATCGAGGAGTACTTTTCATAAATAGTGATTTCGACCTGAAAAAGTAAAAAAGTGATCAAAACCACGTCGTTTCGTAACCATTAACGAGTTTGAAACGACAAAAACCCGGTAATCTTTTTAAGTTTTAACGGTCGACAAAAAGAACTTAAAACGACCGCCCCTTATTTACGTTTAACGAGTCAAAAAGGGAAAAATACTCGGCAATCTTTTCATATTTTACGAGTCAGAAAAGAGCTTAAAGGCGACTCGTCCTAGAGGAACGAGTGGTATAAAGGGTAGCAACTGGTTCCGGTAGTGGTGGAACTGCTTAAAACATGTAATGGTCAAGAGGCTGGCTAATAAAACCACTCATCGCTGCGGTTCCTCAGGAAAGGAAAACAACCAAGTGAAAGCATATGATCGGCCAAAGAGATGGTGGCGATGGAATAAAACAACCAAGGCTCATCTAGCAGAATTTAGCAGATAAATGGCAATCACGGGATGTAAATCAGGTATGGGTTCATTTTTACACAAGCTTGAACCATGGAGAACTCTGCTTGGATTCGGTTTCATGTTTACATAAGCTTGAAATGAAAAAACTATGCTTGTTATAAATTTGCATACCCCCAGCATGATAATGCAAATCGAGGTACATGCCCCCCAAGCTTCATGGCATTCACGGAGTGGATGGAATGAAGGTTCATTTGGAAAGACTCGATTTCGAAAAGGAGGATGCGTGCCCCCCGGGCTTTAGTTACGCGCCCGGGTCAGCTGCCGTCATCAGAATGACGGACTGGATGTTGAGGCATTTCCTGTGGAAATAAGATCATTTAGGAATGGTAGATGACTATACGTGAAGTGTGAACCGGGAAACAAAAGTTGGTCTACGACCTTGATCGTTCTTCCCTCGTGCGGAAAACACATCACTCTGAAGAGTGAGGACACAATTGCGCGTATGCGATAAATATAGTCTCGCCCAAGGAGTAAATTGTAATCTAACGGACCTTGGACTACCATGATGCCCATTTGAACGGTCTTCCCTTCTAATGTGATAGGTACGTGGGGAAGAATTCCTAAAGGTCGATTGGTTTCTCGATGAAATCCTGTAAGGTTTCTCATCTCAGGCAGAAGCAGTGGCGAACCAAGTGTTTCCCAAGCTGTGGCAGAAAGGATGCTCACAGGAGATCCTTCATCAATAATGGTACCGGCCATAACCATTCGGTAGACTTGAACTATAATTCGAAATTGCATGGAAGCTGGTAACCGGGGATTGACTAGTTGATCCCAATTAAAGGAAACAACTAGGTTGCTTGGAGGTGGGACCGGATAAACAGCCGGATATGACTCTGATAAACTTCCTTCCTACTGCGAAGGAATGAGAGGGATGTTCAATTGATCATAAGAGTCTGTGTTTATGAATAGAGTTTGGATAGTGTGGTCTTCATTCTTTACAGTGATAATATCATCTGAGGATGGAACTTCTGAAGGCAAAACCAGGTCACTTGTCATCCGGACCTCTTGAAAGACCGGGTCACTTGTCATCCGGACCTTTGGGCTTTCATCTGGTTTGGATTCAGATTCTGAAGGCAAAACCGGGTCACTTGTCATCTGGACCTCTTGAAAGACCGGGTCACTTGTGATCTGGACCTTTTGGCTTACGTCTGGTTTGGATTCAGATTGTTCATCTTTGATGATAAACACTCCCGGAACAAAGTGGTGTATGGATGATGAACGTAAATCAACACTTTTTCCGACCAGGGACTGATCTGGAATAGGCTGAGCACAGCCAGGTTCGGGAAGAGAAGACTGGACAAGAGAAGGGTGGACAAAATAGGAATCTTGGTTGATTTCTTTGTCAGCAGGGGAACGTTCTGCAATTGCAGCAAGACGTTGATAACCAGTAGGAAGTTGAGGTAAGGGAGATGACAGGATTTCCAAAAGACGGGAGGCTTCATCCATAAGTGGACAAAGGCAAAGGAGATGATTACCTTCACAAAGTCGACAAGGGAAACAAACCTTCCCTTTTCCCTTACTAGCTGATAAGGTATCGTCAATCTACGACGACGAGGGGCGAGTCGGGTCACGGGACCATTTATCTAGGACCCTAGGAATACCAGGACAATCAGTAAGAAAATGGTCCTCCTTGCATAATCGACAAGGAAACTTAGCCTTTCGCGGAGGAGCAGGAGGTGGCTTTACTTGAGGTATACTCGGGGTAGACGCGACCTTTCCTTTGGGAGACTTCTTCTTTTTGGTCTTCTTCTTCTTCTTCTTAGCCACCTGGTTATTTAAATCCAGAGTTTCACCAGGTGAAGTAGAAGATGAGGACACAGCAGTAGGCGAAGAAGGGCAGGGGTCCACCTTGGAATCAAAATGATGTTGCTCGGGTGGAGGAGGTGGTGGTGGAACAGGAGTTATCACACTCGAGACCACTGAGTTTGAGAACACCCATACGGGTAAACCGATGGTGAACCCAGGTAAAGACAAAGTTGCTATATACTGAACACCAACATTTCCGACAGAAGGAATCGGACCAGCCGGGGGACCACCTTGGCCGGTGGGCTCAGGGAAGGATGCCATTTGAGTGAGAAAGAACCCTACTCAAGCTAACGCAAGAAAAATTTAACCGGGTTATATGTGATCGTGGTCAAATAAATTTTAAGACACTGAACTTTGAACTTGACCTTTTCACTTTTTAAGAGTCGAGAAAAGGATGAAAAGATGACTCTAGTCTCCTTTGAATATTCAATGAGCACGAAGTGACAAGACGCTCACAGGCACATTTTCGTTTAAGGAGTCCGAAAAGGATCAAAAGTGACTGCTCTGAAATTCTAGGTAGAGGGTGTGCCAAACTTTTCGCAAAACCACAGAATACTTTTTAGGGTACGGGTGGTCGATCTTCGTGAATGTTGTGTTCACTGCATTGCGAATCGTAGGGCGGCCGACATGGCTTCCTATGGATAAAATCTTTATTCCTATAGGGGTTTCCCAATGTATACACGACGGTACGTGGGAGCACAGTCCGTACTGGCACCTATCGTCTCACCATGGAGGAATCACCCAACCACTCGACGGTAAGCTACCAGGTTTAACGACGCCGAAACACGTCTCTAACCTAGACCTCTAGAATGTTTGCGTTATGTTCCAATGCGTTGTTAGGTTCATTGAGTTTATTTTATAGTTTATCTTCAATTATGTTTTAGTTTTTTGGTCCTACCGTATGTGGTCTCTCCAAACTTCCTAAATGCAATCTATATGCCAAAATTATATCGTTTCATTCGATGAATTCTACCTACAAAAGAGTAGAGATTTTTTTTTTTTTTTTACACAAACAAAATGATCATCAAGCAAGCAACAAAGATCCTAATGCAGCTAATAACAAGAAATAGAAGTTTTTCCCTTTTCTTTTTAAAAGCGACAAATAGCAATAAATGCTAACTAATATAATGCAAAAAACTATTTTGTTTTTTGATTTCTTAAAATGGCATAATGCATGTAAACAAACCTCAAGAGATATCCACGAGTACAAACACAATTCACTCAATGGACATAGAACCAATTTAGAAACATGAAGATGAACTTTCAAAGCAAAGGAAAACACGAAGACGTTCAATGAACCATGTGATCTAAGTTCAAATGAAGTCAAGCAAGATCCAAGCAAGCTAGAAGTGAACTAGATGAGTGCGGAAAACAGCCAACAAGCTGACTGGATAATCAAACCACAAGGTCCCACAGAAGGCTCGACATGCAAAGCCACTAGGTACTCTAGGGTTGGGATACAAAATCGATAGAAATAAGCAAACAACTGAAGGATGAAGGTAACAACCAGTCACACAGAGGTCCAACACACTCCCAGAAGCAGCAAAAGATATGGAAAAACAAAAAATCCGAGTTTAAGGAGCTTTCAAGTACCAAACTGGTAAAATTCATAGAGCTGGCGCGACTGTGAATCTGCAACTCGCGCTAACAGTCAATTGGCGCGGGTCTTTATGGAGCAACATGCGCCAACTGGCGCAACTGTCCAAATAAAAAACGCACCAGCCGCGTTTACTGACCCAAAAAATAAATATAACAACCCAGGGTCTGATTGACAGTGCCCAACAGATAGCAATTTCAAGACTGACCCAGAAAGTTCATTAACTTAGGCAAGCGAGAGAAAACTAATCATGCAAGACAAACTCCAAATAGCTTCTCCCCAGTGGAGTCGCCAAATTGTTGGTTAGGTAAATCCCCTCTGCGGACAGAGGCGATCCCGCTAGCTTAAAACAGAACTAGCCACAATCAATCCACGCTGCCATGCAAGTTCCTAGTTGTACACTAAAGGTGAATTAAGAAGACCAACCTAGATTCCAACGCTATAGTCGAAGCAGGGTTGGTGTTCCCGCTCCCTCGCTCCGGCAGGTCACAATCCTTGCGATCCTTGCAAACGGACACCTGCACATGCAAAGGAAGAAACAGATACAAGCATAAAATCCACCAAGGCACAACTATATTTCAGTCAGAAAGGAAATAAATCAACATCACTATAATAGACAATGAGATTGGAACTATAATAACAGTCGTTCATTAATTAATAATAGACAGGAAAAGTTACAACCAAGGTTCTGACGTTGAACCTTTCCTCTGGCTGGGCGAGCAGCTATATGCCTTGCAGTAGACTTCCTCTCTCTCGGACTCCCGGCATCATAACCTCTCTAACATTACTCCAACAACTCAAGAACTCAAAACTACAGCACTTCGGAACTCATAAACTTGGAGCTCATAAACTTGGAACTCATAAACTTGGAACTAGCTTGTCTAATGCATGAGGACAGGCTTTTATAGATGAAGAAGGGAGAAAGATTCAATGCACCAGGACACCCATTATGGAATGGCAACATCCATGAAAAGCTACTGCGGATAGATATGATGACTCTCGAGCTTTATCAGATGGATTTTTCCCTCAAAGGACTTCATGATCTGGGAGGAAAAAATCATGCAGTCGTGCTTTTGGCAAAAAACATTACTAAACTCGACTGGCGCGGGCATTGTTCTAAGACAAAGCGCCAATGGGCGCACCCCTTTTTGAGGATCTGAGTTATTGGCGCGGGTCAGACATTGGGTACCTGTGCCAATGGGAAAAGGGCACTTTTCAGGGATAATTTGCAGAAGGTGTCTTGAGGGAACATGAAGTACATACTCAGGGGAACATAGTGCAAGTGTCTTTAGGCTATGTCACTGCTCACAGGTCCCGAAATGCATCCTCCAATGTACCGGAATCGGGGCGATAGGGACGGTGACCAACGGTGACAAATTACTGTGTAACAGAGAGATAGATATAGAAAGGATACTATGATTTTGTCCTTTTGTAATTTTTCTTATATCGCCCTCATTTTGGGTTGGATTCGAATTCATGATGTATATTTGTTGATCATTAATAGAAGGGAACTACACCATGTTTTCTGAATCTTGCACTATAACTCTTTGTTGATGTGTTGATTAAAGAGATGTTTTTTTATGTTTCCTAAACAGGGAAACGAGCTGGTTCGCTAGGACCCAGCCAACTTAACACGTTCTCCCTTGTGTTCTTCTTGTTTTTTATTAAGGTGTTTTAATTATTTCTAATGCAAAGTGTAAAGTAAGCAAATGTTTCTTTTATCTTTCTGCAAGGTTTAAATCTAATTTCATTACAGTGTGACAGATCTATGGTATGTGAGCTAGATTGAAATTCAATCCTATGATTTCCTTCTTTAAAGTTTAAACTCGTTTTCTACCTGGATTGTGAAGGTACGCATTCTTGCACTAGTGCGTCTGCAGTTTCACATATTGATTCTTTTGGTTCACTATAGAAATGGTCTTTCATTTTTATTTGATAAATATTAATGTGATCCTAAAGAGTGTGATTTCTATTAAGTCTTAATACAATTTTGAAAGCGTGATTTCCATTCTGAAGTTCTTTTGATATTTAGAATTAAATACAATTATGAAACAAAACGCTATTGCAACACACACACTGGTATGTGCTTGCACTTTATACTATTTAGGAAAGATCTGATTCATGTTCATTAGTTGTTAAAGGAAATATTTCTAGGTTTTAAAGGTTATGCATGTAGATCAGTAGTGTGGATATCTATTACAGGATTGAAGCATGTTTTCATATTTAAATGATCTATTAGATTACGTGCAGAAGTTCCATAATTAAAAGTATGCTTTGATTTTGGAATTAATTCTTGTTTTAGACATTAAAAGATTAGTTGAAGCATCTTTCGGTTTGAGGAATTTACTTTAAAAGTTTTGTTCACCTTTGCAAGTTATTTTTCTTAGTTAACACATCCTTTATTTTCTCGAAAGAAGGATTGGAAAGCTTGGTGCAGGAACCTTTGTCCCAGTACAAGAATCGATCTCCTGATACAGGAATAGAGTGATCTAGCCTTGAGCCTTAGAGTTCATGCATAAATACATAAATCTTCAGTACAGGTGTAAAGTATACTCCCAACACTTAGAAATTTCCTCTGGTACTAGTGCAAGCACATTTTAGAAGTGTGCACCTGGCCCATTTATAGCTAAGTTGGAACCTTTCCTCGTAGTCTTCCATCCTCCAAAATCCCATTTCTAAACATCCTGTAGAAAATTACAGAACATCCTGTAGAAAATCGCAAACATCCTGTAGAACCCCTGTAGACTTTCTGTAGAAGCTCACGAATGAGGTTTCTTGATAGAAAAACTCTGTGAAACTCTCTGGAAGGGTGTTAGGGACCCTTTAGGCCCACTATGAAGCTTCCCGACCTCATCTAAGCATTTCCTCTCGCCAATCCACCCCTGCACAGTCAAAATAGTCAATTCGCATGCATGATAATTCTGGAAACCTATCCAAAAACACAAAAATATGTTTTTTTACAGATGTTACTGTAGAAGTAGCTTAGATACATGTATTTACCTTCCTAGAAGTCAATGGAATTTCTTTCAGTAGCTTGCATCCTCTTTCTTGCATCGGTAGGGATAGCTAGTAAAATTAGGGTTTTCTAGGGTTTACGTTTCCTTTTTTCTTTCCAGTTTCTTTCTGCAAGTATATCAGCCTTCTTTGAGTTAGCTTTCGTCCATCAGTTAAAAATCTTCTTCTCAGAGCTCATAGAAGTTGGCTTAAGCCCCTAACGGACTTGTGCCAACTGACCAAGTGACAGTTGCGGCAAGAGCTAGTACTTGTGCATACAGCACCGTCGCTTCCAAGTTTGTTACGAACTGCAGGGTTGATAACAGTAAAGAAGGGAGTCCCAGGAGTTGCAGCATTATTGCTGCAACACTGGAGCTCACCGCTCTTTTTGGTGCCGTTGCCGGGGAAGCGTCAGAGTATTTGTGATTGCTGCTTTTCTTCTATTTTCCTACTCTAACCTTCTGCTAAGTAGTTTATTTCAGTTCCATTCTGCAATTTCATTTCTGCAAAAGTAAATTAGACATTTCCTGCTTTCATAGATTAGCCTTTCAATTCCAAAATTTCAATTCCGCAAGCGTAGAATAGAATTTCAATTCTGCAAGCATAGTCTAGCATTTCATTCTCGCAATTTGATTTTAGCAAAGTATATTAGTCCTTTCCTGCTTTCATTTCAATCCAGCATTTTCATTTCTGCAAGATAGATTTTAATTAGTTGCAATTCCATCTGTTTCAGTTTTCCAGGTACAAGCAGAGAAAAAAGCAAAAACAACCAAAAATCCTTTCATGCCTCATAGGAACAGAGATAATACCGGAAAATTCCTACCCAACACCCCCACCACTTCACTAAGTCACCTTTCTCTCTTCTTTGGTGGCGGTGATCCAGAAGAACCTATAGGTGAACCTCCTGAGATATACAAAGATCCTATAACAGAAGAAGAGCAAGAAAACTTTCCTTCTGAGACCATGGCTGACAACAGAAATGGTAGAGACGATGACGAGAGAATAGAAGGTACCTTCCCCATTCGAGAGACCAATGGCGACATGAAAATGAAGAACATAAGTCCCTCAGCCTTACCTCATTTCCAAGGATTGACCATTGAAGACCCTGATACCTTACTGTTTGAGTTTTTTGTCCTTTGTCGAACTTATGACTATACAGAAGATGAGAAAAAGTTGAAACTCTTTCCTTCTACCCTCAAGGATGCAACATTATGCTGGTTCATGGGGTTACCTGGAAACAGTATCACTACTTGGGCTCAGATGTAGGAAGCCTTTAACAACAAATATCGGGATTACTGTAGGTCAAAGGAAACCAAGGGAGAAATCTTTCAGATGGCCATGGGAAATGATGAGTCTGTAGAAGACTACGAGGAAAGGTTCCAACTTAGCTATAAACGGGCCAGGTGCACACTTGACCCTGAATCTCTAAAGATGGTTCTGCTCCTAGGAGTCCCTGAAGACCTTCTAGATACCCTTCACATGCTAGCTGGAGGAGACATTTACCAACTACCTTATGAGGACATAAAGGCTGTGTTTAGAAACCACTCTGCGGCAGCCCGAAAAAGAGGTAGGGGGAATCCACTTTCAGCTAGTACTACCTTCTCCAAGCATGAGTTTGCTAATCAGATGGAAGACCTCAAAAGTGAGATGAGATAGACCATTGCCATCCAACTTGATACTTTCTGAATCCAGCAAAAGAGAGAGGAAGCTGAAACTGCTTTGGCCATTTTATGTCCTAGATGTACGAGGAAGCACCCTAAGAATGAGTGTCCATTGCACTCAGTAGAGGTATGTTTCGTTTGTGAGGAGAACCACCCCACAAACCAATGCCCAACCTTGACCGGATTCAAAGCCATGTACCAAGGGACTGAGGCACCCACTGAAACTCTCTACTTCCTTAACCAAAGGAGGTCGCATGGACCCAGACCTTACTAGCAGGGGATGGAAGGGACATCCCAAGCTTATTATAGCCCCAACCAATCTGCTCGCATGCCTTCTTGGGGTCCCCCTACTCATCCTTCCTGGTCTGCACCTCCTCCGTGGTCTTATCCACCTCAATACCATACTCAACCCACTGCTCATTCGTTTCACTTACATGTCCAGCCATAACCTCAGTGGAATTCACCCCAACCGGGGTGGAGGCCCCAATACAACTCTCCTCCCGCCATTCTGCCTCCACCACCGGCTCAACCACAACCATTACCTCCTATTCCTCCAAGACAACCCCAGATGCCTGCTCAACCGAACCTGAACCCCAACAACCAACAGGCCCAGCAGGTATACACTGGGGAGACAACATGTCCTACCTATAATGTGGAGATCCAGGAGATCAAACTGCAATCTGGGAAGACCCTTCCAGATCGCCAACCTCCTCCCCAAAGGACGAGGAAGAGAAACATGAAAGTGAACCCAAAGCCATTCCACCCTTTCCTGAGCGTCCTCACACACCCCAATCCGTATGGACAACTGTTTTATAGCTAAGAGAATCTAACTGACTCATAAATCCTCTTACAACAAATATAGGATGCATTAACTCTCTCCCAACAAAATAGAGCTAATATAGCAACACAATCTTATTGTTGTCACCTACTAAGATTTTTGCCTATTTTATTAAAACCGAAAATATCAACAATCTCCACCTTGACAACAATTAGCCTGATGCCCTGTTTCTTTATTACTTATTTTTTCTGCAAGCCAAGAGAAGCCAAACACCAACGCAACTTCTCCAACAAAACTGGTTTCGTGAATATGTCTGCACAACTTTCCTTTGTATGCACCTTTTCAAGAGAGACTCCCCTTTCAGTGATAACCTATCCTACAAAATGGTATTTTATTGGAATATGCTTTGATTTACTATTTCTCACCTCCAATCATTGTGGTTTTTCCTCCTCTCCTATAGCACTGATATACCTTGGAAATGTTGTTAATATTTCCAACTTGGGATTCCAAATAGATGTGAGGACTCAGCTTGTCATTTGGGCCTCCTTCTAGGGGGGATTAGTGCAGCCTTCCACGTTGAAAACTAAACTGCAGAGCACCCAAATAGAAGGGCACATGCTCTGTAGCACGCTGTTTCCTTGCCTGGGCTGTGCTAGGCGAGTTTCACAAATTTGTTTCACCTGTTTGGCCCAAAATTTCTCCAATTTTTTGCATGAAATGAATCCTAACTAATATTATGGTTTGATTTCAAGATTTCATTGAATCAAAATGTCCATTACTTGGTGAGAAAGAGAGCATGAATAATAAGACATGGTTTCCATAAATGATTTGAGTACTGTTGAGGCCCTCGGAAACTGTGGGTTTCTCAAATACTTCAGGTTGTCCGGAATGAGGCAAAAATTAGAACTATTACAGTTCTTAGTTCATGCATGGGATCTGATGAATCAGGATTTTCACATAAGGGACAAAGTGGTCCCTATTATGATCGATGATGTTTACTTTCTTACCGGGTTGTCAAAACATGGTGCCCCCATTTCTCTTTCAGGATTTTCTCGTGGAGCTGAATCGGTGAGGGACTATATTCAATAGTTTTGTTGGCCAAGTACACAGCCTAGCAAGGATGGGAAAATAAACATTAGGGATGTACGTGATTTGCCTTTGAGAACAATCCTTTTCACTATCACAAAGTTTGCAGGCAATGTGACACTTCATCTGGCGAACAGATCATACATGCAGTATGTGCTTAAGTGGCTTGAGCCAACTGTATTCAACTTGTGTGAGGCCATACTTTCTTCACTGAAAGAGAAGATGAAAAACGTAAAGAATGGTAATATGAATAATTTTAGCTATGGATCTCTCTTAATCACTTTTACCTTAGAGAGAATTCCATTGATGCGACCTCAGCATCTAAAACTGGGTGTAGCTGGTCCTAGAGATCCACAGATACAAAGGTGGATTAAATTGATGGCTAGACATGCTAGTCAGTCATCAATCACATTTTCTATTGCATTCTTCAGTTGGCTCGATCGACAACACATTGTCATCGGGGAGAATCCATACGCAGGGATGGATTTTCATGGAGATCCAAAGTTGAGTTTACCACTGGGCATTCAATGGGGTGCTATATGTAAATTGTTTTTGACCAGATGTTTTTGATTTTTAAGTTTATTCATCTTTTTGTGTTTGTGATGTTTCCAAGACTAAACTAAAATATTTCTCATGCATATATATGTTGGTACTATTCGACCTATTGGACATCAACAGGAGGTAGGAGGACTAGCGCGGAGAAATGTTAGGAGGGCAGTTCTCCAGGACTTGGATTTGACTGAGACACTAGTAGAGTTGCAGGATCATTTGGAGGGGTTAACCCTCAGTATTTTGGATATCTGGATCAATGAGTTACCTATGAGGCTACAACGCCATGCTATTGGTGTTCCTAGCTATTGGATGAGCCTATTGTGCATGATAGCTTAGGTTGTTACCTGTTATCATGAGCAACACTAGGTCAACATTTTGGCACTAGAAGGAGGCCCAAATGACAAGCTGAGTCCTCACATCTTTTTGGAATCCCAAGTTGGAAATATTAACAACATTTCCAAGGTATATCAGTGCTATAGGAGAGGAGGAAAAACCACAATGATTGGAGGTGAGAAATAGTAAATCAAAGCATATTCCAATAAAATACCATTTTGTAGGATAGGTTATCACTGAAAGGGGAGTCTCTCTTGAAAAGGTGCATACAAAGGAAAGTTGTGCATACATATTCACGAAACCAGTTTTGTTGGAGAAGTTGCGTTGGTGTTTGGCTTCTCTTGGCTTGCAGAAAAAATAAGTAATAAAGAAACAGGGCATCAGGCTAATTGTTGTCAAGGTGGAGATTGTTGATATTTTCGGTTTTAATAAAATAGGCAAAAATCTTAGTAGGTGACAACAATAAGATTGTGTTGCTATATTAGCTCTATTTTGTTGGGAGAGAGTTAATGCATCCTATATTTTTTGTAAGAGGATTTATGAGTCAGTTAGATTCTCTTAGCTATAAAACAGTTGTCCATACGGATTGGGGTGTGTGAGGACGCTCAGGAAAGGGTGGAATGGCTTTGGGTTCACTTTCATGTTTCTCTTCCTCGTCCTTTGGGGAGGAGGTTGGCGATCTGGAAGGGTCTTCCCAGATTGCAGGTTGATCTCCTGGATCTCCACATTATAGGTAGGACATGTTGTCTCCCCAGTGTATACCTGCTGGGCCTGTTGGTTGTTGGGGTTCAGGTTCGGTTGAGCAGGCATCTGGGGTTGTCTTGGAGGAATAGGAGGTAATGGTTGTGGTTGAGCCGGTGGTGGAGGCAGAATGGCGGGAGGAGAGTTGTATTGGGGCCTCCACCTCGGTTGGGGTGAATTCCACTGAGGTTATGGCTGGACATGTGAGTGAAACGAATGAGCAGTGGGTTGAGTATGGTATTGAGGTGGATAAGACCACGGAGGAGGTGCAGACCAGGAAGGATGAGTAGGGGGACCCCAAGAAGGCATGTGAGCAGATTGGTTGGGGCTATAATAAGCTTGGGATGTCCCTTCCATCCCCTGCTAGTAAGGTCTGGGTCCATGCGACCTCCTTTGGTTAAGGAAGTAGAGAGGTTCAGTGGGTGCCTCAGTCCCTTGGTACATGGCTTTGAATCCGGGCAAGGTTGGGCATTGGTTTGTGGGGTGGTTCTCCTCACAAACGAAACATACCTCTACTGAGTGCAATGGACACTCATTCTTAGGGTGCTTCCTCGTACATCTAGGACATAAAATGGCCAAAGCCCTTTCAGCTTCCTCTTTCTTTTGCTGGATTCAGAAAATATCAAGTTGGATGGCAATGGTCTGTCTCATCTCACTTTTGAGGTCTTCCATCTGATTAGCAAACTCATGCTTGGAGAAGGTAGTACTAGCTGAAAGTGGATTCCCCCTACCTCTTTTTCGGGCTGCCGTAGAGTGGTTTCTAAACACAGCCTTTATGTCCTCATAAGGTAGTTGGTAAATGTCTCCTCCAGCTAGCATGTGAAGGGTATCTAGAAGGTCTTCAGGGACTCCTAGGAGCAGAACCATCTTTAGAGATTCAGGGTCAAGTGTGCACCTGGCCCGTTTATAGCTAAGTTGGAACCTTTCCTCGTAGTCTTCTACAGACTCATCATTTCCCATGGCCATCTGAAAGATTTCTCCCTTGGTTTCCTTTGACCTACAGTAATCCCGATATTTGTTGTTAAAGGCTTCCTGCATCTGAGCCCAAGTAGTGATATTGTTTCCAGGTAACCCCATGAACCAGCATAATGCTGCATCCTTGAGGGTAGAAGGAAAGAGTTTCAACTTTTTCTCATCTTCTGTATAGTCATAAGTTCGACAAAGGACAAAAAACTCAAACATTAAGGTATCAGGGTCTTCAATGGTCAATCCTTGGAAATGAGGTAAGGCTGAGGGACTTATGTTCTTCATTTTCATGTCGCCATTGGTCTCTCGAATGGGGAAGGTACCTTCTATTCTCTCGTCATCGTCTCTACCATTTCTGTTGTCAGCCATGGTCTCAGAAGGAAAGTTTTCTTGCTCTTCTTCTGTTATAGGATCTTTGTATATCTCAGGAGGTTCACCTATAGGTTCTTCTGGATCACCGCCACCAAAGAAGAGAGAAAGGTGACTTAGTGAAGTGGTGGGGGTGTTGGGTAGGAATTTTCCGGTATTATCTCTGTTCCTATGAGGCATGAAAGGATTTTTGGTTTTTTTTGCTTTTTTCTCTGCTTGTACCTGGAAAACTGAAACAGATGGAATTGCAACTAATTAAAATCTATCTTGCAGAAATGAAAATGCTGGATTGAAATGAAAGCAGGAAAGGACTAATATACTTTGCTAAAATCAAATTGCGAGAATGAAATGCTAGACTATGCTTGCAGAATTGAAATTCTATTCTACGCTTGCGGAATTGAAATTTTGGAATTGAAAGGGTAATCTATGAAAGCATGAAATGTCTAATTTACTTTTGCAGAAATGAAATTGCAGAATGGAACTGAAATAAACTACTTAGCAGAAGGTTAGAGTAGGAAAATAGAAGAAAAGCAGCAATCACAAATACTCTGACGCTTCCCCGGCAATGGCACCAAAAAGAGCGGTGAGCTCTAGTGTTGCAGCAATAATGCTGCAACTCCTGGGACTCCCTTCTTTACTGTTATCAACCGGGTAGTTCGTAACAAACTTGGAAGCGACGGTGCTGTATGCACAAGTACTAGCTCTTGCCGCAACTGTCACTTGGTCAGTTGGCACAAGTCTGTTAGGGGCTTAAGCCAACTTCTATGAGCTTTGAGAAGAAGTTTTTTAACTGATGGACGAAAGCTAACTCAAAGAAGGCTGATATACTTGCAGAAAGAAACTGGAAAGCAAAAAGGAAACGTAAACCCTAGAAAACCCTAATTTTACTAGCTATCCCTACCGATGCAAGAAAGAGGATGCAAGCTACTGAAAGAAATTCCATTGACTTCTAGGAAGGTAAATACATGTATCTAAGCTACTTCTACAGTAACATCTGTAAAAAAACATCTTTTTGTGTTTTTGGATAGGTTTGCAGAATTATCATGCATGCGAATTGACTATTTTGACTGTGCAGGGGTGGATTGGCGAGAGGAAATGCTTAGATGAGGTAGGGAAGGTTCATAGTGGGCCTAAGGGGTCCCTAACACCCTTCCAGAGAGTTTCACAGAGTTTTTCTATCAAGAAACCTCATTCGTGAGCTTCTACAGAAAGTCTGCAGGGGTTCTACAGGATGTTTGTGATTTTCTACAGGATGTTCTATAATTTTCTACAGGATGTTTAGAAATGGGATTTTGGAGGATGGATGGAGGAAGCGACACCAGACTAGCTGGCCCATCATGGGCTTATCAAGCTTCTAGTAGAAGATGCCCTCCATACTTATACTGTCCCTCTCTCCTGGGAGATTTTACGCAATATGTCCAAGGATGATGATATCCGGATTCTGGCCAAAGAACTCACTTCATCCAACAGTGAGGAAAAGGAGCATATTGAGGCAGAGAAGAAAACTATGGCTTCGATCTCAGTATTCCATTATTCCTTGGTCTACACCTAGTGTTCAATCTGGATCGCGTTCGGCCCTACTTTCCACCATTGTTGGACACATCTAACATTGAATAACAACTCACACCTACAGAGTTAAACGTAGAATACATGGAACAAGCCACAACGATTCGGATCATGGACACACAGATCAAGAACACTGAAGAACAAAGATTGCAACTATATCGAGTTTTCAAAGTAGGCCAACTCCTTCACTAGGGCAAGTGGCTCACCAAGGACCAAGTTTAGTAGAAGTTTCCTCATCTCATGGAGGAACTCAACACAATGGGGTTGTCTTCTTCTTCAATTTTGTTGTGGTTTCCTTGGATGTGCCCTCACTTGCTTGGACCTTTTCAGTCCTTTCTTCCCTGATTTGCAACCATTTCTCCCTTGGCGTTTGTGCTTTTATTCCACCCACAGCTTTGGCCTCAGTAGCTTGGCCTTTTTCTTGTTTCTCTTCTTGCTTTTCCTGTGGTGGCCTGTCCTTGGTTTTCTTACCCTTAATTTCCTTACCCATAGTTTGCTTCTCTGCCTCAATATGCTCCTTTTCCTCACTGTTGGATGAAGTGAGTTCTTCGGCCAGAATCCGGATATCATCATCCTTGGACATATTGCGTAAAATCTCCCAGGAGAGAGGGATAGTATAAGTATGGAGGGCATCTTCTACTAGAAGCTTGATAAGCCCATGATGGGCCAGCTAGTCTGGTGTCGCTTCCTTCAGTTTCATGCCACACTCAATCAATGACTGTAGGAGGAAATATGGGAGGCTTAATTTTTGTTCTGTGGGTAAATCCATCTTATTCCTGAGCTCAGTTAACAATCGGAAGTGATAACCATATACAATACTGAATCGCCCCTCACAGGTAATGTATTTCATAATATGAAGGTTGACCTCGCTCCAAAATGGATGTAGGCTAGCTCTCCGGAGCCCATTTTTATCCTCTGAAAACTGCTCTTCTGGTAGGAAGAATTCCCTTTTGGCTTTCTGGCCCAATTTCCTTTCCTCTTTAACCCAGGGTATCCCCAATGACAAGTCAGTGACCCGACTAATGAGTTTTGGGGTGAGTTTTAAGGTCAATCCTTGGAAATTTATAGTGGCCAGTGTCTTTGATTTAGGCTGCAGGAACCTTAGGAACTCCTCTGTTATCTCATCATCGTGCCCTTGAATTCTATCAGATGGAAACCCCACACCTTGGGCGCCGCGTGGAAACCCCAAATTTTGGGCGCCACCTGGAAACCCCACACCTTGGGCGCCGCACAGAAACCCCAAATTTTGGGCGCCGGGGCGCGGCATGGAAACCCCAGCTTTCCCGGGCTCCGACGCCTTTTCCGTCGCGGTGTGGAAACCCCAAATTTCCCGCCCCCAAGCAATGAAAAATTGTCGTCTGGAGGAAAGAGGCAGAGGCGCGAGAGGGTTGCCCGGATTTTGTTTGTGACAAGAGCGAAGCTCTGAATCGAGGCGACCAAGGGCTGAATCTCAGTGGATCGTGGCAGCAAGGCCACTCTGCCACTTACAATACCCCGTCACGTATTTAAGTCATCTCTTTAATTTTCACACCAACCATATACAAGTCACAATTTTTTTTATGCACAGATCAGTCCTTACAAAGGTTTATCATTTCTACAAGAGGAATTCGTTAACAGGCACTGTGGAGGAGAATGTAACACAGAACCAACTGAAAAAACTCCGTGTATCACCCCTTAGTGAAAAGGGAGATACAAACATCTGAGAAACCCTGTCTTGAGAATCAAAGGAGGAAACCTTAAACAAAATTCCCTGTCTTATCAGAGCACAAGCCAAAACAGAGTATTTTTCACCATTCCAGGAGTGTTTATTAGAAAGGAACCCTCGAATTCCAAGAAGTTGAGAGAAACTCCTGAGGTGGTAGACCTATTTACCCATGCAAATTGGATGACCTTCTGTGATAGAATTCAAGGGTACGATGATGAGATAACAGAGGAGTTCCTAAGGTTCCTGCAGCCTAAATCAAAGACACTGGCCACTATAAATTTCCAAGGATTGACCTTAAAACTCACCCCAAAACTCATTAGTCGGGTCACTGACTTGCCATTGGGGATACCCTGGGTTAAAGAGGAAAGGAAATTGGGCCAGAGTCACCCTACCCCTCGCAGATTTTTCAAGGAGAAAGAGGTTAGCGCTCCTTCGACAGCGAAATGCCTACACCAAAAAGAAAATCGATGCGAGGCACGAAATTGGCGCGCTTAATCCTTGATTTTCCACGCCAACTGTACTTTCTGGCGCACTGGCGCGCTTATCACCCTCAGAACCGCGCCAAGTGGCGCAACTGTTCCTTAAAAACCCGCGCTAGCTCTTCTTTCCGCTCAAAAATGGCGCGACTGTTCGCGTCAAAACCGTGCCAACACTTTCTTGCGCTTAGAGATGATCAGTCATCTGAGACCTATGCTCCAGGTGTTACTGCAGTCCACCTGATTCTACAAATGCCGCCACTACAGTTCTGTAATCAATGATGCATCCTAAAAAAAAAAATTAAGGTTGTCCCTACTCTGTGCTCTGATACCAAGATAAAAATCAGATCGAGCAAAAGTTTAAATAGAAGAAGTGCGACTTTGGATCTGGAAATCCAAAGCAAGGGAAAGGTACCCCCAAACCGCAGAACAAATGACACAGCCAAGGTAGGGTGGCCCAGGACAACCTGAAAAAGCTGCAAGCAAAGAACAACACCACAAAGCTGAAGAAGGACACAAGAAAGTGGTGTGAGTTCCATAAGAGCTCCACTCACAATACAAGTGAGTGTTGGGCCAAGCAGTCATTGGTGGCCGAGCCCGACTAATATTTTTATTTTCCTAAGTTTAGACTTAGGAACCCGATTAAAAATATTAACTATTTTAATAAAATACAATCCAGGTGGAATTTCACCAAACAATTTTTGGTCCTTAAAGATCTCATGTGTTCTAGTCCCTCCACAAAATTACGGAGCTAGAGCACATCTGATGCTACCCAAAATCAACATTTCAATGGTTTTTAATATTGTCCCATCCATGTGGACTATTTTGTGGGATACTAGACATATATTTACTTGTTTTTTGGTTGTAACGCGGGCGATTCCCGGAATCGCCCTCACCCTCCCGGGCGCCCTCACTTGCCCGCCCGCCCCTGCCCTCGCCCGCCCGGCGCCCTCACCCGCCTCACCAGCCCGGCGGGCGGGCGGGTGAGGGCGCACGGCGGGCGAGGGCGCCAGGCGGGCGGGCGGGTGAGTGCGCCCGGGCGATTCCCGGAATCGCCCTCACCCTCCCGCCCGCCCGTGGCCTCGCCCGCCCGGCGCCCTCACCCGCCTCACCCGCCCGGGCGCCTTCGCCCGCCCGCCCTCCCGACGCCCTCGCCCGCCCACCCGACACCCTCACCCGGCTCACCCACCTGGGCGCCCTTGCCCGCCCGGCGCAGGGCGATTCCGGGAATCGCCCGGGCGCCCTCACCCGCCCGCCCGGCCGCGCCCTCGCCCGCACGGCGCCCTCACCCGCCTCACCCGCCCGGGCACCCTCGCCCGCCCGACGCCCTCGCCTGCCCGCCCGGATCCTTCACCCGCCTACCTCACCCGAACCTTAGGAACTCCTCTGTTATCTCATCATCGTGCCCTTGAATTCTATCACAGAAGGTCATCCAATTTGCATGGGTAAATAGGTCTACCACCTCAGGAGTTTCTCTCAACTTCTTGGAATTCGAGGGTTCCTTTCTGATAAACACTCCTGGAATGGTGAAAAATACTCTGTTTTGGCTTGTGCTCTGATAAGACAGGGAATTTTGTTTAAGGTTTCCTCCTTTGATTCTCAAGACAGGGTTTCTCAGATGTTTGTATCTCCCTTTTCACCAATTCCCTGGTTATAATACTGTTGCTGCCCCAAAACTTGACTGTCAAAAGGAAATTAGGCTCTCACAGACAGAGTGCAAAGCTTAATTTTCACACCAACCATATACAAGTCACAATTTTTTTTATGCACAGATTAGTCCTTACAAAGGTTTATCATTTCTACAAGAGGAATTCGTTAACAGGCACTGTGGAGGAGAATGTAACACAGAACCAACTGAAAAAACTCCGTGTATCACCCAGGAAAACCACAATTCTTGACCCATAGGTAGACTTGTTTTAACTTTCCCTACTCCAAATAGTTTAATTTACCACCTTTTGAAATTTCATGCATGGGTATGGTGTTTTTCGAGCCTACCTCTCTTCAAAACTCTAATTTCGATGCAGAAGATCCACGTTTCTCTACTCTGGGAGGCTATGTTGTGCTTCCTGTAGAGCTCCTTCCTGTAGAGAGCTTTGCTGGCTTAGGGAAGACTTCACAGCTCTTCTGAGCAAGCCTGGGACGTGGGAGGAGTTTGAAACGGGTCGAGAAGCTCGGGCTAAAGAACTGCAGAGGAGGAGGACGCGTACGCTATTGAAAACCGGTTTCAATAGTAAATGTCAGTGGTTAATGTGAGTGTTATGGCCGAAGGATTTTAAATTACGGCACAATTCATGGCATGGGGGTGAGGTGTCCAGGCCGATCTGTTGGCCAACGTCACGGCCATCATTCTTCGGTGTGTCTCTGACCGCCATTTTTCTATCTCTGCCATTACCCGCCGTCATCAGTGCCCATCCGCCGATTTCACTGCAAATCCGTCGATTTTCCTCGACTGGACACTTCGCACGTGTCGAATTCATAGCCCTTTGGTGGATTTGATCATAACCGAGCTCGTTCGCATCCCACGAGGCCATTTGACTGACTGTGCGTGGCCAGTTGACTGGCCACCGCATTTGTTCAACCCGCACCATTCACAGACATGCAAGTTTCATAGTATAGTTTATGCAATTTGACGAAGTAAGGTTAGGAACTTACTTGTGTGGCCATGGACGTGCTCTGCAGGTTTCTGGATGTGGAACGATGGCTCTGCTCATTGTTGCTTCGTGCAAAGGCATTGTAATTCCTTTGTTCATTGGATGATGCTGCATGCAGGCTTCAGAATTAGATCCACTGGTAGTGAATGTTGCATGCACGGCCCTACCTCTTCTCAGTTGTCGAGGAGGTGTTCACATTCAAGTGGAGCTGGTTACATGCCGCCTGCACTGATTTCAACTGCTATTGACTCCATAGTGTGTATTCCAGGCGGATGAGCTGCTACAGGATTCCTGTAGGACATCCTGTAGCTGCTTCTCCTCCTGGGCTGCATGCTGAAACGGGTAGGGTTGCATTCATGATTGAAGGGTCTTGATGAAGATTTAGTAGGTAGAGTGTGCGGGCCTTCATGTAGTTGATTTTTCCCTAGAAAATAAATTGCAATCTGAGGAAAACAAGACTTTTTGCATGACTGTGCAGGAATACAGGACCAAATTGTGGTAATGGTGGTGGAAAGAGATGAAACAAGTGATGGATGGGGAAAAGGGGTGGCTGCATGCCTTATCAACAGATTTCAAGCTTTAAATCCCTCTTCAAAATCGATTTTGGCCTGCCCAAAGGTTCTACAGGATGTTTCCTGTAGAAATGCAGAACTTCCTGTAGAAAGCCCTGAAACTTCCTATAGGAGGTTGAATCTTGACCCGATTGTGTCCAAATCCTAGAAAAAGTGATTGGCCAAGGAGGGAGTCTCTGTGAGGATGTCTGGTAACTTGGTATGGACCCCTGTCCTTTTTTTGCGCGACCTCCTTTATCTGCACTGCATTCCATACAACCTGCAATAATTCTCCAGAGATTAGACCTGTTTCTTTTCTGTTTTCTCTCTTTCCTCTTTTTCTTTTTCTCTCTTTTTTTTTTATTGAAAGACAGCAGGGGTGCCTTCATGAGGTTTTCACCCCCACTATCTACCCTGGGCGCCTGAGAGAGGTTTTCACCCAAGGATCTTTTTATTCAAATTCTTTATTTTCTGAGAGACAGCAGGGCACCTCCTTGAGGTTTTCACCCTCACTGCCTACCCTGGCCGCCTCAGAGAGGTTTTCATCCAGGGATATTTTTATTCCTCTTTATTTTTTTTTGATGATCAAGGTGTGGCCGGAACAGAGGCAGAACCCTACTCTATTACCAGCACTGATTTTTCTACAGTTTCAATGAACTCCTGCCTTGAAAGGAGTTTCTTGTATATTTTCAATCGATTCCCATTGACAAGCATGGGGATGGCTTCTTCATCAATGGTCTTGATAAGGACTGAACCATTGTCATTGTATTTCTCCACTGTATACAGTCCTAACCATCTTGTCCTTAGCGTTCCTTTGAAATCCTTGTATCTTGAGTCATATAGCAGCGCCCAATCTCCCGGCTGGAATTGATTTTCATTAAGGTGTCAATCATGCCATATCTTACTCTAGAGTTGAACTACTTCTGAGTGGAGCAGGGCTTGCATTCTTTTTTCATCTAATCCATTTAGTTGCAATAATCTTTCACGTTGAGCATGGCTGAGATCTAGGTCCATCTGAGCTGCCACCTGTAATGTATTGTACTCGGACTCTATCGACAAAAGAGCTTTCTTCCCATAGACCAGCTCATAAGGTGTGAAACCGGTTGTAGTCTTCCAAGTGGTGTTGTAGGCCTAGGTGGCCTCAACCAGGCAATCTACCCAATCCTTTCTGCTACTGCTCACAACCTTAGTCAAAATCCCTTCCAATGATCTATTAGTGACTTCCACCTGCCCATTTGCTTGAGGATGATAGGGGATGGAAGTCTTGTGCTTGATCTTGTGATGAGCGAGCAAATATTCAATCAGGTTGGAGGTGAACTGGCTACCTTGACCTGTGACTAACTCTCTTGGGTAGCCATACTTGTAGAAGATATTTTCCCTCAGAAACTCAGCCACCTTTTCTTCTATTACTGCTTTGATTGCCTTCGTTTCTGCCCACTTGGTTAGATAGTCGGTGCACACAATGATGTACGACCGTTGCTTTGAAGGAGGGGTTATAGGACCCATAAAATCCATGCCCCACTTCTCAAATGGCTCGAAGGTCACTTGAGGTTGGAGAGGCATTTCATCCCTTGGAGTCGGTTTTCCCATCCTCTGACATCGGTCACACTGGTTGATGTATCTTCTGACATCTTGATGAAGAGTAGGCCAATAGTAGCCTGCCTGTAGAATTTTGAAGGCAGTCCTTTTGGCTGCAAAGTGGCCTCCACAAGGTCCGTCATGACAGGTTAGGAGGATGTCAAAGGCTTCGTCCTCCCTAACAAAACGTCTCAAGATCTTATCTGAGCCAAGTTTAAACGGGTTGCCCCAGATCCAAGTGAACGGGGCACTCTTCCTTACAATTTTGCTCTTCTCCTTTGAGGATAGATGCCGAGGGAACTGTGCTGAGACCAAGTAATTTGCTATATCAGCAAACCATGGAGAGATCACTGAGATAGCAAACAGATGTTCATCTGGAATCTGGTTATCCACTATTCCTTCTTCACCTGTAGGCAATTCCAATCTAGACAAGAAGTCAGCAACAACATTTTCCTTACCTGGCTTGTCGACAATAGTCAAATCAAATTGCTGCAACAAAAGTAATCATCTAATGATACGTGCATTGACATCAGGCTTATTCATTAAATATCTAATCACAGCATGATCAGTGTGTACAAATGTTTGATAACTAGTGATGTAGTGTCTGAACTTGTTTAGGGAATGGACTACAGCCAGGAACTCTTTCTCCATTACAATATAGTTCATTTCTACCTTGGACAGGTTTTTGTTGACAAAGTATATGGCATATGGGAGTTTCTCCTCAATTTTTCCTAAGGTTGCCCCTATGGCTTTGTTCTAGGCATTAGTGTGGATGTGGAAAGGTAGGGCCCAGTTTGGACCTCTCAAGATCCGGGTGGACACCAGCTTATCTTTCAACTCATCTAGTGCCCCTTGACGGTTGTTAGTCCATTTAAACTCAACATCTTTCCCTAAGAGTCCAAACAATGGCGAGGCTAGCTTGCTGAAGTCTTTAATGAATCTACGATAATATCCTGCTAAACCTAGGAAACTCCGAACATCTCTTACCTTTTGTGGAGGTGGGACCTTTTGGATGATAGCAATCTTATTAGGATCCACCTGTAATCCTTGCCGAGAAATGGTATGACCTAGCACGGTTCCTTCAGTCATCAGGAATTCACATTTTTTGCGACTGAGGGACAAGTTCATCTCAATGCACTTGGTTATAAATTTTCCCAGATTAGTCAATGCTTCTTGGAAGTTGGACCCATAAGGAGTAAAGGCATCCATATAGATTTCTACCGAATCATGGACCAACTCAGAAAATATGCTCAATACTGCTCTCTGGAACGTGGCAGGAGCATTGCATAGCCCAAAGGGAAGGACTTGGTAGGCAAAGGTACCCCAAGGACAGGTGAAGGTGGTTTTATCTTGGTCTTCCTAGCTGATTTGGATCTGGTTATACCCGCTAAACCCATCTAGGAAAGAGAAGGACTTCTTCCCTACCAGTCCATCCAACAGCTGATCTATGAAAGGCAAAGCGAAATGGTCTTTCTTGGTGGCTTTGTTAAGTTCTCGGTAATCTACACAGATTCTCCACTTCCCATTCTTTTTGGGCACCAACACTAGAGGCGAGACCCACTCACTGACGGAGATAGGATAGATGAATCCTGCATCCAATAATTTTTGCAATTCTTCTTTGACAATGTCCTTAAGGGCTGGATTCATTCTCCTCTGAGGCTGCCTGACCGATTTACAATCCTCTTTAATGTAGATGTGATGGGTACAGACCGAAGGATGGACTCCTTTCATCTCCTTATAGCTCCAGGTGAAAGCATCTAAATGATTGTTCAGTAAGCTACACAGCGCCTTCTCTTGGGAAGGAGATAGGAAGGAGCTGATATTTATAGTTCTTTCAGGACCAAACTCCCCATTCTTAACTCTGGGAGAGGTTGGATCAGTCACACAGAGGTCCACTAAGGTGCTGGCTTGGGTATACTCCACCAATTCCTCTAAGGACAGTGCACTGGGAGGTGGATTTTGAATCAAAGTCTCAATCAAATCATCCTCGGTTTGAGGACCTCCCCTAGTGGTTTCTACTGTGCACAATGGTGCAGAGTAGACCTCATCCTCATCTCCTTCTTCCAACTAGAGTGGTAAGTCATGTTCTAGCAGAGGTTGGGCAGGAGGATATAGGACTAGCTACTTGGACATAGGCCCATTCTTGATCGTCATGCTTCCAGCTCAGCAACTGATGTAAGCATCCACAGTGGCTAACTAAGGCCTTCTGAAAATGAGGGGGTATCTAGTGAGCTTTACCTTTGGCTGAAGGACCGAGAAGTCTGTAGGGTACTCCCAAGAGTCAACAGAGACCAAGACATCTTACACAATCCCTTTGGGAGTCACGGTGGAGCGATCTGCCAACTGCAAGACTGTCGAGGTCTTCCTTAAGGAATTCTGAAGGTTGAGTTTAAGCATGGTGTCCTTGGTCATCACTTTAATGGTAGCCCCTTGATCAATCAAGGTATGGGGAATTATGGTGCTATTGATGTGGACATCAACTACAGGACTCCCAAGGTCCAAATAGTTTGGACAAATTACTTGCCCCAACATTAGTTCGGACAGTTGTCCGATGATATTGATAGTCGAGGCATCTCTCTTTCACCTTCCTGGGTGCCTGAAACACTTCTCCTTAACCAATTTTTTGTATATCGGTACATCTTTGATGGCCTGGAGAAGTGGTATTTTCACACACAACTATTTCAGTTCTCCCAAAGGTTCAGTCTCCTCCGGGTTTGGTTGCGTGGTTATTGTTAGTCGCTCAGGAAAGGGTGGAATGGCTTTGGGTTCACTTTCATGTTTCTCTTCCTCGTCCTTTGGGGAGGAGGTTGGCGATCTGGAAGGGTCTTCCCAGATTGCAGGTTGATCTCCTGGATCTCCACATTATAGGTAGGACATGTTGTCTCCCCAGTGTATACCTGCTGGGCCTATTGGTTGTTGGGGTTCAGGTTCGGTTGAGCAGGCATCTGGGGTTGTCTTGGAGGAATAGGAGGTAATGGTTGTGGTTGAGCCGGTGGTGGAGGCAGAATGGCGGGAGGAGAGTTGTATTGGGGCCTCCACCCCGGTTGGGGTGAATTCCACTGAGGTTATGGCTGGACATGTGAGTGAAACGAATGAGCAGTGGGTTGAGTATGGTATTGAGGTGGATAAGACCACGGAGGAGGTGCAGACCAGGAAGGATGAGTAGGGGGACCCCAAGAGAGTTAGTCACAGGTCAAGGTAGCCAGTTCTCCTCCAACCTGATTGAATATTTGCTCGCTCATCACAAGATCAAGCACAAGACTTCCAGCCCCTATCATCCTCAAGCAAATGGGCAGGTGGAAGTCACTGATAGATCATTGGAAGGGATTTTGACTAAGGTTGTGAGCAGTAGCAGAAAGGATTGGGTAGATTGCCTGGTTGAGGCCACCTAGGCCTACAACGCCACTTGGAAGACTACAACCGGTTTCACACCTTATGAGCTGGTCTATGGGAAGAAAGCTCTTTTGTCCATAGAGTCCGAGTACAATACATTAAGGGTGGAAACTCAGCTGGACCTAGATCTCAGCCATGCTCAACGTGAAAGATTATTGCAACTGAATGGATTAGATGAACAAAGAATGCAAGCCCTCCTCCACTCAGAAGTAGTTCAACTCTAGAGTAAGATATGGCATGATTGACACCTTAATGAAAAGCAATTCCAGCCGGGAGATTGGGCGCTGCTATATGACTCAAGATACAAGGATTTCAAAGGAACGCTAAGGACAAGATGGTTAGGACCGTATACAGTGGAGAAATACAATGACAATGGTTCAGTCCTTATCAAGACCATTGATGAAGAAGCCATCCCCATGCTTGTCAATGGGAATCGATTGAAAATATACAAGAAACTCCTTTCAAGGCAGGAGTTCATTGAAACTGTAGAAAAATCAGTGCTGGTAATAGAGTAGGGTTCTGCCTCTGTTCCGGCCACACCTTGATCATCAAAAAAAAATAAAGAGGAATAAAAATATCCCTGGATGAAAACCTCTCTGAGGCGGCCAGGGCAGGCAGTGAGGGTGAAAACCTCAAGGAGGTGCCCTGCTGTCTCTCAGAAAATAAAGAATTTGAATAAAAAGATCCTTGGGTGAAAACCTCTCTGAGGCGCCCAAGGTAGATAGTGGTGGTGAAAACCTCATGAAGGCACCCCTGCTGTCTTTCAATAAAAAAAAAAAAGAGAAAAAGAAAAAGAGGAAAGAGAGAAAAAAGAAAAGAAAGAGGTCTAATCTCTGGAGAATTATTGCAGGTTGTATGGAATGCAGTGCAGATAAAGGAGGTTGCGCAAAAAAAGGACAGGGGTCCATACCAAGTTACCAGACATCCTCACAGAGACTCCCTCCTTGGCCACTCACTTTTTCTAGGATTTGGACACAATCAGGTCAAGATTCAACCTCCTATAGGAAGTTTCAGGGCTTTCTACAGGAAGTTCTGCATTTCTACAGGAAACATCCTGTAGAACCTTTGGGCAGGCCAAAATCGATTTTGAAGAGGGATTTAAAGCTTGAAATCTGTTGATAAGGCATGCAGCCACCCCTTTTCCCCATCCATCACTTGTTTCATCTCTTTCCACCACCATTACCACAATTTGGTCCTGTATTCCTGCACAGTCATGCAAAAAGTCTTATTTTCCTCAGATTGCAATTTATTTTCTAGGGAAAAATCAAGTACATGAAGGCCCGCACACTCTACCTACTAAAGCTTCATCAGGACCCTTCAATCATGAATGCAACCCTACCCGTTTCAGCATGCAGCCCAGGAGGAGAAGCAGCTACAGGATGTCCTACAGGAATCCTGTAGCAGCTCATCCGCCTGGAATACACACTATGGAGTCAATAGCAGTTGAAATCAGCGCAGGCAGCATGTAACCAGCTCCACTTGAACGTGAACACCTCCTCGACAGCTGAGAAAAGGTAGGGCCGTGCATGCAACATTCACTACCAGTGGATCTAATTCTGAAGCCTGCATGCAGCATCATCCAATGAACAAAGGAATTCCAATGCCTTTGCACGAAGCAGCAATGAGCAGAGCCATCGTTCCACATCCAGAAACCTACAGAGCACGTCCATGGCCACACAAGTAAGTGCCTAACCTTACTTCGTCAAATTGCATAAACTATACTATGAAACTTGCATGTCTGTGAATGGTGCGGGTTGAACAAATTCGGTGGCCAGTCAACTGGCCACCCACAGTCAGTCAAATGGCCTCGTGGGATCCGAACGAGCTCGGTTACGCTCAAATCCACCAAAGGGCTATGAATTCGACACGTGGGAAGTGTCCAGTCGAGGAAAATCGATGGATTTGCAGTGAAATCGGCGGATGGGCACTGATGATGGCGGGTATTGGCAGAGATAGAAAAATGGCGGTTAGAGACACACCGAAGAATGATGGCCGTGATGTTGGCCAACAGATCAGCCTGGACACCTCACCCCCACGCCATGAATTGTGCCGTAATTCAAAATCCTTCGGCCATAACACTCACATTAACCACTGGCATTTACTATTGAAACCGGTTTTCAATAGCGTACGCGTCCTCCTCCTCTGCAGTTCTTTAGCCCGAGCTTCTCGACCCGTTTCAAACACCTCCCACGTCCCAGGCTTGCTCAGAAGAGTTGTGAAGTCTTCCCTAAGCCAGCAAAGCTCTCTACAGGAAGGAGCTCTACAGGAAGCACAACATAGCCTCCCAGAGTAGAGAAACGTGGATCTTCTGCGTCGAAATTAGAGTTTTGAAGAGAGGTAGGCTCGAAAAACACCATACCCATGCATGAAATTTCAAAAGGTGGTAAATTAAACTGTTTGGAGTAGGGAAAGTTAAAACAAGTCTACCTATGGGTCAAGAATTGTGGTTTTCCTGGGTGATACACGGAGTTTTTTCAGTTGGTTCTGTGTTACATTCTCCTCCACAGTGCCTGTTAACGAATTCCTCTTGTAGAAATGATAAACCTTTGTAAGAACTAATCTGTGCATAAAAAAAATTGTGACTTGTATATGGTTGGTGTGAAAATTAAGCTTTGCACTCTGTCTGTGAGAGCCTAATTTCCTTTTGACAGTCAAGTTTTGGGGCAGCAACAGTATTATAACCAGGGAATTGGTGAAAAGGGAGATACAAACATCTGAGAAACCCTGTCTTGAGAATCAAAGGAGGAAACCTTAAACAAAATTCCCTGTCTTATCAGAGCACAAGCCAAAACAGAGTATTTTTCACCATTCCAGGAGTGTTTATCAGAAAGGAACCCTCGAATTCCAAGAAGTTGAGAGAAACTCCTGAGGTGGTAGACCTATTTACCCATGCAAATTGGATGACCTTCTGTGATAGAATTCAAGGGCACGATGATGAGATAACAGAGGAGTTCCTAAGGTTCCTGCAGCCTAAATCAAAGACACTGGCCACTATAAATTTCCAAGGATTGACCTTAAAACTCACCCCAAAACTCATTAGTCGGGTCACTGAATTGCCATTGGGGATACCCTGGGTTAAAGAGGAAAGGAAATTGGGCTGGAAAGCCAAAAAGGAATTCTTCCTACCAGAAGAGCAGTTTTTAGAGGATAAAAATGGGCTCCGGAGAGCTAGCCTACATCCATTTTGGAGCGAGGTCAACCTTCATATTATGAAATACATTACCTGTGAGGGGCGATTCAGTATTGTATATGGTTATCACTTCCGATTGTTAACTGAGCTCAGGAATAAGATGGATTTACCCACAGAACAAAAATTAAGCCTCCCATATTTCCTCCTACAGTCATTGATTGAGTGTGGCACGAAACTGAAGGAAGCGACACCAGACTAGCTGGCCCATCGTGGGTTTATCAAGCTTCTAGTAGAAGATGCCCTCCATACTTATACTGTCCCTCTCTCCTGGGAGATTTTACACAATATGTCCAAGGATGATGATGTCCGGATTCTGACCGAAGAACTCACTTCATCCAACAGTGAGGAAAAGGAGCATATTGAGGCAGAGAAGCAAACTAAGGGTAAGGAAATTAAGGGTAAGAAAACCCAGGACAGGCCACCACAGGAAAAGCAAGAAGAGAAACAAGAAAAAGGCCAAGCTACTGAGGCCAAAGCTGTGGGTGGAATAAAAGCACAAATGCCAAGGGAGAAACGGTTGCAAATCAGGGAAGAAAGGACTGAAAAGGTCCAAGCAAGTGAGGGCACATCCAAGGAAACCACAACAAAATTGAAGAAGAAGACACCCCCATTGTGTTGAGTTCCTCCATGAGATGAGGAAACTTCTACTAAACTTGGTCCTTGGTGAGCCACTTGCCCTAGTGAAGGAGTTGGCCTACTTTGAAAACTCGATATAGTTGCAATCTTTGTTCTTCAGTGTTCTTGATCTGTGTGTCCATGATCTGAATCTTTGTGGCTTGTTCCATGTATTCTAGGTTTAACTCTGTTGGTGTGAGTTGTTCTTCAATGTTAGATGTGTCCAACAATGGTGGAAAGTAGGGCCGAACGCGATCAAGATTGAACACTAGGTGTAGACCAAGGAATAATGGAATACTGAGATCGAAGCCATAGTTTGCTTCTCTGCCTCAATATGCTCCTTTTCCTCACTGTTGGATGAAGTGAGTTCTTCGGCCAGAATCCGGATATCATCATCCTTGGACATATTGCGTAAAATCTCCCAGGAGAGAGGGACAGTATAAGTATCGAGGGCATCTTCTACTAGAAGCTTGATAAGCCCATGATGGGCCAGCTAGTATGGTGTCGCTTCCTCCATCCATCCTCCAAAATCCCATTTCTAAACATCCTGTAGAAAATTACAGAACATCCTGTAGAAAATCACAAACATCCTGTAGAACCCCTGCAGACTTTCTGTAGAAGCTCACGAATGAGGTTTCTTGATAGAAAAACTCTGTGAAACTCTCTGGAAGGGTGTTAGGGACCCCTTAGGCCCACTATGAACCTTCCCGACCTCATCTAAGCATTTCCTCTCGCCAATCCACCCCTGCACAGTCAAAATAGTCAATTCGCATGCATGATAATTCTGGAAACCTATCCAAAAACACAAAAAGATGTTTTTTTACAGATGTTACTGTAGAAGTAGCTTAGATACATGTATTTACCTTCCTAGAAGTCAATGGAATTTCTTTCAGTAGCTTGCATCCTCTTTCTTGCATCGGTAGGGATAGCTAGTTAAATTAGGGTTTTCTAGGGTTTACGTTTCCTTTTTGCTTTCCAGTTTCTTTCTGCAAGTATATCAGCCTTCTTTGAGTTAGCTTTCGTCCATCAGTTAAAAATCTTCTTCTCAGAGCTCATAGAAGTTGGCTTAAGCCCCTAACGGACTTGTGCCAACTGACCAAGTGACAGTTGCGGCAAGAGCTAGTACTTGTGCATACAGCACCGTCGCTTCCAAGTTTGTTACGAACTACCGGGTTGATAACAGTAAAGAAGGGAGTCCCAGGAGTTGCAGCATTATGGCTGCAACACTGGAGCTCACCGCTCTTTTTGGTGCCGTTGCCGGGGAAGCATCAGAGTATTTGTGATTGCTGCTTTTCTTCTATTTTCCTACTCTAACCTTCTGCTAAGTAGTTTATTTCAGTTCCATTCTACAATTTCATTTCTGCAAAAGTAAATTAGACATTTCATGCTTTCATAGATTAGCCTTCCAATTCCAAAATTTCAATTCCGCAAGCGTAGAATAGAATTTCAATTCTGCAAGCATAGTCTAGCATTTCATTCTCGCAATTTGATTTTAGCAAAGTATATTAGTCCTTTCCTGCTTTCATTTCAATCCAGCATTTTCATTTCTGCAAGATAGATTTTAATTAGTTGCAATTCCATCTGTTTCAGTTTTCCAGGTACAAGCAGAGAAAAAAGCAAAAACAACCAAAAATCCTTTCATGCCTCATAGGAACAGAGATAATACCGGAAAATTCCTACCCAACACCCCCACCACTTCACTAAGTCACCTTTCTCTCTTCTTTGGTGGCGGTGATCCAGAAGAACCTATAGGTGAACCTCCTGAGATATACAAAGATCCTATAACAGAAGAAGAGCAAGAAAACTTTCCTTCTGAGACCATGGTTGACAACAGAAATGGTAGAGACGATGACGAGAGAATAGAAGGTACCTTCCCCATTCGAGAGACCAATGGCAACATGAAAATGAAGAACATAAGTCCCTCAGCCTTACCTCATTTCCAAGGATTGACCATTGAAGACCCTGATACCTTACTGTTTGAGTTTTTTGTCCTTTGTCGAACTTATGACTATACAGAGGATGAGAAAAAGTTGAAACTCTTTCCTTCTACCCTCAAGGATGCAGCATTATGCTGGTTCATGGGGTTACCTGGAAACAGTATCACTACTTGGGCTCAGATGCAGGAAGCCTTTAACAACAAATATCGGGATTACTGTAGGTCAAAGGAAACCAAGGGAGAAATCTTTCAGATGGCCATGGGAAATGATGAGTCTATAGAAGACTACGAGGAAAGGTTCCAACTTAGCTATAAACGGGCCAGGTGCACACTTGACCCTGAATCTCTAAAGATGGTTCTGCTCCTAGGAGTCCCTGAAGACCTTCTAGATACCCTTCACATGCTAGCTAGAGGAGACATTTACCAACTACCTTATGAGGACATAAAGGCTGTGTTTAGAAACCACTCTACGGCAGCCCGGAAAAGAGGTAGGGGGAATCCACTTTCAGCTAGTACTACCTTCTCCAAGCATGAGTTTGCTAATCAGATGGAAGACCTCAAAAGTGAGATGAGACAGACCATTGCCATCCAACTTGATACTTTCTGAATCCAGCAAAAGAAATAGGAAGCTGAAAGGGCTTTGGCCATTTTATGTCCTAGATGTACGAGGAAGCACCCTAAGAATGAGTGTCCATTGCACTCAGTAGTGGTATGTTTCGTTTGTGAGGAGAACCACCCCACAAACCAATGCCCAACCTTGCCCGGATTCAAAGCCATGTACCAAGGGACTAAGGCACCCACTGAACCTCTCTACTTCCTTAACCAAAGGAGGTCGCATGGACCCAGACCTTACTAGTAGGGGATGGAAGGGACATCCCAAGCTTATTATAGCCCCAACCAATCTGCTCACATGCCTTCTTGGCGTCCCCCTACTCATCCTTCCTGGTCTGCACCTCCTCCGTGGTCTTATCCACCTCAATACCATACTCAACCCACTGCTCATTCGTTTCACTGACATGTCCAGCCATAACCTCAGTGGAATTCACCCCAACCGGGGTGGAGGCCCCAATACAACTCTCCTCCCGCCATTCTGCCTCCACCACCGGCTCAACCACAACCATTACCTCCTATTCCTCCAAGACAACCCCAGATGCCTGCTCAACCGAACCTGAACCCCAACAACCAACAGGCCCAGCAGGTATACACTGGGGAGACAACATGTCCTACCTATAATGTGGAGATCCAGGAGATCAACCTGCAATCTGGGAAGACCCTTCCAGATCGCCAACCTCCTCCCCAAAGGACGAGGAAGAGAAACATGAAAGTGAACCCAAAGCCATTCCACCCTTTCCTGAGCGACTAACATTAACCACGCAACCAAACCTGGAGGAGACTGAACCTTTGGGAGAATTGAAATAGTTGTGTGTGAAAATACCACTTCTCCAGGCCATCAAAGATGTACCGATATACAACAAATTGGTTAAGGAGAAGTGTTTCAGGCACCCAGGCAGGCGAAAGAGAGATGCCTCGACTATCAATATCATCGGACAACTGTCCGAACTAATGTTGGGTCAAGTAATTTGTCCAAAGTATTTGGACCTTGGGAGTCCTATAGTTGATGTCCACATCAATAGCACCATAATTCCCCATACCTTGATTGATCAAGGGGCTACCATTAAAGTGATGACCAAGGACACCATGCTTAAACTCAACCTTCAGAATTCCTTAAGGAAGACCTCGACAGTCTTGCAGTTGGCAGGTCGCTCCACTGTGACTCCCAAAGGGATTGTGTAAGATGTCTTGGTCTCTGTTGACTCTTGGGAGTACCCTACAGACTTCTCGGTCCTTCAGCCAAAGGTAAATCTCACTAGATACCCCCTCATTTTCAGAAGGCCTTAGTTAGCCACTGTGGATGCTTACATCAGTTGTTGAGCTGGAAGCATGACGTTCAAGAATGGGCCTATGTCCAAGTAGCAACTCTATGAATTTTCAGCCCCCAACCCAGCTCGGGCTCCTACTATAACTTCTTGTAGGTTGAAAAGATCATTCCTCAAAAATTCACAGTGCCACTTTTCCTTGCGCTAGAAGAAGAGAGAGTGAGGACCCACACTTGGATGAAAATCACTAAGTCCAAGGGTGTGGCGAATATAGGTCCTCTGGAGGAAAAAATCAAGGAGGCAAGAAGGGAATTGGCTCTAGTACAAGCGGGTCAAGCCACAGGAAGAAAATGAGTTGCTTAGACAGTAGCTACAATTACAGGGACAGAGGAAGGAAGACAGGCCTCATATCTTGGGAGAACAATAGCAACAGGAGGAGCCCACAATATCCAAAGATATCCCTGATGAACAGTAGAGAAAGGAAGGGATGCAGACTAAAATTGAGACATTGAATCGGTAGCTACAGGAAAAAGAATTGGAGACACAGTCTCTGAAACAGAAGGTACAAGAAAAGGAGGCCCAACTGGCCTGCATGGCCAGCTGGGCAATGGAAGCTCTGCAGTGTAGGCAGCCTGCCAAATCCTATGCAGTATACCTCAAGGATTAGTGGTTACAGTTTTAGATCAATACCTTGGCTCAAAGGGGCATCACCCCATTCCAAAATTATCATCAATTTGCAACTCTATGTGCCAGTAGTTCATTTGAAGATAGGGCCAAATTATCAGAGTTCTACTTGCACAACTTCGCCCTTCCGAACATGAATGCATGGGGTCCCAACATGGTGATAGGAGATGTCCAGCTTATGTCCATGGCCTCTTGGATGAGCCATGAGGAGAAGAGAGCAGCAGAGGTCCGCAGTATCATAGGCAGAGAGCTTAGTGAGCCTCTCATGACCAGAGCAGAGCCGGATGACCCATCAACAGTGATAAGCGCCCACCAGCACTTGGCCAACAATCCTCACGATCTACAAGAATACATTGAGCAACAGGCTCAAGCCATTGCCCACTTTGAGGACATGGAGAGACTGTTGGGAGAAAACTGCATGCATGCCTGCACAAGGCGGTGGAACACACTGCCTCACCACCTGAAGATAAAAGAATACCACTCTCCCACCAGGATGAGGGAAGCCTTGGCAAGGGTACCCCTCTACAAACAGTTGATGCAGAATTTGCAGGTCAATTGGATTGGCTTGAAATTCAGTCCTCCTTTACTTTTGGGATTGCTAGAAGGAGTGAAGGAAGAGGAAGAAGGTAGACAATGGGAGGAAGTGGAAAGGAAGGCAGGATTCCCAGACAGGGAAGAGGACATCACAACAGAGGGTTGGGACATGAGGGAGGCGATCAAAGCCATAAAGGATGATGAGCTTGACTAGTTTCTCAGAGGATGAGCAATCCATTCAGAAGGGGGGTGATGATGAACCCCGAATTAGTTAACTTATTGGGCTAATTTTGCCTAATTGTCCTTGTTCAATCCTCCATTTTTCATAGATTATGCATCTTTTTCTAGTATGTTTATGTTATTTCAACAAATAAGGGTGGTCACTCTACCAAGGAGGCTAATACGTGGTCATTTCAGGTTCTTTTGGACAAAGTTTGGAGCAAAACCAAGCAATTATGGCCCAGGTGATAGCCAAGCTTGAGGTGAGGATTCGTAGGGAGGTTGTCTATGGCATTAAATGGCCCTTCCTCAAAATCTCCACCCTCAACTCCGAGCTCAATAGGCCACCAAAACGAGTTCTAAAGGTAGCCAAGCAGCTTTGGAAAGAGTGAATGTTTACTGCAGTTGGAACAGTCGAGTCCCTTGAATCTAGGAGGGCTGCTAGCCCCATCGTATTGTATAAATAAGAAGGCCTCGGCCTTCGTAGTTTACTTTTGGAACTATTGGTATTTGCACTATAGTGTTGTCCTTTTTTTTCAGCTGGTTTTTCTTAGCTATTGTTGTACAAACTTTCTTGTGATGATTATCTTTGAGTAATAAGAAGCAGCTTTACTTGGCATCAGATCTGAGTTCTTTATAGGAGCCTGCGGCTCTTGGGGTTGGGCCCAACCTGAGTGCTAAGGCCTCCTTTATGTATTGTTATTTGTTCTTCATGCATTTGCAAAATTATTTCTGTTAAGTAGATTAAATCTTGTTGATTAACTAGGTCACTGTTAATGGTTAGAATGAATTTTGATGCTCAGATTTAGTTGATAGGTTGTTAATAGGGAAACGCTTCAAAAAATGGCCATCAAACATCACTGGTTTCACCTATCCCTCAATGGGATCAGGAGCTGGGATCTGGGTGACCTTGCTGCCCACAAAAACACTCATTTTGCTTTGCCATGCAATCACTAGTGTTTGATTTTCATGTGTAGAAGTCGGTTACAAGTTCAGACTTTTGCTTGCTTAGTTGCATGAGTTAGTATACATGGTTTCATTGCAGTTCAAGCTTTTGTTCATTCTCTTCACTGACAGCTAGACCAGATTAGGTCAGCGTAACTAGGTCGTCGATTTGTTTTCAAATTTTCATTGGTTCAGTTGGAAAAACGACTTGCAGAGCACCTGTACCATTTCTCTACCTGCCCATACTTCATCACACCCATCTACTCCATCCCTTAGCTCAGCTTCTAGCCTTACGTTTTCCATTTTCTCACATAACCCTAGTTTTTTGTGCATCCTTGCTTCAGTCCTCCTTGAAAAAATCCAGCCATCTACATCTGTCCTCAACTCCATCCACCAAGTCTTGGACCACCTCCAACCCTTATCCTACCTCCATACCCACTCCTTCATCTTTATCCATCCATCCATCCTCCAAAATCCCATTTCTGAACAATTTTATAGAAAATTACAGAACATCCTTTAGAAAATCACATACATCCTGTAGAATCCCTGCGGACTTCCTGTAGAAGCTCACGAATGAGGTTTCTTGATAGCCAAACTTTGTGAAACTCTTTGGAAGGTTGTTAGGGACCCCTTAGGCCCACTTTGAACCTTCCTGACCTCATCTAAGCATTTCCTCTCGCCAATCCACCCCTGCACAGTCAAAATAGTCAATTCGCATGCATGATAATTTTGGCAACTTATCCAAAAATACAAAAAGATGTTTTTTTTTGCAGATGTTACTGTAGAAGTAGCTTAGATACATGTATTTACCTTCCTAGAAGTTAATGGAATTTCTTTCAGTAGCTTGCATCCTCTTGCTTTCATCGGTAGGGATAGCTAGTAAAATTAGGGTTTTCTAGGGTTTACGTTTCCTTTTTGCTTTCCAGTTTCTTTCTGCAAGTATATTAGCCTTCTTTGAGTTAGCTTTCATCCATCAGTTAAAAATCTTCTTCTCAGAGCTCATAGAAGTTGGCTTAAGCCCCTAACGGACTTATGCCAACTGACCAAGTGACAGTTGCGGCAAGAGCTAGTACTTGTGCATACAGCACCGTCGCTTCCAAGTTTGTTACGAACTACCGGGTTGATAAAAGTAAAGAAGGGAGTCCCAGGAGTTGCAGCATTATTGCTGCAACACTGGAGCTCACCACCCGACACTTTTGATGAAGAAGCATGTTTCTTAGAACTCATCCATCTGCATGAAACGTGTCGTGAAGCCTCATTAGCTAACGTAGCACATAAGAAACGAATCAAGGTGCAATATGACAAAAATGTCAAGCCTCATATTTTCTCAGAAGGAGACCTGGTCTTGCTTTATGATCAGGAAGCTGATAAAATAGGAGCAGGAAAATTTGAACCATTATGGATGGGCCCTTACATTGTCAAGCATGTTTTGGCAAAAGGTGCATACGAGTTGGTGGATTATGATGGAATTCCATTGTCGCGGCCCCGAAACAGACCATACCTCAAACGTTACTATTCTTAATTGAGTGTATTAAAATCACTGTATATATATGATTTAGTTGCATGTGTGTGTGAGTGTGTCTTTTAGAGATTTTTATGTGGGTAATTAATCTAGTTTGCATTTTTTTCAGATGTCAGAATCTTTGGAACCATTTTTTGATTACACCAATGGTGCTAGTCATAGTATGTAGAACCTATTTTCTGCAGCATGGGCCATTTTTGCTCCAAGTGATGAGTTAGTGAGTTTTCAATTGATTTGTATCGATCGTTCTATGAAACATATCACTGATTATAGCGCATTGATTGAACTTCTCTTTGATGCCATTTCAATTGGAATTCGTCGAATCATCATTAGGCTGGACTCATAACTCATTTTACTGTAGCTAACAAACGTTTATACCGTTCGATACCCAACTATTCTTCGTATGTTCCTTAGAGTTCATCTTTTGGAAAGACATTTTCAGTACATTCAATATCAACATATTTCCAGAAACTTTAACACATTAACTGATTCATTAACGAACTATGTGTTAAACAAACATTTGTGACACATGTAAGAGAAAATGTTCAATTCACATCATTAGTTGAATAGGATTGCACATAACCATATATAAAAACTCTGAAAGTAAAAAAATAGATATATGTTTTAAAAGTTTTTACAAAATTTGTGTCGAAGACATGTTTGGCCATCTAACCTAAAAGCTCAAAATGCATACAAAAATCATCCTAAGTAGACCTAGTGTTGCTCATGATAACAGGTAACAACCTAAGCTATCATGCACAATAGGCTCATCCAATAGCTAGGAACACCAATAGCATGGCGTTGTAGCCTCATAGGTAACTCATTGATCCAGATATCCAAAATACTGAGGGTTAACCCCTCCAAATGATCCTGCAACTCTACTAGTGTCTCAGTCAAATCCAAGTCCTGGAGAACTGCCCTCCTAACATTTCTCCGCGCTAGTCCTCCTACCTCCTGTTGATGTCCAATAGGTTGAACAGTACCAACATCTATATGCATGAGAAATATTTTAGTTTAGTCTTGGAAACATCAAAAACACAAAAAGATGAATAAACTTAAAAATCAAAAACATCTGGTCAAAAACAATTTACATATAGCACCCCATTGAATGCCCACTGGTAAACTCAACTTTGGATCTCCATGAAAATCCATCCCTGCGTATGGATTCTCCCCGATGACAATGTGTTGTCGATCGAGCCAACTGAAGAATGCAATAGAAAATGTGATTGATGACTGACTAGCATGTATAGCCATCAATTTGATCCACCTCTGTATCTGTGGATCTCTAGGACCAGCTACACCCAGTGTTAGATGCTGAGGTCGCATCAATGGAATTCTCTCTAAGGTAAAAGTGATTAAGAGAGATCCATAGCTAAAATTATTCATATTACCATTCTTTACGTTTTTCATCTTCTCTTTCAGTGAAGAAAGTATGGCCTCACACAAGTTGAATACAGTTGGCTCAAGCCACTTAAGCACATACTACATGTATGATCTGTTCGCCAGATGAAGTGTCACATTGCCTGCAAACTTTGTGATAGTGAAAAGGATTGTTCTCAAAGGAAAATCACGTACATCCCTAATGTTTATTTTCCCATCCTTGCTAGGCTGTGTACTTGGCCAACAAAACTATTGAATATAGTCCCTCACCGATTCAGCTCCACGAGAAAATCCTGAAATAGAAATGGGGGCACCATGTTTTGACAACCCGGTAAGAAAGTAAACATCATCGATCATAATAGGGACCACTTTGTCCCTTATGTGAAAATCCTGATTCATCAGATCCCATGCATGAACTAAGAACTGTAATAGTTCTAATTGTTGCCTCATTCCGGACAACCTGAAGTATTTGAGAAACCCACAGTTTCCGAGGGCCTCAACAGTACTCAAATCATTTAGGGAAACCATGTCTTATTATTCATGCTCTCTTTCTCACCAAGTAATGGACATTTTGATTCAATGAAATCTTGAAATCAAACCATAAGATTAGTTAGGATTCATTTCATGCAAAAAATTGGAGAAAGTTTGGGCCAAACAGGTGAAACAAATTTGTGAAACTCGCCCAGCACAGCCCAGGCAAGGAAACAGCATGCTACAGAGCATGTGCCCTTCTATTTGGGTGCTTTGCAGTGCAGTTTTCAACGTGGAAGGCTGCACTAATCCCAGGGTGAAATATACTAACCCCAAGGGCCCTAAAAAGCCAAAAAAAATTGGACACTGTAAAAGAATGACATGAAAAAGAAAGAGAAGGGGTAGATATTCTACCTGGTCTAGAGGGAACGAGAAATGATCCATGGAATCTCTCACAATCAGTAGTTGAAGATCGAGGCAAAATACTAGTTCAGAGCACAAACTAAATGGTAAATATCAAATGGTGAAAATGACATGGTAAATTCTTGTTTTATGTTTATTTGATGATCATTAAATGAATAAAATTTAGTATTTACCTATTTTTACCAATGAAATAGGTATGTTTGATTTGTTTGGTGTTGCTTTGAACAAATTTGCAGCTAACTTATTGAATTTGATGTGCACGATCATGAATTTTAATTTGACCACAGAGCATACTTTTATCTCTTTTTCGAGCTTTGTTAAAAATTGAAAAAGGAACGTCCTTGGAGTCTACTTTAAGCTCTTTTCAGACTCTTGAAATATGAAAATATTGCCGAGCAGTTGTCCTTTTCAGCTCGTTAATAGATTGGAAACAACATCTACTCAATATAATTTTAACCCTTTTCCGTATTGAGATATATTATTTATGAAAAAGGAATATGTTTATCGAACATGGTCAATAGGTTCTCTCTCATATTATTTTACGCTTTTTTGGACTTGAGAGACAAATCTACAAAAAAGAACTTGTGGAGTTTTCTTTTTGTCCTTTTTTCAAACTCTTTAAACATGAAAAGGACTGAGTTATCATTGTCGTTAAACTCGTTAAAACATCAAGTAACGAAAAACTTGTCCATCATGACAAGACTGAGTTTCACCTTCGCTAGACTCATTAAAATATCACATAGAAATGGATTCACTCGAAGGGTGGAATTATACAACAAGCAGATGTTATCCTCCTCAAGCTTGATAAAACATAACCAGGTATTGATCAACAATGACTAGGGAAAATCGGAAAAGGGGTAAACCAATTTATGGTAACATAACTCTCTTGAACATGACACTTTCACTTCATCTCTATGACTACTTGGGTTGGGTTATCTGCTTGATGGTTATCACACCTATGTTATATCATATCATCCATTACTTTGATTTTGGTTCAATTCTCCCAATTAATTCAGTGTCGCCGACATGTTCAAGAGAAGTCATTCAGTCTAAATTCATCCTTAGCAATACCCATAAAACTTAATTTTCATGATCGCCATTCCTGGACCTTGTGTTGGCAATCACATTCCATATCCAAAAATCATTACACTCGTTTCATGTCCTTGATGTGGGATACATCAAGGCCCTCCTACGACGAGACACTTCTTATCGACATCAGCACATTATCCAAGAAGTTTACTTAGAAACATTGTTTCAGTACCTTGGGGATTGCATACATCAATGGAAAGTTCCTTGCTTCTAGCGAGAGGTTGACATCACTAGCCTTCGACCAAAAGACTTTGTATGGTGTTTGAAATCAAAACATCCATTCACACCATGCAGAATGTACTATAGTACCTTGAGGATAATTAACATTATCAGTGATTTCTCTCGCATATGTTATTGGCTTACATCATTGGTTGGTAATCAAATGGTGTCTTCCCATGTTCAACTTCAGATCACATATTTACATGGTTAGACTCGTACTTGAGCAAACGATTGAACGCGATAGAAGACCTTGGATCTAGTTTCATCCATATGGGCTGCAATTTCAGGAATGTACCAAATCATCCGTACAATGGCTTTACACTGATGGTCATCCCACAATGGGTCTATATCTGTAGATGACTATCTATGTACATGTAATGACAAGTTTATATGATGAGAATGGATATGCCTTCCCTCAACAATTCATGAAAAATCCAAAACATCATGATATTATATATTGCAATTGATGCAGGTTACCATCCGCTTCAGAACCTCCTCATCACATCATAAAGCATATCACTCGACATTATCATTTTCGACTTCATGCTTTAGGGGAAAAGTGTTACAGGTCTATTTGGGCACATCACTCCCATCATTCATATCAATATTTTTAGCACTCATCAAACCCTAATTCAGTTGCTACATGCCCTAGACAGGTCATCACATTGAATGCCATCATTCCTGAGAGTTTCCTGGCCTGAGGACATCCTGAAATGACTCCTTGAGAGACCAGCACAGCCTTGGTCAGGGGTAAGTGTGCTTCAGAGCAGTAAGGCCCATTGAAGCCTGCTTTGCAAAGCACCTAGGCCCACTTTGACTTGTGTTGGGCAAGATTGAGCGAAATCTTCGTAGGGTTTTGGGAATATTCTTTCATTTTATATCATTCTAGAAGATTCCAACTTCTTATCCTCCCCTATGAGCTCAAAATTTGATAGGGAATGAATCAAATAACCTCCTATCCTCTCATCCCTTCCTCCATGGAAACTAACTCCCAAATTTGAAATCCATTCAGTTCCCAATTTATGACAAAAATACCTCCATTTCCCTATAAATTGAGCACTCATCGTAGTGATCAGGGGCTGGACTTTGAGAATTTGTAAGGAGATACTGTTGGTGTGAGGTTTGAGATTGTAAGAAAGTTTTGTTGTGTTGTCAAAGTGTTGTGCTTTTGGTGTGATGAAGGATGGAACTCAAGCTAGATGAGTGACATGTGATTGAACTTCTTGGTTGTAACTCTTCCTTCTACTTAATAAATCCATTTACACCTTTTCCCATATTCTTGTCTTTATGTATGATGATTATATGTGTAAATTCTTTCGATTCCATTTTCTTATACTAGATAGATCTCTTTCTTTGATTAGTTTTTGTCTTATGTTTATGATTGCATGTACTTATCAAGTGGATTCAGTTTGAGAAAGAGCGACATGAGCTATTCAAAGGAGACAAAGAGAAGTGAAAGATAACAAGTAGGTCCCTTGTCATATTTATCTTCTATAGAAAAAGGTTAAACTCTTTAAATCTGTTGTTCTAGGTATTCCTACTCACCTGGGGAAATTGTATTTATCCGTAGATGTAAAATTTCACATAACACATTCCCTCTGTCACTTTGACCCAATGCTCAAAAGATTCCTCAAAAAACAATCATTCTTGTCCCGTCTCGTGTTGACTGGTGTACGACACCTTATTGCCTACCTTTTGACAGGTCTCTTCCTATCAACTTCAACACTCTATCTAGGAAGAAGACCCATAAACACTTCAGTGCCTCAATACTTGTAGACATCAGTGGCATGTCACCTTATGTTTGGTCAGGGGTTTTCATTATTGGCTCCTAGTTAAATGATTCTACGAGTGTTCAATGACAAAGAACATTATTCAGACTCGCTAGATTGTACTATACATCTTGGAGACCATCACCATTTTCGGTGGCCATCCTCACGTCTGTTAATAGTCTCCATTATTTACTGTTAATCAGAAGATTTCATGCATGTTCGACATCAACGCCTATATTTACATGTATCGATCTATCTTGTTGCGTTGAAGTAAAAATCAAGACCTTGGGTAGTGGCTTGCATCAGTTAGCCTTGTTTCCTCTCCCAAGTTGTGTTTTTTGGAGAGAACTCATCAGTATGATCCTATTATGACACAGGTTCCACATTGTGCTTATTGGCGACCAGCATCGTCATATCTATTTTATAAGAAAATCACTCTGACATAGTTGCTAAGTGTGGGAATGCCCGACTGAGGACATGATTTTAGTTTTCTTATATATATGTGTTGTATCAAGTTTCTCATACCGCCCAAAGCTATGATCCTCTCTCTTTTTCCAAAGAAAAGGAGAGTTAAATATAAAGTATTTAAGCCATCATCGTAGCCTCTAATATCACACTTTAGGGGGCATCTATTATATAGGAAAATGACCTCCTCATCTGCTCATAGGATAAATAAATGATGACTGAAGGATTGACCAAGTTCACAGGCCCAATTTTCAAGCTAATACTACCTAAACACTAGAAACCTACTTTATAAAGCTTCCTAGCAAGGCTAAGGGTGCGTTAGCGCCCAAAGTAACTTTGCATATTACCTCGAGAAGAATTTTAGTGAACCCTAATGAATTCCTATGGGTCAAGGGAATGATTTAACAAAGAAAATATCCCTAGATTCTCTCCTATGTCAGCTCATAAAAGTATAGAAACATCAGAACTCGACCTGTTTGGGGGAATTACTAATTCATAATGGAGTGTGCAAATAGAAAAGAGAACAAAGGCATGGAAGCATCACTGCTTTTGCCTAATGGAACTCATGAAGGACTTGGCAACCCTAACCTCACATGCTATATAAGCAAGACTAGGGCCATTGTGAAAGTGGTCAAACCATTTGAAAGGATTGCCTATTTGACTGCCGAGTAGAATCTTAGACTAAGGCATAAGAATAGGTTAAGAAGGGAGAGAGAGAGAGAAGCTGGAGGGTTAAGGGAAGGTTGATGCAACTTACGGTTGTAATCACTCTTTCTACATCAATATAAAATTGCAATTGTGTTGCCCACTCGGAGATGTTGATAGTATGACTTGTTTGTATGTTTATTCAATATCATTAGCATGAGTGGCTTAGATATATGCAACTATATATATTTATATGTTCATGCACTAGTTCTCATGGTTTTATGCTGTGATATTATTCTTGTCTTTGCTATGTGTAGGTTTTGATCTTGAGTCAGGTCAGGGGTCTTCCTCCTAGCTACGTTGTGCTCTCCAGCAACACCACACTAAGACTCGAGGTAATAATTCCTTCTCACTTTGATATTCATTTTTTAAACATAGATATGCATGTATATTTGTGACATCTACAGCTAATCTAACTATCTACCATGGATTGCGGGAAGATTCTTGAGGGTTTCTACATCACCAAACAACCATTCATTAATTCATATAGTAGTTCCTCTAGCTGAGTCTTCTCTTCATATTCCTGCGTCACTACATCCTTGTTTTTCTCAGGCATGGGTGGGGAATATGGGTGCCTACTAATCATTACTCTCTGCTTTGGTCGCTTATCACCTATTGGCTTGTCAACTGGTCACTTTACAAGCCTTACTTTCGAGGGCTAGGGCTTCTCCTTGGTTTCCAATGGACCTTCCTTAGTAGTCACAACTCGCTTCCTACGAGTAGTCCTAGCCTTCATTCTCATGAATTCATCTCAGTTCTTGCGCTAGTGACTTAGGGCATCTAACAAAATTATACTAATGAGGTTGCGGTTTTTAATGTTGCTCTCTAGGTATGCAGTTGTCTTCACGATTTCTGCCATATGTCTGATATTCTCCAGCAAAAAATATGGGAGGTTTATCATTTATTGATGTCGAAGGTGATTTAGAAACATGTAGTGATAATTAAATACAATTGTTTTCCTTCCCTCATAGGTGATATACTTAATGAGGTAAAGAGCGACATCTACCCATGGCTGGGGAAGTGATAATCTGTCAATTCATCTTCCTTTCTTCACCAGTCTTTCTTCACCTTGGAGAAAATCCTCCTTCAAAGAGGGGTGATTGATAATTTCTATTAAACAACCTCTTTCCCTCTGTTGGAAATATCATTACACGAGAAATTACCTCCTCTATAACTTTTAGTCACAATCCTCTGACCTCTGTTTCATTCCTCTTCAAATTCTTAGTGAATTCTATAAGAATTTCTCTTTCTGATCCCTCTAGCCTTTAGAAAAACTCAAACCAACCCACTTCTTTGAAAATTTGGCATGGTTTGAGGCATTTTTCCAATGGCTATTTTGATCCTGGTTCATGTCAAATTTCCACCCCACCCATCGCTACACAGCTTCAATGTTGTTCTCCTCTCTTCTCCTCTTTTAAAAATTCCAAAGTGATTGGCACAATGCTCAGTTGTTCTAGCTCTACAAACTATTATCCTCCACTTATGGCTGAGAGTTCTGAATGAGGATGCAATGCTTCAACAATGGGTAATGGTGCGGTGACGCAGCGACGTTAAAGGTAGGGATTTCAAATCAGTGTTCGTGTTGTGCCATATCCTTTCCTTGTTAATGCTAAGTTATGGAGAGTCTAAACTGAGGTACAATTCCCTTTTAGGCATGATCAATCATTAAATGATAATGATTGCGAGATCACCACACTTTGGTTTTGGTTTAAATTCTCACAGATCATGAAAAGTTCATGTCATGATGTAATTTGTCCTCCCCCCGTCTTAAGTGTGACGACCATCCTCGAACGTCAAAAGGATATCACATTAAATTGACATAATTACTAAATAAAAGAGGATAGCGATATTACTGTTTCATGATGTACATGTTGTGACGTGGAGAGAAGACATTAGTGACGAGGTGCGCGAAATTAATTCCAGTGGTCAAGGAAATTGATCCTAAGTCATGGTGATGTGTGCTATGTATCACAATAGATAATTTACTTGGATCATTTCTAAAAGTCGTCGACTGTTACAAGTGTAACATCCAAGACGACTGTCATGTGTTATTATTTTGAACAAAACATAAAACCAGAGGTAAAAATAGTTGTGTAACAACATTATTGTAAGATATGCCTGAAATAACAAATGTTGTTTTAATAAAATTCTGTAACAGCCGCCACAAAGTGGTTTTCAACTGTTACAAAAATTGTTTTTCTGTGCCCCAAAAGGAGGTTTTCATATCCAGATTATTTTCATTATTTATTTATTTATTTATTTATTTATTATTATTATTATTATTATTATTATTATTATTATTATTATTATTATTATTATTATTATTGTTGTTGTTGTTGTTAGTTTAGTAGGTGTAACAGCCACCAACATAAATTGGTTTTCAGCCGTTACACTTATTGAAAAGTTAGAATTTTGGTAGTATACAGGGGTTTCCCCTGCTCCTGTAATCTGAAAGTCTGAATTTGTGACAATGTTAACAAATGAATCCCTTGAAGTAGTTCTATGATATAACCAAAGATTGTGCCCATTAGAAAAAAAACAGTGTCCTTGCACTGTCAATGGTAATGAAATTCATAGTCCCATTGTCAAAGACTGCATCTACCTGATAGGGACCTAGCCATCTGGTGCAGAGCTTACCCTTGAAGTTCTTGAATCTTGAATCATATAAGAGAGCCCAATATCCCTTCTGAAATTTCTTCTTTTTGATGAAACTGTCATGCCACTTAGTTCTCTGCTGCTGGATAATCTATGCTTGCTACATAGCAGCCAGTCATTTCTCCTCCAATTCATTCAGCTGGTTCAACCTTTACTTTTGTGTTGTAGCTAGATCCAAATTCACCTGCAATTATGTTCTCAATGCCTTGATTTCGAACTCAATAGGGAATAAGGTATTTTTACCGTACACAAGTTTGTATGGTGAAAATGTCATAGTATTCCTTCATGTGGTTCTATATGTTCGCAACACTATTGTAATTTTATCATCCCAATTCATTCAGTGAGTAGCCACAGTCTTGGTAAGAATCCCCTTAATGACCTTGTTGGTGCTTTCCACTTGGCCATTTGCTTGTGGGTGATAAGGTGTCATGATTCTATGATGGATTTTATATTCTTCAACTATCTTTTGGATCATATGAGATGTAAACTAGGGCCTTCCATCTATCACTATCTCCCTCACTATCCCAAAACAGACAAAGATGTCTTCAAACAATAAGTCTAAAACAACTTGATCCATGGCTCTGGTTAGTGCTTTTGCCTCAACCCATTTTGTGACATAGTTGGTGCATACCAAGACTTAGGACTTCTATCTAGATGATGGATTAATTGGTCCCACAAAATCCAAGGCCCATTTCTCAAATGGTTGTAGGACTATTTGAGGTTGTAACGACATCTCATCTGATTGCAGTGGTTGGCCCATTTTTTGGAAACTATCACATCCTTTCACAAACTTCATGGCATCCTGAAATAATGTTGGCCAATAATATCTTGTCAAAAGGACCTTGTATCCTGTCCACTTTTCTATGAAGTTCCCTCCACAAGGTTCCTCGTGACAAGCCTTAAGGATGTCAAAGATATCATCTTCCCTAACACAACGTCTGATCTGAAAATATGGTCTAGTGTGATAGAGATTCCCATCTATCCATGTATAAGTAGCACTATGTTGTATGATTTTTCGTGTTTCCTTGGAGGCCAAGTATTATGGAAACTTCCCTACAACAAGATAATTGGCTATATCTGCATACCATGGTGAGTAAGTACAAATAGCAAAGATATACTCATCAGGGAAAGAATCCTCTGTCATAATGAAATTGTCATCAATAGTTAACCTAGAAAGGACATCAACTACTACATTATATTTTCTAGATTTATCTACAATTGTGATATTAAATTCCTATAAGAACAACAACCAGTGTGTAATTCTACAATTGGTAATTGGCTTATTCATTATAAGATGAATGGTGGAATGGTCAGTGTGTACAGATACTTGATACCTGGTAATATAATGTCAAAACATGTTGATGGCATGCACTACTACTAAGAATTATTTCTCGGTCACTGTGTAGTTGAGCTCAATCGAAGTCAAATTCTTACTTATGTAATAAATAGCATAAGGTTTCATATCCTCCAGCTGGACCAAAACAACACCTACAACAATATCATATGCATCTGTTGTTATGTGAAATGATAGTTCCCAATTAGGTCCATGTAAAATTGGAGCCATTGATACACAAAATTTTAGCTTCAAAAATGCCTGCTCACACTTTCTTGTCCACACATATTCCATATCTTTCATAAGTAAAAATAAAAATGGCGATGCAATTTTTGAAAAACCTCTATAAACCTTCTGTAATACCATGCATGTCCCAAGAAACTGAGTACCTCTTTTTGCATCTTGGGAGTTGGAATTTCAGAATTACCTCTATTTTAGCAGCATCTACCTTGATCCCGTGAGCAAAAATGTAGTGTCCCAGCACGATCCCTTCAGTCATCATCATGTGTTGAAAAGTGTGCAACAAGAAATTCTTGTTGAGATTGCAACAAGATGATGGAGCTTAGTGAAAAGAGTCGCCTTCACTAAGTGGGCCCGCAGGCTATTTTTGGCGCAAGTCTATTTTTAGACTATGTCTATTTTTAGACATATGGATCATGTCTATGGATGATTGATCAAGTTGGGAAAAATAGATGGACTTCTATTTTTGATGAAAGTGTGAGTGATCACAGTGTGAGTGATTACAGTGTGAGTGATCACAGCGTGAGTGATCAAAGTAAAAAATAGAAAAGTCAAATATTATTATCTCACAATAATATTTGGACTATAAACTTAATCTTATTCTCTTGGAGCACTTCAGTTTGAGCTACGGAAGTGGCACATGCAGCTATCAGAAGGAAATTCGTTTTTCTTATGAGTCAGTTGAGTTGTTGCATGCATGACTTCAGTTAGAACTCAAGTGAGTTGAGTTTAGTGGACTGGAGGTACAGTTGATGGAGTTGTGTTCAGTTTAGCTTTGTTAAACTGGTTGTATTTAGTCTAACTGATCAATAGAATAAAGATGAGTTGGGTGAATTAGTTATTAATTAATTCACAAGTTATTAACTCATAATGCAACTATAGAATACATCAGTTAACTCAGTTGCATGTCAGTGCATGTTCAGTTCAGCAGGGACAGGTGTTAGAGGATCAGATTGCTATCAGTTGTGACTATAGCTGTGCATGATGATTTGCACAATCAAAGGATTGAGTATGCCAATGAGTTTGCTCACGTATCTTCATGATATTATAGCTGTTGCTCACGTCCAACATAGTGTGGGTGACTATTTTGCAGTGTAAAATCGAGTTTGGGAAGCTATTCTCATCAGTTCTCGAGCAGGTTTGAGCAGTGGAGGCAGGCAAGCAGCGGGAGAGATTTGGAGATCAAATCTGAGCTGTATTGTGTGTAACAGGTGGAGATACTTGTGAGAAGTATTATGCTTTGTATTGTTACATGATTCAATCAATATAATATACAGATAGTGTGGGGTTTTTAGCGAGATGCTTTCCCCGGGATACATACTGTGTTTATGAGTTTGATTGATGCTTCTATGTGTGCCTGTGGATGTTTCTGCTTCTGTAATTTGATGATCAACGTAGAGGAGATTATGTATTATACATGTTCCGCTTAAATTGTATGATCAGGATAATCTCTGTTGAATATGTGTCATATTATTCAAAATTTCTACATGGTATCGGAGCTAGATGATTTGTAGAAAAAGTTTCTACATGGTATCAGAGCAGCTTGATTTGTAGAAGAGATTTTTACAGGATATCAAGCGAGGATTGATCATCAGATCTACTATTCAGTCACGAATTCTAGATCGGAAGCAGTTGAGTTTTGTGCTGGTGGAATTCAAATTTAATTCCAAAGCAAGAGATAAAACTCAGAAACATTCAGTTCGAGAATGGAGATAGTATGCCCCAGTATCTCACGAGGTTCACTCAGTGTCGAGATGAGCTGGGAAGTGTGGGGGTTACTGTTGATGATGAGGATGGTGAGTCTAGGACTCCTTGACCTTCCTAAGAGTTGGCATAGCTACCAGGACTCGGTGAATGGAAGGGAGAAACTGCCAAATTGGGAACGACCATGGTCGGATTTGATGCAGGAGGAGATTAGACGGAGCACCAGAGACGGTTCTTCATCCATGCAGGATGAGGAGAACTGTGCCTTAGCGAGTAAGGCGAAGAAGGGGAAGAAGAAGGTTTCTCTTTTCGAATCTTGTTCTTTTAGTGATGGGAAGAATGTTGACAAATCGAAGGTGAGATGCTTTCATTGTCATGAGAATGGTTCATGGGTCAGGAACCTGTATGCTCTTGAGGTTCAAGATGCATGCAAAGCCTTGAGCAGTGAGGCAACTGATAAAGACTTGGTGGTTGAGAGGGAGCGTATATTACCTCTCAACATGCAGAGCCAGAAGAAGTCTCAGACGATTGTGGAGGAGCCACGATTGGTGCAACAACTTCAGGAGGTTGTGGAGGAGCCACAACAGGAGAGGCTGAGAGGAGATAGAGTAGAGACATCTACTCATCCAGAGACCTCCGGTAGGGGGAAACTTCAAGCCAGGTGGGCTGAGGGATCGCATGCATCCATACCTCCAGGTAGGAGGTGGGGTGATGTGGATTGATTGTCCCAAGGAGGAGGGGCAAGATCCTTGAGGTACCCAACCTCTTGGATGAGACCTTGCTACGGGAGCCCCGATGTGTAGTAGCAGGAACCGACTGATTGGGTAGAGACAGATGCGGATGGAGCGGCAGAGAGAGCGACAGTGCAGGGAATCCTAGGACAGCGCATAGCTAGCAGGCTGTAGCAATGCGAGAGGCACAAGTGTTTTGCACAGTGCTAGGTGGCACAGAGAGGTGTGCAATGGTGCGAGATGCATGGAGATGTTGCAGTAGCGCAGATGTCAGAGAGGGAGCACTTGTCAGTAGCAGGTAGAGCTTCAGCATCAGAGGATGTTTCTATCCCAAAAGGGAGGTCAGTTGGGAGGTGCAGTGCGGATGCAATGCTGGGAGATAGAACCAGCAGCAGCACGGATGCTGTCAGAGATCAAAGTGACAGAGGCTAGAGCAGTCAGATACTGAAGAGCACAGAGATGTAGAGTTTCAGTTGACAGAGGCAATAGCAGTCAGAGACTTTGATGACAGAGCAAGTGGACCGGCCAAATGTGTTGCATGGAGAACATTCCAGAGTTACAGGATCGGGTTTGAGAGGAAGCCTTTCTTGTTGAGAGGGAGTGTTGAAAAGTGTGCAACAAGAAATTCTTGCTTAGATTGCAACAAGATGATGGAGCTTAGTGAAAAGAGTCGCCTTCACTAAGTGGGCCCGCAGGCTATTTTTGGCGCAAGTCTATTTTTAGACTATGTCTATTTTTAGACATATGGATCATGTCTATGGATGATTGATCAAGTTGGGAAAAATAGATGGACTTCTATTTTTGATGAAAGTGTGAGTGATCACAGTGTGAGTGATTACAGTGTGAGTGATCACAGCGTGAGTGATCAAAGTCAAAAATAGAAAAGTCAAATATTATTATCTCACAATAATATTTGGACTATAAACTTAATCTTATTCTCTTGGAGCACTTCAGTTTGAGCTACGGAAGTGGCACATGCAGCTATCAGAAGGAAATTCGTTTTTCTTATGAGTCAGTTGAGTTGTTGCATGCATGACTTCAGTTAGAACTCAAGTGAGTTGAGTTTAGTGGACTGGAGGTACAGTTGATGGAGTTGTGTTCAGTTTAGCTTTGTTAAACTGGTTGTATTTAGTCTAACTGATCAATAGACTAAAGATGAGTTGGGTGAATTAGTTATTAATTAATTCACAAGTTATTAACTCATAATGCAACTATAGAATACATCAGTTAACTCAGTTGCATGTCAGTGCATGTTCAGTTCAGCAGGGACAGGTGTTAGAGGATCAGATTGCTATCAGTTGTGACTATAGCTGTGCATGATGATTTGCACAATCAAAGGATTGAGTATGCCAATGAGTTTGCTCACGTATCTTCATGATATTATAGCTGTTGCTCACGTCCAACATAGTGTGGGTGACTATTTTGCAGTGTAAAATCGAGTTTGGGAAGCTATTCTCATCAGTTCTCGAGCAGGTTTGAGCAGTGGAGGCAGGCAAGCAGCGGGAGAGATTTGGAGATCAAATCTGAGCTGTATTGTGTGTAACAGGTGGAGATACTTGTGAGAAGTATTATGCTTTGTATTGTTACATGATTCAATCAATATAATATACAGATAGTGTGGGGTTTTTAGCGAGATGCTTTCCCCGGGATACATACTGTGTTTATGAGTTTGATTGATGCTTCTATGTGTGCCTGTGGATGTTTCTGCTTCTGTAATTTGATGATCAACGTAGAGGAGATTATGTATTATACATGTTCCGCTTAAATTGTATGATCAGGATAATCTCTGTTGAATATGTGTCATATTATTCAAAATTTCTACACATTTTTCTGTGCTCAAAGAAACATTAGTTTGTATACAACATTCCAACACTTTTTCTAAACTAGCTAATACTTTTTCTAAAGCATCACCATAAGGTGTAAAGTCGTCCATGCATATTTCTAGGAAGACATTAACTAAATCAGAAAAAATTCTGAGTACTACCCTCTGAAAAGTTGTTGTGCATTGCAAAGTCCAAAAGGGAGTAATCTTTATGCGAAAGCTCCCCAAGGATAAGTAAAGGTTGTTTTATCATGATCCTCTCGGGCAATCTATATCTGGTTGTAGCTACTAAGCCCATCTAAAAATGAAAAAAAAAATCCCAAAAAGAGTGTCAAGAACCTGATCTATAAATGGTAAAGGAAAATAGTCCTTTTGAGTGGCTTTATTGAGTTCTGTGTAATCCACACAGACTCTCCATTTTACATTCTTCTTAGGAACAATGAAAAGAAGAGATACCCATTGACTATTAGATATCAGATAAATAAAATTAACATTTAGGAGTTTTTGTAATTATCCCTTCACTACCTCCTTCAGTGCAGGGTTCATGTGGCACTGGAGTTGTCTAACTGGTTTGCAGCCATGTTTCAAATAAATGTGGTGAGTGCACATGTTGGGATGAATCCCTTTCATATCTGTGTAGTCGCATGCAAATTCCTTTTTGTATTTCTATAATAGTTGTAACAACAATTTATTTTGCTTAGGAGGCAAGTTGGGATTAATGTTCAAATACTTTCCTGGTTTTATTTCGACTGGACTGCTATCAGTATGTGGAGGGGTTCTCATTTGTTCAAATTTTATATCTTATACCTCCCCTTCCTCCTTTTAATTTTCAATAGAAGTGACAGAAAGTGAGTTTCTAATAAATCCATTAATGATATCATCTTCTGTCTCATCCTTGAAATACTGGGTTTTTCCAAGAGTGAGGAGTAGTAGGGAAAGATCTGATTCTGATTCAAATTCGTCCCACCAGGGATTGTTCAAATCCATATTTGGTTTTGTTTGGGGGTAAAGGTGAAGGTTCCCTATATCCTTTCAATCTGAGATCATCATAGATCTAGATCTGCATCCTATAAACACATTTTGAGTGTCCAACCAAGGTCTACTAAAAATCAAAGGATGTCCCCCGAGGTTGGATTTGGTTTGTAAGATAAGAAAATCAACCAGATATCTACAGGAAGCTATTGTGACTACTAAATCCTCTAATACCCCCTCAGTTTAACACGATACCTATCTGCTAATTCAAGCACAGTAGGCGTATGTCTAAGTCCATGTAGCCCCAGGGTGGTAAAGAGATCCTTTGTCATTACATTAATGGTCACCCCAAGATCAATCAATGTATTAGTTATGGGTTGGCCATCAATATAAACAGTAACCGTAGGGTTTCCTGGATCATTATACTTGGTTAAAAGAGGCTGAGCAGTCATTAATTCAGACAATTTCCCCATCACGTGTATGGTAGCAGGGTCCTTAGGCTTCCTTCTAGGTTTCTTAATGCACAGGTCTCGTACTATTTTGGCATAAATAGGTACTTATTTAAGAGCTTGCAGTAGAGGAATTCATACGTGCAGGTTTTGCAACTCCCTAAGAAAGTTGGATTTGGATTGTGAGGACATTCTAGTCTCAATTAATATTTGAGGATATGGAGGATCTTGAGTCATAACAGCTGAATCGGATGCTAAAGGTGCATCATACTTACTTGAGTTGTTTTTTACAAGAGTAATAGTTCTTCTCGGGTTGGTTATTACAGGTGTAACAGTACGCTCTGTATCAGTTGTTACAGGTGTAACAACCACCTCGAGATCTACTTTACCTTCTCTCGAAGGCTCACGTTCCTCCTTGGTGATGATAGGGGAGTGATTTGGTTTAATTATCTTACCCGACTGTAGTTGAATCTCATTAAGTCTGATGGCACTCATAAGGTATGTCTGGAAGGTAGTCAAAGCCTCTATGCTCTGGGATGCTTTATTATTCGGTTTAGGGTTAGGTTGCATAGGCAATTGGGGTCTTACAGGCATTGTAGGAACAAGAGTTTGGAAAGGGGGAAATTGTAGTTGCTGCTACATTGGTAATCCAGATGGAATTGGACTTTGGGTATTCCCCCTCCAATTCTAATTGAAAGGATATGGTTTAGATGGAGGATATTGGATAGATGGAGAGGGGGACCACTGGTTCCAGGGTGAAGGAAATTGTGTTGGAGAAGGAGTGGAGTATTTCCATGGATATATTGAGCATTATATGCATTATTCCATGAATTAAAAGAATAAAAATCTTGGGACATACTTGGGGGTTGTGGTTGCCATTGTCTCATGGGCACGATGAAATAAGAGGACTAAACTTCTTCACTCGATTCTCTAAGTATTTCTTTCAGTCTGGGAAGCTCCAGACATTAGCTCGTAGAATGTTCCAACTCATAAATATTTCACAATCATATCTTGTTAATCTCACACTCCCTCAAGGGATGTTTCTTTCAGCAATTCATATAGAACACAGATAAATGTGTATCATCTTCTCTTTCTGCCTTCTTGATCTGTGTTGTCATTATCTAAGCAGATAGAGTACTGAGGATGTTGGTTTTTAAATTTTCAAATAAATTCCTGATCTCTGCTCTGGCTACTCCTCCACTTTCATATTTTTGTATTTAGGCAGAGGCATCTTGGATTGTGCTTCTCCCCTTCGACGATCCTCTTGAGAATCTCAGAAAGAGCTTTACTATCTCGATGAATGGTTCCTCAGATATGTCCCCATTCCCTAATAGATTCAAGGTATCAAGGCAGTCATACCTCATTCCCCTTATGAATATGGTCTTCAAGATCTCATGATCTAAATCACTGTATTTAGATCTCTGCAAATTATAATGAAATCTCTCCACGTAGTCTTTTAGACTTTCATCCTCCTTTTGTGTCATCCTAAATACTTCCTCTCTTAAGTCCCTAGTTCTGCAATAGCCTTGATACTTTGATAAAAATGTCTCCTCCATTTCACTCCATGTTCATATAGAAGTAGAGCCTAACCCTGTGAACCATCTCAGGGCTACTCCTTTTAGAGTAGTAGGAAAGAATTTTAATTTCTGAGCATCTGAAACATATTCATAACTCTTGCTCAAGACAAAAACTCCAAATAAGAAGGTGTCGAGATCTTCTATAGTCATTCCTTGAAAATATGGTAAAGATGATAAAGGAATGCTTTTCATGGGAGCCTTGCCTATGATATCCCTAATTGGGAATTTGAAGGTGGTGATAGTAGCATCTTCTTTAGTGTTGTTGTTATTGTTGTCCCCCATTTTAAATCCATATGATCCTTATTGTAACAGGTGTTCTTCAAACCATTCATGTGATTGTCTTCTTGGTTAAATTGGTAGCTCACGTTGTTTCAAAGCTAGTTGTTTCACTGCGCTGCCTGAATCTAGATATTTATAGACCAATAATTTTTCTCCTATCTTCTGATGTTCCCCTTCAGTTCCCCCTTATCCATCAGTCTTATGGTTCAGGTTACTAGCTTCCCCTTGTTGCTCCTGAATTTGATGCTTAGTCTTGGGAGTGTTTTCATTAGCTTCAGATTGGTATGGTCCTGAGACAGAGGAATCGGAAGCTTCTGTCCTGGTTATGGGAGTAAGAGCTTTTTGTGGCCCTATTTTCCTTGCATCCTTTTGATAAATTGAGTGTTCTTTTTCTGCCCTTGATATTAATTCATGGATAAATGTTTTCCTTTCCAAATCTACACTCTTCTATCCTTTTGACAACCTGTTTTTCCTATGACTAATTAGAGTAGGGGGTGTTTTCGATATTTCTATAATTCCTACAGTTGCACACATGGACCCTATGTATATTAATTCACACCCTAAGTGTATCAATATTCAACAGTGGTGAGCTTTCCCAGGTATGTTAGAGAGATGGACATGTTCTTACCTCTCATCTTACCACCCAGCGACTGAAGCGTTGAAGACATGTTTTACGAAAACACTAAAATTCCGCACACTAAGTTCCCTAGTGATCACAATGGTGAGCACGCCCAGGTATGTTAGAGCGATGCCTAGGTTCTTACCTCTCATCTTGACGCCCAACGACTATGGACTAGGAACACTCTATCATCAAACAAACAACTTGGTTGAATGTATCGTCAACTGCCATCCCCGGCAATGACACGAAAATGTAGTTTTGGATTAATCAATCCTAATTGACCAAGACTACAACCATTTAATTATCAACCCAGGGTAGGTTTGTTGTTTCTATGGAGTTTGCATTATCTTTGCTGATACACAACAACCAAGAGTGAAAATAGAAAACAGTAAAAAATGTTATAGAATCAATTGCAGAAACTAAATCATTCATGCAGAAATTAAAACACTCTACAGAAATGAAATCACACTTCACAATTAACAAAGAAAAAGCGCACCACACACTGTATTGATAACTACACCAGTTGGTCAACTACCATACTGCTAATCAAATTGGTGTAACAACTTAACATAATTCTAAAACTAAAGAAGGTATATTCCACAAATTATACAGCAACAACAGAAAACTATAGACGTGATAAAGGAAAGAAACAGTAATATACAACTACTCTACTACTATAGTCCCTGCTAAAGAGGAGGGCCCTTCTTCCCTAACATGCACGCAGGAATGAACATGAAATTAGTCAAGGAATCAACTTGGAAATAGAAACAACATCATTGCAATGTCTTTGATATTAAGAACAGTTAAAAGTTACAAGATCAAAATAACAGTATTCTCTATGTCATCCACCGTGCCCGAGGGATTAAGTTTCTCTTATAATCATTACATACCCAAAATTAGGAATAGATCAATCATGAGAACCTCAAAATTCTCATGCTGATCATAAAATAGAAATTGTTATAGCCAATTCCTATGTACCAATGTTATTCAAATACAGTGGTTAAGATTGTAACCACTTGGAGCTGTCACTTTTTAGATAAACAATTCATAACTTCCAATAGTTGTTGCATGGAATAGTACCCATGGCTTGCTAGCTACAGTGTAACAGCACCCTACGGTCAAATAACTATCTGGAATGTAACAGAAATCACTGGATACAACAACCTTTTAATGGCACTCGAGGTGTAACAACACTAATCTGTAACAGCAATGCAATGTAACAACAATGCATGTAATAGCATTGTGGTGTAACAACAAGATTTGTAGCAACAGATAGAGTGTAACAACAATCTGTTCCATCCTACTCTTAGACCGATCAGCGTGATTGTTCATTCCATGACCTTGTCCTTGCAAGTGATACTTGAAAAAGAGGAGAGGATTCAAAAGACTTCTCCAATGCTTACCCCAGTTATCAATAAAAAGGAATATTGCATCGTTACATCTAGAAAAACTTGAAAAATAACACGATAGAAAAATAGGTTGTCCATAATAAGGAAAGAGGCGGTTAACATGTAATTTTTTGTTGGTCTGGAGAGAAAAGGGTCAAAATTGGGGAAAGAATGTATAGGAAATAGGTATAAAAACTACACACAACACCAGAGCTCCAAGATTGAAGTGAAGAATTAGCTCTGAAGCATTGAAAAAATAGTTTTGACAAGATCGAGGTTTTTGACGTGCGTTCCACAAATATAGGAAAAAGCGACACTTGGAGAGAGGTTTCAAAAATGGCTATTGCATGTAACCTCCAGCTGCTAAAAATGGATCCCTAAAATCTAGGGATACTTTTTCCTTTTTGTTTTTTGTTTTTTCCAGAAAAAGAATCCCATGCATGCAAAGAAACATTTCTCCGTTCTTGAGGGAAACAATCAACTTGGGAGCACATGGAATAGACTACAAGCCTTTGGATGACTTCTGTGTAGTTTCTAGGCTAAGTGTGTTTGGTTGCCCCTCAGGATCTGCACAATTTTTGGACTAAAGCCCAAGCTATCAGCTAGATATGTGAAAATTTTGATAGCAAGCCCATTGATGGGTTGCTCCATGGAATTTTCAAATGGAAGGATGCCTACTTTCTCTATGCATTCCTGGAGAGAAGTAGGGTGCCTTGATGCTCCACATAATTCTAGACAGGAAGGCTAGTTCCCCTCCAGTTCTGCACAATTTTCCAAGTGAGCAAAACAACCAGAAAATGACCAAGTTCTGAGATGTCAACTTGCGAGTGGAAGGAAAACAAGCTATGAAACACAAGTTCATTGAAACTCAACTGAAGCATATGTACTTGGATAGTGCAAGACATGATGCTAAGTATGGTTGGTAGGGAGGCTCCAAAACGAAGCTAAGGAAAAGTTTTGGAGGTTGGTTGTAGCCGCTACAACATGTTCAAAATAGTTATCCAATCCCACATATTGATGACCTTTTGGACCATCTCAAGGGGGTCAAATATTTTAGTAAGATTTACTTGAGGTCCAACTATCACCATGTATCGATCGAACCCTCCAATGTGTGGAAGACTGCCTTCAAATCCAAGGAGGGCCTTTTTGAATGCCTGATCATGCGTTTCGGGTTGAAAAATTCCCTCGCAACCTTCATGGAGCTTTTTCAACCTTATTGGTCGTTTATTTGCATGACATTCTGATCTTCAGCTAGAGTTGGGAAGAGCACCACCACCATATTCAACAAGTCATCCAAACCCTGTGGCAACACAAGTTGTGTTCCAATTTGGAGAAATTCACTTTTGGTATAACCGAGGTTCAATATCTGGGGTACATCGTTAATGAGTGGGGTGTGCATGTGGACCCAACTAAGATACAAATCATTCGAGATTGGCCACGCCCAATGATCCAGATCTCTTCAGTTAGTGGAATTAACCAAGATATTTTACTTATGTGATATTAGTAGAATTGCATGTGAAAGAGTATGGAAAGCCACATGTGCATGCTTTAAACAAGATGAGATGAAATGGCAACCATCAAATTAAAGGACACACACACATTGATAATGGAGTTCACCGAGTGTGGGTTACATCTTTGGGCTCGGTGCTAAGAGTGGGTAGATCACTTCATTAAATGTTGCAAGATGATGATGATGTACATGGTATATTCCTTGTCATACAAGTACAATCTTCCTCAACTAGAGTGGCATGTATCTCCACGAGACGTCCTCCTATAGTAGCTCTCACTCATATGGGTCCTCCTTTATCATGACAAGGTATTAGATTCTCACATGACATCACATACAAATATCCTTCAACATAATAGTAACAAGGATCTCAACAATAAAAACATCATCTGAGAAAATCAAAATAAAAACATGGAATCACTGCATCATACACCTCCACTTTCGAGGGATGGCATAAAACTACAAATTTCAGCTACAAAAATAGACATCACCATTGAATTTTTGTGCAAACTCATGTTGAATGACTGTAAACTTGACCCCTTTTTGACACCGTAAAATTTTGAACCCTCGAGAATCAAAAAGATTCCCCAAAAGATTCATTCCTAGAGATGGGTGAAAAATGTGCTGCTCGAAGGAAAATTATAAGCACACCACTACACTCCTTGCGAAATTCTGAGAAAAATGCCTATAAAGTCGACATCATTCTGCCTTTTTAAAAAATCAGCCTCCAAGGGAATGTTTTAGATTCCTCAAGATTCTGCAAAGATTCCTCACAGCTGACTGCCAGAAATTATGCTCCTTAGATGAGGAAACAAACCACACCATCACATTCTCTGTGAAATTCTAGTTTGTTTGAGTATAAACTTGGCATGATTATGTGATTGTGAATTTTTTCCTTCTAGGGAATCTCTTAGAATCCTCACTAATTCTACATGACATATTCTATGGAATATTCTAGGGAATATTAACTTGAAATATTTTTATCTTGAAAAACATGCCATGGGTGGGCCTCTTTGACCTGGTTCCATTGCTTGGTGTGGTTCTCTCAGCCTTAGTCTCACTCTGCGTGGCTCCTCTCGGGCTTTCCTACCAGTCGAAGGGAGGAATTTAGTTAAATAGAAGTAGTTAGGCAATGATAACAAAGTTGGGACTACTGGGCCAATGGTTCCACATGGTAATTGAAGAGAATTAAGTTGGAAATGAGCTGTGATGAGGCCCATTTGGCGGCATTTTTTGTTTTGTTTCCCTGTTTTAATAACAAAACCAACCTCAATTCAACCAATAATCCATTGTTTATGGTTCATACTTTTTTAATATGGTTCATATATTTTAATAACCCAACCATATGGGTTTAAATTTGGTATTGGGTTTTGGTTTTGTTTAAATATAACCATTACATATAACAATGACGCATAACCCTATGTTCCTATAACCATATTAACAAACGGATTTTTTTTAAACATTTTGGTTTTTCTATACGATTTGGATATTATAACCACATTTTACAAAGGATTTTTGTTTTATGGTTTTATCTATATATATATATATATATATATATATATATATATATATATATTGATATTTACTATTATTTTTTTTTTCTTTTCTGCAATCCACAGATCCAATCATGGTGTGCTAAGTGTCAAATGTGTGATCAAGAAAATGAAGTTTGGAAGTTCAAGACCCGAAAAACTACCAAAAATAGTACACTACGCTACAATTAAGGAAACTGAAAAACTGAAAGAGATGGTGTTTGGGTTCCAAGTGGAATAGGTTGGTGGCCACCAGTATCCACTTGGATTAGTCCTCCTCCCTTAGGAATCAATGGTCCCCATTACATTGAGTGCCTACATAAAAATAGGCAATCATAACTGGTACAGGTATAAGTATAGGTCATGGTATTGGTATAGGTAGTGGTATAGGTACAAGTGCAGGTGCATATGTAGTGGATGATTACCTTACAACAAATGGATTGGTTAGGTTCAGAGATAGGATATATGTGCGAGATAACAATGAGATCAAGAAGGTGATATTAAGGGAGTTTGATGTCAAACCTTATTCAAGTCACCAAATTTATCAGAAGACACTAACAGCAGTGAATAAGTTTTATTATTTACTGAATTTGAAGAGGAATGTAGCACATCTTTTGGCTAGGTGTTTTGATTTTCAGCATGTGAAGGTAGAGTGTAAGCATCCACGTGGACTACTACAACCAATTGTGATTCCATAATAGAAATGGAAGGTCAATACAAAGATTATGTGTTCGAACAGATCTTGGACTACGAGCACTTGCCCTTTAGGTGCCATCGCTGTCATGAGTATGGGCACCTTGCTAAGGATTTCCCGCTGTTCAGGAGAAGGAGACGATTTCGGAGGACCCCTGTATTCAGAGAACCAGTTTTCAATCACTCTCAAGCTCCTCAGGAGAAAGAAGGTATGGCGAATCAGACAACAGAAGAAATGGAGATTGAGGGGACTCTGAAAGAACCAGCGCCTGAAGACCCCCATATCCAACTGGTGGGGCGACACAAGTACAAACGGGTGCAATTACCCCACACCTCGGTCCAACCGTTAGCATAGCACAACAGAACATGGCTTCACAACCATGATATTAAAATAGAGCAAAGGCAGCATCGAGACAGAGCCAGAGAGAGTCAGAGAGTTTGTGTACTCCAGAAATACCAAAAAAGCTAGAAAAGCTAGAGACTTTACGACACTCTTCTTTTGATTTAAAATGACAATTACGACACTTGCATCAAAAACGACAGTTCGATTAGGCTACTTTCGACAAAGGAAGACTGCAAATGATTGACAAATACACAAAAACATTTACAATTCCTAACTAACTCCGGGAATCACCCAGCCACTGGGTATGCGGGCGATTCCGGGAATCACCCAGCCACTGGGCGGGCGAGCCGCCCGGGTGGCGCGGCCTGGGCTGGCGCCACACCGGCTGCCCGCCAGCCTACCCGGCTGGTGGCTAGGGGATTTCGGGAACCACCCAGTCATGAGTAGTGTATCACTTAGTATGCATCGCACTTGGCCAATGTAGCAGTCAGTATGGTTCAGTTTAGTCCAATTCTAGATGGTTTCTCAGGTGGAACTTTTGGGGAATGATGTACTTAGATGACCATGTTCTTTTAGGGCATGAAATAACTGTTTTAGGGGTTGATGAGCCCTATTTTGTCGACATATAAGTTTGGGGTTGATGTGCCCAAATATGTCTATAACACTCAGCAAGACATTCCACTAAGCGTGGCTCTTTCTGTCAATTGTGCTAGTAGTGTGGGAGCTACTAGAGGATAGCCAGTTCCCTGCCATCACGCTAGACCTCCCTGAAGCAGTGAAGTATGCTTCGCTGTGGGCGACCAAGCATGCAAAATGAGTTCGGGATAGAATGATCTTCTGGATTTACTGTGGTAAAATGAGCCTTAAGGCTGGTATATTTCCCCAATATTGATGCCTTAGCCCTATTCCATCAGATGCAACTGGCAAACGTGAAACCTAACTCAGTCACTTTGGTAAGTGTGCTCCTGGCATGTGCGCATTTAGCATCGCAGAAACAATGTAAGTTGATTCATGGTTATATAATTAAAGGTGGATTTAACTCTAATCTTGTTATAGTCACAGCCCTAATTGACACATATGCCAACTTCCTGTAGAATGCCAAAAGGATGAAACAACACTCCTATATGGCTCCAACCTTGAATTTTTGAACGTTGTAGAAAAATCTGTTTTAAGTCCTGTAAATGACTATTTTTGTTCTTCGAATACATAGTAATATCATCTAGATAAACAAGAATTGCTTTCCAATATGAAACTGACATGATGTAGGTGTAATATGCAATCGTGGAAGAAAGTCAATTGAAACACTGTCGTTCGCGGAGGCTTACGAGTCAACCGTCTTTGTCTCCGGAATCGAAAATAGTACGGACAAAGCAGACTCGTTTAACCGGTTCGAAATCTCCTATCAAAGTTACAACAAGTGTTCCGACAACATTTGAGATTCCGGTTACTCCAAACATTTCTGGAAACCCTGCCTCTATTGAAGAAGTTCAACAGCCACAGAGGGACAGTGACGTTGATCCTAGTCTGAGAGCAAATACTTGCGTTACTGAACCAGTTCCATCTGTAACCGGTCCAGAGAGTCCTATGTGGCATGGGCCCTATATTGTCAAGCGAAAGCTAGTAAAAGGGGCCTATGAGTTGGTAGACTTTGACGGGGACGCTTTTACTTTTGTCTTTTGCTTTGAATTTATGCATTTCCAGTGTCAAAACATGTAAATCATAAAGTGTCGTAATCATCTTTTTGATTGTTTTTTTCACTTGAAATCGAATTCAAATTTGTACAACAGCTTTCTTTTTAGGCATCACCATTGAATTTTTGTGCAAACTCATGTTGAATGACTGTAAAATTGACCCCTTTTTGACACCGTAAAATTTTGAACCCTCGAGAATCAAAAAGATTCCCCAAAAGATTCATTCCTAGAGATGGGTGAAAAATGTGCTGCTCGAAGGAAAATTATAAGCACACCACTACACTCCTTGCGAAATTCTGAGAAAAATGCCTATAAAGTCGACATCATTCTGCCTTTTTAAAAAATCAGCCTCCAAGGGAATGTTTTAGATTCCTCAAGATTCTGCAAAGATTCCTCACAACTGACTGCCAGAAATTATGCTCCTTAGATGAGGAAACAAACCACACCATCACATTCTCTGTGAAATTCTGGTTTGTTTGAGTATAAACTTGGCATGATTATGTGATTGTGAATTTTTTCCTTCTAGGGAATCTCTTATAATCCTCACTAATTCTACATGACATATTCTATGGAATATTCTAGGGAATATTAACTTGAAATATTTTTATCTTGAAAAACATGCCATGGGTGGGCCTCTTTGACCTGGTTCCATTGCTTGGTGTGGTTCTCTCAGCCTTAGTCTCACTCTGCGTGGCTCCTCTCGGGCTTTCCTACCAGTCGAAGGGAGGAATTTAGTTAAATAGAAGTAGTTAGGCAATGATAACAAAGTTGGGACCACTGGGCCAATGGTTCCACATGGTAATTGAAGAGAATTAAGTTGGAAATGAGCTGTGATGAGGCCCATTTGGCGGCATTTTTTGTTTTGTTTCCCTGTTTTAATAACAAAACCAACCTCAATTCAACCAATAATCCATTGTTTATGGTTCATACTTTTTTAATATGGTTCATATATTTTAATAACCCAACCATATGGGTTTAAATTTGGTATTGGGTTTTGGTTTTGTTTAAATATAACCATTACATATAACAATGATGCATAACCCTATGTTCCTATAACCATATTAACAAACGGATTTTTTTTAAACATTTTGGTTTTTCTATACGATTTGGATATTATAACCACATTTTACAAAGTATTTTTGTTTTATGGTTTTATCTCTCTCTCTCTCTCTCTCTCTCTCTCTCTCTCTCTCTCTCTCTCTCTCTCTCTCTCTCTCTATATATATATATATATATATATATATATATATTGATATTTACTATTTTTTTTTTTTCTTTTCTGCAATCCACAGATCCAATCATGGTGTGCTAAGTGTCAATGCTCGATGGGCTACCACGTATGTTGTCGATCCCACCCGCTGACTGGGATGTCATGTGGCACACTGTGGACCCCTCTTTTTCCTTGTCTTGTCAAACTTTAAAGAGCCATCAGTTGGTCATACAAACTCGTATTTGAGTGTCGTTTGTTTCATTGGAATCAGGATGATGAGCACTATGTTCTGGTCTGAGTTTGACTTAAATCCAACAACTTTTAGTTTTGATCTTTTCTAAAGCCTCTTCTGAATTCTCAACGTTTTTGGAGCAACCTGGATCATTCCTCCCCTTTGAGGAGCTTTTTTTCCTCCAAAAGCATGAACATAATATGTAATTTTTGTGTTACATTGTCTTTACAAGAAGTGCCTTGATAGGTCACACTTCCTTCTCCTTCACCCTTGTTCTTCGGAGCCATAAGTGATGAACCGACACCTGCATCCTCTGCAAACCTGTTGTACAATATTTGCAAACTACATGCTCAATTACATGACCAACCATGAACCAAGCATCCCCATACCTTCCAAGACACACTCTTTTGTCAAGTTTTCATCATTATAGAAACCAATGACCCAACTATTAATAAAAACATGAAAACATCACCGTTGCTTTAATAAGTGATGGAAAAACCATCATCACATTTACAATTATATCGCAACACATAATTTACAAAATGTAACCATGACAAGCTACTATATCTAGTAAAACAATCTCTCACTCATCAAAGTGAATGGGTCATCACCCTGGAGTTCATTCGCTTGTTGAACAAATTTTCCATTTGGTTCCTGCACGGGTGCTTTGTCCTTGAGACATTGCTCTGGATGGAGCCTCAAACATTTGGCTCTTTGGTGTCCATATTTATTGCAATGACTGCAAAAACTCTTCTTCCTCTAGACCTGCTTAACCTTCCTCCTTCCTTGACTTGGAGAAGGTATTTCACATTGTTGTGAAGGAATATCCCCTCTTTAGATAGAGGCAATCCCTCTAGCCCAATGATTGGGTCTCATTTATGTTTGGAAATTGTAGAAAGAAGGAGAAACCTACCTTGTTCTAATGCTAATCACTCGATCCTTAGAGATGGCTTTGAATCTTTCACTCCAGGCCTTGCTCCTTAGTTTTTCTTCACATTCGGATACCTGCAAGGAATATCAAAGTACTATGCAAGATACAAGAGCATATATAACATACATAAAACATAAACTATTTAACAGAAGATCCGGATTTAAATAGGAACACAAAAAATTACAAATATAACCATATATACAAAGATGTAGTAGAAATAACACTTCATTTCATTAATATCAAATATTGTAATATGCTTACAAAGATAATGGAAATAAGACTAGCTTAGGCGATGGTAGCTTATCTCTGAGAAGATATGTGGCAGCTACATGCCTCTGAACTATGTTACAATGAGGCTTGAAGGCCTATTTATCATTAAGAAACAATGGAAAACCCTAAACATCCAAAAACCTAACCCCAGGAGATGAAACACCAAACTACAGGTCTCGTTGGGGTAAGTTGGTACATCAACTTCCCAGGGTCGTAACTTTGGCATATGATCTCCATTTGATGCACATGGTACCTCCTTATAAATATCTATCCAAGGATTAAAACTGATAACATAAAATACCGAGTGGAAAAATCGTATTCTCCGAGGTGGTTTTCCCAAAAAACATCGTTTGGGGCGTCCAAAAAACTGCCAAAGACAGTAAGCTATGCTACAATTAAGGAAACTGAAAAAACTGAAAGGAGCAATGGTGGGGGTCCAAGTGGAATAGGCGGGTGGCCACTAATATCTAGCTTGATCATTCCTCCCCCTTAGGAAGAAATTTTCCCCATTGTGTTGAGTTCCTCCATGAGATGAGGAAACTTCTACTAAACTTGGTCCTTGGTGAGCCACTTGCCCTAGTGAAGGAGTTGGCCTACTTTGAAAACTCGATATAGTTGCAATCTTTGTTCTTCAGTGTTCTTGATCTGTGTGTCCATGATCTGAATCGTTGTGGCTTGTCCCATGTATTCTAGGTTTAACTCTGTTGGTGTGAGTTGTTCTTCAATGTTAGATGTGTCCAACAATGGTGGAAAGTAGGGTCGAACGCGATCCAGATTGAACACTAGGTGTAGACCAAGGAATAATGGAATACTGAGATCGAAGCCATTGTCCACTACTATGTTGGTGATGGTCTATGACCCATATCAAAGTGGGCAAATCTTGCGATTGGGCCCAGCGAGGCGCTCCTTTTGCAAATGTAGCCAAACTTTGTCACCCACCTGGAACTTTTGTGGCACCCAATGCTCATCATGTCGCTACTTGTACTTAGCATTGGCTTTGTCCAAGATGTCATGGACATGTTGGTGGAGGTGTTGAATGTGCTCAATGAATTTGTTTTCCTTGTCATATTTGAACTCGACATGAGCCGAATCTGCTTGAGTAGCTACAAATGGTGTTGCCACATCAATGGGACATACTAGTTGGAAACCCAGACCCACCTAAAAAGGGTTGTGGCCAGTCGAGCTGTTGAGAGCCCCGTTATAGCTGTGTTGGACATAGGGGAGGTTCTAATCCCATGTGCATTGATGATTTGAGTTGTACATGCATAGAATGTGTACGATCATCCTGTTGACAACCTTTGTCTGGCCATCAATTTGTGGATGAAAAGTTGTGGAATTAGTTGGCATGGTGTTCAATAATGACCATAGACTGGACCAAAATGTACTAAGGAACCTGTTGTCCCGATCTGAGATGATATATTGTTGGATCCCAAAGTGTACCACACTCATTCAAAGAAGAGTTTAGTAGTGGCTTCTGCTATGATATCCTTCTTGCAAACCTCCATAATGGCCATCTTCGAGAATCTATCAACGACCATAAAAACACAGTCATTTCCATGCGTAGTAGAAGGAAGGCCCAACATGTAGTCCATGGAGATGGATTTCCAAGGTCAACTAGGGGTAGGAAGCAGAGTATAGAGGCCTTGCTTCTTGATGTCCAGTTTGGAAATGGCACACGCAGTGCAGGATCTGATGTACTTCCCGACATCTTGCCAAAGATTTGTCCAATAGAAACACTTTTGCAGTACTGCCATTGTTTTCTCGAGTTCAAAATGTCCAGCGACCCAAGTGTAGCGCAGTTCCCAAATCATCTTAGCATGCTCGCTTGAAGGAAAATAAAGTCGTCCCAGGTGGCATAACATTGCATCTTGGAGGTTTAAATATGGCAGTTGCTAACCCTCCAAGAGTGTCTAGTACGTGTGGCCGAATTCTGGGTTGCTTTTGTAGAGAAGTGACCAATTAGAAGTATCGTGCCCACAAGAGTTGAGCACAGTGGTTAGCACCACGATCGAGAGTTAGTTGAGGTATTCTGCAACATTATTGGTGTTTCCCTTCTTGTACTTGATATTCAAATGGAGCTATTTCGTGTATGTGGACCACTTCTGATGGAAATCATTCTACAACTTCACATGCATCTGAATGAACTTGAGGGGTCAGTGGAATGTGTGGACGACCGTTTCCTTCCCCAAAATGTAATTCTTATATTTTCGGCAAGCCTGCACAATGGAACACATCTCTTTTTCATAAGTGGGATACTTCCAAGACTTTTTCTGAATTTGTCTCACTATGATATGCCACTGGATGCTCGCATTGAGTAAGGACTGCCCCAATAGCATAGTCAGAGGCATCTATCTCGATCTCAAATGGTTGTTGCATGTCTCGTAATGTGAGAACTGGTGCAGAGCAGAGGCAATGTTTCAACTCTGTGAATGCCTTTTGTTGAGATTCGGGCCAAAATATTTTTTCTTGCACTCCTCCCTTTGTGACTTGACTCAAGCACCAAGTAATATGAGAGAACCCCAACAAAAACCTACGGTAAAAATTGGCAAGACCTAGAAAGTTGCGGAGCTTTGTCGAAGTGGTTGGGGCTAGCCAATCCTAAATGACTTGGATCTTGGATGGATCCACATGCCACCCCCATTCATCAATAATATATCCCAAATACTGAACTTAAGTCATGCCAAAAGTGCATTTCTTCAAATTGGCACACAACTTGTGTTGCCGCAGTGTTTGGAGAACCTGTCGGATGTGGTGGAGGTGCTCTTCGCAACTCTAGCTAAAGATCAGGATGTCATCCAAGTTTACCACTATAAATGAGTTAGTGAATGGTTGCAAGATGTCATCCATCAACCTCATGAAGGTTGCAGGAGCATTCATCAACCTGAAAGGCATAACCAACCACTCGAAATGACCCTCCTTGGCTTTGAAGGCAGTCTTCCACACATCGGAAGGTTCGATTGTTACCTGGTGATATCCAGACTTGAAGTCGATCTTGTTTAAATATTTTCCCCCTTGAGCTGGTCCAAAAGGTCATCAGTCAGTGTGATTGGGTACCTTTTCTAAACAGTGATCTTGTTCAGTGCCCAACAATCGACACAGAGTCTCCAAGTCCCATCCTTCTTCTGTACCAACACGATGGGGCTCCCATAGGGCAATGAACTTGGCTGTATGTAACCCTTCTGCAGCAGCTCCTGAATCTACCTCCTGATTTCACCATTCTCCAAAACAGGGCATTGATAGATGGGCCCATTGGGCAATGGTGCACCTGGGGTCAGATCGGTGGAGTGCTTGACCTGACAGTGTAGAGGCACCCCTACAGGGGAGGTGAATATGTCCTTGTACTCCTCCACGACCTTGTCCATCTATTTTTTTCGTGTGCAGGGAACCTCTCTAGAGGTTATGGCCACCTTATTCTTCTTTCTCTCAGGACGTATTAGAAGGAAAAAAAAAAAAAAAAATTCAAAGTTTTGGAAATGAGCTTACTGAATTTTTTTATAGTAACCAAAGATATGGCGGTAGGCAGTGTTGGGTGTAGGAATTGTTGTCAAGCAAACTCCTTGAACACTTAATTGTCAACCTGGGGGTTTCGTAATATTAGAGACGAAGCACAAGAAATTCTAGAAATGATATGAAATTTTCTAAACTCTATTCCTACTTCCTTAATTGCAATCTCGCATAATCAAAAAGAAAGTATCACCCGAAAATTTACACCAAAGATATTCTAGTACTAGAATATGAAAGAAAGTACTTTGTACGAAAACAAATGAAAGTAATTCCAAAGATCTCTTGCAACAATGTTTGAAAATGTAAATCGATGTTTATCTTCAGTATAGTTGTGTTCCAGATTAATAATTGGAACCTTGAAGATATCTCACTCCTTTTAGATCTTCCTCCCTGTACTAAGTTATTATTCCTGTACTTCTAAAATGTGCTTGCACTAGTACCAGAGGAAATTTATAAGTGTTGGGAGTATACTTTACACCTGTACTGAAGATTTATTTCTTTATGCAGGAACTCTAAGCCTCAAGGCTAGATCACTCTATTCCTGTATCAGGAGATCGATTCTTGTACCGGGACAAAGGTTCCTGCACCAAGCTTTCCAATCCTTCTTTCGAGAAAATAAAGGATGTGTTAACTAAGAAAAATAACTTGCAAAGGTGAACAAAACTTTTAAAGTAAATTCCTCAAACCGAAAGATGCTTCAACTAATCTTTTAATGTCTAAAACAAGAATTAATTCCAAAATCAAAGCATACTTTTAATTATGGAACTTTTGCACGTAATCTAATAGATCATTTAAATATGAAAACATGCTTCAATCCTGTAATAGATATCCACACTACTGATCTACATGCATAACCTTTAAAACCTAGAAATATTTCCTTTAACAACTAATGAACATGAATCAGATCTTTCCTAAATAGTATAAAGTGCAAGCACATACCAGTGTGTGTGTTGCAATAGCGTTTTGTTTCATAATTGTATTTAATTCTAAATATCAAAAGAACTTCAGAATGGAAATCACGCTTTCAAAATTGTATTAAGACTTAATAGAAATCACACTCTTTCGGATCACATTAATATTTATCAAATAAAAATGAAAGACCATTTCTATAGTGAACCAAAAGAATCAATATGTGAAACTGCAGACGCACTAGTGCAAGAATGTGTACCTTCACAATCCAGGTAGAAAACGAGTTTAAACTTTAAAGAAGGAAATCATAGGATTGAATTTCAATCTAGCTCACATACCATAGATCTGTCACACTGTAATGAAATTAGATTTAAACCTTGCAGAAAGATAAAAGAAACATTTGCTTACTTTACACTTTGCATTAGAAATAATTAAAACACCTTAATAAAAAACAAGAAGAACACAAGGGAGAACGTGTTCAGTTGGCTGGGTCCTAGCGAACCAGCTCGTTTCCCTGTTTAGGAAACATAAAAAAACATCTCTTTAATCAACACATCAACAAAGAGTTATAGTGCAAGATTCAGAAAACATGGTGTAGTTCCCTTCTATTAATGATCAACAAATATACATCATGAATTCGAATCCAACCCAAAATGAGGGTGATATAAGAAAAATTACAAAAGGACAAAATCATAGTATCCTTTCTATATCTATCTCTCTGTTACACAGTAATTTGTCACCGTTGGTCACCGTCCCTATCGCCCCGATTCCAGTACATTGGAGGATGCATTTCGGGACCTGTGAGCAGTGACATAGCCTAAAGACACTTGCACTATGTTCCCCTGAGTATGTACTTCATGTTCCCTCAAGACACCTTCTGCAAATTATCCCTGAAAAGTGCCCTTTTCCCATTGGCACAGGTACCCAATGTCTGACCTGCGCCAATAACTCAGATCCTCAAAAAGGGGTGCGCCCATTGGCGCTCTGTCTTAGAACAATGCCCGCGCCAGTCGAGTTTAGTAATGTTTTTTGCCAAAAGCACGACTGCATGATTTTCTCCTCCCAGATCATGAAGTCCTTTGAGGGAAAAATCCATCTGATAAAGCTCGAGAGTCATCATATCTATCCGCAGTAGCTTTTCATGGATGTTGCCATTCCATAATGGGTGTCCTTGTGCATTGAATCTTTCTCCCTTCTTCATCTATAAAACCCTGTCCTCATGCATTAGACAAGCTAGTTCCAAGTTTATGAGTTCCAAGTTTATGAGCTCCAAGTTTATGAGTTCCGAAGTGCTGTAGTTTTGAGTTCTTGAGTTGTTGGAGTAATGCTAGAGAGGTTATGATGCCGGGAGTCTGAGAGAGAGGAAGTCTACTGCAAGGCATATAGCTGCTCGCCCAGCCAGAGGAAAGGTTCAACGTCAGAACCTTGGTTGTAACTTTTCCTGTCTATTATTAATTAATGAACGACTGTTATTATAGTTCCAATCTCATTGTCTATTATAGTGATGTTGATTTATTTCCTTTCTGACTGAAATATAGTTGTGCCTTGGTGGATTTTATGCTTGTATCTGTTTCTTCCTTTGCATGTGCAGGTGTTCGTTTGCAAGGATCGCAAGGATTGTGACCTGCCGGAGCGAGGGAGCGGGAACACCAACCCTGCTTCGACTATAGCGTTGGAATCCAGGTTGGTCTTCTTAATTCACCTTTAGTGTACAACTATGAACTTGCATGGCAGCGTGGATTGATTGTGGCTAGTTCTGTTTTAAGCTAGTGGGATCGCCTCTGTCCGCAGAGGGGATTTACCTAACCAACAATTTGGCGACTCCACTGGGGAGAAGCTATTTGGAGTTTGTCTTGCATGATTAGTTTTCTCTCGCTTGCCTGAGTTAATGAACTTTCTGGGTCAGTCTTGAAATTGCTATCTGCTGGGCACTGTCAATCAGACCCTGGGTTGTTATATTTATTTTTTGGGTCAGTAAACGCAGTTGGCGCGTTTTTTCTTCGGACAGTTGCGCCAGTTGGCGCATGTTGCTCCATAAAGACCCGCGCCAATTGACTGTTAGCGCGAGTTGCAGATTCACAGTCGCGCCAGCTCTGTGAATTTTGCCAGTTTGGTACTTGAAAGCTCCTTAAACTCGGATTTTTTGTTTTTCCATATCTTTTGTTGCTTCTGGGAGTGTGTTGGACCTCTGTGTGACTGGTTGTTACCTTCATCCTTCAGTTGTTTGCTTATTTCTATCGATTTTGTATCCCAGGCCTAGAGTACCTAGTGGCTTTGCATGTCGAGCCTTCTGTGGGACCTTGTGGTTTGATTATCCAGTCAGCTTGTTGGTTGTTTTCCGCACTCATCTAGTTCACTTCTAGCTTGCTTGGATCTTGCTTGACTTCATTTGAACTTACATCACATGGTTCATTGAACGTCTTCGTGTTTTCCTTTGCTTTGAAAGTTCATCTTCATGTTTCTAAATTGGTTCTATGTCCATTGAGTGAATTGTGTTTGTACTCGTGGATATCTCTTGAGGTTTGTTTACATGCATTATGCCATTTTAAGAAATCAAAAAACAAAATAGTTTTTTGCATTATATTAGTTAGCATTTATTGCTATTTGTCGTTTTTAAAAAGAAAAGGGAAAAACTTCTATTTCTTGTTATTAGTTGCATTAGGATCTTTGTTACTTGCTTGATGATCATTTTGTTTGTCTAAAAAAAAAAAAAAAATCTCTACTCTTTTGTAGGTAGAATTCATCGAATGAAACGATATAATTTTGGCATATAGATTGCATTTAGGAAGTTTGGAGAGACCACATACGGTAGGACCAAAAAACTAAAACATAATTGAAGATAAACTATAAAATAAACTCAATGAACCTAACAACGCATTGGAACATAACGCAAACATTCTAGAGGTCTAGGTTAGAGACGTGTTTCGACGTCGTTAAACCTGGTAGCTTACCGTCGAGTGGTTGGGTGATTCCTCCACGGTGAGACGATAGGTGCCAGTACGGACTGTGCTCCCACGTACCGACGTGTATACATTGGGAAACCCCTATAGGAATAAAGCTTTTATCCATAGGAAGCCGTGTCGGCCGCCCTACGATTCGCAATGCAGTGAACACAACATTCACGAAGATCGACCACCCGTACCCTAAAAAGTATTCTGTGGTTTTGCGAAAAGTTTGGCACACCCTCTACCTAGAATTTCAGAGCAGTCACTTTTGATCCTTTTCGGACTCCTTAAACGAAAAGGTGCCTGTGAGCGTCTTGTCACTTCGTGCTCATTAAATATTCGAAGGAGACTAGAGTCATCTTTTCGTCCTTTTCTCGACTCTTAAAAAGTGAAAAGGTCAAGTTCAAAGTTCAGTGTCTTAAAATTTATTTGACCACGATCACATATAACCCGGTTAAATTTTGCTTGCGTTAGCTTGAGTAGGGTTCTTTCTCACTCAAATGGCATCCTTCCCTGAGCCCACCGGCCAAGGTGGTCCCCCGGCTGGTCCGATTCCTTCTGTCGGAAATGTTGGTGTTCAGTATATAGCAACTTTGTCTTTACCTGGGTTCACCATCGGTTTACCCGTATGGGTGTTCTCAAACTTAGTGGTCTCGAGTGTGATAACTCCTGTTCCACCACCACCTCCTCCACCCGAGCAACATCATTTTGATTCCAAGGTGGACCCCTGCCCTTCTTCGCCTACTGCTGTGTCCTCATCTTCTACTTCACCTAGTGAAACTCTGGATTTAAATAACCAGGTGGCTAAGAAGAAGAAGAAGAAGACCAAAAAGAAGAAGTCTCCCAAAGGAAAGGTCGCGTCTACCCCGAGTATACCTCAAGTAAAGCCACCTCCTGCTCCTCTGCGAAAGGCTAAGTTTCCTTGTCGATTCTGCAAGGAGGACCATTTTCTTACTGATTGTCCTGGTATTCCTAGGGTCCTAGATAAATGGTCTCGTGACCCGACTCGCCCCTCGTCGTCGCAGATTGACGATACCTTATCAGCTAGTAAGGGAAAAGGGAAGGTTTGTTTCCCTTGTCGACTTTGTGAAGGTAATCATCTCCTTCGCCTTTGTCCACTTATGGATGAAGCCTCCCGTCTTTTGGAAATCCTGTCAGCTCCCTTACCTCAACTTCCTACTGGTTATCAACGTCTTGCTGCAATTGCAGAACGTTCCCCTGCTGACAAAGAAATCAACCAAGATTCCTATTTTGTCCACCCTTCTCTTGTCCAGTCTTCTCTTCCCGAACCTGGCTGTGCTCAGCCTGTTCCAGATCAGTCCCTGGTTGGAAAAAGTGTTGATTTACGTTCATCATCCATACACCACTTTGTTCCGGGAGTGTTTATCATCAAAGATGAACAATCTGAATCCAAACCAGACGTAAGCCAAAAGGTCCAGATCACAAGTGACCCGGTCTTTCAAGAGGTCCAGATGACAAGTGACCCGGTTTTGCCTTCAGAATCTGAATCCAAACCACACGAAAGCCCAAAGGTCCGGATGACAAGTGACCCGGTCTTTCAAGAGGTCCGGATGACAAGTGACTTGGTTTTGCCTTCAGAAGTTCCATCCTCAGATGATATTATCACTGTAAAGAATGAAGACCACACTATCCAAACTCTATTCATAAACACAGACTCTTATGATCAATTGAACATCCCTCTCATTCCTTCACAGTAGGAAGGAAGTTTATCAGAGTCATATCCGGCCGTTTATCCGGTCCCACCTCCAAGCAACCTAGTTGTTTCCTTTAATTGGGATCAACTAGTCAATCCCCGATTACCAGCTTCCATGCAATTTCGAATTATAGTTCAAGTCTACCGAATGGTTATGGCTGATACCATTATTGATGAAGGATCTCCTGTGAGCATCCTTTCTTCCACAGCTTGGGAAACACTTGGTTCGCCACTGCTTCTGCCTGAGATGAGAAACCTTACAGGATTTCATCGAGAAACCAATCGACCTTTAGGAATTCTTCCCCACGTACCTATCACATTAGAAGGGAAGACCATTCAAATGCGCATCATGGTAGTCCAAGGTCCGTTAGATTACAATTTACTCCTTGGGCGAGACTATATTTATCGCATACGTGCAATTGTGTCCTCACTCTTCAAAGTGATGTGTTTTCCGCACGAGGGAAGAACGATCAAGGTCGTAGACCAACTTTTGTTTCCCGGTTCACACTTCACGTATAGTCATCTACCATTCCTAAATGATCTTATTTCCACAGGAAATGCCTCAACATCCAGTCCGTCATTCTGATGACGGCAGCTGACCCGGGCGCGTAACTAAAGCCCGGGGGGCACGCATCCTCCTTTTCGAAATTGAGTCTTTCCAAATGAACCTTCATTCCATCCACTCCGTCAATGCCATGAAGCTTGGGGGGCATGTACCTCGATTTGCATTATCATGCTGGGGGTATGCAAATTTATAACAAGCATAGTTTTTTCGTTTCAAGCTTGTGTAAACATGAAACCGAATCCAAGCAGAGTTCTCCATGGTTCAAGCTTGTGTAAAAATGAACCCGTACCTGATTTACATCCCGTGATTGCCATTTATCTGCTAAATTCTGCTAGATGAGCCTTGGTTGTTTTATTCCATCGCCACCATCTCTTTGGCCGATCATATGCTTTCACTTGGTTGTTTTCCTTTCCTGAGGAACCGCAGCGATGAGTGGTTTTATTAGCCAGCCTCTTGACCATTACATGTTTTAAACAGTTCCAACACTACCGGAACCAGTTGCTACCCTTTATACCACTCGTTCCTCTAGGACGAGTCGCCTTTAAGCTCTTTTCTGACTCGTAAAATATGAAAAGATTGCCGAGTATTTTTCCCTTTTTGACTCGTTAAACATAAATAAGGGGTGGTTGTTTTAATTTCTTTTTGTCGACCGTTAAAACTTAAAAAGATTATCGGGTTTTTGTTGTTTCAAACTCGTTAATGGTTACGAAACGACGTGGTTTTGATCACTTTTTTACTTTTTCAGGTCGAAATCACTATTTATGAAAAGTACTCCTCGATCGTAACGATCGGGCGATTCTTTCGGGCATTATTTTATACTTTTTCGGGCCCGAGAGACACAACTTTACAAAAAAGGACACCCCTGGAGTTTCCTTTTCGCTGTCTTTTCAAATTCTCTAAATATGAAAAGACGTCGAGTTCTTCCTTTGTCAGACTCGTTAAAACCTAATGACATCGGATTTTGTCGAAATGACGCACCACAAGCATATGCTATCCCCATCAAGCTTGTTAAAAATAATTGGGGTACTCGCCAGAAATGGTGGGGAAAAAAAAAATTTGGAACCATAATTATTGTTGTGTCGGCAGTATGTCGCTCTTGAACATGGCACTCCTCTGCTTTCGTGTCTGGGTGAGGACATCTCATCTTATTTTTCGCTTGCCTCCGTGGGATTGGGTAATCCTATTTGACCTCTCATCTGCTCATTGCCTCGTCACTATGACCTCTGATCCAATGATGTCAAATACTGCCAACTCCACTATAGTGCCACCGATATGTTCAATAGAAGTTGACCCCTGCAAAGAAACAACCTCCCTCTGATAGATCATACAATTTTGATTCACAACATCATCTCTTTGTATCGTGTCGATGATGTGGGAAACATTATGGCCCACCTTCGATCAAGGTCACTTCCTGTCGACTTCAGCTCATTATCTAGGAAGTTGATCTAGAGACTCCCTTCCGGTGCCTTGGAGACTGCATGCCTCAATGGCAGGTTCTTCGTGTTCGACACGAGGTTTTCATCATTGGCCTCCGATCGAATGATTCTACGGGTGTTCGACGTCAGATCACTAATTCGCACGCCGTAGATTGTACCGACAATACCTTGAGGGCCATTGTCATTATTGGTGGTACCTCTCGCGTCTGTTAACATTTCCAAATATTGACTGGTAATCAGACGATGTTCATGCATGTTCGACTTCAGCTCACATATTCGCATGCTTGAACTTGTACTTCTGTTCGGGTCGAGATGGAGCGCAAGACCCTGGATTGTGTCTGTTGTAATCCAGGCGTGATTCTTGATACATGACTCATTCACTGGATGGCTGCGACCATACCTGAGTCAATTCATTGATCCTACCCAGATGGCTGTGTCCATACTATGGATCTAAATTATCATGTACTCTCTTATGGATGGCTGCGACCATACCACGTACATCATGTATTTGAGCTATCAATAGTATCTCTCAATGCAGGTTCTCGGCAGCGGCTATATGTGTTCTTGCAAAGCATTTCACCCCTCTCTCTCACTCGGGCGTCATGCTTTGGGGGGCATCTGTTACACATTAATTTGTCATTGTTGGTCACCGTCCCTATCGCCCCGATTCCAGTACATTGGAGGATGCATTTCGGGACCTGTGAGCAGTGACATAGCCTAAAAACACTTGCACTATGTTCCCCTGAGTATGTACTTCATGTTCCCTCAAGACACCTTCTGCAAATTATCCCTGAAAAGTGCCATTTTCCCATTGGCATAGGTACCCAATGTCTGACCCGCGCCAATAACTCAGATCCTCAAAAAGGGGCGCGCCCATTGGCGCTCTGTCTTAGAACAATGCTCGCGCCAGTCGAGTTTAGTAATGTTTTTTGCCAAAAGCACGACTGTATGATTTTTTCCTCCCAGATCATGAAGTCCTTTGAGGGAAAAATCCATCTGATAAAGCTTGAGAGTCATCATATCTATCCGCAGTAGCTTTTCATGGATGTTGCCATTCCATAATGGGTGTACTGGTGCATTGAATCTTTCTCCCTTCTTCATCTATAAAAGCCTGTCCTCATGCATTAGACAAGCTAGTTCCAAGTTTATGAGTTCCAAGTTTATGAGCTCCAAGTTTATGAGTTCCGAAGTGCTATAGTTTTGAGTTCTTGAGTTGTTGGAGTAATGCTAGAGAGGTTATGCTGCCGGGAGTCCGAGAGAGAGGAAGTCTACTGCAAGGCATATAGCTGCTCGCCCAGCCAGAGGAAAGGTTCAACATCAGAACCTTGGTTGTAACTTTTCCTGTCTATTATTAATTAATGAACGACTGTTATTATAGTTCCAATCTCATTGTCTATTATAGTGGTGTTGATTTATTTCCTTTCTGACTGAAATATAGTTGTGCCTTGGTGGATTTTATGCTTGTATCTGTTTCTTCCTTTGCATGTGCAGGTGTCCGTTTGCAAGGATCGCAAGGATTATGACCTGCCGGAGCGAGGGAGCGGGAACACCAACTCTGCTTCGACTATAGCGTTGGAATCCAAGTTGGTCTTCTTAATTCACCTTTAGTGTACAACTAGGAACTTGCGTGGCAGCGTGGATTGATTGTGGTTAGTTCTGTTTTAAGTTAGTGGGATCGCCTCTATCCGCAGAGGGGATTTACCTAACCAACACTCTCGATAACATTTTCTATTTGAGTCCTACATTTTATACATTCTTCGAGGCTTGAAGCAGTAACCAAATTACAATGATCATTCGAATCTTAGCCTTTCGACTTTAACAAAAATAACAACAACAGCTCGCACTGAGCCTTTCAGCTATAAAAAAACACTATTATAGGTATTCGGTCGGTGAACTAATCTCCACCATATCACTGATTTTCCTCCATGCTCTAAGCCCAACTTGAGTTAATCGTTCCAGGACACAGCGTCTGCATGGAGTGGTGATCTATCACGGTAGTTGAAGATTCACCAACGATGCAGGAATCCTACCTGCACTCGATCATTCTAACAAAAATAATTAATTCTTTGTCCATAAAATACGTTCTAGGAAGAGAATTATTATTTAAAAATATTTAAAGGCATGAAATCTACAAAATTGATCAATTCAGAACTTTCGTAACTCTTAAACATGAAACGTAAAGCTAGTGCAGGAAGGGATACGATTCTTGGACTAGTACAGGAATAAGGGAGTTTTCAAGGTTAAAACAGAGGTATAAGGTCATGTTTTGGAAGGGAAAAAGGGTTGAAAAATGTAACAATTTGGCCTACCAACATCCTCTCCTCCTTAAGCTATTGTCGGTCCTCACACAACCACTACCTACTACAAAAAAACCAAAATAGAAGGGCCTCCCTTTAATTATGAACTTGTATACTAATTCCTGCCTTCATGATTTTTTCGTTCTTGCTTCGAACCATTTTAAGTTTCTTGGTAACCTTATTAATAAACTCATAACGCTTCAAAACCAAATACATCCATATCTTAACGTGTCACTTCTGCTCCTTCACCTCCCTTGCTAATTTTGTGTTTTCTCATTTCTTCTCTGTATGTTGTTCCTTGACAGCTCGGTTTAACACCTCCAAGCCAAAAACATGTTGTTTGAATTCTTCTATATGACTGCTCAAGTAGAGGATGGAGTTTTCCTTGGGCACCGACTTTTCAACAGTCAACTCCAAACATGTACCATCATTATCAAGGTCGAAATTGTCTCGGCTACCTTTCAATTCCTGCATTGTAACAACATCAAGGGTTTCGACGCCCGAAATATCAATATTACTAACGGTCTTAGTGCCCTGCCTTTTTACCTTATTAGTGGTTTTAGTACCCTACTCCTTAGATTTATTAAGGGCTTCAGTGCCCTGCTCATCTATCTCACCAGGGGTTTTAGTACCTTGTTCTTCAAAACTATTGATGGTTTCATCACCCTGCTCATTCATCGTGCCAAGGGTTTCAATACCCTTCTCATTCATCATGTCAAGGGTTTTAGTACCCTTCATTTCAAAATCGATGAGGGTTTCAGTATCGTGTGCCTTGTCATACAGCTGACCCTCTGTCGAGTCCTTACTTGTGCTCAACACCAACTTTATTTTCTTCATTCTGCCAAGGAGGACCAACAATGGTGTGTCGTCTTCCTTTACATAGTCACCACCAAGCACTGTGTGAGCTGCTGCCTCAGCAAGAACCGAAAGATTATCTTTACCTAGCGAAGTAGGTGGCAAGTCATCCAATAGTATTGGAGAGGTCAACTCATCATGACCCGCCCTTCAGGAGGCAATTATTCACCTGGTTGATCTCCTGTTCCTAGTAGCACATGAGGTCATCGTTTTTTATTTCTTGTTTTTTCCTACACTCCTCTTCTGAGCCAACCTCAGTTTTTCTGCACTCTACTTCGGGGTCAACTTTCCTGCACTTCTATTTTGAGTCGACTTCGCTATGCTCCACCCCAAAACTCCTCCAATAATTCCTCCCAAGTCATACTTCTAGCTTCCATTTCCTTCTTGACTAAGATTTTAATCAACCCATGGTGATATATTCTGCATGCAGCCTAATTAGATTTTCCTTTCTAAACCCCTTTCACCATCTTTTCTAAACTTATCAGCAAATAATATGGGAAGTTGATGAGCTTATCGGACTCAAAGTGTAAGAGTAGGCATATGTGGTAGAGGAAAGTTAGTGAATAGTGGCCTTCGCAAGTAAGGAGCTTCTACAACACATATAGGAGATCCTTCCACTTCCCTATCATGGTGTCCTGCTAGTGGTCGTTCTTCCATTCTACCTTCTGCTTTGGGTTGACCACGAACTGATGCCACAATTTATTTTCCAACTTTTCCTTCTTGAACCATTTCTCCCCTACTGCTGGCAACCCTATAGCCTGAGACATTGATTCTTCTGTTACTACAAACTCCAATGAACCAACCTTGGCTCAGCTCCCATCAAAGGTCCGGGCAAATGCTATTGCTACAACTGAGTCAAACCCATCAAACTTCGTCATAAATGGGAGGAACCTAGATTCCTGCAATAGTGAAAGACTATTCCTGTACTCAGTTGTTTGTTCCATCTCTATGGATCATGGTTCGATCCTTATAGGGACCATTTCGATTCAAATTCACCCACTTTCTATTTCAAAAAATATCATGACAAAAGAATCAAATGTTGATCGAGCTACACACCCACTGTTAAATAAACTATTTAACAAAGGGTCATGCTTCACCATTAAAATCACACGGATGTGAACATGAATTGGTGCCAGTACAAGAAAGCTATAATGATTGGAAGAGGCGATGGTTTAGAAAATAATTTCACATAACAGTCATGCAAGGTCGGACATGGGGTGAGGCTATTATTATCTAGTGATGATTTTTTCAAGGGAAGGTAAGTATCAAATTCTGGGAGAATCATACCGCTCCACATTTACTACATGATTTCACATAAAGTGTACTTTAGTACTCATTAAAAAGATAAGATTTTATAGCCTAAAATATCCTTGCACTTAAATTATTTCTCCCTATTGCACTGAAAATTGTCACCTTGACATTCTGCTATCTGTGTGAGTTCATTACCACTCATACTTTCCTCCTTTGCAAGTCTAAAACATCAGTTCCTCATATCAAGCCTTGAAAATAAGATAAAAGCTCTCAAAAGTATTTAAAACTTTGGTTCTGCACTTTCTCTTTGTCTCACATGCGATCCCGCACCTAATGGTCATGTCTGCAGCGCACCTGACCACTCTGTCTCTGTGTTAAAGGTGTGGACCCCTGTAAAAGTTAAAAAGGCACAAGTATATTCTGAAAAACTCACTTTCGGTTATTTCTAGAAGCTTCTGGAAGGAATCTTAAGGTGGCAAGTTCGCTCTTTTAAGGTTCATGTAACAAAGCTCAATCCCCTTGAAAGTTCCTCGACATGGTCAATCCTAGGTTTACCAACAAGTGACCCTAGGCTCCTCAACAATGGTTAATATGAGGTTTACCATTTATAATATGCACAAATATTCTATCTTTCCCAATGAAACAGAATTGACTGTCTCAAAGGTTTGGACATGATCTCGTGATTGACTCCTTTAAGAGAAGCTTCCCAGAATGTATCAATTACAATTGGATTTATTTCCTACCACAAGATGTATCTACTTGTTTGTTTTAACTATCTTGGAGAGTTAATTACTCCCTACTCCAAGATACTAGCCTAAGCTATATTGGTGATAAGAGCCCTAGAAATAGAAAAGATTACTAGATCAATTTTAATTAAGCGTTGATTTTATAGGTTGTTCTTTAAGTCGATAGGTATGGAAATAAAACTTTGATGGTGTGAATACTCGACTCCAAACACACACAAAAAATGCACCTAAAATGATAAGAAATTCGTTTTTCTTTCAATGAAATTCTAGCTAAAGGAAAGAGTTTGAGAATGAAATTCTTTAAGAAACAATTATTTCTTTCAACATGGAAATGGAAAGAAAATATTTTTGTTTTTTTCAATAACAACTCAAAACGAGACTAATAATGAATGCTCACAATAAATCCCTTTCCCTTCAAGACTCGAAACTACAAAAAACAACTTGCTTCAAAAGAGATCTACAAGTTCTAGAAAAACACTCAAAACTACAAAACACAATCTTTGAGATCTAAAAACTTTAAAAATCTAATTGAATAAAAGCTTCAATTCTTTTTTAGGATGCTTTACTTAGTTGTTCAATAAACTAACGATTCGTTTGTTCAGAATAAAAAATGAATCAAAAAACATCTAGATATGTTTTCTTTTGTAAAAATGAAATTCAGAACTTATAACAAAGTTTGTTCAAAGATTTGCAAGGAGAAAACTAAATCTATTTATCACAAAGGAAACATTTCACAACCAAGTCAGACTCATCAAGAAGACGAAAAGACACTAGGGTGATCTAAGGTTTCTCAAGCTTCTGATCTTTGAGTCACTACAGAGACCAAGTGAAATCCACTCCAAGCATGCAATACTTCTAGAAAATCATCTAAACAAAAATAATATCGGAACTCACTCACAAGAGATTTTTGACAAGAAAAATAAAAATCTGCGTACACACTAAAAATCCTAAATAAAACCTAAACTTAACTGGAAGAAGATATTTTAGGTTTTTCAAAAAAAATTAACAGGGTCCACAGGCTCTAGAAGTAACAGGTGTGGTTCCTCTCTATTTACTTAATGAAAAGTACGGAGATGCCCACACTGTCTGTAAAGAGAAAGTGTGGTCCCCCAAAAACATAAAAAAAAAAAAAAAAAATACTTCCAGATTCTAAAAACTACCCAAGCCAGTATACATCAATAAAAAACCAAAAACAAAAACAAATTCTCAACTCAAAACAAAAGAAAACCAACAATCAAAGACCATCCCCAGTGGAGTCGCCAATTTGTCGCTCCTCTTCACCCTATAATTGCTATTGGTCCTTTCGCAAAGTGGGGTATTGAATTTATTACATGTAACCCTCACTCGGCTGGGCGGAATGCGTATATTATCCTAGCGGTATATTATTTTACAAAGTGGGCTGAGGCAATGCCTACATTTTCAGCAGATGGCAAGACTATTGCAACTTTCGTATTCAATCACATAATGCTAGGTTCAGTGTTCCTCAAGCTATTATTTCTGATCATGGAAGTCACTTTCGAAATATCATGATGACTGAACTGACAGATCAACTTGGCCTGCGCCATGATAGCTCTACTCTGTATTATCCGCAGGCTAATGGTCTGGTTGAAGCTATCAATAAATTTTTAATCACTATGATCAAATGAATAATTGGTATTCATAAGTTGAATTGGCATACCATACTATTTTTAGCACTTTGGGTATATCGGACCTCAGTAAAAACATCAACTGGTTTCACTCCTTTTCAACTGGTTTATGGTTTGGAAGCAGTGTTACCTATTGAATGCAAAATTTCGTCATTACAATTAGCCATAGAATTACTCCCAGCTACTTCTGAAGAAGAGAAATGTTTTTTGTACTTAGCTCAGCTAGATGAGAATCAACGCAGTGCTGAAATAGAAAATGCGACTCATGCAAAATGAGTGAAAGCTCAGAATGACAGAAATGTTACACCTCATAATTTTTTAGAAGGAGACCTAGTTTTACTATATGATCAAGCAAATGATAAGCTAGGGGCTGGAAAATTTGTACCTATGTGGCATGGTCCTTATATTGCTAAGTGAAAGCTAGCAAAAGGGGCTTGTGAATTGATAGATTTTGACGATGTCCCTTTGGGTAAACCCAAAAATGGACTTTATCTGAAGAGATATTATGCTTAAATTCTGTGTGGAGATTTTTTGTTAGATTAGTTTCTTTACAGCTGGTGTGTTTTAGATTACAAAAGTGTCCCTAGTTTAGAGAGTGCTCTTATCATTATTCTTGCTTATCTCGATTTTACTCTTGATATTGCAGATGTCGACATCTCTTCAAACATACATTGGTTTTTTTGATGGTCCTTGTCATAGTACACAGAACATTTCTTCCACAGCTTGGGTTATCTATTCACCCTCTAATGATTTAGTGTCTGTGCATGTTGTAAGCCTCGCTCAAACAACAAATAACATTGCAGAGTATAGTGCAGTGATTGAGTTATTATCTGAATCCATCTCATTTGGGATTCAGAGTTTGATTGTTAGGTTCGATTATGAACTCTTTGTATTATAGCTTAACAGGGTTTATGCCAGTAGAAATCCAGTGTTATTAAGGTTATTTTTTAGATTTCATCTCTTGGAATGTGAATTTGATTACATTGAATATCAGCATATTCCAAGACATTTAAATAGATTATCAAATGAAGTTGCTTCTCGTATGATAAATAAACATTTGCAATAATCAAAATAGTAAATTTAATAACATTCGATAACATGTTACACGAGATAGCCGGTGATAATGATATATCATAGAATAGAAGTGTGTTCCAAAATATACATCGTCTTCGATCATAGGTTGAAAAACTCCTTATGATCGGTAAAAATGATAATACAAAATGACAAAAATGTCGTGAGTCTACAAAATCGATCATCCTATTCCTGGCAATGATCACGATAAGAAACTACTGCTTGGGCCACCCTACATAGGAACCTCCTAAAAGTCCTAGGACCCCAATCACATATCTCTGTAACCTAAGTGGAATATCATCTATATTAGTCTCTGGAATATCTACTGTCAAGCGCTCAAGATGATGCTCCAAGTCGGTCAGGATCTCTGCTGGTTGGTCTTGTAGGGCTGGTACTACTGCAGCTGGGTGTCTCCTCTCGTAAGGCTGGAGAGAAGCTGGTCGTCGTGGACCCACATCTGCATTTAAACTTTTGATTGTCAGTTTTGGACGATTTAAAAAAAAAAAAAAAACTTAGAAAGTGTTGAAAATGGTTTTTACCTTAATCATCCCATTGCTCTCCTGGTGGAAGAGTCATGTCTGGATCACCACGATAATCCATCCTGGCGTATGGAAAGTCCTGAATCACAAAAAGTTGGTTGTTCAACCAATGAAAATATTCAGGTGGAAATTGAACAACCTCTATGCCCTCCTCAGGGTGACGGGCCATCAAAGCAACCCAACAAACCATTCTAGGCTCTCGAGGAAGACCAGCATCAACAGGAATATGATGCGGGGCTAACATGGGGATCCTCTCTAGAGCAAAGCTGACTACGATAAATCCATATCCAAAGTTTTTTAGCTGTCCATTCTTTTCTTTGGTTAGTTGGCATTTCACATTTTCCAACACAACCTCGCACCAGTTGAATATGGTGCCTCATAAACAGTCTATAGCCATCTGCATCTGCGATCTAGTAGCCACATGAAATGCTTCACTCTCGCATAGTTTGGTAATAGTATATGCAATAACTTTAAGCTCAGGACAGCTAATAGTTTTAATATCAATCTGTTTATCCTTGGGGTCTGCTCAATCATCGCAAAACTCCAATCAGAGACTAGAGACAGACTGGCCACCTGGCCTAGTCCCGAAAAGAGATAATTGTTCGCCCCTCTTGCACAAACCAGTCAAAAAGTATATGTCCTCTAGCTCGATTTTGAGCCAGTGGCCACTAATCATGAAGCATTGGTCCTATGTATTCCATCTGTCTACCAGCCATGTCAGGAGGTCTACTTGGGCCCTCATGCCCAGTATGGCCCATAACTTTAACAATCCGCATGCTCTCAATTCTACAATGTGGGCATATGATTTATTGCAGAAAAATATACATCCTCGTGTTCACGTTCTCACCAAATACACATTTTGAATGTCCTACAATGCATAAAAAGACATATTAGAACAAGTTAGTTTGAAAAAGTTTGGGCAAAAATGGAGAAATTTAAGTTTTTAAAATTCATTTCATGTGGTCTGCACCTACTACCTACAAATAGTGCATAGGTCCGCATGAGTTGTGAGCAATAGGTGTGGACCCACGACTTTTTTCTTACTAGAAAAAAGTCGGGGTCCACAGGGGCTGCGTGTTGCACTTGCGAGCAACTTTCTAAACCTATTTTTCCTTCAAGAATGAAATTTAAAGCCTAAAAATGAAATGTAAATAGATGAAATGCAAGTTACGGAGGACGTGGATTACCTAGAGCTGACGGTTTTCGATTCCGACCGACGGATTTTCCAGAATCTTCACAGGAATTTTTTACCCAAAAGCTCTCACTTCACACTCTGAACTCAAATGGTAAAAATGAAGTTAGAAAAGCCCTTTTTATAAGTTTTTTCGAATAAATGAATTTTCAATTTATTTGTTTTTCACTTTAAAAGGAAATTTAAAAAAAAAAAAGAAAAATTTATCTTAAACAGGTATGTGTAATGTCTTGAGTTTTTGTGCAGAATTTTGGATTTTTCGGGGAAATTGATCATTTTTCAACAAAGAGCATACTTTTATCACTTTTTTGGACTATTTAAAAAATTTACGAAAAAGTGAAACGTTGGAGTCCTCTTTAAGCCCTTTTCAGACTCTCGAAAATTGAAAAGATTGTCGAGCATTTGATTGTTCGAACTCGTTAAAATAAATGAATAATTGTCCTTTCAATATAAGTTTACCCCTTTTACAGATTGAAATGGACTATTTACGAAAAAGGTATATGTTGACTAATTACGGTCAATAGAGTCCTCTTTAAACTCTTTTTAGACTCGTTAAACATGAAAAGATTGTCAAGCGCTTGTCCTTTCCAGCTCGTTAAAGTATTGGAAATGTGAGCCCTCTTGTATTATTTTATCCTTTTTTGGACCTGAGGGATTATTTTATGAAAAAGTACCCCCATGGAGTTTTCTTAAGTTTTTCTTCTGACTCCCTAAAATTGAAAAACACTGAGTTTTTCCTATACTAGACTCGTTAAAATTTCACAGTAAAGGACCTGTCCAATTTTAAATAGGAACGAACCACTCCTTATTAGGGTTCGAATTTTAAACTAAGTTGGACTCATCTGAAGGATGAGAGAAAAAAAAATGTTATCCTCCTCAAGCTTGTCAAAAATAAAGAGGTACTTGCTAGAACTGATGGGGGAAAAGAGAGAAAAATGAACCTATTTTTTACACTTTGTTTTTTAGAAAAGCCATTAACCACTCTTGAACACGACACTTTTTGTTCACCTGGGTTGGGAAATCCTTTGCCTAACAGTTAATCAAACCACATTGAAAGTCTTCAGCCGGTTTTTGGGTATTATCTTTGGGTCAATTGTCACCAAACCATCTGCAGTGTCGTTATGTGTTCAAGAGATCAGTTCAAACAAACCATTCATCTGCAAAATATTTGTCATCCATTTTGACCATCCCTGAGTCAGTCCTTGCCAATATATTTCTTCAAAACTTGACCTATGATTTCGTGTTGTGGGCTTGCCTATGACGGATAGCTTTCTATCGAATTTAGCTCATTATCTAGGAAGTTGATTTAGAAATCGTCAGTACCTTGACAACTGCATGCCCTAATGGCAGGTTTCTCACCTTCGACGATAAGTTGCATCATTGACCTTCGATCGAATGATTCTATGACATGTTCGAATTCAACTCATTTATTCACATTTCATGCATTGTACTGAGTACTTTGAGAGCCATTGACATTATTGGTGGTTTCTCTCACACTTGTTAATAGTCCACATCATTGGCGAGTAATCAAGTGGCTTCTACCATGTTCAACTTCGACACATTCATTCACATGGATAGAATCGTCCTAGTCCGGGAAGCGGAAATCAAGACCCTGGATCTAGTTTCTACCATCCAAGATGTGACGAATTTTGTTATTCATTATACGGTGGGCTATTCATAAACAGATGGCTGCATCCATACTGTACCTACATATGTCTATACTCTTGATGTATTACAAAATCATTCCTATATCAGAACAGTTTAGTTAGTTTTCTAGTCAGTTTTGATCTGAGTATGGGAATGCCTACCTCAGCGATGATATTATATATATATATATATATATATATATATATATATATATATATATATATATATATATATATATATATATATATATATATATATATATATATATATATATAGAGAGAGAGAGAGAGAGAGAGAGAGAGAGAGAGAGAGAGAGAGATATTGCATTGAAATTTTTTACAGGCTCTGACTGGGGTGTCCACAAGATGATCCTTGAAATGATAAAGTACTTCACTCTTCATACATGACAGACTCTATTTCCATCTATTACAGACTTCGCACTTTAGGGGGAAATCTATTGCATTGAAAATTGTCACCTTGACATTCTGCTATCTGTGTGAGTTCATTACCACTCATACTTTCCTCCTTTGCAAGTCTAAAACATCAGTTCCTCATATCAAGCCCTAAAAATAAGAGAAAAGCTCTCAAAATTCTTTAAAACTCTAGTTTCGTACTTTCTCTTTGTCTTACCTGCAGTCTCGCACCTAATGGTCATGTCTCCTATGCACTTGACCACACTATCTCTGTGTTAAAAATGCGGACCCCTGTAAAAGTTAAAAAGGCGCAAGTATATTTTGAAAAAGCTCACTTTTGGTTATTTCTAGAATCTTCTGGAAGGAATCTTGAGGTGGCAAGTTCACTCTTTTAAGGTTCATGTATCTCATACCTTAAGGAGCTAACCCCTTGATGTGAGGAGCCTATCCCTTTAAAGGAGGATTCTATCCCTTCATAGGTGGAACTATAACCTCCTCCTCTACACTATAGAAAGAAGCATTTGGCTGGTTAACAGAAGGTTAGAAGCTGAATATTTTTGAGGTGAAATGCTGCTGGAACTTAGTCTTCTTTAGTTGAGTTTTTATGATGAAATATTACATACCTCTAAGATCTCATTTGGAAGAGTTTAAGGCTTGTCAAAGTAAAGGAAATTCCTATTTTGGACCCCAGGAAGAGCTTGTTCAACATCAAGGTTGAAAAGGTTGTAAGGATCTTCTACTTCAAAGTTAATACAAATAAATTTGTTTGATCCAGATCTTGGGAGGAGGCCCCCAAGATCTAAAAGATTGAAATGGATCTTGGGGAGGAGAGATCCCCAAGATCTGAAAACTTGAAATGGATCTTGGGGGAAAGGACCCCAAGATCTGAACACTTGAATTGCCAAAAGAAAAATAAGGAGAATGCCCAATAAACAAAACCACAAAGAAACTTTTTATTAAAACCCAAGTGGAAATAAACCAGTTAGGGCAATGGTAGCTTATCTCTGAGAAGAGATGTGTGGCTACATGCCTCTGAACTGTAAAGGCTACATTGTGGTGGACAATCTGTCCTTTTACAAAATGTGACTTGTTACTTATAGTTTTTTTCAGTTACAATACCACGAGTCAATTCCATGGGTGAATGAATACCATGGGTGGATTTTACAATACCACGGGCAGATGCCATTTACAATACCATGGGTAAATTCCATGGGTGAATGAATACCATGGGTGGATTTTACAATACCACGGGTAGATGCCATTTACAATACCATGGGTAAATTCCATGGGTCAATGAATAATATGGGTGGATAATTACCATGGGTTGATGCCATTTTCCTTTCGAATCATTCCTCCCTCCTTAAGAAGCAATGGTCCTCACTGCGTAAAGTTCCCTCCTGTGAAGCCTTTGTTGAATATGAAGAACCACTGAAGATAAGGATTTTATGTGGTTAACCCATAACCATGATAAACGAAGATTCGAGGATAGAGATACCCTGTAATGCTTGTGACCAACTGTGATGATGATAGTGTGCGGCCTAGCAAATGGACTTCGATGAAGTGTGGGTTTGTGGATGACCTATAACCATGATGTTGGTTGTTGATGAAGTAGCAGGTGCCTACATAGCCTGGGGTGGGAGGGCACGTCTCCAATGGAAACCCACTCCGAACGCTGCTCCAAAGTTAAAATGGACATAACTCGGCCAATATAACTCAGGATATTTATCATAACCTGTTTTTAGAAGCAGAAGGATCCTTTTGCATCTTCCCATGAGTTGGAAATCCTTATCTGGACATTCTGAGATCTCAGATTCGCGCTGCAACAGATCCGCCGTCACAAAAATTCTGATAAAATAACTGATTTTAAATCAGCGATATCTTCCACATCCGAAGTCCGACTCGACCCATTTTGTTTTTGAAATTGGGTGAATTTTCGAGAAGAATCCAGATCTGGTATTTTTTTTTTGTAATTTTTGTACCAAATGTTTCAGATCTTATCTGCAAAGTCGCCGCCCAAAAAAAACTCTTGCAAAAAATTAAAAAAGAAAAAATCTTCCTGCTTGACCCAAGAAAGTGCTATGTGGAGGTTGTAGCACATGCCTTAAGTTTTTTGAATATTGCTGCAAAATTTGAAACTGAAACATGCATCAAACCCTCATTCCCATGGAATCATAACTTGCTCTGATACCACTGATCCGGATCTTGGGAGGAGAGACCCCCAAGATCTGAAAACTTGCAATGGATCTTGGGGGAAAGGACCCCAAGATCTGAAAACTTGAATTTCCAGAAGAAAAATAAGGAGAATGCCCAATAAACAAAACCACAAAGAAACTTTTATTTAAAATAGTAATGGAAATAAACCAGCTAGGGCGATGGTAGCTTATCTCTGAGAAGAGATGTGCGGCTACATGCCTCTGAACTGTTCTAAAACTGTGTTACAATGAGGCTCGAAGGCCTATTTATTGTTGAGAAACAATGGAAAACCCTTCACATTCCAAAACCTAATCCTAGAAGATGAAATGCAAAATTGTGGGGCCCCTTTGGGTAAATTGGTACATCAATTTCCCGGGGTTGTAACTTTGGCATACGATCTCCGTTTGACACATACAATAGCTCTTTAGAAAGATATATCCGAGTACTACCACTTTGGGAGACAACATGGGTACATGGACCCATGTTGCCCCAGATTCCCAAAAAAACGTCGTTTAGGGCCTCAAAACAGCTCCGGAAGTTCAGGACCCGAAGAACTGCTAAAAATAGTAAACTGTGTTGCAATTTAGGAAACTGAAAAGACTGAAAGAGACAATTGTGGGGGTCCAAATGGGATAGGTGGGTGGCCACCAACATCCACCTGGATCATTGTTTTTCTAAATAAGTTGTTGATTCATGGTTTATTTTATGGATTCCTTGATCACCATAATAGACATGATTTATGATATTTGCTATGCATGTGCTATTTAATATTTGCTTGTTTGCGATTGCAGGTCCTCAAAGGTAACTCTTTCGAACGATTGGAGGATGACTACTACGAACAAGCATTATATCTAAGGTAGGATCTTAACACCTTTGTAGTATTTACCTATAAATCACATATTTCTAGAGAAAGATAGGTTTGTTTGTCTGTTTGTTGCTAGACTATCTTCTGATACTAGGGAGATCGGCCTTGTCTACAAGATCAATTTATCTGGCCAACACTCCCTGATCTAGTAAATGATGAAACAAAGAATTAATAATAATATAAATTGAATGTCATGTTCTGCAAATGGAATAGTTGTTCTACTTGTACAAAGGTTCATGAAACAAAAGATAAGATTCACTATGTATTTTTTTTTCACCAATTGTTCCTACACCGAACATGCGTTTTGAGTTGGGCGCACTCAATAGTGAGGATTATTGCATTGAATCATGCATGTGCTTGAGTGTGCCTATACCAACCGTGCCTGCAACAAGCGTGCTTGTCCTTTCGACATGCTTGCACTACAGATACCTGGACTGAATCTGCTTGCACATTGAACATGCATTCCTGCACTAGGTATATTTGTAGCATAATAGGAGCCAAAAGAGAATTCTGATAGAATACAATTCATAGTTTGGCTTAAAAAATTTGCTAATATACAAAGGAGATTTTATTCACCATTCCTTTGTGTTAACATATGCCTTTCGATCTGATTTGTAGGTTCACATCAGATCCTGGAATCAATCCATGAGGGAGAGAAAAGAAGTGGGAAAAGGGTAAATTTTTAGAATGGGAAGGAAATTATGACAGGGAATTCAAGAGCGAAACCACCAAGAGGGATAAATCGAAAAGGGATTTTGGGGAAAATAATTTCAAGGGAAAAGAGGGAAATATGAAATCGGATAGGGAAATTTATTTGAAGAAAGGGATGGTAAAAATTTTATTAAAAGAATAAAATAAGGTGATTTTTTTCGAAAATGGGAATAGAAGAAAGGTAGAATTTCACCTGATATTTGCCTGCATACTGCTGATTCGTAAAATAAATGTAGCGGGAATTGAGTGTTGCCTGAAAATAAAAATTTCTATGCCATCTATCCCAAACTTAGATAAGGACTCGGCTCCTGTACTTGAACTTGCTTCTTCTTGGTGATAGTTAACACATCTAAAGATCAAATTGGGTGCAAAAATTGGTGTCAAGCAGACTCCTTGAACACTTAATTTTCAACCAGGGGGTTTCGTAAACTTAGAGATGAAGCACAAGAAATGCCAGAAATGATATGAAATTTTCTAAACTCTATTCCTACTTCCTTAATTGCAATATCGCAAAATCAAAAAGAAAATATCACCTGACAATTTACACCAACAATATTCTAGTGCTAGAATATGAAAGAAAGTACTTTTGCAGGAAAACAAATGAAAGGAATTCTCAAAATATCTTGCAACAATCTTTGAAAATGTAAATCTATGTTTATCTTCAATATATTTGTGTTCTAGATTAATAATTAGACCCTTGAAGATATATGGCTTCTTTTAGATCTTCCTCCCTCTACTAAGTTATTATTACTACACTTTTGCAATGTGCTTGCACTAGTACCAGAACAAAGTTTAAGTGTTGGGAGTATACTTTACACATGTACTGAAGATTTATATATTTATGCAGGAACTCTCAGCCTCAAGGCTATAGTACTCAGTTCCTATATCGAGAGATCAATTCCTATACTGGGACAGAGGTTGATGCAGCAAGCTTTCCAATCCTTCTGTAGAGAAAATAAAGAATGTGTTAACCAAGAAAAATAACTTGCAAAGGTGAAAATAAATTTTAAAGTAAATTCCTCAAATCGAAACATGATTCAACTAATCTTTTAATGTCTAAAACAAGAATTAATTCCAAAGTCAAAGCATACTTTTAATTATGGAACTTTTGCATGTAATCTAAGAGATCATTTAAATATGACAGCAATCTTCAATCATGTAATAGCTATCCACACTACTGATCTGCATGCATAACCTTTTAAACCGAGAATGATATCCTTTAAGAACTATCACACATGAAACAGATCTTTCATAAATAGTATAAAGTGCAAGCACATACCAGTGTGTGTATGTCGCAACAGTGTTTTGTTCAGAAGTGTATTTCATTCTAAATATCAAAAGAACTTTAGAATGGAAATCACACTTTCAGAATCACATTAAGACCTAATGGAAATCACACACTCTTCAGGATCGCATTAAGATTTATCAAATAAAAATAAAATACCATTACTATAGTGAACCGAAAGAATCAATATGTGAAACTACAAACACACTAGTGGAGGAATGCGTGCCTACACGATCCAGGCAAAAAACGAAATTAAACTTCAAAGAAGGAAATCATAGGGTTAAATTTCAATCTAGCTCACACACCATGGACCTGTCACACTTAATGAAATCAGATTTAAACCTTGCAAAAAGATAAAAGAAACATCTTCTTACTTCACACTTTGCATTAGAAATAATCAACACGTCTTAATAGAAAACGAGAAGAACACAAGGGAGAATGAGCTGGGTTGGTTGGGCCCTAGCCAACTAGCTTGCTTCCTTGTTTAGGAAACATAAAAACTTAACTCTTTAATCAATGCATCAACATAGAGTTACAGTGAAAGATTGAGAAAACATGGCATAGTTTCGTTCTATTAATGATCAACAAATATACATCATGAATTCAAATCTAGCCTAGAATGAGAGCGATATAAGAAAAATTACAAAAGGATAGAATCACAATATCCTTTCTATATTTATCGCTCGCTACCATTTTCTATCTGAGTCCTACATTTTATACATTCATCCACGCCCATAGTCGTAAGTAAATTACAACGAGCATTCCAATCTAAGCCTTTCAGCTATAACAAAAATAACAAAAAAATATCGTGTTGATCCTTTAGGCTATAACAAAACACTATTCTAGGTATTTTGATGGTGACCTAATCTCCACCATATCCCTGATTTTCCTCCATGCTCCAAGCCCAACTTGATTTAATCATTCCAGAACATGGCATTCGCATGGAGTGGTGAGTTGTCATGGTAGTTGAAGATTCACCAGTGTGCAAGAATCCTACATGCACTCAACCATGCTAACAAAAAAATTAATTCATTGTCCATCAAATATTTTCTAGGAAGAGAATTATTAGTTACAAAGATTTAAAGGCATAAAATCTAAAAAAATGATTAATTAAGCACTTTCGTAACTCTTAAACATGAAACATAAAGCTAGTGTAGGAAGGGATACGATTCTTGGACTAGTGCAGGAATAAGGGAGTTTGAAAGGTTAAAACAGAGGTATAAGGTTATGGTTTTGAAGGGAAAAAGGGTTGAAAAATGGAACAATTTGGCCTACCAACAAGCGATGGTACCTGGGGTATCCTATACAACTTATTTCCCAAGGTAACAATAACAACATGAGGCCATGAATCATGCACAGCATGTCGCTTCCACAAGTATGGTTGGCCTAATAATACATCAAAAACATTAAGAGGAGAAACGTCACATAATACCTCATTCATTGAGGGCTTGATGTTGTATGGAAGATGATACTGTTGACTAAAGCAAAGATCCCATCCTTGGTGAACCCACCCGATGATCTATGGTTGTGGGTGTGTTGTGGTTGGTAAGCCCAGCTGCTTCACGACCTCTTCTGAAATGAGGTTATTTTGGCTCCCGCTGTTGACAATAAACTATAGCATTGAACCCTTTACCCACATCTGGGAGTGGAAAAGGCACTACTCCTCCCATGGATATTTAGGTTCCTCCTTCTAGATCTTCGCGGTGGAAACTGTGGCATTAGGCTCTGCATCGATAACCTGATTTCTTTTTTCATTCTCCTTGTTGGGTTTTGACTTAGATTCAGAACATGCATCTAATTCAATAGCCTTTAGATCAACCACCAATGATTGCTTGGCCCGACACTCACTTGCATTGTGAGTGGAGCTCTTATGGAACTCACATCACTTTCTCGTGTCCTTCTTTGGCTTCATGGTGTTTTTCTTTACTTGTGGCTTTAGCAGGTTGTTCTGGGCCACCCCTCAGCTTTATCCTTTATTCTTCGGTTTTGGGGCACCTTTCGCTTGCTTTAGATTCCCATATCCAAAGTCTCGCTTTTTATGTTTAAGCTTCTACTCGACCTTAAGAGCGTATTGGTAGGTCGTGCTGAGCGAGGAGATGTCGAGGAACTCCATCTCACCCTTGATGGATTTGTGTAGGTAGTCGTGGTACTTGAGTACCAAATGTTTCTCAGAATCATTGATACCCAACTTCGTGTGAAGGGTATGAAAAACGTTGGGAAACTCTGGCATATATTAGTTCCTTCCCTGCTACAGTGTGGCCCACTTTATGTATTTATCCTCATAGCTCTCGATAGGGTAGTACTGCTGCCTGATAACATACCAGAATGAATTCCAAGTGGGTACGGCTGAAAATAGTGAGGGTGCACTTTCATCCTTCTTCTCACAGTAGGTTTCCCACTAGTCCTTGACATGGGGGGCGGCTTTGAGAAGAGAAAAGTAATCTTTTCATGGAAGGCGGCTTTGAGAAGAGAAAAGTATTCTTTTCCTGGATAGAAAATCATGAATAGAAAAATTTCCTTCTAGTATATTTAACCATTTATCTATGGCATCTGCATTTATTTGGTCCTTAAATATGCGAATGCCAAAGTTTACTTGTACCTTAAAAGGAGTGGCACCTCCAAAGTGGCTCCTAGATGTGGATGCGCCGCCGGTGGGCAATCATTGAAGGCTCTAAGAAAAGTTATCCATCATCATGTTCCTTTGCTTCTCAAGGGCCTCCTCAAGCAATATTTTGATAGGATCTCCTGCTCCCTCATCTTTATTTTCTTCCCTCATGGGTGGTCGTCGATGTTTGCGAGGCTGATGTTGCAAAGGTTCAACCAAATCAAGCCCTAACTCCTTATACCCCGACCACGTTGGGGACATGCAAAGAAAACAAAGAAAGAGCAGACCTGCTTTGATACCACTGATCTGGATTTAAACAAGAACACAAAAAATTATAGATATAACCATAAATGCATAGATGCAATAGAAATAACACTTCATTTAATTAATATCAGATACTGAAATATGCTTACAAACATAATGGAAATAAGACTAGCTCAGTCGATGGTAGCTTATCTCTGAGAAGAGATGTGGCAGCTACACACCTCTGAACTATGTTACAATGAGGCTTGAAGGAATATTTATTATTCAGAAATAATGGAAAACCCTAAACATCCAAAAACCTAACCCTAGGAGATGAAATGCCAAACTATGAGCCCCATTCGGGTAAGTTCGTACATCAACTTCCCAGGGTTGTAACTTTGGCATACGATCTCTGTTTGATGCACATGGTACCTCATTAGAAGGATCTATCCAAGGATTACAATAGGTAAGACCGAATACTAATTTCAAAACTCATATTTTCCGCCAGTGGTTTTCCCAAAAAATCATCATTTATGGCATCAAAACAACTCTGGAAGTTCAAGCCTCGAGGCTCTGTGATACATCATTAATTTTAAAGATTATCTATTGCCGCATCCCCTGATGATGGACTCACTTCGTAGTCCGAAACGTTGGGTTCACAAAACTCTACAACATGTCATTCCTCCTCTATCTAAAACCATTCTCACCTGTATGGATTCTCTATTTAACAACATTAAGCTAATATCATAAACATTTACACAATTATGGAAAGTGAACAAAATGTATATATTAAGAAACTAAAAGGGAAGCATACAACCTATGCCTTGATGTTGGAGCCCTCCTTCTGCTACATGTCCAAGTACAAGAAAATACTCTTCAAGCACTCCTTCTCCAAGCTATAATGGGTAGCATGTAAGCATAATCTCAACATAGGGATGCAACAATCAATGACCAAGAATTTGGGGATGGAAGGGATTGAATTTATAGGAAGGGAGAGGGAGTTAGGAATCCACAAAAGAGGGAGGAAGGTCCACATCTCAAGGGGAAATCTTGTAATGATAAGATAAAGAGGTCAAAATTATAGATCTCAACCATATCAATAACAACCAATATCCAGTTCATTGTTTCCGAAGGTTCTAGTGACTGAAGCTTCTCCTCCAATTTGGGAAAGCATACCAGAAGAGGTTTAGCCCAGGTTTTCCTATGAAACGTTGTGCTGGAAGCATGAGTGTATAACTAAGCAACCTTCCATCAGCATGGGCAAGCAGTGGAGCAAAATGCATTGATGCCAAAAATTAGGTTTTTAGGAAACCTTCTCCAGAATGGACTCAGGGTATTTTTCCTTTGATTCTTCAGGGAGTTTTTGGTTTATATATCGTGATGAATATGTTGCACAGTGGTCAATGTTTTGGCACTTTTGGATATGGCACAGGAAGTGAACAGGAGATATGACAAAATATTGTGTAACATATTCCCCCTAAAGCATGAAGGCAGTATAGGGAGTGATGGCTAAGATGCTTTACAAGTCAGTTCAAAGACGAGAAAAACACCTTTAGGAGACTTGTGCAAAAAGCATATACATATACATATACATATCTGATATCTCTAATGATCATTCCTAATAATACAATAATAGGCATCTAATAATACATAAATCTGCAGTATGGATGTAGCCATTCGTATAAAAGGGATCATGAGCAAAGATCCTCGGTATGGTCGCAACCATCCGTCCAAAGGAAACATGTGTACAATCATGAATGACACATAAATCCATGCAACCTATATTTTATTAGACAAAATTCATGATCTTGCACTCCTCTCAACCCAATCAATGTACAAATTGTAACATGTGAATAGATGTGTTGAAGTCGAACATGATCAAAACCACCTGATTACCATTCAATGATGTAAATTGTTAACAAGCATGAGAGACACCAGTAATGATGACAATGAATCTCAAGGTACAATCAGCACAATCCATGAGTGTGAATAGTGAAACTGAGGTCGAACACCCATGGAATCATCTGATTCAAGGTCAATGATGTAAACCTGTCATTGAATGTGAAGAAATTTCCATTGAGGCATGCAAGCTCTAAGGTACTGGAAGGGACTTTCTAGATCATCTTCCTGGATAATGAGTTGAGGTCGACAGGAAGTAACCTGTCGAAGGAGGGCCATAATGAATCCCACATCATCAACATGAAACAAAAGGATGTAATAGAATAGATAAGTGTGATCCAGGACTCTAGCAGAAAGTCAGATAGTGTATAGCAAAATCTAGCAGATAGGACCTCTCTTGAACATATTGACAACACAACTTTGGAGTTTGGTAGCATTGGACTCAACACAGGATTAGAGGTCATGATGACTAAATTGTATGATCATATGAGAGGAAAAGTGGATTCCCTAAACCCAGGAAGAAAAGTGACCAAGTGAGGATGTCCCAAACCCGACATGAGTAACGGACAAGTGTCATATTCAAGAATGACATGCTACCTTTACAGGATACAAGAGATGAACACTTTCACTTTTTGCCCCACAATTTTTGGTGAGCACCCCATATATTTTTTATCGTAAGCTTGAAGGGGATAGCATATGTTTTCCATATAAGTTCATCCTTCATATGAATCCATCCTAGTAAGTTTTATGAGCCTTAGAAAGGAGGAACTCAGCCTCATCATGGTGAAAAGTCCTATGTCATTCAAGTTTTATGTGTCTGAAGGAGGTGAAACTCGACATATTTTTCATTTTTAGAGATTTTGAAAAAGAAGTGAAAAAAAAATAGATCCAGAGGTCCCTTTTTGTAAATCATCTCTTAAACCAAAAAAGGTAGAAAAAAATATTCAAGAGAACCTCTTAGCCATGTTTGACTAAGGTATTCCTTTTTTGTACAATAGTCTATCTCAGTCTACAAAAGGGTTAAACTTATACTAAGTAGACATAATTTCATTTACTTTTACAGGTTTGAAACGACAAGTACTTGATGATATTTTCATTTTTCGAGAGTCAGAAAAGAGCTTAAAGATGACTCCAGGAGGTCGATTTATCGTTTATTTTCTACAAGTCCAAAAAAGTGGTAAAATAAAACTCGTTGAATCAGTCAAGATAAATCATCGTCACCAAGAACATATGACTTGTCATTGCACAAGGAAACGAACATTACTGTTTTCAAGGAAAAATATTAAAAAAATGAGTGAAATATACCCTAACTTGGTAAAAATATTATTTAAATAGTATAAATAGGGAAAAAAGTAAATCATTTTTACCATTTTACCAATTTACAATTGTGAGAGCATTTTTACCTCATTTTTACCTCGATTTTCAGGAAAGAAGCACGATCAATCTGGGACACCATTTGTTGAGCCGCCTGTTGCAGGTAAGAGATTTGTCCCTTCCCTTCATTTTGGTAGTCATTTTATGCATTGTCATCCATATGCTAGGCTGCAAGGAAGACTTGCAAAAATTTACATTGTGGGTAACCAACACGGATTTCACCCATCCGACTCGTGTTGCTCACCCTGAGGCCAGTAGGCACTCGCACTAGCAGCATGAGAAAATTCCTAAACAAATGCATTGGAATCAAGGTAAAAAATTGGAAGTGAAATCTTCCTTGTAAAATAGTTAATCTTAGATTTTCTCTCCATGGATGTTCATGAAATGTTGGTTTGTTGATTTTTTGTAGGAAAACCAGTCCAAAATGGTGATTGAATTGAAAGAGAGGGGTCATGAATCTGAAGACCATCAAGATCTGTAGGATGAAGACTATATTGATTCCCTACGAGCATGTGGACTTCTCAAGTTCTTCATGATTCCCGAGATCAGAGCACAGCTTGATTTATTATAGCACTTAATCCGTTGGTAGGATGTAGATCGCCAACTGTTCATGCTTGGGGATCAAGAGCTTGAAATAGAGGTCACTGACATTTAATTCATTACTAGGTTTCCTAAAAAGGGACAACGGGTGCAGTTATCTTAATAATGTTCTAGAGGAGAGAGAACATATATGCTCATTGCAAGGCATTGTCTGGGATCCAAAAAGGGTAACAGTGGGAAAATTGACATAAAGACCATTACAAACCTCCCACTTTAAACAATCCTACACACCATGGCCCGAATATTTGGGGTGCAAGCATTGCATGATGCATCAAATTCTCATTCCAGTATGCGATCAAGTGCCTAAATCCCACGGTTTTCAATTGGTGTGAAGGTTTTTTTTGTGTGCATGAAGTTCCAACTAACCAAGTGCAAGAGGGGGAATCTAAAACAATTTGGTTTTGGATCTATTATGGTGACATTCATCCTAGAATGTGTGCCATTTTTCAACTATTAGTGGTTGGAAATGGATCCACCAGTGCCGAGAGATCCACGATTACTCAGATGGGCAGAGTTGATGCCGTGACATAGGGGCGATTAACATATGTCATTCCCTCCAGCATTTTTTGGATGGATGCATCAATAACTAATCATGGTCAATGATTTTTCATATGCAGGGATGGATTTATGAGGAGATCCAGATCTTCCACTCCCTCAAGGGGAACAGTGGACCGATTTAGTTAAAAAACTATTTTTGAAATTTTTGAAATTTTTACCATTTCTTTTGTATATGTGTACTGAGATTTGACTTATAATGTCATGTAGATGTTGGAACAGAAAGACCTATAGGGGTTTCTATAATAGCCATGCAATTTACATGTTAGATTGAGGATGATCCTCAAGATGTGGAGGGAGTAGACCCTATCGTCAAGGTAGAGCGCAACCTGGAATGTTTAAGCATGGGGATTCCAGAGTATGCCTCGATCAATGAGGTGTCATTACACTACTAGAGGAACACTATAGAGGTTTCCGCCAGACTACATTGGCTACTGGGTCGAGTCATTAGGATTTTCCCATGCTATCATGAGCACCATGTGGGCGAATAGCCAACTTCTAGTTTACTTTCTGCACTATGTAGGCTTATAAAGCCATGTGTCTCGAAACACAAATTTTGTTATTTTGATGTAGAAAACTCTTTTGAAAACACTCGATATATTTATCTATATATATATATATATATATATATATATATATATATATATATTGTTTATTTTTTTATTTTTCTTGTTTACCATATTTGATATATGATGTTTTATGATTTACAAGTTTTGCAAATGTCTTTCTCACACATAATTAGCCAATGCATCTGTTAATGTGTCCATGTGTCTTGGAATGTGATGATAAGTAATAAAATCAAATTCTCATTCCAATAAATTAACTCACAAATACATTCTCAAAATATGAGGGCTTCTAACTAAATATTGTCCATTAGGTTGTAGGACAATGAGTTGTGAATCAAGTTTTAAGATTAACTCTTTAATTCCAAGAGCGATAACTTCTGAAAATAGTTCAATGACTGCACTATATTCAGTAATGTTATTAGTTGTCCGACCTAAATATATACCTTGAAAAGTCACTAACTCACCATTGGGGTCATAGATTTCCCATTCAGCGGAAGATAGATTCTATGTACTATGACAAGCACCATCAACAAAACCGACGTAATGGTTGGATGACATCTACAAACCAAGTAGAGCACAAGGTAGGCAAAGGAAAAGGTTTGCAAAAGAAAACTAGCACACCAAAACCACACCACACACTAATGAAAATAGACTAATGTACATAAGTATTTACACAGATGATCACACATAATACTTCTTCAAGTAAAGCCTGTTTCAGGGCTCCGTCAAAGAATTTCCTTCATACTCCACTAACCCGTAGGCACCTTTTTATAAAACGTGTTCGAAAATGTAAGGTCCATGCCACATTGGCTCGATTTTTCCAGCTCCCAAATTGTCACTGGATTGATCATAAAGCAAGACCAAGTCACCCTCAACAAAAAGGTGAGGATAAATAGTTCTATCATATTGAGCTTTAACTCATTTTTTCTGCACCTCAATTATTAATGTTGTGAAGTGGAGAGTTTCATCTATTCTTTTGAGGTAAAGTAAACATTCCTCTTCAGGAGAGGTATCAAGGAGTAATTCGATGACTAGTTTCAATGAAGGAATTCCAAACTCAATCGGAAGAGTTTCCTCCAAACATACACTAGCTGAAGGGGTCTAAATCCAATCACAGTCTTAGCTGCATTTCAGTAATCCCAAAGAGACGAAAATAGCATAAGATGCCAATTTTATTTATGCATCCCAATGGTGTGTTGAAGCATAGTAACCAGGAATTTGTTGACTACCTCAACTTGGCCATTGGCCTGTGGATAATAAGGAGTTGAGTTGTCATGACGCAAAACCAACCAAGCAGTAAACTCCACCATAATGTAATTTCGGAAATGAGATCCATGATTAGTAAGGATGGCTTGAGGGACACCAAATCGAGCTATGACATGGTTGAAAATAAATTGAGCAGTAGTTTTACCATCATGATCACGTGTGGGAAACGCCTTACCCCATTTTGTGAAATAATCAATGAAGATGATGATATAACTATGCCCCTCAGATGAACGAGGGTTACGTGACATGAAAACAATACCCTATTTAGCAAAGGGGTCGATGGTAACAACTAGGTGTAGGGGCACAGGTGGGGTGCACTATTTACAGTTGTATGATGAGTGTGACATTTTTGGACTACTAACATGCAATCCTTAAAGATGGAAGGCCGGAAATAGCCGGAATGAAGGATTTTCTTAGCAGTATCATACCCATACATGTGACCATCAAAAACACCAGAGTGTGATCCATTGAGAACTCTCTTAGATTCTTCGAGTGTCAAACATTTATGAAGGATATAATCAACACCAACATAGTACAAAGTATCGCCAATGATTCGATCTAGTTGGGAATGACGTCGAATGCAACGACGTTCAGAATTGGACAACCCTGATCAAAAAGTTTGTGTTTGGAGATAGAAAATAATATCCACATACCATGGGTCAAGAGTGATAATGAGAAAGAGAGTATTGTCAGGAATGAACTCATAAAAAACTGTAGATGTGGTTGCAGAGGGAAGGACACAAATCAATTCAGCGAAAACCAGTGATTTCTTTGATTTGGCCATAGAAAATTCCAAATCAAATTCTTGAAGGATAAAAATCCACTTAGAATATTTTTCCCCCAGCAACTGATGAGTCAGAATGTAGGTCATAGGGTTGCAATCAGAAATCAAAGTGGTTTTTCATAAAATAATATAGTGTTGAAAGCATTGAACAACTTCTAAAGCAAGTTTCTTGACATGGGCATATCGAGTGTCAGTGTCAATAAGATTCTGGCTTAATTAGTAGATCATGTGTTCATTTCCATCATCATCATCTTGCACCAGTACCATGACAATAGTACTATTGGTTGTGGCCAATTACAATAAGTAATCGTGGTGATAGTTGGGATGATGCAACAAAGGAGCTCTAATGAGGGTGTTCTTTAATGCATCAAAATAGTTTTGAGTGATTTCATCCCAAATAAATGGGATCCCGTTTTTCAAAAAATGAGTAAATCCCTTGGCAAGCTCAATATAATTATGTACAAAACGACGAAGAAAATTAGCTTTCCCTTGCAAGCTTTGCAACTATTATAAAGATGACGGAGGGGGTAAGTTTACAATGGCCTCCACTTTGAGGGGGTCAATCCAGATGCCTTCCTCTGATACTACAAACCCTAGGAGATGACCAGATTCAGTGCATAAGACACACTTAGGTAGATTTAAACGAATATTGTAATGTCCTAAATGAAGAAAGATCACTCGTAGGTGGTCAGGATGATCATGATGCTTAGCAGAATGAGCTGCTAAGTCATCAAGATACGATTGAACAATTTTTTTGATGTCATGAAAATCATAATACATCGCTTGTTGGAAGGTAGCACCAACATTTTTCAGACTAAAAGGGAGTTTCTTGTAGGCAAAGGTTCCCCATGGACAAATAAAAGAAATTTTATGTTGATCGGCGGGAAGAAGGTTAATTTGCTTGTCGCCAGAAAAAACTTCCATAAAAGAAAAAATCTTCTAGCATATTCATCAATGATTTGATTGATAAAAGGAGTTGGATAATTGTCTTTGGGACATGCCTGATTGATATCATGGAAATCAACACAAACATGGTGTTAACACCCAGGTTGTTCCCTATGACTCCCAAGGGAATACGGCCGGGGTAACCACTAACCAATCTTTGGATTACAGTGCCTAGCCACACTGTAATCAGAGAGGGCTCTCTCTTTATAATTTGTCTCTGTTCTGTGGAGATTTTAGGCTAGCTATGATTTCAGGTTTGTTTAAAGTTTTGGTTGGATGGTAATTTCAATCAAGGTGTTTATGCATTCTCCAAAGTGTTCTAGTCCATTGGGCTATGGAGTCAGTGGTCCTTTAGATGTTTGATGTGCTGCTGTGATACTGTAGTGATGCTGCAGAGCCAGATTAGTGTCTGAGAAACAACGTTTATAATAGTGATTGAATGGAGTGTATCCAGTTAATGCAAGGCAATTAAGAATCTTACAGTAAACTGTTGGAGTAAGACAGTGAGAATATTGACCCAGGAGCATTTAAGAATTTCTAGGTGATATTCATACATATAGAATTAACAGACACATGAGCAGTTAAGAATTCATGTACATATTTAACCCTGAAGACAAACATTTACAGCAGTAAAAATTGAGCACAAGGTGTAATAAAACAAATCTTGTACTATTCTTTTTCTTCACTGCTAGCTTAGTGTGAGATAAGTATGATTTGATAAACATAAGAAAACAAGAACAGAGTTTGGAGAAAAACTTGTTATTTCATCAGACAGCATAGGAATTCTGCATCAGCACATGGAGCATCCTCCAGACATCAAATAATTTCAGGAAATCACTAAGCTCATCCAGCCCTTTGTATTAGATAATTCTGAAAGTGTACAATACAAGTCTCATAGAGAAAATTACCAACCTCTTATGAGTTACTCACGGGGGTTTATATACAAAATTTTACATCAAAAATATCAACGAATGAGTTAATATCTCATTTATGATATGCTAATCTCCGGAATGCAGTAGCTGAAGGAGTGAATGCTGTAGTAATTCCTTAATGCTTCAGCTATCAAAATAGTCAGAAGATATTTCAGACTTTATGGCTGTTAGGGTCGGTTGGAGATGCGTTGTTCAAACTTGGCTAGTTGTCGTTGTCTATGTGATGAGTCACTTTTAGCTGCTTTAACTGCTGACACTTGTCATGTTTCTTGTCTTGTAGTGACTTGGAGCTGGCAGTGGCCGAATGACTGAAGCTATCGTGGCAAAATCTGAAGCATGAATTGCCACCAATCCTCCTTAAGCATTTGATGTCTGTGCATCTTTATCAATGTTTCCTCGGCCTCTGTATGTCTATAAAGATTGGGAGGGGTTTCAAATAGGTGATTTACTTCATTCTCAATGAAGAACAGGCCTGCAAGTTTTTCATATAAGCTCTGTCCTGTGGGAGGCCCTGCTTGTTCAGATGAACTACCAGATGCAATAATCTGATTTTCAATAGTGCTTGCCATTCTGTTGGCCATTTGATCTGGAGAGATCAGTCTTCCTGCACCACTAAGTAAGCTGGGCAGGCCTTTTGCTTACAACACTCCCATTTTAACTTTGTATTCCTCCACATCTGCTTGCATCTCATAGAACTTCCTCTCCACTATTTGTATATAGTTCCAGAGAGTTAGTGCCCTCTTGGCAAAGAGGACAGCCTCTGTTCTGTTGGGAATGCCTATGGCTGCCAATTCCTCCTTCTCGTGCCTGTTCAGGAAATCTATCATTCTGTTTGCCTGCTCTGCTCTGTTCCCTAGCACTGTCTTGGCCTTCTGAATTTCTGTTTGAGCTTGGCCCATTAAATCCATCTGCTCATGCATTATTTTTATTGACCTCCATTGCTGTTTGATGGATTGGCCAATTTTGGCCCATAAGATTCTCTTTATGTCGGCCATAGCAGTCTCCAAATTCAACCCTTTCTCTAAGGCCTTTATTTTTTCCTTTTGGGCCTTTATTTCTCTGCCTTGTTCTGCCACAGTCACTTTGGACTTGTCATACTTGGCATCCAGTTCTGCCAACTTCTCCTTGGCCTTCTTTATTTCATCTGCCTAGATCTCCATTGCTTTGACTGCCTTGGTCAATTCCTCTACACTTGGGCTGGCATCTGGAGCTGCTGCTGTTGTTGCTGCTTCTGTTGTGGGGGCCACTGTTGTCCCTGACATTGCTGCTGTTGTTGAAGTAGTTGGAGGAACTTGGGAAGTGGACTCTGCATGTTTGTCTTGTAGTGCTCCTTCCAGCTCTTTCTCCAATTCCCTGATCCTCTAGTCTTGCTGCATTAGGAGGTCTAGTTGGTCCTCAGCCTATTTTTGCTTTTGAAGTTCTGCTGTTTGAGGATGCTCTGTGGGCTGCAGCTTTAACCTCTTCTTCAATGCATTGAGGTCATCATCTTTTTTCTTCATGAGGGCCTTCACACCCGTTGGATCACTAAGGTCATGTCCTAGATCAATAATGATCTCCTCAAGAGACTTTATTCTATTGTCTTTGGCCTGAGAGGACATTCTCTCAAAATCCAATTGGGTGTTGGTGTTTTTGAGGGACTCTTTCAGCTCATGGGCCATGGTGGCCTTCTCCACTAAGGTTGCATAGACCATCTCCCCAGCTTGCTTGTGGAGTTCAATCTGGTCCATGGGATGTATATCTCTGGCTAGGACCTCCACCCTTGTCTTTACAAAATCTGCAGCTGTCTTAGGCTGCAGCCCTTTGGGCTTAAAGTGGCTAAATATCATTTTTTCTTCTTTAATGTCATATACAGACATTAATCTCTCTTGCTGGGCTGGTGTAGCATCTATAAATTGCTTGTAGACCTCAGCCCTCAGCAGCTCATTCTGAGCCTTTATTTCTTTGAAAGAAGCCTTGGTGCTCTTGGGCTTCTTGGTCTGCTGGGAAGAGGAGGATACTTCCAAACCGAGCTGTAAAGTTTGCTCCTGCTGAAAGGAGCTTGTACCTGTATGTTGACTGCCTTCCCTATCTTTTCTTGCACTGTCCAAGACATCTTTAGTAATGTCTTCTACCTCTGGGGAGTCTGCTCTTTGCCTTTTGGCTTCTGGCTTGTGGGAGGATCCACTAAGGGGAGTGGACTCTTCTCTATCTCTTTTTGTACCCCTTTCCTCATGTGCAGGGGTCTGCAAAATTGGAGCAGTTATTGGCTCAGTTTGTGGGGGTGGAATTTGCAGTGCTGGAGCTACTGGCAGCCCAGTTTGTGGTAGGACAGTTTGCCCTTGCTGCTGCTCTGGCTGCTGCTCTGTTACAGGGGCAGACTTTTCCTTCACTGCTTCCTCCTCTGCACCCATTATGCCTTTGCCTTTGTCTGTGACCGGTGCTGATGTAGAGGGTGCCTGTGGTGTAGTCCTTGTGGTCGAGGTCCCTTCTCCCACTGAATAAGGCGGTCTGAAAGGTACCTGCTGCACATAGTCTAGGTCAATAGTTTTTTCAAGCTCCCTCTTATTTTTAAGCATTGTGTCTTCCTCAGTTAGATTTTCAACTAAAGTATCCATCTACCATTCTTGCAGGTTGGCATATTTTTCAATGTGAGGGTACTGGCAATGCTTAATGCCCATAAGCCTATACTTGTTTCTCCTAGTAGTGATGAAACCTTCAGGGTCATAATGGACCCACCGAAAACTATAGGACAGCTTGTATTTATCCTTAAGGATTAGGTCTGCATCTTCCCACCCTTCTTTCTTGTTCATGATGAAGGGGCCCAACTGGTGTTTAAACTTGAGGTGGGCCTTCTTTTTGGCACTGTGGAAATGGGTGAGGTCGGACTGAATCAACTGCCTGTAATACTCCAAGGCAAATAACCTCATAGGCACATATTTTGGGAGCCTGTATGGACAGAGCTCACAACCATAGACCCTGATGACAGTATGGTTCTCATATAGGTACCAGTCACCTATTTTATATCTTTTGGAAAGCTGCAGAGCTTTCTTGATCTCATTTGATATTCTGGGAGGAGGGGACCTCATCAACAGGCAAGAGACTGGGTATACAAATTGGTCAACAAATTCACAGTAGGTATAGGGTGAATTTGTGACTTTGTGATAGACAGAGGTCCAGAAGATGACAGATCTTCTTTCCCCTCTGTGATCCAGCCTTCTGATGTAGCATGGGAAGGCTTCAGAATGATAGTACATGAATAAGTGGTAAATATAGGCCGAGTACTTGAAGACCCCCTGTCTGTCCACTCTGCTCAACTGATCATGAATCTTGTTAGCTATGAACTTAGCAAAATTATATTTGCGGGCAGGGGGTTGGCGTGGGCTGTAAGCAGACAACAATACCAGCATTGTCTTATCCACATACTCACTGTTTTTGTATCCCAACACATAGGCAATCATGTCCAGTAAAAGCCTGCCTACATCATTGAAATGGACATCCAGGTAGGGAGGTGGCCCTGTAGGCTGGCACTCAGGTCTCATGAATGTCCTGGTGACCTTTTGAATCTCCTCACTGGTCATCTTTTCACCAGTCTCCAGCAAATAATTCATGGAAAACGGGATCAGCAACTCTGTCTGATCAAAATGTAACATTTTGTTGATGGACTCAGCATTAATGTAGAAAAGGATCCTCCCAGATGGGGTGCTAATAGCTCTGTGCTGCACATCATAGTTTTCAGCACATAGGTGAATGATTTCAGGGAAGACATTTACAGCTGGGAGACAGTAATATGGTAGGTTTGACTCCCATATCCCATGTGTACCATGACCATCCTTATAATCCTCTCTTAGTTGAGTGAAGGTCTGCAAGAAGTCTCTGCTGCCCTCAAAGTCTTCAATAAGATAATCCTTGTCAGCAAATGCCAGGGCCTCCAGCTCTTTATTTGGTGGATTTAATGGAGCCACACTAAGGGATGAGGATGCAGAAGCAGCCATTGTGACACTTGATTTTGAAATAAGGTGATGGTAATGGCTTGCAAAGTTCTTTGAGAACTCAGGTAACAGGCCAAATGTAGACCAAGTCTCTTGTGTTTTTCTCAGAGGGAAATGCAAGTTGGTTTCTGTATTTTGTTGCAAATTCACTGGGATGTGAGTTGCAAAGGATGAGTTGCCGAGTGTATGAGGTTTCCTTTGGTAGAAATTGCAGCTGGCCTGTACTCGGCAAAAGGGAACAATGCCGAGCACCTCGAGGAGAATTTTACAGTTTCTGGCCCGCGAATTGACTGCTTTTATGCTGAATTTGTGGTTCTGGGGGTCAACAGGTCAGCTTAGCTTGTTTTAGGTAGTAGCTGCAGAGTTTGGGTGGACTTTTACAGGTGTTTTAATGGCAATTTTACAGAGAAAAGGAATGCATGGGTGAAAAGTAAGCTTTACGGTGAATACCTGGACAAACTAGCTTGAAAGCCTGCGGGCTGGACCGTGAAGGCTTAAGGCAGCTGAATTCTTGACTTGTAGCGGTCTGAAACTTGAATTTGATGGCTGGAAATGAATTTTCGCGGCAGCTGGTTGACAATGGCTACGTCGTTTATGCGTGAAAATGACCCCAAACGGCTAATTTGGTCGTTTATAACGACAAATTTGGACAAAATGTGCAATTGGCGCTTTTCTGCCGATGACGTCAGCATGACGTCATGGCAGGGCCCGGGTACGGAGGTGACGTGGCTGCTGAGGTGTCGGCCAGGGTGTCAAGACACGGAGGCGGGTGGATAAGGTGGCAGGGTTACGTGGAGGGCCACACGGCGCAGGGGCGGGGGAGGGTGCTACGTCAGGATGACACAAGCATGACGCAAGGGGGAGGCGGTAACGGGATGGTGGTAAGCAGGTTCCCCGCACCGCCTTTGTTGATAAGTGGTATTGGGGAGGGGGACTCCAAACAACCCCAGCGTTTGACACGCGTCCAGGGTACGGCGCCCAAAACCACTTTCCCCGGACGCTAAAGGTCGGCAGGTCGGGGGTTGAAAATGACCGCCCACCGTTAGATCTGGGCGGCAGAGATCGGACGGCTGGCGGGTCCTCCGACGGATCGCGCAGGTTTGGGGGGACCCGCCGGTTTATTAAAATATTCAATTAAATAATTTTGGGCAGAAGACTTTAGGATTGAGGGTTTTCGTGGGTTTTTCAAGGGTTTTATTAGGGAAAAGGGGTTTTTTAGAAGTGGGTTTAGCAGGCGGAAAGGGGTTTTCTGTGTTTTTTAGCAGAGGGAAGGTGAGGGCTTAGGGGAAGGTTGTTGCTAGTAACCAGAGGTTAGAGCAGCCCCAAGACAGGGTTGACCACAGCCCCTGGTGGACTGATGTCTCCCTAAACAACTTATTTAGCTATAGTGCCAAAGGCGGGGGGGGTATTTATACAATGCTTGGGGGTTACACCCCATAGTGTTATAATACTTAGGGAAAGGGTAACATGGGGGTTTATATAATAGAGTTAGGGGTAAATATGGATGAAAGAAGTGGACTAGGGGAGACAAAGCTAAGTTTTATTTGAGAAACACTTAGCTTAGGGAGTAGATCAAAATGAAAAGATTTTTACACAAGAAATGTGGCTTTTTAAAGGGACAAGAACCACCATAAAACCTCAGATTTTTTCATCAATCTCCATGGATGAGGGGATGTTAGTAATAAAAGTGGAAGGGGAAATTGGGGAGTTAGACATGCTCCTTTGCCTTGATTTTCTTGTCTTTGACCAGCAAGATTCAATCTGAAATGAATATCACTTCTGCAACCCCATCTACTTACCCAGCTACTTTGTCTAGCATTTTTTGTTTCTTCTTGGAGGGTGCACTTAGGCTTGCAAACCCTTACTTGCCTTTTCTTTTCTTTGTCTTTTTCTTTTGTTTTTTCTATCTACTTCTACCCTTATTTCTTCCAAGGTCCCAGATTAAGCTGTTGGAAGCCTTTCTTCTCTACCTAAACTACTTGTCTGCCAAGATTAAACAGTTTGGACAGACTTCTTTTCTCTATTCTACAACTGAAAATTTAAAACATGACATGATCCAATTTATACTGTTGGACCATCCATCAAAATTTGAGTCCATACCAAGCTATAAGCACAAATTGTATTCTTATGGAAATATGTGATCTTTGCATCATCAAAGCAGAGCATATTTGGACCTTTTCAGTGCCAATCATGAAATATGAAACCTATTGGTATAGGCAGCTAACACATGGATAGTCCCTTGTTTTTTATTCACAAGGACAACGTTCAAAACCCGATCTATCAATGCAATGGGTTAAATGAAACCAACTTTTAGAAGTTTTTCAACCTCTCCCTTTATAGTGGTTGCCTTTCTAGGGTGCACTGGATGAAGTCCTTGATGAACAGGGTTTTCATCTAGATAAGTAGGAATTTTGTGCATAACTGTTATAGACATTTTTGTGCCTCGCAGCATGGAGCATGAAATGTCAATAATTATAGGGATCCTCAGTCCCTAAACATGTTGTTCTTACCCCTAGAGGAACAAGGTCAGCAAACCACAGCACTTCCTATCAGTTCTCCACCTGAAAACACTCAAAAACAGGCTATTTTTGGATCATGTCAGCTGCTCCACTGAGCATCTGCGCTGAATGTCAACTGCTCCTCCTTGTACCTGCGCTGAAAGTCAAAACCAATGAAGGCTACCTGCGCTGGGCGAGATTGGCCAAGTGGCACAGTCATTCTGCAAGGTGTCAACTGCCCAGGAAGCTTCCAAACTGACACTTGGTTCAAGGAATTCGCCCTATGATGAGTAAGAGGTACTTGATCTCCATGTGGAAGCAAGGATCTCCAAGTGGACTCAAGAACTGAAGTTTAACTGAAGAGGGAGAGGACACAAGGCAGCTTTAGGTCAGTCTCAAGCTGACTCATCCTTTCTCCAAATCTCCTATATATAGAGCTCTTCTATGAGGTCTAGGGAGGCTGGAATTTTGTGCAAAGTAAAGAAGTGTTGTTGGTTTACAGTTAGAGCTATTGGGTGATTGCTTTTATAGAGGGGAAGAGGAGATTTCTTGCTGCTGGGGAGGTGCTGCTGGATTGGAGCCATTTATGGTTGTAACCTTCTCAGAACCTTTTTCTTCTATCAATAAAGCTTTGATGTTCTCCTATATACTTGTATTGCAATGATGTATTGTTTTTATCTGTATATTTGATTCATTCTAATCCATGCATCAGTTATGAGTACATGTTTCTTGTAGTTTCCCTCTCTTGTTTTTGCAGGATCTTTGTGTAGCTGGGCCGGCAAAGGGAGCAAGGAGCCGGGAACAAGAGGCAAAGAGAGAAGACAGGATCGACAAAAGTGAAAGACATCGGTTGGTCAATCTTTTCTTCCTTCTCTGTACTTTCATAAAGGAAAAATATCAAAGCTTTACTTTCAGTTGTTGCTAAGGAACTATCACCCTTAGAGTAGGGATAGGGTCATTCCGAGTCGGATACTTTTCCCCACAACAAACTGGCGACTCCACTGGGGAACCTAGTATCTTGTTGGTTTATTGTGTTTCTTGCTATTCATCTCATAAACAAGGAGAGCACCAAATCGAACTGCAATTGAGTCCTTCAATTGCAAAGTAGAGGGCAGCTGCTCTGGCTCAGTTTCTGAGCAAGTTTATGATTTGAAGAGCTGATCCACAAGGACTCTTGTGCTCTTTGTGATAGCTTTTCATCCTCTTGATCATCCCTTAGCTTGTACTTGACCTATAGCTTTTTATTTCAGCAAAAACAGTGAATTTTTGAGCTTTTTATGACCCGGAAACCCTTGTAAACGCAACTCTCGTGTCTCAGTGTAGGCTGTCCAAAAGCAGTCTGCATTTCAGCGCAGGTACTCCCTTCGGGAACTGCGTTGAGAGTCAGTTTGACAGACCAGAGCCTGCGCTGAACCAGTTAGGCTATGTCTTCCTGAGGTTTCCCACTGAGTCTTGGCCCTGTTTTCACTGTTATTTTGCTGCTGATTTCTTGTCATTTGTACTTGCTGTAAACCAACTTTCCTTGACATTATTCCGCCTCAGTTGTGTGATGAAACTGTGATTGTTCTTTTAGTATTTCTTGTTTCAGTTACAGTTTCCCATTGTGAAAAGCAAACCAGTATAGCTGTGGCCTCTTAGATCCTGAACTGTAAAAGTGTCTTTGTGATCTTAAGAGCTAGTTTTATTACTGTTCATGGCTGTTTGAATTTGTTTGTTTTTCATTTTATGGTTTGAATTCATACATTTTTAGTGTCGAAACAAGTACCTGTAAGGCGTCTTTTGATTTTAGACAAAACTTGTTTGTTTACGCTTCAAATTGAATTCGAAAATTATACGACAGTTTCCTTTTGTCTACATCAACATTAAGGGAAAAGAAAAGAAATACATGCATCTTGCATTTGCATTTTTTGATAAGTTTGCGTGATTGATCTAGGAGAAAGTGCATTAGTTTGTGCTTTGTGCTCTGTGTGGAAAGATAATGTTTTTCTCTCCCCTTAGTAGTTAGGATTTTCAAAGCTAAAAAGATTGTAAAGCTTGCTTATCATTTTAGCTGCATTTAGGAATTTGTACCAATACATCTCGTGGTGATCCTGAAAGACAAACTGCTAAACAAGATCAACTTAAAATATATTGAATGAATCTAAAAACGCTTTGTAACATAACGCTCACAATAGAGGTCTAGTTAGAGACGTGTTCCGGCATCGTTAAACGTAGTGACTGTCGATCTCTACGAAGGTGGGTGATTCCTCCTGAGGGACGATAACACTAATACGGACTTGTGCTCCCGCGTACCGTCGCGTATATTGGGAGACCCCTATAGGCATTTATCCTTTTATCCTTAGGAAGCCGTGTCGGCCGCCCTACTGATCGCGATGCAGTGAACACAGCATTCACGAAGATCGACCACCCGTACCGTAAAACGTATTCTATGGTTTCGCGAAAGGTTTGGCACACCCTTTGCCTAGATCTCCAGAGCAGTTTCTTTTGGCCTTTTTCAAACTCTATAACTGAAAAAGTCCGACCGAGCATTTGTCACTTTGGGCTCGTTAATACATCGAAGGCGACTAGAGTCATCTTTAGCTTTTTCTCGACTCTTAAAACATGAAAAAGCAAAGTTGTGTCTAAAAGCGTCTAATAAAATTCATTCAATACGGAAACATAATTCCCCTTTTTGTATTTTAGTTGATCAAGTAATCCGCAACCGTGGAGGAAAGTCAATTAAAACTCCGTCGTTCGAGGAGACTCGCGAGTCAACCGTCTTTGTCTCCGGAATCGAGAGTAGTACGGACGAAGCGAACTCGCTTGACCGGGTCAAAATCTCCCATTAAAGTTAGAACAACAGTTCCGACAACATCTGAGATTCTGGTCACTCCTAATATTTCTGGAATCCCTGCCTCTATTGAAGAAGTTCAATAGCAACAGAGGGACAGTTGTACTGATCCTAGTCTGAGGACAAGTACTTGCATAACTGAACCAGTTCCATCTGAAACCGGTCCACAGAGTCTTGTTGCTCAAACAACTGTCGCTGTCGAAGCAACCCCTTCTTCGGCACCAGAAATCTTTTACGAACCTGACAGTCTTCCTCTTCCTCCTGGTCTGATTGCAATAGAGGAAATCATAGAGGACCAGCAAGCAAATACTCCAACTCATTTTGGAGTAGGAGCCACTCTTTTTCCTTCTGCATCAGAAGTTTGTCCATCGCCACTGGAAGTTCCTGTAGAATCGTTAGGCAGTTTATTGGATAGACTTAAAATGTCTGAGCAACCGTCGACATCTCGGACTGTGCCAAATGACACAGCGACAGCAGAAACTCCTGCTGTCACTCCAACGATGTTTGTCGGCATACCAGCTATCCCGACTAGCTCTCATCAGCTAGAAGGAGTCCACCCAGGGACTATTACGACAACTTGGTCTGTTCCAGTTTGTTCTTCCGGTATAATACCCGGTAATTCTTATGTTGAAACTAGACAAATTGATCCCTTTGGAAATCAGTTTGGGCCATCCAGTCCTCAAAGGCAATCTATACCCTTGAGTTCCGGATTGTTACCATATGGGGGGCAATATGCCCTTTCACTTCCCCTTCCGGGGGGATACCCATACAGCAGCTTTCAACAACATTCAGGTTTGACTGAAGTAATGACGAGTGGTTGGGTACCTATGTTACCCCAACAACCAAGAGTTGCATATTCCATGCAACAATGTGTACCTATGTCTAGTATCCCGACGACGCCAACAATTGTAACCGTGTCGCAAGTTCAATCGATGCCTGTTGTATGTCAACCCCAAGTTGTAATGCAACAGCCCATTGAACCTCCAACACAACCACAATCGCCAACTGCCGGGACGATACAGACACAAACGGGAACCATAACCCGGCATCTTGGTCCGTCGGTTAGTATCGCACAGCAAAACATGGCTTCGCAACCATGGATGGTGCAATACCAACAACCTCAGTTTCAACAGGTGTACCAGGGATCTGAACAACAGATCTTTGCGAATAGTGGGCAACCCTATATTCAGAACGGGTTAAATCAACCACTTTACAGTGGCCAAGCCCACCAGCCATATCAGTCATATCAACATCAGTTGCATTATGCTGGTATGCAAAGGCCTACTGCTCAGGCGATTCCATCATATCCTGGGTACGCCTCGCCGAACCTGAATCAGCAGTTGCCATTCGTGGAAACTCTAGAATTACCAGATTTACATCGATTGACGAATGATCCAATCGCCTATGCCCATTGGTGGCCAGCGATTCCTCACAAACTTCCTTCGGACATTCCTAAATTCAATGGAAATCCTGGCGAAGACCCGTCGAATCATGTGATGACTTTCCATCTGTGGTGTTCGTCGAACACCTTGAATGATGATTCGATAAGGCTTCGCCTTTTTCAGAGGACATTGACAGGTCCGGCGGCTAAATGGTATATTGAATTACCTAGAGCCTCTTTCGACAATTTCAGTTCCCTAGCCACGACTTTCTTAACCCACTTTCAGTTACCTATAAGGTACGAAACTGGAACAGAGATCTTAACCAATTTCAAACAGACAACGGCCACACATATATCTGATCATATACATGAGTGGCGTCGTCGTCGCAGAATGGTGAAGACCTATGTTCCAGATCAGCTATTAGCTGAGTGGTTTATAAAGTCGCTTCTTCCTGCTATAACAGAAGATGTGGCCAAGGGAGGCGTCGTAACAGAGGAGCAAGTTATTGCTCGTGCCCAGTATTTAGACTTAGTATATACTCAGTCTGGCACGCTCTATGACAAGATACCTGACGCCCCTAGACCGGAATTTTCAATTCCTCCCCCTCCTGGATCAAATAGTGACTATCATGCCGGCGATGGTGTGATTGGCACTGCAAACGCAAAGTCAACACGGGATTCGTCTAAGAAAACCCGTAAGACTTCGAATCAAAATGCAAATGAAGAACTTCCTGCCTCGGAAGTGAGTGCCGTGTCGGACGACAAGGGCAAACAACTGAAGCAACCAGGAGACAAGAAGAAAAAGAAAGGGAGAAAAGGGAAACCCCCTTCGGGGTGTCATATATGCGATGAGGATCATTGGACAGCAGATTTTCCATGCAAAGCTGAGCTTAAAAGATTCTTTAAGAGTCCGAAAACCTCAGCTGTGTTGACTGATCCGTTTCCTAATCCTGGTCAAAATTTGGTTGCTAATCAAAATGCTTCCCGATCCCAAGTGCTTATGTTGTCTACCTCAAAGCAGCAGAATAATGCTTTGACAAGGAATATAGATTACGGGAATCCATGGCTGTCGAATAACAAGGCTAATGAACAACCTAGTAGTTCGACGATAGCTTTGACCAAAGTTGTGCCACCCATCATTCCTGAACCAATGATAAAGTTGCCAAAGGGAGTAGTACACAAATCGACATTTAATCCTCGTGCCAAAATAGCACAGAATTATAATATAATAGAGGACCTGGCCCAATCGCCGTCCGCTATGTCGACACTTAAGGTACCACAAAATTGCCCCTCCCAAGAGCAAACTTTATTATCAGCAATAGGTGGGATTGGCCCAATGGATTCCAATCTTGTGGCCTTTGATCATAAAGGATATGACCCTAAGTTACCAGCTCAACTAGCTTTCCTTATTCAAGCGAAAGCCCTCAACAAAACTGTTCATCGAACAATTATTGATGAGGGGGCATCTACATGTCTTATGTCGATGAGTTGCTGGAAAAATTTAGGCTCACCACCCTTGTCGAAATCGTCAACGACCTTAAAAGCATTTGATGGACGATCATACACTCCCTACGGGATTATAAGTAACTTGCAAGTTGAACTGGGGGGCAAAACAGTAGAAGTCGATGTTGAAGTAATTGATGGAAACCTCAATTACAACATCCTACTAGGAAGGCCCTGGATATATGCCATGGCCGCAGTCGTGTCGACCTACTTCACGAAGATTGCATTTCCCTTTCAAGGAGGGATTACAGTCGTCGACCAACAAACTTTCCTCCCCGACAGTTCACAAGTTACGGGAAGCATTCCAATGATCCATGGAAGCGATCATTCGCTTCAAAATATTGGAGTAGGTCTCCTAAAAGACCCTGCCTTAATGGGTACTTTTTCCCTACCGCCTGCAAGAAATCTGGCGGAAGTGGCCACAGTGGAAACCTACAATATGAAATCTTCTATATCTAATGGATTCGGAAGATTCCTGAACATTTTGTCAGCATGGATCATTGCCCTAATGGAAATACTGTAAATAGAGTGGGCTCCGAGGACGGTTCTAATCTCGTGTCAACCTCGTTAAAAAATGAAACAAGGAGTCATGAGGATAGTTCTTTTACTATGTCAACCTCATTAAAAAATGAAACAAATCCCCTTTCTCAAAGGTAAACCTTCATTCCAACCACCGAGTTGAATGCAATGAAGCTCGGGGGGCATGCACCTCGATTTGCGTTATTATGCTGGGGGCATGCAAACAACCGAGCAGTTTTAGCACATAGTTCATGCTCGTTAAAAAATAAACATAAGATCGAGCAGTTTTAGCACATGGTTCATGCTCGTTAAAAAATAAACGCAAGATCCGAGCAGTTTTAACGCGGTCTTCATGCTCGTTAAAAAATAAATAAAAGCAGTGAGCAATGTTCCCTCCAGAGTTTAAGCTCATTTTTATCTAAAAAAAAAAGAACCTATCCCGGTAAATAACCTTCTGAGATCGTAAATTCATCAGCCATAAAAGCCTTGGTCGTGTTTGTGCACCGTCACCTCCACCGTCATTTGGCCGATCATTCACTTCCATTTGTGTGTTTACCCATTTTGAGGAACATCTGCGAAGAGTGATTTCACCTAGCCATCCTTGTGACACTGCCGTGATTGGAAAATTCCAATTTGTACCTGGAATCAGTTGCTATCCCTATTTATCACTCGTTCCTCAAAAGACGAGTCATCTTTGAGCTCTTTTCTGACTCGTAAAATATGAAAAGTTTGCCGAGTTCTGGCTTTCCAGATCGTTAAAGGGACCGGAAGAGCTATCCCTCTTTTAGACTTTAATCTTTTTGGACCTGAGGGATTATTACACAAAAAGATCGGGCGCTTGTCTTGTTCGGCTCGTTAAAAGTACCGAACACCCATCCCTTCTGTATTGTTTTATACTTTTTCGGACTTAAGGGATTAGATGACGAAAAAGGAATTATGGAGTTAACTTTCTGTACCTTTTCAGACTCTCTAAAAATGAAAAGGACCGAGTTTTCCTTGTCGTTAGACTCGTTAAAATGATTAAATAGTGACAAACTTGTCTTTAGACGAGAACGAGTTTCCCTATCGCTAAGCTCGTTAAATCATAGCGATGGGCTTGCCCGAAGGGCAGGTTATAGAACAAGCATATGTTATCCTCCTCAAGCTTGACAAAAATAAAGAGGTACTGGTCAGAAATGACTGGGGAAAAATTGGGAGAACATCAAAGCTCAATGGTAGCAAGTCGCTCTTGAACATGACACTTTTCTTCCGTACCACATCGGGTTGGGTTGTTTCATTCACCGGTCTCATCACCATGGTCTTCGCCAAACCATCCACATTTTGGGGTAATGCTACCGATCCATCGCATCAGTGTCGTTATATGTTCAAGAGAGGTCATTCTGAAAGTGTCAACCGTGTCCCATCCACTGCCATACATTATCCTTCATCCATTCATGATCGCCACCCTGAATCATATGTCACAGTTTGTTTTCACCTCCACTAAAATCATTAGCTCCGTTCCGTGTCATTGATGTGGGATTCATTAAGGCCCTCCTTTGACGGATCGCTTCTTGTCGACTTCAGCTCATTATCCAAGAAGTTGATCTAGGAACAACCCCATCAGTACTTTGAAGCTTGCATGCCTCAATGGCAAGTTTCTCACTTCCGGCGACAGGTATACATCAATGACCTTCGACCAGAAGATTTTACGTGGCGTTCGACGCCAAGTCCTTTATTCACGCCACGTGAATTGTACTGCAGTACCTTGAGGGTCATCATCATTATCGGTGATTCCTCTCGCGCTTGTTAACGGTTTTTCATCATTGACCGGTAATCAAGCGATGTCTTTCCATGTTCGACTTCAGCGAAATTCTCACATGGATCGACTTGTACTTAGAGTGAAGATCGAACGAGTTTGAAGACCCCGGATCTAGTTTCATCCATCCGGGCTGCGATACATATTCAGGAAATATAAAAGCATTTTTCATGTACATTATTGCAGCAGATGATCATCCTATTCAAAGGATGATAATTTCAGCAGAAAATTATCAGTCTACCATCAGACGATCGTCTGTTCTATGTACCAAAATGTATTTATAAAGCTGAGCATGGGAATGCCCGCCTCAGCTAGATCATGAAAATAGAATGAAAAATAATATATTGTATTGTATTGTATTACAGGGCACCTCTCAGCACTTGAATGAACTTCGGACCCTCTGGATAAAGCATTTCACCCGATAAACGACCTCATACTTTAGGGGGCAACTGTTATAGACATTTTTGTGCCTCGCAGCATGGAGCATGAAATGTCAATAATTACAGGGATCCTCAGTCCCTAAACATGTTGTTCTTACCCCTAGAGGAACAAGGTCAGCAAACCACAGCACTTCCTATCAGTTCTCCACCTGAAAACACTCAAAAACAGGCTATTTTTGGATCATGTCAGCTGCTCCACTGAGCATCTGCGCTGAATGTCAACTGCTCCTCCTTGTACCTGCGCTGAAAGTCAAAACCAATGAAGGTTACCTGCGCTGGGCGAGATTGGCCAAGTGGCACAGTCATTCTGCAAGGTGTCAACTGCCCAGGAAGCTTCCAAACTGACACTTGGTTCAAGGAATTTGCCCTATGATGAGTAAGAGGTACTTGATCTCCATGTGGAAGCAAGGATCTCCAAGTGGACTCAAGAACTGAAGTTTAACTGAAGAGGGAGAGGACACAAGGCAGCTTTAGGTTAGTCTCAAGCTGACTCATCCTTTCTCCAAATCTCCTATATATAGAGCTCTTCTATGAGGTCTAGGGAGGCTGGAATTTTGTGCAAAGTAAAGAAGTGATGTTGGTTTAAAGTTAGAGCTACTGGGTGATTGCTTTTATAGAGGGGAAGAGGAGATTTCTTGCTGCTGGGGAGGTGCTGCTGGATTGGAGCCATTTATGGTTGTAACCTTCTCAGAACCTTTTTCTTCTATCAATAAAGCTTTGATGTTCTCCTATATACTTGTATTGCAATGATGTATTGTTTTTATCTGTATATTTGATTCATTCTAATCCATGCATCAGTTATGAGTACATGTTTCTTGTAGTTTCCCTCTCTTGTTTTTGCAGGATCTTTGTGTAGCTGGGCCGACAAAGGGAGCAAGGAGCTGGGAACAAGAGGCAAAGAGAGAAGACAGGATCGACAAAAGTGAAAGACATCGGTTGGTCAATCTTTTCTTCCTTCTCTGTACTTTCATAAAGGAAAAATATCAAAGCTTTACTTTCAGTTGTTGCTAAGGAACTATCACCCTTAGAGTAGGGATAGGATCATTCCGAGTCGGATACTTTTCCCCACAACAATAACTATACTCAGATCAATGCTAGGAATTTCTTCATATGACCAGGAAAAGACATCATGGAATTCCTTAAAAAGGGTAGTGTAAATATTGATCTTATTAGGAGAACAATAAACCCTAGCATGGATGTTCACGGCAATTCTTGCTTTAACAGATATGTCAGTAGACATGGTAGTAGTGATGTTCCCCATGTTTCCCTCAGACAAAAATTCATGCACCAATATGGGCGTTTGAAGTGGATGGGTAAATGTACGAGAAACAAAGGTATCTAGACACGATGAAATCTCCCTATGACTAGGGAGAAACGAGTAACAATGATGAGCATCATTCCAAGGATTTTCCTCAAGATACATAACCTTGGTGATACTCTTGTCAGTGGGAAATGTCTCGTTCAAGGGATCTGGAGAGTCGCAAGAACCAAGATAAGGAGACTATGAATATGCATCTAGATGCATACTAAGAGTAGTATGAATTTCAGAAGTGGTCACCGAAGCCAAAAAAATAGCTTGGTAAGCTTGTTCTACTAGGCTAACCGACATAACATCGCCCAAAGAATCAACCTAATCGGGAGAAGAAATGATCCAAGGATCGTAAGAAGTAGAGATCATGTTGACAGAAGTGACATGAGGAGGTGCGAGGGAAAAACTTCCCATAAGATAAGATTCTTTAAAAATACCCGCCCCAATGCTCTCATAAGGAATGTTGGTATTTCCCACATATTGCACATTACCATTCAAAGAATTGGAAAAGAAAAAGGCTAATTGATCAACAGTGACTATTTTCCCTTCATCGGGAAAATGGAGCATATGGAACAAATAAGAAACCACAAAAAACATAGCATGAGTCCAACTTAAGTAGAAGGTAATAATTCAAATTCACATCAATGAATTCTACTTCTAATTCGATATTTTTCCCTTCCAAAGTGATGGGAAAACTCGTGAGAATACCGTAAGGACGACATCCTCTTCCATCAAAGGCTTCTATGGTGTTCGGAGACTAGCTGAGAGGTGGAGTCCATCATGAAACAAACATGATGTAGGTGGAAGCACCTTCATCAATCACAGTTTGATGAATCGTCTTCCCTTTTATAATGACTTGGATCAAAAATTCAATTTGATGGGGAAGACGAGGAACATGATTTTCTAGGTAAAAAGTATTCAAATTCAAATCCATAGGGTGAATTCCTCCTATAGTGGATAGTAATTCTTTCCACTGCATCGAACAAGTTTGGATAACTTCCAAATCAAACATCACCGAAGGTGCTTGAGCTAAATCTTTTAAAATATTATAATGTTGGGAAACCCACACATTCGACTTGTAAGATGATTTCTGACGGACACCATTGGGAGGTGGTTAGATAACAGAGTCATTACTAGGTCTCTCAATATGAAGAAGACTAGGACTAGGTAGAGCAGAAGTAGAAGGTGTCTCAGTAACTTATTTCTCCATAGTTTTTTTTTAGGAGTTTGATAGTCTTTTGACCGGGTGGCAACAAAAATAGGCATTGTTCCGCTCATGTAAACCTGAGAACCTGAAGATGTGGAAGATTGTGGTTTTTCTACCAATTGGATCTTCTATGATGGGAAAGGTTCTTTCAATACCTTTAGTGTCCCTTGAGTGCCTTTTAACAAGCAACTAATTTTTTCACAACGAGGACAATCCTTGGTATAGTGATCTTCCTCACAAATGAAGCAAGGATATTTGGGCCTATTTTTAGATGCATCATCAATAGATGACTTTGGAGGATTCTGTTTGCGGTATCAGATTTTTCTTTTCCTTTACCCTTCTTTTTACCTTTAGAGGCTTCTTTTATCGTGGTAAACTGAATGACATTAACCTCATATATTTTACCGGGATTTGGAGAGGGATTCAAAGGAGGATTGGATTTTGGATTTGAAACGATTTTTTTCTTCGAAGAAGCTTTACCATAAGTTTGAGCCACTGATATAATAATACCATCGACAGGTGGTACATCCAAAGGTTTAGAATATGTTGGATCCATAGATGGTCTCGGGGCATAAGGAAAGAGATCATATAACATGACGGATTGGGAATACACCAAATCTAAATATTGGGCATGGGCAATGGCTTGATATTTGGTTACACAACCTCCCATTTCTATATCTGCAACAATTTTGTTGACGAATGATTTGATAAACCATTCAGTTAACAACTCATCAAGTATATCAAACTTGATAAGGCGACGTCGGTGTCTTCGTTCATGGATATGATCAGAGATGTGAGTAGTAGTATTTTGTTTCAAAGACGTAAGCAAATGGGTACCAGTTTCATAGTGAATGGTAACTGGAAGTGAGTAAGGAAGGCCATTGCCAAAGAATTGAATACTTGATAAGCACTTTGAGGCAACTCGATGTACCATTTCATGGTAAGAACCATAAGGGCACGTTGAGAAAGACATAGACGAATGGATTCGTCAACCCAGGAATTAGATGAACACCATAAATGGTAAGTCATAACATGGGTTGTGGGTCTTCTCCATATTTTCCTTTGAATTTCGGAAAATCTCCAAGAATCTTATTAGGAATCGAAGGCCAATAAGGCAAATGAAGTATTGGATCATTAGTGGACCTCGACACATATGGTAGTTCCAACGTTGCTAGAAATCGAAATTATGGGTTGAAAGGCATGGGAGGCCTTTGATAAGGCCCAGCTTGTGCATTCCATCCTTTTTGGTATGAGTTATGTCCCCAAAGTGGCTAATTTCTTACCATAAGGAGCTTGATATTCCCCCCATTGGGGGGCATTCTTTCCATACAAAGGTTTATTATGGCCCCACAAAGGTGGGTTTTGACCAAGGTAAGGTTGATATTGACTTGCCATAGGACATTGAGAACCGTAAGGTTGATAAAAACTTACGAGGCATGTGGATTATATGGTTGTTGTTGCAACTGTTGAGCCTCTTGGTAAAATTGTTGGTGATTGACCTTGTGGCTTCAAGGGTTGACCTTGTTCATATAAGGGTTGGTTTTGCTACTACAAGGGTTGTCCTTGTTGCTGCAATGGTTGTTGGTAAGGCCCTTGTTGTGCATAAGGTCCTTGTTGTACAAAAGGTTGTTGTTGTACATAAGGCTATTGTTGTTGAAAAGTTCCTTGTGGAATTTGTTGAGTTCTAGGTTGGTATTGATAAGTTCCATCTTGAATTTGACCAGATGCCCCAAATGAGGGATTTGAATCAGGCTGCATTTGGGGACCTGCTTGTTGAGTAAAGGGTGGATTTTGAGGTTGTTGAGAGCCAGACAAGGAGTACGGTTGCTGTTAGGGTATTTGAGCTAAAAGAGGTTGTTGATACAAGATCTGGCCTAATCCAGATGGAATTGATGATCCACTAGGATAAGGTACACTACCAACATTTTGACTAGCTCTGGTAACGTGAGTTTGAGGTGCACTCACATAATCTCCACCCAAAATAGGAGGTATATAAGGCAGAGGTGGTCGTTCGCCCCATGTGGTGGGATAGGTGGTGGCACATATTGTCCACTTAATGGAGGACCTTGAGAACTTATAGGGACATTAATTTCCCCAACCATAACTATTGGTTGTACAGGAACTAACAAAACTACAGTTGGTACAAGAATTTCAGGGGTCATGTTTGAAACAAACGGACCAGAAATAGGCATGGTGCTCGATGCCCAAATGGGATTGTGATAGAGTGAAGATGCAATTGGATTACATGAAACCAATTGATCCAAAGACATATAACCAGCTGGAAATAAAAGCTCACTGCTTTCAGGGGGTGGTGGAGGTGCAACACTTCCCACATATGGATAAGCTTCAGGTGGAAATTCATATCCAGAATCATTGTCAACACTAGGAGTATGAGTAGCTAAGACTTCTGTAGCACCTTAAGAAGAGGCTAGAAACTCACCTTCTGAAGCCATGGGTGGAAATAGTGGCGAGGAGGAATCCGAGATGGTTGTAAAGATACCTCCAAAGGTAGACCAAGATTATCATATGGAATATATGGTTGTTGACGAGATATAATCAATGGATCAAAAATCATATTCAAAGGGGATAAAACAAACCTATGTGGACTCTCAAGGGTTTCTAGATCATATTCCCAAGATGATGATGAGTCTCGAGGTGTAGGACAAGAATAAAGGGGTTAGATACTTGGGACAAATCGAAGATCAAGGCATTGGGCTTCAAGTGACTGTGAAAACTCAAGATGAACTCCTTTTGATGAACCTTGAGTGTCAAATGATGAACGGGAAATATAAGGTGAACTTGCTAGTTAAATAATGATGACCTTTTCTCAAAAACAATAAGGGTGGACGATTGAGCCTACAATTAAAATTTATTATTAATCAGGCAATATGAGGCCAAGGGTAACTGCATAGGTAAGTGATGTTATCATGGGAAGTTAAGTTTTATAACTTAAAAACAAGAAATAAATAAAAAAGGGTGTACTAGGCAAGAGGATTTACCAAGTATCCTTGAACCGTTATATACACTTTAGCTGAAACCAAGGACTTAACGTACAACGTCCGATCTCCCCGAATGTTGTGTTTGGTGTATCACATTTATAAGGTGGCAGACTCAATTACCTGTGGCAAAAGGATAGAAACCTAGTGGGGTCTCCCAATATATACTCGATGGTAATGGGAGCACAAGTCTGTGTTAGCATTGCCTAATGCATAACAATTAAGTGAGAGCGTTCTCATATACTTACCATACTAGAGTGTCTTCGATATACCCTAAAGTACTTGAGAACCTTCGGTATACTTCCATACTACAATGGGATTTCATCCCCCAGATACAATGCAGTTAGCTAACGACAGTTGCAAGGTTTATAGATGTCGAAACACGTATGTATCCTAGATCTCTAAATATTTGCGTTAAGTCCCAAATGCTCCTTAGGTTAATTCAGTAAATTTTAAAAATTTTCTTGAATTAGGTTTCAATTTTGGGCTCAAACGATGTCACCTGAACCCTAGTATGCAACTATATGAGAAAAAGGAAACTTTTCATTTCAATGAATTCTATGCTAACAAGGGAAGAGAGTTCAAGCAATTAATGCATCAAACAATATGCCTCCACTAACTTTTTCCAAATGAAAAATGTAAGAGAAAAACTAAACTTCACTTTCACTAATGAATATGTAATTTATTGAAAGCAAAAAATGATCTTCACTTCACTAAGATGAACTTTACTTATATGATGCTCTTTGATTTTCAGATGTTTACATGCAACTAAGCTTCAACTAAAGCAAAAAACGAAGATTTTGATTTAGAATACTCTTAAATGCAAACAAGGCATCAATCAAAGTAACACCAAATTCAAAGCACTCAATGAAAATTTCTTTCACTATCTCTTTCAAATAGATAAGAAAATATACTCATTTTAGTTTGCAAACCAAATAATTTAATCTATGTTTGATAAATGAAAAAGATGGATTTTGAATGCAATATGACTTAGCACATATCAAAAACAACTTTGCATAAGACAAACCAAAACCAATGTAAGTCAATGTTTCAAGCGATTTTACCAGATGAATAGACCTAATGATTCAGTAAACTAGAGACCCAAAGACCCTCACAAGTGACAAGTCACAACCAATCGACCTATAAACCTTAAAATCAATCCAATTTCTCTCAAACACTTGAAAGTTAAAAGGAGTAAGAATTTTCTAATAAAATGAGATAATCAATCAAAACACCAACAAAATCTAGTCATGTAGGACAAAATAGGACCTCAGGGGCTTATACACACTGGAGTTTGACAGAGAAACCCTATATTATTTCCAATCTCAGAGATCAGCATGATTGTTAAGGCCAAATAGGTGCTGAACAGGGGATCAATGCAGCTATTTTACTAAAAATCATGCTGGCAGTGAGACTATCAAATCAAAAAGTGCATTGAGCGAGGAAAAAGGAAAAAATAAAAAGAATTTCACAAACACTTCCAGACTGAGCACTCTAATATAGAAATCAGTGATTGTGTAGACCTATATCAACCCAAACTAACTGAGAACATGATGGTCGGTCAAACTGATCAAGAGATTAGTTGAGAAAGGAGGATGAACAGGCTATAACTTCCCCAATGGGGTCACCATTTTGTTGTGAAGGAATATCCCCTCTGTAAACACAGGCAATCCCTCTAGCTTAATAAGTAGGTATAACAATAAACCAAACAATATAATACACACTTTCCTAGCTTATGTTTGACAAATTCAAAAAGAAGGAGAAACCTACCTTGTTCTAATGCTAATCGCTCGATCCTTAGTTTTTGTTCACATCCGAATGCCTGCAAGGAAGATCAAACTACTATGCAAGATACGAGAACATATATAACATGCATCCAACATAAACTACTTAATAGATCAAGGAATATTAAGCTCACAACATAAACATTTACACAATTATGGAAAGTGAACATTAGATGTATATAATAAGAAACTAAAATGGAAGCATACAACCTATGCCTTGATGTTGGATCCCTCCTTTTGGTGTATGTCCAAGTCCAAGAAAAGACTCTTCAGGCACTCCTTCTCCGAGCTAGAATGGGTAGCATGTAATCATAATCTTAGCATACGGATGCATCAACCAATGGCCAACCATTTGGGGATGGAAGGGAGAAAATTTATAGGAAGGGAGAGGGAGTTAGGAATTCACAAAAGAGGGAGGAAGGTCCACATCTCAAGGGGAAAGCCCATAATAATAAGATCAAGCGGCCCAAATGATAAAACTCCAACGTGGGTTTTCCTATGAAAACCTGCACTTGAAGTGCGAGTGTATAATTGAGCAACCTGCCATTAGCACGGGCAAGAAGTGGAGAAAAATGTGTTGAAACAAAAAATTAGGTTTTTATGCAACCTTCTCTAGAATGGACTCAGGGCAGTTTTCCTTTGATCCTTCAAGGAGGTTTTGGTTTGTATATCATTATGGATATGTTACACAGTAGTCAATGTTTTTTTACTTCGGGATATGGCATAGGAAATGAACAAGAGATATGAAAAAATATTGTGTAACACATGTCTCCTCCTCTTTCTTCTGCTACTCTCTTCCAACACTCAACAACCACATGGTTATGTAAACCACAAAAAATACACAATTTCTACTCATCATTAACAATATGCTTCTAATCAAAATGAAGTTTAGAATACTAAGACTTTTTATACCTCTCTTGGTTGTCTCTAGTGCAATTCTGGCAGTCAAGGCTTTCCTTAGATTTTTCTTTGCAATTTGCGCTGTCAATGGGAGGATTTTGATGTGTTCCAATCATCCTGTTCCTCTGATGGCTTTGAAAATTTCTTCGAATCTTCTCCTACCTTTGATCAATCTCCTTCATGTAGGTTTTAACCCCATACAAAAATTACCTGCATACGAAATCTAAAAACAAAAAATAAACAATGGCGAGAGAATAGCACATAAAACAAATATGTACAAAGATTTTCCCCTGGATCCCAAAACTGGGGCTCCCAGATTGATTTTTCATTATGTTCCTTTCAATGTTACAATACATATATATACATGCCGAAGGATCCATAAACCCCAATCCATTAACCTTGGATTAGAAAATAACTATAGTTCCCTTGACTGGATCTACAAAATACCATGGACCGAAAACTATTGCGCCCAAAACCATGTGCGAAATCTATGAACAAAACCATAGGTAGGTCCGCCGACCTAATATAGGGTCCAAAAAAAATTTCCCCAAGGTGCTGCCCTGAACCCGATAGAGGGGGGCCACCACCCCCTTGTTATAGACATTTTTGTGCCTTACAGCATTGAGCATGAAATTTCCATAATCCAAGGGATCCAAAGTCCCTAAATGAGTTGTTCCTACCCCTAAAGGAGCAACGTCAACCAATGACAGTTTCTCCCAGAAGTTCTCCACCAAAAACCACTCAGAAATAGTCAATTCAGGATCAATTCAAGAGCTCCACTAGCTGCCTGCGTTGAATGTCAAAGTCTGCACTAGCTAGGTGCACTGCAACGCAGGTAGAAGCACTACCAGGGTGCGCTGAGCGGGAAACGACAAATGGAAAGTTCATTCAACGAGGTGGAAAGACCCTGGAAGCTTCCAGAATCTTCCTCAATGACACTTGCCTCAATGAATTCGACTAGTGATGAGTAAGAGGTTCTCAACCTCCAAGTGGAAGCAAGAATTGACAGAGAGAAGCCACAAGTCAAAACATGAGCTGACTCATCCTCTCTACTCACATCTATATATGGATCTCTCACCCAGAGATTCAGGAGGTTGGAATTTTGTATTTGCAGAGAATTGTTGTTGGTTTGAGATTGAGATTAGTACATTGGGTTATTTATGCTTTGTTGGAGGAGAGGAAGGGATTCCATTGCTGGGAGGTAGATGTTGGATCGGGCCTCACTTGGTTGTATCTCCTCTTGGACTTTATTACTCTATCAATAAACTATTTGAGTTTCTCCTACATGTTGTATACCAATGATGTTTTGTTATGCTTACATGTTTAGCTTAATCTGATCTTGAGCTTTTTATGAATGTATATCTGTATCTTCTTGTAGTTTCTCTCTCTTGTGATCTTGCAGGAATTCCGTGAAGCTGGGCCGGTGAGAGAGCTGGGAGCTGGGAGCTACTGAAGAAAGGAGCAATTGGATCAACAAACTTGCGAAAGACACAGGTTAGTTAGATCCTGCTTCCTCATTTACATTCCATAAAGAAGAATACTCGAATAAGTTTCCTTGTTTGTTGCTAAGGCACTATCACCTCTTAGAGTGGGATAGGGGCATTCCGAATTGGATACTTTTCCCAACAAAAAATTGGTGACTCCACTGGGGATCATATCTTGTTGGTCTATTTATGTTTCTAGTTTTTTTCTTCTCATAAACTCAGGAGTGCTGAATGAAATGCATTTGCCATTTTCAAATGCAAAGTAGAGATCTGCCTCTCTAGTCCACTCACTGGGCCTGTTTTTATGATCTGAACAAACTGATCCACAAGTGCTCTAACAACCCTTTGTGATAGATCTTAGTCCTCCTATAAGTCATCCTCCTAATTGTACCTAATTGATAGCTTTTATCCGGCCAAAAACTGTTGATTTAACTGCAAACCGTAATCCAGAACCCAGAAACAACTCTCATTTCTGCTTCAGCGTAGACTCTGTGAAGAGGTTCTGCATTTCAACGCAGGTCCCATGAAGGCTACCTGCGCTGAATGTCAAAACCTCTGTGTTGAGGGTGCGTTGATCAGCCCTTGCCTTGTGCAGCTGTGGTTCCCTGCTTCCTTTTGCTCAGTTTCATCTCTGTTTTTTGCAGCCTGTTATCAGTCAGTGTATCTATCTGAAACCCCTTTTCTTTGCCTCAATTCCGCCTCAGTTGTATAAAGAAACTGTATTTGTTCTTTGTGTATTTGTTACATCATTTGCAGTTTCCCATTACAAAAGTAAACTGGTCATACTGTCGCCCTTAGATCTAGACCTGTCATAAGTGTCGTTTTGATCTTAGGAGTGAGTTTGTTTGCTATACACAGTTGATTGAGCTTTTACTTTTGTCGTCTGGTTTGAATTTATGTATTTCTAGTGTCGGAACAAGCAAATCATAAAGTGTCGTAATCGTCTTTTTGATTTTGAAAAAGGAACTTGTTTATTTTTTCACTTGAAATCGAATTCAAATTTGTACAACAGCTTTCTTTTTAGGCATCAATATTAAGAAAGCGAAAAGAAATACATGCATTTGTGCATTTGCATTTTGATAGTTTGCATGCTTTGATTTAGGAAAAGTGCATTACAGTGTGCTCTATGCTATTTGAGAAAAGTTTGTGTCTTCCTTTTCCCATTGTAGCTAGGATTTTCATTGTTGAAAAGGTATAAAAGCTTGCTTATCATCTTTAGACTGCATTTAGGAATTGTATCATACATCTCGTGGTGATCCAAAAAGGAAAACTTCTAAGAAAGATCAACCTAAAATAAATTGAATGAACTTAACAACACTTTGTAACTTAACGCACAACATAGAGGTCTAGGCTAGAGACGTGTTCCGGCGTCGTAAAGCCTGGTGACTGTCGATCTCGCTGATGGTGGGTGATTCCTCCTGAGGGACGATAGCGCCAGTACGGATTGTGCTCCCACATACCATCGAGTATATATTGGGAGACCCCTATAGGCATAAAATCTTTATCCTTAGGAAGCCGTGTCGGCTGCCCTACTAATCGCAATGCACTGAACACAACATTCAGGAAGATTGACCGCCCGTACCCTAAAAAGTATTCTGCAGTTTTGCGAAAAGTTTGGCACACCCTCTACCTAGAACTCCAGAGCAGTTCCTTTTTGCCTTTTTCAGACTCTATAACGGAAAACGTCCATCCGAGCATTTGTCACTTCGGGCTCGTTAAAACATCGAAGGAGACTAGAGTCATCTTTAGCTTTTTCTCGACTCTTTAAAAATGAAAAAGCAAGTTGTGTCTAAAGCGTCGTTAAAAATTTATTTTAAACGGAACAATCACCCTCTTTCCTGCGTTGATCTTTAGGTTGAGAAAATGGAGCACACCGACCAAGGAATTCCCCTTGGTGGAAATCCTAGTCCCTTCTCCTCTTGGGGAGATGTTGGTGCTTCCCATATGGCCACATTGTCGCTTCCAGGACTGACAATTGGCTTGTCGGTCTGGCTCTTCTCAACCAATGTCGTTCAGATCACCACTATTCCTGAACAGTCGAATCAACTGTTAGACTAGACCAGAGTTACCCACCAGCCTTCTACTTCATCTAATTCTTCCTCTCCTCCTTCCTCTTCACTTGACGAAACTGGTAAAACAAAAAACCAAGTTCCTAAGGAGAAGAAGGAAAAGAAGAAGAAAGATAAGAAGAAGGAGCCAAAAGCGACTGGGGGCAAACAAGTGTCGTCTAACAAAAATCCACACACAGCACTGACTAGGCCTAAATCGCCATGTGTCATATGCAAGGGAGACCACTTCCACAGAGATTTTCCCTGCATCCCTCGGATACTAAGGGACTGGTCTCCCCGTTTGCACAATCCGGTAGCATCAACCTCTGATAGCCATGTTGAATGCATACCGTGAACTAGCGAAAGTGAAGTCCTTGGACAAAAAGGGAGAGCTAGATCCCCCTGTAGATTGTGCGAAGGCAATCACGCCATCCACCATTGTCCCTTCTTAGACGAAGCGAAAAGAGTTTTGGACGATCGTCCGGTTTCACCGTTACGACTTCCTCCTGGATATAAAAAACTCTTGCCGAGTCCTTCGTTAGTTGAAAATCCAGCTGGTCCACTCAAGTGGTTAGCTGAAGCACCGGTCATTGAAGATGAACCAGCTGAATCCATACCCGACGAAAGTCAAAAGGTCGAGGCGGCAGTTGACCCGGTCTTTCCTTCAGAGGTATTATCTTCGAATGATATAGTCACTGAAGAGGATAAAGATGACACCATCCAAATTCTCTTCATCAACACAAACTCCGACGAGCATGGGGGCACTCCCCCCATTCCTTTATCGCAGGAAGGAAGTTCGTCAGAGTGATACTCGGCCGTTTACTCAGTCCCACCACCAAGCAACCTAGTTGTCTCCTTCGACTGGAACCAACTAGGCAGGCCCCGTTTGCCAGCAAGCATACCATTCAGAATTATCGTCCAAATATACAGAATGGTCATGGCTGGCACCATCATTGATGAAGGGGCATCTGTGAGTATCCTTTCCTCTGTTGCTTGGAAAGCGCTTAGTTCGCCAGCGCTTTTGCCTGAAATGAGAAATCTGACAGGCTTTGATAAAGGAACCAGTTGACCTTTAGGGATCCTCCCCAATGTTCCCATAACATTGAGAGGGAAGACCATTCAAATGAACGTGATGGTCGTTCAAGGACCCTTAGATTGTAACCTACTCCTTGGACGAGACTATATATATTGCATGGGAGCCATAGTCTCCTCACTCTTTAGAGAAATGCGTTTTCCGCATGAAGGAAGAGTGGTCAAGCTCGTGGACCAGCTTTCATTTCCCGGATCATGTATCGCAAATAGTCATATACTTTCCCTAAATGGTCTCTTCACGCAAGAAATGTCTCAACCCACGGTCCGTCCTCCCGATGAGCGCGAGTAATTCGGAAGGATATGACTGGAACCCAGGGGGCATGCGTCCTGGTCTGCTTCGGCAGGAAAACTTTGGGTATAGGGTAGGTTTCCGCGGGAGAATTTGACTAGTCTATACCCCGTCTGTATTGGAAGAGGGGTTATTCTAGAATAAGATTCTCTTGTTAAAGTTATGTGTTTGGCACTCGTTGTCACTCACCTTTGTATATCTCGGTAGATATCGCCGAAGAATTGTTTTGTTTGAAATATTAACGAAACAATCTTTGGATAACCTGAAAGAGGTAGGACTCTCCCCGTAAACAAATGTTTTATTGGACTAAGAAGGGGTAACCTTGAAATCGTACTTTATGCCTGGGGGCATGCAAACCTTTTGGAGTGCAAGCAAGGGGTGACTATTTATTTTTTAAAATTTTTAGGTCCTCCCTTTAAACCTGTAGGTCTAACCCTTTAAACTCGTAGGATTAGTCGTTTCTGAACTTGCATAACGAAAGGATGTGGGGCATAGCTTTGGTAAGGCGCAAGCTCCATAAAAAATGGAATATTACATGAGACATTCTTATCATATGACTGGAAAATCGAGCAGTTTTAGCACATAGTTCATGCTCGTTAAAAAATAAACATAAGACTAAGCAGTGTTTTTCCGCGTTCAAGCTCGTTAAAGAATGAACTATCCTCCGGTAAATAACCACCGTGAATGTAAAATTATCAGCCATTAAAGCCTTGGTCGTGTTTGCACCGTCACCCCCACTTTTCCATGGGCCGATCATTCACCTCCATATTGATTGTTTACCCACTTTGAGGAACAGCTGCGAACAGTGATTTCACTAGCCATCCTTGTGACACTGCCGTGATTGGAAAATTCCAACCTTTACCTGGAATCAGCTGCTAACCCATTTTATCACTTGTTCCTCAAAAGACGAGTCTTCTTTAAGCTCTTTTCATCTGACTCGTAAAATATGAAAAGATTGCTGAGTTTTGGCCTTCCAGCTCGTTAAACCGACTGGAAGTGCTATCCCTCCTCTAGATTTTAATCTTTTTGGACCTGAGGGATTATTGCACAAAACGATCGAGCGCTTGTTTTGTTCGGCTCGTTAAAACTATTGAAAACTCATCCCTTCTGTATTGTTTTATACTTTTTCGGACTTAAGGGATTAGATGACGAAAAAGGACTTTCGGAGTTGACTTTACGTACCTTTTCAAACTCTCTAAAAATGAAAAGGACCGAGTTATCTTTGTCGTTAGACTCGTTAAATGCATTAAATAGCGACAAACTTGTCTTTGGACGAGAACGAGTTTCACTATCGCTAGGCTCGTTAAAACATAGCGATGGGTTTGCCTGAAGGGCAAATTATAGAACAAGCATATGTTATCCTCCTCAAGCTTGACAAAAATAAAGAGGTACTGGTCAGCAATGACTGGGGAAAAACTGGGAAGAAACTCAAAGAACTTTATTGGTAGCAAGTCGCTCTTGAACATGACACTTCCACTCCGTGCCTAAGTCGGGTTGGGTTGTTTCATTCACCGGTCACATCACCATGGTCTCGCCATACCATCCACCTTTGGGGTAAATGCTACCAATCCATCACATAAGTGTCACCGATATGTTCAAAGGATGTCATCCAGAGAAGTCAACCGTGTCCCATCCACTACCATACATTATCCTTCATCCTTTCATGACCGCCACCCTGAACCATATATCATCATATCGTTTTCACCTCCATCAAAATCATTTGCTCCATTCCGTTTCACTCATGTAGGATACATCAAGGCCCTCCTTTGACGGATCGCTTCTTGTCGACATCAGCTCATTATCCAAGAAGTTGATCTAGGAACACCCCCTTCAGTACTTTGAAGCTTGCATGCCTCAATGGAAAGTTTCTCACTTCCGGCGACAGGTATACATCAATGACCTTCGACCGAAAGATTTTGTGTGGTGTTCGATGCCAAGTCCTTTATTCACACCACGTGAATTGTAATGTAGTACCTTGAGGGTCATTATCATTATCGGTGATTCCTCTCGCGCTTGTTAACGGTTTACATCATTGACCGGTAATCAAGCGATGTCTTTCCATGTTCGACTTCAGAACATTTCTCACATGGATCGACTTGTACTTAGAGTGAAGATCGAACGAGTTTGAAGACCCCAGATCTAGTTCCATCCATCTGGGTTGCGATATATATTCAGGAAAAATAAAGACATTGACATGTACAACATTGCAGCAGATAATCATCCTACCAAAAGGATGATGATTTCATAAAAAATCATCAGTCTACCATCAGACGATTGTCTGTTCTATGTACAGAAAAATGAATTTATAAAGCTGAGCATCGGAATGCCCGCCTCGGCTAGATCATGAAAGCAGTATGAAAAATAATGTATTGTATTGTATCTTATTATAGGTCTCCTCCCAGCATTGGAAGAACTTCGGATCCTCCTAATAAAGCATTTGACCCGATAAACAGCCTCATACTTTAGGGGGCAACTGTTATAGACATTTTTGTGCCTTACAGCATTGAGCATGAAATGTCCATAATCCAAGGGATCCAAAGTCCCTAAATGAGTTGTTCCTACCCTAAAGGAACAAGGTCAACCAATGACAGCTTCTCCCAGAAGTTCTCCACCAAAAACCACTCAGAAACAATCAATTCAGGGTCAATTCAAGAGCTCCACTAGCTGCCTGCGTTGAATGTCAAATTCTGCACTGGCTAGGTGCACTGCAACGCAGGTAGAAGCACTACCAAGGTGCGCTGAGCGGGAAATGACAAATGGAAAGTTCATTCAACGAGGTGGAATGACCCTGGAAGCTTCCAGAATCTTCCTCAATGACACTTGCCTCAATGAATTCGACTAGTGATGAGTAAGAGGTTCTCAACCTCCAAGTGGAAGCAAGAACTGACAGAGAGAAGCCACAAGTCAAAACATGAGCTGACTCATCCTCTCTGCTCACATCTATATATGGATCTCTCACCCAGAGGTTCAGGAGGCTGGAATTTTGTATTTGCAGAGAATTGTTGTTGGTTTGAGATTGAGATTAGTACATTAGGTGATTTATGCTTTGTTGGAGGAGAGGAAGGGATTCCATTGCTGGGCGGTAGATGCTGGATCGGGCCTCACTTGGTTGTATATCCTCTTGGACTTTATTACTCTATCAATAAACTATTTGAGTTTCTCCTACATGTTGTATACCAATGAGGTTTTGTTATGCTTACATGTTTAGCTTAATCTAATCTTGAGCTTTTTATGAATGTATATCTGTATCTTCTTGTAGTTTCTCTCTCTTGTGATCTTACAGGAATTCCGTGAAGCTGGGCTGGTGAGAGAGCTGGGAGCTAGGATCTACTGAAGAGAGGAGAAATTGGATCAACAAACTTGCGAAAGACACAGGTTAGTTAGATCCTACTCCCTCATTTACATTCCATAAAGAAGAATATGTTAGCTACCTATACCAATAGGTTTCATATTTCATGATTGGCAAAGAAAGGTCCAAATATGCTCTGCTTTGGTGATGCAAAGATCCAATATTTCCAAGAGAAAACATGTGTACATAGCTTGATGTTGACTCAATTTTGATGGATGGTCCAACAGCCTAATCTGGATCCTGCCATGTTTCAATATTCTGTTGTAGAATAGAGAAAGAAGTCTGTCCAAACTGTTTAACCTTGGCAGACAAGTAGCTAGGTAGAGAAGTAAGGCTCCCAACTGCTTAATCTGGGACCTTGGAAGCAATAAGGGTAGTTCTAGATAGAAAATCAAAAGAAAAGCCAAGAGAAAAGAAAAGGCACATAAGGGTCTGCAAGTCTAAGTGCACCCTCCATCAAGAAACAAAAAATGCTAGGCAAGTAGATGGGTAAGCAGATGGGGTTGCAAAAATGTCATTCCTTTCAATTAAGTGATTGGTAACATGTTTATAAAGGAATATCAGTGGATAGAGAAGCTTCCCTTCTCCATCATGTTACAACAAGGCAAAGGAGCATGTCTAACTTCCTTTTCCCCCCTTTCACTTTCATTATTAACATCCCTTCATCAGATGTGATTCATGAAAGCTTTTAAGGTGTTATGTTGGTTCTTATTCCTGAAAAAAGCCACATTTCTTGTCTAAAAATCTTTTTATTTTGATCTACTCTCTAAACTAAGTTGTTTTCATATAAACTTAGTGTTTCACCCTCTCATCCTTTCCCCCCCCTCATATTAACCCCTAACTTCTTATTATCTAAATCCCCTATGTTCCACTTTTCCCTACTATTGTAACACCATGGTGTATAAACCCCAAAACATGTATAATATCCCCCCTTGTTAACACTATAGCTAAATAAGTTGTTAAAGGGAGACATTAGTCCACCAGGGACTATGGTCAACCCTATCATGGGATTTCTCTAACCTCTGGCTAGAATAATAACCTCACCCTAAGCCCTCACCTCCCCTCCGTTCAAAAAATTCCACAAAAAACCCCTTTCCCTCTGCTCAAACCCACTATGAACCCTTTTTTCCTACAGATTAACCCAAAAACCCAAAAAAACCCTTAAACCTATACTCCCGCACCCAAAATATTAAATGGAATAATTTAATGGTCGGGCGGGACCCAACCCAAAGCTGCGCCGTTGACCACAATACCCGCCAGCCGTCCAATGGCCGTCGCCCCCGATCCAACGGTGGGCGGTCGATCTCGCATCCCGACCTACCTCCCTTTAACGTCCAGGGAAGGGTGATATTGGGGGCCGTACCCGGGACGCGTGGCACGCGCTGGGGTTGTTCGGAGCCCCCCTCCCTAATACCGCCTATCACCAAAAGCGGTGCGGGGAGACCGCTTACCGCCTCCCCATTACCACGCCTCCCGCACGTCAGCGCCCACGTCAATATGACTTCATGCCACTCCATCCACCCCCGCGCCCCGTGGCCCTCCATGTGGCCCTACCACCGCATCCGCCTGCCACCTCGTCCAGCCACGCTAGCCTCCAGCTCAGCGTCCACGTCACCTCCGTACCCGGGCCCGCCATGACGTCATGCTGACGTCATCGGCAGAAAAAGTGCCAGTGGCCGTTTTTTCCAAAATTGCCGTTAAAAACGCCTGAACTAGCCGTTTGTGGTCATTTTCACGCAAAAACGACACAGCCATTGTCGACCTGTTTGCCGCGAAAGTGCCTCCAGCCATCAAATTCGAAGTTGCGGCCGCTATAACTTGGAATTTCAGCTGTAGTGAGCTCCCTCTGTTCGACCCGAAGGCGTCCCGTGCTTGTTTTCCAGGTATTCACCGGAAGTTCCCTGTTTCGCCCCTATGCATGCCATTTCTATGTGAATTCTCCCATAAGCAGTGGTCAAATCCTAAATTGCACATTGTCTGCCTCTTAATTTGCCATTAAATCCACCTGCATTACCCTTTGCCCCGAGAATTCGGTATTGAAACGATAATTCACGGTTGAAATTTACAAATTCGGCCTCGAACTTGCCCGGCATTGTTCCCTTTTGCCGGGTGGAGGCCCAAGGCTGCATGTCACCAAATTGAAGCCTGTGCACTCTCTGCAATCATCCTGACCAATTCACAATCCCTGTCAATTTACCAAAAACAGCAGAGACAAGTCTGCCAAGCCTGTTTAACTCCACTTTGAAGATAATTTCAAGCATTATTTACGAGTAAGCCTGTCACCTAAGCTCTGAAGAACCTTGCAAACCATTGCACTCACCTTGTCCAAAATCTGATTACACAATGGCTGCTCCTGCACCATCAGCCCTCAGTGTTGCTCCTTTAAATGCACCAAACAAAGACCTGGAGTCCTTGCCTCTTGCTGACAGGGACTACCTCATTGAAGACTTTGTGGGTAACAGGGACTTCTTGCAGACCTTCAGGCAATTAAGAGATGACTACCTGAATGGTCATGATACATATGGGATATGGGAGTCAAATCTACCATACTACTGTCTCCCCTTTGTCAATGTCTTTCCGGAGATCATTCGCCTCTGTGCTGAAAACTATGATGTGCAACAAAGAGCTATTAAGTCTCCATCTGGGAGCATCCTCTTTCACATTAATCCTGAAACCATCAATAAGATGCTCCACTTTGATCAAACTGAGCTGCTGTTCCCATTTTCCATGAATTATCTGCTGGACACTGGTGCCAAGATGACCAGTGAGGATATTCAGAAGGTCACGAGGACATTTATGAAACCTGAATTTCAGCCTGCAGGACCACCTCCCTACTTGGATGTCTATTTTACTGAGGTAGGCAGACTGTTGCTAGACATGATTGCTTATGTGTTGGGATACAGAACCAGTGAGCATGTGGATGAAACAATGCTGGTATTGCTAGCTGCTTACAGCCCAGGCCAACCCCCTGCCCGCAAATATAACTTTGCCAAGTTCATAGCTAACAAGATTCATGATCAGTTGTGCAAAGTAGACAGACAGGGTGTCTTCAAGTACTCATCCTATATCTACCACCTTTTTATGTACTATCAGTCTGAGGTTTTTCCATGCTACATCAAAAAGCTGGATTATAAAGGGGAAAGAAGATCTGTTATCTTCTGGACATTTGTCTATCACCAAGTCCAAAATTCACCCTATTCCTATTGTGAGTTTATTGACCAATTTGTATACCCTGTCTCTTGCTTATTGATGAGGTCCCCTCCTCCCAGAATATCAACTGAAATTCAAAAAGTCCTGCAGCTCTCTAAGAATTACAAAATAGGTGATTGGTACCTATATGAGGAGCATATAGTCATCAGAGTCTATGGCTGTGAGCTCTGTCCATACAGGCTCCCAAAATATGTGCCTATGAGGATATTTGCCTTGGAGTGTTATAGGCAGTTAATTCAATCTGACCTCACTCACTTTCACAGCTCCAAAAAGAAAGCCCATCTCAAGTTCAAGCACCAGGTGGGCCCCTTCATCATGAATAAAAAAGAAGGATGGGAATATGCTGACCTAATCCTCAGAAACAAATACAAGCTATCACATAGTTTCTGGTGGGTCCCTTATGACCCTGAAGGCTTCATTACTGCTAGAAGAGTCAAGTACAGACTACTAGGTTATAAGCATTGCAAATATCCACACATTGAAAAATATGCCAACCAGCAAGAATGGCAGCAGGATACTTTAATTGAAAAATTAAATGAAGAAGAGACAATGTTAAAGAATGTCAGAGAACTGGAAAAGACTCTTGACCTAGATTTTGTGCAGCAGGTACCCTTCAAAAGACCGCATTCAGCAGAAGAAGGGACCTCGGTCTCAAAAATAGCACCAGCCACACAGGCACCGTCTACAGCAGCACCAAGAACAGACAAAGGTAAAGGGATAATGGGTGCTGAAAAGGAAACCGTGAAAGAAAAACCTGCCCCTTCAAGTGAGCAGCTACAAGGGCAGCAACCAGAGAAGCAACAAGAGCAGACTCCCCCTCCACAAACTGAGCCACAAACAGCTCCAATTATGCAGACCCCAGCACAGGAGGAGAGGGGTACAAAAAGAGATAGAGAAGAGTCCACTCCTGCTAGTGGATCCTCGCAACAACCCCAAGCCAAAAGGAAAAGGGCTGACTCCCCAGAGGTAGAAGACATCACTGAAGAAATCCTTGACAGTTCAAGGAAAGACAGGGAGGGCAGCCAGCATATAGGTACAAGCTCCTTTCAGCGGGAGCAAGGATTACAACTTGGTTTGGAGGTGTCCTCCTCCTCTCAGCAGAGTAAGAAGCCCAAAAGCACTAAGGCTTCTTTCAAGCAAATTAAGGCACATAATGACTTGCTGAGGGTGGAAGTCTACAAACAAATTCTTAATGCAACACCAGCCCAGAAAGAAAGGCTAATGTCTGTATATGACATTCAAGAGGAGAAAATGATCCTCATCCATTTCAAACCTACAATTCGGAATCCAAAATCAGGGGCAGATTATGTGAAGACAAGGGTGGAGGTCCTAGCCAAGGACATCCATCCCATGGACCAAATTGAACTCCATAAGCAGGCAGGAGAAATGGTCTATGCAACCTTGGTAGACAGGGCAACCATGGCCCATGAGCTAAAAGAATCACTAAAAAATACCAACACTCAGTTGGATTTTGAGAGAATGTCCTCCCTAGCCAAAGATAACAGAATAAAATCACTTGAGGACATTATTATCGACCTAGGACATGATCCTAAGGATCCAAAGGGTGTAAAGTCCCTTATGAAGAAAAAAGAAGATGACCTCAATGCATTAAAGAAGAGGTTGAAGCTGCTGCCCACAGATCACCCTCAAACAGCAGAGCTACAAAAGGAAAAGCAGGTCGATGAGCAACTGGACCTCATAATGCAGCTAAACCAAAAGGTCCTCGATTTGGAAAAAGAGCTTGAAGGGGCATTACAAGATAAGCAGGGAGAATCTACATCCCAAGCTCCTCCAACTACTTCAACAACATCAACAACTACAGAGGCAGCAGTGGCCCCCACAACAGAAGTGGCAGCAACAACAATAGCTCCAGATTCTAGCACAAGTGTAGAAGAATTGACTAAGGCCATCAAAGAAATGGAGCTCCAGGCAAATGAGATAAAAAAGGCCAAGGAAAAATTGCCAGAGCTGGATGCCAAGTATGATAAATCAAAAGTGACTGTAGCAGAGCAAGGCAGAGAAATAAAGGCTCTAAAAGAAAAGATAAAAGCCTTAGAGAAAGAGCTAAATCTGGAGAGTGCTATGGCTGAGATAAAAAGAATTCTATGGGCCAAAATTGGCCAATCCATCACTCAACAATGGAGGTCAATCAAAACTATACATGAGCAGATGGATTTAATTTGCCAAGCACAAACAGAAATTCAGAGGGCCAAAGCATTACTGGGAGACAAACCTGAACAAGCAAACAGAATGATAGATTTCTTGAACAGGCAAGAAAAGGAGGAACTGGCAGCCATCGGCATTGTCAACAGAACAGAGGCTGTCCTCACAGCCAAAAAGGTGCTAACTCTCAGAAATTATGTACAAACTGTGGAGAGGAAGTGCTATGAAATACAGGCTGATGTGGAGGAGTATAAAGTTAAGATGGTAGTGCTGCAAGCAAAGGGACTGCCTAGCCTACTAAGCGGTGCAGGAAGACTGATCTCCCGAGATCAATTTACCAACAGGATGGCAACTTATATTGAAAATCAAATCACTGCATCTGGCAGTACATCTGGGGAAACAGGGCCTCCAACAGGACAGAGCCTATACGATAAACTTGAAGGCCTGTTTTTTATTGAAAATGAGGTAAATCACCTTTTTGAAACTCCTCCAAACTTTTACAGATATACAGAGGCCGACAAAAATTTGATAAAGATTCGAAGACATCAGCTGCCGAAGGAGGATTGGTGGCAGGCAATGCTTCAAATTTTGCCACGGTAGCCTAAATTGCTCGGTCACTTCTAGCTCCAACTCACTAGAAGACAAACAACATAAGAAAGTCAGTATTAAAGGTAGCCGAAAGGTGACTAAGCACATGGACAACGACAGCTAGCCCAAAGGATAAGAAGATACGCGGATTTTTGGACAGCGTACCCTCAACCGACTCCAACAGCCACCAAGTCAACAGTTTCTGACTATTTTGGACAGCTAAAGCACTGAAGAGTTATTACAGCATTAAATTTCTCAGCTACAAGGCTCCAGGAGTTGGCATAGCATTAATGAGCCATTAACTCGTTTCTTTGATATTTTCTTACGTAAATTTTGTATATATACCCCCCTTAGCAACGCATAAGGGGTTGGTGATTTTCACTCTGAGGAAAATCTATTGTACACTTTCAGATTATCTAATACAAAGGGCTGGACCAGCTCAGTGATTTCCTGGAACTTTGATGTCCTGCTGATGACATACGTGCTGCTGCAGAATTCTTGTGTTGTCTGATGAAATAATAAGTCTTCCTTAATCTCTGTTCTATCTTCTTATGTTACTAAATCATGCTCATGTTTCACTAATCTAGCAATAGAGAAAAGGGATAGTGCAGGATATGTTTGGTTACACCCTGTGCTCAATCTTTTATTGCTGTAAATGTTTTCTTCAGAATTAACTATGGACATGAATTCTTAAATGATCATGTTTTTCATTAATTCTATAATGTGAATGTTGTCTAGAAATTCTTCACTGCTTCTAAATAATATTCTCACTTCTTTTGCATATCAGTTAATTGGAAGATTCTTAACTGCCTTTCATGAACTGGACACATCACACTCAATCACATTTTCAAAGCATTATTTCTCAGACACTTAACCAGCTCTGCTGCATCACTACTGTATCAACACAACACACCAAACTACTAAAGGACCACTGACTCCATACCCAATGGCCTAGAACATATTAGTGAACACATATATATCTTGATTGAAACCATCACCCAACCAAGTCCAAAAAACAAACCTTGAGCCTCATAGCTAGCCTAAAATTCTTCTCAAAACATAGACAAACCATAAAGAGAGAGCACTCTCTGATTACAGTTGGGCTAGAATCTGTAATCCAAAGATTTTTTAGTGGTTACCCCAGCCGTATTCCCTTGGGAGTCAAAGGGAACAACATGGGTGTTAACATAATTGGCGACTCCACTAGGGAGTTCCTCAGGATTTTCTAAATTCTGTTTAATTCTTTAAGCTGCCTCAGGTCAAATTTCATGCTAGCTTTAAGATATACACAGTCACTCCAAAATCTTGTCTGGCCCTTGTAGACACAGAAAATATTCCAAAACATACTCAAAAACAAGTTCAGAAGCTGGCTCCTAAGAAGAATCCGCGATATATAAGGTCAAATCTTGACCCCAATCCTCCAACTATTTTTGAAAACCCTAATATAATCCCTAAGATCATTAGGAAGCAGCAGGGACAACAAACTCTTGCTGATTCAAGTCCTGAGACAGCTCATCCAAACCCTGTTCCAACTCCAATCAAGGTTCTATTTCGGTCTAACCTTGATTCCCCCAGTTCACCATCCACCTCTCAAAGCCCTCCTTTCACACCTCCATCCACTGCACATATTCCCTTGACCAACACTCTAGTTTCTACCGTTCCCAAAACCCCTGTTGTACCAGTTGTTCATGCTATCCCTGTCAATCCTATAAATCCTGCAACTATGGCTAATAGATATGCACCCCTGCAGTTGCCTGCCAATGCTGCAGCCCTACCCCAGGACTACCAATCCAAGATCTCATATTTTGACTCCACTGGCCCTTTCACAGCAATTCAGCATGCCAGAAGGATGCAAGACCACTTTGAGAACTATGAAATAGATGATGACAGTGTGAGAATGAGAATCTTTGTTCAGAGCCTCACAGGGGATGTAAGAACTTGGTTTAGATCACTGGCTGTAAATACCATCACAACCCCTGATGAGCTTTATCAAGCCTTTACTAACAGATGGGAGAAAAAGAAAGATCCCCTGCACATACTTGGTGAATATGATACAATCAAATGAGGTCCTCAAGAGACCTTTTTGGAGTATTGTGCAAGATTCAACAACGTATATAACGCAATACCACAGAATTTAAGACCTCCTCCTCATTTAGCCTTGTACAAATTTCCGGATGGTTTTGACCCTGATATGGCATATCAGTTGAAGGAAAGAGCCCCTGAAACCCTTGAAGATGCCCAAAAGGTTGCTGTCACAGTAGAGGCTAACCTGATTGCCAAAAGAAACAGGGCAAGATTGGAAAAGAGAACCACCTTTAAAGAAGAACCCTCAGCCTTTGATCAAAAATTGGATGCAATACTCACTGGTATGAAGAGATTGGGTGATAGAGTAGAATCAGTTGAGAGAAAGTCATCATGGGAAGCACCACAAAATAACCCTATCAGGAATCCAAATTTTAGGAGAAATCAAAACCCAAACACTGGCAAAACCGGTTCTGATCCAGACATAAGGCCTCCTTTCCAGGAAAACTATACTGAGGCATCCACTTCAAATGAGCAAACAGATGACACCCACATTAACCTAATGGGCCTGAATGATGAGCAGCAAGTTTTTCTGAGTCAAGAATATCATAAGGATGATGGCATTCAGCAATTCCAGACCAGGTCAGGTGAATCATTTGACTTTAAACAAGGATATGATACAACTGTTTATGAAGTTCATAAGCAATACAAGCTAAGAAGCAGAACTATAAATGTAACACAGCCTGAAAAAACAAAGGATAGCCAACAGCCTAAGGAAGCTATTGTCACAGAACCAAGGGACAAAACTGGTCCAAGTACAGATGAGGTAACAGTTGAAGAAGTAACCCAAACATCCCCCTCAAAACAGCAACCAGTAGATACAACACCCTTCCAACACAACTCAAGTAAAACTCCTCAAGAAATGAGGAAGAAGGACAAGCTTCCAGATCAAGAAAAGAAACAAGAAGAAGACTTAGTGAATAAGGAAAAGGCTGTCACCCACAACACCAAGATACCATCTGAAAGACCCTTTGACTTAGAAGCTGAAATTGGCAAATTAAAAGTAGCTATTCCTCTTTCAGAACTAGCCAAGCATGACATTTATAGACAACAAATCAAGAAGTCCCTTCAAATTACTCGTAATAAAGATAATGTCAATGTGTTGGATGACACCCCAGAATTGCTATTCGGTCCAGAGGTTGATGGAAAAACAGCAGTCACAGGGATCTTACCTTTTTATGTCAGTTTACATGTTCATGATAAGATATTACACAATGCAATGTTTGACTCAGGTGCCTCTCACAACCTGATGCCAAAATCAGTCATGGAGAGATTGAATTTAGATATTACAAGACCATATAAGGACCTATTCTCATTTGACTCCAGCCAAGTTAAGTGTTTAGGCTTGATAAAAGACTTATGTGTGTCCCTTGTTCAGTACCCAAATAAAACAATTCTCATGGATGTTGTGGTTGCTGATATCCCACCTAAATATGGGATGTTGTTATCAAGGTCATGGGGGGCTAAACTCCAAGGTTCCCTACAACTAGACATGTCGTATGCAACCATCTCGGTCTTTGGTCAACCCAAGAGGTTATATAGAGAGTCACTTATGAAATACATGGTCAGCAGTGAAGAAAAACCTCAAAATTTTCCCATATATGCTGTCCATTCTGATATAGATTCATATATTCTCTTCAATGATAATTCAGGTCTTACAAATGATGAAGAAACCAAGACACTTAAACAAGATCAGGACGTTAATGAACAAGCTGCTGCTCTAGAAATAAAGCTGATCCAATCAGGTGATGAGGCTGTCCTAAAAGACAAACTAAATGAAGAACCAGAACTTCAACTCACAAGCCCAGATCACAGAGAAGTTATTAAGTCTCCCCTAGAACAAGAAGTCCTATGGTTCCTTGAATTTGATGGGTCAGTCAACAAATTAGGGGCAGGAGCTAGAGTTTGGATTCATAACATGCAGAACAGTCATGCAGAAGGTCGAGCCTATAGGCTAAATTTCAGATGCACTAATAATATGACAGAATATGAAGCTCTTTTACTAGGCCTTAAACTAGTAAAATCCTTACAAGCCACAAAGGTTTCAATTCTAGGAGACTCGGACCTAGTTATCCAACAAGTAAAGGGAAATTTTGTCACTAATGAGAAAAGATTGAGATCTTATAGATCTTCTGCTGCTGAAATATTAAACTCTTTCATTGAATTCCAAATCACCAAAATCCCTAGAGACCATAATCTTCATGCTCACAGTTTGGCCACATTTGCAAGTACCTGCAAGCTACCTTTTGAGCCCCACCATTGCTTTACAGCTGAGGTAAAACACAGACCTTCTGTCCCAAACAATGTCAAGGACTGGCAAGTATTTGAAGATGATACACAAATAAATAATTTCTTGACCTTGCAACAAGAATTTGCAGGACTAAATATTGACACTGAGGGAGCAAGTCAATCACAAATACTTGATCAACAGAAATATAAGCCAATATCACCTAAAACAGCTAACCAAATCCTACATCCAACAATTTTCAACAAAGACAACATACAAGAAATTCAACAAATCAGTTGTGAAGAAGTGGCTGATGCTGAGGCTGAAGTGATACAATTGAAAGACAATTTTCTTCCAACAGGCCTAACTCCACTAGAGGATATTTTTGATTCAAATGATGTCCCTAGAAAACCAAAAATGCAGCCCCTTAACTCTGCCATTGAAGAATGCAACATTGGAACCATTGAACAACCCAAGATAATTAAATTGTCTGCATCTTTACCACTTGATCAGAAGCCTAAATACATTGACCTCTTTAAAGAATTCCAAGATGTCTTTGCATGGAGTTATGAGGATTTAAAATCCTATGACACCTCTGTGATTCAACACACTATCCCTCTCAAGCCAAATCAAAAACCCTTTAAGCAAAAATTGAGGATAATCAATCCTATGCTTCTCCCAACAATGGAGCAAGAGGTACAAAAAATGTTTAAAGTTGGCATCATAGCACCAATCAGATTTTCTGATTGGGTTTCGAACTTGGTTCCTACCAGAAAGAAAACTGGTGAAATAAGGCTTTGTGTTGATCTAAGGAACTTGAACCAAGTGTCCTTGAAAGATAATTACCCCTTACCCAAGATGGATCACATCTTGCAAAGAGTAGTGGGGGCCTCAAGAATTTCTTTACTTGATGGATTCTCAAGTTTCAACCAGATCCTAGTTCACCCTGATGATCAGGACAAAACGACATTTACAACCCCATGGGGAACCTTCAAATATGTAAAAATTCCTTTTGGATTGAAAAATGCAGGGGCTACATTTCAAAGAGCAATGGATATTGCTTTTTCTAAAGAGATTCATGACTTCCTTGTCATTTATTTGGATGATCTCACACCTTTCTCAAAATCTGACCAAGAACACTTGAAGCACTTGAGGCAGATTTTCTTAACATGTAGGAAATATGGAATTTCCTTGAATCCCAAGAAGTCTCTATTTGGTTTGGAAGAAGGTAAGCTGTTAGGGCATATTATTTCAAAGGATGGCATAAGAATTGACCCAGACAGGATACAAGCTATCTTACAAATGCCCCACCCAAGAAACATCAAAGAATTGCAAGCCTTCTTGGGTAAAATCAACTTCTTAAGAAGGTTTATCCCAAACTTAGCAGAATTGATCAGATTACTAAATAACATGCTAAAGAAGCATTCAAAAGTGAAATGGACAGTTGAAGCAAATCAAGCCTTTGAAGGTATAAAATTGGTGCTTACCCAAACCCCAGTCTTAACAAATCCTCAATTTGACAGAGAATTTATCTTTTTCTCTTTTGCCTCCCAGCATACCATTGCTGTTGTTTTATTACAGAAAGATGACCAAGGAAATGAGAAACCCATTGCTTTCTTTAGTAGAGCTCTTAGAGATGCACCTCTGAAATATCAGATCATGGAGAAACAAGCTTATGCTTTGGTCAAAGCCATTAAAGACTTTAGGATTTACATCCTTTATTCCCATGTTATAGCTTATGTGCCAAGTCCCATTGTAAAAGACATTCTCACTCAAGAAAACTTAGAGGGTAGAAGAGGAAAATGGATTGCCAACATCTTGGAATTTGATATTGAGATAAAACCAACAAAACTAATAAAAGGGCAAGGCTTGGCCAAATTAATGACAGAAGCAAACTTCCAAGCCTTAGACATAAACCAGCTGGACAATGAACCGGAGCTGGCGACTCCAAAGATCAATGTAGCCTTTGAACAATCCCCTTGGTATTCTGATATCTGTTATGTACTACAAAACCTGTGTGCTCCCCCAGGATTGTCCAGAACTAAATGTAGGTTCTTAAAAATGAAAGCTTCAAGATTTTGTGTTATGGATGGCAATTTGCTTTGGAAAAACCATGAGGGTATATTGTTGAACTGCTTAATTGAGAATGAGACTAACAAAATCATGGAAGAATTTCATGCAGGTGATTGTGGTGGACACTTGTATTGGAAGTCCACTGTGGATAAGATATTGAGGGCTGGTTACTATTGGCCCACTGTTTTCTCTGATGTCAAGAAATTTACCATCTCATGTCATAAATGTCAAGTGTTTGAGGGAAAGAGAAAGTTACTGCCACTTCCTTTGATGCCTATTGTAACAGAGAGACCTTTTCAACAATGGGGCTTGGATTTCATTGGGGAAATTCATCCCTCATCTTCAGGCCAGTACAGATGGATTCTAACAGCTACAGATTACTTTACTAAGTGGATTGAAGTTGTTCCATGCAGACAAGCAAATGATTCCACTATCATTCAGTTCCTTGAGACCAATATTCTCTCTAGATTTGGTTGTCCTGATAAGATAATAACAGACAATGCTGTTGCTTTCAGATCTAAGAAGATGGTGAATTTCTGCCACAAATTTCACATTACCTTGGGCCATTCTACTGCATACTATCCCCAAGATAATGGCCTTACTGAATCATCAAATAAAAGCATTGTAAACATCATAAAGAAGGTGTTGGAAGAAAATAAGAAGATTTGGCATAAGAAGCTTGTGAATGCCTTGTGGGAAGATAGACTAACAACCAAGAGATCAATTGGGATCAGCCCATATGAGTTAGTTTATGGATTAGAAGCCAAATTTCCTTCATCACTAGGGGTCCCTGTTATGAAATTACTTCAAGAAAGTCAAGCTGAGCCAAATGATATGCAAAGAAGGATAAATCAAATAATATGTTTGCAGCAAACTAGAGACCAAGTTTACAACAGAGTTCAAGTTTTACAAGAAAAGTTAAAGAAAGCCTTTGACAGAAGGACTAAGGCTGAAGATTTCAACATAGGTGACAAAGTCCTCAAGTGGGATTCAAGAAGAGAAGATAAGGGAAAACATGGAAAATTTGATTCCCTTTGGAGAGGACCATTTGCTGTTCAAGCAATACAAGGAAACAATACTTATTTCCTTAAAAGTCTTGATGAAGCTGATTTGGATGAAGGTCCTGTGAATGGCAGGATGTTAAAGCACTATTTTGACTACCATCCATGAGTGTAGCCTAATTTTTCCCTGTACATAATCAGCTGTATATATTTTCTTTTAGCAGATAAATAGTTCAGTTTGAGAAGTCACTACAAATAAGCAGAAAAGGGGCTTTACATCCCATAAATTCCACAGAAGTAATAGCCTCTAGTTTTGAAATACAAAGAGAGAATTTTCAAATTTTGGTTATAACAGTTCAAGGGTCAAGGCTTTCTGACCTGTTGTTCTTGGTCTTTCAGATGGAAAAACCATCCCCATGTGGAGCCACTGTTAGCTACCTATACCAATAGGTTTCATATTTCATGATTGGCAATGAAAGGTCCAAATATGCTCTGCTTTGGTGATGCAAAGATCCCATATTTCCAAGAGAAAACATGTGTACATAGCTTGATGTTGACTCAATTTTGATGGATGGTCCAACAACCTAATCTGGATCCTGCCATGTTTCAATTTTCTATTGTAGAATAGAGAAAGAAGTCTGTCCAAACTGTTTAACCTTGGCAGACAAGTAGCTAGGTAGAGAAGTAAGGCTCCCAACTGCTTAATCTGGGACCTTGGAAGCAATAAGGGTAGTTCTAGATAGAAAATCAAAAGAAAAGCCAAGAAAAAAGAAAAGGCACATAAGGGTCTGCAAGTCTAAGTGCACCCTCCATGAAGAAACAAAAACTGCTAGGCAAGTAGATGGGTAAGCAGATGGGGTTGCAGAAATGTCATTCCTTTCAATTAAGTGATTGGTAACATGTTTATAAAGGAATATCAGTGGATAGAGAAACTTCCCTTCTCCATCATGTTACAGCAAGGCAAAGGAGCATGTCTAACTTCCTTTTACCCCCTTTCACTTTCATTATTAACATCCCTTCATCAGATGTGATTCATGAAAGCTTTTAAGGTGTTATGTTGGTTCTTATTCCTGAAAAGAGCCACATTTCTTGTCTAAAAATCTTTTTATTTTGATCTACTCTCTAAACTAAGTTGTTTTCATATAAACTTAGTGTTTCGCCCTCTCATCCTTTCCCACCCCTCATATTAACCCCTAACTTCTTATTATCTAAATCCCCTATGTTCCACTTTTCCCTACTATTGTAACACCATGGTGTATAAACCCCAAAACATGTATAATATCCCCTCTTGTTAGCACTATAGCTAAATAAGTTGTTAAAGGGAGACATTAGTCCACCAGGGACTATGGTCAACCCTGTCATGGGATTGCTCTAACCTCTGGCTAGAATAATAATCTCACCCTATGCCCTCACCTCCCCTCCGTTCAAAAAATTCCACAAAAAACCCCTTTCCCTCTACTCAAACCCACTATGAACCCTTTTTTCCTACAGATTAACCCAAAAACCCGAAAAAACCCACAAAAAACCCTTAAACCTATACTCCCGTGCCCAAAATATTAGATGGAATATTTTAATGGTCGGGCGGGACCCAACCCAAAGTTACGCCGTTGACCATAGTACCCGCCAGCCGTCTGATGGCTACCGCCCCCGATCCAACGGTGGGCGGTCGATCTCGCATCCCGACCTGCCTCCCTTTAACGTCCGGGGAAGGGCGGTATTGGGGGCCGTACCCGGGACGTGTGGCACGCGCTGGGGTTGTTCGGAGCCCCTCTCCCCAATACCGCCTATCACCAAAAGCGGTGCGGGGATACCGCTTACCGCCTCCCCGATACCACCCCTCCCGCACGTCAGCGCCCACATCAATATGACGTCATGCCACTCCATCTGCCCCCGCGCCCCGTGGCCCTGCCACCGCATCCGCCTGCCACCTCGTCCAGCCACGCTGGCCTCCAGCTCAGCGTCCACGTCACCTCCGTACCCGGGCCCGCCATGACGTCATGCTGATATCATCGGCGGAAAAAGCGCCAGTGACCCTTTTTTCCAAAATTGCCGTTAAAAACGCCCGAACTAGCCGTTTGTGGTCATTTTCACGCGAAAACGACGCAGCCATTGTCGACCTGTTTGCCGCGAAATTGCCTCCAGCCATCAAATTCGAAGTTGCGGCCGCTATAACTTGGAATTTCAGCTGCAGTGAGCTCCCTCTGTTCGGCCCGAAGGCGTCCCGTGCTTGTTTTCCAGGTATTCACCGCAAGTTCCCTGTTTCGCCCCTATGCATGCCATTTCTATGTGAATTCTCCCATAAGCAGTGGTCAAATCCTAAATTGCACACTGTCTGCCACTTAATTTGCCATTAAATCCACCTGCATTACCCTTTGCCCCGAGAATTCGGTATTGAAACGATAATTCACGGTTGAAATTTACAAATTCGGCCTCGAACTTGCCCGGCATTGTTCCCTTTTGCCGGGTGGAGGCCCAAGGCTGCATGTCACCAAATTGAAGCCTGTGCACTCTCTGCAATCATCCTGACCAATTCACAATCCCTGTCAATTTACCAAAAACAGCAGAGACAAGTCTGCCAAGCCTGTTTAACTCCACTTTGAAGATAATTTCAAGCATTATTTACAAGTAAGCCTGTCACCTAAGCTCTGAAGAACCTTGCAAACCATTGCACTCACCTTGTCCAAAATCTGATTACACAATGGCTGCTCCTGCACCATCAGCCCTCAGTGTTGCTCCTTTAAATGCACCAAACAAAGCCTGTTGGCATTATGGTTCAGGTGTTGTCCTTGATGGCAACCCATTCAGGTGGTAGATAATTGTTCTTCATGTCAGCAGCAAAGGATGATGATCAGCTCTCATTTTATTGAAAAATTATGAAGGACGCAGGAAGCCAGTTCAGAAGGTGCGTACCCGCAGGTACACCATGCAGGGTCCGCGTCCAGAGACGCAGGCCAGCCGTTCAGGGGGTGCGTCCATCCAGTGCACACTTTTCAAGGCAGAAAAAGCTCACGTGGGGGTTTCTTATGTTTTACTCTTGGTATTTAGCCGACGGTTTTGGGTTACTATGGTGTCGGCTCGTGGTATTGTTCCATGATTTTAGGAGGAGCTTGCCTATATAAAGCAAAGGAGATCATTTGGATTGAGCATGGTTTTGGGTTGAATATCTTATGAGGGCTAGATCTGGTCTAGATCTAAACAAGGCGAATCTGATGGACCGAGATCTCTTCGGCTCTTGCTCGGATCTGTAGATCTAACTGTCTGGGTCATTTCTAAAGTCTTGAAATTCTCTATGCCCGGAGGGACGCAGGTGCAGTAAGGGTTCAGGTGCGTCCGGACGCAGGCGCAGAAGGGTTCAGGTGCGCCGGGACGCAGGCAGTTCAATAGACTCAGTGCGAGGGACGCAGGCTAGCAGTTGAGCAGGATGCGTCCGGGACGCAGGCTAGCAGTTGAGCAGGGTGCGTCCAGGGACTCAGGCCAGCAGTTGAGCAGGGTGAGTCCGGGACTCAGGCTAGCAGTTGAGCAGGGTGAGTCCGGACTCAGGCTAGCAGTTGTGCAGGGTGCTTCCTTCTCTTAAAATCTTTGTTTATCATTGTTGTGTTCTGGGTTTGGTCCTATTATTGTTGATCTGGTTACTACAGTTGATTGGGTAATTCTCTTACACTTGATGATCAATTGATGCTTATGGATCCAGTTTGAAAATTTATGAAAAGTGGTCCTTGTATGAAAAGAAGTAGGGGGTTGTAGCTCCCTTCCAGGAGAAACTGGAAAACGAGAGAGAGTTGTAGCTCTCTGCAGGTTGCAGCCTGCGTACTGGTAAAGGACTGCACCAGTACAAATCCATTGTAAAAGAAGTTTCTAATTTGAAAGAAGATAGAGACATATTGCAGCAGGTGGTTTTTTCCCCACATTGGGTTTCCACCTTACATCTTGTGTTCTTTGGTGTGACTATCTGTTTTCTTTTGTTCATGCTCATTATTTTATGGTACTGACATGCAAAAATAATTCAAAGAACAAATGAAGAAGATTTATTAAAAGAATTATATAATACTGATTCACCCCCCCCTCTCAGTATTATTTCCAACAATTGGTATCAGAGCAGGTCCTTCAGAGAAGCTTGATCGCTTGAAGGTAGATCGTTCATCATGAGCAACTACGAGAGAGAAGCATCAATCAGGCCACCGGTTTTTGATGGGACAAACTTCAACTATTGGAAGGTAAGAGTTACTGCATATCTTCAATCTCTTGGTACAGAAGTTTGGGACATTGTAGAAACAGGCTACGCTTTTCCTTCAGCTACTCCTACAGATCCAGCTGAGAAGAAGAAATATGAAACAAATGCAAAAGCAGTCAGTACTCTATTAGGAAGTATATCCCAAACGGATTTCATGAAGGTAATTCACTTCAAATCAGCAAAAGAGATATGGGACAAAATGGTCACGAGCTATGAAGGAGATGAACAGGTAAAGCGAGCTAAACTTCAAACTCTCAGGATTCAGTATGAGACTCTCAAGATGTATAATGATGAAAGTGTGGCTAATTATTTTCTTCGGGTAGATGAGATTGTTAATTGTATGAACAATTTGGGTGAAGAAATAAAAGAGGCTATAGTAGTTGAAAAGATTCTAAGATCATTATCCCCCAAGTTTGAATCTAAAGTATTTGCAATAGAAGAAAAGGAAAATCTCCGAATTCTCACTATGTCTCAGCTACATGGAATTCTAACTGCTTATGAAATGAGAAAGGGAGGTCCATCTGACAGAAGGGAAGCTGCTTTCAAGGCATCAGGTAAAGAAGATTACTATGAAGCAAGCCATGTTCCAGAAGAAGAGGAAGAAGAATCAAATTTTGTCAGAAATCTTCAAAGGGGTTCTGGAAGGTTCAGAGGTAAGCTACCTTTCAAATGCTTTGCTTATGGAAGAGTAGGTCATTATGCTGAAAAATGTCCCTATAAGGATAAAGGTAAGGAACCTACTAGATGGAACAAGAAACAAAGTACAAATAAGAAAAGCTACTACACCCATGAAGACAGTGATGGTTTATCAAACAGTGATGAAGATGAACAAGGTAATAAATATAAGTTGTTAATGGCATTTGAAGATGATGATTATGAGGATGCTGTAGATGTAAATAACCTCTATGATGAAATTACTAGACTCAAGAGATGTATAGAAGAAAAGAATGTGATCATCGATACTCTACAATTTCAAATTGATGAAAAGGAAAAACATCTTGAAAAACTAGAAGGTGAAATTGTTGGTCTCAGAAAAGAAATTGAGAAAACAAAAGCTATTAATCTTAAGTTTGTCAAAGGATCTGAAACTTTGGATGAGATTATCAATGTGCAGCGGTCTCCTCTAAACAAGACAGGTTTGGGTTATAATGGAGAAACCTCTCAAGCATCCACCTCAAAAAGTTATCTTGATGCGGCAAGAAGAAATGAGCAGAAGAACAATGAAGATAATCAGGTGAAGCAGGGACGAAATACAAACAGAAACTATCAAGGGCAATCCATCTTAAGGGTGAACAAAAGCTACAACCAGCCACAGGTAAAATCCTCTCAGTTTGGTTCAAGAATAGATGAAAATAGAAATTACAATCAGTTGGCAGGTAGATTCAATAACCGCAGAAGCTTCTTCAATGGACAATGCTTTTCTTGCCATAATTTTGGTCACAAAGCAGCTTAATGTGTTGCATATAAAACAATCATGACTAGGGAAGCTCAAAAACAAAGAAGCATGACAGGGATTACAAAAAGGACCTATAACAACTTTTCGGCTCTTGAAAATGAAGTTGAATGTTCCATTTGCAATAATTTTGGTCATGAAGACTCTGAATGCAGGAGCAGGTTTCAGGAGAGAAAGGAACAAGAGCGGAAAAAGGAACAAGCCTCAAGCACCAAAACATGGAGAATAAAGGAACCTCAAACAGAAAGATGTGGGATAGCATTCTATGCAGAGGGACAGGAAAATCTATGGTACATTGACAGTGGATGTTCGAAGCATATGACAGGTGATAAAGAAAAACTTGAGTCTTATTCTACTTTAGAAAAGGGAAAGAAAGTCTCTTTTGGAAATGATACTCCTGCAACTATAAAAGGAAAAGGTATTGCTCCTTTAAAAGAAACGGTCAAGGCTGGAAATGTTTTGTATGTTGATGGATTGAAGCATAATCTACTAAGTGTCAGCCAGATGTGTGATCAAAGAACCGAGGTTATATTCAGATCAAATGGATGTCTTGTTCGTGATCTTGATACTGGTAAAACAGTTCTCAAAGGGAAAAGAACTCCAAATAATCTGTACATATTTGAAGAAGGACAACAACAATGCTATCTAAGCAAGGATGAAGAGCACTGGTTATGGCATCGAAGGTTGGGACATCTAAGCTTCTCACAAATAAGGAAAGCATGCAAATATCAGGCAGTTCGCGATCTTCCAAATATCAAAATTCCTGACAACACCATATGCAAATCATGTCAGTTTGGAAAACAAACCAGAACTAACTTCCCAGAGAAAGAAGGATCAGCTAGCAAGCCTCTTGAGCTAGTACACACAGATACATGTGGTCCCTTCAGAAAAAGGACACCTCGAGGAGAAGAATACTTGATATTATTCATTGACGATTTCTCCAGGTTTGTTTGGTTAGGACTTATGAAGCACAAAGATGAAGCATTCGAAAAATTCAAATCCTTCAAAGCCTTGGTTGAAAATGAATCAGGTCACAAAATTAAGTGCCTCAGATCCGACAGAGGTGGGGAATTTACTTCAAATGAATTTTTCGATTTCTGTGAAGAACATGGGATAAGAAGAGAATTCTCTACAGCAAGAACTCCTCAGCAAAATGGAGTTGTGGAAAGAATGAACAGAACAATCCAACAGATGGCTCGTGCTATGCTTGATGAATCAGGAACTCCCACAACTTTCTGGGGTGAAGCTACACATGCTGAGGTTATTATTCTCAACAAAACAAATGTCCGGGTGAACAGTACTCAAACTCCTCATGAGCTCTGGAGTGGTAAGACGCCTTCGGTAAAACACTTCAAAATCTTTGGGAGCAAATGCTATATCAAAAATACTGATGAGCAGCTTGGAAAACTTGAACCTAGAGCAGATGAAGGCATTCTTCTTGGTTACTCTCCACATAGCAAAGCATACAAATGCTACAATAAAAGACTTGGCAGAATTGTTGACAGCATTGATGTAGTGGTTGATGAGAAGGGATACATTCCTAGGCAAGTACATCATGAAGACATTGAAGAAGATGAAGGCTACCCCCAACGACAGAATGATGAAGAAGAAGAACCTCAAGAAGAACCAGAGGAGCAAACAAGAACAGAAGAAAAGACTCCATCCAGATATGTTCAGAAGAATCATCCAGAATCTCAGATTATGGGGCAGAAAGAAGCAGGTGTACAAACAAGAAGAACAGTTGCAGAAGCTTCAAGCTATTTGGCATTACTCTCCTCTATTGAACCACAAAATGTGAAAGAGGCATGCAAAGATGAATGTTGGGTGAAAGTAATGGATGAAGAACTTGAGCAGATCGAAAAGAACAACACTTGGGAGCTGGTTCCTAGACCAAAAGATAAGAATGTTATCGGGACAAAATGGGTCTTCAAAAACAAATTAAATGAAAATGGAGAAGTAATTAGAAACAAAGCCAGACTTGTTTGTAAAGGGTATGCACAGCAAGAAGGAATAGACTTTGAAGAAACCTTTGCTCCTGTTGCAAGACTTGAAGCCATCCGAATGTTCCTTGCTCTCTCAAGTTTTCAAAACTTCAAAGTATTTCAAATGGACGTGAAATCAGCCTTTCTAAATGGAGACTTGGAAGAAGAAGTGTACATTGAACAACCAGATGGGTTCATTCTTGGAAATGATCCAAATCTTGTATGCAGATTGAAAAAGGCTCTCTATGGTCTCAAACAAGCTCCAAGGGCTTGGTACTACCGTTTGGACAAATATCTTCATCAACAAGGTTTTTCAAAAGGATCAGCAGATAGCAATCTTTATATAAAAGTTGAAAATGACAAATTGCTAATACTTGTTGTATATGTAGATGACATTATTTTTGGGAGCAATGAAGAAGCTATGAGTCAAAACTTTGCCTCTGTCATGTAGAAAGAATTTGAAATGTCCCTGCTAGGAGAACTGACATATTTCCTTGGTTTGCAAATCCAACAAAAGGAAGGAGGAATCTTTTTATCTCAAACCAAGTATCTCAAACAGATTTTGAAGAAATATGGTATGGAAGATGCAAAACCAGTATGTACACCCATGGTCACAGGATGTAGCCTCAGTGCAAATGATGAATCTGCAGCAGTACATCAACCAACCTACAGATCTATGATTGGAAGTTTACTTTATTTGACAGGTACCCGACCAGATATCATGCATGCAGTTGGAATAGTTGGAAGATTTCAAGCAAATCCGAAAGAGACTCATCTTCAGGCAGTGAAGAGAATTTTCAAATATCTTCAAGGGACTCAAAATTATGGCTTATGGTATCCTAGAGATACAGATCTTACACTTCATGCTTATACAGATGCAGATTGGGCCAGAAGCATGGATGACAGGAAAAGCACAAGTGGAGGTGCATTCTTTATGGGTTCCAGACTGGTATCTTGGTTCAGCAACAAACAAAGTTCAATTGCCTTGTCTACAGCTGAAGCGGAATATGTTGCTGCTGCATCTTGTTGCACCCAACTCCTTTGGATGATGCAGACTTTGCAGGATTTTCAAATCACTTGTACACCACCAATCCCTATCTTATGTGACAACACAAGTGCAATCAGCATCTCAAAGAATCCTGTTATGCATTCAAAAACCAAGCACATACCAATCAAGTACCATTTTCTCCGGGAACAAGTACTTGAACAGAAGATCAAGTTGGAGTATGTTCCTTCTAAGGAACAAGTTGCTGATATCTTCACCAAACCATTGCCCAGGGACACTTTTGAATACCTCAGGCAAAAGCTGGGGGTTGTTGATGCATCATCTTATTGTTGAACCTCTTCTTATTGGTGATACAGGCTCAGGGGGAGCACATAATGCATTGTTGGCATTATGGAGGATGGTCAGAAGGAGATCTTGGAAATTGCTGCAATATGTCTCTATCTCTTTCATGTTGGATTATGGTTCGTCGCTGCAGATCTGGTTCATATTCAGGAGGAGCATGATCTTAGGGGGAGCATACCCTTTGCCCTTGATGTCAAAGGGGGAGAATGAAGATTATGAGGTTGCCATCAAGTCCAAAGGGGGAGATTGTTGGCATTATGGTTCAGGTGTTGTCCTTGATGGCAACCCAGTCAGCAGCAAAGGTTGATGATCAGCTCTCATTTTATTGAAAAATTATGAAGGACGCAGGAAGCCAGTTCAGAAGGTGCGTACCCGCAGGTACACCATGCAGGGTCCGCGTCCAGAGACGCAGGCCAGCCGTTCAGGGGGTGCGTCCATCCAGTGCACACTTTTCAAGGCAGAAAAAGCTCACGTGGGGGTTTCTTATGTTTTACTCTTGGTATTTAGCCGACGGTTTTGGGTTACTATGGTGTCGGCACAGAAGGGTTCAGGTGCGCCGGGACGCAGGCAGTTCAATAGACTCAGTGCGAGGGACGCAGGCTAGCAGTTGAGCAGAGTGCGTCCAGGACGCAGGCTAGCAGTTGAGCAGGGTGCGTCCAGGGACTCAGGCCAGCAGTTGAGCAGGGTGAGTCCGGGACTCAGGCTAGCAGTTGAGCAGGGTGAGTCCGGACTCAGGCTAGCAGTTGTGCAAGGTGCTTCCTTCTCTTAAAATCTTTGTTTATCATTGTTGTGTTCTGGGTTTGGTCCTATTATTGTTGACCTGGTTACTACAGTTGATTGGGTAATTCTCTTACACTTGATGATCAATTGATGCTTATGGATCCAGTTTGAAAATTTATGAAAAGTGGTCCTTGTATGAAAAGAAGTAGGGGGTTGTAGCTCCCTTCCAGGAGAAACTGGAAAACGAGAGAGAGTTGTAGCTCTCTGCAGGTTGCAGCCTGCGTATTGGTAAAGGACTGCACCAGTACAAATCCATTGTAAAAGAAGTTTCTAATTTGAAAGAAGATAGAGACATATTGCAGCAGGTGGTTTTTTCCCCACATTGGGTTTCCACCTTACATCTTGTGTTCTTCGGTGTGACTATCTGTTTTCTTTTGTTCATGCTCATTATTTTATGGTACTGACATGCAAAAATAATTCAAAGAACAAATGAAGAAGATTTATTAAAGGAATTATATAATACTGATTCACCCCCCCCCCCCTCTCAGTATTATTTCCAACAAGACCTGGAGTCCTTGCCTCTTGCTGACAGGATCTACCTCATTGAAGACTTTGTGGGTAACAGGGACTTCTTGCAGACCTTCAGGCAATTAAGAGATGACTACCTGAATGGTCATGATACATATGGGATATGGGAGTCAAATCTGCCATACTATTGTCTCCCCTCTGTCAATGTCTTTCCTGAGATCATTCGCCTCTGTGCTAAAAACTATGATGTGCAACAAAGAGCTATTAAGTCTCCATCTGGGAGCATCCTCTTTCACATTAATCCTGAAACCATCAATAAGATGCTCCACTTTGATCAAACTGAGCTGTTGTTCCCATTTTCCATGAATTATCTGCTGGACACTGGTGCCAAGATGACCAGTGAGGATATTCAGAAGGTCACCAGAACATTTATGAAACCTGAATGTCAGCCTGCAGGGCCACCTCCCTACTTGGATGTCTATTTTACTGAGGTAGGCAGACTGTTGCTAGACATGATTTATTATGTGTTGGGATACAAAACCAGTGAGCATGTGGATGAAACAATGCTGGTATTGCTAGCTGCTTACAGCCCAAGCCAACCCCCTGCCCGCAAATATAACTTTGCCAAGTTCATAGCTAACAAGATTCATGATCAGCTGTACAAAGTAGACAGACAGGGTGTCTTCAAGTACTCATCCTATATCTACCACCTTTTTATGTACTATCAGTCTGAGGTTTTTCCATGCTACATCAAAAAGATGGATTATAAAGGGGAAAGAAGATCTGTTATCTTCTAGACATCTATCTATCACCAAGTCCAAAATTCACCCTATTCCTATTGTGAGTTTATTGACCAATTTGTATACCCTGTCTCTTGCTTATTGATGAGGTCCCCTCCTCCCAGAATATCAACTGAAATTCAGAAAGTCCTGCAGCTCTCTAAGAATTACAAAATAGGTGATTGGTACCTATATGAGGAGCATACAGTCATCAGAGTCTATGGCTGTGAGCTCTGTCCATACAGGCTCCCAAAATATGTGCCTATGAGGATATTTGCCTTGGAGTATTATAGGCAGTTAATTCAATCTGACCTCACTCACTTTCACAGCTCCAAAAAGAAAGCCCATCTCAAGTTCAAGCACCAGGTGGGCCCCTTCATCATGAATAAAAAAGAAGGATGGGAAGATGCTGACCTAATCCTCAGAAACAAATACAAGCTATCACATAATTTCCGGTGGGTCCCTTATGACCCTGAAGGCTTCATTACTGCTAGAAGAGTCAAGTATAGGCTACTAGGTTATAAGCATTGCAAATATCCACACATTGAAAAATATGCCAACCAGCAAGAATGGCAGCAGGATACTTTAATTGAAAAATTAAATGAAGAAGAGACAATGTTAAAGAATGTCAGAGAACTGGAAAAGACTCTTGACCTAGATTCTGTGCAGCAGGTACCCTCCAAAAGACCGCATTCAACAAGAGAAGGGACCTCGGCCTCAAAAACAGCACCAGCCACACAGGCACCGTCTACAGCAGCACCAGGAACAGACAAAGGTAAAGGGATAATGGGTGTTGAAAAGGAAACCGTGAAAGAAAAACCTACCCCTTCAAGTGAGCAGCTACAAGGGCAGCAACCAGAGCAACAACAAGAGCAGACTCCCCCTCCACAAACTGAGCCACAAACAGCTCCAATTATGCAGACCCCAGCACAGAAGGAGAGGGGTACAAAAAGAGACAGAGAAGAGTCCACTCCTGCTAGTGGATCCTCCCAACAACCCCAGGCCAAAAGTCAAAGGGCTGACTCCCCAGAGGTAGAAGACATCACTGAAGAAATCCTTGACAGTTCAAGGAAAGACAGGGAGGGCAGCCAGCATACAGGTACAAGCTCCTTTCAGCAGGAGCAAGGATTACAACTTCGTTTGGAGGTGTCCTCCTCCTCTCAGCAGAGTAAGAAGCCCAAAAGCACTAAGGCTTCTTTCAAGCAAATTAAGGAACAGAATGACTTGCTGAGGGTGGAAGTCTACAAACAATTTCTTAATGCAACACCAGCCCAAAAAGAAAGGCTAATGTCTGTATATGACATTCAAGAGGAGAAAATGATCCTCAGCCATTTCAAACCTACAGTGCCCAATCCAAAATCAGGGGCAGATTATGTGAAGACAAGGGTGGAGGTCCTAGCCAAGGACATCCATCCCATGGACCAAATTGAACTCCATAAGCAGGCAGGAGAAATGGTCTATGCAACCTTGGTAGACAGGGCAACCATGGCCCATGAGCTGAAAGAATCACTAAAAAATACCAACACTCAGTTGGATTTTGAGAGAATGTCCTCCCTAGCCAAAGATAACAGAATAAAATCACTTGAGGACATTATTATCGACCTAGGACATGATCCTAAGGATCCAAAGGGTGTAAAGGCCCTTATGAAGAAAAACGAAGATGACCTCAATGCATTAAAGAAGAGGTTGAAGCTGCTGCCCACAGAGCACCCTCAAACAGCAGAGCTACAAAAGGAAAAGCAGGTCGATGAGCAACTGGACCTCATAATGCAGCTAAACCAAAAGGTCCTCGATTTGGAAAAAGAGATTGAAGGAGCATTACAAGATAAGCAGGGAGAATCTACATCCCAAGCTCCTCCAACTACTTCAACAACAACAACAACTATAGAGGCAGCAGTGGCCCCCACAACAGAAGCGGCAGCAACAACAACAGCTCCAGATTCCAGCACAAGTGTAGAAGAATTGACTAAGGCCATCAAAGAAATGGAGCTCCAGGCAAATGAGATAAAAAAGGCCAGGGAAAAATTGACAGAGCTGGATGCCATGTATGATAAATCAAAAGTGACCGTAGCAGAGCAAGGTAGAGAAATAAAGGCTCTAAAAGAAAAGATAAAAGCCTTAGAGAAAGAGCTAAATCTGGAGAGTGCTATGGCTGAGATAAAAAGAATTCTATGGGCCAAAATTGGCCAATCCATCACTCAACAATGGAGGTCAATCAAAACTATACATGAGCAGATGGATTTAATTGGCCAAGCACAAACAGAAATTCAGAGGGCCAAAGCATTACTGGGAGACAAACCTGAACATGCAAACAGAATGATAGATTTCTTGAACATGCAAGAAAAGGAGGAACTGGCAGCCATCGGCATTGTCAACAGAACAGAGGCTGTCCTCGCAGCCAAAAAGGTGCTAACTCTCAGAAATTATGTACAAACTGTGGAGAGGAAGTGCTATGAAATACAGGCTGATGTGGAGGAGTATAAAGTTAAGATGGTAGTGCTGCAAGGAAAGGGACTGCCCAGCCTACTAAGCGGTGCAGGAAGACTGATCTCCCGAGATCAATTTACCAACAGGATGGCAACTTATATTGAAAATCAAATCACTGCATCTGGCAGTACATCTGGGGAAACAGGGCCTCCAACAGGACAGACCCTATACGATAAACTTGAAGGCATGTTTTTTTATTGAAAATGAGGTAAATCACCTTTTTGAAACTCCTCCAAACTTTTACAGATATACAGAGGCCGATGAAACGTTGATAAAGATTCGAAGACATCAGCTCCCTAAGGAGGATTGGTGGCAGGAAATGCTTCAAATTTTGCCACGGTAGCCTAAATTGCTCGGTCACTGCCAGCTCCAACTCACTTGAAGACAAACAACAGAATAAAGTCAGTATTAAAGGCAGCCGAAAGGTGACTAAGCACATGCACAACGACAGCTAGCCCAAAGGATAAGAAGATACGCGGATTTTTGGACAGCGTACCCTCAACCGACTCCAACGGCCACCAAGTCAACAGTTTCTGACTATTTTGGACAGCTAAAGCACTGAAGAGTTATTACAGCATTAAATTTCTCAGCTACAAGGCTCCAGGAGTTGGCATAGCATTAATGAGCCATTAACTCATTTCTTTGATATTTTTTTATGTAAATTTTGTATATATACCCCCCTTAGCAACGCATAAGGGGTTGGTGATTTTCACTCTGAGGAAAATCTATTGTACACTTTCAGATTATCTAATACAAAGGGCTGGACCAGCTCAGTGATTTCCTGGAACTTTAATGTCCTGCTGATGACATACGTGTTGTTGCAGAATTCTTGTGCTGTCTGATGAAATAATAAGTCTTCCTTAATCTCTGTTCTGTCTTCTTATGTTACTAAATCCAACTCATGTTTCACTAATCTAGCAATAGAGAAAAGGGATAGTGCAGGATATGTTTGGTTACACCCTGTGCTCAATCTTTTATTGTTGTAAATGTTTTCTTCATAATTAACTATGGACATGAATTCTTAAATGCTCATGTTTTTCATTAATTCTATAATGTGAATGTTGTCTAGAAATTCTTCACTGCTTCTAAATAATATTCTCACTTCTTTTGCATATCAGTTAATTGGAAGATTCTTAACTGCCTTTCATGAACTGGACACATCACACTCAATCACATTTTCAAAGCATTATTTCTCAGACACTTAACCAGCTCTGCTGCATCACTACTGTATCAACACAGCACACCAAACTACTAAAGGACCACTGACTCCATGCCCAATGGCCTAGAACATATTAGTGAACACATATATATCTTGATTGAAACCATCACCCAACCAAGTCCAAAAAACAAACCTTGAGCCTCATAGCTAGCCTAAAATTCTTCTCAAAACAGAGACAAACCATAAAGAGAGAGCCCTCTCTGATTACAGTTGGGCTAGAATCTGTAATCCAAAGATTGGTTAGTGGTTACCCCGGCTGTATTCCCTTGGGAGCCAAAGGGAACAACCTGGGTGTTAACAGAATACTCGAATAAGTTTCCTTGTTTGTTGCTAAGGCACTATCACCTCTTAGAGTGGGATAGGGGCATTCCGAATTGGATACTTTTCCCAACAACACCCCTCAAACCCCCCTATATGCCCGGCGCAATGAAGGGGAGCTTCGCCCCCCCTCTAACCCCCCGGTTCAACTACCGGGGCTAGTTGTGGAAATAATATAAGACAACCCAACACTTCAATGTACCCGAAAACTCCAAATCGAGGTCTTTTTACAACCTACAATGCCTGAGTCATTCCTTGACCATTAACACCAAGTCCTCCTCCTTTATATCCCATCTTTGTAAGGATTCTCATGCCAGTTCCTAAAATGGGTACCTCCATGTTTCCAATAGAAATAACATCATGTGAAAATGAAACTAAAGAATGATCAACATTGTTTACCTCAATTGTTGATTCTGAAGCATGTGATGATGGCATCTCTAAGCCTTTGTTGCACTTCAAGTTTTCCAAGGCCTCTTCTGTGGCTCGTAACTAAAGCTCCAGTTTCTGCTTCTCCTCTTTTTGTTCTCGTAGAAGTCTCCTCAATTCTGCATTTTCTGCTTTAAGTCTCTAATTTATCTTCTCATTTGAATGATGAGAAGATGATGAAGAAGAAGATTATTTAGTTGAGGAGGTAGTTGGAGCATCTTCCTCTACTCTTTTCTTCTCCTATTCCTCTCTTGACATTTTCTCCTCATAATATGAATAAATTATATCTACCATGCATGCCATCTTGAGGAGGTCCTCATTGAGATCTCCGTTATCCTCCATTTTCTTTGTTCACACTCATAATTCACATCAGCAAGAAGACTGTTCCAATACCAAACTTGATCTGGATCTCTTCAGCTATCAAAATTAACCAAGATCTTTTACTTCTGTGATGTTAGTAGAATTGCATGTGAAAGAGTATGAAAATATACATGTGCATGCTTTAAAGAAGATGAGACATAACGGCAACCATCAAATCAAAGGACACACACACACTCATAACGGAGTTCACCCAGTGTGGGTAACATCTCCGAGCCCGATGTCAAAAGTGGGGAGGCCACTTCATTACATTTTGTAAGATGATGATGATGTACATGGTATATTCTTTGTCATTACAAGGACGAACTTCCTCAACTAGAGTGGCATGTCTCTCCATGAGATGACCTCCTATAGGAGCTCTCACTAATATGGGTCCTCCTTTAACATGACAAGATATTAAATTCTCAGATGACATTGCATACAAGTATCCTTTAACATAATGGTAACAAGGATCTCAACAATAAAAAAATCATTTCAGCGAATCAAAAGAAAAACATGGCACCACTACATCATATACCTCCACTTTCGAGGGATGGCTTGAAAATGAAAATCTCAGCTGCAGAAATGGACATCACCATTGAATTTGTGGCACAAAATTGTGTCGAACGACTATAAACTTGACCTATTTCTAACACCGTCAAATTTTGGACCCTTAGGAATTTCAAATATTCCTTCCTCGATATAGGCGAAAAATTTGTTGCTTGGATGAAAGTTACGAGCACAACACTATGCTCTTTGCGAAATTCTGAAAAAAAATGACTATAAAGTCGGCATCATTCCGCTTGTGTAAAAAAATAGCCTCCAAGAGAATCTTTTAGATTCCTCAACACTGTGCAAAGATTCCTCACTACCAACTATCTGGAATTATGGTCATTAGAGGAGGAAATAGACCACATCATCAAGCTCCTTGCAAAATTCTAGTTTGTTTTAGTATAAACTTAACATGATTCTGCCACTAAATTTTTTCCCTCTAAAAAATATTTTAGATTTCTCACTAATTCTACCTGGAATATTCTAATGAATATTCACTTGGAATATTCTGATCTCAAAAAACATGCCTAGGGTGGGCCCCTTTGACCCAGTTCTGCTGCTTGCCCTGGTTCCTCTCAGCATCGATCTTGCTCCGCATGGTTCCTCTTGGCCTCTCCTGCGAGTCGAAGGGATGAATTTAGGTTAAATAAAACTAGTTGGGCAATGATAACAAAGTTGGGACCATGGGCCAATTGTTCCACGTGGTAATTGAAGAGAATTACGTTGGCGATGAGCTAGGATCAAGCCCCATTAGCGGTATTTTTCATTTCGTTTTTTTATTTTAATAACAAAACCAACATCAATTCAACCAATAGTCTATTGGTTTATGGTTCATACTTTTTTAATATGGTTCATATATTTTAATAACCCAACCATATGGGTTAAAATTTAGTTTTGGGTTTTTTTTTTTGTTTAAATATAACCATTACGTTTAACAATTGTTTCGACCCATAACCATATTAACATGTATTTTAATTTTTAATATATATATATATATATATATATATATATATATATATATATATATATTTTATATATGATTTGGATATTATAACCACATTTTATATATGCTTTTCGTTTTGTGGTTTTATATATATTTTAAATAGTTTTTTGTTTTTCTTTTATATTTAATATTATTTTGCTTTGTCTTTTCTGCAAAGTAAGGAGCCAATGGTAGAGTGTTAAGTGTCAATTCTTGATGGGAAGCCATGTATGCTGCGGGTCCCACCTACTAACTCGGATGTCATGTGGTACACTGTGGGCCCTCTTTTTCCTTTCCTTGTGATGTCAAACTTTAAACAACCATAAGTTGGTCATGCAAAGTTAGATTTGAGTGTATTTCATGACGTTAGAATCAGGACGAGGAGCACTATGGTCTAGTTCTGGTTTTACTTCAATCCAATAACTTTGATTTTTGAGATTTTCCAAAGGTACATCCAAATTTTAAGCATTTCTGGAGCCACCTAGATCACCCAACCACTCTAACAGAGCTCCACAACTTTTTGGTTCTTTCCAACTTCTACCACAGGTTCATGTTGGGGTTCTCTCATATCACTTGGCCTTTCAGTCAAGTCACCAAGGGAGGAGTGAAAGAAAATTTCTTTTAGTCTAAATCCCAACATAAGGAATTTTCTGAGTTAAAGCATCACCTCTACTCTACACCACTGCTCACATTACTAGACCTGTAGCAACCATTTGAGATTGAGACAGATGCCTACAACTATGTTATTGGTGCATTTCTTACTCGGCAGGCCATCTAGTGGCATATTGCAGTGAGACACTTTCAGACACAGTCCGAAAGTATCCCACCTATGACAAAGAGATGTATTCCAATGTGTAGGCCTACCGACAATGGAAGAATTACATTATGGGGAAGGAAATGATCATCCACATAGAACACCGACCCGTGAAGTTGATACAGATACAAGGGAAGTTGCAGAACGATCGCCATCATAAATGGTCCACATACCTACAATAGTTCCACTTGAACATTAAGTACAAGAAGAGTAGCACCAACAATATTGCAGACTGCCTCAGTTGACTGCCACTCATGGTGCTGACAAGTGTGCTCGACTCTTATTGGCACAATACTGCAAGGTGGTCATATATTTACAAGAGCGATCTAGAATTCATTAACACATACTAGACACTCCTAGAAGGCAAGAAAGTTCCAAATTTTCACCTCCAGGATGCATTGTTATTCCACATGGGACACCTCTTTGTTCCTTCAAGTGAGCGTGCCAAGATGAATTGGGAGGTGCACTACCGCCATTTTGTTGAAAATTTTGTGGTAGAAAAAATAGTGGTAGTGCCCGAGAATTATTTTTATTGCCAAAAACTTCGACAGGATGTTGGGAAGTACATCGGATCTTGCACTTCCTGTGCCATGGCCAAACTAACCATTAAGAAGAAAAGCCTATATACTCCTCTTCCTACCCCTATTCGACCTTGGGAATCCATCTCCATGGATTACATGTCAGGCCTTCCTTCTACTAAGCATGGAAAATAGTGTGTTTTCATGGTTAAGGAAAAATTTTCTAAGATGATCATTCTGGCAACTTGCAAGAAGTGTATCACAGCTGAAGCCAATGGTAAGCTCTTCTTTGAACGAGTGTGGGTACACTTGGGGATCCGATAGTCCATTATCTTAGATAGGGAAAGCAGGTTCCTAAGTACATTTTGGTCAATTCTCTCATCGATGTTGGATACCAGTCTCACTAAGTCCATGATTTTCAACCCCCAAACTGATGGCAAAACAAAGGTTGTCAACAGGATGATCATACACATTTTGCACCTGTACAACTCGAAGCATCCATGCACATGGGATAAAAGCCTTCCTTATGTCCAACAAAACTATAGCAGAGCTCTACATAGCTCAGTTGGCCATAACCCTTTTCAGGTGGGATTGGGATTCCAGGCACTGAGTCCCATTAATATGGCCATTCCATTTATAGCTACTCAAGAAAATTTAGCTCATGTCCAGTCCGAAGATGACAGGTCTAACAGCTTCATTGAATGTATTCAGCACATCCGTAAACAAGTCCATGACATATTGGAAAAATCCAATGCTACATACAACGAAAAACATGATCAACATCAAGTTCTAGGTGGGTGAAAAAATTTGGCTATATTTGCATAAGGAACGCCTCACTGGGCCCAACCACAAGCTTTTCCCACTCTTATATGGGTCATACACCATCATTAGGGTTGTAGGGGAGAATGCCTTCGAGCTCAACATTCTACCATTCCTCAACCTGCACCTAGTATTCAATGGGGACCACCTTTGGCCATACTTTCCACCATTGTTGGACACATCCGACATTACAGAACAACTCACACCAATGGAGTTAAACTCATACTCCATGGAAAAGGCCATAACTGATTGGATCATGGACATGAAGATCAAGAACACTCGTCAAGAGAGGATCCAGCTATATCGAGTTGTAAAAGTGGGGTAACTCCTTCACCAGAGCAAGTGTTTCACCAAGGATGAGTTTCAAAAGAAATTCCTCACCCCATAGAGGCTCTACAAGAAATGGGGACCATTGCTTCCTAAGGAGCGAGGACTAATTGAGGTGGATATTGGTGGCCACGCACCTAGTCCACCTAGATCTCCAATCGGTTTCATTATTTTCCTTGTTAATAGTAGAATTTACTATTTTGAGCATTTTTTCAAGTCCAGAACTTCCAGAGCAGTTTTGACCCCCTACACGACATTTTTCTGAGGTCCGCAGTAGGTTCATAGCCATAGGCAGGGACCCAAATTAAATCCTCTAGTACTCAAATATATATTTTTAATCAGGTATCATACACAGCAAACAGAGATAATATGATGAAGTTATGACACTAGGAAGAGTGCTTCCCAACTAACCCAAACCACATGTAGAAACGCTTAGTGTTCCATCTCCTAGGGTTATGGTTTTGGTTGTTCAGGGTTTTCCCTTGTTGCTCAATAATAAAAAGGGAATTCTTTCAAAGATGCTAACAAGGAACAATATTACCCTGATAGGAGCTATGAAGATAAATACATAAAGTGGACCACGGTGTGGCAGGGAAGGGACCAATATGTGTCAAAGTTCACAAATGTTTTCCATATCCTTCACTTGGAGATGGGTATCAACAATTCTGAGCGGAAGTTGTTACTCAAGTAACACGGATATCTACACAAGTACATCCATGATGAGATGGATTTCTTGGACATCTCCTCGCTTAGTGATGCCTATTGATATGCTTTAAAGATTGAGAAAAAAATTAAACAGAAGAAGCGATACTTTGGATATGCAAATCCGAAGCAAGGGAAAAGCACCCCCAAACCATAGAACAAAGGCCTCCTCCCATACTACCATAGATTTTCCCATTTACCTGTTCTATTCTTGCGCCTTCCCACTGCAATAGTAAACGGGTAGGTGGGACCAAGTTCAAGATCAAAGTGATAGAGAGGTCAAGTGCTTGCTATCAGGACTAACCTAAATCCAAGGCGAGGCGACCCAGGACACCCTGTCGAAGACAAAGAAGGACATAGGGAAATGGTCTGAGTTCCATAAGAACCCCACGCATAACACAAGTGAGTGTCGAGCCAAGAAGTCACTAGTGACCGAGATGAAGGCTTCCAAATTAGATGCATGTGCTGACTCCAAGTTAGAAACCTACAATGGGAATGACAAAGGGAAGCATATTATCGATGTGGATGCTACTGCCACTATTACCACCACAAATATCCAAAATGATGACCCTGAATATCCAGAGGAGGGGGAACGACTCTTCCACTCATAGATGTGAGTGAAGGGTTATGCTCTGTAGTTTATTGTCAATTGTGGGAGCCAAAATAACCTCATTTCAGCAGTGTTCGTTAAGCGGTTGGGCATACTAACCACACCACACCTATTGTCGTACACTATTAGGTGCCTTCACCAAGGGTGAGATCTCTGCGCTAACCAACACTGTCACCTTCCCCACAAAACCAAGCCCTTCACATATGAGTTTTTTGTGTGATGTTTCTAATCTTGAAGTTTGTGATGTATTATTTGGCCAACCATACTTATGGAAGTGACATGTTGTGTATGATTCTAGGCCTCGCACTATTATTATTACTTTGGGCAATAACATGTACAATATAACATAGGTAGCACCCCCTACCTCCATTTCATTGATCACTATGAAGAAATCTAGTAAGATCATTTCCCAAACCAGGAAATTTGTCTTCCTTATGATTCGCCCTTAGGGAAAGAAGAAGATTGTGGCCATGTCCTCCATAAAATTCTCAACCACATGACAACAACAAATGGAAAAGGTTGTGTAGGAGTACAAGGACATATTCACCTCACCTTAAGGGATACCTCTACACTGTCAGGTCAAGAACTCCATCGATCTAACCCTGGGCATGTTTCTACCCAATGGACCAATCTATCAACACTTTGTTCTGGAAAATGATGAAATCAATAGGTAGATTCAAGACTTGTTGTAGAGAGGGAACATCAGGAAAATTTCATCACCCTGTGGGAGCTCGTTCGTGTTGGTATATTGACTATTAGGCGCTGAAAAGGATCATTGTCTGTAATAAGTATCCAATCCCATAGATTTATGACCTTATGGACCAGCTCAAGGGAGCCAAATATTTCAGCAGGATTAACTTGAATTTTTATTATCACTAGGTATCGATCGAGCCCTCTGATGTGTGGAAGACTACCTTCAAATCCAAGGAGGGCCTTTCCGAATGGTTGATCAAGCCTTTCAGATTGACAAATTCCCCCACAACTTTCACAAGGCTAATGGATGACATCTTGTGACCCTTCACCAACTCATTCATGGTGGTGTATTTAGATGATATTCTGATCTTCAGTTAGAGTTGGGAATACAACCTCCACCATATTCAACAGGTCCTCCAAACCTAGAGACACATTAGAGAACTTTTGAGGTCTAAAATGGGCCTCCAAGGAAAAATATATAACCAAATAAATTTATAAGAACCAATAGGATTCAAGATGATGATGTCAACCATGGGGGATGATTCACCATTTTTCGGGTAAAAAAATAAAAAGATTAAAAAATAAAAAATAAATAAAACTACCTTTTTAACTTGTATTTTCAACTTATCTCCCTAAGTTTTTACTCAAATTTCAAGCGGGAGTACTCATTGGATGCAAAATTTAATTCCTCATCCAAGGAGTACCCATGTTGCATACTTTCGATGGACCCTTCTACATGAAAATGAGAAATACATGAAAAACGTGATTGCAATAACATTTCTTCATGTATTTCTCATTTTTTGTGTTGTATGGTCCATCGAGAGTAGGCAAGATGGGTACTCCTTGGACGAGGAATCAAATTTTGCATCTAATGAGTGTTCTCGCTTGAAATTTGAGTAAACCCATAAGGAGATAAATTGAAAATACAAATTGAAAAAGTAGTTTTTTCTTTTTTCTCTCTAAAAGTTGATGATGTAATCTAATCTTATTTGATTATTTCCACTACTATTTTATAATTTCCTTAGGAGTCCCATTTTAGACCTCAAAACTCCCCTAATGACATAAGTTTTATGCTAATTTGGAGAAATGCACTTTTGGTATGACCCATGTTCAATATATAGGGTACATCATTGATGAGCGAGGTGTGCATGTTGACCCGACCAAGATACAAGTAATTCGGGATTGTCTAGCCCCAACCACTCTAGTAGAGTACGACAGCTTTCTGGGTCTTGCCAACTTCTACCACAGGTTCGTGTTGGGTTTCTCTCATATCACTTTGCCTTTGAGTCAAGTCACCAAGGGAGGAGCGAAAGAAAAGTTCTTTTAGTCTGAATCCAAATAGAAGGAATTTGTTGAGTTGAAGCATTTCCTCTTCTTTGCACCAATGCTCACATTACCATACCTCCAATAACCATTTGAGATTGAGACAAATGCCTCTGACTATGTTATTAGTGCAGTTCTTACTCAACAGAGGCAGCCAGTGGAATATCACAATGAGATAGTTTTAGACACAATTCGAAAGTATACCACCTATGACAAAGAGATGTATTCCACTGTGCAGGCCTACCGACAATAGAAGCATTACATTCCGGGGAAGGAAACGGTCATCCACACAGACCACCAACCCCTGCAGTTCATACAAACACAAGGGAATTTACAGAACGATCACCATCAGAAATGGTCCACATACCTACAACAAGTCCACTTGAACATTAAGTACAAGAATGGGAGCACCAACAATGTTGCAGACTTCCTCAGTCAACCAACGGTCATGGTACTGAAAACTATGCTTGAATTTTGTCGACACGTGACTACGGGGTGACCACATCCTTACAAGAGTGATCTATATTTAAACAACATATACTAGATGCTCCTGGAAGGCAAGAAAGTTAAAAGTTTCACCTCTAAGATGCACCGTTATGCCACCTAGGACACCTCTGTTTTCCTTCAAGCAATCATGCCAAGATTATTTCGGAGGCATACTACACTCAGGTCATTGGACATTTTGGAGTAGAGAAAATAGTGTTAGTTCCACAAAAGTATTTTTATTGGTTGAACCTTTGATAGGATGTTGGGAAGTACATCAGATCTAGCACTGCTTGCGCCATTGCCAAACTGACCATCAAGAAGCAAGGCATATATACTCTTTTGCCTACTCCTATTCGACCTTGGGAATCCATCTCCATGGATTACATGTTGGGCCTTCCTTCTACCAAGCATGGAAATGACTATGTTTTCGTAGTCATCTACATATTCTCTAAGATGCTCATTCAATCACCGTGCAAGAAGAGTATCACAAAAAAAGCCACTGCTAAGCTCTTCTTTGAATGAGTGTGGGTATGCTTTAGGATCTCACAATCCATTATCTCATATTGGGATAGCAGGTTCTTAAGTACATTTTTGTCAAGTCTCTTGTCAATGTTGGATACCAAGTTCACTAAGTCCATGACTTTCCACCCCTAATATAATGGCCAAACAGAGGTCACAAACAGGATGATCATACAAATTTTGCACATGTACAAGTTGAAGCAACCATTCACATGGGATGAAAGCCTCCCATATTTCTAACAAAACTACAACAGAGATCTCCATAGCTCAACTGGACAAAACCCCTTTCAGGTGGGATTGGGGCATGTAGGACACTTTGCTGATGAAGATAAGAATGATAGTATCAGAATTTTTGTATTTGATTTTGCGTTCTCTCCTAAGGATGATGAAGTAGAAACTTGGTTTTTAGACTCAAGAGCTTCCACTCACATGATAGGTAACAAACATTGGTTTGAGAATTTTAAAGAAACTAGCAATGGTGCAAATATCTACCTTGGTGATGATAGAGGCTACCATATCAAAGGGTATGGTAATATTCCTGTTGTTTTTCCAAATTGAAATATTAGACATATTCAAAATGTAATTTAATTCTATGATAACATATCACAAGCTTAAGGTAGAGTTTTTAAAGTCTTATTGTGTTATTATAGATTTGTTGGATAGTATAAAGCCAATTGCATCAAATATTCAAGTGGGAGGATTGTATAAGTTGAATGTAAGAAGCACACCAAAACAAGCCTTGACCTCATTAGTTATGACTTCAGAAGACTTATGGCATCAAAGGTTCAGTCATATCAATTTCAATGACCTGTTGTTACTTCATAAATGATGTATGGTAAATGGTCTTCCTAATTTAAAGAATGTTCGTATTGATTGTGAAGCGTGTGCTCTTGTGAAGATGGATATAGATGAGTTTCCTACAAATGTAGATAGAAAGAAGGGAGATATACTTGATGAGCTCCAGAATTGCAACAAGCATGTTGCAACTCCTGGGCTACCAGCTTTACCTATCAACCCGGGGTTCATACAAACTTGGAGGTGACAATGTTGTATGCACAAGTAAAAGGGATGGTTCTACCTGTTGTCACTATTCAGCTAGTGAGAGATCACAAGAGTTCCAAGCCAGACATCTATAGAGTCAGAAGAAGCTTGATTCTTTGATGCAAGAAATGCAAATCTACTCTAAGAGAGTTACTCTACTGCAGTAATGGAGAAAGCCAACGTGTAATGTTAAACCACACCATACCCTAATTAACCATTTAAGAAGTTAGGCTAAGAATTACTATCTAAGTTGTAGAAGTAAAAAGCATTAAACAATACTACTGTGCAAGTAAAGAAACTAAACTAAATATGTTCTCACTTTTTTGGTCTTTTATGCAAAATCAAATATGCAAACTAATTGTTCTTGTGGATGTGATAGGTGGATTGAAGGTGTTTAAGGATGACTATAAGGTTTATGAAGTGGTTGGATGGTTTGGAGGGGTCCTAGGAGGCTTTTTGTGAGTTTCTAGATGTTTCCCATCAATTCAACCTCAAAATAGATCGTTTCACGAAAACCTACACGATGTATTAGAAACCTACAGGATGATCCTGTAGGAATTACAGGAAACCTACAAGATACAACCGAGAGCTAATTGTGAGGTCTTGGAGGTGTTGGGAAGCTTAGAAAAGGCGTGTGATGGGTGGAATGGAGTGTTAGAAGGTCTAGGAACACTCAGGAGTCAATATCCGAGATAATATATGGCTAGATTCGCTCAATGTGTTTAGGCTAATTTCAATGAAAAATGATGAAAAACTAGTGAGGGTGATGGTGAAGACAAGGGATGGCTAAGGTGGATGAAGTGGAAGGGGGTTTTTGGCTATGAAGTCTTGGTCTCCTCTTGAAGCACCTGCTCTGCATAAAACATGTGTGTCTTCCAAAAACTATGCAACAAGATATATTTTCATAAACTAGAAAAGAAGAACTAATGAATCGACTACCTATATTATGCATGAAGAAAGTTGTTAAAGGGAATGAAAGCAAGAGTGAGACCTTATTTCAGAAATGGAGATGGAAAAAGATGACAATGAAATCTACCTTGCAACATTAACCAAATACTGAATTAAAGACAACAAACTCCAAAGATCATAAAAGGACTAGAAATCTGTGTTTTTGGGGCTACTGAAGGGTCCCTTCCTCAAGTCAAGGTCCCAGAGGGAGGAAGTGGGGCCAAGCCACCTATTGACAACCTTGTGGTGATCCTTTTTCTCCTTGCTAACCTTCTACTTGAAAGAAGGCACAAATGGAAGCAAACTATCACACAACCAATCTAATCTACACTACTTGTAATGGAAATGCATCTAATAAGCAAATTAACAATTAAGTTATGCATCTACAAGTTATAGAAATATTTGGGCACTGTAACCCCAATCTAATATGTCGATAAAACAAGATCTCTCTAACCCCTAAAATTGTTGTTTCATACCCTATAGGATCATAGTCAACTGATTACATCATTCCCCATAAGTTCCACCTAAAAAACCACTAAGAACTAGCCAAAACTAGACCATACTGACTGCTCCAGTGTCAGGGTGCGATGCATACTGACTTCTACACTAGCCAGGTGCGATGAGAGAGAATGGACAAATGTCTGAGACATTTTTCTAAGTGGATGCTCATGGAATCTTCTAGAAACTTCTCCTATGACACTTGCCTCTCTAAATTTTCCCAGGGATGAGTAAGAGATTCAAGAAATCTCCAAGTGGAACCAAGAACAACAAGTGGAATAACACTAATAAAAAACTCGGAGATGACTCACACCCTTGCAGACATCTATAAATGGATCCCTCATCTGAGAGATCTAGGGGCTGGAATTTTGTAATTTGTAAGGAAGTGCTGATAGTTTGTCTTTAAGAAGGAGCATTGTATTGTTGGGTGATCTTTCTTTTCATGAGATGAAGAGGGCTTTGATGCTGGGAGGATGATGTTGGATCAAACAACTAGGTTGTAATTCTCCCTTCTACTTTAATAAAGTTCTTTGAGTTTTCCTCCATAAAATTGTGTATTTGTGAATGTTGTTATTTGTAAATTCCATTGTATGTTCATTCTATTTCTTGTTCTGCAATGCTTATGATATAATAGATCGAGATGCTCTGATAGTTATTTGTTACTATGTTTCTAAAGGTACTCTCCAAGTGGGATAAGTACAGAGAGGAGCTGCAAGCTCTGTCAAGGGGGAGAGAGATCAAGCAAGGAGTTAAGTAGAAGACCCAGGTTGGTTCCTTTTCCTCTCTCTCATCTATCATACATTGAGGAAATCGCAAATTTCTTTGATTGTTTGTTTCTAGGATAGCTGCCAATCCTAGAGGACTAGAAGATCGAAAAGACACTAGTTTTCCCAGAAACACTACACTAAGCATACATGTACAATAAAGAGGAACCTTGGCTGCTAGGGCTGGACCCTAACCCAAGAGCTTCAACCCTCTGAGTTAACTTAGTGCTGGCTCAAAACAAAACCCATTCTTATTACCAAAATAACAAATTACATCAAGATAATTGTCACAAGTCTTGCAGTTCGAAAATAGAGTAGAGTTTTACAATGAAAATCTAAATCCTACTGAAGTCCTAGGCCTCTCTACTTATACATCTGAAGTCTCCAATGAATTCCTTAAAATTAGGAGGTTCAGCTCCCAAACTCGAGATAAATTGGTGCTTTGTCTCTCACTTGCTCGGCTACCTTCTAGTCCTCATGATTTGGATGCTTGCACTCTGAGATGATGGAGGAATATTCAAATGGAGGGGTAGTAAATGAGGAGGATTTACCTCCTATAATCCCTCTCCCTTGTCCCATTCGAGTTTCGAGCTTGGTCTTTGCCAAAATTCCTTGATTTTCTCCTTTAATCCTGCATTAAATGCACATTAGACCACAAAGAAAAATATCCAACTCTAAGTGACCTCATAAACAAAACATAATTAAAATCATGCAATAAGTTATGAGAATAGTTGGTTTGACTAAGCTAGGAGGTGAATTAGGGCCCATATAATTACCCAATGATGAGGCTAATCATCACCCCCTACTGAAAGTGTTGCTCATCCTCTGAGAAAAGTGAATATCCATATCCTTCATGGCTCTAGTAGCGTCTCTGACATCCCACGCCTCTATTGTGGACTCCTCTTCTTGTTCATAGAAGCCTACTTTCTTTTCTACCTCTTCCCACTGCCTCCTTTTTTCTTCTTCTTTTCTCCCTTCTAGCATCCCTAAGAGTAGTGGTGGACTGAGTTTCAGGCCTATCCAATTGACCTTCAACCTTTGCATAGATTGCTTATACATAGGTGTCCTTTTGAGTGCCTCTCTCAACATTTGAGGGGAGTGATATTATCTTATCTTTAAGATGTATGGCATGGTATTCCATGTCCTCAGGCAAGCACGTATACTATCATATCCTAACAGCCTAAACATGTCCTCAAAATGTGAAATTGCTTTCTCTTGGGAAACAAGATATCTAGGTGCTAGCAGAGGATCATTTGCAATCAAATTATGGGTACCGATGAGGGACATGGGATTTTATTGTTCATATCTAATCAAAAGAGGTTCAGTTTGCTCTCTTGCGAATATACTTTTCATCTCTACAGCTCTTGACTCCTCATGGTTCATCCATGATGCCAAAGCCGCTAATTGTAGATCTCCTAGCTTGGCATTAGGGTCCCATACATTCATGTTTGTGAGTGCCATGTTGTGCAAATAAAAATCAACCATTTTGGCCCTATCCTATAGTGTACTTTGATAAAAATATCAATAAACTATGTGTAGTCCTAAAATGGCATGGTTCCCCTTTGTGCTAGGGTTGTAATATGAAACTGTAGCCATTTTTCTTTGAGGTATAGAGCATAGGATTTAGCTGGCATACTACACTGGATTTCGTCCAAGGAGAGGCTGGCCATACATTCCAATTGGTTCTCTCTTTCCTACAACTGTCCCCTCAGCCATGCATTTTTTGTTTCTAGTTGATTTCTCTTTATAGCTTCTCTGTCCCTCAAGCCACTTAGCTCTCTGCCCATTTCCTTGAGTTTCTCTTTCATGTGCCCAATGTCTTCCACCCCCTTTGATTTTGCAATATTCATCCATTGGTGAGTTCTGGCCCTCTCCTTCTCAAGCTCGAAGAACAGTGGGATAGAAAAATTTTGCGGTATGACCCTACCTCCTTCAATAAACCAGTAATAGGAGTCCAGGTTAGGTTGGGGGTCGGGTTCTTTTGTCTCTGGGTCATCCTATTTAGCTTCTTCCTACTCCCCTAGCTTCCTTTCTTATTTATTTGCCTCCTGTAGATTCAACTGAGTATCCTGTAGGGCTGTTTTTGCTTCTTGTATATTTTGCTGTGGATCCTGTAGGATTGCCTTACCCTTTGAGGAAGTTGATCTAGTAGTAGGCCTCCTCACATAGGTAATAGGGGACGTAGGGGAAGGAATTTTGTCTTTTTGTGTAGAGGAATCTTCAATCACAATAGGAATTTTGGTTGATGTTTGTGGCTTCCCTTGTCTTATTATTGTTCTCTTTCTTGTCCTGAAATATAGTGGAGTCTGCCTCTTCCTTTTTCATTTTGGCTTCATTGGGGTGCTGAGAGAAGTGAGGTCAACTGTTGCTTCTCTCAGAGTAGCCTCTGGAGACACCCTAGGTGACTCCTCCTTGTTTTCTGTCCCCTCTATTCTATTTCCTTCTTCCTCTCTATCTTTCCTATCTTCTTCTTCTTGTAGATCTTCATCATCTCTATCGATTTCCTCCTTAATTTCCTCCTCTATTTCTTCATCATAATCCATCTCTTCTCCCTCTTATTCTTCATTTTAATCATGTTCCTTTATGTCATCTCCTTCTTCATCCATCTCATTTTCATCTCCTTCTGTATCTTCCTCTTCCTGCTTTACTTCCTTTTCACTGACAGTAGGACTAACATCATAAGTGAGAGCTTTGATGTCATCATCTGCTGGCATGTGTCTGAAAACTGACCATGTTATAGGATTTCTAAGGTTTTGGAGGGCATCTTCTAGTGGGATACTAATCAACCCATGGTGAGCTAATTCTTGGGAATTTCCTTCCTTCACTTTGATGCTTGAGTTTATGACTGATTGAAGCAAGAAGTATGGTACGTTGAGCCTTTGGTGAGGGGGTGTTTCTGCTCCAAATCTTAATTCTTCAAGGATCCTAAAATTATAGCCATAGACAACACTATGCCTACCCTCACATGAGATGTATTTGATCATTTGGTAGCCTATCTCATTCCATGGATATGGCAGACTTTCCCTCCTTACTCCATTTTTGTCCTCAATGGGTTCCTCACCTTCTAAAAATAATTTTCTTTTGGCAACTTAGCTATCTCCTTTGTCTTCTTTCCTCCATGGTATTCCTATGGCAAGTGTGGTGACTCTGTTGATGAGCTTAGGGGTGAGATCTATACTGAGACCCCTTATTACAACAATGGCATGGATTCTGGTGTGTGGAGTGAGGGAGAGAGCAAATTCTTGAGCCACCTCATCATCATACCCTCTGAATTTTTTGAAAAACCCCATCCAATTATGTCTTTTGAAGATCTCAAGCACTTTGGGTTGTTGTTGGATTCTCACAGTGTTTGTGGGCTCTCTACTATTAAAACCTCATGTCATCTTGCTGGTGAAGCTTGAGGAGAAAATAAGAGGATTGAAACAATTTTTCAAATGCAGGAGAAAAACATAGTTGACTGTGTATTTAATTCCCTTCACACAATTGCTAAATTCACTCAAATTTAGAGTATTCTTGGTTCATTTACTTGCAAAGGGGAATGTACTTTCAAAGCCTACCTCTTTAGAATGTTTGCAGTGGCCAACCCCTGTGATATCCCTTCTAAACTCTTCTCTACCAATCGTGTAAACAGTCTCTGTGTATCCTGTAGAGAGTCTTTGTGTATCCTGTAGTAATTCCTGTGCATGCTCCTGTAGGAATTCCTGTGAAGTCCTCTAGGAATTCTTGTGTAGTGGAATGATGGAGTATTGCTTCAGTGGGTTTCCTGGGTCTGAGAGTGACTTTAGTGAGGGAGTTTTGAGGAGGTGAAATGCATGAATGCATGGGAACGATGTTTTATTTCCTCTTATGGTGATTCAGAGTGAGTTGGTGTGCTGGAAGCAAAGGTACGTTGCCATTTTTGGACCATTGCTCCCCACTACCATCTCATAATTTCCCACTCCTCGTACTCAGCTCCCACCTTGTAGATCCATAGTTTAACCACATTTTGTCCTACTCCTCTATCCTTGAGTTGATTACAACCACGTGTGATAGGACACTCGGTTGTGCATGTGTTGACTGAACGAAGGTGGCCAAGTTAACTGGCCACCTTTTCACTTATAAACCAACTATCTTGTATCCCTTACAATTTTTTACTACATGATGCATATGACAGAGCGAGCGGGATACTTACCTATGGTTTCAATGCTATATTGCAGTTGTCGAAGACCAGAGGTGTAACTATGTATATTTGTTGCATGACATTTCTCTTCCTCCTCTTGTTGTCTTCTAATGGCTTCTTTGCTTTTGCAGGTACCTATGGTTGAATATTTGATGTAGCTGCTTTGGAGCTCTTGGATCATTATGGTGAAGACTTTTTGCTAGTGTGATTCATATTCTCTGGGATAGGCTACTACAGGGTTTCCTACAAGATGTCCTGTAGTTGCTTCTCCTTCAGAACTCCATAATCATTTTTCTTGTTAGGGCTGTGAGGATGGTGACATGGATGGAAATAAGGAGTGGGAGTGTGGAGAGAAAATAATTCTTAGGTGTTGTGGGGAAAAATGCCTATGCAGGACGATCCTATCCACCTAAGGTGTGACAGTGCCTTAGCAACAAACAGAGACAACTATTCTGGTTTCTTCCTTTATGAAATGTGAAAGAATAGAGATAAATGGACTTACGGGTGTCTTCCGTTTGTCCCTCGATCCAGTCTCTCTTCTCTTTGGGAGTTCACAGCTACTTTCCTTCTCACTCGCCCAGCTTCAACGGGTTCCTGCAAGATCACAAGAGAACAACTACTTGCGACAAGAGAAGAACACTACACAAAGACAGATATTCACATTCATAACTAGTTTAGGATTAGAAATAAACCAAATACACTAATGCAATCATACATCAAGAATACATCAGCATATATGAGAAACCAAGATAGTTTTATTGATGAATAACAAGGTTCAGGAAGAGATACAACCCAGAGGGCTCAAATCCAGCATCTCCTTCCCAGCAAATGGAATTCCTATCTTCACCCCCTTCAAAGCATTAAGCACCCAATGATTCCAATCGCAAACCAACAGGAATTCTTTGCAATAACTAAATTCCAGCCTCTAGATCTCATGGAGGAGAGATCCATATATAGATGTTTGGAGAGAGGATGAGTCAACTTGAGATCTGACTAGTGTCCTCTCCCTCTGTCAGTTCTTGATTCCACTTGGAGGTTCTTGCTTCCACTTGGATATTTGGAACCTCTTACTCATCACCAGTCGAATTCCCTGAGGCAAGTGTCATTTTGGAAGCTTCCTGGGTTTTGACACCTTGAGAAATGAGCTTGCCACATGTCCACTCTCATTCAGCGCAGGTAGCCAGTGTTCCATTTGACATTGAACGTAGGTAGCCAGTGTTGGCTTTGACATTCAACGCAAACAGCTAGTGTAGCCACTGAAATGATCCTGAATTGACTTGTTTTTGAGCAGTTTCTGGTGGAGAACTTCTGTGAATTGCTGTGGTTTGTTAGCCTTGTTCCTCTAGGGGTAGGAACAACATGTTTAGGGACTTTGGATCCCTTAGATTATGGACATTTCATGCTCAATGTTGTAAGGCACAAAAATGTCTATAACATTAGGTGATTCTCTTTACTCCTCTCTGTTTCCTTTTCTTTCTTTCTTTTTCTTTTCGTTTTTGAAGACTGGATAAAAACTCTTGAAATTGATTTATTTTTTAATGGTGAGTGCAGGGATGATGATGGTGGACAAGGTGAGGTGCTAGATCATGGAGAGGGTGAATTTTAGGGACTTAACATGTCCATCATTTTCCTTCGGATTACATCCTATAGGATTTTTGGGTCACTGTAATTCCTACAGGATCATCCTGTAGGTTTTCAGGGGATCCTGTAGGAATACAGGGGATCATGTAGAAAAAACAGTCTTGGTATAAACTGAAGAAATGGAGGGGGGAAATTACAAAAATGATGGAGAGATGCATGGGAATGAGTGAAAAAAATAAATATGTGAGTGGCAGGGGTCTCCTTGGGATCCTCATTTTCTCCTCGACTGTCCTTCTTGCTCTCCTGCAAATGAAAATTTCATGATTAAATTTTTATTTTTTGAAAAACAACTAGCCTACCTCAGATAGGTTTTCACCCTAGATGTTTTCCCCGAGTACCTCAAGAAAGGTTTCCACCTAAGGATCTTCTTATTCTCTTTTTTGTTTTGTTTTTTTTATCCTTTTTTTTTGTCATCACTGAGCCACCTCAAGAGGTTTTCAACCCAATGATGGGACTTAGACGCCTCATGGAGGTTTTCACCCGAGTCCTTATTCATTTCTATTTTTCTCAGTGATTTGATGAGGGAGGAGCTTGAACTTGATCCACTATCATCACTGTTTTATTGATACCATGAACGAACTCTTGTTTTGATAAAGGTATCTTGTAAATTTTCAATCGGTGTCCATTAACAAGCAAAGGAATGGCTTCTTCATCTATGGTTCTAATTTGCACTGAACCATTATCATGGCATATTTCCACAACATAAGGTCCAAGCCATCGTGTCCTTAACTTACCCTTGAAGTCTTTATACCTATAATCATATAATAATGCCCAATTTCCTTCCTAAAATTGCTTCTCCTTGATATTTGTATCATGCCAGATCTTCCTCTGAAGTTGAACTACCTATGTATGTAAGAGGGACAACATTCTTAATTCATCCAAACCATTCAATTGGAACAATCTCTCTTTCTGTGCACTACTGGTATCTAGATCTAGTTGGGTTGTCATCCTTAATGTGTTATATTCAAATTCAATGGACAACAACGTCTTTTTCCCATAGACTAGCTCATAGGGTGTGAATCCAGTGTTGGTCTTCCATGTGGTATTATAGGCCCAGGTGGCCTCAACTAGTATTTTTGTGCAATTCAACCTGTCGCTACTCACCACCTTGGTTAAGATGCCCTCCAGTGCTCTATTGGTCACCTCCACTTGCCCGTTAGCTTGTGGATGATATGGAGTGGAGGTCTTATGCTTGATCTTGTGATGGCTGAGCAAGTCTTCAATCATGTTGGAGATAAAATGGCTGCCTTGGTCTGTGACCAACTCTCTAGGGTACCCAAATTTGTATAATACATTCTCCCTTAGGAACTTAGCCACCTCTCTTCTATTGTTTCCTTAATTGCCTTGGTTTCAACCCACTTAGTCACATAATCAATGCACACAATAATGTATCGTTTTTCTATGGAGGGTCAATAGACCCAATGAATTCCATGCCCCACTTGTCAAATGGCTCGAAAGTCACTTGAGGCTGCAAAGGCATTTCATCTCTTGGAGTAGGCCTTCCCATCCTCTGGCACCGATCACACTGACTAGTGTATGTTTTTACATCCTGATGAAGAGTGGGCCAACAATAGCATGCTTGTAACATTTTCAATGCTCTCATCTTTGTTGCAAAGTGACCTCGACAAGGCCCATCATAACAAGTCAGAAGGATGTCAAAGACTTCCTCCTCGCTGACACACCTTCTCAATATTTGATCTGGGCCATGTTTGAAAATATTGCCCCCCATCCAAGTGAAGGGGGTGCTTTTCCTGACTATCTTGCTCTTTTCTTTGGAGGACAAGTTTGGTGGGAACTGTGCAGATACCAAATAGTTTTCTATATCAGCAAACCATTGAGAGAGAACTGAAATAGAAAATAAGTGCTTGTTTGGTAACTGGTCATCCACCATTCCTTCTTCACCTGCAAGCAAATTTACCCTAGGAAAAAAGTATGTAACAACATTTTCCTTACCAGGCATATTAACAATAGTTCGATCAAACTTCTGTAATAAAAGTAACCATCTTATAATTCGAGCATTCACATCTGGTTTGTTCATTAAATATTTTATCGCATCATGGTTAGTATGCACAAATGTTTGATAGCCTATAATATAATGCCTGAATTTTTTTAATGAATGCACAACAATGAAGAGTTCCTTTCTGGACAATGTATAATTTAGTTCAGCCTTTGATAAGTTCTCACTGATAAAATAGATAGCATAAGGTAGTTTTTCATCTGTCTGACCTAGGGCTGCTCCTATGGCCTTGTGTGAGGCATCAGCATGAATATGAAAGGGGAGGGCCCAATTTGGGCCTCAGAGAATTGGTGCAGTGGTTAACTTATCCTTTAGGATGTCTAAGGCCTCTTGACAGCATTTTGACCATATAAACTCAAAATATTTGGCCAACAAACCAAATAAAGGAGAGGCTTGCTGAAGTCCTTTAAGAACCTTCAATAGTGTCCATCTAAACCTTCGAAACTTCTGACACCTCTCTGCTTTTGACGAGGTGGGACCCTTTGGATGATAGCTATTTTGTTTGGGTCTACCTGCAGTCCTTGTTGAGATATTGAATGACCTAGCACGGTCCCTGCAGTCATTAAGAGTTCACATTTTTCAGGACTGAGAGACAGGTTCGTTTCAATGCATTTTTGCAGTACTTTGCCTAGGTTAGACAGGGCTTCTTGAAAATCACGACCATAAGGTGTAAAATCATCCATATAAATCTCCACCGCATCATGGACTAAATCAGCGAAAATACTCAAGACTGCTCTCTGGAAAGTGGTGGGAGCATTGCATAGGCCAAAAGGAAGGACCCTATAGGAAAAAGTACCCCAACAATAGGTGAATGTGGTCTTATCGTAGTCTTCTTGGCATATCTGGATTTGGTTGTACCCAATGAATCCATCTAGGAAATAGAAAAAACTTTTCCCTGTTAGGTGATCTAGCACTTGGTCAATGAAGGGTAGATGAAAATGATCCTTCTTTGTGGCTTTGTTCAACTCCCAGTAACTGACACAATTCATCCACTTAACATTTTTCTTGGGAACTAACACCAAAGGAGAGACCCACTCACTGTCAAAGATAGGGTAAATGAATCCTGCATCTAGCAATTTTTGCAGTAGTTCTTTGACTATATCTTTAAGAGCTGGATTCATCCTCCTTTGTTGTTTTCAGACCAACTTGCAACCTCCTTTGATGTATATGTGGTGAGTACACACTGAGGGGTGTACTCCCTTCATTTCCTTGTAACTCCAAGCGAAGGCTTCTAAATTTTCCTTTAACATGTTGCATATCTTTTCTTCTTCGAGAGAAGAGATTGATTGATTTTCAAGGTTCTCTCTGGACTGAATTCTATGGTCTTGACACGCAGTGAGTTGGAATCAGCCAAGCATAAGTCAATTGGATGATTGTTCTAGGTATCCTTTACTGCTTCTTCTAAGGGTAATGAACTGAGAGTTGGACTTTGGAGTAGATTTTCGATCAAGTCATCCTCATCCTGTTGTCCTCCTCCCATGGTTGCTTCCAAAGCATAAAGTTGAGCAGAATAAACTTCATCTTCTTCCTTGTCCTCCAACCATAAAGATAAGTCATGCACTAGAGAAGGTTGAGTAGGAGGGTATAGGACTAAATATTTGGACATATGCCCATTATTGATGGTCATATTCCCAGCTCTGTAGTTAATGTAAGAATCGGCAGTGGCCAACCATGGCCTCCCAAGGATGAGAGGGTAACCAGTAAGCTTAGACTTAGGCTGGAGAACTAGGAAATCTGCAAGGTACTCCCGAGAGTCAATGGAGACCATCACATCCTCCAATATTCCCTCAAGGGTTACTGTGGAATGGTATGCAAGTTGTAGAACTATTGTGGTCTTCCTTAATGAACCTTGGAGGTTGAGCTTGAGCATGGTGTCCTTGGTCATCACATTAATGACAACCCCAAGATCGATCAGAGTGTGTGGAAAAATGGTTCCATTGATGTGCACATCTACTATAGGGCTTCCAGGGTCCAAATATTTTGGATAGATTACCTGCCCCAGCATCAAGTCAGACAGCTGCCCAATGATGTTAATGGTATGGGCATTCCTCTTTCGCCTCCCTCGATTCTTGAAGCACTTCTCCTTAATCAACTTGTTGTAAATGGGAACATATTTTATTGCTTGGAGAAGTGTGATCTTTACACATAGATTTTTCAATTCTCCCAGAAGTTCAGTCTCTTCTGGGGTAGGTTGGAGTGGTTGGGCTAATCTCTCAGGAAAGGGTGGATTTACTTTAAGATCTCTTTCCTCTATTTCTTCCTCAACCTCCCTATGTGGAGGTGGAGGTTGGTTATTCGAGAGATCTCTCCCAGACCTCAGGTTAATTTCCTAGTTTTCCACAAAATAAGCTGGATATGATGTCTCTCCAGTGTATACTTGCTGAGCCTACCTGTTGTTTGGGTTTGGATTTGGCTGGGCAGGTATATGGGGTTGCTTGGGTGGAGCAGAGTGTAGGAGCTATGGTTGAGCAGGTGGTGCAGGCAATAGAGCTGGAGCATTGTTGTATTGGGGCCTCCACCCATCAAGTGGTGTATTCTACGGAGGTTGTGGCAGATCATAAGGTTAAAATGAATGGATGGCTGGTTGGGAATGATACTGAGATGCATAGGACCAATGAGTAGTTGTAGACTAGGAAGAATGAGCAGGGGATCCCCAAGAAGGTATGGTTGTGGTTTGGTTGGGGTTGTAATATGCATGGGATGACATTTGCATGCCCTGTTGGTATGGTCCAAGCCCATGAGGTCTCCTTTGGTTAATGTAGCAAAGCTGCTCAGTGACCCCTTCATCTCCTTGATATATAGCTTTGAGTCCGGGTAAAGAAGGGCACTTGTCTGTGGAGTGGTTTTCTTCATAGACAGAGCAAATTTCAATAGAGTTCAATGGACATGCATTGCTAGGATGCCTCCTAGTGCATCTGCGACAAAATATGGCCAAGGATCTCTCTGCTTCATTTTAATGTTCATGGTGTCCATTTGCAAGGCAAGGGTTTACAACATCTCACTTTTGAAATCTTCCAGCATGTTTCCAATTTCACCCTTGATGGATGAGTTGGAAGATGATGTACTGGCCATAGGTTGACTACCCCTACCCTTTTTCCAGGCTGCCCTAGAATGGTTTCTAAAGACATTATTGATATCCTCATAGGGTAATTGGTAGATATCTCCTCCTACTAACAAATGTAAGGTATCTAGAAGATCTTCTCTTACTCCCCTAAGAAGGACCATCTTTAGTGACTCAGGGTCAATTGTGCACCTGGGACTTTTGTAACTAAGATGGAATCTTTTTTCATAGTCTTCTAAGGATTCATCATGGCCTATGGTCATCTTGAAAATTTCTTCATTAGTATTGACTGGTAGTAGTCCTGATATTTGTTGTTAAAGGCCTGCTACATCTAAGCCCAAGTTGTCATACTATCTCCAGGTAAACCCATGAACCAACGCAATGCTGCATCCTCGAGGGTAGATGGAAATAGTTTTAACTTTTGCTCCTCTTATGTATAGTCATAGGTTTGGTGTATAACAACAAAATCAAACAGGAAAGTGTCAAGGTCCTCTGTGATCAGGCCATGGAAATGAGGTAGGGCATAGGGGTTTATATTTTTCATCTTAGTGTCCCCATTGGTTTCCCTGATGGGGAAGGCACCCTCAACTCTCTCTCTATTCCCTCTGTCATTTCGGTTTTTAGCCATTGGTTCAGTAGGAATGTGTTCCTCTTCTACTTCTTCTTCCCCTGTCAATTCTTCCAATATGTCATGTTGCTCTTTTAAGGGTTCCTCCACTTCACAACCACCGAAGAAGAGAGAAGGTTGGTTGTTGGATGCAGTGGGGGTATTTGGAAAAAATTACCCTAAGTTGTCCCTGTTGCTACGAGGCATGAAAGGAAATATTTTTGGGTTAGTTTTGTATTCTTTTTTAAAACTTGGAAAGTACTTGCAGAATTGAAATTGCTGATGGAATGAAAATTACTAACAGAATGAAAAAGCTACTTGATAAATTGAATCCTACTTACAGAATGGAAAGGAAGGCAGATAATGCAAAATGGAAGAAAGGAATCAACTAGATTACTTTTGCAGAAATAAACTAATGGCGGAATATTGAAGACAAGAGATAGAAGAAAAGAAAGCAGTAATCACATTCTACTCAGACACCTCCCCAGCAATGGTGCCAAAAAGTGATGAGCACTAGTATTACAGCAAGGATGCTGCAACTCCTAGGCTACTAGCTTTACTTATAACCCGAGGGTTCGTACAAACTTGGAGGTGATAGTGTTGTATGCACAAGTAAAATTGATGATTTTTCCAGTTGTCACTATTCAGCTAGCAAGAGACCACTAGGTTTCCAAGCTAGAATTCCATAAAGTCAGAAGAAGCCTGATTCATTGATGGAAGAAAGGCAATTCTACTCTAAAAGAGTTACTCTACTGTAGTAATGGAGAAAGCCAACATGTAATGCTAAACCACATGATACCCTAATTAACCATTTAAGAAGCTATGCTATGCAGAAATGCTAAATAAACAATAAAAAAATGCTACTATCTAAGTTTCAAAAGTAAAAAACATCAAACAATACTAATGTGCAAGTAAAGGAACTAAACTAAATCTATTTTCACTTTTTTGGTCTTTTTAGGCAAAATCAAGTATGCAAACTAATTGTTCTTCTGGATGTGATAGGTGGATTGAAGGTGTTTGAGGATGGCTAGAAGGTTTATGAAGTGGTTAGATGGCGTGGAGGGGTCCTAGGAGGCTTTTGGTGACTTCCTAGAGGTTTCCCATCAATTCGGCCTCAAAACAGGCCATTTCAGGAAAACCTACAGGATGATCCTGTAGCAATTACAAGAAACCTACAGGATACATCCAAGAGCTAATTGTGAGGCATTGGAGATGTTGGTCTCCTCCTGAAGCACCTTCTATGCATAAACATGTGTGTCTTCCAAAAACTATGCAACAAGATATGTTTTCATAAACTAGAATAGCAGAACTAATGAATCAATTGCCTATATTATGTATGAATAAAGTTGCTAAAGGGAGTGAAAACATGAGTGAGACCTTATTGCGGAAATGGAGATGGAAAAATATGACAATGAAATCTGCCTTGCAACATTAACCAAATACTCAATTAAAGACAACAAACTCCAAAGCTCATAAAAGCACTAGAAATCTGTGTTTTTGGGGTTGTTGAAGGGTCCCTTCCTCAAGTCATGGTCCCAGAGGGAGGAAGTGAGGCCGAGACACCTGTTGACAACCTTGTGGTGATCCTTTTCTCCTTGATAATCTGTTTCTTGAAGGAAGGCACAAATGGAAACAAACTATCACACAACCAATCTAATATACACTACTTCTAATGGAAATGCATCTAATAAGAAAATTAACAATTAAGCTATGAATCTACACTAAGCATACATTTACAATAAAGAGGATCCTTGGCTACTAGGGTTGGGCCCTAACCCAAGAGCTTCATCACTCTGAGTTAACCCAGTTCTGGCTCAAAACAAAACTCATTCTTATTACCAAAACAACAAATTACATCAAGAGAACTGTCACAAGGCTTGCAACTCGAAAATAGAGTAGAGTTTTACAATGAAAATCTGAATCCTACCGAGGTCCTAGGCCTCTCTACTTATACATATGAATTCTCCAACGACTTTCTTAAAATTAGGGAGGCTCGGCTCCCAAACTTGAGATAAACTGATGCTTTGTCTCTCACTTGCTTGGTTGCCTTCTAGTCCTCGTGATTTGGCTATTTGCACTCTGAGCTGATGGAGGAATATTCAAATGGAGGGGTAGTATATGACGAGGATTTACCTCCTATAATCTCTCTCCCTTGTCCCATTCGATTTTTGACCTTGGTCTTTGCCAAAATTCCTTGATTTTCTCCTTTAATCCTGCATTAAATGGACATTATACCACAAAGCAAAATATCCAACTCTAAATCACCTCGTAAACAAAATATAATCAAAAGCATGCAATAAGTTATGAGAATAGTTGGTTTGACTAAACTAGGAGGTGAATTAAGGCCCATATAATTACCCAATGATGAGGCTCATCAATACTAGAGCTTGTGCACACCGATTTGTGTGGGCTGATGCAAACAAGGTCATTAGGAGGTGCCTATTATTTCCTATTATTTTTTATTTATGATTGCATGATATTTACTTGGGTATATTCTCTCAGAAAGAAGAGTCATACTTTTGAATATTTTAAGGAGTTCATAAGCATGATTGAAAAAACAGACAGGAAAATTCATCAAAATTATCTACTTAGATCAAGGGGGAGAATACAAGAAGGTTGGTCTCATCAAAGATTGCAAGGACCATGGGATAGTTTAGTAGTTCATAGTACCCCACACTCCTCAACAGAATGAGATTACAAAGAGGAAGAACAAAACCCTTTTGGAGTGTGCTCGAAGCATGTTAAAAGGTAAGAATCTGCCTAATGGATTTTGGGTGGAAGTAATAAATACTGCAGTATATTTGAAGAATAGGAGTCCAACAAAAAGACTTGATTTTAAAAATCCATTTGAAGATTTATTACGTTTTAAGCCTGGAGTTAACCATTTAAGAGTTTTTGGCTCCAAATTTTTTGCTCATGTTACAAAATACGATAGGAAGAAACTTGATTCAAAGGCCATTAAATGCATTTTTGTTAGATAATACACAGAGTTTAAAGCTTATAAATTGTTTAATCCCTCTACTCATAAAGCGTTTGCAAGTAGAGATGTGGTATTCCATGAGCAAGTTGATGATGGAAACCATGAAAGAAGCAATGAATATTGGCACATACCTTTGTTGGTGGAAGATGGAAGTGATGGTACGGACAACCATGGGTAGTAGTAGTAGCAGAGAAAGGAAGATGTGGATGGTACAGATGCAGGTAGAATGCCAAGTCCACCAAGGGACAATCATAGCATATTTAAAGCCAGTCCACCACTCAAGAGATTAGGTAGGCAAATTCAGTTGCCAGTAAGATATAGGGATCATGCTCTTATAACTGGTATGTTAAATGTTGTTTAACACTCTAATTATAAAGAAGCAAGTCAGTGTAGTGAATGGAGGGAAGCCATGGAAGAGGAGTATGAGTCAATACTTAAAAACAAAACCTGAGATCTAGTTGAACTACTTAAAGGAAAACAACCCATAGGTTGCAAATGGTTATATAAGCCTAAATTTAAAGAAAATGGGAGCATAGAAAAATATAAATCTAGGCTGGTTGCAAAGGATACTAGCAGAAAGAAGGCATAGACTATGAGGAAAACTTTGCCCCTGTAGCTAAATTAAACATAATTAGAATGTTAATTTCTTTAGCTACCAAACATCATTGGATGATACACAAGCTAGATCTGAAATTTTCATTCTTAAATGGAGAATTAAAAGAAGAATTGTATTTAACGCAACGTGAAGGGTTTGTTAAATTGGGGAGGAAAATTTAGTCGGTAGGTTGAAGAAAGAATCGTATGGACTAAACAAGCACCCAAGTCATGGTATGATAAAATTTATTCATTTTTCCTACATCACAGTTATAAAAGAAGCAAGAATGACCCTAATCTGTATACCGTGTATGATGAAAATGGGCAAAGTTTTTTTATTTCTTTATATGTAGATGATCTTATCATTATAGGAAATGTTGATGAACTCATTAAATAAATCAAAGAGTAGATGTAGCAATTTTTTCAGATGAAAAACCTCGAAGAGTTACACTATTGTTTGGGTCTCTAAGTCTAGAGGGATTCTAGCCAGAATTTTATGTCTCAAGGAAAGTATGTCAGGAGTTTATTGAAAAAGTTCATAATGGATGAGTGCAAAGTAGCATCAGTGCCTTTATAGCAGAATACCAAACTTAAGAATAATTATGGTTCAAAGGAGGTCGATGCAATGCTATATAGACAGCTAGTTGGGAGTCTAATTTACTTAACTATAACTAGGCTGGATTTAGCTTTTGCAGTGAGTGTATTGAGCCAATTAATTTCAAAGCCTCTTGAGAATCATTGGGTTGCAGCAAAAGGTGTCTTACGGTATCTTCAAGGAACCTTAGACTTTGGTATTAAATATACTGATTCGTTTGATGTTAGATTGACAGGTTTCTCATACTCAAACTAGGCCATAAATCTAGATGACCGACAATCCATAACCCGCTATGCATTCAACATTGGGTCTGGGGTAATTGCACGGAGCAGAAAGAAGCAAAACATTGTATTCTTGTCTTCAGTAGAAGTAGATTATCAAGCATGTGCACAACAACATATAAGGTAGTTTGGTTGATGAGACTTCTCCAGGATGCTGAAGAATAACAAAAAGATGCAACTATTATCAGATGTGATAACCAGAGCTCAGTCAAACTTGCAAATAATCTAGTGTTTCATAAAAACACAAAGCATATTGATAAATACTTTTGCTTTGTTAGGGAGAAGGTTCAATCAAAGCAAATCCATATTGAATATTGTCATACTTAGTGACAATGTTTCAAACATTTTTACCAAGCCTCTTGGAAGAATCAAATTTGAGTTATTTAGGGAGATGTTAGGAGTGATAGTGAACCATTTCTCCATTAAGGTGGAGTGTTAAAAATAATGGAGAAATGTATTCTAGGAGAGAGTTAGTTCATTAGTTATGTGTGAGACTTAGATTAGGAATTTGTTCCTATTTTATAGGTGGTTGTTATAACCTCCCTATTTGATTGTAAACTATATATTCTTGATTGTTAATGAGAAGTGTGTAGATCATTCTTCCAAAGGCAGTCTCTAGGTGAATCCCTCACCTAAGAGTTGCTTAGTTTGTTGAATATATCACATGTCTTCCAGTTTTTAACAAGATAGAGGGGAGAGAGAGAAGGAGAGAGAGAGAGAGAGATAGTGACAAAGTTAGAGGGAAGAGAGAGAAAGAGAGTGATGGGGGGTGAGAAAGAGGGAGGTGGGAGAGGGATAGAGAGGACTGAAGAGAAAGAATGAGAGAGAGAGGGGGAGAGAGAGGGAGGAAAGAAGAAATACATAGAGGGAGAAAGGTGGAGAGAGTGAGTGAGTGAAAAGGGAGAGATGGAGAGAGAGTAAGGGAGAGTAGAGAGGGAGGGAAGAGTGAGAGGAGGGGAGAGAGATAGGGAGAGAATGGGAAGAGAGAAAAAGAGAGAAGGGGAAGAGAGAGAGAGAGAGAGAGAGAGAGGAAGAAAGAGGGAGAGAGACATAGATAGATATGGAGAGAGTGTGTGTATGTTTTTGGGGTGAGATAGAGAGGGGTAATAAGAAAGAGACGAATGGATACAAATATAGATATTATATAGTATTATATAACCAACCTAGATCCATCTTAACCTTGTATCTATCAAGTGCCAAGAGGCCCTTTACAACCCAATATAGGATATATTTGTGGGTATAACATAAGTATGTAAACAATATAAAATGTCGAGACAATTAAAAAATAATAAAAACTTAAAAGTGATATGGAGATGAGTGTAAACATTCAAATGTTGGCTCGATTAATAATAAAAATTAAAAAGTAAAAAAACAAAATGTTAAAAGTAATAAATGTAAAGTTAAAAGTAATATAAACCCTAGTATCATGGATGAATGTAAATATTTAAATGTTGCTTCAATTAATAATAAAAAGTTAAAGTAATAAAAATAATAAAATTCAATTTGTTATATTTTGATCTTTCTATTATCTTGTGAATAGACTTTGTTACAATATCATGGGCCAATACAATGACTTATCAATACCACATGCCCAAAAACTATAACTTATTTCACAATCAAAATATTTTATAACAATATGACAAGATTTTTAACCATGGATATTCACCCCCACATTATTGTGGATATTATTAACTTATATTGTGAGGCTTTGTTACAATACCATCAGCCAATACCATGGATTATCAATACCACATGCCCAAAAAACATAAATTATTTCACAATCAAAATGTTTTATTACAATATGACAAGGTTCTTAACCATGGATATTCACCCCCCACTTTATCATGTATAGTATTAAGTTGTAAATAGGATTTGTTACAATAGGAAAATACCATGGATTATCAATACCACATTCCCAAAAAACATAACTTATTTCACAATCAAATTATTTTATAACAATATGACAAAATTCTTGGCTATGGATATTCAACCAGACCTTGCCATTGATATTATGAACTTGTGAATAGATTTGTTAGAATACCATGGCTTATCAATACCACATGCCCAAAAATCATAACTTATTTCATAATCAAAATATTTTATAAAAATATAACAAGATTTAAATTAAATCTAAAAGGAAAAATGTTATAATTACTTTTGAGATATATTTAAGCCCTCCATCCTCAGGACTATTAAAAATATTTCTATAGAAATTAAATCAATGTTTTAATCAAATTAAAAAGGAGAATACTTTTATATATAAAGATGTGAAATTTATGTAATATAAATAATATTATTAAGAACTAGCATACATCCATCTTAACTAAGGATCCAAGCAATGAGAGCAATCAGAGTGACTAGTAATAATAGAGGAAAGATAGTGGATGATTCTTTTAAGATTTTCATTATTGCATTTTCTTTGATATGATTGATCCAAAATGTAGGTTTAATATTTTACAACCAATTGAGTTTTGTCAATTTACACACTTTCTTAAACACAATACAATGGGTCAGATTTAAGAGAGAGAGAGAGAGAGAGAGAGAGAGAGAGAGAGAGAGTGATGGGGAGAGAGAAAGAGGGGTGGAGGTGAGAGAAAGAGGGAGTGAGAGGAAGGAAGAGAGAGAGTAAGGGAGAGAGGGAGAGATAGAGATGGAGTTGGAGAGGAAGAGACGTAGGAAATAACAGAGACAGAGAGAGATAAAGGTGGAGAGAGAGATGGAGTGACAAGGGAGAGATGGAGAGAGAGAGAAGAGGAGAGGAGAGAGATAGGGAGAGAAGGGGAAGAGAAAGAGAGGGAGACACAAAGATGTGTTAAAGTTAATGGAGAAATGTATTCTAGGAGAGAGTCAATTCATTAGTTACCTGTCAGATTTAGATTAGGAATTTGTTCCTATTTTCTAGGTGGTTGTTCTAACCTCCCTATTTGATTGCAAATTATATATTCTTGATTGTTAATGAGAAGTGTGTAGAGCATTTGCCAGAGACAGTTTCTAGGTGAAGCGCTCACCTAAGAGCTTCTCATTTTGTTGAATATATCATCTGTCTTCTAGTTTTTAACATGGTATCGAGCTTCAGAGTTGAGAGAGGTAAAGCCAGCATGCTTTGGTGATTGGGTGAGTGGAGCAGGATTGTGGCCCTGATTGGTGCAAAGAAGGCCTGGTGAGGAGGCGAAGCATGAGGAAATTCTGGAGAAAATATGAGGAAATTCTGGAGAAAATATGTCGCTGCTTGATCAGCGCTCTTTTTGGCTCAAGAAATGCACTTTTCTTTGTTGACCAGTGCCTGTCCTTGAGAGACAAATGCATTGTTCGACCTCCTCTTAGAGCGAATTGTTGTAGCACGAGACATCAACGTGAATACTGGAGAGGAATTTGCACTACTCCATTGATTGACGTGGTTGTGGAGATTTGTCACTACTTGGTGTGGCTGTAGTGAATCTGTTGGTTCGTCTACATTTTTTTTTCAATTGTGGATGAGTGGATTAGGAGATCGTTGAACAAAGAGAAGTGAATCTGGTGTAGTGTGCATGGATACTATTGGTGAGGAGACTACTGGAGGTTATCCGTATGAATGGTGTGGAGGCCGCTGCGAGGTGGAGCAGAGGAGCAGCGGAGGTAGAGATCGCGTGCTGCAGTGATGGATTGATGAGAGTGGATCTGGAGTAGTGGAGGCGTGGCGAGGTTGGTGTGGTGGTGTGATCCTTCATTGCGGTGTGGTGTGGTGAGTTGCCTTCTTTCGGGAATCTCTCCACTCCCCCTAGAGCCTCATGACACCATCAAATCCACGAAGAGGGAATCCATTGTAATGTGAATTCGATTTCAAGTTTAGTACATATAAAAATCTATGTAATGTGAATTTCATTTCAAGTTCGGTACATATAAAGATCTCTGTAATGTGAATTTGATTTCAAGTTTGGTTTAGATGTGATCTAGCGATTTTCTCGCATGCATTTTAACAAGTGCTCAGCAATCAGTTTCTTATAAGAAGAAGAAAAAGTATTTTCATCTCCTTCAACATATTTCTGAGCCATTTTTTCTTCCTTCGGTAGAACTTTGCTTCGAAAATTTCATCCATTTATCGTAGTGTGGTGTGTTTTAACAAAAAAGGTAGATTTATATTCATCAACATATTTCATGAAGCTGTGTGTAATTTCGTGAAGGTGCGCAGTTTTGTGCCAACATTTAAAGGTTGATCAACCGTCTATTTTTTGAAAGGTATCGTTGTTTGTGATTTTTTTTCAATCAAAATAATAGTTTGTGAGAGGTCTTTTTTTTTTGGGGGCACATTAAAAAAGGGGTACAATTTTTTAAAAGCAAGCTATGAAATTGTATTTTTAAAAAGGAAGGGAGAAGGGTTGTTTTTTTAAGAGAAATGACACATATATATTTTTTTGAGATATCCCTTCTCTGGATCTGAAGATAGATCCATTTTTTTTAATCAATTGTTGGAGGACAAAGTTTCCTTTGAGGGAGTCCTGTCATGATTAATAACTAGATGGCAGAGGCATATCTGAACTAGAGCAATAAGCTCGACAAATATAATTACTCTAATTGGAACAACAACAATCTAAGGCTAGGAAAAGAGGGAGAACAAAGAAAAAGTGTTGTTAAAATTGTTAATGAAAGACTATATTATCCCTCACATCCGTGAATGCAAATCAACAAACGACATCTCGAAAACCCTCAAGGACCTATAAGAGATCAAAAACACAGATTGCCTGTTGTTTTTTAAAAAGCAATATTCTCTCCATCAAAATGGAGGAGAATGAATCAATGTCTCTCGAATCGAGGAGCTCAGAGATAAGCTTGGAAACATAAGAGAGACAGTGTCAAACACTGATCTTCTCATAATCGCCATGAATGGTATGACTGATCTTCTCACAATCGCCATGAATGGTATGACTGATGACTATCATATGTTTATCACAACCTTGAATTCGAGAGAGAAATCCCCTAATTTTGAATAATTGATAGGAATCCTGATGCAAGAGGAAAAGAGGTGGATGACTCTGAAAACCCAAAGTTCAGATCTTGCTCTAATGGCGAATAAGAAGCCCTTCAGAGAAAAGGCAAGTGTAGGACAGAAAGGCGAGCGTACACCACAAAGAAAAGAACCTCAAGGTATGTCCTCAAATAGAAGTGATTCAGGACCCAAATGTTTTTATTGTGGTAGAGTTGGTCACATAGCTAAAAACTTCCAGAAGAAGAAGTTTGATGAAGGTCACCATAGACATAAGAAGCATGCAGGGCACTTTGTTGATGAAGATCAAAATCAAAATCTCAGGTTGTTTGTATCTGATTCTTTGTTCTCTACTGAGGATGATGCAGAAGAAACTTGGTTTGTGGACTGACGAGCTTCCACTCACATGACAAGAAACAAACATTGGTTTGAGAATTTTAAAGAAACTAGCAGTGGTACCAATATCTACCTTGGTGATGATAGAGGGTACTAGATCAAAGGGTACGGTGATGTTCCTGTCATTTTTCTTGATGGAAATATTAGACATATTCAAAATGTAATGTATGTACCCAGAATAAAAAAGAATCTAATATTTGTTTCTATGATAACAGATCAGAACCTTAAGGTAGAGTTTTTAAGTCTTATTGTGTTATTAAAGATCTGTTGGATCATATGAAGCCAATCGCATCAGGTATTTGAGTGGGAGGATTGTATAAGTTGAATGTAAGAAGCATACCACACCAAGCCTTGACCTCATCAGTTATTACTGCAGAAGACTTATGGGATCAAAGATTTAGTCATATCAATTTCAATGACCTGCTGCTACTTCAGAAACGAGGTATGGTCAATGATATTTCTGTTTTAAATAATTTTCATGTTGATTGTGAAGCATGTGCTCTTGGGGAGATGCATAGAGATGAGTTTCCTGTAAATGTAGATAGAAAGAAGAGAGATATAATAGAGATTGTGCACACTTATTTGTGTGGGCTGATGCAAACAAGGTCATTAGGAGGTTCTTATTATTTCCTTTTATTTGTTTATGATTGCACGAGATTTACTTGGGTATATTTTCTCAGAAACAAGAGTCATACTTTTGAATATTTTAAAGAGTTCAGAAGCATGATTGAAAAAGAGAGAAGAAAATTCATCAAAATTATCCGCTCAGATCAAGGGGGAGAATACAAGGGTGGATTCATCAAATATTGCAAGGACCATGGGATAGTTCAACAGTTCACAGTACCCCACACTCCTTTATAGAATAGGGTTGCAGAGAGGAAGAACAAAACCCTTGTGGAGTGTGCTTGAAGCATGTTAAAAGGTAAGAATTTGTGTAATGGATTTTCAGAAGAAGTAATAAATATTACAGTATATTTGAAGAATAGGATTCCAACAAAAAGACTTGATTTTAAAACTCCATTCAAATCTTTACTAGGTTTTAAGCCTGCAATTAATCATTTAAGAGTTTTTGGCTCGAAATATTTTGCTATATTCCAAAAGAGGATAGGAAGAAACTGGATTCAAAGGCCATTAAATGCATTTTTGTAGGGTACTGCACAGAGTTTAAAGCTTATAAATTGTTTAATCCCTTTACTCATAAAGTGTTTGCAAGTAGGGATGTGGTATTCCATGGGAAGGTTGATGATAAAAACCGTGAAAGAAGAAATGAAGATTGGCACATACCTTTGCTGGTGGAAGATGGAAGTGATGATAGGGACAACCATGGGCAACAAAAACAGAAAAAAAAGGAATATGTGCATGGTATAAATGGAGGTAGCAGGCCAAGTCCACCAAGGGATGATCATAACATATTTGAAACGAGTCCACCACTCATGAGATTAGGTAGGAAAATTGAGTTGCCAGCGAGTTATAAGGATCATGCTCTTATAACTAGTATGTTAAATGTTGTTGAACACTCTAATTATAAAGAAGCAAGTCAATATAGTGATTTGAGGGCAGCCATGGAAGATTAATATGAGTCAATACTTAAAAACAAAACTTGGGATCTAGTTGAACTACCTGAAGGCAAACAACCCATAGGTTGCAAATGGAAGCATAGACAAATATAAAGCTAGGTTGGTTGAAAAGGGGTACTCCCAGAAAGAAGGCATAGGCTATGAGGAAACCTTCGCCCCTATAGCTAAACTAAACACAATTGGAATGTTAATTTATTTAGCTAACAAACATCATTTGATGGTACACCAACTAGAAGTCAAATATGCATTCTTAAATGGAGAATTAAATGAAGAAGTGTATTTTAATGCAACCTGAAGGGTTTTTTAAACAAGGGGAGGAAAATTTAGTCTGTAGATTAAAGAAAGCATTGTATGGGCTAAAGCAGGCACCCAGGTCGTGATATGATAAAATTGATTCATTTTTCCTACAACATAGTTATAAAAGAAGCTCCCTAATCTGTATACTATGTTTGATGAAAAGGGGAAAATTGTTTTGATTTCTTTATATGTAGATGATCTCATCATTACAGGAAATGTTGATGAACTCATTAAATAAATCAAAGAGAAGATGTCACGGTTTTTTGAGATGAAAGACCTCAGAGAGTTACACTATTGTTTGGGTCTTGAAGTCTGGAGTGATTCTGGCTAGACTTTTCTGTTTCAGGGAAAGTATGTCAGTAGTTTATTGAAAATGTTCATAATGGATGACTGTAAAGCAACATCAGTGCCTTTATAGCAGAATACCAAACTTCAGAATAATGATGGTTCAAAGGAGGTTGATGCAAAATTGTATAGATAGTTGGTTGGGAATCTAATTTACTTGACTACAACTAGGCTGGATTTGGCTTTTGCAGTTAGTGTATTGAGCCAATTCATGTCAAAGCCTCTTGAGAATCATTGGGTTGCAATGAAAGGCATCTTAAGGTATCTTCAAGGAACCTTACACTTTTGTATTAAATACACTGATTCATTTGATGTTATATTGACAGGTTTCTCACACTTAGATTGGGCCAAAAATCTAGATGAATGACGATCCATAATAGGCTATGCATTCAGTGTTAGGTCCAGGGTCATTGCATGGAGCAGCAAGAAGCAGAACAATGTATCCTTTTCTTCAGCAGAATCAGAGTAGCAAGCAATGTGTGTAGAAACATGTGAGGTAGTTTGGTTGAGGATAATTCTTCAGGATGTCGGAGAATAAAAAAAAGATGCAATTGTTATCAAATGTAATAACCAGAGCTCTATCAAACTTGCAAATAATTCAGTGTTTCATAAAAATATAAAGCATATTGATACACAGTTTCACTTTGTTAGGGAGAAGGTACAGTCAAAGGAAATTCATATTGAATATTGTAATACTTGTGACAATGCTACAAACATTTTTACCAAGCCTCTTGGAAGAACTAAATTTGAGTTATTTAGGGAGATTTTAGGAGTGCTAGTGAACCCTTTCTCCATTAAGGGGGAGTGTTAAAGTTAATGGAGAAATGTATTCTACGAGAGAGACAGTTCATTACTTCATGTGAGACTTACATTAAGAATTTGTTCATATTTTCTAAGTGGTTGTTCTAACTTCCCTATTTGCTTGTAAACTATATATTCTTGATTGTTAATGAGAAGTGTGTAGAGTGTTCTTCCAGAGGCAGTCTCCAGGTGAATCCCTCACCTGAGAGCTACTCAGTTTGTTGAATATATCACGTGTCTTCTAGTTTGTAACAAGATCAAGGGGAGAGAGAGAGGGATATATTGACAAAGTTAGAGGGAAGAGAGAGACAGAGAGTGATGGGGGGGTGAGATAGAGGGAGTTGGGAGAGGGATAGACAGGACTGAAGAGAGAGAATGAGAGAGATAGGGGGAGAGAGAGGGAGGGAAGAAGAAATACATAGAAGGAGAAAGGTGGAGAGAGAGAGGGAGTGAAAAGGGATAGATGGAGAGAGAGTAAGGGAGAGAGGAGAGAGGGAAGGGAGAGTGAGAGGAGGGGAGAGAGAGAGGGAGAGAAGGGGAAAAGAGAAAAAGAGAGAAGGAGAAGAGAGAGAGAGTGAGAGAGGAAGAGGGAGGGAGAGAGAGATAGATAGATATGGAGAGAGAGTGTGTATGTTTGGGGGGTGAGATAGAGAGGGGTAATAAGAAAGAGAGACATAGATACAAATATAGATATTATATAGGATTATATAACTAGCCTAGATCCATATTAACCATGTATCTATCAAGCACCGAGAGGGATCAATCTCTTGAGGTGAAAACATTTCCTCAAGTTTTGCACTAAAAAAAGAGGGTTGCGCCTCGAGAGATTTGATCCCTTTCGGTGCTTGATAGATCCTGGGTTAAGATGGATCTAGGCTGGTGTAGATATATTTCATGTCATTGCAGACGATTAGCGTGAATAGAATATTGGAATCTTTATAGTTAATATTTTTAAATAATCTATAATTCATTTAAATTAATATTTTATATAATATTTAACACATTTAAAATTATAATTCATCTATATTAAACCATGGTCAACCATAGTCAACTATGGTACTGTGTGGATAACTATGGTCAACATGGTCAATCATCAACTTTACTCGACCATCATAAGTCACCATCAGTAATGGTCAACTATGATCAACCATGACCAAACATGGTCATTCCTAGTTGAACCTTGGAAAAGGATAGTCAACACATGCTCACAATGGAAAATCTCGATCAACCATGGTTAAAATGGTAAAAAATGTCCATTCAAGGTCACCATACTTGAACATGTCAACCATGCTCAATCAAGGTCACCATACTTGAACATGTTAACCATGGTCATCCATTGTAAACATGGATTACCATAACCTATTATAAAAACCTATGGTTAATTGTGGCCGTCTACCATGATGAAACATCAACAACCATGGTCAAACATAGTTAATCACAATCTATCATAGTCAACTATAATTAGTTATGGACAACTATGGTCATCCATAATCAATTTTATATTGAACATATTTAGCCATAATCAACCACAGAATCATAATCTACTATTTCTCCACATGCAAGTTGGCACCACATTAATAAATTTTAGTAAATTTGATTGATTTATGTTTATCAACAACATTTTCCTTATAAAAATAACATGATCAAGCATATTTACTAAGATGATTATACTATTTTTTATTTTTAGATTTTTCATAATTTTAATTTTGGCTAACATAAACAAAATTTCAATTCAATCTTGATGATGAACCGACATCATTACACATCATACTAATTATATTATTGATTTATTTAATTAATTCTCCATTGATTAGTAAGCTTCCTTTATATTGTTTAAAAAAATAAATAAATAAATAAACATTGTTTCCATGCTTTGTCCTTTAAATTCCATCGAGAAAACGCAAATGGGAAAATTACAAATGAAATGGTCCCCACTCCCTTGCTAAAGAAAACGCAAATGGGAAAATTAAAAATGAAATGGTCCCCACTCCCTTGCTAGTGATTAAGCTTACTGTTACTTGTCCATGATTGTGCTTACATTATTCTTCTTAGAATGCAAACAATTTCATTACACATATTTCTAGAATTTTTACATAATCTAGAATTTCTAGAAACTTCTTAGACTTAAAAAATTATGCTTTTAAGATAATCATAAAATGCTCCTGCATCATATGTAAACATTATATTACATTCATTAAGTTTCCTTCTAAATAAACCTTATATATTCCAATATACACAGGATTATATCTTATGCCAACATTGTCTAACTTTATATTACATTCATTAGGTTTCTTTGTAAACAAACCTTATATATTCCAATATACAAGGGATTAGATCTTATGTTAACATTGTCTTGTTAGCCATATATGTTGGTAAACTATTTTTCTATTTTTTTCATTTCTAAGTTGTACCTAGGCTAGATTAAGCCACATGTTGGATGGGAGAATGATATGCTCAATAGCAGGATGTTGTCACTATGATTGTGTAAGACTTGACCAAGTCTAGATGCCCTTTGGGATAACATAGTATTACTCCACACTCTGAACCATTTAAAATAATTTTTCAATCCATTATATTATAAATTCAATTAAAACTTAAAAAAAATACTTTTAAATTATTAAATTTATTATGAGATAACATAATGGAGTTGTCTTTAGTGTGACTTTTTGGACTTTGGGCTGAAAATTTTGAAGTGAAATATTGATTTGTGTTATTTAAACTAGTTTTTATTTAAAGTGTTATTTAAAGTGGTTTTTATTTAAATTGGTTTTTTGACTGTATAGATGGATTCAACAGCGTGAAAAACCCCTAGGGCACAGGGATTACCCATCAAACTTGTGATCCTAGGGCACAGGGATTACCCATCAAACTTGTGATTTCAATAAATTCCTGTTAAACTTTAAATAAATTAGACCAAAAAAACTGAATTTTTTTTTTTTCCAAAAAATCTCACTAAAAACAACTCCTAACCTAATCTTACTCCACACTCACACACAATTAATAAACCATATAATCATTAAGAAAAATTCAATTACAATTTTAAAATTACTAAATTCATTTTTATATCCAAAAATACAATTTGAATAAATAATAAAACAAACAAAAATTATACTACCAATTCAAAACGCCAAAAACATCATGTCACTGAACCACCCCATCTGAAATATTTTACTAGTTCAACAGAAAAACCCAGAAACATCACCACACTGAACAACTCAATCCGATTCCGCCTGGGGTTTATCCCACTAAACGACGTCCAAATTATACTACCAATTCAAAACGCCAAAAACATCATGTCACTGAACCACCCCATCTGAAATATTTTACTAATTCAACAGAAAAGCCAGAAACATCACCACACTCAACCACTCAATCCGATTCCGCGTGGGGTTTATCCCACTAAACGACGTCCAAATTATACTACCAATTCAAAACGTCAAAAACATCATGTCACTGAACCACCCCATCTGAAATATTTTACTAATTCAACAGAAAACCCAGAAACATCAATCCGATTCCGCGTGGGGTTTATCCCACTAAACGACGTCCATGTAATCACGTCATGTTTATATTGTCTCGCAGGCCGCCGTTGTGGTTGAATTATATTTTAAAGGAAGTAATGCTGGCTGTCACAGGGGACGGTGCATTGAGAGACAGCATGGTACGACCCCACGTTTATTTTATAGAAATAGTCTATAACTCGATTTTTTGAAAGCTTTTTTGGTGGGTTTTTCTGGTTGAAATCCGGCAGGAATTTATTGGAATCGCAAGTTTGAGAGCTAATTTCTGCACAATGAAAGCGTCTTAAGGGTTTTCGAGGGTGCTGAATCCAAATATGCAGTTAAAAAACCATTTTAACTGCAACAAATCAAGATTTAAACTCAATTTCTTCCACCAGATTCCATCACCAAAATATCCAAAAAATCGCATTATAAACAACTCCTACTTTATATATATCCCACTAAACGACGTCCATGGAATCACGTCATGTTTATATTATCTGGCAGGCCACCGTTGTGGTTGAATTATATTTTAAAGGAAGCAAGGCTGGCTGTCACATGGGCGGTGCATTGAACGACCCCACCCTTATGTTACGGCATCAAATTACGGCCAATTTATCGGTTAGCATCTCAGGGATCCGGAGGTACACAGTCGCATTCACTCTTTACCTTTCTCTACATTCCACGAGTAGCAACCATTTTGATGAAGCTTTACCTGGCACCCGGTGGAGAATTGATTTAATATTTTATTATTCTCATTTAATTAAAAAAATAAAAATTTAATAAATCAATATTAATCATTGTGTTTATCAAAATAACAAAATAAAAGTTCATTATATCAATGTCAATTGTTAATATATTCTTTGATCTGCTACAAACTGGAAAGATTTGCGGTTATGCTACAAGTTAAAATTACTGTTTTTTAAATATTATTTATTTAATATTATATTATTTTTATCTAATTAAAAAATAAAAATAAAAAATCAATATTAATGATTTTTTGTAAGAATTAAAAAATGTTAGTATTAATGTAAAAAATAAAACGAATACATCTTTTAAAATATTTGGGGTATATCATCATCCATAAAATCAGCGGAGTGTCATAGACAGCTAGAATGTCAAAATGATCCACCCTGGTGCAAAATATTAACAATTTAAGCATCATAGTGAGAGGAAAAATCATGAAATTAGAGACCCAAATACATATGATTCATAAAATATGTAGTAGGAGAATCAAAATTGTGCAACATAGAGAAATTTAGTTGTGCCGAGAAAAGCCAATGAGACTTCCCATCATGGAAATGGGAGGAAGTTAGCATGGTGTGTGATATGGTCAATCTCCAACAATATTTGAAAACCATCTTGTGGAGCCATGAGGCCAAGTTTGGACAAAGCATCCACGGTGGAGTTGTGAATGCGGCGGATGTGTTGTATAGAAATATCCTGAAAGGTGGTCATGAGATGCCCAATGTTCGCAAGCCATCCATGTAGGTGTGATTGTTGTATGAATGATTTTCCCAACACATGGTTAATAATGGCTTGTGAGTCCCCATATATGTTCAGTGTAGGCATGTTCAAGAAATTTGCAAACCATAATAATCCCCACAGGGCCATCACCTCCGCTTTCATGTTGGTTCCGCTGCCTCCCCCCCAATGTATCTTGTATTGTTGATCTTCATCTACACAGATCTAGAAACCACAACCGCAGATACCATGTTGTTCCGTGCCATCAAAGTAACCAACCGGATATGAAATAATCGGTCCCGAAGTGTATCTAGGGGCCCGATCAGGCCCAGGTTGTTGTGACAGCAGAGGCCCAGATTGTTGTGACAGCAAAGGCTGCATCCAGTTCAAGATGTTGTGGACAGTATGATGAATATTAAGTGGGATTCCATCAAATATGTTCTTGTTCCGAGATTTCCAGATTTCCCAAAAACATACCAGTGGGACAACTCTCCATGGAATTGTTTTCCTGCACCACCAGTTGAGACAAGATTCTATCGATGCATGATTTTGAATTGGGAAAGAGAGCTTACCTGAGATTTCTAGCCAAATCTGAATCGCTACCGGGCATAATAGAAAAATGTGGATTTTGCTTTCCTCTTCCCGTCTACATAGAGCACATATGCCAGGGCCCGTCATGCCTCTTTTCCTCAAGTTATCCCAAGTGAGGTTTTTATTCTTCCATGTCAGCCAGCAAAATAATATAATCTTTATAGGTATCTTAGTCTTCCAGAAACCAGAGAACCAACATACCTCAAATTGGTTCAGAATATGAGAGCACAAAAAGAGGTATGTATCTGATACTGAGACAGATCCATGTTTCATGGCCCCTTCCCATCCCATTTGATCTCCCTGTTCCATCCTGCATAAGCCAGATTGTCAAAGCACCATTCGAATTTGATCCCATCTTCTAGCCTCGTCCCCCTGTAGCCCATCTCGACGACCTCTTTCCATACCGGGAGGGAGCTCAACCAGGAGAAAATGGTCTGATTTAGAAAAAAGTGTCCACTGTTGTGTAAACGTCTACATAGCCTATCATTGAACAACCCATCTAAGTTGGTGCCAAAAATACGATCTCTACCTATGATAATTTCACTTCCTAAGCCAAATATTCAGCATGTCCTACGGAGGAACCAATGCCTAACCTTATTCAAACTGTTCCAAATGGTGGACCCCTTCAGTCTTCCGATCGTCCCCTCTCTCATCCACAATATGGGATTCTTCCCTTGTAGGTATTTGGATCTAATAATCTCACCCCATAAGCATTTGCCAAATAGTCCTCTCCATAATGATTTGATCAGCAGTGCCCAACCAAATATTTTGATGTTCAGTAGTCCCCATCCACCTTTGCTCTGTGGGATGGTGATCTTGTTCAGTGATACAAGGTGGAATTTTGTGCCTGTCTGGATCCAAACCAGATGAATTTGGCCATAATTTTGTTGATTTTTTAGATGATAGAGGCAGGTAAGAAAAATAAGTGTGCCTAGTAAACAATGAGTTGTTGTAACACCAACTGGGTGAGGGTGACCCTACCCCCTAGCATCATACATTGATGCTCCCATCCAAAAATCTTGCAGTGAAACCTATCAACCATCCATTGCCAGTCTTTAACCCTGTAGCAGTTTGGTTTGAGGATGAACCCCAAATATTTTAACCCATCTCCAATTGGCTTTGCCACCACCCTGAAAATGTTCCTGATGTGCTCAACATCCTCCATATTTCCTTCCCCATAAAGTATCATAGATTTATGTTTGTTCATGATAAGACCAGTTGCATTGCCAAACCTATGGAAGATATTATGCAAAGCATCCCAAGCCATCCTCGATAACATGCCAAAATTGAGTATGTCATCAACAAAAAAACTGTGAGAAATTTTGATGCCCCTGCCCATGTTGAGCACAGTGAATTCTCCCCACAAACAAGCATTTTTAATCTTATGACTGAGGCCATCCATGGCCAGTATGAATAGCAGAGGTGAGAGCGAGCATCCCTGCCTCAAACCCCTTTCAGCCCCAAAAAATTTGGTGGGAAAACCATTGATGATGACAACATATCTAACCTTCGTCACACATGCCATAATCCATTCTATGTTGCACACCTGTAAGCCTATCTTGTGAAGGAAAATTCTCAAGAAACCCCAGTCGAGACAGTCATATGCCCTCTATAGATCAACTTTCATCACTGCAACATTCAACTTTTTGGTGTGGATGGAGTGTAGCCCTTCCTGTGTTGTGGCGGTGACATCATGTATTAATCTATCTTGTAGGAATCCATATTGTTCCGGGGAGATGTAGGTGGACATAATGCCTTTGATCCTGAGTGCAATGATTTTGGAGATCAACTTGTAAATAAGGTTACATAATGAAATGGGTCTGTAATCTTGGAATGTCCTTGTGTCACATTTTTTATGTATAAGAGAAATGTAGGTCGAGTTAATATTTGGATGGATCCTTCCCCCCAGTCTAGACTCCTCGACCATCCCTCTCAAATCCTCTCCCATAATATCAAAGAAATGCAGAAATAATTCGATTTTCTATCCATTAGGACTAGGGCATTTGTCCTTGGTGAAGGACTTCAGGACAAACAATATCTCCTCCAATTCAACTGTCTTGTATAAGGCATCATTCCCACGGTCATCGAACATAGTGGGATATGTGTCCGCACTCCAGACCTGATCATCAATGCAATGAGTCTCCTTCTTCTTGTAGGCATTTTCAAAGTATGTGACTGTGGCCAGCTGAATCTCAAGGAGGGTGTGAGCCAAACCTCCATTTGAATCCATTATACTCCATATGGTATTGATATTCCTCCTATGGTTTGCGTATCTATGAAAAAAATTGTGTTCTTGTCCCCTTCCTGTATCCATAGTGCCCTACTCTTCAGTCTCCAAGTGACCTCCTGAATGTGGAAAATCTGCTGCTTTTTCTCCTCAAGCTGCCAAATTTTGTGTATGAAGTCCACAAGTGGGCATCCCACATTCAAAATCTCTCATAGTCTATTCAGATTTGCATTTATGTCTCTGAGCTCCTTTGGCATTCTCTTTTTCTTATTGCGCTCCCATCCCTTCACCATTGTTTTCATAGCCAGTAATTTCTCATGTATGGCCATCATAGGGGAATCCCTCGATACATGATGTTAGGCCCATAAATATTTGATCACTATGTTAAATTTTGAATCCTCTAGCTAGATCCTATTGAACTCTAAAGGCATACCCATTCTATGTTGATCCTTGCGCCAATACAGTGTAATGGGCCAATGATCAGAAATAAAAGGGTTATAACCTCCGAGTGGAGGATTTCCGTCCTTTCAACCAGGTCTTCATGCATTAGGAATCGATCAAGCCACTTTACGATGTGCCAAGTGATCCGGATTTAAACTGAAATGCAGAAAATTGCAGATATAACCATAAATACAAACAGACTTGAAATAGGACTTGCTCGAGCGATTGTAGCTTATCTGTGAGAAGACATGTGGTTCTTACATGCCTTTGAACTACGTTACAATGAGGATCAAACGCCTTTTTATTGTTGAACAATAAGAGCAAACCCTAAACAACTAAAACCCTAGCCCGAGGAGATGTAACACCAAGCGTTTATGGGCCCCATTGGGGTTAGTTGGACATCCAACTTCCCGGGGTCACAAGTTGGTCATATTATCTCTGTTTGATGCACATGATACCCCATTGGAAAGATCTCTCCACGGACTATGATGGAAAAAACATTTCTAGGTAGTAAATCACTGGTATCACTTTGCCAAAAAAACGTCATTTAGGGCCTCAAAATGGCTTTCGAAGTTTAGGACCCGAAAAACTGCTAAAAAAAGTAAATTGTGCTACAATTAAGGAAACTGAAAAACTGAAAGAAACAATGGTGGGGGTCCAAGTGGAATTGGCGGGTGGCCACCAATATCCACCTGGATCATTCCTCCCCCCTTAGGAATCAATGGTCCCCATTGCGTTGAGTTCCTCTATTGGTGTCTCAGTATGAATACACTATTCCACCCTTTTCCACACTAATTCATCAATCCGGGTGCATACAATTTTCAAGGTAGCACGTTTGGTATATACAAGGTCAAGGTTACAATCTAACATCAACCGAGGATTCACAACTAAGAATCAAGCATTGTTGTAACAATAAATAGAAATAAATTGCAGAACTTAAAAGGCATTCACAATAATCATTAAAGATCTGTAACAGTGATAAGGAATTAACACACCATAATAAAACATCACACACAAAGGAAATACGCAGCATCTAATCAGAAGAGTGGGCCCAACTCTCTAATCAGGGCTGCATTAACTCATAGTGAAGAAGAGAACATCAACTTGCTCGTATTTGATTAATATATAAGGAACTGTTACAATATTTGTCTCTGCGTAGCTAACCCCTCGCATAGGAATAAAACCCCTTTTATACAAATACATGGGAATGACATATTCCCCAAATCCGACAACTAATGCCCAAAAATATACAACTGTTTAGAACAGAAACTAATTGTTGAGAGAGAGAGAACAATAAAGATCCAAAATAGGTCTGGGAGCAGCTGAGAGTTGGTTATGTTGTTGCAGCATTGCCGAACATCTGCTATAAATGTGGGACTACTACTGGGAGCTGTGAATGCAATACCTGTTCACCAGAATCTGCAGAAATAACAAAGTTTAGTAGTTCACATAGGCAAAACCCCCACGACCTTACTTCATCAATTAAATATTCCAAGAGAAGTTATAAGGGAGGTTTACCTTGTAGATTTATCATAATTAATGCATATCATTTGCTGCAAAAAGGATGAAAGGAAAGGTGAAAATGTAAGGAAAATGTAGGTAGATTTGGTGCCCAAGATCTCCCCCCAACTAGTCTTCTGCATGCCCTCATGCAACTCGCCACTTCCACAGGTCACGATTAGAATGACTGTAGTGAGCGTGGAGCTGGGAGAGATCATACTCATCTGCCATGTTTGTTCCTAGGGTTTTGTATCCTTATGTGAGAAGACTTTCATTCCACCAATCACCTGGTACATTGTAAGTTGGGGTGTAATGATCTGCTAGCAACCAAATGATGGGTAACCTGAACTAGATTCCCATCCACTCGACCCTGCATGTTTGGATGCATGCTACATATCTCGGCACCCGACTTAGTGCTCATGCAAAACTTGGTGCTCCAAAAGGTTCCCTGTTCCGGACAGTTGTAGGTGACATCATCCACCTCTTCTGACAAATATCAAGGGCCTCATCTTGAAACGTGACTATTTGTTTGACACAAAGGTCAATACACCACTTTTGTTTCCTCAGCATCCATTCTCTATTTCACTCAATCTATAAAAAGGTGGTGGCTTATTATATGTAGTCACGTACCGTTCGTTCTCCCCTCTCATCATAAGAGACTTCATGTTTTGATTCGACTCAAACATATTAGAAGCCTTCTGCTAGTTTATCTAGTTGATAGTATAGGAGGTAAGAGCCCTTAAATGAATGTCCCCCACGTATGGGACTAGATTAAACTTTTTGTCCATGCATAGGATGTCTCCATGCAGATAAAGCTCACACATCAGATGTTGGGTTACCAAGTCATGGATTCTTCGTATATGGAGGAATTGTATAAAGCCCTTAATCTCATGATTGACCTTCTTCTTAATGCTTTCCAAATAGAAGAACAAAAGTTGCTCATGCAAGAACAAGGCATAACTAGAAGCAGGAGGACAACATGCCATTACCTGTTGGGTCAAGCTGAACATCTGTTCTTTGTCAGTCTTCAATTCCAACACTTGTCCTTCCAACCGTTCTACTTTGAGTTGTTGTTTTGAATACCTCAACCATAATATGTCAACTCACTCTACATACTCAAAGATAGCCTAGGACGATTGTTCTTGGACCCTTTTCACCTCATTCGGATAATGGGTCGCAGTGGATTTCCAAGTTTGAATCTCGGTTATTAAAGCAATTCAGGGCCTTCAAACAAATGCTTGATAGGATCCGTTTGGGTGGCAGCAGAGGTGGTAGGCACATCATATACATGTGTTGCTTCTTCGGCCACCATAGCCTTAGGCTTCCTAGACCACCGTTTATACTTTCTTACCTACTTCGTAAGTCAATGCACCTATCTTATCAGCCTTTGAACCTCTGTTTTCAACTGCATCATGTCTCTGAACTGTAGCTGATACTTCTTTTTAAGGGTTGGCCTCCACTACTCACACAGTTCTATCCATTCCTTCTTAATATCAATTCTTTTGGCTCTGTAGTTGGTTCAACAGGTGTTGGATTACCCGAAGGAGTAGCCACTGGTGCATCTACCAAGCTCTCCTTGCTCGGCTCCCCTTTCTCGGAAGTAATTACTTCTTCCTTAACAATTAATTCATATGGCCCTACAGTTGGTTCAAAAGGTGATGGATCACTTGGAGGAGTATCCACTAGTCCACGTATTGGGTTTTCCTTACCTGGTTCCCCTTTCTCAGAAGCAATTTCTTCTTCCTTCATTCTAGGTTCTAGGACATCTGTTGCCTGAACAACACCCCCTTCATCCATTTGTTGTTCCCATTCTTCTGCAAAATGTCCCTCCTCCCTCTGTTCTTCGGAATGGCATTGCTGATAATCAGTAGCCAACAAACTAACAACGGTCGAACCTTTTACTGAACCATCAAATTTTAAAATGGGATGGATAGAAACCTCCTTTTCTGAGCGTCGGGGAGAACGAGACACTCTCTCTCCTCTTGTTATGGTGGCACAAAAAGGAGAATGGAAGATGTCCTCTTCCTGATCTATATTGGCCCTATCTATGACGTCGAGTTCCTTCCCTTCATCTAAGACAATTCTGCTCTGGCCCAAGGCTCCTTCCTCTGTTAGCTCCTGTCCCATGGTTGACATTGGTTATTGTGGAATAGTGTCAACCTCAGGAATCATTCTTTCCACATTTCCAGGACCGAAAGGGTTGCTGGTGGTTCATGTGTGACACCACCACCCGTATCTGATGCTTCCAGAACAGATGATGCTGAAGTTATTTCCCCTTGCACTTCATTAACGAAAGTGGATTCTTGTATCACCGTGTCAATCTCATCCATCGTGTTCATAATTCCTTCCTCCATCAGCTCCATAGTCAAGGCTGGTTCTTTTGTAATAGCCTTGGCTATGGATTTGACTGTCTCTTCCGTTTCGAGCCTTTCCTGCTCCAGTTCTTCCTCTTCCCTTGATTCCACAATAGAGGTTGGTTCTTGTGTAACAGTCTCAGCTGTAGCACTTACTGTTTCTTCCACTTCAAGCTCCCTTTCTTGCTCTGGTTCCTCTTCTTACATTTCCATCTCTTCAGGCTCTTCTTGGTCTACATATTCACCCTCTGCTAGTTCCTCGTCCATTCTCTCCAGCTCCTCTTCTCTAGCAGCTATAATAGCTGCTACTTCTTCTTCTATTGATTCCCGAAACACTGCCCAAGGAATTCCAAATTGGGTCAATGCATGCATGACCAGTAATCAAACGAGCCCATGATTAGTGATGACTGCTACAACCTGTCGCGAACGCTGGGTAGACTACGCCATCAATTGGAGGATTTTCAATAAAAAGAAGGGCATGTTCAAAGAGAAGACTTCTGACTGTGGAAATCGAAGACGAGCTAACACCTTGAAATAGTATTTGAACAAAGTGGTGAAATGACCTTCGCAAGTTATGTATTTCATAAAAAAACTTGCTACATCACCCCACGGATGCGGCAAAGAGTTCTGTTCAAACCCCCGATGTTTCTGAATGACGCTTTCGCCAACCTACAGAAATACTTTTGGGAACTCTAGGAGGGAAGTTCTTTGTGAAAAAAACTATGTCCCTGCTGAGGCAATCCACTCAGTTCTACAATAACTTCCTTTGAGACAAGGATTTCTTTCCCTCTGACCTGAGAGCAATTCTCATTCAAATTGAGTGCAAATTCCACTGTAATCCCCTCATCAAATCCCTGCAACGTGTTAAAGTAGATGTCCAAGCCTACATTGAGAAAAACCTGCCACACTTCTCTATTGTTACGGACCAAGGTCATATCCTCCTACTCATGACACACAACCAACCCACCTCTTGTTGTAGAAATAGTAACAACACTTGGACGCAGTCGGCTATTGGGGAGAATGTAAAAACAACCAAATTAACAGTGATGTTAACAGCATGGTGCAATGTGGGGTAAAAGGCGGTGAAAGTAGCGGGTAATTTTTTTAAAAACTCAAATAATTATGGTGAATCATGGTAAGTGTAATGAAATGATTATGGTAATTAATTCGTATGAATTGAAAAGATTGATTGGTTATCGAATGTACGTAATTCAAATTCCAATGCATCAAAATAATTATTATGAAATCACGGAATTTATGGGTGTACCATTCGCACAAGATTTAATAATGATATATGATATGTCATTATTGTGGTTTTAAATACACCATCGTTTACTTATGATGGGACCCCCCAACTTAAATGTAGTCGTCCACGGCATGTATATGTCTCATCGATGAAATATTTTAATTGAATCCGTAAAAGTCAATGGAGACGTACCTGGCGACCTACCTGGTGGCAGAGTAACGATAGAGTAACCGACAAAGTAACAACAGCGGTGGAGTAACAACATCCGACACTTCGAAATTTTTTTAGGAGTAATAACAGTGGCGAAGTAACAACAGTGGTGGAGTAATAGCATCTGACACTTAGAAAAATTTTCAAGAGTAACAACAGTGGCAAAGTAACAACACTGGTGGAGTAACAACAGTGGTGGAGTAGCAACATCTGACACTTAGAAAAAATTTCAAGAGTAATAGCAGCGGTGGAGTAACAATAGTGGTGGAGTCATAGCAGCGGTGGAGTAACACCATTTGAAACTTAGAAAAATTTTCAGGAGTAACAACAGTGGTGGAGTAACAACAGCGGTGGAGTAACAGAATCATCTATTACTTGGAAAATTTTGTCAGCTCATCATTGAATTTCGAGTGTTATTCTTGCAAAATACAAACAAGTAAGTAGTAAAAACATATTTTTTTTTGGAAGAAAATGCAGAAGAAGCATTCTATGCACCAACAACCATCAAACCAGATTTATCAGAAAGATGTTTAATGAAGGAATCCTTAGAAGTTGGACGGTGGTATAATTTCAGACGGTGTCCGTTCACTAAGAAGGAAGCATGAGTATCATCTATTGTAACCAATATAATTGTTCCATTGTCAAACACAATATCCACTTCATAGGGTCCCATCCAACGAGTGTGAAGCTTTCCTTTAAAATCATTAAAACGAGATTCATGGAGAAGTGCCCAATCTCCTTTATGAAACACCTTATTCTTGATAAATTTATTGTGCCATTTCATTCTCTATTGTTGAATAAGAATAGTTTTCTGGACAGCCACTAAACGAATTTCATCTAACTCATTTAGTTGTTCTCGCTGGTGTTTCTAGGCCTCTGATAAGTCCAATCCTACTTCCAACGCTGTTATGAGCGTGTTGATCTCAAATTCTACTAGAAACAAGGGAGATTTCCCAGAGACTAACTTAAATGGTGAAAACCTGGTTTTGTTTTGCCATGTTGTCCTGTATGCCCAGAGAGCTTCAGGAAGTTTCTGGGACCAATCCCGACGATGGCTTGCTACAGTCTTTGTCAAGATATTTTCCAACACCTTGTTTGTACTTTCTACCTGTCCATTCGCCTGGGGATGGTATGGAGTTGTCACCCTGTGTTTGACTCCATATTTCTGCATAAGCCTTCCTATCATGTTGGATGTGAATTGTGCCCCTTCATCTGAAACAATCTCCCTTGGAGCACCATATCGAGCAAAAATCTCTTAAAAAAGAAAATCTGAAACCACTTATTTCGTTACTTTCACAATAGCTCTAGGTTCCACCCACTTAGTCACATAATTAGTGCATAACAAAATGTGAACCTTTTGATGATAAGGTGGCTTAAAAGGTCCAACGAAGTCAATTTCCCACTTCTCAAAAGGCTCGAGGACTACCTGGGGCTGCAATGGCATTTCATCCGATTTTCCAGTCTGCCCCATGCGTGGACAACTGTTGTATCTTCGGACATAATCTTGAGCATCCCAAAAGATAGAAGGCCAATAATATCCCATTTGCAACACCTTGTGATCCGTTATTTTATCTGTAAAATGTCCTCCACAAGGACCATCATGGGCAGCCTTCAATATCTCATAAATATCAGATACACGACGCCAAATATGCTGATCAGCCCCTGTGTGAAAATGGTATCATGCCATCCATGAATATCGGGTACTATGATGAATAATTTTCCACTATTCCCTGTATGAAAAGTGACGAGTTACCTTCCTTGTAGCAAGATAGTTAGCAATATCTGCATACCACGGAGTGTTAGCAAAAATTGCAAAAATATGCTCATCTAGAAAACTATCTTCTATGGGTGTACTTTCAACATTATTATCTAGTCTAGACAGAAAATCAACAACCACATTATCCTTTCCTGGTTTATCTACTATGGTGATGTCAAATTCTTGAAGTAATAGTAGCCATCTTGTAATACAACAAGGAGTAATGGGTTTATTCATCAGATACTTGATTGTTGCATGATCAGTGTGTACAAAGGTAGGATACCCAGTAATATAATGCTAGAACTTGTTGATGGCATAGATGACAACAAGGAATTCTTTCTCAGTCACTGTGTAGTTTAACTTGGTAGGAGCCAAGTTCTTACTAACATAGTAAACTGCATATGGCACCTTGTCTACTTGCTATCCCAAAACTGCCCCAACTATTGTCTGAGAGGCATCAACATGGATATGGAATATTAATGTCCAGTCTGGCCCTCGAAGGATTGGAGCTCTACAGACAAGTTCCTTGATCTTCACAAAGGTTGCATCATAGTCATCTGTCCACACAAAATCTGCATCTTTTGTCAGCAATTGAAAAAGTGGATGTGCTATCTTAGCAAAATTTTCTATAAAGTGCCTGTAATAGCCACCGCAATTGATAAAGCTACGTACATGTGTGGGCATTTTTCGTATTGGAAAGTGTAATATTACCTTTATCTTAGCTGGATCCATCCGAATTCCAACAACTGAAAGCAAATGTCCTAAGACTATTTCTTCCTCCATCATCATATGGCACTTTACTGTACTCAAAGAGACATGCATCTGTTTACATCTTTCAAGAAATTTTTCTATATTTGCCAACCCTTCTTCGAATGAATCCCTGTATGGAGTATAATTGTCCATATAAATTTCAACACTGTCATCTACTAGATTAGAGAAAATCCCTAACATTTCCCTTTGGAATGTTGCAGGCGCATTACAGAGACCAAATACAAGGAATCGGTATGCGAAAGTTCCCCAAGGGCATGTGAAAGTGGTTTTATGTTGATCCTCGAGAGCTATTTGGATTTGGTTGTACACACTAAATCCATCCAAGAAGGAGAAGAACTTTTTCCCAACCAAAGTATCCAAGACTTGATCAATGAACGGTAAAGGGAAATGGTCTTTCTGTGTTGCCTTGTTTAATTCTCTGTAATCTACACATATCTGCCACTTATCGTTCTTCTTGGGAACAATCACCAACAGGGAAACCCATTGGCTATCTAAAATGGGGTAAATAAGTCCTACATCCAACATCTTTGGAAGTTCTTCCTTGACAATGTTTTTCAAAGCGGGGTTCATTCTCCTTTGGGGCTATCTCATGGGACGACAATCCTCTTTTATGTATATATGATGCGTTCATAGATTGGAAGGAATCCACTTCATTTCTGTATAGTTGATGAGCCCCGAATTGGGTAACTTATTGGGCTCATTTTGCCTAATTGTCCTTGATCAGTCCACCATTTTTCATATATTATGCATGTTTTTTGAGTATGTTTATGTTATTTGAATGAATAAGGGTGGTCACTTTACCAAGGAGGCTAATACGTAGTTATTTCAGGTTTTTTGGACAAATTTTGGAGTAAAGCCAAGCAATTATGAGCCAGGTGACAGTCAAGCTTGAGATGAGGATTAGTAGGGAGGTTGTCTTTTGCATTAAATGGCCCTTCCTCGAAATCTCCATCCTCAACTCGGAGCTCAATAGGCCACCAAAACGAATCCTAAAGGCAGCCGAGCAGCTTTGGGAAGAGTGATTGTTTACTGGCAGTTTGAATAGCTGAGTCCCTTGAATTATGGAGGGTTTCTAGGCTCCTCATAGTGTATAAATTGGGAGGCCACATCCTTCGTAGTTTACTTTTGGAACTGTTGGGTTTTGCACTATAGTGCTCTCATTGTTTGAGCTCGTTTTCGTAGCTACTGTTGTATAACTTTCTTGTGACATGACTATTTTTGGGATAATGAAAAGCAACTCTATTTCGCATCAGCTCTGAGTTCTTTATAGGATTTTGTATCTCTTGGGGTTGGGCCCAACCCAAGTGCCAAGGCTTCCTTATGTACTTTTATTTGTTTTTTATGTCTTTGCAAAATAATTTCTGTTAAGTAGATTAAAATCTTGCTGTTTATATAGGTCACTGTTGATGATTAGAAAGATTTTTGACGATCAGATTGAGTTGATAGGTTATTAATAGGGACAAGCTTCAGAAAAAGGCCATCAATCACCTATGATTTCACCTCTCCCTCAGTGGGATCAGGAGCTGGGATCAAGGTGACCTTGCTGCCACCAAAAACACTATCTTTGCTTCGCCATGCAACCATTAGTGTTCGATTTTTATTTGCAGAAGTTGGTTACATGTTCATATTCTTGATTTCTTCATTGCATAGTTAGTATACATGGTTTCATTTCAATTAAAACTTATCTTCATTCTCTTCATTGTTAGCTAGATCAGATTAGGTTAATGTAACTAGGTCTCTGATTTTGCAAGTCTTTGTTGGTTCAGTTAGAAAAACAACTTGCAGAGCACCCGTACCACTTCTCTATCTACCCATACTCCATCAATCCCATTTGCTCCATCCCCTAACTTGGATTCTTGCCTCACGTTTGCCAGATTTTCTCACATAGCCTGAATTTTTGTGCAACATTGCTTCACTCCTCTTTGAACAATCTAGCCATCTTCATCTCTCCTCAGCCCATCCACCAAGTCCTGGACCTCCTCACACCCTTACCCTACCTCCATACTCACCCCTTCACCTTTCTCTCTCCATCCATCCTCCAAAATCCCATTTCTGAGCATCCTGTAGAAAATTACAGACATCCTGTAGAAATTCCAGAACATCCTATAGAACCCTTGCAGACTTCCTGTAGAAGCTCACGAATGAGGTTTCTTGATAGCCAAACTCTATGAAACTCTCTGGAAGGGTGTTAGGGACCCCTTATGCCCTCTCTGAAACTTCCTGACATCCTCCAAGCATTTCCTCTCGCCAATCCACCTCTGCACAATAAAAAACAGTTAAATCGCATGCATGATAATTCTGGCAACTTATTCAAAAATACAAAAAGATGTTTTTTTTCAGTTGTTACTATAGAAGTAGCTTAGACACATGTATTTTACCTTCCTAGAAGTCAATGGAATCTCTTTCAGTAGCTTGCATCCTCTTTCTTGCATCAGTAGGGCTAACTGGTAAAATTAGGGTTTGCTAGGGTTTACGTTTCCTTTCAGCTTTCCAGTTTCTTTCTGCAAGTAGATCAACCTTCTTTGAGTTAGCTTTCGTCCATCAGTTAAAAGGCTTCTTCTCAGAGCTCATAGAAGTTGGCTTAAGCTCCTATCGGACTTGTGCTAGCTGACCAAGTGACAGCTGCGGCAAGAGCTAATACTTGTGCATACAACACCATCGCTTCCAAGTTTATTACGAACTACCGGGTTGATAAAAGTAAAGAAGGGAGTCCGAGGAGCTGCAACATTATTGCTGCAATACTGGAGCCCACCAATAGTCCCAGGTGAAGGCTTCTTTGTGATTTCAAAGAACATCTAGAAGTTGTTTTGTCTGGGATTTTGACAGATTTGTGTTAATATTCAAGGTCTTTCCTTGCTCTATCTCTACAGAAATGCTGTCATGGGACAGAGTTGTGGGAAGTTCTTTAAATCCATCTACTGTTTCAATACTTTCTTGCATTTCACAACTTAAGACACATTCTAGAATTCGTTGATTCGAATCTGAAACAGAACATAGGTTACTAATGAAGGTAGTAATTTTATCATCCTTCATTTTTGTTTTCATCTGAAGGGCCTATCCAATAGTAAGAACTGGTCTTAATTCTTCATATTCAAATTCAAACTCTTCTTTTGGTAGAGGATTCTTATGACAAGATGGTTTCAATGATGGGCTAGGTTTTGCAAGAGGGTATAACGCAAAGTTTTTAGTAGCCTACCCATTTGAGATAATCATATTCCCAGAACGACACCCAATGTAAGCATCTGCAGTTGCCAACCACGGTCTTCCCAGAATCTATGGATGGCCACCAGCTAGGGACTGTGTTTGCAGCACTAGGAAATCCATAGGATAATGCCATGAATCAACTGAGATTGTAATGTCTTCTAACTTCCCTACTTGTTTGATTTTAGATCTAACTGCCAGTTCTAACACAGTAGGTGTATGTTTCAGGTTTCAAAGACCTAATGCATGCAAAGCTTCAACAGTAATGACATTTATAGCAGTGCCCAAATCTATCATTACATTCGGGATTTCCACTCCATTAATTTGCACTGTTAGAATTGGGTTCCCTAGGTCCCCATATTTCATAGGCATAGCTTTTCCCATCATAAAATCTGATAAATTTCCCATCACATGAATAGTGAGTGGGTCCCTTGATTTCTTTCTAGGATTTTTAACACAATATTCCCTAAGAGTTTTTGCATATATGCGTACATCTCTCATAGCTTGTAACTGGGGAATCTTAACAAATAGATTTTGTAACTCCCCTAATAAGTCAAACTCAACTTGAGGGATCTGTTTACTCAAGGCCAATCTTTCAAGATAGGGTGGGTCAATTTGTGTTCTTGAGTAATTAGTAGTTGAGGAGATGTCTGATTTTTACTAGCTTGGTTTGATTTCTCTTCAACTATTTCTGGTTCTTTAACCTCACTACCAACTTGTTCAATAATAATAGGTGAGGGCTAAGCATCTACTACCTGCCCGGATCTCAAGTTCATCTCATAAAGTTCTGTAGTAGAGATATTGTATGAAGGCAGGTTGAGGGTGTCAGCTTGCTGAGCCCCTTTATTGTTAGGATTTAGATTGGGTTGGATAGGAAGTTGAGGGCGAATAGGCGGATTACTAGGAGGCATGTTAGAGGGCAACTGAAGTTTCTGTTGTGGCATTGACTGGGGAAACTGTCCAGGAGGAGAGGGTCCATGTCAGTTTGGGGCCCATGAATAATTCAAACTAGTTTGAGGAGCCCACTGTTACCAGGGTGGAAACTGATATTAGGGCCACACAGGTGGATAAGGCATGGATTGAGGACCTATATTAAAATTGTCAAGATACTGATATGGGTCCTGAAACATACCTTGATTTATGGTTGGTGGCCGAGGTTTCCATGGCTTTTTGGATCCCATAAAATACAGTTGGTCCACCTCTTCGCCTATCCCTTGAAAAACTGCTTTCAATCTTGGCAAGGAGGGGCATGAACTTGTTGCATGACTCAGCTCACAAATTTCACATTCTTCCACGAAGTTCAATGGACATTCTCTAGGTGGATGCTTCTTTTTGCATTTCAAGAAAAATATAGCAATAGCATTTTTTAATTCCATCTATTTCTGTTTTACTTACAGTGTGTCCATCTGTGCAGACACAGTGCTCAAGATATCAGTCCTTAAGTTATCCAATAGTGTTACCGGGAATAGTGTCTATGTAGAGCTGCTAATACCACTAAGGCTGGTATCTACCTTAGAAACAAACAAACTTAAAACTACTTTCATTTTCCTTTATGAGAGATAGATGAGAGAAGAATAAAGGAGACCAACCTCTGTCTTGCGCTTAGTTCCTTGCTCGCTTCCTCTCTCTTCTGATAGTCTTTTGCTACTTGATTTCTTGTGTACCCAGCTTCACAGAGTACTTGTAGAATCAAAGTAGCATAACACTATACAAGAACATAGATCTATTATCATAAGAAATATAGGATCAGATGTATATTAACCATACAAATGCATAAAACATCAATCGCACAAGTGTATGGAGGGAAACTTGAATAGCTTTATTGATAATAAAGAAAGAACCAAGAGAATTACAACCAATTGTTCTGACCCAGCATCATCCTCTCAGCAAGAAGCCCTTCTTCACCTCATGAAAAGCTTAGATCACCCAACACTATGATATTGCACCAAGAAACCAGCAACACTTCCTTACAAGATACAAAATTCCAGCCTCCAACCTCTTGATCTCTGGGATGAGAGATCTATTGCAGAGGTGTGAGTCAGCTCTGGGTTTCTGATTAGTGTCCTCTCTCTGATAGTTCTTGATTCCACTTGGAGATTGATGATCTCTTACTCATCCCTGGGCGAATTCAGAGAGACAAGTGTCCTGGGGAAGTTTCTAGAAGATTCCATGATCATCCACTTAGAAAATTGCTTCCGCCATTTGTCTACTCTCGTCCATCGCACCCCATAGAAGGGTTTTTCAACATGCATCGCACCTCCTGAGTGCATTTAGGTGGGATGTATCGCACCCTGGCCATGGAGCAAGTGAAATGATCCAGTTTTGACCAGTTTTGAGTAGTTTTTCATGGAGAACTTTTGGGAGATGATGTAATCAACTGACATTGTTCTTTTAGGGGTTGGAACAACACCTTTAGGGACTTAGAAGCCCTTGGTTTATGGACATTTATGATTGGGATTGCAGTGCCCAAAATGTATATAACAGTTGCCCCCTAAAGCATGAGGTCATTAATCTGTTTTGATGTCGGGTGAAATTCTTTATCATGAGGATCCAAAGTTTTTCAAGCTGGAAGGCGACCTGTAATAAGATACAATACAATACATTATCTTCATAATATTTTCATGATCTAGTTGAGGCGGGCATTTCCCATGCTCAACTTTATAAATTCATTTTCATGTACATGAGATAGATAATCGTCTGAGTGTAGACTGATGATTCTGGTAGAGCCATCATCCCTTAGATTGGATGATCATCTGTGCAGCAATGATGTACATTTGATGTCTTTATTTTCCTGAATATATATCGAATCCTGGATGGATGAAACTAGATCCGGGGTCTTCAATCTCGTTCAATCTTTACTCAAAGTACAAGTTGATCCATGTGAGATATGTTCTGGAGTCGAACATGGAAAGGCATCGCCTGATTATCAGCCAATGATGTAAGTCGTTAACAGGCGCGAGAGGAATCACTGTTAATGATGATGACCCTCAAGGTACTACAGTACAATTTACGTGGTGTGAATAAAGGACTTGGCGTAGAACACCACGCAAAATCTTTCGGTACAAGGCCATTGATGTAAACCTGTCGCCGGAAGTGAGAAACTTTCCATTGAGGCATGCAAGCTTCAAAGTACTGAAAGGGTTGTTCCTAGATCGACTTCTTGGATAATGAGCTGTTGTCGACAAGAAGCGATCCGTCATAGGAGGGCCTTAATGAATCCCACATCAATGACATGGAACAGAGAAAATGATTTTAATGGAGGTGAAAAAAATCTGGTGATATAAGGTTCAGGGTGGCGGTCATGAAAGAATGGAGCGTAAATGTATTGCAGTGGGTGAGACATAGGTGAATTCTCTGAGCGACTTCTCTTGAACATACCGGCGACACTAACATGATGGATCGGTAGAATTAACCCCAAATGTGGATGGTGTGATGGAACCATGGTGATGTGACCAGTGAATGGAACAACCCAACTCGACTTGGATGCGGAGTGAAAGTGTCATGGTCAAGAGCGACTTGCTACCAACAAAGTTTCTTCAAGTTTTCTTCCCAATTTTTTCCCCAGTCATTGCTGACCAGTACCTCTTTATTTTTGTCAAGCTTGAGGAGGATAACATATGCTTGTTCTATAATTTTCCCTTTGGCCAAACCCATCGCTATGTTCTAACAAGCCTAGTGATAGTGAAACTCGTTCTTGTCTGTTATGGACAAGTTTGTCACTATTATGTTTTAACGAGTTTAACGACAAAGATAACTCGGTCCTTTTCAATTTTAGAGAGTCTGAAAAGGGACGTAAAGGAAACTCCAAAAAATCCTTTTTCATCATCTAATCCCTTAAGTCCGAAAAAAAGTGTAAAATAATACAGAAGGGATGAATTTTCGGTACTTTTAACGAGCCGAACAAAACAAGCGCTCGATATTTTTGCGTAATAATCCCTCAGGTCCAAAAAGATTAAAATCTAAAGGAGGGATAGCACTTCTGGTCACTTTAATGAGCTGGAGAGGCCAATGGCTCGACAATCTTTTCATATTTTACGAGTCAGTTGAAAAGAGCTTAAAGGAGACTCGTCTTTGAGGAACGAGTGATAAATTTGGGTAGCAGCTGATTCCAGGTAAGGTTTGGAATTTTCCAATCACGGCAGTGTTACAAGGATGGCTAACAGGATCACTCTTAGCAGTTGTTCCTCAAAATGGGTAAACAATCAAGGGGAGGTGAATGATCGGCCAATACAAAGTGGAGGTGGCGATGAGAACACGACCAAGGCTTTAAAGGCTGAAGTACTACATTCACGACGGTTATTTACTGGAAATTGGTTCATTTATTATTTTAAAATGAGCTTAAACGCTGGGGGAAACACTTGCTCATTGCTTATTTTTATTTTTTAATGAGCTTGAAGTCCGCGTTAAAACTGCTCAATCCAATCGTATAATAAGAATGTCTCATCTAAAAACGACATTTTTCAAAGCTTTGCCCCACATCCTTTCTTTATGCAAGTTAGGAAACGACCAATCCTACGAGTTTAAAGGGTTAGAGGACCTACAAATTTAAAAAATAAATGGTCGCTCTTCACTTGCATGCCAAAAGGTTTGCATGCCCCAGTTATAGTGAAATAGAGTTTCGAGGTTACCGCTCAATTTTCAGACAAAACATTTGTTTTATCGGGAAAGGCCTACCTTTTTCAGGTTACAAAAGATTGTTCTATCTGTGTTACAAACAAAACACTTCTTCGGCGATGTCTACCGAAATAGACAAAGGCGAGTGGCACAGACGCCTCCACTCACATAACTTTGATTAGGGAATATTATTCCAGTCTAATCCCATTTTCCAAAACAGATGGGTGTGTCAGACTAGTCATATATGCCTCGTGGAAACCTACCCTATACCTGAAGTTTTCCTGCCGAAGCAGACCAGGGTGCATGCCCCCTGGGTTTCAGTCATATCCTCCGAATCACTCAAGCTCATCAGGAGGACGGATTGGGGATTGATGAGACATTGCTTGCGTGAAAAGACCATTCAGGGATGGTATATGACTATTTGCTATGCATGAACCGGGGAATGAAAGCTGGTCTACAAGCTTGACCACTCTTCCTTTGTGCGGAAAACACATTACTCTAAAGAGTGAGGAGACAATGGATCCCATGCAATAAATATAGTCTCATCCAAGGAGTAGATTATAATCCAGGGGTCCTTGGACTACCATTACATTCATGTGAACAATTTTCCCTCTCAATGTTATGGGCACATTGGGAAGGATCCCTAACGGTCGACTGGTTCCTTTGTTAAAGCCTGTTATATTTCTCATCTCAGGAAAAAGCGATGGCGAACCAAGCACTTTCCAAGAAGTTTAGGAAAGGATACTCACAGAAGCCCATTCATCTATGATGGTACCGACCATGACCATTCTATAGACTTGAGCAATGATTCGGAATGGTACACTAGCCGGTAAATGGGGTCTGCCTACTAGATTCCAGTCAAAGAAAACAACTAGGTTTCTTGGAGGTGGGACCGAATAGACAGCCAGGTACGAATCTAACGAACTTCCTTCCTGCGGTAAAGGAATGGGTAAGTTGCCCCCATGTTCATCGGAGTGTGTGCTTATGAAAAGAATTTGGACGGTGTCATCTTTGTTCTCTTCGGTGACTGTATCATCTGAAGATGGAACCTCTGAAGGCAAGACTAGGTCAACTGCCGCCTCGACCTTTTGACTTTCGTCTGGTATGGATTCATATGGTTTTTCTTCAATGATAGATACTTCGGCCGACCACAAGGGCGTGTCAGCCGAATTTTCAACTAGTGACGGACTCGGCAAGAGTTTCTTATATCCAGGAGGGAGCTGTAACGGTGAAACCGGACGGTCGTCCAAAACTCTTTTAGCCTCATCTAAGAAGGGACAATGGTGGACAGTGTGATCGCCTTCACATAGTTTACAAGGATATTTACATTTTCCTTTTTGTCCAGGGGCTTCACTTTCACTAGTTGACGATGTATTTTCAACATGATCATCAGAGGTTGACGACACTAGGTAGTGCAAACGAAGAGACCAGTCCCTTAAGATCGAGGGATTCAAGGACAATCTCAATGATAGTGGTCTCCTTTGCAAATGACACATGGAAATTTAGGCCTGGTTGGTGCAGTGTGTGGATTTTCGCTAGACGATGCTTGGTTGCCCCTTTTCTCCTTTGGCTTCTTCTTCTTCTTCTCTTTCTTCTTCTTTTCCTTCTTCTTCTCAGGTATTTGATTTTTGGCTTTACTAGCTTCATCAAGCGAAGAGGAAGGAGGAAAGGAAGAATTGGACGAAGTAGAGGGTTGGGGGGTAACTCTGGAATCGTTTAGTTGCTCACTCGATTGTTCAGGAATCGTGGTGTTCTGAATGATGGAGGTTGAGAAGAGCCATACGGGCAAGCCAATTGTCAATCCTGGAAGCGACAATGTGGCCATATGGGGTGCACCAACATCTCCCCAAGAGGAGAAGGGACTAGGATTTCCTCCAAGGGGAACTCCTTGGTTGGTGGACTCCATTTTCCTCAACCTAAGACCAACGTTAGAAAGGTGATAATTATTACGTTTAAAATAAATTTTAGACGGTTTGACACAACTTGTTTTTTCAATTTTTAAGAGTCGAGAAAAAACAAAAGATGACTCTAGTTGCCTTCGATTTTTAATGAGCCTGAAGTGACAAGTGCTCAAGTGGACATTTTTTGTTAAGGAGTCTGAAAAGGAACGAAACGGACTGCTCTGGAAATCTAGACAAAGGGATTACCAAACCAATCGCAAAACTGTAGAATACTTTTTACGGTATGGCAGTCAATCTTCCCAAATGCTGTGTTCAGTGCATTGTGATCGATAGGGCGGCAGACATGGCTTCCTATGGATAAAGGATTAAGCCTATTGTGGTCTCCCAAAATATACTCGACGGTATGTGGGAGCACAAGTCCATACTAGCACTTATCGTCTCAAAGTGGAGGAATCACCCAACCAACAGTGAAAACAATAGTTACCAGGCATTATGACACTGGAATACGTCTCTAGCCTAGACTTCTAGATGTTGTGCGTTAGGTTCCAAAGCGTTTTTAGATTCATTAAATTTATTTTATAGTTCATCTTTCTTAAGAAATTTTCCTTTCAGGTTCACCATGTGATGAAAATGTGCAATTCCTAAAATGCAATCTAAGATGATTAATAGTCGTTTAGTCTTCTTTTTGCAAATGAAAATCCTAGCTACTAAGGAAAGAGAGATGGCGTTCTTTCAACAAAGAGCAAAGAGCACACACTATATGAACTGTCCTAAATCAAGCCAACAAACATTCTAAATGCAAATGCACATGCATGTATTTGTTTTCAGCCTTCTTAATGTGTAAATGATAAAAAGAAAGCTAATGCACAAATCTGAATTATTTTTCAAAGCGACAATTACTAACAAGTTTCTTTTCAAGACAAAATGAGGACAATGACAACACTTTGCGATTTGGAACTAAAAACTTGCTTTCGACACTAGAAAAAATACTAATTCAGAGCGAATATACTAGTAACAGGGTAATCGACTATCAAGAACAATCAGTTTCTCTTCTATGGTTGAAAACGACACTTGCGACACTTTCAAATCAAGAAACGACAGTACAACTACGCTACTTCTTTGTAAAGGAGAACTGAAAATGACTCAAAAAATACATAAAAACATTTACATTTCTTTGCACAATGGAGGTGGAATAACAGCAAGGAAAGGGGTTTCAAACAGAGGTGTACTCACTACCGGCAGCAAAACTCCTGAATAGATTTGAAAAGAGTGAACACAGAAACCAAAATTTAGGAACAAGGCCTTGTCTGATCAGCGCACCTGTAACACAGTGAAACTGAAATGCAACGCACCTACTACACTCGGGAAGTGCGCTGCATTTGAATTTCACAGAACAGACAGTGTGCTAGACCAGGGACGAGACTTTGATTGGGTTCCGGGTCACAGTTTGCAGTTCAGTTCAAGGATTTAGGCCGAGCAAGTGGCAATCAGTAAATCAATCACAGGGGTAGATCTAAGGAGGTTACTAGAGCCACCACAAGGGCAATTAGAGAGCTTGTAAATCAATTGTTTAATTCAAAAACAAAACCCAAAGATTGACTGAAGCAGCGTTGATCTACTTTGCACTTGCATAGCAAATGCAGTTCGAAGGCTAGCTGGCTTGAGTTCAGGCTCCATTTGTAAGTTTATAAAGTAAACAAATGTAGATGAACAAACAATCTACTCGCTCCCCAGCGTAGTCACCATTTTGTTACAGGGAATAGTGTCTATGCAGAGCTACTAATCCCACTAAGGCTAGTAGCTACCTTAGAAACAAACAAACTTAAAACTACTTTCGTTTTCCTTTATGAGAGATAGATGAGAGAAGAATAAAGGAGACCAACCTCTGTCTTGCGCTTATTTCCTTTCTCGATTCCTCCCTCTTCTGATAGTCCTTTTCTACTTGCTTTCTTGTGTACCCAGCTTCACAGAGTACCTGTAGAATCAAAGCAGCATAACACTATACGAGAACATAGATCTATTATCATAAGCAATATAGTATCAGATGTATATTAACCATACAAATGCATAAAACATCAATCGCACAAGTGTATGGAGGAAAACTTGAATAGCTTTATTGATAATAAAGAAAGAGCCAAGAGAATTACAACCAATTGTTCTGACCCAACGTCATCCTCTCAGCAAGAAGCCCTTCGTCACCTCATGAAAAGCTTAGATCACCCAACACTATGATATTGCACCAAGAAACCAACAACACTTCCTTACAAGATACAAAATTCCAGCCTCCAACCTCTGGATCTCTGGGATGAGAGATCTATATATAGATATTTGCAGAGGTGTGAGTCAGCTCTGGGTTTTTTATTAGTGTCTTCTCTCTGATAGTTCTTGATTCCACTTGGAGATTGATGATCTCTTACTCATCCCTGGGCGAATTCAGAGAGACAAGTGTCTCGGGGAAGTTTCTAGAAGATTCCAAGATCATCCACTTAGCAAACTGTTTCTGTCATTTGTCTACTCTCATCCATCGCACCCCATAGAATGGCTTTTCAACATGCATCACACCTCCCGATTGCATTTAGGTGGGATGCATCGCACCCTGGCCATGGAGCAAGTGAAATGATCCAGTTTTGACCAGTTCTGAGTAGTTTTTCATGGAGAACTTTTGGGAGATGATGTAATCAGCTGACCTTGTTCTTTTAGGGGTTTGAACAACACCTTTAGGGACTTAGGAGCCCTTGTTTTATGGACATTTATGATTGGGGTTGCAGTGCCCAAAAATGTCTATAACAAATAGGTTTCCAATTTCTTCTTTTGTGACACCACCACTAGATACTTTTGTTAACTTAATTCCTTGTTTATTCCTTGGAAATCCCCTCGAGCACTAGATGCACAGCTCATAGATTATATCGAAATCCTATTTTGATATACCTCCCTTTCCTACTATGTTTAATAGTTCCAGAGTGTCTTCTCAAAAATCCTAGAGAAGGATAATTTTCAAAATGTACTTATCCAGGTTAGAATGACCTAATCTTTGTAGTGTGTACTTAAAAGTTCCACATGATCCTCCATATTCTCGTCTTCTTTCTGCATGAACTTAAAAAGTTCTTCCTTAATATCCCAAGATTTGCAGTAATCTTGATACTTCTCCAAGAAAGAGGTTTTCATCTCATCCCATGTGGAGATAGTCTTTCCTCCTAGACCCATAAACCATCACAGGGTTGTCCCTTTTAATGTAGCAAGGAATATTTTCAGCTTCTGAGCATTGGTTATGTAGTCATATCCCTGACACACAATATCAAATTCAAAAAGGAACGTGTCAGGGTCTTCAGTAGTCAGCCCATGAAAGCTAGGTAAAGTTGTCAAAGGAATGGGCTTCGTTGGTGCACCAGTCCCAAGATCCCCAATTGGGAAGTCAATCGTAGAGGTTGTGGGTGCCATGAATATCCTCCAATAATCACTGGGAATTTCAGCAGGTTCTGCAGGGAATGATGGAGGGGGTCTTGTCACAGAAGTTTGAGTTGCTTTAACAACACTCCCCTTATCCCGTGGTGATATAAATACCCTTACAACTCCTTCCTCCATGTCATAATGGCTTGATCCCTCAGACCCCTTTTCTACAACTTCTCCTTCCCTACTGGAATGGGCTAGTTCCTCAGACCTTCTGCTTGCAACTTCTTCTTCCTCTGTTATCAGCAGCAATACTCCTTCATCAGGTACACTGTTGCATACTTCTTCTGCTACTGGAAGGGTTTGTTGTGTTGAATCAACAGGAGGTACTGTGGATAGCACTGGCTATTCAACAGATTGTCCCTCTAATTTCGTTCGAGTCCCTGCCCTCACAACAACATGAGAAGATGCCTCTGATTCAACTTTTGCGATGATTTGTTGGATATAAGTGTTCCTTCCCAAATCTTGTCCTCCTTTCTTTGGGGCTTTTCCTCTGCCCCTTTTATTTGAATCTCTATTCATGCAAGTTGGTGAGAGGGAAATATCTAAATTAAATCACTATGTGCAAGACCTAGAGAAGGGTGTAAAAAGACCATTCCCTCCCCAGGCCGAGAGGCCAGGTTTTAACAAACAAGAAAAGAAAATGGCTAAAAAAAATCTAGGGTTCAGGACCTGGAGCAAGATGTCAAAAGACCATTCCATCACCAAGACAAGAAATCAGACAAGAAAAGAACATGGATAAAAGGAAATCTAAAGCTTAGGACCTGGAGCACGATGTCAAAAGATCATTCCCTCCCCAGGATGAGAGATCAGGTTTTTAATCAACTCAAGAAAATTCAGAACAATTAAACAAAGCAAGCGACTCGGGCCAAAAAACAACAAAAATCAACAGAAGTCAAAATACTAAGCTCAAGACTTAGAGCAGGGTAGAACTTCCCTCCCTAAGATGAGAGATTGATCCTTTGGTCAATACAGATCATGTCTTTCACCTTGTTAGCCTTCCTTGGCAATGGAACCAAAATGTTGGTGTCTGGGTGTGAATACACTATTCCACCCTTTTCCACATTAATTCATCAATCTGAGTGCGTACAATTTTCAAGGTAACGTGCAAGGTATATGGAGGGGCAAGGTTACAATCTAACATCAACCAAGGATTCACAACTAAGAATCAAGCATCGCTATAATAGTAATTAGAAATAAATTGCAGAGCTTAAAAGAATTCAAAACAATCATTAAATATCTGTAACAATAATAAGAAATCAACACACCATAAGGGAACAACACACATAAAGGAAATACGCAACACCTGATCAGAAGAGCAGTCCCAACTCTTTGATCAGGGCTACGTTAAGTCACAGCTAAGAAGAGAACAACAACTTTCTCGTATTTGATTAATATATAAGGAATTGTTACAATATTTGTCTCTGCGTGGCTAACCCCTCACATAGGAATAAAACTTGTTTTATAAAAATACATGGCAATGATATATTCCCCAAATCTGGCAACTAATGCCCAAAAATATACAATTGTTTAGAATAGCAACTAATTGACGAGAGAGAGAGAACAATAAAGATCCAAAATAGGTTTGGGAGGAGTTGAGAGTTGGTTATGTTATTGCAGCGTTGCCGAACAGCGACGGTAAACACCACACTATTGTTGCGAGCTATGAATACAATACCCGTTCACCAGAATCTGCGGAAATAACAAAGTTTAGTAGTTCACATAAGAAAAACCCTAGTGACCTTACTTCATCAATTAAATATTCCAAGAGATGTTAGAAGGGAGGTTTACCTTGTAGATTTATCACAATTAATGCATATCATTTGGTACAAAAAGGATGAAAGGAAAGGTGAAAATGTAAGGAAAAGATAGGTAGATTTGGTGCCCAACATCCTCCATGAGATGGGGAAACTTTTGTTAAACTTGGTCCTTGGTGAGCCACTTGACCTGGTGAAGGAGTTGGCTTGCTTTAACAACTCGATATAGTTGGATCTTCTACCGGTGAGTGTGTCTCATCTGTGTGTCCATGATCTGATCAGTTGTGGCTTGTTCCATGCAATCTGGATTTAACTCTGTAGGTGTGAGTTATTCTGCAATGTTCGATGTGTCTATCAATGGTGGGAAGTATGGTCAAAGGCAGTCCACATTGAACACTGGGTCTAGGCCAGGGAATGGGGAAATGTTAAGCTAAAATGCATTGTGTTCAACAACCTTGGTAATGGTGTAAGGACCATATCAGAGTGATCTAAGTTTCTGATAGGCTCTGGTAAGGTTTTCCTTTTGAAAATGAAACCAAACTTTGTCACCCACCTGAAACTTGTGTGGCACCTGATGTTTATGATGTCATTGCTTGTACTTGGAACTTGATTTCTCTAGAATGTCATGGACCTGCTAGTGGATATGTTGGATGTGCTCAATGAAGTTGTTTGCCTTATTGGTTTCAGACTGGACATGATTTGAGTCTACTAGAGTAGTTGCAAATGGCATGGCCACATCAATGGGACATAGTGGTAAGAATCCCAAGCCCACCTGAAAAGGGTTGTGGCCAGTCGAGCTATGGAGAGCTCGGTTATAGCTGTGATGGACATAGGGGAGGCTCTCATCCCATGTGCATGGATGCTTTGAATTGTACATGCGCAGAATGTGTACGATCATCTTGTTGACAACCTCTATCTGGCCATCAGTTTGGGGATGGAAAGTTGTGGACTTAGTGAGCTTGGTGTCCAGCATCGACCAAAGACTGGACGAAAATGTACTGAGGAACCTGCTATCCCAATCTGAGATGATAGACCGTGGGATCCAAAAGTGTACCCACACTTGTTCAAATAAGAGTTTAGCAGTGGCTTCTACTATGATATTCTTCTTGTAGGCATCCATAATGGCCATCTTTGAGAATCTGTCGACAACCACAAAAACATAGTTGTTGCCATGCTTAGTAGAAGGAAGGCTTGACATGTAATCCATGGAGATGGATTCCCAAGGTCAACTAGGGGTAGGTAGCAGAGTATAGAGGCCTTGCTTCTTGATGGTCTGTTTGGGAATGGCACAGGAAATGTAGGATCTTATGTACTTCCCGACATCTTGTTGAAGATTCAGCCGATAGAAATACTTCTGCAGTAATACCACCATTTTCTCGAGCCTGAAGTGCCCATCAGCCCCACACTGTAGTGTGCTTCCCAAATCATCTTGGCACGCTTGCTTGAAGGAACACAAAGGTGTCTCAGGTGGCATAATAGGGTATCCTAGAGGTGAAAATATGGAACTTGTTGACCCTCCAAGAGTGTCTGGTATGTGTGGTTGAATTTTGGGTTGCTTTTGTAGAGAAGTAACCAATTAGATGCCTCGTGCCCACAAGAGTTGAGCACAGTGGTTAACGACATGATCGGTGGTCGGTTGAGGCAGTATGAAAAATTATTAGTGATGCCCTTCTTATACTTGATATTCAAATGGAACTATTGCAGGTATGTCGACCACTTCTCATGGTGATCATTCTACAACTTCCCTTGTGTCTGTATGAGCTGTAGGGGTCGGTCGTCTGTGTGGATGACCATTTCCTTCCCCAAAATGTAATGCTTCCATTGTCAGCAAGCCTGCACAATGGAATACATATCTTTGTCATAAGTGGGATACTTCCAGTTGCGTATGAAAGTGTCTCACTGTGATATGCCATTGGATGACCCTGTTGAGTAAGGACTACCCCAATAGCATAGTCAGAGGCATCTATCACGATTTCAAATGGTTGTTGCAAGTCTGGTAATGTGGGAACTGGTGTAGAGCAGAGGCGATGTTTCAATTATGTGAATGCCTTCTGTTGATATTTATCGCAAAAGAGTTTTGCTTTCACTCTTCCCTTGGTGACTTGAGTCAAGTGCCAAGTGATATGAGAGAATCCCAACACGAACCCACGGTAAAAATTGGCAAGACCTAGAAAGCTATGGAGCTCTTTCAAAGTGGTTGGAACTGGCCAATCCCGAATGACTTGGATCATGGATGGATCCACAAGAACCCCTCGTTCTGATCTGGATTTAAACAAGAATGCAACAAATTACAAATATGACCATACATACAGAGATGCAATAGAAATAATACTTCATTTCATTACTGTAAAATACTGAAATATGCTTATAAACATAAATGAAAATAAACTAGCTAGGGCAACGGTAGCTTATCTCTGAGTGGAGATGTGGAGGCTACATGCCTATGAACTATTTTACAATGAGGCTCGAAGGCCTATTTATTGTTGAGAAACAATGGAAACCCTAAACATCCAAAAACCTAACCCTAGGAAATGAAGTGCCAAACTATGGGCCCCATTTCGGGTAAATTGGTACATCAACTTCCCGAGGTCGTAACTTTGGCATATGATATTTGTTTGATGCACACAATACCTTGTTAGAAAGATCTATCCAAGGAATACAACTTTGGGAAGAGCAACATTGGTCCATGGATGGATGTTGTTCTCAGTTTTCCCAAAAAACGTCATTTAGGGCCTCAAAACGACTCCGGAAGTTCAAGACTTGAAAAACTGCTAAAAATAGTAAATTGTGCTACAATTAAGGAAACTAAAAAAATGAAAGAAACAATGGTGGGGGTCCATGTGGAAATGGAGGGTGGCCACCAATATCCACCTATATCTTTCCTCCCCCCTTAGGAAGCAATGGTCCCCATTGCGTTGAGTTCGTCCATGAGATGAGGAAACTACTGCTGAACTTGGTCCCTGGTGAGCCACTTGCCCTGGTGAAGGAGTTTGCCTGCTTTGACAACTTGATACAGTTGGATCTTCTACTAGCAAGTTTTCTTGATCTGTGTGTCCATGATCCAATCAGTTGCAGCTTGTTCCATACAATCCGGATTTAACTCTGTGGGTGTGAGCTGTTCTGCAATGTCGAATGTGTCTAGTAATGGTGGAAAGTATGGCCAAAGGTGGTCCACATTGAACACTAGGTGCAAGACAAGGAATGGGGGAATGCTGATCTCGAATGCATTGTCTCCCACAGCCTTGGTAATGGTGTAAGGACCATATCAGAGTGGTCTCAGTTTCCGATAGGCTCCAGTAAGGCGTTCCTTTTGCAAATGCAACCATACTTTGTCACCCACCTAAAACTTGTGTGGCACCTGATGTTGATCATGTCGTTGCTTGTACTTGGCATTTGATTGCTCCAGAATGTCGTGGACCTGCTAGTGAATATGTTGGATGTGCTCAATGAAGTATTTTTCCTTATCTATTTCGGACTGTGTTGTGGCCAGCAACAACCCCCCTTCTTATTTAGTGTTATTCTTAACACTAAATAAGTGGGGACCCTTAGTTAAAAATTTAAAAAAACAATTAGCGCTTGAATTTCCTCTTTAATAAAACTTATCATCATAAACTTAGGAAAATATCTTGAAAAATATAAAAATCCTAAGTTTTATGATAAAGTATAATTATTCCTTTGGTAATATCGCATCGTAAAAAGGATCATGGATACCACGCAAACAGAGCTCTAAGATTGCAAAATTGCGATACGGGACTACCAACATATATCACATCGCATGCATCAAAGATGTCTTACATTGAAAAAATTTAATTTGCCGATATGCGATGGCACATATCACAAATCGCATTTCGTAGAAAACAGATTAACGAAAATTGTCATATGTAACGTTCCTGCGATATTGCGATAATGTGATAGAGCGACAATGCGATGTTGCGATAATGTGCTAGAGCGATAAAGCGATAAAACGACCATGCGATAGAGCGATTCTGCGATGTTGCGATATTGCGAAGAAAATCGCAAAATCGCTTCATCGCAGATTTTTTGGGCTCATTGTTCAAAAAGAACTATTTTCCATAAACCGAAACTTATGCGCTTTAATGCTAATTAATCAGCTAGTTGTCAGTTATTAATGGAATATGGTTTCGTGCTTATCAAAAATTCATTTCATGTAAGGTGGTATATTTTATACATCTTCAGCATTTAAAACATTCCCATCACCTTTCCTTATCATTATTCTCACTTCATTTGTAAATTGCAGAAATAGAGAGTAGAGAATGATACAAGGCAATACGCAGGATACTATGGGAAAGAAAGGAAAAGCCCCGAGCTCTGAAGAGAAAGAAATGACGCCCCTATATACAGATACTACCTGTAACAGAGATGCTGGTATTACTACTTGGGAAGTCATGTATAATCTACTTGAAGAAGAGAACCCCAAAATAATGGAATTTGAGGCTACTGCAGGCTCAAATAGTTCCTCTGAGGCATCCATTACATATCTAGCTTGTTCGTTCTTGCACAGGATAGCGGCGAGACCCAAAATTCTCCCATACACAGACATGGTTAAATGGATACTAGACAACGCTAATATTAGAAACGGAGAGTTTAAAACTCAAGGTCAAGAGCTTACTAAATCATTATTTTCACAAAATTTGAGCTTTTAATTCACTAAAAGAAAACCTGCAAAAGGCGAAAAATGCACCAGGGAAGCCCGAATCAAGGAACGGAGGCAGTTTCCAATGCGTAATTAGTGCCTAGTGCTAATCACGCATCGTTAGGAAAAAATTCGTGAAAAGGAAAGCTTCTAAGTGCTCAGTCACCTGTAAGCCCAGAAATTTGTAAAAAATCAATTCTGCCGAGAAAATGGTGCCAGCTCTTGCCGATTCTGTTTTCAAAGCACAGCTAAATCGAAAGTCGGACAGCCGACTCTTCTCAAGCAGATGTTGAATGCGTGTGATTTCAAGGAGAAGATATAGAAATAGTTAGTAATTTTAGTTTTAGATTTAGATTTAGTTTTAATTTAGTTTTATTTTTTCCCAAAATGAGGACGGTCATTTAAACCGCATCCTACATTTTTGTAATAAGTTATTTTTAGATTTAGTTAGTAGTATTTAAACCCTTCTCATGCATTTAGAGAAAGGTTATGAAATTTATCAAAAACTTATCCCAAAAACATGCACTTTTGTACCCTCTGAGGAGGTTTTGATGAATGAATGGAATAGGATTTATTGATATCTGCATTTAATATCTACTACTGATTTTGCATTTCTGTACTCTTAGTGGATATTGGATTAAGAAGAGATAAATCGTTATCGCTTGCAGCTCATGATTAGAACTAGTTATAAATGGTACTTCTATCTCTTAACTATTTCTGCCTTTGTGTTATAAGTGATATTTATGTTCAGTTGTTTATATATTGATGCGTGAATGCTTGAGTTATCATTTGGCACTTTTGTATGGTGATAGCTATTTATTTATGCTTAATGTATGAGTAGCTTAGTATGTGATATGCCTTTCACAATTGTTTCATCTAACTTTTTATGCGAAGCGGTTTATCTATATTGAATTATTTTCTCATAACAGTTGAATGATCTTTATTACCAATTGTTATCTGAAATCATTTTAGATCACATAACAAAAGGATTACACCTCGGGTTAGTGTAGACCTAGATATTTCTGTTTATTAGAATACAATTTGCATGTTATTAGATTATAGTTAGAATTAGAGTATCTCACTTAGGAACTTCTAGAAAGAGAAATATCAATCCTTCACACACACACACATAAATTGGGAAACTGGTCCCGTATCCCCAGTTGGACCCACTATACCAAACGAAAAAGGAGATGCTAACCAAGGTCCGGACTAGGTGGGTATCCCCCTTGTTGTAGACCCGATTTTCAGGGCTTCAACATATTTGGCGCTAGAAGGAGGGCCCAAACTGTGAATGGAAAGAAAATCTAAATCTAAATACCATTCTGAGAGTAAATCACCCTCACCATCTCCCCCGACTTCTCCATTGCATTTAGAATCCTTAAATCCAGAGCCAGAAGTCGCAGGAGCAACAACCGTTGCTATAAACCTTGACAGTTCAGAACAATCTACTATTGAACCTCCTGAAGTTGAATCTTTGATTCACAAACTTCAACGATTTTCTATATCTCCCCAAAGATCTGATAAATCTCAAGGTAGTGTGGCTTCAAAATATAACCCTGCTTATCCTCTTACCAGATTAAAGAGAAAAAAATTTGGCATTCAGCCAACCGAGTTACCTCTACCCACACGGAAGAAAGCAAAGAAATAACCTAAAGGGTCCGATAGCGAGACTCTTTCATCATCATCATCCATCTCAAACACCTCCCCACGAAGTCAACCATCCACTCCTCCATTCCAGACCATTGTCCACCAATCCACTGGTACTTCCACATTTCCTTCTCAATCATCAACAGTCGTAATATCCTCATCTTCTCGATCGCAAGGATCATCTTCTGCACTTTCCTCTGTTAGTAGTTCAGCGATGGCCCAATCTCCATGGAATAATCAAGGGGTAGTCTTACTTCCCGCACCCTTGAGTCAGTTACCAGCCCATCCTGAAAAATGGCTGCCTAAGCTTAATCCTGAGGCAGGCATGCTAGCAGAAGAACATATAAATAACTTTATGCTATCCATAAATCTCAATGGAGTTACCAACAAAGATCCCGTTGTCTGACTTTTCCCTTACACTCTGCAAGGAACAGCTGGATCATGGTATTTCTCATTACCATCTGGATCTATCACTAGTTGGGATATCTTCCAAGAACAATTCCTTATTAAGTTTGGTGATGATAGGTCTATAGCGACGTTGATCAATGACCTGTCTAACCTTAAGGCCGAGTCAAAAGAACCTATCAAAGATTTCAATTTACGTTTCAATAAAATCTTAAACAAAATTCCTACTGCTTCCAAGCCTAGCAAAGAAGTGCGAAGTGAATGGTACATTACTGCTTTACCATCAAACATAGCAATCTTTGTTGATAGGGCTAACAAAACAACTTTAGCCGAAAATATGAAAGAAGCAATAGCAGTAGAGAAATGTATTGTAGCCCTAGAAAAGAAAAGCGCGACAAAAATCCAAGAAGGTTATTTTTAAGGAAGATCCCAAGAAACAAAAATCGAAAGATCCATTCGATTTAGAAGGACTACAAAAAGTTTTGAAGACCATGTCTAACGAGATGGTTGACATTAAGAAACAAGTGGCAGAAACTTCTTCTAAAAAACCATACAGACCTTTTAAGAGAAACCCTTCGACCGATTCCAAACCCCCTAACGCTATTACAAGTGTTGAATCTGAAGAAGAAGAAGAAGAAGAGGAGATCGCTAGTGAAGAACATACTGATTAAGAAGAAGTTGTAGAATTACAAGGTATGTGGGATTTCATCCTCCCAGATGAAGAGGACCAAGAGGCATCCCTAGTTAGTACTCGCAGTAGAAATCAACTTGATCCTCCTCAACCTACACCTAAGTCAAAAAGCGTAAGCTCGATGACTAAGGATAAAGTCGTAGCCAAGAAAACGGCACCTAAAGCGACTCAAACCAGCCCAGTCCAGACAGATCCATCAACTCCATCTAAAACGTTGATCATTTTAGATGAAATGGAGTATAATATCATAGAAGACATGAAAAAGACTAGGGCCAACATCACTTTTTACGAATTGAGCAAGTTAAAACACCAGCAAAAGATACTTTTGAAATAATTACTTCATGTACCAGTTGCACCTTTGCCCGCTGCTGTAATCTCCCAAGCTTCCCACGAAATGGGAAGACCTACAACTAATGTGATTAATAAATTTGATCCAAACGATATCGCCTTAATTGGAGGAAGATCAAGATCTCATACTCCCCCATTTCTTCTCACTTATGAAATTTTCAATAAAAATGTGTATAATTGCTTAGTGGATTCTGGAGCTTCATCGAATATTCTACCAAAGTCGATATGTACAAAATTGAACATTCAACCAAAAAAATCCGCTATGCGCATAGTCCAATTAGATCAATCGCAAGTCGAAGTGATTGGCGAATTAAATCAAGTTACCATAAGGTTGTTGTCCAACCCAAAGGTATGTCAAGTTATCGACATTCTAGTGGCTAATATTCCAGAATTTTATGGCTTAATTCTTAGTAGAGATTGGTCAAAAAAACTTCATGGATATTTTTCAACTGACTGGTCGCACATGTGGATCCCTTACAATGGTAAACCAAATCAAATAAAAGTTGAGCGGGAAAGACATAAAAAATACATAGTAACAGAACTGGAGGGAGAAAATGAACTAGTAGCATACAACAATAATATCATTGGAAACTACTCAGTAGATTCTTTCCTAGGAAATTTTAATGCTCATACTTCACAATACTTAGAACATCCTGTTTTGTCTCAAGTAGAAAATTTCTCTCAAACAGATAGTTCTAAATGTATTAATTTTTGAGATAGTCCTGTAAATAAATCTTTGTTTTGGAAATTATTTTTTGACGGTTCTAAGTCTAACGAAGGAGCATGAGCAGGATGCGTGTTAATAAGTCCAAAGGGAGATAAAACTATGCTAACTTGCAGACTTGAATTTGACTGCACCAACAATACCGCAGAATACGAGGCTTTAGTCCAAGGGTTATATAAAGCAATCAGATTAGACGTTAAATACCTTCAAGTCTTTGGAGATTCTGAAATTGTAATCAGACAGGTACGTAATACTATACATTGTTTATCAGGTCATTTAAAACATTACCAATCTTTAGTTCAAGATCTGACTGAACACTTTATAGCATTTAATATTTCATCAATTCCCAGACTCCAGAATGCTAGTGTAGACCTCTTAGCTAACGTAGCTTCTAGGCTCATTCCTTCAGAAGATTTTAGCCCTGATTTATTTTCAATTGCATTAATTTTTAGACCATCTATTCCTGATAACATTACCAATTGGAGGATTTTCAACGACGATCCTGATATCACGAGTTTTCTCACATCAGAAGGATCCTACACCAATCAAATAATTGACGAAGACCAACATGACTGACAATTGCAACAAGATAGCACTAAAAATGCCATACCTAAGTCTGTAGTCAAATTAGAAGACCTTTATGATTTGAAAGATCGGTTTAAAATATCTACCAATTCAAAGCTCCAAAGTTCAACTTTGAGCCATGAATTAGTAAATCTAGGAACTGATACCAAGCCACAGAATATCAATCTAGGCCTTGGTCTAGCTCCTAAAGAAAAATTAGCATATATTCATCTCTTGAGACAGTACAAAAGTGTCTTTGCCTGGAATTATGATGAACTCAAAACATACGACACCTCCATCATCCAACATACTATTCCAATGATAGATGATGAAAAACCTGTCCAACAAAAGTTGAGAAAGATCCATCCCAAACTAGAAAACCAGATCAAATCTGAACTCAATAAGTTATTGAAAGCCAAAATAATTTTTCCCGTTCGACATTCCAAATGGGTTTCCAATATGGTCCCTATTAGAAAAAAGAATGGAGACATTAGAATCTACATTGACTTTCGAAATCTTAACAAAGCCCGCCAAAAGGATAATTTTCCTTTGCCTCCCATGGAACAAACACTGCAGGCAGTCGCGGGTTCAGAATTAATGTCATTCTTGGATGGATTCTCAGGATACAATCAAGTGTTGGTACATCCCGATGATCAATTAAAGACAAAATTCAGAACTAATTGGGGCACATACGCATATTAAAAGATGCCATTTGGTCTGATTAACGCGGGTGCCACATTTCGGAGAGCCATGAGCATCTCATTCAAGGGGTTAGGTAATAAATCAGTGGTAATCTAGTTAGATGATATAACTGTATATTCCAAGAAATGAAACAATCATCTTGGATATTCAAAAAAAATCTTCCAACATTGTTTAAGGTATGGAATTTCACTTAACCCGAAAAAATCCTTTTTCGCATTAAGTGAAGGAAAACTTCTCGGATTCATAGTGTCAAAATCTGGAATTCACATTGATCCTGACAAAATCAACGATATTTCCGCTGTACCCCTACCTCACAACAAGAAATCCATGCAATCTTTTCTTGGCCAGATTAACTTTGTAAAGAGATTTGTTCCAGATTTTTCAAGAATTATGTCTCCTTTACAAGCGATGATTAAAAAGAACTCAAACTTTAAATGGGGCCAAGATGAACATGAGGCATTCAATCTAATCAAACAAGCAATTGTTAATGCTCCATATTTAGCAACCCAAATTTTTCTGATCCTTTTGTTATACATACATTTGCCTCTGATAGATCATATGCTGCGATACTCACTCAAGCAAATCAAGAAAAGGTAGAAGCCCCAATTTCTTTTTTCAGTTCCAATTTACAAGGCACTGAATTGAATTATTCAGATGTGGATAAACAAGCTTATGCTGTTTTCAAAGAAATTAAATATTTCAGACCTTTCTTACTTAAGACACATACAAAAATCATAGTACCATTTCCAGTGGTAAGAAATCTTCTAGTACAGAAGGATGTGGGTGAGAAAAGGGCCAATTGGGTTACTTCTTTACAAGAATATGACGTAGAAATCAAACTAGCAAGTATTGTAAAAGGTCAAGGCTTTTGCAAAATGGTAGCCGGAGCATCGCTGATGTCCGAAATTCCATCTGCAGAGATACAAATGTACAAGGTAAGCCTAAACGATGTTGAGTCATTATATGCGGATATCATTTATTATCTAAAGAATGGATACGCTCCTTCAAACCTTGATCATAACAAGAAAAGAGCTCTAAGGTTCAAATCCAAACAATATCAGCTCGTGAATGATGTTCTTTTTAGAATAAATTATGATTCTGTTCTCCTTAGAAGTCTTGAGAAATCTGAAGCTGAAAAAGTCTTGCAGGAACTCCACAATGGGCCAGCAGGCGGACACTATGTTGGAGATGCAACTGCTCATAAAATCCTACGTGCAGGCTATTACTGGCCCACCTTATTTGAAGACTCACATATTTACGTGAGGAAATTTCAAGTCTGTCAAACCGCTGCTGGGATACAAAAGAAACCATCCTTACCACTGCAACCAGTTAACATTGAGCAGCCTTTTGATCAGTGGGGATTGGATATAATAGGTGAGATCGTTCCTCACTCTTCTAAACAGCATAGATATATCCTTATAGTGACAAATTACTTTACTAAATGGGTAGAAGCAGTTCCACTCAAGACGGCTAATTCTGAACATATCATCGAGTTCATAGATCAGTTCATAATCACTAGGTTTGGGTTGCCTTCTGCTTTAATGTTTGATAATGCATCATATTTTTCTGGTAATGCAATGACTAAATTTGCACTTAAAAGGGGTTTCAAGCTTAAATACTCTACCAATTATTACCCACAAGGGAATCGGTTAGCTGAATCTACAAATAATAATTTAATCAGAATCATTAAGACAACCATTGACCAAAATCATAAAAATTGGCATAAAACTTTAATATATGCTTTATGGGCAGATATGATAACATAGAAAGTCTCCATTGGCACTTCTCCCTTTAATTTATTTTATGGGAAAGAAGTAGTTCTTCTAACTCATTTAGCAATTCCCTCTTTGGCCTTAGTTCAATATATTGATGAAGCACCAACTTCTTCCTTACAACTAAGGCAGCTGGAAATAATTAAGTTAGAAGAACAACGAGAAAATGCCAAAATAACTCACACTCATCATCAAGCATTAGTAAAAGTCTCTTCTGATTCAAACATGACATCCAGAAAGCACTTTCAGATGGGAGATATAGTTTTAAAATGGGACAAGGCTCATGAGGAAAAAGGGAAACATACAAAATTTCAGCGAATGTGGCTTGGCCCTTTTCAAATCATAGAAGTCATAGGTCCGTTAACTTTTATGTTCCAAGATTTAACAGGAAAAAAATATTCTTTGCCTGTTAATGGATAGATCTTAAAAAAATATTTTCCATAAAAGATCATTCTTCTATTTTGTAGATTAGTTGTTTTAGTTTTATAATAAAACCAGTTGTAAATGGTTACATTTGAGATTCACGAAAAAGACACAAATTCTCTTTTAGATTTCGTTTTTTCACTTGTATAAATAGAATTCTTTTAGAAAATTGACCATTATTATTGAAAGATACAGTTAAAGACTCTAGACCTAGAAATGATACTAGTTTCAACTGTATAACTTTAACAAAAAACGAATTTTAGTAAGAATTGTTTTGCATCAGTCTAATGAAAGGTATCAATAACAAAAATGAAGATTCTCTGTAGAAAAGCTCTTTCCAAAACCTCTACCATTGTCATCCAGAGCTGTCTTAAGGAAACAATGACTTCCTCCCCACCTAGGAAACTACAATGCTCAGAGAATGATCCAAAGATACACTTTAACTTAAAGAGTAAGAGGTCTCATCACGAGCCGACTTATCATAATCATAGATATTATAGCTTGCTGACTTTGCCAATACTGCATACCACAATAGGGCAATGACTCAAGATTATTGCAATCAAAAGACAAGGGGTCTCATCACGAGCTAGCTTGTTCAGCAAAGTTATAAATTAGTGAATGACTGTGTCATGAAATGGGTACCAAACCAAGATATTGTTCTTTAAGGGAAAAAAGAAAATGAAATAAAAAGTGTGGAAATGGATTTCTCTTTGAAAGTTGTAAATCTCTCTAAGTAGGATACATGATCATTGCTGGGTAATAGGTAACCCTTTCGAGCCTATAAACACTTGCTGGAAGCAGAGGCTCTACCTACGAAAAATGAGCATATTTAAAACTGACTTACAGAGAAGGCTTTGTTTTTATTTGTATAAACCAAGAAATGACCGATGTAGATACAAGGACTAGCTAGAGGGAGTAAATAATCAAAGTTGAAAATAGAAGAAACAAAATATCATTGATAGATAAAAGCATAATGTACTTTGTCTTTCTATAATAAAGTTTAATTTTCTTGAAAATTTTCTGTTTTGGAAGTTTAGAAAATTCAAAAGAAAAGCAGAGACAACCCCCCTTCTTATTTAGTGTTATTCTTAATACTAAATAAGTGGGGACCCTTAGTTAAAAAATTAAAAAATCAATTAGTGCTTGAATTTCATTTTTAATAAAACTTATCATCATAAACTCAGGAAAATCTCTTGAAAAATCTAAAAAGCTTAAGTTTTATGATAAAGTAGAATTATTCCCTTGGAAATAATGCGTCGCAAAAAGGATCATGGATACCTCCTTACAAACAGAGCTCTAAGATTGCGAAATTGGGATACGGGACTACCAACATATATCGCATCGCGTGCATCAAAGACCTCTTACATTTAAAAACTTTAATTTGCCAATATGCGATGGCGCATATCACAAATCGCATTTCGCAGAAAATAGATTAACAAAAATTGTCATATGTAACATTCCTACGATATTGCGATATTGTGATAATGCAATAGAGTGGCAATGTGATGTTGTGATAATGCGATCAAGCGATAAAGCGATAAAATGACCATGTGATAGAGCGATTCTGCGATGTTGCGATATGCGATATTGCGAAGAAAATCGCAAAATCGCTTCATCTCAGATTTTTCAGGCTCGTTGTTTAAAAAGAACTATTTTCCATAAACTGAAACCTAGTTATGCGCTTTAATGCTAATTAATGAGTTAGTTGCCAGTTATTAATGGAATATGGTTTCACGCTTATCGAAAATTCATTTCATGTAACGTGGTATATTTTATACATCTTCGGCATTTAAAACTTTCCCATCACCTTTCCTTATCATTATTCTCACTTCACTTGTAAATTGCAGGAACAGAGAGCAGAGAACGATACAAAGCAATACGCAGGATACTATGGGAAAGAAACGCAAAGCTGCGAGCTCTGAAGAGAAAGAAATGACGCCCCTATATATAAACACTGCCTGTAACAGAGATGCTGGTATTACTACTTGGGAAGGCATGTATAATCTACTTGAAGAAGAGAACCCCAGAATAATGGAGGTTGAGGCTACTGCAGACTCAAATAGTTCCTCTTAGGCATCCATTACAGAGCTAGCTTGTTCGTTCTTGCATAGGATAGCGGTGAGGCCTAAAATCTCCTATACACAGACATGGTTAAATGGATACTGGACAACGCTAATATTATAAACAGACAGTTTAAAACTTAGGGTCAAGAGATTATTAAATCATTATTTTCACAAAATTTGAGCTTTATATCCGCTAAAAGAAAATGCGCAAAAGGCGAAAAACGCAGCAGGGAAGCTCGAATCAAGGAATGGAGGCAGTTTCCGATGCGCGATTAGTGCTTAGCGCTAATCGCGCATCACTGGGAAAAACTTCGTGAAAATGAAAGCTTCTAAGTGCTCAGTCACCTGTAATCCCAGAAATTTGTAAAACATCAATTCTGCCGAGAAAATAGTGCCAGCTCTTGTCGATGCTACTTTCAAAGCACAGCTAAAATTAGAAGTTGGCCAGCTGACTCTTCTCAAGCAGATGCTGAACGTGTGCGATTTCAAGGAGCAGATATAGAAATAGTTAGTAATTTTAGTTTTAGATTTAGTTTTAGTTTTAATTTTGTTTTATTTTTGCCCAAAATGAGGACGGTCATTTAAACTACATCCTACATTTGTGTAATAAGTTATTTTTAGATTTAGTTAGTAGTATTAAAACCCTTCTCATGCATTTAGAGAAAGGTCCTCAAATTTATCAAAAACTTATCCCCAGAACATGTACTTTTGTACCCTCTGAGGAGGTTTTGATGAATGAATGGAGTAGGATTTATTGATATCTGCATTTAATATCTACTACTGATGTTGCACTTTTGTACTCTTAGTGGATGTTGGATTAAGAAGAGATAAAGCATTATCGCTTGCAGCTCATGAGTAGAACTAGTTATAAATGGTACTTCTATCTCTTAACTATTTCTGCCTTTGTGTTATAAGTGATATTTATGTTCAATTTTTTATATATTGATGTGTGAATGCTTGAGTTATCAGTTGGCACTTTTGTACAGTGATAACTATTTATTTATGCTTAATGTATGAGTAGCTTATTATGCGATATGCCTTTCACAGCTGTTTCGTCTAACTTTTTATGTGAAGCGGTTTATGTATATTGAATTCTTTTTTCATAACAGTTGAATTATCTTTATTACCAATTGTTATCTAAAATCATTTTAGATCACATAACAGAAGGATTACACCCCGGGTTAGTGTAGACTTAGATATTTCTATTTATTAGAATACAATTTGCATGTTATTAGATTAGAGTTAGAATTAGAGTATCTCACTTAGGAACTTCTAGAAAGAGAAATATCAATCCTTCACACACACACATAATTGGGAAACTGGTCCCATATCCCTAGTCGGACCCACTATACCAAATGGAAAAGGAGCTGCTAACCAAGGTCCAGACCGGATGAGTATCCCCCTTGTTGTAGACCTGATTTTCGGGGCTTCAATAGACTGGACATGAGCCAAATCTACCTGAGTAGCTACAAATGGCATGGCTGTTAGGTAAATTTGACTCAGGATAGAGTCAAAGATGACTAGGTTAAATAGTGATGGTTTTGGGGCACATGGTATTGTGCACCCATAGTATTCTGCCCGTGGTATTATATGTAATGGAGCTTATAAAAGGCTGGAAGGACTTCATTGTAATGCAAGACCTGGAGGTGAGTGGTGAAGGCTCACTTGGTTGAATTGGTCATGGTTTTGGCCAATGCTAATAAGATCTTATTAGCTTTGGTTTTTCCCTAGGTTTGGAGTTTTCCCAGATAAAAATTTGTGTTTATGTGTTTATGGTTGTTGTTGGTTATTCCTTATATATATTCCTCTCGGTAATTATTTATGTTATGCAGTAAATTTCTTAACATCTAGTATCATAGCCAGATATTGGCTTCAAAGGGGATTCTTTGATGCCAGGGGTTTATAGTGCCTGATGAGATCAATGCGGCTTATTTCTTTTTACAGATCTGGGTCTGGAAAATAATGGTGGAACAATTGTACATGGAATAACCTCGAGGAGAATGTGTGGAAGATAGTGTCATAACTGCCAGGGCATTTGTCATATTTACTATGAAGTAGGCGTGGGCTGCATGCAGGTAAGCAGAAGAAAATTGTTCATGCAACTTTGAAGATTGTTCGTTTTCTACTATGTGAGGCCACCAGTGCTGGAATCTATGAGGTTCTCGTCGGGCTCACAGTTGGAGTGGTTTGATAGAACTTTTTTAGCAAATCAAATTGAGAGAGGATGGATCAGAATCACAGCAACAAAAAAAATAAAAATAATAATAATGAAGTCAAAATTATTGCATGTAAATGGGCATACTACTGTAAGACCTGGTAAGGCATGTGTACCCCTCGGTGATCACCGGTAAAGTCTAGGTTAGACCTAGGTGATAGGGTGGATGTCGGGTTAATAATACTCCCAATAAAAACTCTGAGGGGGGTAAGAGGGTTAAACAGTGATGATTTTGGGGCACATGGTATTGTGCACCCATAGTATTCTGCCCATGGTATTATATGTAATGGAGCTTATAAAAGGCTGGAAGGGCTTCATTGTAATGCAAGATCTGGAGGTGAGCGGTGAAGACTCACTCGGTCGAATTGGCCAGGGTTTTGGCCAATGCTAATAATATCTTATTAGGTTGGGTTTCTCCTAGTATTTGGGGTTTTTCTAGACAAACATTTGTGTTTATGTGTTTATGGTTGTTGCTGGTTATTCCCTTATACATATTCCTCTCGGTAATTATTTATGTTATGCAGTAAATTTCTTAACAACTAGTATCAGAGCCAGATATTAGCTTCAAAGGGATTCTTTGATGCCAGGGGTTTATAGTTCCTGATGAGATATTATTAGATCTGGGTCTGAAAATAATGGTGGAACAATCGTACGCAGAAGAACCTCGAGGAGAATGTGCAGAAGATAGTGTCGTCACTGCCAGGGATCGCAGTGCATTTGCGATATTTACCTCAACAGAAAAAATTGTTCATGTGGCTTTGAAAATTGTTCGTTTTCTGCTACGTGAGGCCACTGGTGCTGGAATCTACGAGGTTCTCGTTCAGCTCGCAGTTGGAGCATTTTGATAGAAGTTTTTGAGCAAATCAAATTGAGAGAGGATGGATCAGAATCATAGCAGAAATAAACAAAAAAAAATAATGAAGTCAAATTTATTACATGTAAATGGGCATACTACTATAAGACCCGGTAAGGCATGTGTACCCCTCGGTGATCACCGGTAAAGTCTGGGTTAGACCTAGGTGATAGGGTGAACGTCGGGTTAACAATACTCCCAATAAAAACTCTTAGGGGGGTAAGAGGGTTAAACAATGATGGTTTTGGGGCACATGGTATTGTGCACCCATAGTATTCTGCCCATGGTATTATATGAAATGGAGCTTATAAAAGGCTGGAAGGGCTTCATTATAATGCAAGATCTGGAGGTGAGCGGTGAAGGCTCACTTGGTCGAATTGGCCAGGGTTTTGGCCAATGCTAATAAGATCTTATTAGGTTTGGTTTTTCCCAGGATTTGGGGTTTTCCCATATAAAAATTTGTGTTTATGTGTTTATGGTTGTTGCTGGTTATTCTCTTATACATATTCCTCTCGGTAATTATTTATGTTATGCAGTAAATTTCTTAACAACTAGTATCAGAGCCAGATATTAGCTTCAAAGGGATTCTTTGATGCCAGGGGTTTATAGTGCCTGATGAGATTTTATTAGATCTGGGTCTGAAAATAATGGTCGAACAATCGTACGCAGAAGAACCTCGAGGAGAATGTGCGGAAGATAGTGTCGTCACTACCAGGGATCGTAGTGCATTTGCGATATTTACCTCAGCAGAAGAAAATTGTTCATGTGGCTTCGAAAATTGTTCGTTTTCTGCTACGTGAGGCCACTGGTGTTGGAATCTACGAGGTTCTCGTTCAGCTCGCAGTTGGAGCGGTTTGATAGAAGTTTTTGAGCAAATCAAATTGAGAGAGGATGGATCAGAATTGCAGCAGCAATAAACAAAAAAAAATAATGAAGTAAAAATTATTGCATGTAAATGGGCATACTACTATAAGACCCGGTAAGGCATGTGTACCACTCGGTGATCACCGATAAAGTCTGGGTTAGAACTAGGTGATAGGGTGGATGTCGGGTTAACAATACTCCGTGTAAAAACTCTGAGGGGGGTAAAAGGGTTAAGCAGTGATGGTTTTGGGGCACATGGTATTGTGCACCCATAGTATTATGCTCGTGGTATTATATGTAATGGAGCTTATGAAAGGCTGGAAGGGCTTCATTGTAATGCAAGATCTGGAGGTGAGCGATGAAGGTTCAATTGATCGAATTGGCCAGGGTTTTGGCTAATGCTAATAAGATCTTATTAGGTTGGTTTTTTCCTAGGATTTGGGGTTTTCCTGGATAAACATTTGTGTTTATGTGTTTATGGTTCTTGCTGGTTATTCTCTTATACATATTCTTCTTGGTAATTATTTATGTTATGTAGTAAATTTCTTAGCAACTAGTATCAGAGCCAGATATTAGCTTCAAAGGGATTCTTTGATGCCAGGGTTTTATAGTGCCTGATGAGATATTATTAGATCTCGGTCTGAAAATAATGGTGGAACAATCGTACGTGGAAGAACCTTGAGGAGAATGTGCGGAAGATAGTGCCTTCACTGCCAGGGATCGTAGTGCATTTGTGATATTTACCTCAGCAGAAGAAAAATTTTCGTGTGGCTTCGAAAATTGTTTGTTTTCTGCTACGTGAGGCCACTGGTGCTAGAATCTATGTGGTTCTCGTTCGGCTCACAATTGGATCTGTTTGATAGAAGTTTTTGAGCAAATCAAATTGAGCGATGATGGATCAGAATCACAACAGCAATAAACAAAAAAAAAATAATGAAGTGAAAATTATTGTATGTAAATGGGCATACAACTGTAAGACCTGGTAAGGCATGTGTACCCCTGGGTAATCACCGGTAAAGTCTGGGTTAGACCTAGGTGATAGGGGGGATGTTAGGTTAACAATACCCCAGGTAAAACCTCTGAGGGGGTAAGAGCTAGAGTGAACGAGATTGTCTTACTTAGCAAGTTTGGCTGGAGTTAGTCAAGGAACCCCAAGTCAAGTTTAAGGGGGGAATTGTTAGGTAAACTTGACTCAGGATAGAGTCAAAGTTTACGAGGTTAAACAGTGATGGTTTTGGGGAACATGGTGTTATGCACCCATAGTATTCTGCCCATGGTATTATATGTAATGCAGCTTATAAAAGGCTGGAAGGACTTCATTGTAATGCAAGACGTGGAGGTGAGCGGTGAAGGCTCACTTGGTCGGATTGGCCAGGGTTTTGGCCAATGCTAATAAGATCTTCTTAGGTTGGGGTTTTCCCTGGATTTGGGGTTTTCCCGAATAAACATTTGTGTTTATGTGTTTATGGTTGTTGTTGGTTATTCTCTTATATATATTCCTCCCGGTAATTATTTATGTTATGCAGTAAGTTTCTTAACAATGGCCTCATCAATGTGACATAGTGGCTGGAATCCCAATCCCACATGAAGAGGGTTGTGGCCATTCGAGTTGTGGGGAGCTTGATTATAGCTGTGTTGATCATAGGGGAGGCTCTCATCCCATGTGTGTGGATGCTTTGAGCTGTACATGTGGAGAATTTGTATGATCATCCTGTTGACAACCTCTATTTGGCCATCAGTTTGGGGATGGAGGGCTGTGGACTTCATGAGTTTGGTGTCCAACATCGACCAGAGACTGTGTTATAGACATATTTGGGCACTGCAACCCCAATCACATATGTCCATAAACCAAGGGCTTCTGAGTCCCTAAAAGTGTTGTTTCATGGCCTAAATTATCAAGGTCAGTTGATTACACCATCTCCCAGAAGTTCTACACAGAAAAGGGCTTAGAACTAGTCAAAACTAGACCATACAGATTGCCCAGTGCTAAGGGTGCGATGCATCTCACCTACCTAGTGTAAAAAGTGCGATGCATATTGGAAAGCCCTTCTGTAGGGTGCGATGGGTGAGAGTAGAGAAATGGCAGAGACAGTTTGCAAGGTGGATGATCATGGAATCTTCCAGAAACTTCTCCTGTGACACTTGCCTCTCTAAATTCGCTCAGGGATGAGTAAGAGATCATCAATATCCAAGTGGAATCAAGAACTATCAGAGAGAAGACACTAATCAAAATCCCAGAAGCCGACTCACCCCCCTGCAATCATCTATATATGGATCCCTCATCCCAGAGATCTAAAGGCTAGAATCTTGTACCTTGTAAGGAAGTGTTGTTAGTTTCATGGTGGAAGATCATAGTGTTGGGTGATCTAAGCTTTTCATGAGGTGAAGAAGGGCTTTCATGCTGGGAGGATGACGTTGGGTTAGATCAATGGGTTGTAATTCTCTCTTATAATCTTTACATCAATAAATCTATTCAAGTTTTCCTCCACATTCTTGTATGTTTGATGATATATGCATTTGTGTGGTCAATATATATCTCGTCCTATATTGTTTATGATTATAGACCTCTGCACTTTGAATGTATTATGCTGCTTTGACTTTATAGGTACTCTTTGAAATGGAGCGGTTAAGGAAGGAGTGGCAAAGACCTGTCAAAGAGGGGGAGGAACAAGCAAGAAACCAAGCGAAAGATCGAGGTTGGTATTCTTTGCTCCTCTTCTATCTACTTCTCATAAAGGAAAATGAAAGTAACTTTAATCTGTTTGTTTCTAAGATAGCTACCTGTCTTAGTGGGACTAGCAGCTCTGCATAGACACTAGATTTCCCGATATCAAAATGGCGACTCCGCTAGGGAGCGAATAGTTTGTTTGCTTGTCTATTTTTTTTGCTTTATAAACTTACAGACGGAGCCTGAAGTCAAGCCAGCTAGCCTTCGAACTGCATTTGTTATGCAAGTGCAAAGTAGATCAACGCTGCTTCAGTCTATATCTGGGTTTTGTTTATAAACTGAACAATTGATTTTCAAACATCCTAATTACCCTGGTGGTGGCTCAAGTAGCCTCATTAGATCAGCCCCTGTGATTTATTTTTACTGACTATCATTAACTGGGCCTAAATCCCTAAACTAAGCTGCAAACTGTGACCCAAAACCAAGTTGAAGTCTTGTCCCTGGACCATCGCACCTTCTCCACTTTGGAATCTGGATGCATCGCACCTCCCGTGTGTAGTAGGTGAGATGCATTACCCTTTGCCTATGTTACAGGTGCGATGATCAGATAAAACCTCTTCTGCTTCCAGATTTTGGTTCTTTGTTCACTCTCTTCAGCTTTATTTAGGAGTTTTGTTGTTTGTGATCAGTATACCTCTGTGGAAACTCCCTTCCTTTGCATGATTAAGCTTCCATAGTACAAGGAACTGTAAATGTTTTTGTGTATTGTTTGCCATTTACGGTTCTCTTTTACAAAGAAGTAGCATAATCAAACTGTCGTATTTTGATTTGGAAGTGTCACAAGTGTCATTTTCAGTCAAAGAAAAGAATCCTATTGTTCTTGATGGTCAATTACACTGTTACTCTTGTATTTGATTTGAATTAGTAGTTTTTCAAGTGTCGAAAGCAATTTTCAATTCAAAATCACAAAGTGTCGTCATTATCTTCCTTTCGTCTTTTGAAGAGAAAATCGTTAGTACTGTCGCTTGAAATGATTCAAATTTGTACTTAGCATTCTTTTTGTCATTCACACATTAAGAAAGCGAAAACAAATACATGCATGTGCATTTTCATTTAGACTGCTTGTTGATTTTGATTTAGGACAGTGCATCTAGTGTGTGCTCTCTACTCTATGTTGAAAGAATTCTGCTTCTCTTTCCTTAGTAGCTAGGATTTTCATTGCAAAAGAAGATTAAACGATTGTTTATCATCTTAGATTGCATTTTAGGAATTGTATACCTAGATCACACGGTGAACCTGAAAGGAAAAATTCTTAAGAAAGATCAACTGTAAAATAAATTCAATGAATATAAAAATGCTTTGGAACCTAATGCACAACATTTAGAAGTCTAGGCTAGAGATATATTCCGGCGTCGTAAAGCCTGGTAACTATCGCTTTCATCGTAGGTTGAGTGATTCCTCCTCTTTGAGATGACAAGTGCCAGTACGGACTTGTGCTCCCACGTACCGTCGAGTATATATTGGGAGACCACAATCGGCTATATCCTTTATCCTTAGGAAGTCGTGTCTACCACCCAATCGATCACAATGCACTGAACACAACATTTGGGATATTGACTTCCATACCGTAAAAAGTATTCTGCAGTTTTGCAATTGGTTTGGTAATCCCTCTGTCTAGATTTGCAGAGTAGTCTCTTTCAATCCTTTTCAGACTCCTTAAAGGAAAAGGTCCATCTGAGCACTTGTCACTTCAGGCTCATTAAAAATCGAAGGTGACTAGAGTCATCTTTAGCTTTTTCTCGACTCTTAAAAATTGAAAAAGCAAGTTGTGTCAAAGCGTATAAAATTTATTTTAATCAGAATAATGTCACTGTTCCCTCATTGGTCTTAGGTTGAGAAAAATGGAGTCCACCAGCCAAGGAGTTCCCCTTGAGGGAAATCTTAGTCCTTTCTCCTCTTGGGGAAATTTTGGTGCAACTCATATGGCCACATTGTCCCTCCCAGGATTGACAATCGGCTTGCCAATATGGCTCTTCTCGACCTCTGTCGTTCAAACCACCACGATTCCTGAGCAATCAAGTCAGCAACTAGATGATACTAGAGTTACCCCCCAACCTTCTGCTTCATTATTTCTCCCTCCCCTCCTTACTCTTTACTTGGTGAAGTTGGTAAAGGTAAAAACAAAGTAACTGAGAAGAAGAAGAAAGGGAAGGAGAAAAAGAAGAAGGAGCCAAAGGTGAAAAGGGGAAACCAGGCATCATCTAGAAAAAATCCACACACTACACCATCCAAACCTAAATCTCCATGTGTCATTTACAAAGGGGACCACTATCGAGATTATCCTTGCATCCCTCAGATCTTAAGGGACTGGTCTCCTCGTATGCACAATCCAGTGTCATCAACCTCTGACGATCATGTTGAGGGTACACCATCAACTAGTGAAAGAAAAGTGTCTGGACAGAAAGGAAAATGTAAATTTCCTTGCAAAGTGTGTGAAGGCAATCATGTCGTCCACCGCTATCCCTTCTTGGATGAAGCTAAAAGAGTCTTAGATAACCGTCCTGCTTCACCGCGACAGCTTCCTCCTGGGTACAAGAAAATATTGCCGAGTCCATCGCTAGTTGAAAATCCGACTGACACAACTTTATGGTCGGTAAAGGCATCTATCATTGAAGATGAACCATCTGAATCCATACTAGACGAAAGTCAAAAGGTTGAGGCGGTAGTCGACCTGGTCTTGTCTTCAGAATGTCCATCTTCAGATGATACGGTCACCGAAGAGAATGAGAACGACACCATTCAAATTCTTTTCGTAAGAACAGACTCCGATGAACATGGGGGCAATCTACCCGTTCTTTTACTGTAGGAAGGAAGTTCGTCAGGGTCATATCCGGTCGTTTATTCGGTCCCACCTCTGAGCAACCTAGTCGTCTCCTTCAATTGAAATCTACTAGGCAGACCCCGTTTACCGTCTAATGTACCATTCCAAATCATTGTACAAGCTTACAAAATGGTCATGGTCGGTACCATCATAGATGAGGGGCTTCTGTGAGTATCCTTTCCTCAACTACTTGGGAAGCGCTTGGTCTGCCATCGCTTCTGCCTGAGATGTGAAATCTAACAGGCTTCGACAAAGGAACTAGTCAACCGTTAGGGATCTCTCCAAGTTTGCCTATAACTTTGAGAGGGAAAACCATGTATCTGAACGTAATGGTAGTCCAAGGACCTTTATATTATAATCTACTCCTTGGGTGTGACTATATTTATAGCATGGGAGTCATTGTCTCCTCACTCTTTCGAGTAATGTGTTTTCCGCATGAAGGCCGAATGGTCCAGCTCGTAGACCAGCTATCATTCCCCACCTCACACATAGCTAATAGTCAAATTCCATCCCTAACTAGTCTTTTCATGCAAGGAATGTCTCATCAATATCCAGTCCATCCACCTGAAGAACTCGAGTAATTCGGTGGCCATGACTAAAACCTAGGGGGCATGCACCCTGGTCTGCTTTGGCAGGAAAACTCTGGGTATAGGGTAGGTTTCCACGAAGGATATATGACTGGTTCGACACCCATCTGTACAGGAAGGTGTGATTAGACTGGAATAAGATACCTCCATTAGAAGGTAGGCCTTTCCTGATAGAACAAATATTTTGTCTACAAATTGAAGGGTAAACTGGAAACTCTACTTCACTATCCATGGGGGCATGCAAACCGTTTTGCATGCAAGTGAAGAGCGGCTATTTATTTTCTTAGTTTGTAGATTCTCAACCCTTTAAAATTGTAGGATTGGTCGTTCCTAGCTTACGTAAAGAAAGGATATGGAGCAAAGTTTCGAATGGTGCAAGCTCCTTAAAAATTGATCCTATCAATGAGACATCCTTATTATGCGACTGGCACTAGCAGTTTTTATGCGAATTTCAAGATCGTTAAAAATTAAACCTAACAATGAGAAAATGTTCTCCCAGAGTTTAATCTCATTAAAAAATGAACCAACCTCCGGTAAATAACCATTGTGAATCCATTATCATCAGCTTTTGAGCCCTGGTCATGTTCTTGCCATCACCTCCACTCCGTTTGGCCGATCATATGCCTCCATTTGACTGTTTACCCTTTTGAGGAACAACTGCGAAGAGTGATTCTGTTAGCCATCCTTGTGACACTGCCATGATTGGAAAATTCCAAACCTTACATGGAATTAGCAGCTACCCAGAAATATCACTCGTTCCTAAAAAACGAGTCTCCTTTAAGCTCTTTTCATCTGACTCGTAAAATGTGAAAAAATTTCCGAGCAGTTGGCCTCTCCAGCTCATTAAAGCTACCAGGAGTGCTATCCCTCCTCTAGATTTTAATCTTTTTGGACCTGAGGGATTATTACACAAAAATATCAAGCGCTTGTCTTGTTCGGCTCGTTAAAACTATAAAAAATTCATCCCTTTCGTATTGTTTTATACTTTTTTCAGACTTAAGCGATTATATGACGAAAAAGTATTACTGGAGTTTCCTTTTCGTCCCTTTTCAGACTCTCTAAAATTGAAAAATGACCGAGTTTTATTTGTTGTTAAACTCGTTAAAACCAATAGCGACAAACTTGTCCATAGAGACAAGAACAAGTTTCACTGTCGCTAGGCTTGTTAAAACATAGTGATGGGTTTTCCCGAAGGGCAAATTATAGAACAAGCATATGTTATCCTCCTCAAGCTTGAAAAAAATAAAGAGGTACTGGTCAGCAATGACTGGGGAAAATTGGGAAGAAAACTTGAAGAAACTTTATTGGTAGCAAGTCGCTCTTGAACATGACACTTTCACTCCATGTCTGAGTCGAGTTGAGTTATTCCATTCACCGGTCATATTACCATTGGTCCATCATACCATCCATCTTTGGGGATAATGCTACCAATCCATTTTAGTGTTGCCGATATTTTCAAGAGAAGTCACTCAAAGAATTCACCAACCCATCTTGTGTCTCATCCGTTGCAATACCTCCATGCTTCATTCTTTCATGACCGCCACCTTGAACCTTGTATCACCAGATCGTTTTCACCTCCACAAAATCATTTGCTCCATTCTGTGTCGTAGATGTGGGATTCATTAAGGCCCTCCTATGACAGGTTACTTCTTGTCGATGACAGCTCATTATCCAAGAAGCTGACCTAGGAACAACCCTTTCAGTACTTTGAGGCTTGCATGCCTCAATGGCAAGTTTCTCACTTCCGGCGACAGGTTTACATCAATGGCCTTCGACTAAAATATTTTGCATGGTGTTCGACGCCAAGTCCCATTTTCACACCTTGAAAATTCTACTGTAATACCTTGAGGGTCATCATCATTATCGGTGATTCCTCTCGTGCCTGTTAACAACTTACATCATTGGCTGGTAATCAGGCAATGTCTTTCCATGTTCAACTCTAGAACATTTTTCACGTGGATCGACTTGTACTTTGGGAGAAGGTTGGATCATTTTGAAGACCCCGAATCTAGTTTCACCCATCTGGGCGGTGATACATTTAGGAAAATAAAGACATCAAATGTACATCGTTGCTTTACAGATGATCATCCAAATCAAAGGATGATGGCTCTATCAGAATCATCAGTCTGCCATACAGACGGTTGTCTGTCCTATGTACATAAAAATAAAGTTATAAAGATGAGCATGGGAATGCCCGCCTCAGCTAGATCATGAAAAATGTTATGAAGATAATGTATTGTATTGTATCTTATTACAAGTCGCCTTCCAGTTCGAAAAGCCTCGGATCCTCATGATAAAGCATTTCACCCGACATCAAAAGATTTTTGACCTCATGCTTTAGGGGGCAATTGTTATAGACATATTTGGGCACTGCAACCCCAATCACATATGTCCATAAACCAAGGGATTATGAGTCCCTAAAAGTGTTGTTTCATGCCCTAAAGGAACAAAGGTCAGTTGATTACATCATCTCCCAGAAGTTCTCCATAGAAAACTGCTTAGAACTGGTCAAAACTGGACCATACAAATTGCCAAGTGTTAAGGGTGTGATGCATCTCACCTGCCTAGTGTAAAAAGTGTGATGCATATTGGAAAGCCATTCTGTAGGGTGCGATGGGTGAGAGTAGACAAATGGCAGAGATAGTTTGTAAGGTGGATGATCATGGAATCTTCCATAAACTTCTCCTGTGACACTTGCCTCTCTGAATTCGCTCAGGGATGAGTAAGAGATCATCAATCTCCAAGTGGAATAAAAAACTATCAGAGAGAAGACACTAATCAAAATCCTAGAAGCTGACTCACCCCCCTGTAATCATCTATATATGGATCCCTCATCCCAGAGATCCAAAGGCTGGAATCTTGTATCTTGTAAGAAGTGTTGCTGGTTTCCTGGTGGAAGATCATAGTGTTGGGTGATCTAAGCTTTTCATGAGGTGAAGAAGGGCTTTCATGCTAGGAGGATGATGTTGGGTGATCCAGGTGGATATTGGTGGCCACCTTCTAGGTCCACCTGGACCCCCACCATTGTTTCTCTGAGCATTTTCAGTTTCCTTAATTGTAGCACAACTTACTATTTTTAGCAGTTTTTCGGGTCTTGAACTTCTGGAGCCGTTTTGAGGCCCTAAACGACGTTTTTTGGGAAATCTAGGGGCAACATGGGTCCATGGACCGAGGTTTTCCTTCCCAAAGTGGTAGTGCTTGGATAGATCTTTCTAACCAGCTATTGTATGCGTCAAACGGAGATCGTATGCCAAAGTTACGACCCCGGGAAGTTGATTTACCAATTTACCCAAACGGGGTCCACAGTTTGGTGTTTCATCTCCTAGGGTTAGGTTTTGGAATGTTAAGGGTTTTCCAGTGTTTCTCAACAATAAATAGGCCTTCGAGCCTCATTGTAACACAGTTCAAAGGCATGTAGCCACCACAACTCTTCTCAGAGATAAGCTACCATCGCCCTAGCTGGTTTATTTCCATTTCTGGTTATAAGCATATTTCAGTATTTTCCATTAATGAAATGAAGTATTATTTCCGCTGCATCTTTGTGTATATGGTTATCTCTGTAATTTGTTGAGTTCCTGTTTAAATCTGGATCAGTGGTATCAGAGCAGTCTGCCTTTTCTCTGTTTTTCTTTGCATGTCCCCAACAAGGTCGGGATATAAGGAGTTAGGGCTTGAACTGGTCGAACCTTTGCAAGACCAGCCTCGCAAATCCCGACGGCCTCCCATGGCGGATGAGAAGAAATATGAGGGGGCAGCAGATCCCATCAAAATCTTGCTCGAAGAAGCCCTCGAGCGACAACAGAACGCGATGATGGACAACTTTGCCCAGATCCTTCAGCGGCTACCCAGAAGCGTCGCATCGGCTTCCAGCAGCTACTCTGGAAACACCACGCCCTTTAAGGTACAAGTTAATTTTGAAATCCCCATATTCGAGGGTCAGATAGATGCAGATTTTGTAGATAAATGGTTAAATCTGCTAGAGGGTTATTTTTCTGTTCATGAATTTTCGAGTCAGGAAAAGATTGTTTTCGCTCTTCTCAAAGCAGCCCCCCACGTCAAGGACTGGTGGGAAACCTACTGCGAGCAGAAGGATGAAAGTACTGGCTCACTATTTTCAGCCGCACCCACCTGGAATTCATTCCGGGATTCCATCAAGGAGAAGTACTACCTTGTCGGAAGCTATGAGGATGAATACATAATGTGCACCACGCTGCGGCAGGGAAGGGACCAAGACATTCCGGAGTTCACCAATCTTTTCCATACCCTTCGCACAAAGTTGGGTATCAAGGATTCAGAGCAACATTTGACACTCAAATATTGTGGCTGCCTGCACAAGTACATCCAGGAAGAAATACAATTCATGAACATCTCCTCGCTCGGCACAGCATACCGATATGCCGTCAAGGTCGAGCAGAAGTTTAAACAAAAGAAGCGAGACTTTGGGTCTGCGAATCCAAAGCAGCGGAAAGGTGCCCTGAAACCATAGAACAAAGGACAAAGCCAAGGCGGGATAGCCCAAGACAACCCGCCGAAGCTACAAGCAAAGAACAACGCTGCGAAGCCAAAAAAGGACACTGGAAAATGGTGTGAGTTCCATAAGAGCTCCACTCACAACACAAGTGAGTGTCGGGCCCAGCAGTCACTGGTGGCTGAGCTAAAGGTTTCAGAATCAGATGCAGGTTCTGACTCTGAGTCAGAACCCGATAAGGGGAATGAAAAATGGAAGCAGATCATTGATGCGGATCCCAACGCCATTGTTGCTACCGCCAAGATCCAGGAAAATGAACCCGAAGATCTAGAGGAGGAGGAGCGTCTCTTCAACTCCCAGATGTGGGTAAAGGGCTCCCCAATAGAGTTCATTGTTGATAGCGGGAGTCAAAAGAACCTCATTTCGGCAGAGGTCGTGAAGCGGTTGGGCTTACTGACCACAGCACATCCACAACCATACACCATTGGGTGGCTTCACCAAGGACGAGATCTTCGCGTGAGCCAGAAGTGTCGCCTTCCACACAACATCAAGCCCTTCACATATGAGGTATTGTGTGACATTGCTCCCCTTGAAGTTTGTGATGTATTATTAGGACATCCATACTTGTGGAAGCGACATGCTGTGTATGAATCAAAGCCCCGTGCTGTTATTATTACATTCGGAGATAAGTTGTACAGGATACCAGAGGTAGCACCACCTACCGCCATCTCTTTGATTACTGTAAAACAATGCAGTAAGATCATTTCCAAAACTAGGAAACTTGTTTTCCTGATTATACGCCCTCAAGGAAAGAAGAAGACGGTGGCTGCAGCCTCCAGACAGGGTCCCTCTGCATGACAAGTATAGATGGACAAGGTTGTGGAGGAGTACGAGGACATCTTCACCTCCCCTGCAGGGGTTCCTCTGCACTGTCAGGTCAAGCACTCCATCGATCTGACCCTAGGTGCGCCGCTACCCAATGGACCAATTTATCGGTGCTCCATTCTGGAGAACAATGAAATCAAGAGGTAGATTCAGGAGCTCCTGCAGAAAGGTCACATCCGTCCGAGTTCATCGCCTTGTGGGAGCCCAATCGTGTTGGTACAGAAGAAGGATGGGACGTGGAGACTCTGTATTGACTATCGGGCGCTGAACAAGATCACTGTCCGTAATAGGTACTCGATCCCGCGGATTGATGACCTCCTGGACCAACCAAAGGGGGCGAAATATTTAAGCAAGATCGATCTGAAGTCAGGATATCTCCAACTACCAATCGAGCCCACTTATGTGTGGAAGACTACCTTCAAATCTTAGGAGGGCCTTTTCGAATGGTTGGTTATGCCTTTCGGATTGAAGAATGCTCTTGCAACCTTCATGAGGCTAATGGATGACATCTTGCGGCCATTCACCAACTCCTTTGTAGTAGTATACTTGGATGACATTCTGATCTTCAGTCAGAGTTGGGAAGAGCACCTCCACCACATCCGACAGGTTCTCCAAACACTACGGCAACACAAGCTATGTGCCAATTTGGAGAAATGCACTTTTGGCATGACCCAGGTTCAGTATCTGGGATACATCATTGATGAACAGGGGGTGCATGTCGATCCAGCCAAGATCTAAATCATTCGGGATTGGCCATCTCCAACCACTCTAACAGAGCTCCGCAACTTTCTAGGTCTTGCCAACTTCTACCGCAGGTTCGTGTTGGGGTTTTCTCATATTACTTGGCCCTTGAGTCAAGTCACCAAGGGAGGGGCGAAAGCAAAATTCTTTTGGTCTGAATCTCAACAGAAGGCATTCCTGGAGTTGAAGGATTGCCTCTGCACGGCACCAGTGCTTGCGTTACCAAATTTATAACAACCATTTGAGGTCGAGACAGATGCCTCTGACTATGTTATTGGGGCAGTCCTTACTCAACATGGACATCCAGTGGCATATCACAGTGAAACACTTTCAGACATAGTCCGGAAGTACCCCACTTATGATAAAGAGATGTATTCCATTGTACAGGCATGCCGACAATGGAAGCATTACATTTTGGGGAAGGAAACGGTAATCCACATAGACCACCGACCCCTGTAGTTCATATAGACCCAAGGGAAATTTCAGAATGATCACCATCAGAACTGGTCTACATACCTACAACAGTTCTACTTGAATATCAAGTATAAGAAGGGTAGCACCAATAATGTTGTAGATTGCCTCAGTCGACCACCGATCATGGCGTTAACCACCGTGCTCAACTATTGTGGGCATGAGACTTCTGATTGGCCACTTCTCTACAAAAGCGACCCAAAATTCGGCCACACATACCAGACACTCTTGGAGGGTCTGCATGTTCCAGATTTTTACCTCCAGGATGCCCTGTTATGCCACTTGGGTCACCTTTGTGTTCCTTCAAGTGAGCGTGCCAAGATGATTTGGGAAGCACACTACAGTCGGGCTACTGGGCATTTCGGGGTTGAGAAAATAGTGGCAGTACTGCAAAATTATTTCTATTGGCCGAATCTTCGACAGGATGTTGGGAAGTACATCAGATCATGTACTGCCTGTGCCATTGCCAAACCAACCATTAAGAAGCACGGCCTCTATACCCTGTTGCCTACCCCTAGTCGACCTTGGGAATCCATCTCCATGGATTACATGTCAGGCCTTCCTTCCACTAAGCATGGACATGACTGTGTTTTTGTGGTCGTCGACAGGTTCTCAAAGATGGCCATTATGGCGACCTGTAAGAAGAATATCACAGCAGAAGCCACTACTAAACTCTTCTTTGAACGAGTGTGGGTGCACTTTGGGATCCCACAGTCTATCATCTCAGATCAGAACAGTCGGTTTCTCAACACATTTTGGTCCAGTCTCTGGTCAATGCTGGACACCAAACTCACGAAGTCCACAGCCTTCCATCCTCAAACTGATGGCCAGACAGAGGTTGTCAATAGGATGATTGTGCACATTCTGTGCATGTATAACTCAAAGCATCCACGCACATGGGACGAGAGCCTCCCCTATGTTCAGCACAGCTACAATTGAGCTCTTCACAGCTCCACTGGCCATAGCCTTTTTCAGGTGGGTTTGGGATTCCAGCCACTATGCCCCATTGATGTGGCCATGCCACTTGCAACTACTCACATAAATTCAGCTCATGTCGAGTCCGAAACAGATAAGGCCACCAGATGCATTGAGCACATCCAACATATTCTCCAGCAGGTCCATGACATTCTTGAGAAATCAAATGCCAAGTACAAGCAGTGACATGATCAACATCGGGTGCCACACAAGTTTCAGGTGGACGACAAAGTCTGGTTGCATTTGCAAAAGGAACGCCTTACTGGAACCTATTGGAAATTGAGACCACTCCGATATGGTCCTTACACCATTACTAAGGCTATGGGAGACAATGCATTTGAGCTTAGCATTCCCCCATTCCTTGGCCTACAGCCAGTGTTCAATGTGGACCGCCTTCGGCCATACTTTCCACCATTGCTAGACACATCCGACATTGCAGAACAGCTCAAACCCACAGAATTAAATCCAGATTGCATGGAAAAAGATGCAACTGATCGGATCATGGACACACAGATCAAGAACACTCGCCAACAGAATATCCAACTGTATCTAGTTGTCAAAGCAGGCCAACTCCTTCAGCAGGGCAGGTGGCTCACCAGGGAACAAGTTCAGCAAAAGTTTCCTCATCTCATGGAGGAACTCAACGCAATGGGGAACTTTGCTTCCTAAGCGAGGAGGAATGATCCAGGTGGATATTGGTGGCCACCTACCAATTCCACCTGGACCCCCACCATTGTTTCTCTCAGCATTTTCAGTTTCCTTAATTGTAGCACAACTTACTATTTTTAGCAGTTTTTCGGGTCCTGAACTTCTGGAGCTGTTTTGAGGCCCTAAACGACGTTTTTTGGGAAATCTGCAGGCAACATGGGACCATGGAGTAATGTTTCACTTTCGAAAGTGGTAGTGCTCGGATAGATCTTTCTAACGAGCTATTGTACGCGTCAAACGAAGATCGTATGCCAAAGTTACGACCCTGGGAAGTTGAAGTACCAATTTACCCAAACGGGGCCCACAGTTTGGCGTTTCATCTCCTAGGGTTAGTTTTTGGAATGTTAAGGGTTTTCCATTGTTTCTAAACAATAAATAGGCCTTCGAGCCTCATTGTAATAGAGTTCAGAGGCATGTAGCCACCACATGTCTTCTCAGAGATAAGCTACCATCGCCCTAGCTGGTTTATTTCCATTTCTGGTTGTAAGCATATTTCAGTATTTTCCATTAATGAAATGAAGTATTATTTCCACTGCATCTTTGTGTATATGGTTATCTCTGTAATTTGTTGCGTTCCTGTTTAAATCCAGATCATTGGGTCAGATCAATGGTTTGTAATCCTCTCTTCTAATCTTTACATCAATAAAGCTATTCAAGTTTTCCTCCACATTCATGTATGTTTAATGATATATGCATTTGTGTGGTCAATATATATCTGGTCCTATACTGTTTATGATTGTAGATATCTGCACTTTGAAGGTATTATGTTGCTTTGACTTTACAGGTACTCTTTGAAGCGGAGTGGTCAAGGAAGGAGTAGCAAAGACCTATCAAAGATGGGGAGGAACAAGCAAGGAACCGAGTGAAAGATCGAGGTTGATATTCTTGGCTCCTCTTCTATCTACTTCTCATAAAGGAAAATGAAAGTAACTTTAATCTATTTGTTTCTAAGATAGCTACCTGTCTTAGTGGGACTAGCAGCTTTACATAGACACTAGATTTCCCGATAACAGACTGGACCAAAATCTACTGAGGAACCTACTGTCTCGATCAGAGATGATAGAATGGGGCATCCCAAAGTGTACCCACACTCGTTCAAAGAAGAGTTTAGCAGTGTCTTCTGCTGTGATATTCTTCTTGCAAACCACCATAATGGCCATCTTTAAAAACCTATCGACGACCACAAAAACACAGTCGTTTCCATGCTTAGTATAAGTAAGCCCCGACATGTAATCCATGGATATGGATTCCCAAGTTCGACTAGGGGTAGGCAACGGGGTATAGAGGCCTTGCTTCTCGATGGTCGGTTTTGAAATGGCACAAGCAGTGCATGATCTGATGTACTTCCTGACATCCTATTGAAGACTTGACCAATAGAAATAATTCTGCAGTACTGCCACCATTTTCTTGACCCCGAAATGCCTAGCAGCCCGACTGTAGTGTGCTTCCCAAATCATCTTGCCACGCTCGCTTGAAGGAACACAAAGGTGACCTAGGTGGCATAACAGGGCATCTTGGAGGTGAAAATCTGGAACATGCTGACCCTCCAAGAGTGTCTAGTATGTGTGGCTGAATTTTGGGTTGCTTTTATAGAGAAGTGGTCAATCAGAAGTCTCGTGCCCACAAGAGTTGAGAATGGTGGTTAACGCCATTATCGGCGGTCGAGTAAGGAAATCTAGGACATTATACTTGATATTCAAATGGAACTATTGCAAGTATATTGACCATTTCTGATGGCAATCATTTTGTAATTTCCCTTGGGTCTGTATGAACTGCAAGGATCGGTGGTATGTGTGGATGACCGTTTCACTCCCTAAAATATAATGCTTCGATTGTCGGCAGACCTGCAAAATGGAATACATCTCTAAGTCATAAGTGGGATGCTTCTGAACTGTGCCTGAAAGTGTCTCACTATGATATGCCAATGGATGCTTGTGTTGAGTAAGGACTGCCCTAATAGCATAGTCAGAGGCATCTGTCTCGACCTCAAATGGTTGTTGCAAGTTTGGTAATGTGAGCGTTGGTGCTGAGCAGAGGCGACGTTTCAAGTCTGTGATTGCCTTCTGTTGAGATTCAGACCAGAATAATTTTGCTTTCACTCCTCCCTTGGTGACTTGACTCAAGGGCCAAGTGATATGAGAAAATCCCAACACGAACCTATGGTATAAGTTGGCAAGACCCAAAAGGATGTGCAGCTCTGTTAGAGTGGTTGGAGATGGCTAATCTCGAATGACTTGGATCTTGGTTAGATCCACATACACCACCTATTCATCAATAATGTATCCTAGATACTGAACCTAGGTCATGCCAAAAGTGGATTTCTCCAAATTGGCACATAACTTGTGTTTCCACAGTGTTTGGAGAACCTATTGGATGTGGTGGAGGTGCTCTTCCCAACTCTGACTAAAGATCAAGATGTAATCCAAGTATACCACTACAAATGAGTTGGTGAATGGCCACAAGATGTCATCCATTAGCCTCATGAAGGTTGCAGGAGCATTTGTCAATGCGAAAGGCACAACCAACCATTCGAAAAGGCTCTCCTTCGCTTTGAAGGCAGTCTTCCACACATCAGAGGGTTCAATTGGTACCTGGTGATATCCTGACTTCAAATTGATATTGCTAAAATATTTTTCCCCCTTTAGATGGTCTAGGAGGTCATCAATCCATGGGATCAGGTACCTATTATGGACAGTGATCTTGTTTAGCAGCCGATAGTCAATACAGAGTCTCCAAGTCCCATCCTTCCTATCTACTAACACAATTGGGCTCCCATAGGGTGATGAACTCAGATGGATGTGACCTTTCTACAATAGCTCCTGAATCTACCTCTTGGTTTCATCGTTCTCTAGAATGGAGCGCTAATAGATTGGTCCATTGGGCAGCGACGCAGCTGGAGTCAGATTGATGGAGTGCTTGGCCTGACAGTGTAGAGGGACCCCTGCAGGGTGGGTGAATATGTCCTCATACTTCTCCACGACCTTGTCCATCTTTAGTTGTCGTGTGAAGGGGCCCTGTCTGGAGGTCATGGCCATCGTCTTCTTCTTTCCGTGAGGGCGTATCATCAAGAAAACAAATTTCTTGGTTTTGGAAATGACCTTACTACATTGTTTTGCAGTAAGCAAAGAAATGGCAGTAGGCGGCACTACCTCTGGTATCCTGTACAACTTATTTCCCAAAGTAATAATAACAACACAAGGCTTTGATTCATACACAACATGTCTATTCCACAAGTATGGTTGGCCTAATAATACATCACAAACATCAATGGGAGCAACGTCACACAATGCCTCATCCATGAAGGGCTTGATGTTGTATGGAAGGCGACACTGCTGGCTCACACAAAGATCCCTTCCTTGATGAAGCCACCCAATGGTGTACAGTTGTGGATGTGTTGTGGTTGATAAGCCTAGCTGCTTCACAACATCTACTGAAATGAGGTTGTTTTGGCTCCCACTATCGACAATGAATTGTAGCAGGGAGACCCTTACCCACATATGGGAGTGGAAGAGGCGCTCCTCCTCCTCTAGATCTTCAGATTCCTCCTTCTGGATCTTCATAGTGGAAATGGTGGCATTGGGCTTTGCATCGATAATCTGCTTCCCTTTGTCATTCCCCTTGTTAGGTTCTAACTCAGAGTCAGAATATGCATCTGATTCTGAAACCTTTAGCTCGACCGCCAGTGACTGCTTGGACTGACACTCACTTATGTTGTTAGTGGAGCTCTTATAGAACTCACACCACTTTCCTGTATCTGTTTTCGGCTATGCGGCATTGTTCTTTGCTTGCAACTTTGGCAGGTTGTCTTGGGCCGCCCCATCTTGGCTTTGTCCTTTTTCCTATGGTTCGGGGTACCTTTCCCTTGCTTTGGATTCGCAAATCAAAGTCTTGCTTCTTCTATTTAAACTTTTGCTCGATCTTGACGGCATATTGGTATGCCGTGCCGAGCAAGGAGATGTTCAGGAATTCTATTTCATCCTGGATGTACCTATGTAGGCGGCCACAATATTTGAGTACCAAATGCTACTCTGAATCCTTGATACCCAACTTTGTACAAAGGGTATAGAAAATATTGGTAAACTCTAGCACATCTTGGTCCCTTACCTGCCGCAGTGTGGTCCACTTTATGTATTGATCCTCATAGCTTCCAACAAGGTAGTACTTCTCATTGATGGCAACCTAGAATGAATTCCAAGTGGTTGTGGCTAAAACCAGTGAGGCCAGACTTTCATTCTTCTGCTTGTAGTAGGTTTCCCACTAGTCCTTGATGTGGGGGGTGGCTTTGAGAAGAGAAAAAGTTATCTTTTCCCAGCCAGAAAAATCATGAATAGAAAAATACCCTTCTAGCAAATTTAACCATTTATCTATGGCATCTGCATCTATCTCACCCTCAAATATGGGAATGCTAAAGTTAACTTGTACCTTAAAGGGTGTGGTGCTTCTAGAGTAGCTGTTGGAAGTAGATATGTCGCCCTTGGGTAGCCATTGAAGGATCTGCGAAAAGTTGTCCATCATCGCGTTCCTTTGTCACTAGAGGGCCTCTTCGAGCAATATTTTGAGAGGATCCCCTGCCCCGTCATCTTTATTTTCATATGCCATGGGAGGTTGTCAGGATTTGCGAGGCTAGTCATGCAAAGGTTCGACCAGTTCAAGCCCTAACTCCTTATATCCCGACCTCGTTGGGGACATGCAAAGAAAGACAGAGAAAGAGCAAACCACTTTGATACCATTGATCCAGATTTAAACAGGAATGCAAAAAATTACAGATATAACCATACATACAGAGATGCAACAGAAATAATACTTCATTTCATTATTGTAAAATACTGAAATATGCTTACAAACAGAAATGGAAATAAACTAGCTAGGGCGATGGTAGCTTATCTCTGAGAAGAGATGTGGCAGATACATGCCTCTGAACTATCTTACAATGAGGCTTGAAGGCCTATTTATTGTTGAGAAACAATGGAAAACCATAAACATCCAAAAGCCTAACCCTAGAAAATGAAGCGCAAAACTATGGGTGCCGTTTTGGGTAAATTGGTACATCAACTTCCCAAGGTCATAACTTTGGAATATGATCTCCGTTTGATGCATACAATACCTCGTTAGAAAGATCTATGTGAGGAATAAAACTTTGGTAAGAGCAACATCGGTCCATGGACCCATGTTGCTCCCAGTTTTCCCAAAAGACGTTGTTTAGGGCCTCAAAACGGCTCTAGAATTTCAAGACCCAAAAAAATGCTAAAAATAATAAATTGTGCTACAATTAAGGAAACTGAAAAACTAAAAGAAACAATGGTGGGGGTCCATGTGGAATTGGCGGGTGTTCACCAATATCCTCCTAGATCATGTTCATCAATAATGTATCCCAGGTATTGAACCTGGGTCATGCCAAAAGCGCATTTCTTCAAATTGGTGTTGGCATTATGATTCTGGTTTGGCTCTATGGTACAGGTGTTGTACTTGATGGCAACTCACTCAAGTGGAAAAATTCTGTTCAGGCTCTCAAAATGATGGAAAATAAGGGGTTTGCAGGTGCATCATTCAAAAGGTGTGGACCCGCAAGTTCGCCGTCTAGGAAGTGCAGACATACCCGCAGGTTATCCGTTCATAAGGTGCGGTCCCCCAGTTCACTCACTCCAATGCAGAGAAGCGTGCCCACGTGGGGTTTCTTATGTTTGGCCCTTGGTATTTATCCCATCATTCATGATCCTATGGTTTTGGCCCGTGGTTTAGGATCTAAATTATTTGAACCCCTATTTGGATCCCTTGTATTGGTTTTCGATGGTTTTGTCCCATGGTTTGAATAAGGGCTTGCCTATAAAAAGGAAAAGAGATCACTTAGCTATACACTTGTGAAATTTGAATATCTTAAGACCTGAAAGTTTTGGTGATTGGTTTTAAAAGCTATATCTAAATCAAGGAGAAAATTTAAGGCGAATCTATTGATAAGTCGTGATCTCTCGGGTGCATGATCAGATCTGTGGATCTAACTGACTGTGGCACAATGGAGGACTATTAATTTGGCCCTAATCAGAGGTTTGCAGGCAATCCACGACGTGAGTGCGGGGGTATGTAGCACAGTAGAAGGCACAGTGCGGGGGTATGCAGCGCAGCAGAAGGCGCAGTGCGAGGTATGCAGGGCAGGAGAAGCCGCAGTGCAGATGTATGTAGGGAAGCAGAACGAGTGGTGCGGAGAAACGCAGAGCAGTAGACCGACCAGGTGCAGATCTGTGCAGTTTAGACACAGAAGAGCTGCGAGTATTCGTAGGCCACTATTGGTGAAGTTGCGGACCTATCTTGAAACATTTGTTGGTTGTCTTTTATATATTGCTGCAGAGTTCTGGGTTTAGATTTCTGGTATTACTTTTTTGTTTACAGCATTTCTGAGAAGTTGGGTGATTCATTGGTTGATTGTATAAGGAGATTGGGTGATTTTCATGTACTTGATGATTATTTGATCTTCTTGGATCCAATTTGAAAATTAATGAAACGTGGTCCCTAAAGAAGTAAAAGAGAAAAAGGGGGTTGTAGCTCCCTTCCAGGAGATACTGGAAAACGAGAGAGAGTTGTAGCTCTCTGTAGGTTGCAGCCTGCGTACTGGTAAAGGACTGCACCAGTACAAAATCCTTGTAAAAGAAGTTTCTAATTGAAAGAAGATAGAGACATATTACAGGAGGTGGTTTTCACCCACATTGGGTTTCCACCTTATATCTGGTGTTCTTTGTTGTGCTTATCTATTTTTCTTGTTCTTGTTAATTATTATATGGCACTGACATACAAATTAATGATCAATATCTGAAGAATAAGTTAAAGTATAAATCTAGAAGGCATATTGAAAAGAATTTGATAATACTGATTTACCCCCCCTCTCAGTATTATTTCCAACAATTGGTATTAGAGCGGGTTCTTCAGAAGAAGCTTGATCGCTTGAAGAAAGATCTTTCATCATGAGCAACTACAAGAGGGAAGTATCAATCAGGCCACCAATTTTTGATGGGACAAACTTCATTTATTGGAAGGTAAGAGTTACTGGCTATCTTCAATCTCTTGGTACAGAAGTCTAGGATATCATAGATACAGGGTATACTTTTCCATCAGCAAGTCCTACAGATCCAGCTGAGAAGAAGAAATATGAAACAAATGCAAAGGTGGTTAATACTTTATTAGGATGCATATCTCAATCAGAATTTGTTAAGGTAATGCAGTTTAAATCCACAAAAGAGATATGGGACAAGATTGTTCTGAGCTATGAAGGAGATGATCAGGTAAAACGAGCAAAACTTCAAACCCTCAGAATTCAGTATGAAAATCTCAGGATGTATAATGATGAAAGTGTGGCTAACTATTTTCTTCGTGTAGATGAGATTGTTATTTGTATGAAAAATTTGGGTGAAGAAGTAAAAGAGGCTGTTGTGGTTGAAAAAGTTTTAAGATCTTTGTCCCCTAGGTTTGAATCTAAAGTTTCTGCAATAGAAGAAAAAGAGAATCTACAAAGCCTTAAAATGTCACAACTGCATGGAATTCTAACTACTTATGAAATGAGGAAAGGAGGTCCATCAGACAGGAGAGAAGCTGCCTTCAAGGCTTCAGGCAAAGGAGAGTACTATGAGTCAGGACATGTGTCAGAAGAAGAAGAAGAATCAAATTCTGTCAGAAATCTTCAACGGGGTACTGGTCGTTTTCGAGGTAAGTTACCTTTCAAATGCTTTTCTTGTGGAAGAGTGGGTCACTATGCTGCCAAATGTACTCACAAGGATAATATTGACAAAGGGAAGGAACCTGTTAGATGGAACAAGAAACAGAATGCAACTAAGAAAAGTTACTACAGTCATGAAGACAATGATGGACTATCAAATAGTGATGAAGATGAACAAGGTAATGATTATAAACTTTTAATGGCCTTTGAAGATGGTGATTACATGGATGCTATAGATGTAGATGGTTTTTATGAAGAGATTTCTCGACTCAAAATATGTTTAGAAGAAAAAGATATGATCATTGATACTCTGCAATTCCAACTTGATGAAAAAGAAAAATCTCTTGAGAAGTTAGAATGTGAAATTGTTGGCCTTAGAAAAGAAATTGAGAAAACAAAGGCTCTTAATCTTAAATTTGTTAAAGGATCTGAAACTCTGGATGAGATTATCAATGTACAGCGTTCTCCACTAATCAAGACAGGTCTGGGTTATAATGGAGAAACATCTCAAGCATCCACCTCAAAGAGTTATCTTGATGCAGCAAGGAGGAATGAGCAAAAGCCCAATGAAGATCACCAAGTAAGGTAGGAACGAATTACATCAAGAACAAACAAAGACTACCAAGTAAACCAGTGACAATCCATCTTAAGGGTGAACAAAAGCTACAACCAGCCACAGGTAAAAACTTCTCAATTTTCTTCAAGAATGGATGAAAATAGAAATTACAATCATTTGGCTGGTAGATTTGATAATCGCAGAAGTTTCTTCAATGGCCAATGTTTCTCTTGCCATAACTTCGGTCACAAAGCAGCTCAATATGTTTCTTATAAGACAATCATGACTAGATAAGCTCAAAGACAAAGAAGTATGACTGGGATTACAAAAAGGATCTATAACAACTTTTCTGCCCTTGAAAATGAAATTGAATGTTCTATTTGTATAACTTCGGTCATGAAGATTCTGAATGCAGGAGCAGGTTTCGGCAGACAAAGGAACAAGCCTCAAGAACTAGAACATGGAGAATAAAGGAACCACAAACAGAAAGATGTGGGATAGCATTTTATGCAGAAGGACAAGAAAATCTATGGTACATCGACAGCCGATGTTTGAAGAATATGATAGGTGATAAAGAAAAACTTGAATCATATACTACTTTAGAAAAGGGAAAGAAAGTTTCTTTTGGAAATGATACCCCTGCAGCCATAAAAGGAAAAGGCACTGCTTAGTTGAAAGAAAAGGTCAAAGCTGGAAATGTTTTGTATGTTGATGGCTTGAAGCATAATCTACTAAGTGTCAGTCAGATGTGAGATCAAGGAACAGAGGTAATATTTCAATCAAATGGATGTAGTGTTCGTGATCTTGATATAGGAAAAACGGTGATCAAAGGCAGAAGAACTCCAAATAATCTATGCATATTTGAAGAAGGACAACAACAATGCTACTTGTGCAAAGATGATGAACATTGGTTATGGCACCGAAGGTTGTGGCATCTAAGCTTTTCACAAATAAGGAAAGGATGCAAATACCAGGCAGTTCGTGGTCTTCGAGATATCAAAATTCCAGACAACACCATATGCAAATCATGTCAGTTTAGTAAGCAAATGAGAACTAACTTCCCTGAGAAGGAAGGATCAGCTAGTAGGCCTCTTGAACTAGTCCATAAAGATGTATGTGGTCCATTTAGGACAAGGTCACCTCGAGGAGAAGAATACTTTATATTATTCATTGACGACTTCTCTAGGATGGTTTGGTTGGGACTTATGAAACACAAGGACGAAGCATTCAAAAAATTCAAATCTTTCAAAGCCTTGGCTGAAAACGAATCAGAACACAAAATTAAGTGCCTCAGGTCCGACAGAGGTGGGGAGTTTACCTCAAATGAATTTTTTGATTTTTGTGAAGAACATGGAATAAGAATGGAATTCTATACAACTAGGAATCCTCAGCAAAATGGAGTGGTGGAAAGGATGAAAAGAACGGTCCAACAAATGGCTTGTGCTATGCTTGATGAGTCTGGGACTCCCGCAACCTTCTGGGGTGAAGCTACTTTTGCTGTGGATGTTATTCTCAACAAAACAAATGTCCGAGTGAACAACACTCAAACTCCTCATGAGCTTTGGTATGGTGAGACTTCTTCGGTAAAGCATTTCAAAATTTTTGGAAGCAAATGCTATATTAAGAATAATGATGAACAGCTTGGCAAAATTGAACCTAGAGCAGATGAAGGTATTGTCCTTGGTTATTCTCCCCACATCAAAGCATATAAGTGTTACAATAAAAGAATTGGAAGAATTGTTGACAACTTTGATGTAGTGGTTGATGAAAAATGATACATTCCTGGGCAAGTAAATTATGAAAATATCGAAGAAGATGAAGACTACTCTCCAAATCAGATTGATGATGAAGAAGAACCTCAAGGGGCACCAGAGGAACAGATAAGGATAGAAGAAAAGACTCCATCTAGGTACGTTCAGAAGAATCATCCAGAATCTCAGATTTTGGGGCAGAAAGAGGCAGGTGTACAAACAAGAAGAACAATTGCAGAAGCCTCAAGCTATTTGGCATTACTCTCCTCCACTGAACCACAAAATGTAAGAGAGGCATGCAAAGATGAATGCTGGGTCAAGGCAATGGATGAAAAACTTGAGCAGATCGAAAATAACAACACTTGGGAGTTGGTTCCTAGACCAAAAGATAAGAATGTCATAGGGACAAAATGGATCTTCAAAAATAAGTTGAATGAAAATGGGGAAGTAATTAGAAACAAGGCTAGACTTGTTTGTAAAGGGTATGCTCAACAAGAAGGAATAGACTTTGAAGAAACTTTTTCTCCCGTTGCCAGACTTGAGGCCATCCGGATGTTCCTTGCTCTCTCAAGCTTTCAGAAGTTCAAAGTATTTCAAATGGACGTAAAATCAGCCTTTCTAAATGGAGACTTAGAAGAAGAAGTGTACATTGAGCAACCAGATGAGTTCATCCTTGGGAATGATCCAAATCTTGTATGCAGACTAAAAAAGGCTCTCTATGGTCTTAAACAGGCTCCAAGGGCTTGGTACTACCGCTTGGACAAATATCTTCATCAACAAGGTTTTTCAAAGGGATCAACAGATAGCAATCTTTATATAAAAAATGAAATGACAAATTACTAATACTGGTTGTGTATGTAGATGATATTATCTTTGGCAGCAATGAAGAAGCTATGAGTCAAAGCTTTGCCTTGGTGATGCAGAAAGAATTTGAAATGTCTTTGCTTGGAGAACTGACATATTTTCTTGGACTGCAAATCCAACAAAATGAAGGCAGGATCTTCTTGTCTCAAACCAAGTATCTCAAGCATATTTTGAAGAAATATGGCATGGAAGATGAAAAAACAGTATGTACCCCCATGGTCATAGGATGTAGCCGCAGTGCAAAAGATGAATCAGCAGCAGTGCATCAACCAACCTATAGATCTATGATTGGAAGTCTTCTTTATTTGATAGGTACCCGACCAGACATCATGCATGCAGTGGGAATAGTTGGAAGATTTTAGGCAAATCCAAAGGAAACTCATCTTCAAGCAGTGAAGGGAATTTTCAAGTACCTTCAAGGAACTCAAAACTATGGTTTATGGTATCCTCGAGATACAGATCTCACACTTCATGCTTATACAGATGCAGATTCGGCCGGAAGAGTGGATGACAGGAAGAGCACTAGTGGTGGTGCATTCTTTATGGGTTCTAGATTAGTATCTTGGTTCAGGAAGAAACGGAGTTTGATTGCTTTATCTACAGCTGAAGCAGAATATGTGGTTGCTACATCTTGCTGCACTCAACTCCTTTGGATGATGCAGACCTTGCAGGATTTTCAGATCACTTGTACTCCACCTATCTCCATCTTATGTGATAATACAAGTTCAATCAGCATTTCAAAGAACCCAGTCATGCATTCAGAGACCAAGCACATACCGATAAAGTATCACTTTCTGAGGGAACAAGTGCTTGAACAAAAGGTCAAGTTGGAGTATGTTCCTTCTAAGGAACAAGTTGCTGATATACTCACCAAACCATTGCCCAGGGAGACCTTTGAATACCTCACGCAAAAGCTGGGGGTTGTTGATGCATCATCCTGTTGTTGAATCTCATCTGTTTCAGAGATTGTTGGTTGTACACAAGTTTCATATGGGGTATATGCGTACATTTGCTTGGTTGCGGATTGGTCGAAGATCGAATGGAACAGGTTCAGGGGGAGCATATAATGCATTGTTGGCATTATGGTAGAAGATCTTGGAGGAAGTACAGAAGGAGATCATGGATGCTGTTTTGAATAGTGCTGCAATATGTCTCTATCTCTTTGGTGTTTGGTGGATTATGGTTCTTCTTGAAGAAATTTCTTTCCTTTTGCAGATCTGGTTTATAGTCAGGGGGAGCATGTTCTTAGGGGGAGAATAACCCTTTGCCCTTGATGTCAAAGGGGGAGAATGACATTGAGGATCTTGAGGTTGCCATCAAGTCTAAAGGGGGAGATTGTTGGCATTATGGTTCTGGTTTGGCTCTATGGTACAGGTGTTGTACTTGATGGCAACTCACTCAAGTGGAAAAATTCTGTTCAGGCTCTCAAAATGATGGAAAATAAGAGGTTCGCAGGTGCATTGTTCAAAAGGTGCAGACCTGCAGGTTCGTCATCCAGGAAGTGCAGACATACCCGCAGGTTATCCGTTCATAAGGTGTGGTCCCCCAGTTCACTCACTCCAATGCAGAGAAGCGCGCTCACATGGGGTTTCTTATGTTTGGCCCTTGGTATTTAGCCCGTCATTCATGATCCTATGGTTTTGGCCCATGGTTTAGGATCTAAATTATTTGAACCCCTGTTTGGATCCCTTGTATTGGTTTTCGATGGTTTTGTCCCATGGTTTGAATAAGGGCTTGCCTATAAAAAGGAAAAGAGATCACTTGGCTAGACACTTGTGAAATTTGAATATCTTAAGATCTGAAAGTTTGGGTGATTGGTTTTAAAAGCTAGATCTAAATCAAGGAGAAAATTTAAGGCGAATCTATTGATATGTCATGATCTCTAGGGCGCATGATCAGATCTGTGGATCTGACTGACTGTGGCACATTGGAGGACTGTTAATTTGGCCCTAATAAGAGGTTCGCAGGCGATCCACGGCGTGAGTGCGGGGGTACGCAGTGTAGGAGAAGGCATAGTGCGGGGGTATGCAGTGCAACAGAAGGCGCAGTGCGAGGTACGCAGCGCAACAGAAGGTGCAGTGCGAGGTACACAGCGCAGGAGAAGCCGCAGTGTGGAGGTACGTAGGGAAACAGAAGAACAAGTCGCGGAGGTACGCTGTCAGGCGGGAAGTGCAGGTGCAGATCTGAGCAGAGGTACGCAGGGAAGCAAAACGAGTGGTGCGGAGATACGTAGAGCAGTAGACCGACCAGGTGTCGATCTGCGTAGTTTAGACATAGAAGAGCTGTGGGTATTCGCAGGCCACTATTGGTGAAGTTGCGGACCTATCTTGAAACATTTGTTGGCTGTCTTTTATCTATTGCTGCAGAGTTCTGGGTTTAGATTTCTGGTATTACTTTTCTGTTTACAGCATTCTAAGAAGTTAGGTGATTCATTGGTTGATTGTATAAGGAGATTGGGTGATTTGCATGTACTTGATGATTATTTGATCTTTTTGGATCCAATTTGAAAATTAGTGAAATGTGGTCCCTAAAGAAGTAAAAGAGCAAAGGGGGTTGTAGCTCCCTTCCAGGAGAGACTGGAAAACGAGAGAGAGTTGTAGCTCTCTGCAGGTTGCAGCCTACGTACTGGTAAAGGACTGCACCAGTACAAAATCCTTGTAAAAGAAGTTTCTAATTGAAAGAAGATAGACATATTGCAGGAGGTGGTTTTCAGCCACATTGGGTTTCCACCTTATATCTGGTGTTCTTTGGTGTGCTTATCTATTTTTCTTGTTCTTGTTCATTATTATATGGCACTGACATACAAATTAATGATCAATATCTGAAGAATAAATTAAAGTATAAATTTTGAAGGCATATTGAAAAGAATTTGATAATAATGATTCACCCCCTCCTCTCAGTATTATTTCCAACAATTGGCACATAGCTTGTGTTGTCGCAGTGTTTGGAGAACTTGTCAGATTTGGTGGAGGTGCTCTTCCCAACTATGACTGAAGATAGGGATGTCATCCAAGTATACCACTACAAATGAGTTGGTGAATGGTTGCAATATGTCATTCATCAACCTTATGAAGGTTCTAGGAGCATTCGTCAACCTGAAAGGCATAACCAACCATTCGAAAAGGCATGCCTTGGCTTTGAAGGCAGTCTTCCACACATCGGAGGGTTTGATTGGTACCTGGTGATATCCTAATTTCAAGTCGATCTTGATGAAATATTTCATCCCCTTCAGTTGGTCCAGAAGTTCATCAATCCATGGGATCAGGTACCTATTATGAACAGTGATCTTGTTCAGTGCCCGATAGTCAATACAGAGTCTCCAAGTCCCATCCTTCTTCTGTACCAAAACGATCATGCTCCCACAGGGTTATGAACTCAGACAGATGTGACCTTTCTGTAGTAGCTCCTAAATCTACCTCTTGATTTCATCGTTCTCCAGAACGGCGTGCCAATAGATTGGTCCATTAGGCCGCGATGCACTTGGGGTCAGATTGATGGAGTGCTTGACTTGACAGTGCAGAGGCACCCCTGCAAGGGAGGTGAAGATTTCCTCGTACTCCTCCATGACCTTGTCCATCTGTTGTTGTCATGTGGAGGGGCCCTATCTGGAGGTCGTGGCCACTGTCTTCTTCTTTCCTTGAGGACATATCATCAAGAAAACAAATTTCTCAGTTTTGGAAATGAGCTTACTACATTGTTTTGCAGCAATCAAAGAGATGGCGGAAGGCAATGCTACCTCCGATATCCTGTACAACTTATTTCCCAAAGTAACAATAAAATCATGAGGCCTTGACTCATACACAGCATGTCACTTCCATAAGTATGGTTGGATTTATAATACATCATAAACATCAAGGAGAGAAATGTCACATAATACCTCATCCGTGAAGGGCTTGATTTTGTATGGAAGGCAACACTGCTGGCTCACGTGAAGATCCTGTCCTTGGTGAAGCCACCCAATGGTGTACAGTTGTGGATGCGTTGTGGTCAGTAAGACCAGCCGCTTCATGACCTCTGCCAAAATGAGGTTCTTTTGGATCTCGTTGTCGACAATGAACTATAGCGAGGAGCTCATTACCCACATCTGGGAGTCGAAGAGGTGCTCCTCCTCCTCTAGATCTTCAGGTTCCTCCATTTAGATATTCATGGTGGCAATGGTGGCATTGGGCTCTGCATCGATAATCTTCTTTCCTTTTTCATTCGCCTTGTTGGGTTCTGACTTAGAGTCAGAACATGCATCTAATTATGAAACCTTTAGCTCGGCCACCAGTGACTGCTTGGCCCTACACTCACTTGTGTTGTAAGTGGAGCTCCTATAAAACTCACACCACTTTCTTGTGTCCTTTTTCGACTTTGCTATGTTGTTATTTGCTTGCAGCTTGGCAGGTTGTCCTAGGTGGCCCTGCCTTGGCTTTGTCCTTTGTTCTACAGTTTTTGGGCACCTTTCCCTTGCTTCAGATTCGCATATCCAAAGTCTCGCTTCTTCTATTTAAACTTTTGCTTGATCTTGACGGCATATCGGTATGTCGTGCTGAGTGAGGAGATGTCTAGGAATTCCATCTCGTCCTAGATGTACCTATGCAGGCAGTCGTGGTACTTGAGAACCAAATGCTTCTCAGAATCCTTGATACCCAACTTTGTGTGAAGGGTATGAAAACCATTGGTAAACTCGAACACATCTTGGTCTCTTCCTTGTCACAACATTTTCCACTTTATGTATTTATCCTCATAGTTACCGACAGGGTAGTACTGCTCCTTGATGGCATCCTGGAATGAGTTCTAGGTGGGTGCAGCTAAAAACAATGATTTTGTACTTTCATCCTTCTGATCGCAGTAAGTTTCCCACCAGTCCTTGACGCAGGGGGCTACTTTGAGAAGTGCAAAAGTGATCTTTTCCTAGCTAGAAAAATCATGAACGGAAAAATATCCTTTTATCAGATTTGACCATTTATCTACAAAATCTGCATTTATCCGATCCTCAAATATGGGAATGTCAAAGTTAGCTTGTACCTTAAATGGTGTGGCACTTCGAGAGTAGTTGTCGGAAGTAGATGTGTCGCCCTTGGGTAGCCGCTGAAGGATCTGGGAAAAATTGTCCATCATCGCATTCCTTTGTCACTCGAGGGATTCTTTGAGCAAGATTTTGATAAGATCTCCTGCCCCCTCATCTTTCTTTTCATCCGCCATGGGAGGCCGTCGAGATTTGCGAGGCTGGTCTTGCAAAGGTTCGACCAGTTCAAGCCCTAACTCCTTATATCCCGACCTCGTTGGGGACATGCAAAGAAAAATAGAGAAAGAGAAGACCGGTCTAATACCACTGATCTAGATTTAAATAGGAACACAACAAATTACGGATATAACCATAAATACAAAGATGCAGTAGAAATAACACTTCATTTCATTAATATCAAATACAGAAATATGCTTACAACCAGAATGGAAATAAGACTAGCTCGGACTATGGTAGCTTATCTTTTAGAAGAGATGTGGTGGCTAAATGCCTTTGAACTGCGTTACAATGAGTCTCAAGGGTCTTTTTATTATCAAACAATAAGAGAAAACCATAAATAACCAAAACCCTAGCTCGAGGATATGTAATACCAAGAGTTTATGGGCCTCATTGGGGTTAGTTGGACAACCAACTTCTCGGGGTCGTGACTTGGTCATATTATCTCCATTTAACGTGCATGATACCCTATTGGAAATATCTCTCCGAGGACTACGAGGGAAAAGACAATTTCAAACAAAAAATAACTAATATCACTTTGCCAAAAAAACATTGTTTAGGGCTTCAAAACGGCTCCGGAAGTTTAGGACCTGAAAAAATGTTAAAAATAGTAAATTGTGCTACAATTAAGGAAACTAAAAAATTAAAAGCAAAAATGGTGGAGGTTCAAGTGGAATTGTCTGGTGGCCACCAATATCCACCTGGATCACTGAGTTCCCTCCTTTCCAATGTTCCAGGTAGGAACCAATTTATTAGGCCTAATGTCAACTAGGTTATGTTCCCAAATAATATCCTTAAATATGTCTGCCATCAGGTCCAACCTTAAGTTCATACCCCAACATTCATTCAGTCCCATCATCACATTCAGGTCACCAACTGCAATGAGTGAACCAATGTTGAGTATGTTAGTAGCCTCCATCTTATTCCAGAATGCGTCTCTATCTCGGTATGGGGAGTAGATGTTGAGAATATGAACATGCCGTGAAAGGCCTCTTATGCCACCTGATAGTAAAATGCCAACAAAACATTTGTAAGCCTTCAAGTGAGCCCATCTAGGATTCCACAGGGAGATCAACCCTCCAGAGAGTCCATTAGAGTCTATGGCCACCATATTCCACTCCGGGAGCATCTTCCTGAAATATATAATGACTTTCTGAGCCAAGGTCATGGTTTCTTGTAATAGAATAATGTGAAGGTTGATTGAAATAAATAGTTCTCTAAGCAACAGAAATTTGTGCAAGTCCCCCAGTCCTCGCAAGTTGAAATATAGGCAGAGGGTCATGTTCCAAGGTGACTAGGTTACATCTCTCTAAGATCCTGTGGTTCAGAAGGGGAGCATATCAGGACATTGATAAGGGTGGGGGAGTCAACAGAATGGAAAGGAATTGCCTGGGGCCATCCACGGAAGTACCTACTATCCTGGTTGTGTCTGCGTCGCATAATGATATTACGAGTTGAGTTGGGACTAATCTTCGGAGGGCATGTAGGCTGAGGTCTATGAATGGTGAGGGATTTAAGATCCAAGGTTTTGTTGTTAAGGAGGAAATCAATATCATTGTCTGTAGAGTTCCTGGGGGTGGATGCATGTGAGTCGAGGGAGTGAGGGGTGTCATCAGACACCGGAATGTCAAGAGGAGGCACCGAATGTGAGGAGTCGGGTATGTTGCAGATGTTATCTGGAGGGTCATTGGAAGGTAGGTGAGCCGAGAGACCTTTTTCAAGGGCGAGGTGAGGGTTATGTAATCAGTCAGAATTGGGTATGGTAGGGGTGGAGCCGTTTGGAACCAGAGGGATATCCACCAACTAAAAGTTTGATTCAAATGAATTTTGTGGGGGTCATTTGGGGAGGATGGTATCGCAATGGGAGAGGAAGAGGTTGGAAGATCCGAGTGGTTTAAACTAGAAAGATAAGGCGGGTTCAGAAGAGTGGAACTCGTGTATAGATTTTGGTATGGATCATTGGTTCTATTATCTTCCTTATTTGTACCACCCTTCGGTCAATGTCCATCCCTATCCATGAGCATCTAGGGGTGAGGTGTATATTTATCTTTGACGGTCACCTAATCCTTTGCGGGCACTGAGCCATAAGATTTCCGGTTCCATGACAGAGCAAGTAATGAAAGGGGATGCACAAGTAGTCCAGTCACTGGTGGATACTCGTCTGGTCCCACACTAGGTCAATATGATCAGGGAAACCACCATAAAAACCATGTTCAATAAGGATCTAGGCGATGTGTTTGTCCCTAGCACCTAAACATTGAGGGTCAACATATTTAAATCTCCCGATTGCATTCCCAATATCCATAAAAACTAGTCATGTCCATAATTTGATGGGTAACCCAAGTAGTTTAACCTAGTTCAGGTTATTCCGAGGGGTGTCCCTAACTGGATTGAATATGATATACCATGGATGAATCACCAGAAATCCACGACTGCACACCCACAAAATACTGCGTATCTTCTTCAAATCCTCTTGACTGAGAAAATGGAAAATGTACTAAGAGTTCATGAGCCTACTAACAATTGGAAGATAGTCAAGGATAGATTTCCACTTCGCTACCACCCAGTCCTACATCTCGTCTTCTGGGAGGTCTGTAAAATACCACTTTCCCACCAAGGCACGCTTCTGGAGGTTGTTCACCCTATCTAACATAACTTCATAACCAAAACTCAACAATGGAGTGTCTGTGGTTATCGGAGCAGGTCTATGATTTTGTTTTTTCTTATTACCCTGGTGACAAGAGAGACTGGAAGTAAATAGGGGAGGGTCTACATGAGAAGCATCTGGAATAGAACCAACTCGACAGGTAAGAATGTTCTAGTGTCCCGCCACGTGGTCCACCCCAGATCCTCCCACCTGCCCAATGTTATTTCCAGTATTCAAGTACACGTCCTGTGTAAATTAAGCAGCGTGTGCCACCTCAACCTCTAGGGTGGCTCGGATGAAAGCTTCGTGCGCCGATGTGTCGGAGTTGAATGGATATGGTTGGTCCATTGGCAACCAAATGGTCAGCGAGGGCACGCAGGCCAGCAATCCAATACATTAGGTAAGAGTAGGTGTAATTTCAATGTGGCAGGTGGTTGTCAATAAATGCCAGTGGCCTCGGACAGGCCAATGGATTGTGTAGTGGTAGTGACAACGATTAAAATATTGACTTCAGTCCCATCCACCGACAGTGATCCAGAGAACTTAGCACCCATAGTGAAAAAACGCAATTTTCCCTACGATCAGTTTGTATCCCAATTTGGAAAGTTAATGAGGGCATGTACAAGTATCCCGATATACCAACTCCCCATCTGATCCCCTGCAAAAAAATCATCCTACTATAGGAGGAGGATAGCGGTAGTGTTAAGGAATATTAACGGAAAGTGACTTGTCCTCGAAGAGCCAAAAGTCCATGATCCAAGACCATCAATCGTGAATGGATATCGATGGAAAAAAGGTTCCCGACATCCGGCAATGTGCACGGGAGAAGATCCACCACCCCTGCAACCAACCTCCGTCCTTGTAATGGCACTAAATCAAAACCCTTGAATAACTAGTCTTGAATGTTCTAGCGTCCAAGATGATTTTGCCCCATAGTTCCACCACCCCAGCAACCAATATCCGCCCTTGCATTGACAACAAGACGAATCTTCGATATAACCATCCCTATATGTTCCGCCATCGAAGAAAGCTTAACCTTTAGAGCAACAACAACAACAACATCCAAAACATTCCCACAATCTCTTACAACACCTAAAGCCAAAATCCTTGCATGGTTTGGACACTATAAGAGATTCAATCCATCTCTCCTAGAGTGTGGAGAAGTTAGTAGTTGTGAGACAGGAATCAAAATCCCCGGAGAAAGACAAGAATCGTCTAATGCGCAGGAGGTGGTCTCGGGCATACAAAATAAAATGTATATGGCAACGAGGAAAATGACAACAATATGAAAGATCTTTGAGTAGAAGATGTGGACCATTCCTGAGTTCTATACCTCCAACCAAAAACCTCCTAGATAATAACTGAGGAGAAATAAACCGCCAAGCTATAACACTTATTTACAAAAGATGATATTGGTTTGAAGACATATGAGACAACACCTCATAACCAGCCCTGTATGTTTCAGCATTTAGGAGAGTTTAACTTTCACAACAACATCCCAAACATCTCCACCATATGTTACAACCACTAAATCTGAAATCCTTGCTTGGTCTAGACACTATTCTAATTACTCTATACTTAATCATTATACTTATCAGACTAGTTGTCTTCAGTGAAATATTTTGGAAGCCTTTTCATTGGGTTTTTTGATATAATTTCTCTAAAATCCAGCTAGAATTTACTTAAATCACACACATCTAAATAAAAATTCATTAAATCAATGATAATTATTAACTTCAGGCATAATAATTTAATATTTACCAAAATTTCATTGTTGGTTCTTTAAATGCCAGTCATTCGGGGAGCCAGAAAACATTTTGTTCGTTGGGCCGAATTAATTTTTTCATCGCTTTTACATGTTAACTTTCCTGGTTTCACAGAAGGTTAAGAGGTATGAAAACCCATTTCTGAGGTATTGGGTTTACATAATACCACGGGAGGGTTTTTGTAAGGTTGGAAATAGAAGCGACAAACCTGCCGAAAAGCCATGGTGAGACATTCTGCCTCTTGCTGACATCCCTAGTCAAATTAGTTTTTGTAAGGTTGGAAACAAAAGCGACAAACCCGCAGAAAAGCCATGGTGAGGAATTCTTCCACTAGCTGACATCCCTGGTCAAATTAAGGTTTTGTGAGTAGCTCAAAGCATCTTATTGAAATGTGGGTATAGTTCTAGATAGTTGATCTGTAATATTGTATAACATTTTGGCTGGGGAAAGCCGAAATTAATCAAGGCAACTTACAGGCAGGTGAAAGAAAATGAGCTTTAGCAATTTCTTGAAGGGGAAACTTTTCATCCTCATACAATGGCTGTATGCGATATGGCAGATTGCCAGGGACACCACCTTTCTAAATTCTGTCTATTATCTCTGCCAAAGGGCAATAAAGGGCCAGCTTAAATTTTTGTTCAGAAGGAACACACACATTCACAAGGATAGCTATGGTATTCCTTACACTAAAATGGAAGATGGAAACGAGAAACCCAATGTTATACACATATCTAAGAAATATAGTCTTGGGAAATCATGGATACATTCATGGGAAGACTTCAAGGCACACTATTTGGATGAGAAGAGTAACAAAAATATAAATGGTGTTACTTTGCTTGATTTTAACTCGTATTGGTATACCGTTCAATTCAATGAAAGGTTTTACTTCTGCCATCAAAACATACTTTTTGAGTGGGTGATGTATGATATTCATGATGGTATGATTCTGTTAAAGGATGTGGAGCTCATTGCCAATGAGTTGGTTATGGGGACAGTCATCAGCAAAGAAGAAATGTTTGAAACTATGCTTTCCAAGGAGTACCACATAAATGAGTTGTATGCATCCTGCATATTCGGAAAGAAATATAACATTTCATGGAATGTGAGGCTTTCTACCTTCCTAGAGACCATACCCCTGCTATTACAGGCCAAGGGATTGTCTAAACCATCAGCTCTCTGCACGCTCATTCTGATCATTGTAGATTTAGTAAGGACCCCTTTGTTGAAACTGTACGAGCATTTCATGTCTTATTTAACCAAAGCAGTGAAGTTGTGGATATTCAGAGAGTGCAATCTTCTTTATATTTTCTTCAGTTGGTTTAGCAAGAGATGGGCATCTTGTGATAGGAGGTATGGCTATGCTTATTACACCACAAAAGAAGAAGAGAAAAGTGTTTACCCTGTAACTACATTTGTCAAATTCAAAAATTTGGATGAGTGCCAATTTGTTGATGTGGTTTTGAGAGCAAAGCCTTGCATAGAATCTTATGGATTTCAAATCAATGATGGTATAATACACTCAGCAGAGTTGAGCTATGGGGAGTACTGCTTGTACGTGAAGGTCAAAGAGGGATTTTTTGTATCCAGTGTAGATGCCCTGACCATGCTCATGTATAATCATATCTCAAAACTTGAGATGGATTTGGAACTCCTTGCCAAAATTTTGAAAATGGTCAATTAATCATAAGGGGACTGGCGAAGATCCTGGAACTACAACTACTCAGGAAGGGATCGCAGACACTTCGGAAGATTCTGGATCAAAAGAAAGCGGAAAGTTTGCTGCAGACTGCAGGCAACATAAATATGGAGGAGCATTGGAACCAAGGTGGGGAATCATACATTATGGATGAGTCGAAGAAACGGTTGCAAGAGACAAACGCATTGATGAACGTTATAAAAGGTACCAGGGGCTCTTTCTCTCTCATAGATTCCTTTTCCTAAACCGATGTTTTCTTAGTAGGTACTACATTCTGATGCCCAATTTTACCGATTTCTCTCGGTGCTCTTGCATTTCAATCTTTTTTCTCTCTTCTTTCAATTGTGACAGATGATGTTCCAGATAATGTCGACACATTTCATGTCATTGCCGACAGTTTTGGTGCTTTTGTTATTTCATTCATGGCAACTGCAGCATCCCATGTTTTGGTCGTTGAGATATTACAAGGGGAATGCCTTGCGAGAGAGCCATTACATCTTGTACTGTCGTTCTTTGAAAAGGCTGATGTAGGAACTGCATTGGCTACATTGTTTTCCATGAACTGGTATGGAAACAAAATTGATGGAAAGCAAAAGCTCAGGATTGGCGACTTGTCTGATGTTGGAAAGGATGCTGGTGGGTGGTCTGCTAAGGAATTTGTGTTAGGCCCCTATACTACTAGTGTAACCCCTTATTGTTATTAGTATAACCCACTTATTATATTGATGTACCCATGTAGTGCCCATATTGTTACTATTGTGCCCCATAGAAGCCCACTATTGTTATTATTGTGCCCTTACATTATTATTGTTATGTCGGCTCTGATTATGTTATAACCCCTTAGACTCCTATATATAGAAAGGAGGTCTTTGGATTTGTATCATCCAAGAATTGTTCATTTATGTAATGTAAAGGAGGTTACCCCCTCGAAGAGGCTGAATTCTAAGGCGTTGATCTATCTTTTCTATCTTTTCTTGAGCTAGTTTCATAACAGGATCACTTTATTTAATGGTGTTTAACATTATTTTTTACAGGATTTAACTTAAATAAATTCTTATTTCAGTCTTTGAATTTATATTTTGAATGTATGATTTAATAATTAGATAGATGCACTATTATTGAATCTTGAGTGTTAATTCATTTAAAAGTCTGCTCAAAATTCTCTACAGGATTAATTTTAGGTATAATATGAGAGCTGAAATTTGCATAGGAATAGATATTTATAATCTTATATCTGCAAGATACCTTACGATTTAGAATAATAATAGTTTTCTTGCATACATGATGTATTATTTGAACTAATTCAGTAATTCATCATGAATCTTTGTAGTTCTTATGCATATTATAGATAAGGAATTGGATATATTTTCAATAAGCACTTATGTAACTATTTACTAAGTGTTTAATTGTTAGTATTTATGATAATGAGGAATCAGATCTTGTGAGCTATCGCCTTGATCTATTTCCTCCATCTTAATTCTAATTCTTTAAAGCTTCTTTTCCAATTAATTTAAGTTGGCTCTTGATTGATAGAATGGTTACCCTTTCTTTCAATGGAGATAGGTTAGATTAATTGCATTGCAGACTTAGTCTTGCATGTGTTATCATAGATCTTACATTTTAGAATTAGTTTACATTTAGATTAATTATACATTCTTAGAATCCTCTCTTGAGGCAAAAATTTAGATTGGTTTGGTTGTTCCACAAAAATAACTTAAAGATCATTCTTCTTGCCTGAACAACTCAAAGAATTGATCTAATAGCCCTAGCTATTATCAATTAAAGACATATTTAAAAGTTGATAGCAGTTAGGAGAAGGTAACTAGACCTAGTTAAAGCAGTTGGAGCCACTATCCCAAATGGAAAAGGAGTTGTTTTAAGGTCTGGACTGGGTGGATATCCCAATGTTGTGGCAATGATTTTCGAGGTCTCAAATATTGGTTGCTGCCAGAAAATTTTGGTAATTGGATGGTTCCTTGTTTTTCACCTTGCTAGAGGACATCTTCCATTATTGTTTGGTTGCATGGAGGGCTTCCATTTTGATTTCCTCAAAGAATTCCAAACCATCCTAAAGAGCATCCTTATGCACAGGTCCAAGAGTAGGAAAAACACCTTACTATTCCATAAACTTTTCATGCTTAATGAGGGTGCGCAAAGGGCTCCTTAGATCCCTTATGACCCAGAGTTCAAGGCTATTTTCCCTTTTCGGTATATGTCATGAATTTTTGAGCACTTAATTTAATTTTTAGAAAAAGAGATAAAGGCTTGGAATTTCACATCGCCAAGAAAAGTGCTACGATTTGCATCCCTATGGTCCTCTAAGAAACAATTATGCATGTATAGTTCACACAAAAAGTATTTTACATGCTCCTCTTGTTGTCGAAAATATTAAATGAAATCAGATACACTATTAAACTTAGAGGGTTGTCCGGATCGAACAACTTTAATTTTAACAAATAGATATCATTCAAGTAAATGGAGAAAATCTCCTTGATTTATTCTAAATATTTCTAAAGTTGGCCTTGCACCATTTATATCTTCTTCTTTTCTTCCCCGAGATTAGCATAAGTCTCATCCTCAGTGATGAACAATTCTTTAAACTTCTATAATAAATATTGGTGTTCCTTCCAGGGTATCACTTCTCCTCGGTACTGACTCAGAATTTGTTGATGTTCCTCCAGTCTATTATTCAACACCTGGAGAGTCACATCCATGATCAATGTGGTGTATGGAGGTATAAATTTATTCTATGTAACCCTATTAATGGAAATCAATGATTTAATTTGGCTGGCTACTTCAACTGTAATCATGGTAGGACTGAGGTCTATTTGGGTTTCTGTGGGAAAAGTAAGGATTTATTCTATTTGTGTCTCTCCAGAATTAAGGAAACTTTCATTCTAGATGTCGGTTGTCCTAGTTTCCTGTTTCTTCTTATGACATCGTATGTTGTTTCTTAACCATTTTCTAAGTTGTTCCACTTTCTTTTTATACATCCAGTAGGGTTTTTCAATTTGTGTGGTATAATTAGAGGGAAAAATAAAAACATTTTTGGGTTCCTTAGTTGAGATTCTTTAATCAGCAAGAAAAATTACAGAGTTTATAAGGTCCTTATCGAATTGAACTGTATAAATTGGGTCATTGCTCATCCCCTAATGTTTGGGAGATGATAGAATTGTCCCTTCAAATGGAGAGTCTGGTTCTTTAACAGTTTCGATGGATTCTCCTAATTTTTCCTGACAAGGGGGGTTCTAAGGGTCCTCTAAGGACTGCAATATCTCATTATCATTGGAATTAGGAGTAGAGGCTAAAAAATTAGTTGTAGGATTTCATTAAGGCAGATAGTTGAATATCCTGTGTCCTTCTCAAAATTGAAAAGGGTTCCCATATTCTCTAATGCTTGGGTTATATCGCCTTCATTGATTTGGGCTGAATTACCATGTTGTGTCTCTTGGGCTTCATGGGATTTCTAGAAGATGTTCTCCTCTAGTGGTTGCTCGCTAGAGTCTCTGAATTTCATTGGTTTAGCCAGTCTATCAGACCTTCTTTGCTTAGCAGGTATGGATATTAGAAGAGACACTAGTCTCTTCTCGACCCTAGTTACATTTTTTTATACTTAGGGTTGATCTTGTTCCTAAATGACCTCTGAACTTCTGGTTTCTCAAGTTCTATTGCACGTGCTTCATTTTGGGGTGGTAGCTCATTATTTTCCACAAAATTCGTCCAAGTTATCTACAATTGGTTTAATTCCCCACTGATTATTAAATTTATAATAAAGTGATGGATGACCACATAATTCTGGTCCTTTTCTTTACCAATTCTAGCAACTACTTCATTCAAAATGGAATTTAGAAAGAAAGGTATGTTTATGGTTACCTTTTGTTTCGACGCTTCCAACAACTTCAAGTGTCAAGGTATTACTACGTCGTAATGACCATCACATGTAATATACCTCTGAACTATCTCCGCTAACTCCCTCAATGATTCTAGGAAGGAAGCAATGTGATAGCCTTTTCCTTTTCTGACCAATTCCTCACCAAGATCCATTAACAACATCATAGAACTCTATAGTAAAGTATGTGTGTCTACCTATCTTTCCCCTTTTGTGGAAAGACCCGTAACCTCTACCATAATTGTCTCATTAACTGTTATCTATCTTCCTCTCACTGTTGTTACTCGATTACTTAAATTCTGTGAAAACTCTAGAGCAACAGAGTTATCCAATCCTTGCAGTCGAGACAAATATTTGGTCCATCTTACCTGTTCCAAAATTCTCTGATCTTGTTCGATAACCCGAAGTCAAGGTGGTTCAATTTGAATCAATCGACCACCCATACTTGCACCTCCTGTTTCTCAATAAAATGTTCAGCTATTGTATACAAAGTTTAAACGAAAAGAAACAACATTCAACATAACATATGAAAAGAAGATTACTGCAATAATTAATCATTTTTTTTAGGTGTGTCAGTCGTATCATGCATGTGATGTCTCTCGCACCCCCAATGATAAAAATTTCAACCATGACCTTTGAAAACAAGGCAAGTCAATCATTACATTAATACACTTAATTATCATTATGGTGCGTAGTCAAATCACACGAGAACACTTGGTGTAATGATAAGGCATACTTAATACAAGGATAGATTGACGTACTAATATATTTGTAGGATTGAAAGAATATAAAAAAAGAATAAATCATGGATAAAACAACATGCAAGGGAAAATTAACTTTGAAGAAGAAAAATATAGTAGATTTAACAAACTTCCATTTTATATAAAATATATGCATTCACGATGCCTAAGAGAAAGATGTGTTCATATAGTTTAATATTTACCACCTTAGTGTTTATAAAATATTTCCATATAGGTGGTGGTGATTCCTCCTTGATTAAAATAAAAGGAAGTTAAAATGACACAATATTGATATGGAAATCCCAATTATACTTCGATACCACTTGATATTCCAGTACCCTGTTTACAAAAAGTTCATAAGTTTATTAGAGAGATCTTCTCCAAAGGCCATTTGTTCTTATGTGGTAACCAGTTAGTAACAATGGCACTCATGAGATCTTAACAAACTGAATAATCCGGCTTGTGATAAGACCTCTTGTCCTCTTACTAAAATTTCAAAGGTCATTACCCTGGCTTGGTAACCATAATGGGAATGTCACTATGTTAAGTCTTATGATCATGGTAGGTTAGCTCGTAATAAGACCTCCTATCTTTATAAGAGAAAACGTAATCTGAATCTCTCTCTCTCTCTCTCTCTCTCTCTCTCTCTATATATATATATCTATATATATATATATATATATATATATATATATATATATATATATATATATATATATATATATATATATATATATATATATATATATATATATATATATATATATATATATATATATATATAATGAAAAGTTAGAGAACGAGGTGGTTTATCAAATCCTTAAGAGTTAGGGATGGCGTAAGAATTATTGTGACAAATTTATAATTTTTAAAGTGTCTTCTTCTTTCCCATAAATTTATGTTTGAAGAAAATCACCACTTATAACGGTGAAGAACAAAAACTACTTAGGTGGTAATATTTGATCATGAACAATTTATGTTACTTTAGAAAATCAGGATTTGCGAAAAAGAAATATATTTTGATAGGGTTTTCCAAATCAAATAAAATATTCTTCATAAGATAATGAGTGAAATGACATTTTTATCACCATGATAAATAAAATAAAAATGATTCAAAACTACAAAGAAAGTCGCTTATTGAAGTAATGGTTGTACAAGCAGGAACAATAGTTGTGCACAAAGGGAACAACGACTACTATGAAACATAACTATGATTGTGGCGGAGAAATAACAACTATGATAAGGAGATGCGACTATTAGAAAGGAAACAATTGTTATTAGAATGGAAATTCATGATGAAAAAGAACAATTGTACCAAATGGAATGATAGCTATGATAAATGGACCAACAACTATGACATGAGGGAACAACAGTCGAGATCGAAGGAACATCGACTACATTCTAATGGAAAAACAAATAACGAAATAGAAAGTTGTGCCAAGGTGAATGACAATTGTATCCAAAGGGATAACATATGTGACAATAGGACTACAAGTGCAACAAAACAACAACTATGTCCGAACAAAAGCAACTGTGATAAAGGGAACATCATATGTGTTACACAGTAATTTGTCACCATCCCTGTTACTCCTCTTGTCGTACCTTGGAGGACTCATTCCGGGAGTTATAAGAAGTGACAAAGTCTAAAAACACTTGCATTATGTTCCCTTGAATATGTACTTCATGTTCCCTGAAGACACCTTCTACAGATTATCCCTGAAAAGTGCTCTTTTTCCATTGGCGCAGGTCCACAGTATCTTACCAGCGCCAATCATGGAGATCCTCAAAAGAGGGCGCGACCATTGGCGCTCTGTCTTAGAGTAGCAGTCGCGCCAACCAAGTTTGGTCATGCTTTTTGCCTTAACGCACGTCCGACTATTGTTTCCTTCATTACATGGAGCTTTTTGAGGATAAAAAATCAGTCTTATGTCAAGCTCTATCATATTTCCATCTTTAATGGCTTTTGGGGATAATGTTAATCCACAATAGGTGTCCTGGTTCATCGTATCCTCCTCCCTTCTTCATCTATATAATCTTGTCCTTATGCATTTGACAAGCTAGTGATAGTCGTTAGTCATGGAGTGCTAGATGTTGAGTTCTTGAGTTCTTGGAGGAATGCTAGTGAATGCTAGAGAGGTTATGCTGCCGGAGAGGAGATGCATTGCAAGACACATATAGTTACTCGCCCAGCCAGGAGAGGTTCAACGTCAAAACCATGGTTGTAACTTTTCCTGTTTATTATTAATTAATGAGCGACTGCTATTATAGTTCCAATATCATTGTCTATTATGGTGATCTGTTGATTTATTTCCTTTCTGATTGAAATATAGTTGTGCCTTGGTAGATGTTATGTTGGTATCTGTCTCTTCCTTTGCATGTGCAGGTGTTCATTTATGATCTGCTGGAACAAGGGAGCGGGAATATCAACTCTGATTCAATCATAGCGTTGGACTCCAGGTTGGTCTTCTTAATTCACCTTTGATGCATAACTAGGAACTTGCGTAGCAGCGTGGTTTGATTGTGGCTAGTTCTATTTTAGGCTAGTGGGATCGCCTCTGTCCGCAGAGGGGATTTACCTCACCAACAATATGTATCTTGTTGGAACAACAATTGTAATAAAATAAACGACAATTGTGATGAAGGGAGTGACACTGACTATGACTATGGAAAAAACAATTGTTAACATGGAAATGATAATTGCGATCAAGAAAAACAACAGATGTAACCAAAGGAACCCAAATGAACAATATTTGTTCTGTAAAGGAATAACAACTGTGACCACGGGAACAACAATTGTAATAATGAAGCATCAAAAATGGAACATAAATATGTACTATAAGCGATAATAGTTATAACCAGGGGAATGACACTATTATCTAGAAACAATGCTATGATAAAATCAGCAAGTTGTTTTAGAATCAGTTATCCTTCTTCCCATAGTTTATTACTACCAAAAATAAAAAATAAAAGGACTTAAGAAAATTTCATAATATATATATATATATATATATACATTATGTACAAAGTGAAAAGGTTTCCTTTAGATTTCAGGGAGATGTAGTTTCTGGGTTACCATCCTAGTTAGCTACGATCTGGAAATTAGAATCATTACTTATCTCGTGGTAAAAATAATCTCTTATGAGTGGCTGGCAGTAGAGATGAAATTGATGTTCGTTTTCACGAAAAGAGGTACCAAAATCATCATTGCTTGTCAAGGTCACTGTACCATTATCGTGAACTTCAATGATTTCATAAGGTTGAAGCCATCTCATCTTAAGTTTATCTGGAATCATGCAACAATGCCCAATCACCTTTTTGAAACATCTTCCTTTTAATGAGGTGATCATGCAACTTGGCCCTCTGCTATTTGTTAGAATTAATGGAGAAAGTTACAACCAATTGTTTTAAGGATAGGATTGAGACTCTAAGATTAGGTCTGAGGTTCGATTATCTAGGGAGTGGTTGAAACCACTCTGTTAGTGCGAAAGCCTATATGTACTAGGTTCTCCTAATTGAATGGGCATGTATTATGTGAAGTACTTGGGCAATCTCCAGGTATATCACTTGGAGAGCCATTTAATTAATAGAATATCAGGTTTTGATCATGGTATCGGAGCCAAATAGCCCTGGCTCTCTTGTGAGAAGGAATGAGATCATGTGAAATTTTTGTTTAATTAATGTGTTGATAATGAGTCCAAATTAGAGTCAACTCTCATGCGTAGCGAAGGCCAAAGTGCATGGAGGTTCCCAAATCATTGCCAAGCCCTATGTGTTCTTCGTGGGGGATCGAGCTCTAATACCATGATAACAACTTGATAATCTATTAATTAAATGGCTCTCTAGGTGATAATTGGTAATTGATTATACTTTGAAATCATGGTAGAGAAGGTTGAACCGATTGGGATCAATGGCACTAGATATAACTCGGCTCAAGGTTCCACCGCGGCCATTACTTCTTCGAGGGTATTGTTGTCTACTCCTCCCTTTTCCTCACCATATTGCTACAAGGAATTCGAAGGCCGTGAGCTTAGCTCTATGCGTAATAGACGGGAAGCGTCGATTGCTGTGGAGGATCGATGCTCTGATTAGCTAGAACACAGTGTAGGGGTGGAAAGAACGCAAGAGCATTGAGAAGATGGGCATGCAGAGGCTTAGGTAGGAACGCATCATGTGAGGGGACATGCTAAAGAGAGATATTTGATCTGTCGGTGTTGATTAAGGAAGGATCATATCGTGATATCTTTGCTCTCCACTTCACGTGGCTTATTAGGGTGTGCCTGATCCCTACAGTGAGGTTGTGGATCGAAAGGCATACCCCAATTTGAAGGCCATTCCCTATGTCCATCTCAAGGTGGATTTTAAGGCTATGGAGCTCTGGATAGCCGATGAGGTAGTTCTTCCTATGGAGAATTCACTAGGCAGAAGCATACATAAAAATGACAATCTTCTACTCTGCTTTGCCGTGGTCATTGACAACAACTAGGATGTGGTTAGTCGATTTCTCTGTCTCTCGCTACTGAGACAAGGCAGATTTGGATGAGAATATGGTTTACAGTAGTAGCCATTTTTACTTTGATGAACCAACCACTTTTCTCTCCCTTCACTGATAATGTTCCAATGGCATGGAAAAATTTATTATGCTTCAAGAAAACCAACATTTGAGTGGGATGGGTGATTTTTAAGTTTTTTTTAATTAAAGTTTCAATTATTTGATTATAAAAAAAAATATGAAGGCTCTTTATTGACATAAAGAAAGGGGCTTATTATTTCATAAAAAGATGGCGTAGAGAAGACTGAGGAAACAAAGATCACTCTTTCAGATGTGTATTTTTTTTGTTGAGTTTTGTTTTTGTTGCTACTTGTTCCAAGTGTCTTGATGGAGTCTAGGTTTGAAAAGGTCAAATTTGTTTTGTAATAATTGAATAAATTTCTCCGTTATTCTTTTAGTTTTATTGGTGATTTGCTTCAGATTTGTCTCTGTGGCATAGAAGCCACTGTGTGCACCCCAAGGTTCTACAGTTGAAGAGCTGCCAAAGGAAGAAATTTCCTGCCTGCATGGTAACAAGGTTGTTGGAGCTCTTGAGAGGACCGAGTGGAGTTAGAAAGAAATCTAGAAGCGAGATAAGCTATACTTTTCCAATATGGCTGCAATTTTAGACATATTTGACCCTGATGATATTTTTTTCATGAGGCTTAGTGGTTTTATTAATGACCATGATTATCAAGAGATACTATATGTTCACCAACAACGTGAGACTGAAGACTCACAAGTTGTTTTTCATGGAGGATGTAAAGATGAACATATGGTTGAAGATCAAGAAGACCCATTAGTCATTCTTGAGGAAGGAAGTAAAGAGGAACATATTGTTGAAGATCAATTAGACGAGCCACATGACGCTGATTGCAAAGACTTGGAAGAAGAAGACAAAGCTCGAAAGAATTCAAATTATCATGATCTCATGAATGTTGAAGACAACATGACTGACTTTTAGTTGTTTGACATCGGTAGTGAGAGGGAAAATTGTCCTACCAAGCATGTATATTCTAAAGTATTACCAATTACCAACCTACAATCAAGATTGAGGAGGATAAGGGTTCAAGCATTCCGTTTATGGGAAGGAAAGCTCAAAAAGGAGGTGAAAATATATCATTACCTCATGGCAAAGAAGGTAAAGATGAAGCCTCACCTAGGAATGAACAAGCATGGACTCTCAAGCAAGAAGACTAAAATGAAAACTCTGTTACCAAGTTTTTATGTACTATTGTAAGCTTAGCTGAGACTAGACCTGCAAGCATATGCTATTTTTTCAGTACCCTTTCTCCATTAAGGGGGAGTGTTAGAATTAATGGAGAAAGTTACAGCCAATTGTTTTAAGGATAGGATTAAGACTCTAAGATTAGGTCTCAAATCCTACTATCTAGGGAGTGGTTGAAACCACCCTATTAGTGAGAAAGCCTATATGTACTAGGTTCTCCTGAATGAATGGGCGTGTATTGTGTGAAGTGCTTGGGCACTCTCTAGGTATCTCACCTGGAGAGCCATTTAATTAATATATTATCAAGTTTTTATCACTATTCAATAATTGTTTTTCATTGCAAAGACCCTATGTGTACCTCATCCAATTTATTAAGTTGTTGCAAGCATTGCTTCTATGCTTTTGAGAAGTCCAGTCCAATCCAACTTCTTTTGTGGTTTTAAGCATCTTTATTTTAAACTCAATCGGAAAGATAGGTTTCTTGCAAAAAACTGGATGATATGGTGAGTGACCAATAGTGTTACAGCATGTCATATGGTAAGCCCATAATGTTTCTACAAGTTTAGTTGCCCAATTCCCCTTTCACAAATACTATTTTTGTTAGAATTTCCTCCAGGACATTATTAGTTCTTTCCACTTGCCTGTCTGCTTGTGGGTGGTAGGGAGAAGTAATTTTGTGCTTGATATGATAATTCTGAAGGGTGGCTAAAATCTTATGAGTGGTAAATTGTGATCCCTCATCTATTGTTTCTTCTCTTGGTAATCTGTATTGCACTAAAAGTTCAAATAGGAAGTTTATAACTGCTTCTCTTGTGGCTTTTGGAAGGGCTACTACTTCCACCGACTTAGTCACGTAGTCTGTGAAAACTAAGATGTACACTTTTCGGTTCAAAGGTTGATTAAAAGGACCCACGAAGTCTAATGCCTATCTATCAAAGGGATCTATTACCAGTTGCGGATGTAGAGGAATTTCATTAGCTTGGTCAGGACGACCCATTATTTGGCATCTATCATAGCTATGGACATACTTTTTGGAATCTTTAAATATCATGGGCCAGTAAATGCCCATCTGGAGTACTTTATGTCCAGTTCTATGATCATAAAAATACCCACCATAGGGTTCATCATGTTAGGCTTTCAAAGTATCATAAATTTCATCCTCCCTGATGCACCTACAAATTTGAAAATCAGACGCTATGTGGAAGAGATATCTTCCTATCTAGGAAAATTGATCACTATGCTGAAATTTTAATTTCCTTTTTCACTGTGAAAAATGTGCTACCAGTAATTCACCACACCAGTGTACCAAAGTTTCTTTACTATTAAAACAAATAGATGTTCGTCTAGGAATTGATCATCCATTGGTGATGGGTCAATTATATTAGTTACTCGGGAAAATAAATTTGCAACGATTTTCTTTTCGTGGGCAACCTTTGATGGTAATATCAAACTCCTTTGATAACAACAACCATTGATTCACTTGACCATTATTAATAGGTTTTTTGCTAAATATCTAATATCATAATGATCAATGTACAAAAAGACTCGATATCATGTTATATAATGAAGAAATTTATTAATATCATATACAACAACTAAAAATTCATTTTATGTCACTATATAATTTAATTCGGTTGGTGTAGTATTTTTGCTAATATAGTAAATGGCATATAGTTTCTTGTCTTGTTCCTATCCAAGGTCAACTCCTATTGTTGTATCTAATGCATCTGATGACATATGGAAGGGAAAATTCCAATTTAGTCCTCTTAGTACTAGGGCTGTTGAAACTAGATTCTTAAGATCTAAAAGAGTGACATCACATTTATCAGACCATTCAAACTCAACGTTACCTATCAAAACATATAATGGTGCAGCTATTTTCAAGAAATTTTCTATAAATATGCGATAATATCTGGCATATCCACGGAAAATGCATACGTTTGTTGGTGTATGAGGCATGGGTAACTTAAGAATTACCTCAATCTTTGCTAGATCTACTTGAATACTTGTAGAAGAAATATAATTTCCTAAAACTACACCTATGGTCATCATCATATGGAATTTTCCATGACTAAGGCATAGTCTAGTAGCAATACATCATTCAAGCATTTTTTCCAAATTTTTTAAAGCTTTATCAAATTCATTACCACATAGGGTAAAGTCATCCATATACAACTCAAGTCTTTCATTAATTAGATCAGACAAAATACTGAAGGTCGCCCTTTGAAAAGTGGCTAGAGCATTACACAACCCAAAAGGTAAGACTGTATCTACAAATGTTACCCATGGGTAGGTAAATGCGGTCTTATCTTGATCTTCGGGAGCGATCTGGGTTTGGTTATAACCACTGAAACCATCTAAGAAGAAGAAAAACTTGTTCCCAACGAGAGTTTCAAGGACTTGATCTATAAATGGAAGGGTAAAATGGTCTTTATGGGTAGCCTTATTGAGTTCTCTATATTCTACAAAAATTCTCCACTTCTCGTTCTTCTTGAGGATGACAACTAATGGAGTAACCCACTAGTTGTCTGAAATAGGGTATATAAAATTAACATCCAATAGTTTTTGTAATTCCTATTTCACTATATCCCTGAGATGTGGATTTAATCTTCTCTATGGTTTTCGAATAGAATATGCATCTTTCTCTATATAAATGTGATGAGTACATAATTGCGGGTCAATACCCTTCATATCCAAATATTCCCAGGAAAATGCTTGTTTATATTTGTGAAGAATATGGATTAATTTTTGTTGTTGCTGGTTATCCAGATTGGCATTAATGTTAAGGGTTTTACCTAGTTCAATTTCAATTGGTATGCTATTATGAACGACAGTCGTGGGTATATGATCATTATTTGGAATTTCTAATGGATCTTCCTAGGCTTCATTATCAAGTATAGCTTTCAACATTTGACATGTTGTATTCCATATGATAGACGCTCTATTAATGAAGTTGTTAATTATATCATCTTCTGTCTAGTTTTTAAGTTTGAGGAATTCATCTAATGTAAGAGGGGAGCACAGGTTTTCTTCCTAGTATCTATTCAGGAATTGTTGATGATTTTCAATAAGCAGGATGGGTTTATCAGGGGGATATTAGATGAGGTTCTTTCTCGTGTTTCCTATTTGTCATCCTATATATGCATCTATTGTTTCCAACCATGGCCTCCCTAATATCATAGGGTGCCCGCCTAATCTATTACTTGGATTGATAACCAAAAAGTATATAGGGTATTCCCAAGAATCCATAGAGACAATAATTTCTTCCACAGTATCTTCAGTCTTGACTATTTATCTATTGTATAACTCTAATAAAGTTGAGGTCGGCTTCATGGCTGTGATACTGAAAATATGGCAAGTCTCATGAGTTAAAATATTGATGATTGTGCCTAAATATACTAGAGTATTTGGATAGGTGAAACCATTAATTTGGATAGTTACTTCTGGATTTCCTAGGTCATCGTACTTGAAAGGTACCTGATTTCTTAAAATGAGATCAGATGATGTTCCTACAACATGAACTATTGGTGGGTCTTTGCTTTTCCTTCCATGCTTCTTACTGCATAATTATTTGATTATTTTGGCACAGATCGGAATGCCTCGTATATCTTGAAGGAGAGGAATTTTTATACATAATTTATTTAATCCCCATATAAGATCACAACAAAGATAAATAGTGGGTTTAATTACACTAAATCTTTCGGGGAATGAAGGAGAAGCATTTGTAACTCTATCAACACCTTGTTTTTTGATTGCACCATTAATTGGTTCTGTTTCAGAAATAACTACAGTTGGAGGTTTCACTACATGCTTCTCCTATATGCGTGTTTCATTTTCTTCTAGTACCTAAATATCTCTTTCACCTTTGGGGAATAAAACTCACCCATATCAGTCGCAGTTCGTTGCACTCAAGAGGATTTACTTAATAATCCGAACTTTCAAGAATTTGTACATATTAGATAGGTTTGTTACTCAGACTACGATTTGGCTAAGCTGGCAATTGTTGATGTATTGGGGGTTGGGGGGTCGAGGGTAATTGAAATGGAGATTGTAACAATGGTTGAGACTAGTGAAGAGTCCCGAAAGGCAGATTGATTGGTCCTACAAGGCACCGCCAGTTTCGAGGCCACATTGAGTTTTGCATAGAGGAATTGTTCCACTGCGAAGGATAAGGGTTATTAGCTGCCTTCTGCCAAGTTTGGGTGAAGTATTGTTGATTTGGCCATACAATTCCAACAAATGGTTGATTTGGCCAAGGTGGTGCGACATAAGGATGGGGTTTCCAAGTGGAGCTAAAATATGGTTTTCCCTACCATGTAGATCCATGAATTTGTTATTGAACATACTGTCCTGAATAAAACATAGTTGGATCTTGCATCATACCTGAAGGACATGCTTCCAATTGTTGTCATTGTGCCCTAAGAGATGGTGGTTTTGGATCTTCCTCAGCTTCTTTGAACACGACCTTCAATCCTGGTAGTGATGCACATCGGTACGTTGAATGATATTTAGTGCAGATAGCGCATATTTTAACCGTATCTAGTGGAAATTCCCTTTGTATATGTTTCTTTTGGTAGTGTGGACAGAATATGGTTGAAGCTCATTCCACTTTGGCTTGTTTCTATTTGGCTTACAAGATGTCCAAATGTGTATTTAATGTGCCCAAAATCTTCTAAAAGATTACCAATCTCTTCTCAAGTTACGCTGCCACCTGGAACTTTGTTGGTTCAAGTAGGAGAATCCCTAAT